>CM045770.1:97719212-98994533 GCA_025200525.1 Camellia lanceoleosa
TTATTTATAACAACACCAATAAATATGTGCATACGTAAATATTACAGTATATTGATGAACCTTTTTGTTTGCCCAAAAAAGACCATAGATTTACAATTCTTTATTTAATAAAGATAAAATTACTGTGTTCTTTTATATGTAAATTATGCTTTTAGGATTTTTTTTTCTCCCCTTTCTTCTAGATGGGTCGTGTGGTGTGTATGTGAACTTTCATATGTTAAGAAACCAATTTTTGGATTGTCTTAAACTAATATAGTACTCGTTGAATGTGTGTAGTTAACTATTTATTTCTATTTTTTAATTGGAAAAAAGAAAGAATGAGAACTTTAAAAGTCTCCTAATGTATACCCATAATAGCATTAATATAAGTTTGTTGGCACAATTATTATTAAAAATTACATAATCAAAATACAATATATATATATATATATTAAAAAAGAGTAACATTTAAGCTAAATATACTACCCAAAAAAAAAAAAACTAATTTGATTCAGAATAGTCTAAAAGCTAACTCATTTCATTGTAGGTGAATTGTGGTTTTATAGCATTTTCTCTTTTTGAATTTTAAAAAAGAAAATGGCATTCTAAAATTTTCTACATAGAATTTTGCACTAGAATAATGTGTTAGTATTATTGTGTAATTAAAAGGTAATTCAATGCAATCTTTGTTCCAATTAGTATATCATTATTTTTATTAAAACCTAACTATACTCACTCTTTGTGTGAACATGCATTTATAAAAAAAAAATACTAATAGTGCTTCCCATACAAACTATGTCAAATATCATTTATTATTGTAATGACTGAAAGTATTGTGGCGTAATTTTCACGAGGGAAAAGTTTAGAAAAGTAAGACAATGGATAAGAGAGTTGGATTGATTTACCAACTAGGATGTCAAGAGACTACTTGAATGGGATTGATAGATTCCTTGAGTTTGCATACACCGATGAAGCTTGATGGTTCATTCATTAGGCATCTTTGTAGGAGTTGTGAGAATGGCTATAATTTTTTCACAAAAATTGTAAATGATCATCTTTATAGTAATGGTTTCTTTAAAGTATAAAATTGGACAAATCCTTGGAGAAATCATACGTTTCTTTTTCTTGAAAATGTGGATATTGAAACTTTGGTGGATTTAAATGTTGGGGATGATATGGTCGGAATGATAGCGACACTACGGATCCACATGTACCTACAAGTATTTAGAATGATTATCCGTTACATGATCCTGAACATGACCAAATGAAAAACTTCAAAGTATTTCAAACTTTGGGAGGATGCACAAAGTGAATTCCATCGAGGAAATTGTAAGAAATTCATATTCTCATCATTTGTTGTTAGACTTTTTGCATATGAATGTGCTTAATAAGTGGAGCCCGGACATATCAGCAATTGATATGTTACTTGAGTTGTTGAATGAGGCTTTCCTTGAAGGTGTAAAGCTTCCAAGTTCATGCTATGAGACTCAAAAATTAACTAACAATTTGGGCTTCTTATGAGACTTGGGATGCATGCCTAATAATTGTATGTTGTTTAAGGCAGTTATGCTACTTTTGATAAATGTGTTGTTTGCAGTTCAGGATGGAGGCCAAATGATGGTAAAATTCATGAGTAAGCGATAAACATGCAAAATATATAAGATATTTTCCTTTGAAGCCAGAGTTCTTGATTGTTTATGTCATTTAAAAGCAGCCGAAGCTTATGAGATGACATGAAGATGAATGAATTGATGATGGTGTGTTAGAACTCCTGCTGACTTTCTTGCATGGAAAGATTCGATCGACAAAATATAAGTTTACGGTGATAGTTGAAATGTAAGACTTGGGTTAATGTCGGATGGATTTAATCCATTGGATCCCGATGCACATAAGTTCATAGTACTTGACACATTGTGTTGATTCCTTATAACTTACACTGTGAATGTGTATGAAACACCATTTTTATTTTGTATGTGCTTATTGATGGCGAAAGGACGGTGGACAAGATTGATGTATATTTACAACCATTAATTGAGGAGTTAAAAGGAATAGTGGAATTAAAAGGTGTAACTACGTTTGATGCATCGACCAATGAAATGTGTTTAAATGCATGCAAGTTTGCTATGGACAATCAACGATTTCCCTACATATACTAACTTGTCGAGGTTGAATTACCAAAAGGTGAATATACTTGTCCTTGTTGCAATACAAAAAATGTATCGTGTTCGTTGAAACATGGTAAAAAACATTCTACATTGGTCATAAATGGAATTCTTGCCTAGTAATCATAATTTGAAAAGATAGAGTATCATTTGATGGTAAATGGGAATAGAAGCAAACCTAAATTGTTATGCGGATCTAAGTTATTTATGTCAGTTGGATGAGAAAAATATCTGACCCTATCTGAGGGTTGTGTGTAAGGAAAGGCATGCTATATAAAAGAGGGAATCGCTAAATCTGAAACCACATAATTGGAAGAAGAAGGCATATTTTTGGTGCCGCTATGAAAGCACAACAATCAAAGCCTAACTAGATATGATGCATATGAAAAAATGTATGCAATAATAATGTAGTGTGGACATTACTTGGGTTAATGGGAAAATCTAAAGACAAGATGAGTGCTTTCGACATGATTTGCAAGAGATGAATACTGAAAAACCATTACATTTTTCTGCGGTCAAGAGGGTCTAATAAAAGTGCCTTTATCATAATTTACAATGATAAGAATAGAAAAAGGGCATATTCCTCAAGGTATTAAAGAAAGAGTGTCGGATGGGTATGCATCAAATATATCAGACGAGCGCATTTCAAGATAGAAATATTGGAGGTCTTAGAGTCATAGCGGTCATATTTTGATGCAACAACTCATCTGGTTAGCTATGCAAAATCCTTACTTAATAATGTAGTTGAACCCTAGATTGGGTTAAGCGGTTTTTTCAAGCCAATTATATATAAGCGAATCGTCTGATTGGATTTAGGATACATTTTGAGATCGTATTCTTTGCGCTTACTTTGTATCTTGAAAAATATTCCCATCTTCATTCTTTTGATATAATGGAGCGCGTAATACATTTAGTGATGAAGCCTTGATTGTAAGCGATGCAATTTGGGTGGATGTGTATCGAATTGAAAGGTTTTTCTTACCTTAAAAGCGATATGTATAATCGAGCTTATCAGGAAGGTTAAATTATAGGGTTACTTGATGAAATTGTTTGAATTTTGTACTGTGTTTGAATGATGTTGAAGCAAATCTAATCGACATTGAGGAACTCGATGGTGGTAATAATAACATGGAGTGCGTCTTTGTGAGGGAAAAGCACTATATTTTTATCTTGACTGACAACAATGCATGGACACAAGCTCATCGATATGTCTTATTCAATACAGAGTGCGGTTAATACCATTCATAATGTAAGTTAGTATATTCCCATACTATTTCTTATTTCTTTTATTAGTATTAATATGAAATAAGATAATTATTTAACGAGATCTTCTAATTTTTCCGCGACAAGAGTATCTTGAATTTCTCAAGAGCAAAATGCCTACCAGTAGATGATCATCAAATATATGAACATTTTGAAGCATTACTAGCCACGAGGCAATTAGGCTGGGGTATATTTATTTATACAACAAACCCACCTGATAGACAAACACACACATATATATACTATTCTAACTATTCCATGCATCCATTTTCTATTTTAATCCCCAAATGCCAGAATAGATGTTCACGTCTCGATGCCCATTTCAATCCCGACAAGTATGAAATGGAAGCCAAGCGAGATAATAAGGAGTGCCCTACAGAACTTTACAAATTTATCCAAAAACATTCTTAGTTACACAAAATAGAGTTTCAACTCAAGCGTAAAATACAGCCACTGGGCTTACATTTTAATAAATAACCATAAAACAAAAATGGAGCCTCGAAATTCAAGATTTCCGTCACTTAAGTCGTGCGGCTTGGTGGAGCATATCATCTGTGCTTGAAATGGTTTCCTTTAAAGAAGTGAAGCCACAACCCGATGAGATATACTACACACCATATGGACCATGACAAGATTAATGAGGGAGGCCCATGCTCATAATAAAACACTTTTATCTCTCTTTTTATGAAACATACAATTTGTGATGTAACCTTGGAGGTTATAAAACCATTTCCATTTTTAAACCATATGCGTTATATGAATACAAGCTCTTGTAAATCTCTAGGTGAGTGTTTGCAGAAGTAGGCCCTAATGCACTACCATTGTCATTTTACGATGAAAGCGGAAGGCTCGACACACTAGCTAGTAGTTCTACACCCCTTACCTAGGAATTCACCAAGTATTCATCTTTTCTTGCGAAACCAGAATACATTTCCAAACATTTCTTAAAAAATAGATACTTTTCAATAAGAAATGAATGTAATGCACGATGTCTAATGCAACAAATGAGGAATGTGGTTCGAATTTACCTAAGTCTCATGTGCACTTCTACAACAATCATGGCTATCACTCCTCCTGATAGCTCAAAAGCAGAGATATTTCTAAATAGATATTTTAAACAATTAAATTTTTAAAATTCGAATTAAATATAATCTATTCCATATCTCATCAAAATATGAACAACTACACTAGTTTTCATATCTTCCAATCACATCCGGTAACCTCCCAAGGTTCATTTCTAACCATATGAGTTTATTCCAATAAGATACATTAAACTTGCAAAATAATACCATTAATGCCCAAGAAAACATAATTTTCTTTCCAAAACTCATTCTCCAAGCATTATTCCTTCTATGACATCCTATTTTGATCAAAGTCCCAAAGTTAAACATATATTCCTTTGTTTTCTTTAAAAAATGCTCTTTTGAGTATAAGCCGTTAAAATTTCAAAACCGGTGGAGTCGGAGTTAAGTTTTTTAATTTCAAATTTAAAAACATAAACTCTTTTATAACTTTACAAACTTATATTCCAAGTTTAGACTTTCACAATTTGGACATCAACTCTTTATTTTCTCCAAAATTTCTCTTTTTAAGCAAATAAATCACAAATTTTCCAAAAATTTTAATTAAAATTATATACAACTTTTAAGCTCTATATAATCAAGTAAAGAGATTGCATAAGAAGTTAGTGGGAAAAATTCTACCTCGAGGCAAAGAAGCTTTCAAATTTTTGCAGCAGAAGAAATTAAATCTACTTTCGGAGCCCAACGGCGCCTTTTGCCCCTACGCCCTCTCGTTTTGATCCAAGCACTAGGGGTCAAAAATGACTTACAGGCTAGATCAAAAACCACGAAAAACCAACATTGGAACCCTTTTTCTTTTTTCTTTCTCGGCAACCCAAGAACCCAAAAGGTTGAAAGAACAATCCTATTTGGTCACTTTTATATATATATATATAGTATAAACAAATATCAAACCATATATATATATGTACACCTATATATATATTAATTTAAAAATAATTTCAACCTCTTTAATGACAAAAGTAAATATAATATTTTTTCACCACAAAATATATTTAGTTTAATGGTATACACCATAAATATTCACAACTCTTTTATGGTAATCAAATAATAACAATAAAAGCGACAACACTTATTACATGGTTAGTAATGAATCACAATTCAATCGAATTGGATTCAAAATGAATGGAGTTTAATAATTTAAAATAAATCTCCAAGCTGAGATTAAAGAAATATAAATTCAATTTGATTCAACTTTCGTTACAAGCTTTTCCCCCTTAAGAATTTAAGTCCCCGAAATTTAAACTAGATAACCTCGTTGAATCCAAAATCAATTACAACCATAGAAGCGCTTAATCATGGCATGATAACATAACCTCCCAATTAAACACAAAGAAATTCACCCTACTCCATAACATATACAATGTACATCCTAATATCAAAATAATATTTCTATTACAACTCTCAAATATCGATAGAAGGTCCAGAGAAACTTCTCACGGACTTGACCTCCACGTTCCCAAGTCACCTTCTCCAACCCCTTGGTGTCTCCACAACACTTTCACCAAGGGAATTGTCTTGCCATGCAAGACACGATCCCCTAATAATCTAAGATCCTCACTAGTCTCTCCTCATAAGAGACATCCTCGTCCATACTGCCTCTAACTCGGTCCAATCAACTTGTGTGATGGATCGGGCTCGTATTTCTCTCAAGCATAGAAATATGAAAAACATCGTGAACTCCGGATAATGGTGGCGGCAAAGCTAGCAAATATGCCACTTCCTAATATGCTCCAAAATCTCAAAAGGCCCAATAAAATGCGGAACAACTTCCCCTCTTCCCAAACCTCATCAAACCCGGTTAGGTGAGATCTTAAATACATGATCCCCAACCTCAAAAGATAGCGGCCTCCTCCTGCGGTGATTGTAGCTCTTCGACAACTCATTGTAACAGAATCTAACTCATTACGGATAAAAGCAATCTTCTCCATCGTTTTCCCGAACCAACTCTGGGCCTATCATAAGTGCATCACCCACTTCGGCACAACACACTAGGGATCTACAATTAACGCCTATATACAAGGCCTCAAATAGTGCCATGCCAATACTCGATTGAAAACCTCTTTGCAGCCAAGCAAACTCACTAAAGGAAAGTATTTCTCCCAAGACCCTTGAAATCAAGAACACAACCTCGAAGCATATCCTAGGATTTGAATAATCGCTCGATTGCCCATCGGTTTGAGGATGATAAGCGATTAAAAGTCAACTTAAAGCCAAGGGTACTCGAGGCTCTGCCACAACCGAGCACGAAAAGCGTGGATATTTAAGAGACAATAGTCCTTGAAACCCCATGAAGTCGGGACTATGTCTTGAATATAAAGGTCGACAAGATGATCTCTGAGTCACTTATGCGCTTATAGGTACAAATGTGCTAACTTGGTCGGCGATCCACCATCACCCAAATGGCATCACTACCCGTGAGGTCCTCGGAAGACCCGCAACAAAGTCCATAGTGACATGTTCCTACTTTCACTTGGCTATAGGCAAGGGTTGCAACAAACCCGGCGCTTTGGTGCTTTCGACCTTCACTTGCGACAAGTAAGGCATCTCGACACAAACAATGCTACATCCCTCTTCATTCCTTCCACAAAAAGCTGGCGGCTAAGATCATGCTACATCTTCGTACCTCTGGATGCATCGCTTAGGCGTGAGTGATGAAACTCGCAGATATCTCCTTCCAGAAGACTCTAACACAAAAAAGTCAATCAACATATCTAATACTCGAATCAAAATGCATATTAGACTCCTCTCCACCTTACCACTAGCAATCTTCTCTCGGATGGTCTCAACCTCAGGATCACCCTTCATGCTTCAATAAATTGGCTCACTAGTGTAGGTTGTGCAACTTCTGATAAACAAGGTAGCCAACTCGGCAAACTCACTAAAATACAAGTCAAACTTCGCCGATAGCACTTAACGTCTCCCATTCCTGCATCTAAGCATACAATTTTGCACCGCCCGAGGATTTCCAACTCAAAGTATTGGCCACAACATTGGCCTTCCTAGGATGATAATGTAACTTCGAAGTCATAGTCCTCCATAAACTCCATCCACCTCCTCTGTCTCGAGATTTAGATCATTTTGAGTAAACAAGTACTTTTAGACTCTTATGATTCGAGAACACCGGAATCTCTCACTTATATAAATAATGCCTTTAGATCTTGAGGGGCAAAGATCACTACTACTAACTCTAGATCATAGGTAGAGGAGTAGTTCCTTTTACGTGAATCTTTTAGCTAGCAGAGTGAATATAAGCAACTACCTTCCCTCCTACATCAAGACCCCACAACCCAAACCTTCTCGAGATCGTCACAATATCTGACATAACTAAACCCTCTACTGGGGGATAATCAAAAGCTTGGAGCATTAGTTGAGGTCTAATTTTAACTCTGAAATGGCTTCTCACTGAAGTCTTACTCTACACAAATTTGATTTTTCTTCGCCTTGTCGAGTTTGGTCAATGGATCAGGCCAAATTAGAAAAAGTCTTTCACAAAACGTATTATTATGCCATAATACCTAGGCAACCTTCCCAAGAAACTCCGAGATCTCAAAAGGCGTTCTTCCCGGTTGCCCCCAATCTTCTTGCCTTTCTATCTTGGATGAATCCGCACGGTCCACCCCTTTTCCCCGAGATCTTTGCATGGCCTAGAACATCACCTCTTTCGATAAAACTCACACTTCCCGAACTTAGCATATAAGCGATGGACTCTAAACAACTCCAACACAACCCCCCAAGTGTTCCTCATGCTCCTCCTCCGAGAGGTGAATAAATCGAGAATGTTGTCAACAAAGACAACCACAAAAGCGATCAAGATACTCTGAAAAACCCGATTCATCAGGTCCATGAACAAGGCGGTGCATTAGTCAACCCAAAAGGCATGACTAGGACTCATGAGAATTGGCCATACCGCGTGCGGAATCTTTGCCTTTGGAATGTCTCCTCCCTGCTTCACCCTCAGCGATAATAACCCGATCTCAAGTCTATCTTTGAAAAGCAAAGAATACCCTTCAGCCCGATCAAACAAATCGTCCTGCTCACGGAGACCCAATGAGTACTTTCCGTTCTTATGATCACACTGGTTAGGTTTACGGTAATCAATATAAAAAGCGCGTAATGTACTATCACTTTTTTTTTTTGCAAAAGGGCCAATACTCCCCCAATGAGAAGTACTAGAGGCGGATAAACCCTTGTCTAGCAATTCACACTGGTGAATCTTCAACTACTCAACTTTCGGTATGTGCAAACCTATCACGGAGGAACATAAATCCCGGTGTTATTATACCGCACTAGGTCAATAGAGAACTCAATCTCTTGGTGATGACGTGGTAAGCAGAGAGATCCTCAGGGAAATACATTAGGGTGCTCACCGGACTACCTCGGCTGACTCAGCAGCGAACTACATCACTTTCTACCCCCAAGTCATGCGGCAAGGCCGGAGGCTAAGCTCACCTCGACCACGCGGGTCACAAAGCGGAAACAACAAAAGTTCTATCAACTTCGATCTTCCAAGAAATAAAAAAAGCGATCCTTTGCTAAAGGTATTTGCCTACTTGCCCCTTAACCCTCGATGGTAGCAGTCTATAACCTGACTCGTCGTGAGCAAGCAGCAATCCATACCAGTATAACATCAAAACTCAACATATCAGAAAGCAAAAGCAAAAAGAAAATGGAAATCGACGACCGGCAACCTCTATATCACAACCTTGACATCCATGTTCTAACATAATCTTACCCTAGCAGGGTGACTCTCACGTGAAATTGGCAATGCTAACAGAGCCAACTCTAAACCCCAATGCCAATGCAAATCTTTGCGATGCTGAGATAAAAGAAATGTGATACACCGTGTCGAAATCAATACATTGGCAATAAAATTATAGAACAAGAAGGTGCCTCTCAACCCACAGAAGGTCTTTGGCACTAACTTTCGGGCGTGGTAACGGCTTGACATACACTCGCCCAGTGATGGAGTCTCTGATCTCTTCTTAGCTCTCTCTCGGAGCATAAGCCAGAATGCAAAGCGAGGCGAGGCTTCGGGAGTGGCCCTCGGGCTGTCTTGCTGTCTTGGCTAAAGTGACTACGAGTTGCCTCAATCCGAGATGCACTAAATTGGTATGCTATCAAGCGTGGGCGATATCTCTTCATATGTCTTGCACAGCATCCACTGCCCAAGCAAGTCAAAAACAACCCCCCTCTCTTGACCTTTACTGGCACGGTAGGCCGATTGAAACTGCAAGCGGAACCCTTTGTCCTCCCCCTGCTACATGGGCAAGAAAAGGACTTATGACCCACCGGTCACACTTGAACTGAAAATCCTCCTTGGCTCACCTCTCACCCCTACCACGAACTAAAACTTGCTTTGGAAAAAGTAGACCCTAGAGCTATGCCCCCATGAGGCTTATTGTGGTGTAAAACCCTCTACACCTCTTCTTTGTCTTGGGCCTCACTTGCGCATCTTAGCCTCTACCATGTCGAAAACCCTCATCTCTCTCTCTCTCTCTCTCTCTCTCTCTCTCCGGCTCTAGCGGGTTTCCATATGTGTACATTGTCTTATGAGGCAGGCTGTACTCCTCTCTAGCAAGCGTCATTGAGCGTCCGGGGAAAATCCCGTTTTCTTCATTAGGCTCACTACAGTTCGGACTCAAATGTCACGGTTCTGAATCTAATCCTAGTTAAAAGTGCAATGCAAGATCGATAAATCACCAAAGAGTCCATCTGACAAATTGTTTTGAAAAAGCCTGATTTTAGAAAAGAAGTGCCAAACATGGACTACTTTTCGGAATCTGAGTTGCCATCTAAATATTTTTATTTTGGGGAAATTTAGGAAACCACGACTTGTGCCTAAGGCCACGTATCCGTCATCACCAAAGTTGCCTTGGCTCAAAGGGGGAACTTAGGTACGATTAGGGGAAGGTCATTTCATGTGAGCATCCGCTTTCGCCCGATCAAAGATCGGGCACTACTAAGCATGATATCTTGTTTTGAAAACACATGTGCTCTTATTCGATTATTAAACTAAATTACTATGTGATGCGCATACGGCATAGAAGTATAGAGCTGGATTACCTAAAGTTAGAACAAAGCATTGCATATTAGTTTAGCGGTTTGCTACTTTCGTAAGTAATGGCTAAAATATGGATTTTGCCACCCTCAAGTGGGCTTAGAAAACATGGTGATTTGCTTGCACTCTCAAGAATTGGAGCTTAAAACTTCTTAATCAATGAATTGTCCCAATTCCAAGTAACCCAACTTCTTCACCCACAGACATTAGGAAGTTATATCACATAAAGCAAATAACCTCATAGTAGCAATACTTTATCATAGCGATCCGCAGTCACTGATCACTCACACACATGCAAGGATGCTAAAGCATAAACACTTACCGAGTACTTTCAGGGAGGCCAAAGAAAGAAGCTAATTAAAAAATCATGCATGAATCCTAACTATGTTAAGAATGCTAATGCAACTATAATGAAACTGGGTTATTCTAAGATGACATAAGAGATGTAATAAATCGATACATGTATTCAACTTGAGAATTGAAATAAAATACAGTTAGCATAATACTGTAGAGCAAAGTGCATACAACCTGAATGAATGAATGCAAGCATGCGAACATACTAGATGCTATTTGAAATATGCCTAAAACTAACCATCATAAAAAGGTGGTAAATAAATTGGAGAGAAAGGCGTGGGGGTTGGAAGACATAGAAATTACACCGCCTGCAGTTATTACAAAGTAAAGCCCTCTACATGGAGATCCAGAATAAATAATACACCACTTAAAATGAATAACTAACTCTAATTATTACATAACACTAACTAATTAATGAATTTAACTAAAGTAAAGCAATAAAAACTATCATGCAAGCTATATGAAATGGATGCCTCAACTCTACCTTGGATGAAATGAATGCATGCATGCTTGAATCGCTTTGTCGGGAAATCCCATCGATGCTTTCCGACTTGTCTTTGTTTGCAATTGATCTCGAGAACCTTGCACAAGGCTCGAGAGAAAATTTGAAACTCCACCTTGGGAATCGTGGAAAGAGGCTGGCGACCCGGCTATTAACCTTGGAGACCACTGCCGAATAGCCACACTTTTGTGAGGGAGAAACCAAAAGGGGTGAGATGAAGCCTGGCACTTGAATTGCGGTAGGCCGGGTTTACGCCTCTACAGTTTCCGATTTTTGCAACAAAAGAGCAAGAGAGGAGCATATCAAAGTATTTCAACATATGTACGACCAATCTCCCCATCATTGTACAAGCTCAAGGGTAGGTCTAGATCCTCGAACCACAATCACACATCTCGATGCATGATGGCGAGGAGAATTGCACGACTCAATGTGAAATGAATGCATATGTAAGCACCTAAAGCCAACAATTCCATTATGGGTGGTCAAGAATGTCGGCAACCAGGAATCGAGGCGTGTTTCATCACTTCGAGTATGAAACGCTCTTCGTTTCCCGTGTTTGGGCTAACTCCTATCCCAAACACATTGCAACAAATGACATGGCGTGGCACAAATGCAACTCTAGCATGCAATCCTAATGCAATGCAACTAAGCGTGCAAAATATGCAAGGGACATGATAGCATACACAATGCCAATATGAAATACAACATGGACAACCCTAACAAGACTAACGGCATGCACAATGCACAATGCTAAATGCTAACATACACATACTCAATGCAAGACAACATGTGCAATAATATGAAAAATGCGACTAGCATACACAATGCGAATATCAAATAGCATACTCAATGCGACGAACTACATGGCATCGCGCACGCGATGAACTACAATGGCATACTCAATGCAAAATGGACTTAAACCAAAATGAATGGGCCTCGTACCACACCCAAAGCGAAGGGTCAAACATGATGAAATTAGGCAACAAAAACACATGCAAACATGCACAAATGCAAGGGACCAAACCTAAGGCACCAAATGCAACTCTACCAAAGCATGGCAAGAGATGAAATATGGCATACAATCACACATTTCTGACTTTGAAATGACATGCAAGATGGTCGCATGAATCATGTAAACACCTCAACAATGCATGCTAGATGGCGGATGCAAAACTAGTGAAGTGCATTACACTAGAGGTACACAAAGCAATGCTCAAATGACCCAACCAGCCCCAAAAAGTCCCTATCTTGGTCCAAGGCAATGGAAAATGGTCTAAAATGATGGCTCAAAATGCATAGAGATGAAGCTCATGCAATGGTCCATAAATGAGGTATTCATGCACAACTCTCAAATACGTTTAAGAATGGAAAACATGGAATATGGCACAAGTATAGGCTCACGAAATGACATTCTCAATGGCCCCAAAACATGAAAACACCTCAGTATAAGCATGCAATAGGCTTCAAAACTCAAGGCTAGGCAAGGGTATTACACTACAACCATGCATAGCAAGCATCATTCGACGATGAGGCATAAAAAGAGCTAAGGAAGTCTAAAACATGCACAAAATCGGTTTAGGCATGTCCAAAAAGTGCTAGAATCAAAGACCAAAAATAGTATGCAATACAAGCTAGTGAAGAGGGTTTACACTACAAGTATATAAAGCATTCAAGAGGTCACTAAACCAGCAAAATTCGGAGGTATGACATGCCAAATAAAGTCCAAAAACTCATTGAAACATGGTCAATGCATGCAAGAATGACATGCTCCTTTGATAGGCTATGAAGAGGGTTGTTCTACACATGTAAGATGGACACCCAATATCGCAAAAAACCTCTAGAAAGAGCCTATGCAGTCCTAAAACTCACGAAAAATGTCCTAAAACAAGGCTTGGAAGCATGCAAATAAGGGCTCCTTTGTTAGGCCAAATATGCAAAAAAATCAAAACAAGGAGAGAGAGGGTAGCCCTCTATGATTTTGGCTCTCAAAAACACATAATAACCACTAAAAATCTGCTGGATTTCAATGGTCAAAAGGGCAAAAAAATCTCAAAACAAAGGCCTTAATGCATGGCTCAAAATAAGGTGAAATGAAGCATGCAAGGGGGTAGATGACCCCCAACAGAAAAATGATCTTAAACAAACATGTTAAGGACCTCAAAATAGTTTACACCAAAGCTCAAAAATGCTTGCAAGTATGGCTAAAAGATGGAGCAAAATAAAGCCCAAAAGAGGGAATATGGTGTTACCCTTGTAGCTCAGCAACTCCAGCAGCTTATGGACCAAAAATGCAGCTCTTTAGGACCTCTCAAGACCCTCCAAGAAGCTTAGGTTGGTGTTGGAGGTGTTAGGCTAAGAGGTAGTGTGCAAAGGGGCAATAACTTAGCACTTGGGACCAAAATAGAGAGATATAGAGGGAGATATATATATTTCCTTCCAAGAAGTTCTAAACCCTCCTCGTGAAGAAGAGAGCCTCTCTTATAGATAAAGGAGGCCAAAACTTCTCCAAGAAGCTAAAACCAAGTTAAAGATCCTCCATACACGTGTATGGAGGATGCGATCAGGCCTCCTTGCACCGGTGGCAACAACTCACAGAGACAAAATAGGAAGAAAGGGGCTGACCAGTTTAGGTGGTCGGCCAGCCAGTTCAGGTGGTCGGCCAGCTAGTTCAAAAGGGTCAACTCAACAAAAAGTGGTCGGCCCTATTTGGTGGTCTCCCAATTGAATGCAAGCTAGTAGTGTGGGGAGACCAGAATTGTGGCCCAAAATGAGGGAGACCAAGCATTCGACAAGAAAATCGGCCGGCGGAGGAAAAGTGGTCTCCAAGGAGAAAAGGTGGTCTCCCACCCTTGTACCACCTTCCAAACAATGAAAACAAGGCCCATGCCAAAAATGAACCAAGACGGATGCAAAACGAGGGTTCGGGGGTTAAAACGCGCAACCGGGTGCCCTAAAAACAAGCCGTTAAGCATCGAAAGTGGTGTGCGACCACAAAGGTGGTCTCCCGGGCGACAGTGTCTCTCTAGAGAGAGGAAGCAAGGTGTGTACCAAAAACTGGGCCAAATGGAGAATGTTAAGCGGTCCCGAACCGAAGCGCACAGCCGACGGCTCCTCAAATCGGAAATTGGTCTCCAAACAGGAAAAGTGGCCTACGACCACGAAAAGTAGCCTACGGCCACTGAGAGATGGTCTACGAGACCTCTCCCTCCCTTCAGGAAGAGAAAACAAGACCTGGTTTGCAAACCGAGGCAAAGCACAAAAGGGTCCCGAAGTCCGGGGGTAAGGCTCTCAGCCAAATTCTGAAACTTTAGAATGAGCACAACATGCACCATCACCGAGCGCTCAATCAATTACGTCTGAGTCTTAAGGTCAGTCAAAAATGGGGTGTCTACAGTTGCCCCTCTTTGACAGAACTCGAAAGTCATATGTGACGGGAGTGAATGTCAAAGCCCAGAGACGACCCATTTTTGACAAGGCCGAAGACTTAGACAAACAGGCAAGATAAGCAAGAGATGTGCCCGCAGGCAGGGGCAAAACACAAAGGGCATGCAAGATGCCGAACATAACTTATGATCATGCAAAGAGAGCTGTAATGAAGCAAATATACACAATAAATGCAACAGTTTTAAGCAAGAATGCCATGCAAATCAAACTGCATTTCATGCAGCAAGAATCATGCAATGAAAGCTGTAATGAAGCAAATATTCAATAAATGTGACAGTTTTAAGCAAGAATGCCATGCAAATCAAACTACATTTCATGCAGCAAGAATCATGCAAAAAAAGCTGTAATGAAGCAAATATTCACAATAAATGCGACAGTTTTAAGCAAGAAGGCAAATCATACTATATTTCATGCAGTTATGATGTAAGAGAATTATACAATTCTCGCTACGTCTCACACGGAGAATACAATACCTGTCCGGTTCGTCTGGTCACGCCAGCCTCAAATGAACCGTATATACAATATCGTACCTGTAAAAGAAAGAAACTTAACTGGTACAATATCGTTAGAAACATGCATAATCTATGCAATTTAAAACTGCGTGACAATGCAAGTGGAAGGGTGCAAGACAATGCAAACTAAGTCTGACGCATAACAATGCGATGCACTAACGAGTGCAAGTAAGGTGCGCAAAACAACGCAATGTAATGCACTAATAGGTGCATATGATGTGCGCAAGATAGCGTGATGCGCAAAATAGCGATATGAAATGCATGTAAAATGCAATGCAATGCACTGACAGATGCATATGATGTGCGCAAGATAGCGCGATGCGCAAAATAGTGCGATATGAAATGCATGTAAAATGCAATGCAATATGCAATTGAATCAATCAAACCACAAGCAGTGCAAAACCACACAAATATCATAAAGGGATAGGGATGCAAAATCAAACTATGTCTACTATAGAAAAGGTGCCGATACCCTTAGACCACAATTCCCTCAGTGGAATAGGCGCGTACACATGCAGAACTATGTGTTTTGTAGACAGAACACAAAATACAAGTAATTGGGTGACATGATATAAGTGAGGAATGATCTGCTGAAGAAAGATCATGATCCTAAATGCTGGATGCAATAAACTAAAATATGATGCAGTGGATGCAATGGGTGAATAGAATAAAGCACGCAACGAAACCACATTTTACCTAGGAAAGGCATGGACACAAACAAACTACGTCTAACACAGAAATGGTACCGTCACCCTCAAACCACAATTCTCTCAGTGGAATAGGCGCGTACACATAATCACATAACCATCTTTTAATGCGAAAAGTATGGGCACATGCCAGACCAAGCTTAACATGGAAATGCGCAGGCGATACAATGGATATGCAGTACAGGTATGCAACATATTCAATATGCAATGGATAGACAAACTAGATGATGTAGTAGTTAGGAAACGAAGGTATCTTACAGGGCAATTGGCAATGACCTACCTTATGCTGTTGGGGACCTTCCCATTCTTTTCGGTTGAACCGCAGGTACTACTTTTCTCCCTGACTATGGTCGCAGCTTTCCCTATTCTCCAACAGGGTGACAAACTAGGTTGGTTCAGTATCCAGAATTGAGGCGCATACACATGCTATCTCAATCTATGAGGCTGCCATACAGATTTCAAGCCGAGGATATACCCCTGGGTATTCAAACCAGACTTTAGTCTTGGAAATCCTGAACCTTTGCGTTCTAGGCATGAGCCATTCGAACTCTAGTTTACACCGTCTCGGTTGGTCTCCTAGGAACTCACCGCAAACACAGGCAGGTGGCTATACTAGATCACTGGAAGTCGTTCGGGCATGACAAACACCAAAGGAATTGCACCTTTAGAGGATTTAAGGTCTCCTAGACCAGAGAGTGCAAAAGACAGTGCGAACGATACAAAAAACAATGTGCACAAGACAGTGCGAGTGAAAGTGAATGCACACGACAGTGCGACGCAGAGGGAATGCACAAAACAGTGCTATACGGGTGCACAAGACAGTGTGATGCAGGGTGGATGCACAAGACAGTGCGATGTAAGTGTGTGCACAAGACAGTGCTAAGACAAAGGATGCGCAAGATAGCGTGAGCAGTGCGATGTACTAACAAGTGTAGGTAAGATGCGCACGAAAGTGTGAACAATGCAATGCACTAACAAGTGCAGGTAAGATGCGCACGAAAGCGCGAACACGTTCAATGCAAAAGATACAAGCATTTTCTATGCAAGATGAGAGCCTGTAATGAAATGCACAGGATAGTAAGGAGGCGATCTTAAGAAAGCGCGAGTGATAAATCGCACAAAAGCAGTCGCGTCGCAAAAGAAAGCCAATGATAAACTACACAAAACAATGCGATGAGCAAAATAAGCGCAGTGATAAATCGCACAAAAGCGGTCACGATGCGCAAAATAGCGGGATAAAATGCATGCACCATGCAAGACTTGGCACACAGCTTACGACATAGCATTCCATTCATTTGGCACACAGCTCACAACACAACACTTTGTTTGTTTGGCACGCGGCTCACAACACAATATTCTGTTCATTTGGCACACAGCTCGAAACACAGCACTCTATTTATCTGGGCACACAACTCCTTCGGGCACACAGCTCATTTTTCGGGCACACGACTCATTTCAGGAACACGACTCATTTTTCGAGCAAACAGCTCATTTCGGGCACACAGCTCGTTTTTCAAGCACACAGCTCATTTGGGGCACACGGCTTATTCTGAACACACAATTCATTTTTCGAGCACACAACGCATTTTGGGGCACACAGCACATTTGGGGGCACGCAGCTCATTCTAAACACACAGTTCATTTCGGGCACACGGCTCATTTTGGGCACGCAGCTCATTCGGGGTACACGGCTTGTTTGGGGCACACAGCTTATTCTGAACACACAGTTTAATTCGGGCGCACAGCGCAGTTTGGGGCACACAGCACATTTGGGGGCACGCAGCTCATTCTGAACACACAGTTCATTTCGGGCACCTGGCTCATTTTGGGCACGCAGCTCATTCGGGGCACACGGCTTGTTTGGGGTACACAGCTTATTCTGAACACACAGTTCATTTCGGGCGCACAGCGCATTTTGGGGCACACAGAACATTTGGGGGCACGCAACTCATTCAGAACACACAGTTCATTTCGGGCACACGACTCATTTTGGCGTGACAACAGCATTTTGGGGCACCTGACTGAACACATTTGGGGACACAGCTCCTTTTGGGCACACGGCTCATTTTGGGAAGGCAGCTCATTCGGGGCACACGGCTTGTTTGGGGCACACAGCTTATTCTGAACACACAGTTCATTTTGGGCGCCGCATTTTAGAACATATACATTGGGGGCATGTCGCTCATTCTGAACACACAGTTCATTTCGGGCACACAGCTCCTTTCGGGCACACAACTCATTTTTCAATTTTGAACACCCAGCTTAACGTTTTCTTTTTTTTTTTTTCATTAGAACACCTGACTCATTCACTTCATTTTGAACACAGTTCACACATTTCAATTACGAATACGCAGCTCATACATTTTCATTTGCCGTAGCTCATTCTTAATTGAACACTGACTCATAAATTTTCATTTGAACACTGACTCATTCACTTCATTTTGAACATCTGACTCACATATTTCAATTCTAACACGCAGCTCATACATTTTCATTTGCACGCAGCTCATTCTTAATTCGAAACACGTAGCTCACAAATTTTCATTTCTGAATACGCAGCTCATTCACTTCATTTTGAACACGCAGCTCACACATTTCAATTCTGAACACGCAGCTCATATATTTTCATTTGCACGCAGCTCATTCTTAATTTTGAATACGTAGCTCATAAATTTTCATTTCTGAACACACAGCTCATTCACTTCATTTTGAACACGCAGCTCACACATTTCAATTCTGAATACGCAGCTCACACATTTCAATTCTGAACACGCAGCTCACACATTTCAATTCTGAACACGTAGCCCATACATTTTCATTTGCACGCAGCTCATTCTTAATTCTGAACACGCAGCTCATAAATTTTCATTTCTGAACACACAGCTCATTCACTTCATTTTGAACACGCAGCTCACACATTTCAACTCTGAACATGCAGCTCATACATTTTCAATTGCACACAGCTCATTCTTAATTCTAAACATGCAGCTCATAAATTTTCATTTCTGAACACACAGCTCATTCACTTCATTTTGAACACGCAGCTCACATATTTCAATTTTGAACACGCAGCTCATAACACAACACTGTTCGATTTGAACACACGGCTCATAACACAGTATTCTTTTAATTTTGAACACACAGCTCATTCTGAACATACAGGATGCGATGACGGAACTTGCAGAAGTTGAAACAAACTTAGATGCCCGACATTTTTCCTTTTTTCTTTTGCTTTGAAGTTTGGAACCTATGTAACCAGATAGGTCTTGGTTTCTTGTTCCCACATGACCCGGGTTGGACCCTGCAGGTTTTGAAAGGACAAACTCTTGCTTTGCACAAATATGGAGAACGGCACGGCACTCTGAGCATGAGACGATTTTTTGAAATTGAGAGTGAGAATAAGTTCTCAACTGGGTATTGAGCCTATGACTGAACACAGCACACCACGACTCAACAACAAAGAGAAAGACAAGGTAAGACAACCTAAACACATCTATAGACACCCGAAACAACTCAAAACAAGAATCGAGACAAATAAAACGACTGACACGACACACAGACGTGTTCCAATGGCAAGAGACCTCTCAGTGCACGAGGAGCGAGTTTCTTCGGGTATTATTCCCCACCCTTTCTTATTTGTGATTCTCATATCACTCGGCCCTCAAGCTCGGTTTTTCTCTCAAAACCCTTTCCTCGCTTTTCCTCTCAGCGCACATCTCTCTATTCTTTAATCTCTCATTTTTCATCTCTCCCCAGGGTGGTTGATGGATAAACAGGAAGTTGCGGGCTCTTGCCCCTAGCATTCCACTAGATTCTCTTCTTCTGCTCACAATAGTGAACTTTTCCGCAGAGGGGTTGCTTGGCCTGTTGGGTGTGTAGCAAATCTGCAGCTAACATCGGTGAGCGATGTTCTCGGGGAGTTTGGACATGATCAAATGTATCCAGACGAGGGAGTGGAATATCTTGATCCATTCCAGTTCATGCTTCGCACTTGGCTTGATACCTCGTTGCTTGGAGGATGTTGAGAGCTTTCAACCCTTTGTTGTTAGTTTCCACTGTGCCCTTCTTGGCGAATAAGGTGCCCTTTCTGGCAAGTATGGTACCCTTTCTGGCAAATGCATTGACAACGGGGGAAAGACAGGAAGCCTGACTCAACTGTGCCCCTAGTTCATCATTTTGACCATTTTTTTTGTTTTGGTTTTCTACTAAAACAATTTTGACCAACATAAGAGTTAGATTAACATGCTTGTTCAATTTTCCAATTTGAAATCATGCAAGTCAGGCTATGAGCACTGGAAATTTTCCTTTTTGGGTCCAAGATATGGTCCAGTTTTTGGGAAAAAAGAAATAATTTTCGAGAAAATTAGTCAACTTCATTAAAAATTCTCAAAAACTATTTTTGCAAATGGCCACTGCTCGACCAACACGAAAGTTACTCTTGAGATGCACAACCTCAGATCCAAAACAATGGGAAATTGCCCCTTGCCTAAATGGCACCGCAGCACACTGAATGGCAATGAAAAGTTACCCCTTGTTTGAATAGCACCGCAGCGCATTGGCAACGGAAAGTTGCCCCTTGTCTGAATGGCACCGTAGCGCATTATGTCGATCACGAGAGTGACGGCAAAGAACTCTCGGATACAGAGAAGGCATAGATAATCAGAACTATTATATTGACACGGTTAATTTGAAAGTGTTTGTGGCTGGACTTCAAAATAAAGTTGCCTACGTATCCTAAACATGGGAATCAAGCCTCACGTAGTTCCGGGGGCAAGGTACACTCGGGTATTAACCTCTCCTTTTGCGCTCTAACTTTTGCCAAGGCCGCCCTTTCTGGGTTTTCAACCTTGCGAGCTTTGTTTTTCTTTTCTTTTCATTTCTTTTTTTTCATCTTTCTTTTCTTCATCTCTTTTTTTTTTCTTTTCTTTTTTCATTCTTTGCATTTTTTCTTTTCTTTTCTCTTTTCTTTTTTTCTTGCTCTAACTTTTGCCTGGGTCGCCCTTTTGGGTTTTCGGCCCAGCGAGCCTCTCAAGGGTAAAAGTGTAGCTTTGTCCATGTCAAATGGTTTTGAGATCCTGAAGTCATCTGAATCTAGGAGAATGGCTGCTGTTCACTGATGATGTAGAAGTACATCCAATGGGGGCTGAATTGCCCCTAGTGTTGTGGATAGGAACTCAGTTGTTCTTCAGCAATACTTTCTTCTTTCTTCCCTTCTGGGATTTGGCATTCTTGCTAGTCTTCATTGATTTGCAGAATGATCCATCTTTGGCTTTTCGAGCATATCTGACATTTTTCTACCCCTAGTTCCAGGGGTGCTTCTGATCTAGCTTTGCAAGCTTCTTTTGATGATGGCTGGCCTTCTCGACCTGACTTTATTGCCGTTAATGCATAGGCTGCTTCGAACCTGGCCACACAGGCCTCACATTGCGGTTGACCGTTGAACACTCTGAATTAAGGTCCAAGGTTTGAAAGCAAGGGGTCGAGTCTCGAGGCTGAGAGCGATCCTAAGCTGCACAATCTCAAAAGCGATTCCACACAGGTCTTCGTAGGATGCATAAAATATTTTTGAAATCTTTTAAGAAAGTGACTAGTCGCTCGCGCCGAAGACAATGTAGAACCAATCCGGATCAAGCTAGGATCCTTCTCAGTACTCACATTAACAAACATGATTTCATTCATTAAGGGCTTAGCATGCCTCTCTTTCTCTCATTTAATCAAATTTTTGCAAATCCCGAGGAATTCCTTCCTCTTTGTTTTCAACACATTGTTCGAAAAGTTTTGAAAATCTTAGGACAATTCATTTATTTAAAGGCGCAAAAGAGCAGGTGAAATGCACTGCCGTTTCATTCTAAACTTGCTAGCACAACAGGCTCAAAGTAGTAATAAGCACAAAAACACGACAGCCATAACTGTTTCATTCCAATTTCCTGGTTGCAACTGGCTCCACAACAGAGACAGACTCAAAAGAAAGCAAAAGGACAATCACAAAACAAAATAATGATGTCCGAGATGACACCCTCGGAATCATCCGACTTCTGTACAACAGGACTGACTCGATACAACAAGACAGACCTTAATCGAAAAGACTGACTCAAAATAGAGAGACAGACTCGAAACAAAAACACAGAATTGACTCAACACCCAAGTCGAAAAGTACAAAATTAGCATTCGCAAATGCTCAAAAATAGTGCGTGCCAAACGCCATATCTGAAATAAACCGAGCGCCACCCACAGGTGGACCAACCCCTGATCACAGACTTGTACTATCCTCGAAATCCATGAACGCAGTGGTGACAGACTTTGCTGAGGTAGGTGGGAGGATGACCTCATTGTCAAACAGATCCTGCACTTCATGGCGAAGGCAGCGGTTGCCGATGGTGTGACGGTCTGCTGATGAATACGCCTGATTGGGTAGCGTCATGACTGGCTGGAAGATGACTAGGGAGAAGCCGAGGCTCGAGGGGCTTTAGATGCCCTTTTTCAGCAAGGATCTAAAGCGCCTTGGACAAAGGCATGTAGAGGGCATGGAATACCCTACGACCTCGGGGGAGATACTTCGAGTTTTATGCATTTTTACTGGATGCACTAACAAAAGGATCGGCAGGTACAGGCTTGGCTTGTTGATTTTTCCTGGGTGTGAGATTAGGGTTGGAGGGAACGGTTCTGGTATGATGACCCTTCTCTCGATTTCCCCCTTGGCTTGAACTGCCCTCGGTCTGAGTAGGGAAAGTGTCATCCACAGTCTTAGCCATAACTGTGAGTACTTGCTGCTTATTCAACCCTTCAGCTTTCAGAGCCTCAACAGCCTGCTGGAGTTGTTCATAGGGATCAGTGTCCACCTTCATCTTGCTCTTTCCACTAGCCTCAGTTTGGTGGACGGTTTGGATTTCTATTTCAGTGTGAAGCCCCGTTGTCGTCGACATGTCATTGCCGGAGCTTGAGATAGCTTCAGGTTGGTTGAGCTCAATTATAATTCGCCCAGATGCGGGGGCTCCTCTGATATGAAATTCGGCATATGATCTGATTGGTGGCGGTCGACATTCCATAGACTAGATCAGCCACAGATCTTTTAAGGTCGCCAATCTTTCCCATCAGCTCAAAGGTGGTGGGCTCACGGGTTTGAAATAACTGGGGTTCCCAAATCGGATGTACGGCAGGCGACCTGGGCAGGTGTGGTACTTCAACGTCGGTCTCACTCTGCAAGATGATTCCTTGGTTTAGTGCGGCTGCCATAACCATAATTTCCTCTAAATTCTAGGTCGTCATAAGTTTACTGAACTGGACAGAGGTGGTGTAATTGGTGACTGACAGATCTGATGAATCGATGAGTCTTTTCCTGCTTTGCCTCAGCAGAGGAGAACACTAGTTGCTCTGAACCAAGTCTCTGAACTGAAAGACAAAACATGCAGCATCTCAGCCCAATCAATACAGACATGGACATAGCTGAAGAACTATATTCGACCACTGATCACTGTTCCCTAAATTACTGCCCCAAAACTGAATCTAATACCCACGGATATAACTGATTCTCAAAATACTGATACTGATGTCCGCAGGCCTGATACCCAGACTTGCAAATTGATACGTGCATTCCTGTAGAGGCCAACTCCAAAAGCACATAGCAAGCAAATGAGAGCCAAAACACCCCTATGGAGGGATAGGGTTTCCCTGTCCTATTTTGTCAGGAGCTAGGGTTTCACTACGCATGCAACGATTTCAAACAACCTACAATCGGGTAAGCAACATGTCCTAGTTTGGAATGGTCACTACGGATTCCGAATATGCACTAGGTCGAATGCTCATAAAGGGTGCCTCGGTAAAAACCGGGGTTTGTGTTCCCATCGTGGCGAGCAGAAGGTCGACCTTATGGCACGCTTCTCAAAGCGAGCCTCTAGCAAACCGTTCAGGAATAGCAGATGGCAAACACGGTGACTTAGGCGCACCAATGCAAAGAAACACATAAGTGTAGTCAAAACAAGATATCATGAGTTCGAGTCAAGTTCTCTAACGTCCCCAGTAGAGTCGCTAGAAACTATAGACGTCCCAGAACGTCCAGGGAAAATCCTGTTTTGTTCATTAGGCTCACTACAGTTCGGACTCAAATGTCACAGTTCTGAATCTAATCTCGCAAAGTGTAATGCAAGATCGATAAATTACCAAAGAGTCCAAATCTAGCAAATCGTTTTGAAAAACTGATTTTAGAAAGAAGTACCAAACATGGACTGCTTTGCCAGATACAGAGTCACCACCTAAATATTTTATTTTGGGGGAATTTAGGAAACCCTGACTCGTGCCTAAGGTCATGTGTCCGTCATCACCAAAGTTGCATCGGCTCGGGAACTTGGGTACGATTGGGGAAGGTCATTTCATGAGCACCCCCGCTCACTCGATCAAAGATCGGCCACTACTAAGCATGATATCCTATTTTTGAAAACACATGTGCTCTTATTTCGATTATTAACCTAGAATTACTATGTGCTGCGCACAGCATACAAGTATAAACTGGATTACCTAAGTTGGAACAAAGCATTGCATATTCATTTTGAAAATTGTTTGCTACTTGCAAGTAGGCTAAAATACTGATTTTGCACCCTCAAGTGGGCTTAGAAAACATGGTGATTTGCTACTCTCAAGTGGGCTTAAAACTATAATCAATGAATTGTCCCAATTCAAGTAACCCAACCTTCACCCACAGGCATTCAAGCAATTATATCACATAAGCAAATAGCCTCATGGTAAGCATGCTATCATGGCAGTCACTCACACACATGCAAGAATGCTAAAGCATAAACACTTACCGAGTACTCCGAGCCAAAGAAAGAAGCTAATTAGAAATCATGCATGAATCCTAACTATGCTAAGAATGCCTAATGCAATATATGCAAAAATGCAACTATAATAGGCTCGGCTATTCTAAGATGACATATGAGATGCAACAATCGATACATGTATTCAACTTGGAATTGAAATACAATGCAGTTAGCATAATGCGCTAAGCCCGGTGCATGCAATACAGATGAATGAATGCAAGCATGCGAACATATAGATGCTATTTGAAACATGCCCTAAAACTAACCATCATAAGCTGGTAAATAAATTGGAGAAAGACGTGGGGTTGGAAGACATGCATTACACACGCGCACAGTTATTACAAAGTTTGCCCTCTCGCGGAGGGTCCGAATAAATAATACACAACGAAATGAATAACTAACTACAGCTAATTATTACATAACACTGACTAATTAATGAATTTAACTAAGTAAGCAATAAAACTATCATGCAAGCTACATGAAATGGACTGCCTCAGCTCTGCCTTGGATGGAAATGAATGCATGCATGCTTGAATCGCTTTGTCAGGAAATCCATCACGATGCTCCGACTCGCCTTTGTTTGCAATTGATCTCAGAACACTGCACAAGGCTCCAGAAGGCTGAAACTCCACCTTGGGAATCTGTGGAAAGGCTGCTGACCAGCTATTGGCCTTGGAGACCACCTGCCGACCACCTTTTGTAGGAGAAACCAAAAGGGGTGGTCGGCCTGCCAGAAAAGCTGGTCGGCTGACTAGTTTCTGCCTCTGGTTTTTTATTTTCTACAACAAAGAGCAAGAGAGGAGCATGGCAAGGTATTTTCAGCATATGTGTGCACGACCACTCTCTCTATCATTGTACAAGCTCAAGGGAGTATAGGTCTCGATCCTCGGACCACCAATCACGCATCTCGATGCATGATGGCCGAGGAGCCGAATTGCATGACTCAATATGAAATGAATGCATATGCAAGCACCTAAAGCCAACAACTCCATCATGGGTGGTCAAGAGTGTCGGCGACCGGAAATCGAGGCGCGTTTCATCACTTCGAGTATGAAACACTCTTCATTTCCCGTGTTTGGGCTAACTCCTATCCCAAACACAATGCAACAAATGACATAGCGTGGCACAAATGCAACTCTAGCTTGCAATCCTAATGCAATGCAACTAAGCGTGCAAAATATGCAAGGGACATGATAGCATACACAATGCCAATACGAAATACAACATGGACAACCTAACAAGACTAATGGCATGTACAATGCACAATGCTAATGCACACATACTCAATGCAAGACAACATGTGCAACAATATGATAAAATGCGACTAGCATACACAATGCGAATATCAAATAACATACTCAATGCGACGAACTACATGGCATGCGCAATACTATGAACTACAATGGCATACTCAATGCAAAATGGACTTAAACCAAAATGAATGGGCCTCAGCCACACCCAAATCAGTGGCCAAACATGATGAATTAGGCAACAAAAACACATGCAAACATGCTCAAATGCAAGGGACCAAACCTAAGGCACCAAATGCAACTCTACCAAAGCATGGCAAGGGATGAAATATGGCATACAATCGCACATTTTCCAGTTCTGAAATGACATGCAAGATGGTCCCGAATCATGTAAACACCTCACACAATGCATGCTAGATGGCCCGAATACCGAAACTAGTGAAGTGCATTACACTAGAGGTACACAAAGCAATGCTCAAATGACCCAACCAGCCCCAAACAGTCCCTATGCAAGTCCAAGACAGTGGGAAAATGGTCTAAAATGATGGCTCAAAATGCATAGAGATGAAGCTCATTTAATGGTCCATAAATGAGGTATTCATGCACAACTCTCAAACGCGTTTAAAGAATGGAAAACATGGGAATATGGCACAAATATAGGCTCTGAAATGACATGCTCAATGACCCCAAAACATGAAAACACCTCTGTATAAGCATGCAATAGGCTTCAAAACTCAAGGCTAGGCAAGGGTATTACACCACAACCATGCATAGCAAGCATCATTTGACCATGAGGCATAAAAACAAAGCTAAGGAAGTTCAAAACATGCACAAAATCAGTTTAAGGCATGGCCAAAAAGTGCTAGAATCAAACACCAAAATAGTATGCAATACAAGCTAGTGAAGAGGGTTTACACTACAAGTATATGAAGCATTCAAGAGGTCACTAAACCAGAAAAATTCAGAGGTATGACATGCCAAATAAAGCCCAAAAACTCATTGAAACATGGTCAATGCATGCAAGAATGACATGCTCCTTTGATAGGCTATGAAGAGAGTTATTCTACACATGTAAGATGGACACCCAATATGGAAAAACAAGCTTTGGACAGAGCCTATCAGGTCCTAAAACTCACCAAAAATGGCCTGAAACAAGGCTTGGAAGCATGCAAATAAGGGCTCCTTTGTTAGGCCAAATATGCAAAAAATCAAAACAAGGAGAGAGAGGGTCACCCCTCTCTGATTTTGGCTCTCAAAAACACATAATAATCACTAAAAATCTTCTGGATTTCAGTGGTCAAAAGGGCAAACAAAGCTCAAAACAAAGGCCTTAATGCATGGCTCAAAACAAGGTGAAATGAAGCATGCAAGGGGGTAGATGACCCCCAATAGAAAAATGATCTTAAAAAAACATGTTAAGGACCTCAAAATAAGACTTTTTTTAGTTTACACCAAAGCTCAAAAATGCTTGCAAGTATGGCTAAAAGATGGAGCAAAATAAAGCCCAAAAGAGGGAATATGGTGTTACGCTTGTAGCTCAGCAACTCCAGCAGCTTATGGACCAAAAATGCAGCTCCTTAGGACCTCTCAAGACCCTCCAAGAAGCTTAGGTTGGTGTTGGAGGTGTTAGGCTAAGAGGTAGTGTGCACAGGGGCAAGAACTTAACACTTGGGACCAAAATAGAGAGATATAGAGGGAGATATATATATTTCCTTCTAAGAAGTTCTGAACCCTCCCTCATGAAGAAGAGAGCCTCTCTTATAGATAAAGGAGGCCAAAGCTTCTCCAAGAAGCTAAAAACCAAGGCCAAAGATCCACCATACACATGTATGGAGGATGCAGTCTGTGCCTTCCAGTTGGCATAGCTGGCAACAACTCACAGAGACAAAACAGGAGAAAAGGGGCCGAGCAGTTCAGGTGGTTGGCCAGCCAGTTCAAAAGGGTCAACTCAACAAAAAGTGGTCGGCAGCCCCATTTGGTGGTCTCCCAATTGAATGCAGGCTAGTGGTTTGGTGGGAGACCAGCAATTGTGGCCCAAAAATGAGGGAGACCAGTTACCTGACAAGAAAACCGGCCGCCGGGGGAAAATTGGTCTCCAAGGAGAAAAGGTGGTCTCCCATCCTTGTACCACCTTCCAAACAATGAAAACAAGGCCCATGCCAAAAATGAACCAAGACGGATGCAAAACAAGGGTTCGGGGGTCAAAACGCACAGCCGGATGCCCCAAAAATAGGCCGTTAAGCATCGAAAGTGGCGTGCGACCACAAAGGTGGTCTCCCAAGCCACAGTGTCTCTCTAGAGAGAGGAAGCAAGGTGTGTACCAAAAATCGGGCCAAACGGAGAATGTTAAGCGGTCCCGAACCGAGGCGCACGGCCGACGGCTTCGAAAACTGGAAACTGGTCTCCAAACAGGAAAAGTGACCTACGACCACGAAAAGTAGCCTACGGCCACTGAGAGATGGTCTACAAGACCTCTCCCTCCCTTCGAGAAGAGAAAACAAGACCTGGTTTGCAAACCGAGGCAAAGCACAAAAGGGTCCCGAGGTCCGGGGGTAAAGCTCTCAGCCAAATTCCGAAACTTCAGAATGAACACAACATGCACCATCACCGAGCGCTCAATCGATGACGTCTGAGTCTTAAGGTCGGTCAAAAATAGGGTGTCTACAACTCCCTCGTCATAGACCCTTCCACATAGTAGGCAAGCTCATCTCTCAGTCAAGTCTGAAACTCGATACAACGGCGCTCCTCTGTCGCCAGAAGCTCAGGAGCAAATCTGGACGAACTAGCAAAAATGGCCTCGAACTCTGCCACCGGTGTGCCAAGTCACTGTTTGAGGTTCTTGAACTGTTCCCTCAACCTCTCTCTAACAGTACTAGGTAGATACTTTTCTTAGAAGGCGTTGACAAAGGCGCCTCCTAGGTCATCCCAATACGTCCTTGTGCGTATTTTCACCATTGACCCGCTTCTCTCTTCAACTGAAAGGTTGCCAAGGTCACTCTCAGAGTGTCGTCCTCAATGTCTAGCATCTCGAACGTCTTAATCGTTTGCTCTAGCCACTCATCAGCCTTCAGTGACTCCTTAGGATCTCCCACAAAAATATCTGGATTGGTCCGAAAGAACTCCCTTTTCAGCATGAGTGGTCATGTCACTACAACTGAGGCAGTTGGGGCAGCTGGGGCCAATGCTAGGTTCTCAACCCTTAATATGTTCAGTGCCCCTGCTATCTCTCATGCCAAAGCATCCATGGCTTGTTGCCCAGCTAACTCAGCCACATTTGCCTGCCCTGTTCCCTCTTCTTATGCTGGAATCTCATCCGGTATTGGCATCTCATGCCTTTTAGGCCTACCACGCTTACCACTGCCCCTTCCGCGTCCTGACATCCTAATAAAGGCAACACTCGAGATTAGCACAATCACAATTGTACCAAAGCTAACTCACTCACGTCCTAAGACAATGGACAACAGTTAATTCATTCCACATAAGCACATAGTCACATACATACAGATTTTCTTTCTAGGTAATGATTGTCCTATGATGTTGCTAGAGTTCCAATCAGAAATAACCATGATCAAGTGCTCTTCTGATTGGACTTCTAGGAACTCACAGGCCCAATCAATATCTCAGAAATCAAACCCCATACCCATATAATCACATAAGCATGTTATTTCATAGCATCTCATCATACAGATATCTCTATCAAGCGAGATAAACCCACAGTGGTACTAACCACTCCCCACGTACCCAAAGTATTCGAATTCGGTACGCTTTGATACCAAGTTACAATGCCTTGAAAATTGGGTAGGGTATATCTATTTATACAACAAACTCACCTAATAGACAAACACACATACATATATATATAGCTAACTATTCCATACATCCATTTCTATTTAATCTTAAATGCCAAATACATATTGTTCATATCTCAATGCTCCAATTCCAATCCGCAGCATGCATTTTACAACAAGTATGAAATGAAAGCCAAACAGATAATAAGTGCCCTACAGGCTTACAAATTTATCCAAGAACATTCTTGGTTACACAAAATAGAGTTTCAACTCAACGCAAATACAACCCTGGGCTTACATTTAATAAATAACCATAAAACAAAAATGGAGCCTCAGCTCCGAGTCCTTCTAAGTCAGTGCCTTGGTGGAGACATATCACCTGTACCTGAAATGGTTTCCCTTATAAGGTGAGCCACAGCCCAATAGAGATATACTACACAACATATGGACCATGACAAGACTAAAGAGGAGTATACTCATGCCATGCTCATAATAAAACACTTTGGCCTTGTTTGGTTTGTTTTTCAGAAAAATTTTTGGGAAAAATTCTCTACAAACAAATTTTCAAGAGTAATTAAACCAAACAAATTTTTTCAAAAAAAATCTCAAAATTTTGTTTGGTTACCTACTTTCTAAAATTACTCTCTCTCTCATACACATCAAATCAATCACTTTTTTTAAAACTCTCTCCCCAAAACAATTTTCCAAAACCATTTCTAAAAAAAGACAAACCAAACAAGTTTTCGTATTTTTTATCTCAAAAACTACTCTGCATGCACAAACCAAACACACCCTTTATCTCTCTTTTTAAAAAGCAGGCAATGCTGAGATACAACAACAGATATAAAACCATTTCCATTTTAAACCATGTCTGTTACATGAATATATGCTCTGTGAATCTCTAGGTGAACATCTACAAGTAGGCCCTAATGCACTACCATTGTCATTTTTACCAGTAAACTGGAAGGCTCGACACCTAACTGTGCGGTTCTACACCCTCTACCCAGATTCACCAAGTATTCATCTTTTCGCAAACAGATACATTTCCAAATATTTCTAAAAAAACAGATACATTTCTAATGAAATGAATGTAATTCAATGTTCAATGCAACAAATGAGGAATGTGGTTCAATTTACCTAAGTCTCATGCACTTCTACGACAATCATGACTATCCTCCACCAATAGCCCAAAACAGATATTTCTAAACAGATATTTAAACAATTAAATTCCAAAAAATCAGAGAAATACAATCTATTCCACATCTCATCAAATATGAACAACTACACTAGTTTTCATATCACAATCATGTCCGGTAACCTCTCAATCTCCATTTCTAACCATGTCGGTTTTATTCTAATAGATACATTAAGCAAAATAATACCGTTAATGCCCAAGAAAATATCATTTTCTTTCCAAACTCATTCTCCAAGCATTATTCAACTATGACATCCTATTTTGATCAAAAGCTCCAAAAGTTAAACATAATTCCTTTGTTTTCTTTAAAAATGTTATTTTGGTCGCAAACCGGTAAAAATTTCAAAACCAATCGAGTCGGAGTTCGTTTTTGTTCAAATTTATAACATAGCTCTTTCATAACCTTACAAACATATTCCAAATTTACACTTTCGCAATTTGGGCATCAACTCTTTATTTTTCTCAAAATTTCTCTTTTAAGCAAATAAATCACAAAATTTTCAAAAATTCTAATTAAATTATATACAACTTTAAGCTCTATAAAATCAAGTAAAAGTGCATAAAGAAGTGTAGGAAAAATTCCTACCTCAAGCCAAGAAGATTTCAAATTTTTTGGCAACATAAATTAAATCTGCTCGGAGCCAAACGACGCATTTTCCGCCCTTTACTTTTTGATCCAAAGCACTAGGGGTCAAAAAGGACTTACGTTAGATCAAACCCACGAAAAACCAACATTGGAACCCTTTTTCTTTTCTTTCTCACGGCAAGAACCCAAAGGTTGAAAGAAAAATCCTATTTGGTCACTTTTATATATATAGTATAAACAAATATCTAACCATATATATACATGTACACCTATATATATATTTCAATTTAAAAATAAATTTCAACATCTTTAATGACAAAAGTAAATATAATATTTTCTCACCACAAAATATATTTTGTTTAATGATACACATCATAAATATTCACAACTCTAATAATAATAAAACCACAACACTATTGCATGTTTACTAACGGGTCACAATTCAATTAATTGGGTCCAAAATAAATGGAGTTTAATAATTTAAAATAAATTCCCAACTAAGATTGACGTATAAATTCAATTTGATTTAACTCATTACACATTCCACACTTGGTTTGTAGATCATGTATGTATATTTAAATATGTCATCCACCCAACATAGTTTTTTTTTTTTAAAAAAAAAAAAATCTTGAATAATAAATTTTTTTTTTTTAATAGGCGCAAAGTTTACAAATGGCATGCAGTATCACAATTTCTGAAGAAATAAATACATTAGCAAATGGGCCTACAAGCTTGGCAAGGAGATTTAATGGCTATATTATCAATGGTTGTCGATTTCGTGTTAACACCATTGATGACAGTCGGACAACACAAAATATTGTTATTGCTTTGAAGGTTGATACAATGAGTTATACTAGTCGAAAGGACAATGAGTTATGCCAGTTGAAAGGACAAGAATCCTCGTGTGGGGGCTGTTTATTACTACAGACGGTTGACTGACATTATCGAAATCCGATACACTAATGACTCCAACTTTGTGTTATTTAAATGTGATTGGATTGATAATATTTGCGGAAAGAAGGAAGATGTCTTCAAATTCAAGTTAGTCAACTTTAAGTATTTGCTATACAAAGATGACCACCAGAACAAGGAGCCTTTTATCTTAGTATCCCAAGCAGAGCAAGTTTGGTATGTTCAGGATCCCTTCGAGCCAGACTGGAATGTTGTTGTGAAGATGTCTCAAAGAGGATTATTTGATATGCAATTTAATGATCCTCAAGTTGAAAAGCTTTTGCGACGGTATGGACCACTTTTGAGACGGCATTCTGCCGACGCAAAAACCTTTGTTTCCAGTAGTGCTTCTAGCTTTTGTTGGTTTGCACTATTATTATTATTATTATTTTTTAATGTTTTCTTGCTATGATTATTTAGACTTCATTTTTTTTTTTTTTTTTTTTTTTTGGCCGTTATTGCCTAAACTTTATTCTTCTAGCTTGTTTTTTTTGGTGTAAAGGTACTTTCTAGCTGGATTTTGGGTGCAAAGGCTTTCTTATAGCTTGTAGTTTTTAAAATGGAAGAAATTCAATTTAGTGCAAGCGTTTAAAATTTTTTATAGATAAGTGATAAATTTTATAGACATTAATAATTAAAGTCATAAAGATTTTCATAATTCTGTAATAATTTTTTATAATACCATTGAAAGGTAATTTTTCCTTTTCAAATTGACCCGTCTGGGTGGGTTGTCTACTTGACTTGAAAAATAGGCATACACAACAAATAAAAGACAAATGTGAGTTTTAACTTAGAATTGGAATTATATTGATTAGTATATTGAAAAAAAAGAAAAAGAAAAGAAGTAGTAATAGGATCATTGAAGTTGTACCTTTTTTTATTTTTTTTATAGAAAAATTACAATTCAGTGGTAGTTTCACAAAATAATCATAGATTCATAAAAAAAATTTAAAATTTTAATTATTAATGTTTGTAAAATTTACTACTAATTTGATTTTCTTTAAACATACAATAAATCAATATTTTTTGTTATATACATCGGAGCGGACTTGAGAGGGGAGGGGGAGTTTGGATCCTCTGCCGCCTTCCCTTGCGGTGGTTCTTCTGATTGCCCCAAAAGCAGCGTCGTTTTGGGGCAAAATTTAAAAAAAAATACAAAAACAGAACTGAGAGAAGAGAGAGGAAGAAAAGGAGAAAAAGAACACCTCTTAAAACAGAGTCCCTGTTCTTTCTCTCTCACCAGCGAACTTCCATTGCTTCTCCGCCACCATCGTAGCCCTCACTTTTCACCCGCCCACCGCCTCCGCCAAGGACCTTGTTTGTTCGTCTGTTAAAACAGATTTGGACTAGCTGGAGTTGGGATTCACACAATCAGGGCGGAGAGAACACGAAAACACAATGGATCTACTTAGACAATGGATCTTTTCCATTTTGAACTGTTTTTGGGATCCCTCAATTTCATTCATAGAGTTCTATAAATGTTTTTTTTTTTTTTTTTTTTTTTTTGGAACAGACAAAGTGGGTTTGCATGAAGTTGTTTTCAAATATTGTATCAAGCTTTTGATCTATGGGGATGTGAATAAATTGGCTTCACAGATTCGAGCAGTTAACTTTTGGGAGATGTATTGATCTAATTTTTAGTCAATTTTGATTTATCATTTGGGATGTTCAAAGTGTTAATATGTATATATATATCGGATTTTTTTAACCTCCAACTTTTGTTTGAATGGTTGTTAATATTTGTGTTCTGGGTGTTTGAATGGTTGTTAATATTGGTAACTTGATTGATTTTCAAAAGATCAATTGTCAATATTGGTGTTCTTTTGGGTGTTTGCCGGTGCTTCTTTCTTTTTCCCCTCTTTCTTTTCTATGCTTTTGTGTTTCTTTCTCCTTTGGTGTTCTTCTGGTTCTTTCTTCTTCCCCCATTTTTTTTCAAGAGGTGTTCTTCTTTTCCTCTATCTCTTCCTCTGTGTTCCTTTCTTCTTCCTCTCTTTCTTTTCTCTGATTCTGTGTGGTTTTTTATTTTTTATTTTAATTTTGGCCCAAAACTACGTCGTTTTGGGACACCACATGGACCACTGCGGAGAAAGGCGGCAGAGGATCCAGACTTGAGGAGGGGGTGTAAGGTTGATAAAAATTCCACTAATATATGTGTTGTTTTCTGGCTTCTTATGTAAATTACATACGATGACCACCCCCCAACAAAAAAAGTAGTCTTCAATTTTACTATAATGCTGTAATATTTGTTTTCTTGAATGTAAATTTAGAAATGTTTGGTTATGACATATAGGGGTGTTAGTTAATATTTAGTTATTGTTAGGTTTTTGTAATTGGCAATCCTGTTTGACAAAACTCCTTTCAGTTGTAATTTTATTTAATTTTTTTATTTCAGTGAGGTTATGAGTATTTAGATGTGAGTTCAATTCAAATTGTACCTATGTAGAAGAGTTTGTGACCTTAATCCTATCATGTTTACTACTTCGCTGACTATTATCGAGGATCGAGTAGTTGATTGTGTGCTCGAGTGAAGATGCAATCCTTTCAAAAGTTTCGCTCACTTGGAAAAGTACTGGGAGTTGTATTTTTACGCTCAAGCGGCTTTTCTTATGCTTGAGCGTAGATCCTTGCTCTGAAACACACATTTTAGTCAGACCACTCGAGCGTCTATTCTTGTGCTCGAGTAGAGATCTCAATTCTGTTTAGTATAAATCTACAATTAATTTAGTTTCTAGGGTATGGCTTCCAGATCTTCTTCTTGAGGATTAGGGTTTTCATCTAGAGCTTCTTTGTTTGTTTCCTTTGATATCTGTGAGAGTTTATATCATGAATCTAGTGGATTATATCAAAGGGTTTGTTTATTTTGTTTTATACACAAAAGAGAGAAAGTTGTTCTTCAGTGGATTCCGTGGAATTTGGGCCTGAAGCTTTGGTAGATTCCGAAATAGTTCATCGTCGTGGATTCGACATGGATTCAAGGTTGGACAAAACAATTCCGAGGTGAAGACAGTTGTGGAAGAGGCACATTGGGGTCAGTTTAATTTGGGCGTAGATTCGTTAGATAATTGAGAGTACATTTGTGTAATTCCTTTTGTCTTATTAGTGGATTATTTTGTGGCTTTGGCTTATGGTTTTTTAATCACAATTGGAGGCGCTCCAATTGTGATTTTTTCACGTTAAATCATTGTATCGATGTGTCTTTGATTGTTTGATTGAGATTGTTATTTTCTGGTTAAAATTGATACATAATCACAAATAAATATCTCAGGATTTTTAGATTTTTCAGTTGTGATCTATAATAGTATTAAGTGGTGTTTTATGAACTAAATCAACAACTTAAAATCATAAAAAAAAAAATAAAAAATCAATGGTTAAATGTTATATTTTAAGAGTGTGTATAGTAGTGCGTGGATACAGAATTTACTCCACACCAATGTTTTAAAAACCGGACCGGTGAGTGAACCGGAAAAATGATCGGGTGGACGGGTCATCGGTTCAACTGTCGGGTTGAACCGGAATCGAACCGTGACGTCATAAATATATTAAAATTATATTTAAATAAAAATATAAGTAATAAAATTATAAATTAAAATTTTTAATAATCATAAATATTTCTCTTAATACTTTTTTTATTAAAAAATATAAGTAATAAAATTATAAATTAAAAATTTTAATAATCTTAAATATTTCTCTTAATACTTTTTTTATTAAAAAATATAAAAATATATTTAAAAATATTATTAATTTTAATTTTGGAAGAAGAAATCAAATATTCAATATTCCTTTTGGAAGAAGAAATCAAATATTCAATATTCCCTCCATATGATTTTAATTCAAATACTTTGATTGAAAGAAGAGCAAAATTTTTGGAGGGATATCAAAATTTTAAGTTTCCCTCCAATGAATTTGATTGAATCCCACATAGATTTCTTGAATTTTTTTGGAAGAATTTTTTTCTTATAAATAGATAGAAGCTCTTTCACAATAATTTCAAGCTCTCAATGGGATTCCTCATAAGAGGAGACCCTTAAAAGAGAATTTCCAATTAAATTTTTATTATATATATATATATAAAATAAGAAAGAAAGAAAGAAAGAAAATAAAAAAGAAGAAACCGGTGGGTTCACCGGTTTTCAAAAAATAAGCCGGTTTTTACAATTGGCCGGTTTTAGAGGGCTAACCGGACCGTAACCTCATCCGGTTGAACCGGCCGGTCCGGTCCGGTTTTTAAAACCATGCTCCACACGTTTTAAGAGTGTATAGTAGTCTTTTTCCTATAATTTTATCTCTTTAACTCTTAACCAACATTATGTTATGTATAATATAATAATATAAAAAAAAGCAAATTTATTTATATAATATTTTTTTGTTTTGTATGTCTATAAATTAAAAATGTAATGATATTTTTCAATTTTTGTACCTATAAAAGTATATGGAAAATGAGTGAGAGTTCTAATTAGAGCTACTACTAATGATGTGGCAGTGGGTCTCACCCATTGCCACAGTATGTGTTTTGTCTTTTTTTTTTCTTTTTCTTTTTCTTTTTTTTTTTTACTTTTTCACCTCATTAGTGGTGAATTTAAAGCCATCAAATTAGTGATCTCTAACATGATTATTATGAAAACATACAATTTAGACCCTTTTCACTATAATTCTTGCATCCGTCACTGTAAATATATATCCTCACCGCGAGGACTTGACTGTCAACCACATGTTGAAAGAGGGTCAAACTCTCAACAAATGAGCCATATCTTAGCACAAACAGTGGCATATTCAATGAATGTTGTGACCACATTGATTTGGAAGTAACTTCATTTAATATACATGAAAAATTATATTGTTTTTGTTTTATAGGCTTTTCAACAATAATATACAAGAGATCTTGAAAAGGAGTGCTAACCTAAAGGCCTTATTTCTGTCTTTTCATTTCTCCCAACAAATTTAATATCCAAATATCATAGTAATGTTGTACGTACATAGAATAATCACCTTTGTATTAGATTTTTATTTTTATTTTTTGTATTTTTACTTTTTCACTTTTAATCTTTACATTATATATATATATATATATTAAAAAAAATGAGATTTCTAATTAGAAGAGTCTTATAAAACTTGAAAGTTTGATACTATTTTTCTACATTTCTCATTTTTTAAATAATTAAAAAATCTTCTGTTGATTAGCTTTTATTGAATTATTTTTTTTAAAAAAAAATTCTTATTATGCCTTGATTTACACATTTCAAAAGAAAAGTTAATTGATCCATTTAAAATTTAAATTTAGAAATTTGGAAAGGAAAGTTAACTAATCAATTTTAAATTTTATACCACTAAAATATAGGAATCAATTCACAACTTTCATATATTTTTTCTCTTGATATTTAATAGTTTTATATGCATCAACATTCTATATATCTATATTATAGCAAAAAGACATTTCATTAATAAAGGCAATGAAACCTTCAAAATTTCATCCGAACATTTCAAATTTTAGTAATTAAATAAAAATATAAAAAAATTTATTGATTGTTGTCCTATCCTAAAAAATTTCTTAACTAATAAGCCTATATCACCAAAAGATTTTTACAAGATCATTGACCCGTGATCTCTATAATTTTGTTCCCTTTTTTTAATATATTTTTACATGGGTAATTTTGTTTCCTTAAACTCCTAAACTATGCTTTCGTAGCCTAATGTAGGATTTTATACTTTTTATTTTTTTAAATTTTTTTATAGATAGTGTATATCGGATTTGGGGTGATTACTATACAGGGTGCACAGTAGCCATCATTGTGCAGCTAAATGGGCCCATTTTGGGGACCATTTTGATAATCCGAACGGTTTACATTTTAAAATACATCAAGTAGAACATACTTGTAAAAAATCAAATTAATCGGATATTGTTTACATTTTCATCCACTCACATTAGTATTTATTTTAATACTTTAAATCACAATTATTATTTATTTTTGTAAATACAAATGTGAGTGGATAAATGGATAAACGATCTCTGATTAACTTGATTTTTTGTAGATACGTTCTGCTTGATATATTCTAAAATACGAATGGTTCAGATTATCGAAATGGGCTCATTTGGCTACACAACAGTGGCTGCTGTGCACCCAGCACAACATCCACCCCAAATTTGTGTATATCAATAAGAAAGGATTCAAAACTCCTTTCAAATATTGATGATGTGTTTGGTTCATGGTTTTGGGTAGAATTTTGAAAGGAAAAATGAAAAAGTGTGCAAAATCAAATAAAATATAGTTATATTTCAATCATATTTGACCTACTATTCTTTTTTTTCTTTTTTCTTTTTAATCATTTCAAGTTCCTACCTAAATTCATGAATCAAATATAACAAAAAGATTGGTACGTTACTTTTTCAAATTTCTTTATCCTTTTTTTCTAATAATTTTGAATTAATATTATTTTTTAAAGTTTGTGTACTACAAATTCTTATCACACATATTTCTCCATATAATAATAATTAAAATTTGTTTCAGTTACTATCTCAAAGATTAGCGATAAAGTGAAAGAAAATGTGTAAATCTCAAAGTTTTATAATAAAAATTTGATGTTAGAATTAGTTTAAATGTAATTCTCTTAATATTTATAAATATTTTGTATTGATTAATAAAAATATATCATAAACATTAAGATTGAAAGAACTAAAAAATCCCGAGATAGCAATCACAATCAACAATAAATCGGAACAACAATTTAATGTGGAAAAAAAAATCATAATTAGAGCATCTTCAATTGTGATATAAAAAAAATCACATGCCAAAGCCATAAAATAGTCCACTAAGAAGACAAAGGAATAATATACGAGAACTCTCAATTACCAAGCAAATCCTTGCCTGAATTGAACCAAACCCGATGTGCCTCCTCTACTACCGTCTTCACCTCAGAATTACTTTGCCCAATGTTGAATCCACAATATCGATGTCAAATTCACGACGATGAGCCATTCTGAGATCCACTAAAATTTCAAACTTAAGTTTCCCAAAATCCACCGATGAACACTTCTCTTTTTTTTTGGGAATGAAAGAGCAAAACCAATCCTTCATGTTTGTCAGTATGTAATTTGTTGATAAATTGATCACCTTCTATAGATCAAGAAAATTCATATATGAATACCCTCCAATATAAAACACTTTAATATTTTACTCCTCTCTGAGAATCTGGACGAGTTTGACGCTAAAAGTAGTAAACAATGTATGTTATAATAAATAAAGCCACAAAAACCACTCGAGTAGTGTGAGAAAAAGTAGTGCTCACATGTAGGCCAACCACTCAAGTGTAACATCTACCGCTCGAGCAATAAAACATATTTCCCAAAAGTTCATAATGTAAGCAAAGATACTGGATGAACTGCTTTATCGCTCGAGTGTACGAAAGACCGCTTAAGCAGTCAAACCATCTCGATCCCTGTACTTTGTTAGCAAAGTGGCAAATAAGGAATGCTCAAGTCAAGATACAAAATATCCACACAAACTTCTCTACGCAAACACAATTTGGGTTGGATTCGCATCTAAACTCTTATAACTCACAAATACAATAAAGCGAATAAAAATACAACTGAATGGAATTTTGTCCAACGGGATTGCCAATTATAAAAAACTAACAAAAATTACTTTTATTTGTTTATTTATTTATGATATTGAGTTATTAAAATATGATGTATTATAAGCTTAAATCAAGAATTGTTTTTAAAAAAATCAACTCAAACTAGATTTTCTAGGCTCATTTTTAATATTTAATCTAATATTGGAACCCCCAAACTAGCTCATATCAGTCACGAACCAATAAAGACGATTTGTAATGATTAAGACAATTTTTAATAAGTAGGTGAATGTCACATTGATATAAATATTGGGTGAGACTAGCTTTTAACTCAGTTTTAATGTTTAGTTGAATACCACAGGTCAATCCTAATCCCTTTCTATGAAAAAGTTATGACACAAGACAATTTACAGTTTTCAATTTTGATTAGTCAAATTTTTAAGCTTTACAAAATAAGAAAAAAATTAGTATATTAACAAGTACAATTTACTACTGCCATATGCTAAATTGTAATGTCTCCAAAATAATTACAATAATCTAACTCCCAAATATGAGTACATAGTGATATTGATGCGATAAGAAGCTCTCATTAATCAAGGTTCATATACAAAAGGTGACACATGCGATATACATTCATAAATAGCTCATCCTGAATCCACAACATGTGTGATGAATAGTGAAAAGTAATGAAAGCTAAACAAATATTCATCTGCCCTAAAGGCTTATATCTTTATAAGTCACTGCTTGGTTATCATAAAAATGAGTCTAGCTCAATACAATTAAGCCCTTGGCTATACAAGTAAATACAATAAAAAAAGAAACTCAATACAACCCAGATTTTTAATTATTCAGGAAAATTTATACTAATAAGGGGAATATAATTATTTTAAAGAATTAGGGCCAAAATGTAATTATAGGAAATTAATGAGATAAGTATAGATCTGAGAGATTTAAATCCAAATCTGAGGGAGATTGCCGTGGACACATGGTGGGTAATGACAGGGCTTGCCTCCTTATAAATGTGAGAAGATCAAGATCAGTGCAGAAGAAAAAGAAAAAAAAGAAGGAAAAAAAGAAAAGAGAGAGAAAAAAGAAGAAAAACGCAAGAATAGTGGAGATAGGAAAGTAAGAAGTAAGAAGGTTTGTGATAGTGAAAAGTAAAGGCTAGGGGTTAATATTAAGGTGAGTTATATTATACATTGAGTTACCATAATATATTTTACGTATGTTTTGACTTACCATAAGTTATTTTATACAAGTTGTATTTTATTAGTTATATTAATACAAGTTATGTTTCATAAATATTTCAGTCACGTAAATAAATTTCTAAACTCTATTTGTTTAAAATAAAACCCATGGATATGTTTGTTTATATTTTAAAGAATATTTGACTATAACCTTATAAACAATTATGTTTAGTAAGTACCACCATGGGAGTCCCACGTCTTGGAGGACTTAAATAACCATTGACCGCTGTTTGGTCACTTTGTGGCCCTCTATTGTCATGAATCTATTGACCTCTGTTCTGTGCGGAAATAAGTGTTACACTATTGTGGAAGCCACCTCTATAATCCGTACGAGCCACCTTTTGAATCCGTACCACTGTTATGAATGTCACTCCTGTGACCTCTGTTCTGTTCTGTTTGGTACCGTGGTTATGGTTATTTATTTACATAATCTCAATTTTGCTACTTAAATGATTATTTGTTCAGACTAAGTTATCTTGAATATTTTAGTTACATAACTATCTATGGTTATTTTGTGTCTCTTATACTCTTGGCATAATATTTCTCACTTTACCATGTGTTTATAGCTGTTTACCAATTTTCAGGAAACAATGCAATTCAGAAATAGCTTTTGGAAAGTCTTAGACGCGAGGCTGCGGAATAGACATACACAGCACTCTTATGATATTTTTATATGTAAATATCGGCCTTTTAGTCAATAAATTTTGTAATAAAAATAGAAACTCCAATGATTATTTTGGTACCCTCACTTAAATATTATTTCTGCTTGCGTTTATTAATTTGTTTAAGAATTGGCTAGGTAACTTCAGTTACGGGCTATCACGATGCTTAACCCTTGGGTACGGGGAGCGAGTTGTGACATCTCCAACACCTGAAAATAATTTTTCTCAAATAATGTGAGCCAAAGCCTAGTATAAACAATCTAACACAATATAAAAATCTTAACAATGATATAAGTATATAGTGTGCATGAGCAATGCCTATAATAAAATCATTCGTATTCTACAATAGCATAATATGCCAAATTCTATATCTCAATCCATTTCAAGTCAATTCATTTCACCTCAATTCATGAGTCAAATTCATTATTATCTAGATAATCCAACTGAGGCTACAACTTAATGGTTCTTTAATCAATATAACCATTATACCAATACTCCAATTTGTCATTTTATAGAAATTTCGTTTGCGGGAATCGGCACTCATTTATACGTGCGGTTTTCGAGACTTTCACCCGAGAAACACAGGCCAACTTAATTTAACGGAGTCCATCCATTTCTTTTCCCAAACATGGAGTACATTCACTTTTTCCTCCCAAATATCATACATATACAATGTATTAAAGCACAGTAATATTTAATGACAACAATTAAGAGATTAGTTTCAATTCACCTAATCCTTATTTAATTTCTACAATAATCATAGCTATCCTTCATCAATAACTTAAAACAGATATTTCTAAACATATATACAATCTCCAAGACAAATAAATTATCCAAATTTCCATAGGTGAGAGATGATGCACATCCAACTCCGCTATTTATATAATCATCCATCTAATTTCATATTCCCAATACCAATTTCATTATTTATACAAAATAATTATTTTAAACATTTTAGGGCGAAACCCCATCCTCTCCCAAATCTAACCCATGTATCAAAATCAACAAATTTAACACAACACATCCTCATATTTATACCCATAACCGTTTTCAATACCTCCCTTTGAAAACCCCTCTTTTTATTTTAAACTAAAATCCTAGGTTTGTCTAAAATCCTCCAAATCCCAACGCTATTTACACAACCACATATAACTAAGTTAAAAATTATAGGAGAGTGTAGAAAATCCCTATCTTAAGCTTAGAAGACCAAAGCAACAATGAAGGAACTTCAAAGATGCCAGAACCAAATCTTGTTCAGACCAAAATGGAGTTCTTGATATGCTCTACCTTTTTAACAAAGGCACACGAGTAGAGAAACCAACAGACTTAGGTGAAAATGTAAAGAGAATGTAGGTTTTAGAGAGAGAGAGAAACTCAAGATCTAGGGTTTTGAAATGTTTTAGAAAGAGAAAGAGAAAGAGATGAAAAAGTGATGTAGAAGGGGGCTGTTGCGAACTGATATGTGCACAATCCGCTTAAGTGCAAGAAGTGATGCTCGAGCGCAAAAAGTGACGCTCGAGTGCAAAATGCACACTCCCAATAGTTTTGCAGACAATAGATAAACGCTTAAGCTCAATAAAGGGCGCTCGAGCGTAGAATACACTCTTCCAGTAGTTTTGCAGACCTGCAAAAGTACTGAGAGTTCACAAAGCCCGCTCAAGCGCAAGAAGTTCCGCTCGAGCAGAGGAGCAAAATTCTGGGCAACAAAAGGTTTGAAAACCAAACAACCAACCTGTTCCAAACACAACCATTACAACCCAATAACCAAATCTAAGGATGTACAAGGGGAGCAAGACATAAACAACAATACAAAACTATGAAACTGGAATTCAGGATACAAAATGGGTCAGGTCTAAATTAGAATCGCTATATAAATTAAAATAATGAAATTTATAAAACGAAATATATTTATATTTTATCGTAAATATAATTTTTGTAATTTTTTCTTTAATTTTTTTCAATTAAATAATGACATGTAATTTTTATTAAAAACTTGTAACGCACAATTAATGACGTTAGAAATAAAGGGAGATTTGTTAGAAAATCCTTTTTTAAGTGTTTGTATCCTAATTAATCCATAAGATATTCTTGTATTCCAATAAGTCCTATTATTTGAATATTTGATCTACCAAATCCTAATTCTCATATTTAAAGTATTCTATGGACATTTCTACCTTTACAAATATTTTCTGAACAGTTAGTAATTTGGTGATGTACACGTTCATATTTTACAATGTGAATATTCACAATGACAGTGTGAACATTCACATTGATTGTGTGAACATTCACATTGATGAGTTGCACACTGTAAATGTGAATATTATGAGAGATATTTTGGTAACTATGTCACTCATAGGATTTATTGGAATATAAAAAAATAATGTGGACTAAATGAAACATAAGTAGATGAAAATAGATTTATGAAAAAGTACCCCTAGAATAAAATCCTTCTCTTATGTGTAGTGTGCAACTCTGATAAAAATGAATAGAATTTAATTGATTATAAATTATTTTAATTACATATTTTAAATAAATGTTATATTATTATTTTAATTTAAAAATTAATTTTTAATTATTTATTATACCCATGTATAGCACAAATAATATTCTAATAAAACACATATATGTAAGGGTGGGTTTGCAATTTCTTGTCCAACTTATTTCCATAATAACAAGAATTGGCATAACTTGTCCGACCAAAATATTACCAAAAAAATGTTAAAATATTTGAAGTAAGAAATGGTAGGAGGAGATGCTAAAGGCCTACTTGAAAAGAAATAGGATTCACATTCTTAACTAATTCAAAAGATCTGTGTCTTTTTTGGTTGGAAAATATACTTCTACTATTATTATTAAATTGGTATTTTAAGGAGACTAAATTTAGAAATCTAACTAGATAACTCTTGGTGTAGCAGGATGGTTAGAGTTTCTAAATACATTTATTTAATTTGTTTATAAATTCATTCCTTGTATTATAAATTTTAGGGATAATTATTTGAAAAAAAAAAAAAAACCTAAGGTTTGAACCTTTTAGTAAAATAAATCATTAGTTTTTAATTTTCTCAATTTAAATCTTAATCTTTTAATTTGTTTTTAATATAAATTATTCATCGATTAGTAAAATCGATGGAAAAAGAGTATTTTGATCTTTAAACTCAATGTAGGGTATACACAAAATGCCTAAACTATTATTTTTTTATTAAGTGTAATGACTAAAATATTTTTTTGTCGATTTTACTTAACAAAAATAGATAAATGGTTTAAATTAAAAATAAATCAAAATTTCAGGATTTAAATTGATAAAATTAAAAGTTCATGGTTTATTTTGTTATTAGGGTCAATTTTTGAGTTTTTTTTACAATAATTTTCCCAAAATTTTATATTCTATGGAAAAATATTTGTACACATCATAAATTTCTCATTACACTCATAAAATGCATTTGTAATATTTATTCATTTAAAAAAAATTTATAAATAGAATCACCTAATCAAAGTCCATACTTAGGCCTTGATCTAAGCATGTACGGGAAATGGCGTGGGAGACAAACTAGAAAATATGTCAAAAGGCATGGAATTATTGATCATGATCATGTTCATGTTTAATCATTCGGAATTGAATCAAGATTCTCTGTCAAAAAAAATGAAAATAATAAATTAAAAATAATTCTACTACTCTATATTACAAATTATTACATTTCGGGGCCTGGTTCTTTTAAACTGACTTATTTAATTATAAATTCTGCTTAATTTTTTTATTTATCAATATTTTTAAAAAGTATTGAGACAAAATAAGTATTTGAAAATTGTTGTGTACTAAAAAAGTGTAGGATTTATAGGTATTTAAGCCTATCATTTAAGATTAGCCCATAATTACCCATTACATTTGTCACACTTTTCACTTTTCGGTGAAATTGAAGGTTAATTGTGTATGTTTTTGTGAAATATATCTATATTTTTTTATGTTTATTAATGTTTGATATGATAGGGGGAAAAAAAAATTATTGTGATCAATCAAAATTACATTTAATTGAGTGAGAGTTAAGTAGGATGCGAGTAAGATGAATTGATTTGGGCTCCAGACTTGCCCAAGGTCTACTTGCTAGCCATCCAAACTCAATAAATTTAGAGTAAATTGTCGAAAAGTTCAAATTAAGGAGTGTATAAGGTATTAAATTTAACGGTTATTTTTTTTGTTGCTGAGTGGTTGTGAAATAGTTTGGTAAAAAGTTATTTTGTTGGTTTTGGTGGACATTTTATTTTTAATTTTAGGGTAAACTACCAATAGGTCCTACTTTGGAGACTTATTACCCAATAGGTCCTACTTTGGAGACTTATTACCCTTTAAGTCCTATTTGATATAATTTATTAAGTGATAAAGATAAATTTATCAGTCTTTTTTTTTATAAATAATTTTATAGTAATAAATTTATCAGTCTCTTTGTTTTATGAATAAATTTTTAGTGCTAAATTTATCACTCTCTTATTTTTATAGTGTTAAATTTATTAGTTAGGACTTGTAAGTAAATAAGTCTAGTTAACATGACTAATTGGTAAGTACCCCTTAATTTTATCCCTTAATTTATCTGTTGACTTTTTTTGACTATCTGTTCAATTTTTTCCCTCTTATTTGTCTAAATTTTATTATTTGTTCAGTTTTTTCACTTATCTATTTAAATATATTTGTCCAAATTTTCTTATCTGTTTAATTTTTTCTCTAAATTCTATATGTTGATTTTTTATATTTTTAAATCTTTGTTAAAAGTCTTGTTCTAATTTTTCCTATCTATTGAAATTTTGAAATTCTATTTGTTGAATTTCTTGTCATATTTTTTCCAATCTGTTTGAAATTTTAGTTCTAATTTTCCTACTTGTTAAAAATCAACACACATATCTGTTTAAATTCACACACAGATCTTATCTGTTTTTTTACCTGTTCATCATCATTATTATCAACAACAACAACAATCACATATCATCAATAACAACAAAGAAACCAAATTTAAAAAATAAAAATAAAAATTCCTATAGTCAACAACAACAATCATTAATTACAAAAAAAAGAAAAAGAAAAAAGAAGTAGATATGTGTGTGAATTTAAACCCCCATTGCCCAAATCCACTGCCACTATCATCAATTTGAATAAATTATCTACATCTAGGGTTAGGGATTGAGAATGAAAAAATGAGAATATAAAAGAAGAGGAAGAATAAAGGAGATCTGTTGCGAGAAGAAGAAGAGAATAGGTATTTGATTATGGTTTTGAAGAGCTCCGGCAAACAACCCTCTCTCTTTCATCTCTCACAAAATCGCTATGAAAGACGATGACACAACCGTCGAGGTTTTCTCTAATTGAGTCATCATCATTGCCGGAGACGAGGTGGACAACAGTTATGATTGGTCCAATGATGATGAGATGACCTTAGATAATGATGATAATGGGGTAGAGAAACCAATGGTCTCACCATACTCTTTGTGAGGGAGGAGTCGCCTATTGAGCTTCCATGGCTGATGGATCTCAGGCGACGATGACCAAGAAAAAGGTTGTTGGAAATCATATGTTAGAAACCATGTGGTACACATGGTGTGGCCTAACCTTGAAGGCTAGATGGTACACATGGTCCATCCACACATGGCCCAACCATGAGGGACACATGGTCTTGGATATGTGGTACACATGGTGTGGTGTAACCATAAGGTATACATGGTTTTCCATATATGCCTATATAAGGGCTCATGCTCAACATTGTGTGTACACATCAAAAACAATAAGTTCTCTTTTTATTCATCTATCTTGAGGCTACCATCTTGAAAGCCTAGGAATTTGGAGCGTGGATAAATATTAAGAAACTCTAGTAGCTTCTCAATTGACGGGGGTTTTCCATATGAGGCTCATAATTCAAGTATCTGGTCCAAACCGTTTCCACATCAGGTAATATGATTACCCGTATATTTTTTTCTTTATTCGTATCAGAGCTATATTTCTTGTTTTCTCCTTATATGATTTGCATGTCATCAATTAGTTTATTCATGTTTAATTCAATATTATTGAATATCATGGCATGTTGAGAAGAGTTTTTGGAAAACTTCATAAGAGCAGATTTTTTTATCTCAAAAAATAGTACAAAAAATTTCATTTTATGTAACTAAATTTACATATTTTGAAAGTACTATTCATGAGCTTTCCATCCATGTAAAATGGGCTTTAATCAGAGTTATATCGAAAAGGTTATGATTTTTCAAAGATTTTTGGTCCAAATCGTTGTTTTTGGAGGAAATTTTGGAAAGTTATTTTTTCTTGTCATATTAATTATTGTATATATTTTGGTGACTCCTTTTAATATTGTAACTTTGTTTATTACCCCTCTTCAATCACTACTTTGGCTAAAACAATGTTTTATCTTTGCATTACTCTTAAGATATGTCAAAAAGATAGTTCTACTATCTAAGGTGGTTGGACTTAAAAGGGAGGCTATATTGACTCCTCTGACCTTCTGAAATCTTACTTGGTTATTGACCAAAAGGACTTTGTAGTGACGTTACCTTGATTTCAATTTTTTTTTAGTAGAACTTGGGGCGTCACATATTATGTATGGTTTCATATTGTGGATTTAAGAGATGATGTTGCCTCTTATATAATTTTATTCAAAAATTCATTGGGTATTATATTTTAACTTGTATAGAGGGAGATGATTATGAGCTTAGCAAAATTTTCGATCTCTCTATGTAAGTGGAAATATTGTATACCAATTGTGTTTTTGGGAATAAAATAAAAAATAAAAAAATGTATGCTAATGTCAAACTCTGTGCAATACCATCAGTGAAATGGCCTCTAAGAATGTTGTTGCTGACCTCCCCAAAGGAGAAAAATTGAATGGGTCCAATTATGATATGTGGCATAGAAAAATTCAATACTTGTTTAATGAACAAGAAGTCCTAGATTCTTTGACCACCCTTATGATTTGTCCTAAGGAAGGGACCACTGCCCAATATCGTCGTGACATGGAAAACTATGAGAAATGGGTCAAAAAAGATCGGTGCGCTATACTATGCTTAACAGTATGCACAATGATCTTATTAGGGAATTTGAGGTAAGCTTCACTGCTTATGATATGTGGAATCAACTGAAAATTACCTATGGAACCACATTTGCAACTAGGTTGCGTGCTCTAATTTGAAATTTGAGCAATATGCTATGGATCCAAAACACTCAATGGTTGAGCATCTCAGAGCTATGTTAGCCATGATATGTGATTTGAAGGTTGCTAGTAATATTCTTATTGATGAGCAGCAGGTTACAGTTGTGATATGTTCTTTGCCCGATTCATGGGGGCAAATGAAACTTGTGCTTACACATAATAAGAATATCAAGAATTTCACTGATATTTCTTGCCACCTTGAGCTTGAAGCAAAGCACCTGGGGTCGCACCGCAGCACTATCCTTGTTGCTTAAGATGGGCAGCATAAGACATTCAAGCCTAAACGCAACAAACAAGGAAGACATGGTGGTGTAGCTGGTAACCTTGGTCCTAAGCAAGGTAATGTGATGAAGCGTCATCGAGGCAAGCGCTCTGGAAACAAAGATAAAACCAAAGTCAAGTGCTATAACTGTGGGAAGCTAGGTCAATTTGCTCGAGGAATGCCCTAATGCAAAGAAGGTAGACCTTTTCCTTACCTCTTTCAATACATGTGTTTGTTCACATCTATGCGTTGCTAATTCCCTCCATGGTTGAATTGTAGACTCATGAGTAACCCGCCACATAACCAGAGAAAGAGTTGGGTTTGTGGATTACAGAAAGATACATGTTGGCAGGCAGTACGTTACCTTGGGTAATGGAACTCGTGAGGATGTCCTTGGAGTTGGTCTTTATTGGCTCGAGACGTGTCTGGGGTGCACCTTACTCCTCCATGACGTGCTTTATGCACCTGGTGTCCAATGTAATCTTTTCTCGCTATTTTTTTGTTAGGACTTGGTTTTAGTTTTCATTTTGATGGTGATTGGTTAGATTTCTATGTAAATAAAGTCTTGTATGGACATGGTTTTCTTTACAATGGTTTCTTTATGCTAGATTTGGATTTTTGCCTATATTCTTATGTGTCTTATGATAATGACTCATTAAATTCTGTTAATTGGCATGCTAGACTCGGTCATATTGGCAAAGATAGAATGACTAGACTAGCTAAAGAATGTCTATTAGGGATTTTGCTAATGTAAGTCTGCCTGTGTATGAACCTTGTTTGGCAGGAAAGGCCTGTAGGAAGCCTTTTGGAAAGGCACCTAGGGCTTTATATGCTCTAGAGTTAGTTCACTCTAACATTTGCAAACCTATGAATGTAAAGGCACGTCATGACCTTTCTTATTTTCTTACATTTATTGATGATTACTCATGATTCAATTATGTCTATTTGATCTCACATCACTTTGAGGCATTGGATTGCTTCAAGCGTTTTGTTGCACTGGTTGAGAATCAAACAGCAAGAAATTGAAAATCTTTCAAACAGATCGAGGACATGAGTGTTTATCACATCAGTTTTAGGAACTGTGTAAGGAAAAAAAGGATACATAGGCAATTCACGATTCTAGGGACTCTGTAACAAAATGGTGTAGTAGAGAGACAGAATCACACTTTACTTAAAATGGTTAGATCGATGATGGTGCAAGCCAACCTTTATATCTTTTTGGGAGGGATGCTCTTTTGACTGCTACCTATATCCTTAACTGTGTGTCTTCAAAGTCAATTCTAATAACTACATATGAATTATGAAAAGGAACAAAATAGATTTGGAGCATTTCCAGCCTTAGGGTTGTGCGGGTTTTGTTCACAGTATTTCTCATAAGCATGGAAAGTCCGGCCCTAAAGCAAACAAACAAGTGTTTGTTAAATACTTCAAATACTCAAAGGGTTATGCGATGTGTGGTGAACACCCTAATGGTGGAATGACTGAATGTGAGTCACAAGATGTCAATTTCATTAAGAATGAATTTCCTAGTATTGATGAAGTAAAGAAAGATCTTGCACTATTTGAGTTGCATGATTTTGAGGAAATCACACCATCTTTTGGCAATTGTGGAGAATTTGAGACTTATCCTGAAATCACCAAAGATAGTGGAGTGATTTACCTCCTAATGGGAGTGTTCCACTAGAAAATGATTCACTAGGATCCTAGTTACGTAGAAGTGAACGTGGAACCATTCATCGCCGTTGTTACGAAGTTGAGGGAGAATCTTTCATGTGTACTCTGTTGGATCTTGATAAGCCTGCTTCCTATAAGGAAGCATCAGTTTCACTTAATACTAATGAATGGATAGCTGCTATGAATGATGAAATGAGTTCTATGGTTCAGAACCAAGTTTGGAAGTTGGTTGACCTTCCACCTAGGTGCAAGACTATTGGTAACGAATGGGTATTAAAAATTAAGTGTAAGGCTGATGGGTCAATCAATAAGTATAAAGCCCATCTCGTGGCGAAAGGGCTATACCCAAAGCGAGGGTGTAGATTTTGATGAGACATTCTCCTTGGTGGGAAGATTTTCCTTTATTCACCTAATTCTAGTTACTGTCGCGCATTTGGATTTGAAACTTTTCCAAATGGATGTTAAGATTGTATTTCTCAATGGAGAACTAGATGAGGAAATCTATATGGATCAACTAGTAGGTTTTGAGGTCAATGAATAAAAGTGCAAAGTATGCCGCCTTAAACGTTCCATTTATGGCTTAAAGCAATCATCTAGACAATGATACTTTAGATTCCATAAAGCCATCGTTTCAACCAGATTTGAGATAATGGAGGAAGACCATTGTGTGTATGTCAAAAGATTAGGAAAGGGTTTTCTTATTCTATCGCTGTATGTTGATGTATGTTGATGACATTTTGTTAGCTAGAAATGACATGGAGATGATTGTCATAACTCAAGAATGGTTGTCCTCTACTTTTGAAATGAAGGACATGAGAGAGGCAAAGATCCTAAGAGATCGCTCTAAGAGGCTTCTTGGTTTGTCTTAGGAGACTTACATTAAAAGGATCTTGGAACGGTTTCGTGTGCACCATTCCAAACCCAGTGACACTCTAATTGAGAAGGGACGTAATTTGAGCATTGACTCTTGCCCTAAGACAGATGAGGAAAATAAACAAATGGCAAAAGTTCTCTATGCGAGTGCAGTTGGTAGTCTGATGTACACTATGATGTGTACTCAACTAGACATACGTTTTGCAGTGGGATTGGTTAGTCATTACCAGAGTAACCCAGGACTTGTTCACTAGCAAGTAGTGAAGAGGATTTTTCGCTATCTTTGTGGGATGATGGATCTCATTCTTTGCTATCAACGTGGAGATTTGAGACTAAAGGGATATAGTGATGTAGACTGGGTTGTTGATAAAGATGAGCGCAAGTCTACCATTGGTTATTCGTTTATACTTAGTGGAGCGACTATTTCTTGGTGTAGTAAGAGGCAATCATGCATTGCTTTGTCTATGATAGAGTTAGAGTACGTTGCTTGTTCAGTAGCAGTACAAGAGGCTGTTTGGTTGAGGAGATTCCTCCAGTCCCTTGGGATCACGGCTCTTGCAGATAAAGCCGTTATGATCTATGTTGACAGTATGGCAGCTTTGGCATATTCTAAGGATCCCAAGTATCATGGTATCCAAACACATCGACATTCAATTTCACTTTATTCGAGATGTGCTTGCACGAGAGGAGGTAGTCTTGCATCATATCTCCACTAGCAGGTGGCTAATCCACTTACTAAAGCCACTGCTAGAGATGTTTTCCAAACTCATGTTAGGAGTTTAGAACTTCGTAGGATTTGAGGTTTTTGTGAATACCTCATTGACTTTGTTGGATATTTTTGAGTATCTTATGCATAATTATTTATTCATGTGGTTTTACGGCGTAATTGATACTATTAGCATACATTGTATATGATATCACCAGGCTTATATCGACTTTCTCATACTGATAATCACCCTGGCGCTTGTAGAGCAAGCGAGATGAAACATCAATTATCTTGGCGCTTAGAGAGCGAGTGAGGTAAATGTTTTGTAACTTGAGAAGTGAACAAAAGTGATTTATTATGTTGCCATAGCATTGGCTAAGAAGAGACTTTAAAAAAGTCAAACATGAAGTTATCCACAGCTTTATAAAGCCTGAATATAGCCGAATATAAGGTTTCAGATAAGCGCTTGATGAGCGAATATGCCAAGAAACTCAGGTTAGGCGCTTGTATAGCGATTAGACTAAGATTAGTATGATGTATGAGAGTGACAAACCCAATTTAGTGGGAGCTCTGCCGTAGCATACATATGATATTATATGAGCTACTGTCGACCACTTAAGGAAGTGGTTAGATGGATCTCTACTCTAGCACTGTGTAAGCCCTGTTAGGCCAATAATAGGCCTACTCTATACCCTTGAACCTGGAACTATGTCATGAAGTGATGACTCGATGTCGCTATTTTAACATGTCATCCAAGGGTCATGATGAATACAATCCAAAGGACCATATCTAGAAAAGCGATTAAGCTTGAGTGAATTGACATGAGTGGCTAGAGAAGATTGTTAGAAATCATACCCTTGTATTATAGCTCATTGCCCAAGCGATTGTGTCGGATTTGATATCATAATATAATCATGAGTACATATACAGTGTTAAGGTTAAACATGTTTATGAGTTATGACTCGCAAGGGGCTTTTAAATATTAGTGATCTAATGAATCTAGGGTGTAGACGAGATATTTTGAACGATGCGCTATGTTAGTTTATAGTGACTTAATATAGCACTTCTAACTTATACCTTCTCATCAGGTCACACACTCTATTTTTCCATATGAGGGATGAATTGAATGAGAGATTAAGAAATGATGATTGAGCATATAACACATGATGTGGATGTGTGGATGCGTGGGAGATGTTGGAAATCATATGTTGGAAACCATGCGGTACACATGGTGTCACGACCCAAACCCGCCCCTATGGGTTTAGCATCGTAACCGGCCAGTAATCCGTGATTACCAAAGGCCTGCTTAATAGTAATGACAGTAATACAGAGTATAGGGACTGGGGGAAGCCAAAACAGTAATAAAAGATGCCCAATGAGTTATGACAATTTGAATGTAAAAAGACTTTTCTGCACATATTCACATTCAAAACCATAACAGTATATACATACATCATATACAGACATTCAGGTTAGGGACCAAATCCCTACCATAACAGTACAGTGCCAGTCTAGACATGTATTACAGAATAGAGGCAAAAATGGGAAATCTAAAACACCCCAAAACAGCCTTGACTTGGCAGCACTTGGAACCTCTAAGTGAGGCACAATGGTTGGCTTTGACAAAACAGGAGCTTAGCCTGATGCTCCTAGCTCTGGTCCGGTGCCTAGACACCTACATATAAATATAAACAGTGAGCTAAAGCCCAGTGAATAACAGTTGTGTAAAAAGGTTAAGAATGAATGTCCTTTCAGTCATTAAGCAGTCATATCAGTCATTTAGAAACCATAGCAGTTATATGTGGTACATCCAATAGCAAAACAAGATAAAGAGGGTCTTAACAGCTAATCGATTGATGGCCATCATAACAAGATGTGAGTCGTTCCAAACATGGGAACCGACAGAGATCTCTATGACAGTAGCAGTAACAGTACAGTAACAGTAAATTGCTATGGATACCACGAATACAGTTTCCAAATAGGACAAACATTCATTCATTAAACAATAACGTTTCAGTAAACAGAACAGTTGATCATTCAGAAAATATTCATAATTGAACATATCTTTACAACATTGTTACTCATAGAGCACTGGGCTATAAGCGGCTAATGAGCGTCCTCAGATGCCAACCCTACATAGTTACAGAATGAACACACACTAAGTTACACACTTGGGAGTCGACAACTTAGTCCCTATCTTGACCCAGTATGGTTCTACATCAATAGCCTCATTAAGATGCCTTAAACTAGGCCTATGAATGCCTAGGATGAAATGAGGATACAAAGATGTACTTTAAAACACTTTTCAAAATTTTCAGAAAATAGGGGTCTCGCTCGAGCGTGGCTTTCTACGCTCGAGTGAACATGCAGACAAAGGATCTCCGCTCGAGCGTGACTTCCTTCGCTCGAGCGGACTGTAAACTCAAGCAAAAGTACTGGATGCATGCAATTCACGCTCGATGGGGGCTCGACCTCCGCTCGAGCGTGAGACACAAGTCCTCGCTCAAGCGTGCATTCCCTCGCTCGAACGGACTGTAAACACATAAAAAGTACTGGATACACGTATTTCACGCTCAAGCGTTACTTTCTCCGCTTGAGCGGGATGCATGTACTCAGAGTGTACGCTCGAGCGTGAAGTCTTACGCTCGAGCATGGGTCCAAAATCTAGAATTTCCAGATTGAACCTCCAAGCTCAAATTCAACATTTAAAGCATCAAATTCAATTCTTTTGGGCCAATTTTCTGGAAAAAAAAACTCATAATATGACATGTTTCAAAGATCAATTTGCAAAATCAAAGCCCAAAAGTGGTTCAATTAAATACAAATCCAAACAAAACTTCATGAACATAATGTATATGTAACATGCAAGTGTTCAATTGAAACTAAAGCTTCGAATACTTGGTCAAATGAGTCAATTCACTCAAAAACATGATGAACTCATGGACTATAGCTACAATATAGACATGCATGTGAGGATTTCCATGAAATCAACTTCAAAACTCAACAATGTGTACATGCATGCATGATTTAGCTACTTAGTTCAACTCTTTAAACCAATTCTTGACTTAGATCACTAATGACTCATGAACCATGCAAGAACCAACTTGAATTCATAAACTAAAGGATAAATATCCTACCTTAGGTCCTCAATTCCAAGTCTAGAAACTCAATTATGCAATCTACTCTTCAATTCTTCTAATTCTCCAAGCAAATTTTGATGAACTCAAGTTTTCTCTTATCTCTCTTTCTCCTTTTTCGGTTTTGGCTTAGGAAGATGGATGAAAATGATGCCAACACATAACATGGAGAGTAAACAATGGCCTAGGATTGTCCACTAAGTGACAATTTCGTAAATAACTTGAACTAATGTAGTTTAACATTATTTAATCTAATTTAATCGTTCCAAATCAAATTTAAATTAAATCTACCATAAAATCACATAAATTCTAATTAACATATAACACTAATCAATTTTAGATTCGGCCCCCGATAAGGCCTTCAATTTGCAGTTCAAAACTTAAAACATGAACAGATCAATCAATTGATAAACAGATAAAAATGTAATCAAACAACATACTCATGCAATCAGTTTAGGATTTCATCATAATCAATTACTTATCATGTTCAGTCATAGTTTAGCAGTAATCAGTGGCAAGGGTTGTCACATATGGTGTGGCCTAACCTTGAAGGCCACATGGTACACACAGTCCATCCACACATGGCCTAACCATGAGGGACACATAGTCTTGGACATGTAGTACACATAGTGTGGCCTAACCATAAGGTATACATGGTTTTCCATATATCCCTATATAAGGGCTCATGCTCAACATTGTGTGTACACATCAAAAACAATAAGTTCTCTCTTTATTCATTTATCTTGAGGCTACCATCTTGAAAACCTAGGAATTTGGAGCGTGGATAAATATTGAGAAACTCGAGTAGCTTCTCAATTGACAGCGGTTTTCCAAATGAGGCTCGTGATTCAAGCATCTAGTCCAAACCGTTCCACATTAGGTAATATGATTACCCGTATATTTTTCCTTCAGTGGTGAATCGGTGCTCCGGTTGTCGACAAACGCAAAGGAGGTATGAGTGAATCTGGATTCTAGTGCGGCGAGTTGTTTTGCTATGAGAATGGTACTCCGACCGCCACGATCTAGATTGTTCGCGGGCACAATGCTACCGATCTTCTTCAATGATGCGCTGGCGAGAATAAGCCTCCAACGGCTTGGGAAGAAAATGAAAGAAGAGCTTTACAACTTCTAGTTGCAAATTTCGAAGGTGGAGTAGTAGAGGCAGTGGTGAGAAAGAAAGAGAGGAAAGGAGCCGTGGAGAGGGAGAGGGAGAGAGAGAGAGAGAGAGAGAGAGAGAGAGAGAGAGAGGCGCTGGTTTGTTTAGGGTTTGGTTTCAAAACCAAAAAATATATATATATATATATGATTAGTTTGGTCATTTTATAAGAGGTGGTCCTTATGAACAAAGCAATTTAGTGCTAAACCTTTGAGAAAAGAAAATTCAAAATTGAATTTATCACCCGAGCGTCCATAAATTTAGCTTGGATAAGGCTTAGGTTGCTGACAAAAAATAGGTTGTACCAGTGAGCTTAATTTTTTTACAACCATTTAGATTTTTTTGGTAGTGTTTTTTTTTTGGTTGCCCCCTACAATCCAATGATGTGAAAATTCCTGAAATTATAATGTGAATGTTATGAAGCATTCTAGCAATCATTCAAGTTCAGAGCTTGATGGCTTTACTATTTAGGGCTGAGCAAGGAATTCGTAAAATTTGTAATTCGATTCGATCCAGTCCAATTCGGTAGGTTTATATTAGTTTTTTGAATCTGTAATTCGGTTCTGGATTGAAAAATTAAAAATTCGTAGTCTACGGATCGGTTCCAGATTGAACCACACAGTTTTGGATTGGAATCGATCTGGATTGTATAGAAATAGCCTATATTTATATTATACACCCTCCCGGCATAGTATCTTCTCTTATTCTATAAAAAAACCTAAACCCATATAATATCTTCTTTTATTGTTTTTGTTTGTTAGTTTTTAGTTTTAATTTATAATGATCTAAATATTTATGGTGAAACTAATTTTCTTATGGTTGTTTAAATTCTAGTACAGTATGTTGATATTATGGAAATATATGTTACTATTGTAGAACTAATATGATACTATATTTATGTTTTTATTAAATTAAAATGTTCTATAATTTGTTTTTTTATTTAATTATGTGAATCTGTGGTCCTAAACTAATCCAATCCGTATTTAAATAGATTGGTTCAAATTGGTTCCTCGATTTAAACGGATTTGACTGATTCTAATTTTTTAAGAGCCGTAAATAACGGATTAATTCTACTTTTATCCCAATCCAAACCAATCCGGATTATGCTCATCCCTATAACTATTTATTTCAGTATTCACCCAAAAAACTATTTATTTCAGAAAGCACAGAAAACAATCGGCCATATTAGGTGACAAAATGATAATATAAACATGCAGTGTTGGCAATACAACATTAGAAGTATTGTATTAATCTTTGATGGGCCACCAGAAAGAATGAGTATTGTATTTTTTTTTATTTTTAATGGTTAAATCCATTAAAGATTACTCGAATATTTGATAATTTGATTTATATCTTACTTTTGAGCCTTAAAAGGAGGATGATGCTTGGTTACATTAGTTTTTTATTTTATTTTTATTAATTTTTTATTTAAAATTTATTTTTCTAATTTTTTAAGATTCAAAATTATCAACTAAATTTTTATACTCAAGTTTTGGCTATCCTATCATTTTTAATTGATGGTATAGCTAATACATTTAATTTTTGTTTTTTAGATTTTATCAATTTTAGTTTTGAATTCATTTTTTTTTTATAGAAGCAATAGTTGAATGTATTGTTGATTTATAATAATCTTGTTAATAATGCATGCATTTGGAAAAGAATCTAATTTTTGTTTTAATTTTATAAATTAATACATCAATAAAATATAATAAATTTTATAAAACTTCAAATTATTATAAAAAAAATCACTTTTTAGGTTTTTTCAATAGCAAGAAAATATTTAAATTATCATATTCTAATGATTCTTTTTTTTTTTTTACTTAAATACAAATATTACAAATATCTTTGTATATTTGAAATTGTTCAAATCAAGTTTGAAATGAAGATATAATTTAATGTATATAAAATAGTTTAGATATTTCAAGTCTTAGTAAATCATTCTTACTCATCATGAGTGATTCCTCATTTACCATATTATTCATAGGGTTTTTTTTGATTTTCTAAATTTAATAGACTTAATATTGTTACCCATAATAACACATTGGCAAAATGATATTTTGGGTATGATTTTTTAACAGATCGAGCCTTCTTCAGAAAAAAAATAATAAATTATATGTGCTTTTTGTTGGAATAATTTTTTGTATAAATAAACTAAATAGAAACAAAGCCAAAAAAAATAAAATAAAAATTACAGAATTTATTTTGTTGAACCGAATTTAAAAAATCAAAAGACCAAGTCGAGTGTGTGACACTCTGTCCTTAATACAAATTTGCCCCACTACGGTGCTTACGGTTATGTGGCGTCTATCTTCCAGGATACAATGATCTTCACAAATTTGTAGTAGCGCTTCAAACAAATTTGTCCGGCGAACTAGAACCTTATATTCTATAACTCTCTGAAATTTTTCCTAAAATAATATGAAGAATAAAGGACACAAGAGAGCAAAATGAAGGCAAGGAAAATGAATTTTCGGAATCAATTAAAATTGGAATGGGGCTGCCTTTATATAGGCTTTGTTGGCACCTATTCAATTTGAATAGAAAAGATATAAAGAAGGGACATAACCCTTCCTTTAAAATAAAGAGACAGTATGAAAGGTTTGCACCATTTCATTCAAATGGAGGTTTGACCCTTTCTATAAAACAAAAAGACACCATGAAAGTTTACACCCTTTCATTCAAAATGGAGTCTATTTCAATTCGCAACTACCTCTTTATAAATTTTCCAACAATCCCCCACATGAATGAAATTGACAGAGAGAAAATGCAACAACATGATGTAAATACAGAGAGTACAGAAATTGGTAATATTCTGCAAATGATAGGTAGCTTTTGGCTTTGAACCTTCTCTTGTAAGACACTATCGGATTTACTAGCTAACCAGTGAACATGATGTCTTGAACTGTTCAGCCGTTTGTGTAAACCAAGACAATAGAACTCACACAGTATATCCCTAGATACAGTTTAGTTCTCACTATTGTGTTCATTTTGGCCCTAAACAACCTAGTTTTTCATGAGTGCTCTAGAGAATTTGTAGCCCTTCACAAATCTCATAGAATCGGCCCAGTTTACACTCATATAGGTGATTCTTATGAAGAGTATCCTGCTATACTCCACTAGGTTTTACCTAAATATAAGAATGATTAAAATTTTACTTAACCTAAAACGCTGCAGACATCACTATTTCATCAAAGAAATGGGTAGGAGTTAGACTTCCCAGTGATCCTTCTGAGTCATTCACAACTCAGTTGTCCCTTTGAACCTAGATCTTGGGATCTTCAGTCAACTAGGTTGGGTTGCCGTTGTGGTAACTCTTATTAAACAGGCTTAAGTCCCATTGCCCTCGATGAATTCTCAACTAACTTTCTTGCTAACCCTTTGGTTAGTGAATTCGCTATGTTGTCTTTAGACTTAACATATTCTATGGAAATAATTCCATTAGAGAGTAGTTGTCTCACGGTGTTATGTCGACGACGAATGTGTCGTGACTTACCGTTATACATATGACTTTGTGCTCTACCTATAGCTGATTGACTATCGCAATGTATGCATATAGCAGGCACCGGTTTTGGCCATATTGGAATATCTTCAAGGAAGTGAGGAAGCCATTCTGTCTCTTCCCCTACTTTGTCTAAAGTTATGAATTCTGATGCCATAGTAGACCTAGCAATACAAGTCTGTTTGGAAGATTTCCAAGATACAGCCGCCCCACCAAGAGTAAAGACATACCCACTGGTAGACTTCGAGTTTCTAGTATCCGATATCCAATTTACATCATAGTATCCTTCAAGTACTGCTAGATACCGAGTATAATTCAGTCCAATGTTACGAGTGAATCGGAGATATCTTAGAACCCTTATAATTGCTTTCCAGTGTTCTACTCCTGGATTACTCGTATATCTACTTAATTTATTTACTGCATAAGCTATATCTGAGCGAGTGCAGTTCATCAAGTACATTAAGCTTCCAATAATTTTGGCATACTCTAATTGAGAAATACTTTCCTGTACATTCTTAGAAAGATGCAAATTAACATCTACAGGTGTTCTACCAAGATGATCATTATCTTTGCTGAATTTGTCAAGTATTTTCTCAATGTAATGAGATTGTGACAAAGCATAACCTTCTAATGTTTTGGTAATTTTCATACCAAAAATTACATCAGCAATGCCCATGTCTTTCATGTCAAAAAGTTTATTCAACATTTTCTTGGTGGTTTTAATCATGTCATTATTACTACCTATGATGAGCATATCATCCACATAAAGACATACAATGACATAACCTTTGTCTGTGTTTTTAATATAAATACATTTGTCACACTCATTAATTTTAAAACCATTTGACATCATTGCCTTGTCAAATTTTTCATGCCATTGCTTTGGCGCTTGTTTTAAACCATATAATGATTTAACCAATTTACACACTTTCTTTTCTTTTCCTGGAACAGAAAAACCTTCTGATTGTTCCATGTAAATTTCTTTATTTAACTCACCATTTAAGAAAGCAGTTTTCACATCCATTTGATGAATTTCTAGATTGTATAGAGATGCAATGGCAATTAGCATTTTAATGGATGTTATTCTAGTAATCGGTGAGTATGTGTCAAAGTAATCAAGACCTTCTTTTTGTCTAAATCCTTTGACCACAAGTCTTGCCTTATATTTGTCAATTGATCCATCCGCTTTTATTTTCCTTTTGAAAATCCACTTGTACCCAAGAGGTTTACAACCTGGTGGCAAGTCCACTAATTTCCAAGTGTGATTTTGCAAAATGGATTCAACTTCACTGTTGACAGCTTCTTTCCATAAAGGAGCTTCAGGATTGGACATAGCCTCTTTAAAAGTTAAGGCTCATTTTCTAACAAATATGTTAGAAAATCTGAGCCAAAAGATTTTGAGGTTCTAGCACGTTTACTACGCCTAAGTTCCTCTTCCTCATTTTGATCTAACTCTTGTTCTTGATCATGTTCTTGATCCTGACTAGTAATAGCATTATGAGATCTTTTATTGTTACTAGTCTCTTATCCAGTCTTATTTGGAAATACATGTTCAAAGAAAGATGCATTCCGATATTCAATAATAATATTTACATGCATTTCGGAATGTTCTGATTTATGAGTCAAAAACCGATATGCACTACTATTCTTGGCATGACCAATGAAAATGCAATCAATGGTCTTAGGACTTATCTTAGTCCTTTTAGGACTTGGAATAGCCACTTTAGCCAAACACCCCCACACTTTTAAGTATTTGTAGGATGGTACTCTTTCATGCCACAATTCATAAGGTGTTTGATTCACTTTCTTTCGGGGTACTTTATTAAGTATATAATTAGCAGAAAGTATTGTTTCCCCCCACAAGTTCTAAGGTAATCCAAAACTTATTAACATGGCATTCATCATTTCTTTTAAAGTCCTATTTTTCCTTTCAGCAATTCCATTTTGTTGAGGTGAGTAAGGAGCAGTAGTTTGATAAATTATTCCATGTTCTTTACAAAACTCACCAAAAGGTGATTCATATTCTCCACCTCTATCACTTCTAAATTTCTTGATTTTCTTACCAAGTTGATTTTCAACTTCATTTTTATATTGAATGAAAGTTTCCAAAGCTTCATCCTTGGTTCGAATTAAATAAACATAACTATATCTAGTATAGTCATCTATAAAAGTGATAAAATATTTTTTCCCACCTCTAGTTTGAATTGATTTAAAATCACAAATGTCACTATGAATTAATTCAAGTGGTTCCGTACTTCTTTCAATTGAATGAAAAGGAGTTTTAGATAATTTTGCCTCAACACAAATTTCACATTTATGATTTGAATCAATGTCAAATTTAGATAAACATTCCATATTAATTAATCTACGCAAAGATTCATAATTAACATGTCCTAGTCTAGTATGCCATAAATTTGAAGACTCAAGCAAGTAAAAAGAAGATGTAGTATTATTAATAACTGAGGGTACAACGGTCATTACATTTAACTTAAAAATGCCATCAGACATGTAACCTTTTCCTACATACATCACATTCTTAGTAAGTACAAATTTATCACTCTCAAATACTAGTCTAAACCCATTCTTACTCAACAAAGATTCGGAAACAAGATTCTTACGAATGTCCGGTACATGCAGCACATTGTTGAGAGTGAGTTCCATTCCTGATGTCATCTTGAGAACAATCTTTCCTTGTCCTTCAACTTTGGAAGTTGAGGAGTTGCTCATAAAAAGTTGTTCACCATTGTCTACTGTAGAATAAGATATGAACATCTTTTTGTCGGCACAAATATGGCGAGTAGCACCAGTGTCCACCCACCATTCTTTAGGATTTCTGACAAGATTTGCCTCGGAAACAACAACAGAAAGATTGATGTCATCGACACCATGGGAAATATTGTCCACTTCGGTCATATGGGCTTGAGCAGGCTTCTTGCTTGTTCTCCTTTTACTTTTGTCTTTGCTACGGCAATCTTTGGCCCGATGTCCCTCTTTGTCACAGATGTAACATTTGCCATTAAACTTGTACTTTTTATTTCCCCCCCCCCTTTAGAGCCTTGTGATGAACTTTCTCCAAAAGACTTTTGTTTGACTTTTGTTTCTTGGTTTTTGAAGCATGTTTCACCACATTTGCCTTAGACTCCATAGGATGCTTGCCAGCCCGCTTTTCAGAATTGCGGTTGTCCTCCTCAATCCTCAAATGCACAATAAATTCGTCCATAGAAATTTCTTTGCGCTTGTGTTTGAGGTAGTTCTTGAATTCCTTCCAGCCTTTTGGTAATTTTTCAATTAAGGTTGCAACTTAGAAGGATTCACTGAGAGACATGCCTTCTGCATAAATGTCATGCAGAATGAGTTAGAAATCTTGAGCTTGGCTGATCACAGTTTTTGCATCAACCATTATAAAATCCAGGAATCTGCCAACTACAAATTTCTTTGAGCCGGCATCTTCCATTTTGTACTTTTTCTCCAACGATTCCCAAAGTTTCTTTGTTGTTTTGATTGGACTGTAGACGTTGTATAATGTGTTGTCAAGTCCATTCAAGATGTAATTCCGGCAAAGGAAATCGACATGTTTCCAAGCATCAACCGTAGCAACCACTTGCCGGTCAGTTTCATCCTCTTTCAGGATAGGAGCATCTTCACGAAGGAAACGAGGCAGGTTCAGAGTTGTAAGATAGAACAACATTTTCTGTTGCCATATTTTAAAGTCAGTTCCTGAGAACTTCTTTAGCTTCTCTCTATGATTTTATTGGTACTGTCACCACATGAGAGGGGGTTGGTGCAATTGCAGCCATCACAGTAGTACTTCTTTGGGTATTTGTTTCAGTAGCCATCAATTCTAATTTTATAAAACAAAATTATAATTAGAATTTATACTACACAGAAAATTAAACCAAATGTACAGAATTAAATTCTGTAAAAAATAAAAGAAACAAGAATGTAACTTTTATTTTTCAATTAATTTGGAAATAAAATAAAATTTTATTCAACCAAATTAATTCCACACAGGAAATTAAATTCTGTAAAATAAAAGAAATACGAATATAACTTTTATTTTTCAAAAAATTTGGAAATAAAATAAAATTTTATTTAACCAAATTAATTTCCACAGAAAATTAATTTCTATAACACTTCAATAATTAAAATATTAAAACAGAATTTTAAGTAATGAAAACTCAGAAAATAATTTCTAAAACCTAAAATTAATTTCTGAAAAAATTCCACAAAAATATATTCTGAATTGTTAATGACACCAGTATCGTACTACTAGTTGTAAAAGAAAAGAGACAGTATATTACTACTATTTGTCAAACAGCATATAATCACTATTTGTTTTTCCAACCAGAATATTATTTTGTAAATCCACAGAAAATAATTTTCTTAAAAGAAGAAAGAGAAAAAGAAACAAACGAAAAATTCTGTAAACAGAATAATTCGAATCTGTCTTAAGATTGTTAGAATAATCTTCTGTGTAAATAAAATAAATAGAAACAAAGCCAAACAAAATAAAATAAAACTTACAGAATTTATTTTGTTGAACCGAATTTAAAAAATCAAAAGACCAAGTCGAGTGTGTGACACTCTTTCCTTAAGACAGATTCGCCCCGCTACGGTGCTTACGGTTATGTTGCGTCTATCTCCCAGGATACAATGATCTTCACAAATTTGTAATAGCACTTCAAACAAATTTGTCTGGCGAACTAGAACCTTGTATTTTATAACTCTCTGAAATTTTTCCTAAAATAATATGAAGAATAAAGGACCCAAGAGAGCAAAATGAAGGCAAGAAAAATGAATTTTCGGAATCAATCAAAATTGGAATGGGACTGCCTTTATATAGGTTTTGTTGGCACCTATTCAATTTGAATAGAAAAGGTATGAAGAAGGGACATAACCCTTCCTTTAAAATAAAGAGACACCATGAAAGGTTTGCACCCTTTCATTCAAATGGAGGTTTGACCCTTTTTATAAAACAAAAAGACACCATGAAAGTTTACCCCATTTCATCCAAAATGGAGTCTATTTCAATTCACAATTACCTCTTTATAAATTTTCCAACACTTTTAACTATATTATTAAAAATATAAAATAATTAACAAATATAATTTTTATACATAAATCTAATAGATGATATAATATAATATTTTTGCAATTTTGAACCACCATTAGGTGTTTTTAACTTAAAAAAAATTACAAAATGATATATCATTTCGTATGAAATGTTTTTACAAAATATAGATATATAACGTTAATCTTTGTGAAAACCTTGTTTTGCAAACAAAGGGATGGACAAATGTGTAATGAGAGAATTGAAGAAGGAAGTTTTCTTATAAGATGTTTACTAGCATATCAATTGTGTTATGTACGGATTGTATTTATAATTATCTATATATATGAATTGTAATTTTTAAATGTGTTTGTTTGTTTTTTTTTTTTAAATGCCTTCTTTTTTTCCTTTTTTATATTATATTAAAGTTTAATATTTTGATAATAATCATATATGTTAGACTTTTCAAGGAATTAAATATCTTTTTTTTATTATATTATATTAAAGTTTGATATTTTGATAATAATCATATGCGTTGGACTTTTCAAAAAAAAATTTATGTTTGTTCTTAATGCACTAAAGTATTATTATGAGGGATAATAATCATATATGTTGGGACTTTTCAAAGAATTCATATGTGTTGGATTTCAAAGAATTTTTTTTATACTTGTTCTTAATGCATTAAAGTGTTATTATGAGGGTAAAACTTGGGGTTAGGAGAAGTTAATAAATTTTTTTTTTAAATAAAAAAATTAGGAAATTTAGATTGGGAGATTGGAGCTCTCACAAGGCTATGCACGGAGTAATTATAGATATTTATATTTGTTTTAGATTTTTTTAATATATAAATTATGATTTTTAAGATTTTTTATAAAAATAATTTAACAATTTTATCACACTACAACAAAAACATACTTTAGTGACACTACATTAGTGGCATATTTTTAGAAAATGCCACAAAAAATGATATTTAGTGGCACGTTTTTGAAAAATGCCACAAAACGACAAACATAAAAGGCTCTAGTGACATTTCAATGAACAAGTGTTACAAAACTACAACAAAAACATACTTTAGTGGCACTACACTAGTGGCATATTTTTAGAAAATGCCACAAAAATGATATTTAGTGGCACGTTTTTGAAAAATGCCACAAAACGACAAACATAAAAGGCTCTAGTGACATTTCAATGAACAAGTGTCACAACACTACAACAAAAACATATTTTAGTAACAACATACTAGTGGCATGTTCTTAAAAAATGTCACAAAAAGAATATTTGGTGGCATTTTTTAGAAAAATGTCATAGAGCCACAAACATACAAGGCTCTAGTGGCATTTCAATTAAAAAAAGTGTCATTTCACTACAACAAAAATGTCACTACAACAAATTTACACTTTAGTTACACTACACTAATAGCATGTTTTTAGAAAATACCACAAAAATAAAAATTGGCATTAAATGTTTTAGAAAAATGTCACAGAACCACAAAACATATAAGGCACTGGTGGTATTTCAATAAAGAAATGTCACATCAATTTTATGGCATTTTATAAAATAATGACACAAAAAATTATGTTCGTGACATTTACCAACAGATGCCACTAAACTTTAGTTGCAATGGCATTTTTTAAAAAATGTCAGGATACCAGGTAGGTGCAAATTACTTTTTATAGCACTTTGGTGAAATGTCACGCCCCGAAATATTGCAATAAAGATAACTCATATGCGGAATAAATATAAGAAACATCATAAATTCATATATCAGAGTTCACTGTTTAGCAAGCAATTAAATGTCATATAGGCTTTCATCTTTCCAAGACATTGCTTGGTTACACAAATAAAGTCTCGCTCATTACATATTAAGCCCTTGGCTTTACAAATAACATTCCTACACACATAAAGCATAACTAGGAAGCTCTTGCTTCCCGAGAGTCCATCCATACTATTGCCTTGGAGGTAACATCTCACCTGCACCTGAAAATGATATTCCCGTATAGGGTGAGCTAACAGCCCAGTAGAGATATGCTAAACATAATATGGGTAATAACTAAAACGTAAGTATTCGATAAATGTTTGACTCACATTTATCCATTCATTATCCATTTCAATTACATGATAAATGTATCCATGTTTCATAATAATTACCATTTCTTAATTCATAATCCTAGCTCAGAACCTGGCCATACCCTTTAAGTGAGATTATATCTCATATCAACAGTACTTCCATTTCAATTGAGATAAAGACTCAAATTAACATTTCTGGTTTCATGACATTAAGTCTATGTTACATTTCATTTTCCATTTCTTTTTCAACTTCGAGTTTAAAAACAAGGCTCAACACCTAGCCCAATAACTTAATGAGATTAAAACTCATCTTTAAAACATTTTTGAAATTCATGATGGATACACATTTTAATGTCAGACGATAACACATAAACTATTTCCACACTTTACGAAAGATACACATTTCGGTGCTGTATCAACATAACATGGAATCACTTCTATACTTCACAATTGATAACGATATACATTTTAGTGCTATATCAAATCAATTTAAACACTTTCATAATCAACACTTGATACACATTGTAGTGCTGTATCAATGTCACACAAAATCCTGTTTAGAGGTTCATCCCCTATCTTCCCCTAAACCGTGGAGTACATCCCCTATCTCCTCTCACACAACACATGTATATAAACGTAGATCATATACAATCAATTAATACATAAAGTTAATGCATTATTCCAGTCGCTATATTCGATGACATATTCAATTGATTAGTTTTGGTTTGCCTAATCATCATGCATTGTCTATAACAATCAAGACTATCCTCCACCGATAGCCCAAAGCAGTTATTTCTAGATAGAAAATAAATGCTACAACAGATATATATAATCTCAACATTTTCAAAGTGAGTGATTAAAGAATCCAACTCCACCATTCTACCTCATATTGAGTTGATTTTATTATTTCCAACTCAATTTCATATTTCCGTATTAATTGTCATTAATTACAATAATGATCCAAATATACCCAAATATGGCATTTTTTCCTTTTTCTCAATATTGACCCAAAGGCTCAAATATTATCAAAAACATCAATAATCTTCATTTTTAAAACCAAAACACACAGGTATGAGTCAATTGAACAAAACCCCTGTTTTCAACATTATACATCTCCAACCTTAAATTCCCAAATCAAATCATCTATACAAATAACTCAACATTTATGTTAAAACACATAAGAATGAGTAGGAATTCCTACCTCAAATTCGGAGCTCAAATGGAGAAGATGAAAAGAGATGAAACTCAATCTCCACCACACACCACAAAGCCCTCGAGAAATTACACAACTTTGGCGAAGGAACTATGGCCAAAATCCCAATGGAACTATGGCCAAAATCCAGCTTGGCACAACTAAAATTTATAAGTTGCTCGGTTCGTAATGGCTCATTAAACCAAGAAAGAACCATAGAAGCTGATAAGCTAACCCTCTGCACTTGCACTTATATAGAAGTTTGTCCACCTTAAAATGTATCTTGTAATCGATGTGGGACTTCCAACAAACACACCAAACGACGTCGTTTGGCACAACACTTTCGTCCACTCTTTGAGTTCCATATCGCTGAGAGGAGGAAACATTTTGTATCCAAATACTTATAAAGTGGAAACCTTTGAACACAAAATGTGAAACCCTATGCTCGAGCGTGAAATACGTTCTCCCAGCATTTTTGCGGACATAGGTCAAGTAACTTCGAATGCATTATGAATTTTTGTTTTGAGGGGCAGCTCGACCTTGGTATTGATGGAACCATGGTGGCCAAGGCAGCTCGACCCCGCCAGTATGCTCCTGGACCCATGACCTCGCCCAAGTGGCAAAACATAAAAAAAAAAAAAAAGAAAAAAAAGATTGAAACCGGGATTGCTATGTGAAAAGTGTCATAAACAAATATTTTATAGCATTTTGAGAAATGCCACTAAGCCAAAAACTTTCCAAGCTTATAATGACATTTTTAAAAAAACAAAAAATGCCAATATATTTTCTAATATTTTATATTGCAGTAAATGATTAATAATAAATGAATTACACTCAAAATACACTTAAGGAAAAAGCATATTCGGACTAAATTTCCGCACCAAAAAATTTGGTATTTGAAAGTATAACTTTCACTACCAAAACAAAGATTAGTTGCCAAAAGTAAAGCTTTACTGACTAAACAATTTTAGTAGCCAAAAGTCTACAATTGGTGACTAAAACTAAGTTTGGTCGCTGATTATATGAGTTTTAGTGACTAAAAAATTTTTAGTAGCCCAAAGTAAAGTTTTTTGAAGAATAAAAAAATTTAGTAGCCAAAAGTCTATAATTGGCGACTAAAAATAAGTTTGGTTGCTAATTATATGGGTTTTACCGACTAAAAAAATTTTAGTAGCCAAAAGTAAAGCTTTTTGATGCCAAAAAAAGTTTTAGTAGCCAAAAGTCTACAATTGGCGACTAAAAAATAAGTTTAGTCGCCAAAAGTGGTCATTTTTAGCACAAGAGAACTAAATTCCTAAGGCGGGAATAAAATTTTTTGGTGACCAAAATTTTGGTAGCTGAAAGTGTATCTTCGGCGACCAAATCCGATTTTGGTCGACAAAAGTTAAGTTTTTTAGCAACTAAAAAATAATTAGTAGACAAAAGTATAGAATTGGCGACTAAAAAATATTTTTAGTCGCCAAAAGTGGTCTTTTTTTTATTTTGGTAGTAAATTGTTTATTTTACATAAATTATGTTCAATAAAATAATTATGTTTATACATATTAATATGGATGTATGTACTATATAAATAATATATGTTGTATATATAATCATGTGGTGCTATAGAGGTGTAGTGGGAAGAATGTGGTGTATAAGGTTTATGGTGCGGGAGGTTGGCAGTTCGAGTCTCCGCAAGAGCGGATCGAATTGTTATACAACGAATTATCGTCACGAATGACACTTGATAGCGTCACGAATAGTGCCTACCATGACATTAAAGTGTCACTGAAAGGTTTTAGTCTTGATGGTGCAATGACACTTATAAGTGTCACTAACTCTTTTTTTAATGGCGCTTGATAGTGCCACAAATAATATCTACCATGACATTAAAATGTCATTGAAAGTTTTTAGCCATGATGGTGCAGTGACACTTGCAAGTATCTACCGTGGCACCGATAGAAGTGGCACTTGTTCAAAATGCCACAAAACCAAAAAATGTCATTAGAAGAATAGTTTTGTGGCACTTTCAAATGTCACTAAACTAAAAAAACGTTGTAGTGTCACTAACCATAGTGTATATGAGAAGTTGAAAAGGGTACTGCAGTAACTATGCATGGATTGTATCTATAATTATTTGTATGCGGGATTTTAAATGTTGATCAAGAGATTTTGACCAAATCAATAAATGCAGGCATGTGAAAAGACATGTGGATTAGAAAAAGTTAATAAATACTGATCATGAGATTTTGACCAAATTAATAAATCTTGAGGTTCCTTTTTTTTTTTAAATCAAAAAATCAAGAAATTTAGATTGAGATATTAGAGCTCCCACAACGCTTGAGGTTAGAAACCCGGTTTTCCTTAATATATATACTAGCTTATCACCACTGCTATGCACGAGATAATTATAGATATTTATAAGTATATGTTTTAGATTTTTTTTAATATATAAATTATGTTTTTTAAGATTTTTTATAAAAATAATTTAACAATCTTATCACTAATCATAGTGTATGAGAGAAGTTGAAAAGGGTATTGCGGTAACTATACACAGATTGTATCTATAATTATTTGTATGAAGGGATTTTAAATGCTGATCAAGGAATTTTGACCAAATCAATAAATGTAGGCATGTGAAAAGACATGTGGATTGAAAAAAGTTAATAAATGCTGATTAAGAGATTTTGACCAAATTAATAAATGCTGAGTTTTTTTTTTTTTTTATAAAAAATTTAAAAAATTCAGATTGAGATATTAAAGCTCCCACAGTCTTTGGGGGTTAAACTTCCTTTTACTTAATATATAACTAGCCTATCACCCGTGCTATGCACGGCATAATTTTAGATATTTATATTTGTTTTAATTTTTTTTAATATATAAATTATGTTTTGAAAGATTTTTTATAAAAATAATTTAACAATTTTATCACTAACCATAGTGTACAGGAGAAATTAAAAAGGTTACTGCAGTAACTATGCACGGATTGTATCTATAATTATTTGTATAAAGGGATTTTAAATGCTAATCAAGGATAATCAAGGATTTTGACCAAATCAATAAATGCAGGCATGTGGATTGGAAAAAGTTAATAAATGCTGATCAGAGATTTTGACCAAATCAATAAATATTGAGATTTGAAGGAATTTAATAAGTGTTTATTTATTTTTTTTTCAAAAAACAAAACAAAAAGATTAAGAGGGAAAAAAATTAAGAGCCATTTACACAATAATTATATGGGCCTCTTGGGGATGCAAAAAGTAATGGTGTGTAAATACTTGGAGTTTGACCGAGGAGTTTGAAAGAATTTAATAAGTGTTTATTTATTTTTTTTCCAAAAAAACAAAACAAAAAAATTAAGAGAGAAAAAAATTAAGAGCCATTTATTAAATTCTTTCAATATAATATTGGGATTGCTGGGTGATTAGTTCAAAGATTATAATTACATTATTGATAAATGAAGGAGATAGAGGGTGGGGAAATAAAACAATAAATGAAATGAGAGAGAGAGAGAGAGAGAGAGAGGGGCTATGGCTCTTAAGAGAGAGAGAGAGAGAGAGAGAGGGGCTATGGCTCTTAATTTACACGCCACCACTTTTGCTTCCCCAAGAGACCCATGTAATGATGGTGTCAATGTAATTATTATAATCTTTGAACCAATCACCAAATCAATTTTTTTTAAAAAAAAATAAAAAATCAGGAAATTAGGATTGTCATATTGGAGCTTTCACATGCCTTGAGAGTTAAAACACCATTTTGCTTAATATATAGTATAGACTAGCATATTACCCGTACTATGCACGGATTGTGTTTACAGTTATCTATATATGTGAATTGTGATTTTTAAATGTCTTTTTTTTTTTTTTTTAAATGTCTTCTTTTTTTTCTTTTTTATATTATATTAAAGTTTATTATTTTATAATAATCATATGTGTTAGACTTTTCAAGGAATTAAATGTCTTTTTTTTATTATTATATTATATTAAAGTTTAATATTTTGATAATAATCATATGTGTTGGATTTTTCAAGAATTTTTTTTTATATTTATTCTTAATGCATTAAAGTGTTATTATGAGGGATAATAATCATATGTGTTGGGACTTTTCAAGGAATTCATATGTGTTGGATTTTAAAGAATTTTTTTTTTTTTTTGGCTTGTTCTTAATGCATTAAAGTGTTATTATGAGGTTAAGACTTAGGGGTTGGGAGAAGTTAATAAATACTAAGGCTTTTTTGTTTTTTTTAAATCAAAAAATCAAGAAATTTAGATTGAGAGAATAGAGCTCCCACAAGGTGTGAGGTTAAAAATTCTCTTTTGCTTAATATATAGTATAGATATAGATAGATAGATTGGTCTAAACCCTCCCTTCTCAATCAATATAATAAATTAATTAATTAATTAATGGGATAGAATTCTCTTAAATTGGCCATCAAATTTGAGAGAGTAATTAAACTAATGAGCTCGTTTTGGAATCAATTTGGATAATTTAATTTATTTATTTTTTAAACTCGTTAGGTAAAATATTCATATATAAAAATAAAAAAAAATTAAATATCAATAATTATATATTTTAATCATATTTGTCTTAAAAAAATAAATGATAAATATAGTTTTAAAAATAACTATTTATTTATTGAGAAGTGATGTAATCACTGATGATCCAATGACGGAGTGTCGAGATGACCCGAAGAGTCAGATCCAACTCCTTAGCTTGCTTATCCTACAAAAATAAACTCATGACGATGGATATAGTATTCTTTTGACTTGGAAATGGTGAATAATGTGTCTGCATGAGTGATGTCTTCCACTCTTTCCTTTCTTGAGTGCCTCTCACAATGTGCCGCGTGGCTTATCTTTCTTGGATGTTGTGTGGGGTGACCGCTGGACTTGGATCAAGATGATTGTTTTGGTTTCGACCCATAGTAGTTATATATTTTGAAAATTTGTTTTTTTAACTATTTAAATGTTTTGGGAGTTTTTGTTTTTATTTTCATTTTTATGTTCCCTACAATCAAAGGAAATGAGCCATTTAAATGGTCATGGGTCGGTTTTGGAATGGATTTTTATAATAATCTACTCCCACCTCATATCATATTACGGATAGGTCAAATAGGGTAGTGGCGGAAGTAAGGTAGGTGTAAGGCAATAAACAAGATATTAATTTTATAAGTTAAAAAATAAAAATATTAATAAAAATTATGGATAATATAGTATGTAACGAATAATAAATTATACTTAATGTTATGATATAAGATAGAATTAAATACGTAAAAATTACTATTAAGTATAATATTTTAATATTTTAACTTTATTATAATAAAAAAAATTAAATTATAGGGTACAGATAGAACGGAGCGGGAAAATCAAAACTTGTCCCCGTTCCACTTCTTAATTGGGCAAAAAAAATTCATGGGGGACGGAGTGGGGTGGGGATTTAGGTGCGGAGCGGGGGAAAATGTCAATCCATAATTTGAATCAATTCCCACCTTAGGCATTCAGTATTTTCTTTTCACTTAATCCATATACCAGCTTCTCGCAATCTTAGTTATAAAAGACTAAAAGAAGATCAATATCAGATATTATGACCTAAATTGTAACATGAACGTGTTTTTTCATACTTCAATAGACATAATATGATATTAAAGAAACTTCATCAATTTGCCTAAAGAATCTGTTGGTAGTGTGCACTTGATCAATCTAGAAAATAAAAAACCACTGCAGAAAGGGAATAATAATATGATAAAAGTGATATTGAATGAAAGAGACAAGCTGAAGCCAATTTATCTATCCATCTACTTATATATTATATAAGAAAAAGAGAGTTTTTAGTGAGGAGTTTTGTAAGAGTTTTAATATCTCATACTAATTTTCTTGATTTTTTTTTAATTTTAAACTATTAAGAAAATCTCTATTGGCAAGCTTTTATTTGATAATCCCACATCGAAAAAAGAAATAAAAAATGAGTTGTTTTACTTATATAAAGTAAATCTTATACTCTTATCTCATTTAATATTGTAGTGTTGTGCATGTTTCAATTCAATATAGTTTAAATTTTAAAAATTTTAATTAATTAATTTTGACCTAACCAATTAGGCTAAATCATTTTTAATTTGATTGATTCGTTAGTTTAATTGTAATTTTAGTGGTTTTATCAAAATATATTGATTAGATTTGTCTGATTCGAAATAAACTAAAAATTGATTCGATTAAATATTGAAAGACTAAGATTACTTGATTAGAAATGATCTTCCGTCCAAATAATTGTTAACTTTTATTTTATAATCCCACATCGAAAAAAAGAAGAAGGTGAGTTGTTTCACTTATATGAAACGAATCTTAATAGTGTAATATTGTTTATATTTCAACTCAAGACAGTTTAAATTTTAAAATTAAAATAATATTTAAAAGTTTTAATTTATTAATTTTTGTATAAGTAGATTGGTTATTTGACATAACCGATTAGGTTAAACAATTTTGGGTTTGACCGATTCATCGGTTTAATCGCTATTTCTCAAACTGATTTTATTAATTTTAAACAATTAAAAAAAAATTCATTGGCTAACTTCCATTTAACCATATAAAATAAAACTCTAATTAGTTTATGATTTATTTTATAATCCCATATCGGGAGAAGAAGAAAAAACAAGTTTGTTTCACTATTTATCTATATATTATATAAGAAAAAATGGGATTTTTAGGGAGAAGTTTTCTAGAAACTCCAAACCTTAATTCTAAAATTATTGAATTTTCTTAATTTTAAACAATTACAGAAATTTTCTTTAGCTAGTTTTCATTTACGTTTTATTTTACAATCTCACATAAGGAAAATAAAGAAAAATTGAATTGTTTCACTTACATAAAGTGAATCTTATACTCTCATTTATATAAGCAAAATGAGATTTTTAATAAGAAACCTTATGATCAATATCTCATACTAATTTTTTTTATTTTCTTAATTTTAAACAATTAAGAAATTCCCGATTGGTTACCTTCTATTTAACTTTTATTTTACAATTCCACATAGAGGTTTTGAATTTAAAAATAATTTTGTATGAGATTTTGAAACTCTCATAATATCTCTCTTTAAAAGTATTCTTTTGTAAAATATATAGATATATTGATAATCTCAACGCTACTTTTATTGCTCCTTAATACAAAAATTATGAGATAATTATAATAATTTTAAATTTATATTTAAAACTTATAAATCCGGCCATGGTCATTGGGTTATTTTCATATGATTAATCTCGACCCATGATTGAGTTAGGCTGTTCGAGCTCCGGCCATGGTCATTGGGTTGGGCCACCCTCATCTGTATCATTAGTCATCAAAAAGCAATCCAAAGAAAAATTGAAAGCACTTGCCAATCTTATAATTTTCAACTAACGATTGATTCTTTGAAATTTCTTCACATATTTAGTGGATGATTTGGTCCTCAAATATTGTTTGTATTGATCTAGCTTTCATATCACAAATTAGTGGATATATATTGGAAGCTTCATAGATTAATCTTTAATTATTAAAAAAACATAACGTGCAAGTCATTCTTTTATGTCACTAACTTGACTCTATTATTAATAAGTTGACTTAAGAGTCTTTCGTAAATTTAGCTAAGGTAAGGCTTGGGTTGCCCACAAAAAAATGGGTTGTACTAATGGGTTGTACTAATGAGCTTAAAATTTGTTTTTTAACTATTTAAATTTTTTGGGAGTTTTTGTTTTTATTTTTATTTTTATTATTTTTATGTTCCCTACAATCAAAGGAAATGAACCATTTAAATTCAGGATGGTCATGGGTCAGTTTTGGGATGGATTTTTATAGTAATCTACTCCCACCTCATATCATATCAGGAGTAGGTCAAATAGGGTGGTGGCGGAAGTGAGGGAGGTGCGAGGCGGGAGACAGGATATCAACTTTATAAGTTAAAAAATAAAAAATACTAATAAAAATTATAGATAATATAGTATATAACGAATAATAAATTATACTTAATGTTATGGTGTAAGATAGAAAATAAATAAGTAAAAATTAATATTAAGTATAATATTTTGGTATTTTAATTTTATTATAATAAAAAAAATTAAATGATAGGGTTTGGATAGAATGGAGTTGGGAAATCAAAACTTGTCCCTACCCCACTTTTTAATTGAGGGAAAAAAAAAATCCATACGGGACGGGGTGGGGTGGGAATTAGGGAACAATATCCATCCATACTTTGAATCAATTCCGACCATAGGCATTCAATATTTTCTATTCATTTAATCCATACCATCTTCTCGCAATCTCAATTATAAAAGACTAAAAGAAGATGAATATCAGATTTTTTTTTTTTTTTTTTTTTCGCAAAAAGAAACTTTATTGATTGGAAATAGCATACAAAGTATGGAAAGACATCAATAAAGGAGAAGGAAGTGCAAAGAGCATCACGGAACACCGCTTCAATCCCAACTAGGTTGGCACCGAGAGGGGAACCCTATTGTATGCTAGCACAAGCCTTGGCCATTGGTAAGAAACCAACAAAAGAAACAAAGACCAAAATCAAAGGGCAAAAAGCAACAAAACAACCCCATCTGCCAACGCCAAGCAGTTAAGACTCCGTACTGCCAAAACCAGAGCCAAAGGAAAAATCATACAGACAGCTTAATTAGGTGAAGGTTGGACACAAGATCATGAACTGTATAATCAACCTCCAAGACCCATTTGGCCCACAAAGCAACACTTTTATTCTCCACATAAGTCTTCAAAATCTGGAAAAGCCCCCTTGAACAGACAATCATTTTTCAATTTCCAAACAGACCAAAACACAACTGAAGGAATTAATTGCCAAATTTTGGATACCTAAGGCTTCAACTTACCACCTAACCACCAAAGTAGCAGACCCTTTACTGAGCCAGGAATAACCCAGGTCTGATCCTACCAGTTTACCATGTGTGACCAGCACTTCCAGACCAGTGGGCAAAACAATAGCACATGCTCTAGAGATTCCACCGCGGTATGGCAGAAAACACACTAAATATTTGCACTGGCAACTAAAACCCCAATCCTATGCAGGAAGGATGAGGTCTTAACTCTGCCTCTCTAAGCTAGCCAACAAAAGAACTGCACTTTTAGGGGAGCCAAATTTTTCTATACCCCAGCAGGTACCTTCAAACCAGGCCTTTTGTTGCAACCCACCATCTTCACACAGAGGACACAAAGAATTGCCCTGAACTGTTTGCTAGCCAAGAGCAAGAATCTTCAAGATCGAACCTGATAGCAGGGGATGACACCAGATAACCAGACAACCTCTGCAATTCCTCTTCCTGCCAAGCTAAGACATTTCTTCTGAATTAAAGCTGCCACACCCCTAGGCTACTCTTTTTGGCACTGATTTGCTACAAAGACTCCGCTTTCTCAGTGGATAAGCTATACAATCTGGGAAATTCCTCATTTAAACCTCTATTATTAAACCAAACATCAGACCAGAATTGTATCATCCTTTAATTTCTAACTTTGATTTTAAAATGGCCACCATAAAACTCACATAATTACTGGTTGATTGAAGTGAACTATAAAATATCCTGCCATACTGTGGATACCCCATCTGAGTGAGTCGCTGATGGAACCCAACCCTCACCACCTCTACTATACCTTGAGCACACCACAGATTTCCACAGAGTTTTATCTTCACTACCACACCTCCACCACCACTTTAGTAACAAGCAATGATTCACCTCACCTAAGTCTCTCACTCTCAAACCTCCTTGACTTTTGCTTTTGGTAACCTCCCTCCAATGGACTGTCACAACCCAAACTCACCCCTATAGGTTTGGCACCGTGACCGGCCAGTAATCCGAGGATTACCTACGGCCTCTGAACAGATTAACAAAATATAAGGGGCTAGCGGAAGCAATTAAGAATATACAACGTCCATTGAGCTGTGCAGACTTATATAAGACAGAAAAATTTTAAAACTTTTTATTTACATATATATCCACATCATCCTCACGTCATAATAATATATATATACCGATTAAGCGGAAAGGGACTTAGTCCCCCTTTTTTCAAAATACACATGACTTGAACTTTAAATTACATAACGACAACCCTTAACATATCCGGAACCTCCACGGGAGGCACATAGGTTGGCTGACAGAACAGATTCTAGACATATGCCTCTAAGCCTGGTCACGCGCCTGATCACCTACATACATAAATAATATAGTAAGCTAAAGCCCAGTGAATAATAACAGAGTAAAGGGTTTTAATGAATGATGTCCATAACAGTTACATAAAATAGAATCCAGTAGTTCATAACAGTTACAGATTCAGAAATCATAATTCAGTTCATGTCAGAATCATAATTTGTCCAGATCGTATACAGAAATCATAAGTCATGCGTAAGCATACGTGATACATTCATTAGCTCTCACAAATACAGTTGACCCATAAAGGGGACGGCCATAAAGGCAAACAGTTGACTCACGTGCACGGAGACGATACAGTTGGCTCATGAGACGTACAGTTGGCCCATAAAGGGACGTAAGGATCCATAAACAGTTGGCTCATGAGACGTACAGTTGGCCCATAAAGGACCAAATGTAACGATTTGAGGCTAAGAATGTCACGAATACATTTCAGAAAACATTGGACAACCATTCATTCATACAGAAATATCATTTCAGAAAACAGATCTTGTTTCATCACACAGAAAGTAGATACAATTGAACATAACCTTACTAAGTTATTACTCACAGTGGGCTGCAGAGGCAGATCAGATAGACTGGACATATCAGATAAATCAGGCAGATAATGGCGCGCGACCTACATAAGCACATAACATATACGCATAGAAATACAATGTTATTTCCTTGATCAAACTTGACTTTCCTGTCTTTTCTGCCCAAGTAGTCTGAGATTCTATTACGTTTATTCTTTCTCATTTAAATAAACCGGGTTCTTATTTCACATATTCTTTCATTACTAAGTCCTTCTTTTCCAAATAGATTGATCCTTTACTTGGCTTATTAAACAATTACCACTAGATCAATGATTCATTCTTTAACTAACTAATCTATGTTGATTAGTAGCTTATTATTCTTTATTAAGTCATAAATTCCTTAGAACATTATCCACATGCATGAAATTGACATCAAAATTACTGGTTTTATATTCTTATAAATTTTTCAACTAGTTTCCATAATCTTGGACTTAGTTTAATTTATAACCTCAATTTAATTCATAACCATGGATGCCCAAAATATGTTTAATCTCAAATTACAAGTATGGATTAAAATCTAATTATAAAATCAACACTTTATCTAACATTAGGATTAATTCTAATTTTTCATAAACTTGACGTTTATAAAACATTTCATTTCTTTTTTAAAAATATGAGATTGAATTAATCCAAATCCTTCAAAATCCATGATGTATGCAATACAAATAGGCCCAATTTTATTATTAATAACAAAATCAACTTAATTATGAATTACACAAATCAATTTCCATAAAGTTGAATCTAATTCAATTTTATCACTCTTTTACTAATTTCTTTTAATTTACATGAAATTGAAGTTATATGGCTCTTAGGAAAATATTTACATGTATGACATTAAGATTCAAACTAATTAATTCTTCTATACCCAAAATTAAATCAATGTTTAATTTTCCATAAACTTAATTTTACATGCAACCCCCAAATCTTAACAATTGATAATATCTACAAAGCTTTATTTTTAATTCCTCCAAAATTCATGGTGTATGTATCAATCTAGTCTAAATTCCCCTCCATAACTTTCAAATTATAAGATTTAACCTCAACATAACTCAATCCTAGAATGCATGTGTAATTAGAGTACTAGAATTTACAAAATTTGTCCATGCATGTATAAATGAAACTCAATTTCATGCAAGACTACCAAAACCAACTCAACATAATTGATTCCAAAATTAACTTCCATAAATTGAACATAATTTACTTTCCTCCTCTTCTTGCTAATTTTGTTCTAATTGTATGAAATTGAAGCACCAAAACCCTTGGAAAATAATGATGCATGTAGAATTAGAACTTAAATTCATCAAAGATAATTAAAACTATACTCAAAGGATGGATTTCTAAATCAATTTCATTGCTCATAAACTTAATTCCATTGCATGGGTTAAATCTCTAATATATCATTGTTGCATGTAAATTATAAGGCTCAATCCAAGAATAATTCTTAAAATTAAACCCAAACTCATCTTTAATTTCAAGGGTAATATAAATATTACAAGAAATCACATGATTTCATACCTCAAACTTATTTCCAGCATAATTGGTTAATTCTTCTTTCTTTTTCCTTGTTCTTCCTTCAAATTTTGGACTTCTTGTTGAATTTCCAGCACCCTTTTCTTCTCCAGCGGCCAACTCTCTAACTCTCACTCAGTTTTCTCTCCCTTTCGTTGGGTCTCAAAGTGTCTGAAGCAATCCCCACAACTCCTCCAGCAAAACACACCCATGAGCTCTCCCTCTCTTATTATCATTTTAGTTTATTTTATTACAAAGTAGTGGGACACTTGTCTTTACAAGATTTATTTATGGAGTGATAAGCTTACCAAACACTAATTTGCTCTTCCACCAACTAATTAATCAAGTTTGAATTTCATTAGTTACGATTAATCTCTGATCAAAATAATTTGGCTAATTTCAATTTAATGTACTTCTCAATTAAGACTTAATTTGATTGTATCTAATTTTACGAATCCAAATCAGATTTTCAATTTTTAATTAAACTCTTATAAGGCTCTACTATTAAATTGATCCCATAATAAAATTCCTAATTAAACGAATCGCTACATGACTTCTAATTAGTCAATCATGTCTGAATCCATTCATCTAGAATTAATCATAACTAATCACAAATTCCTCATAACTCGATTAATCAATTTAACTTCAATTAAGGCCCCTTCAATCATAATTCAATTATTAATCTGAATCAGATCCTTAATCAAATTCCCAAAAAGTTCCAAATGTCAAATTAAACTTATTTTCATCATCGATTTTGATTTCCCAAATCATCTAAGCCTTCAATTCCTGATTCGACTCAAATTTCCATGAATAAACTACATATTCAAATTAGACACCCCATAACTAAATTTAATTCACAATAATCACAATCCTCAATCCTCATAATTTAATTAACTTGATCAACCCCAACTAGGATCTAATTTATCGAATCTCAATTTTGTTAAACTAAAACGAATATTTAATTAAACTCCCAACTGGGTCCGTAATCAAAATTAACTTGATTCAACTCCCTAACTTCACTTCCTTAAGTCATTTGGACCCTTAATTTCTAATTCCAAATAAAATCCTTAATAGAATCATATACGAGTGAGATTTCACAATTCTCATAAATTCCAAATTAAATTATAATACTCGGCAATTAATTTCAAATCCTCTTAATTAATCAAGTACTACTCATTATACGTGATGGGGTTGTTACATGGACCAAGTGCATTTTCTTCTTATTTTCAGACCCATCCCATAGAAAAGTGGATTGGAGATTAACTAAAGCCTTGACTACCACCTTAAGCATTCTAAAAATTGAAAGAAAATAGATTGGCAGATTAGAGAGGACAGATTTAATCAAAGTCAGTCTCCTCGTAAATGACAACAACTTCCTCTTCCAAGAAGACAGCTTCTTCCTCACCTTATCCACTATTGGATGCCATGTGCATATCCTTCTAGGATTGGCCCCTAATGGCAAACCTAAGAAATTAAATGGCAATTTTTTGGACAGGCAGTTCAAACTTTGAGCAAACACCTTTGTTTGGTCGTTATGGAAACCCACTCCACAAACTACAGTCTTATGATAATTGATCTTTAATCCAGACATCACCTCAAAGCACCTCAACACCCTTTTAATGTTCGAAATTTCCTTCTTATCACCTTCACAGAATATGATAGTATCATTTACAAATTGGAGATATGAGATACTCAACTTATTAGTTCCAACTATGGCACCTTTGAACAAACCCTTTTCTATTGCCCTCACCAGTAATAGGTTAAGAGCTTCAGCCGCAATAATGAACAAAAATGGGGAAAGAGGATCTCCTTGCCTTAACCCCTTATGTGGTTGAAACTCCTATGTGGGTGTACCATTAACCAAGACAAATACCATAGCTGTAGAAATACAAGTCCTTATCCATCTAATCCATTTTTTATTAAATCCAAAGTTTCTCGACATTAACAACAAAAATTCCCAATTTATGGAGTCATTGGCTTTCTAAAAATCCAATTTAGTATAATGCCTTTCTTCTTTAATCTTTTCTATCCATCTACAACTTCATTTGCTATTAGCACTTCATCTAGGATGAACCTACCACTCACAAAAACTGATTGCACCACCCTTGCAATTGTATGTTCCCTTCCTGCATATGTTGTGCTGAGGGAAAGGTTTGTAGAACTATTCTACCACCCCCCTCTCCTGCAACCACATCCTTCATCCTTCTATTGCACATTTCTGCTCTAAAGTCCTTAAAAGCTAAAAAGCTACTCAGCTGCACTACTAAACTTTCATAACTCCAACCATTACCTTTCTCATGAGCTTTTATTACCATTTTTTCACTTGCACTGGCTCCACCACTTACTAATGCCTCCGCATAGGATTTCTGGACTCCATTACCCTTCATCTGCTTTGTTTGAAACTGCTGATTCACCATCCGCCCTTCGTCACCTCTACTTAGCCCCCTTGGCTCCAGTTGACCAAATCGTTGAGGTTTTTGAAACTCTGCTCTTTTAACCCTCAGTGCCTTATAATCACACCACAAACCATCTGCTTTCTGGATCGCCATCTCTGCAGCCACCTCATAATCATATCTTACAAACCCAAATCTGGATCTTAATGATTTCCTTCTCTTTCCTAGAATGAACACATCCTTAACTAGACCAAACTTTTGAAAGAGATTGAATAAGCCTTTAGGATCCATTAAGTTTGGAATGTTATCTACGAATACAGTGACTAACATTGCCTCCTTGAGATATCCACGTTGGCTGCCCACTTTTCTTCTGCATATCATTGGGTTCCAATCTCCTCTCTCCATTGCTTGCATTTTGTTCAACTTAACTGACATATCTGTTATGTCAAAATATACCGTAGGGTGGAAACTCAAGCCAAAGCAACTTGGTTATACTACAAGAGAGTAATCAATATCAGATATTATGACCTAAATTGTAACATGAACATGTTCTTTCGTACTTCAATACACATGATATGATATTAAAGAAACTTCATCAATTTGCCTAGAGAATCTGTTGGTAGTATGGACCTGATCAATATAGAAAATACAAAACTACTGCAGAGAGGGAATAATAATATGATAGAAGTGATATTGAATGAAAGAGACAAGCCGAAGCCAATCTCTCTATCGATCTATCTATCTAATATTATATAAGAAAAAGTGAGTTTTTAGTGAGGAGTTTTGTGAGAGTTTCAATATCTCATACTAATTTTTTTTATTTTTATAATTTTAAACAATTAAGACACTACAACAAATAAGAGCTTTAGAGACCAAATGTTTTAGTTTCTAAAAGTGAAAATTTTACTGCAAAAGACATTAAGGACCAATTTTTATCGTCATGAGTATAGTCGCTGAAAGGTCGTCTCGAAAAGTCTAAAATAAGGCTTTTAACGACAAAATTTTAAAAATGTTACTAATAAATAGACTTTTAGCGAAAAAATAATTTGGTCTTAAGATGGTTTATTTTTTGAGATAAAAAATTTGGTCCTAAAAGAATAATAATTCATCACTAACATTCTCATTTTTGTTACTAAAAATATAATGACGACCTTTTTTGTAACAAAAATATTTGGTCCATAAAAAATAATTTTTTCCTTAAATTTTGGTCTCTAAAACCTTAATTTTTTGAAGTGAGAAAATTTCCATTGGATAGCTTTTATTTGATAATCTCACATTCGGAAAAGAAGGGAAAAAATGAGTTGTTTTACTCATGAGTGAATCTTATACGCCCATCCCATTTAATATTGTAGTGTTGTACATGTTTCAATTCAATATAGTTTAAATTTTAAAAATTTTAATTAATTAATTTTGACCTAGCCAATTAGGCTAAATCATTTTTTATTTGATTGATTCGGTAGTTTAACTGCGATTTTAGCAGTTTTATCAAAATATATTGATTAGATTTGTTTAATTCGAAATAAACTAAAAATTAATATGATTAAAGATTGAAAGACTGAGATTGCTTGATTATAAATAACCTTCCGTCCAAATAATTATTATCCCACATCGAAAAAAAAGTAAAAGAAAAAAATGAGTTGTTTCACTTATATAAAGTGAATCTTAATAGTGTAGGATTGTCTATACTTCAATTTAAGACAAGAAAATTTTAAAATTAAAACAATATTTAAAAGTTTTAATTAATTAATTTTTGTATAAGTTGATTGGTCATTTGACATAACTGATTGGGTTAAACCATTTTGGATTTGATCAATTCGTCGGTTTAATCACTATTTCTCATACTGATTTATTAATTTTAAACAATTAAAGAAAAATTCATTGGCTGACTTCCATTTAACCATATAAAAATAAAACTCTAATTAGTTTTTGATTTATTTTATAATCCCACATCGAGAGAGGAATAAAAAGCAAAGTTTGTTTCACTATGTATATATTATATAAGAAAAATGAAGGTTTTAGGGAGAAGCCTTCTAGGAGTTCCAAACTTTCATTCTAAAATTATTGAATTTTCTTAATTTTAAACAATTAAGAAAATTCTCATTGGTTAGCTTCCATTTACCTTTTATTTTACAATTCCACATTGAAAAAAGAAAGAAAAATTGAATTGTTTCACTTACATAAAGTAAATCTTATATTTCCATTTATATAAGCAAAACGAGATTTTTAAAGAGAAGCCTTATGAGCAATATCTCATATTAATTTTTTTTGATTTTCTTAATTTTAAACAATTAAGAAAATCATGATTGGCTATCTTCCATTTAAGGTTATTTTACAATCTCACATAGAGCTTTTGATTTAAAAATAACTTTGTATGAGGTTTTGAAACTCTCATAATATTTCTCTTTAAAAGTATTCTTTTGTAAAATATATAGATATATTGATAATCTCAACGTCACTCTTACTGCTCTTTAATACAAAAATTATGAGATAATTATAATAATTTTAAATTTGTATTTAAAACGTATAAATCCCGTGATAGATTATTATAATTTTAAATTTATATTGTGTCAATTTTAAATTTAAATTAATAGATTGCTTTCCATATTTTGTGACAGTTTAAATTTTAATAAAATTAATTAATTAATTTTTGTGTAAGTTGGTTGGTTTTTTAACCTAACTGATTAAGCCAAATTGTTTTGTGTAAGTTGGTTGATCTTTTGTTGGATTTGGACTCTTTTGTATTTTTCTATTTTACATTGCACTTATGAAATCAGATTCAGAGCCACCAGAGTTCAAACTGTGGGACTATCGTATTCGAAAAAATTAAACCCCTCTAAGGAGTACGAAAAACAAGTTACAGCTATTGGTCTTTTGACCTAACTGATTAAGCTAAATTATTTTTGATTTGAATGACTTGTTGATTTAACAGTGATTTTAGTGGTTTTACCAAAATATATTGTTTAGATTTGTTTGATTCGAAATAAAATAAAGAACTAAAATTGGTTGATTAGAAATAAACTTCTTGCCCAAATAATTGTTAATTTTTCTTTTACAATTCCATATCGAGAAAAAAAAGAAAAAATAAGTTGTTTCACTTATATAAGTGAATCTTATAAAGGGAGTTTTGAAAGAGAAGTCTTCTAAAAACTCTAAACCTTCATTCTAAAATTATTGAATTTTTTTAATTTTAAATAATTAAGAAAATTCTCATTGATTAACTTCCATTTATTTTTTATTTTATAGTTTCACATTGAGAGAAAAAAAAAAAAAAAAAAAAAGTGAATTGTTTCACTTACATGAAATAAATTTTATGCTCCCATTTAACTTTAATTTTACAATCCCACACTAAGAAGAAAAAAAAAAAAGTGAATTGTTTTACTTACATAAAGTGAATCTTATACTCTTATTTATATAAGGAAAAATATATTTTTAGTGAGAAACCCTATGATCAATATCTCATACCATTTTTTTTCGATTTTCTTAATTGTAAATAATTAAGAAAATCCACATTGTTTAGTTTCTATTTAACTTTTATTTTATTGTCCCACATAGTGGTTTTGATTTTAAAATAATTTTGTATAAGATTTTGAAACTCTCATAATATATAACTTTCAAATAACTACAATCTTATATCGAAAAAAGAAAGAAAAAGTGAGTTGTTTTACTTATATAAATTGAATCTTATACTCTCATTTAATATTGAAGTATTTTGCATGTTTTAATTCAAGATGGTTTAAATTTTAAAAGAAAATTTATTAATTTTGTTGTAAATTGGTTACTTTTTTGAACTAGTCGATTAGATTGAATCATTTTCGGTTTGACTTATTCACTGGTTTAACCACGGTTTCAGTTTTTTTTTACCAAAATATATTGTTTAGATTTGTTTGATTTGAAATAAACTAATATTGATCTTATTGAAAATTAAACGACTAAAATTGCTTGATTAGAAATAAACTTCACATCCAAACAACTGTTAACTTTTATTTTACAATCCCGCATTGGGAAAATGAGGAAAAAACGAGTTGTTTCACTATATAAATCTTATACTCTCATTTAATATTGGAGCGTTATGTATGTTTCAGTTCAAGACAGTTTAAATTAATTAATTTTTGTATAAATTGATTGGTCTTTTGACCTAGCCGATAGAGTGAACTGTTTTCGATTTGACTGATTTGCTAGTTTAATCGCGATTTTAGTGGTTTTATCAAAATATATTAGTTAGATTTGTTTGATTCAAAATAAATTAAAAATTATTTGATTCGAAATAAATTAAAGATGAACCTAATTAAAGATTAAACAACTGAGATTACTTGATTCGAAATAAATTTTCTACCAAACAATTGTTAACTTTTATTTTACACAATCCCATATCTAAAAAAGAAGAAAAAAAAGTGAGTTATTTCACTTATATATTATATAAGGAAAGTGAGGTATTTAGAGAGAAGACTTCTAGGAGTTTCAAACCCTCATTCTAAAATTATTAATTTTTTTTTTAATTTTAAACAATCAAGAAAATTCGCAGTGATTAGTTTTCATTTAATTTTTATTTTATAATTCCACATCGGAAAAAGAAAAAAAAAAGTGAATTGTTTCATTTACATAAAATGAATATTATACTCCCATTTATATAAATTATTGAATTTTCTTTAATTTTAAACAATTAAGAAAATTCTCATTGACTAACTTCCATTTAATTTTTATTTTATAATCTTACATCGAGAAAAAAAGAAAAAAGTGAATTGTTTAACTTACATAAAGTAAATCTTATGCTCCTATTTATATAAGTAAAATGAGATTTTTTAATGAGAGGCCTTATGATCAATATCTCATATTAATTTTTTTTTTATTTCTTAATTTTAAACAATTAAGAAAATCCCGATTAGTTAGCTCTCATTTAACTTTTATTTTACAATCTCACATAAAGTTTTTGATTTTAAAAATAATTTTGAAAAAAGTATTCTTTTGTAAAATATATAAATATATTAATAATCTCAATGTCATTCTTACTGCTCCTTAATACAAAAATTATGAGATAATTATGAAAATTTTAAATTTGTATTTAAACTTATAAATTATGGGATAGATTATTATAATTTTAAATTTATATTGTGTCAATTTTAAATTTAAATTAATAAATTACTTTCTATATTTAGTGACAGTTTAAATTTTAATAAAATAAAATTTAAAATTTTTAATTAATTAATTTTTGTATAAGCTGGTTGGTCATTTGACGTAATTGATTAAGCTAAACCATTTTTGGTTTAATTGATTTTCTAGTTCAACCGTGATTTTAGCGGTTTTACATGTTACAATGATTCGTTCTTACTCATTAAGTTTTTAAAACTTCTTTAATTATTTCTCTTTCAAAAATCAATTTGACAATTTTTTAAAATTCATATTTTTTTATTATAAAATAGTGAAATATTAGAACTAAGTCATTTTTTTTTTATTTATAAAAAAGCATAATTTTAATTATTCATTACTAATACAATAATTTTAATCTATTTATACTATATGTTATAGTAAAGGAATATTAGAAACAAAACTCTTAAATTTATATATAAAATTTTATTTACGAAAAACAAAATATAAAAAAATTAAATATAATTATTACATTTTTAGTAAATAATATATTATTTTAATCCGTACATAGCACAGATAATATATTAGTTCATATATATATGCGTTACAAGATTTCAACAATCAAGTCATAATAAGAATCAAAACTGCATAACCTGATCATAAGCAGCTTCCATATTTAGGATGCACCTTAGGCTCAGTTTTTTCACATCAACAAAATACTCTATGAATTTCAACCATTATTATTACCTAATGCCATAATTTATTTTAGTAAAAATTAACCTACATAATCCGATCAGAGAGAGACGGCAACCTCCTAAAAAAGTTCAATGCCGGAGTTGGCATTCGATCTCTAAAAATGGGATGCCGAAGATAATAGAACCCAAATGCCATTGCCACCATCTTGGATGGTACTAGGTACAAAATCAATGCAACAATTAAGCACAGCACCACAAATATCCCCGTGGCATGTGGGTCCCGCCATGTCACCAACGATTGTACACGCTCCCCTTGCGTCGCGAAATACCCTAATACTGTCTGGACACGTGCCCCAAGCATCCTCAACTTATCGTACCTCACCCGAACCACTTCATGCGGTCTATTACTCGGCATCCCATCAAACTCTTCATCGAGCTCATCGCGATCGATCGATTCAGCCAATGAGATCTTCGGATCAAAGTGGGGTAGTGGGTCCCTCGACTTGAATCGATAATTCCACACTCCGATCACGAACACGTAGAATGCCAATGTGGGAACAATCAGATCAGGAAACCACACTAACATCACTAGCAATGCGTGGACTAGCAACGTGGCAGTCGGGTTCTTCCATGCACGCGTGTCATTCACCCATTTGACCACGTCAGTCACCCCAGCTACCACGTTGATGATCCTGCACCAATTGGCACGCACTTTCCGCATGCTGAAAGCGTGCGAGTCCACATCGAGCATACACGTCACCACTTCTCGCCGAAGTGGTGGCTCAGATCTTGCCAAGTGTGCGGCCGTGATCTTCACAGCAGTGGTCCTCAACATCTCTTGTTGTACCTCTCCAAGTGGCTTGATATGGTGCATTAATGGAAACAATGGTTGTGTGTACACGTGCAAGAAATCAAGCGTCGCAGTTTCGCGAACAAACCGTACAGCCAACTCCATCTCACCCATTTTCTTCAACCCTGTATGAGTCAACAAAATTAACGGATACGTAGTCTTGTACACCTTACCTTTTTGCAGAGTAGATACACGTATCCGTACCTTCCCAATACGAAAATCTGGACGCGTGGACTCTTTAGGACCGTCCATCTCGAATACTTCCCAACTATCAAACACCCCAACAGTCAACACAGTTGATGGATCATAGACCTTCCACGTGTACTGTTCGTTCCACTTAGGTTCCAAACTATCAGAGATCGTACGTGTACGTACCCATTTGTTCCCATACTTTGCCACAGCATAGGCGTCAGTGGATCCTTTACCGTTGATTGTCTTCATGGGTAGTAAGTTTTTGCATCCAACGATCCCTAGCTTGACTCTCCCCACCGGGGGTTTCCAAAGTTGCCTCGCGGTCGGACGATAGTCGCTGCACACGTGGGCCGCCTCGTCCATCACGTGATATCCACCGTCAAAGCAGACCCGTAGCTGGATTCTACCTTTGTATTTCTTCTTTTCTTCGTTTGGATCATCGAAACTGAACCACCTTGATGCGACCAGGCGATCATCAACACGACGCTCTATGGACAACAGTGGTATGGTAGCAACCCCCAGTCTCACCGATTCTTTTGGTTGCCGATTTTCTAGAAAAATTATTAGTTGGTGGTCTGTGAACGGCTCGGCGGCTACGAACATCAAATCCTCATTCCATGACGGAGATCCGTTACGTGTAATGGAGGGTTTGGTTTTCAGAACTTGAAAACCCAGTTGGGCTTTGATTTGGAGGGACAATTCTTTTGACGGAATTAACGGAAAGATATCTTGGGCTTCGAGCACCGTTAGTCTCAAATACCATAGCTTTGGCGATTGGTACACTTTTGACCGAGAACCGGGGTTACCAGCTGTGTCCGTTTTCCACGCGTCATGAAATGATTCGTCTCCCTGAGTACCAACCCACGTGGCAAGCATCAGATCGCTCATGTGAGGTCCACCACCTTCAGATTCCAATCTGTACCACTGTGGGGCCAAAGGGCTATCGGGTGGGTCTCGCAAGGGGATCTCTGTCACATCAAAACATAACCCACCTAAGAAGTTATGCCCTGCCACGTCGGATCCAAGGTCTGCTGAGCTGGACTTTAGTGGATCCCAAACCGAGACTTCTAAGTCGGAGGAGGACTCATCAGGTGCATCGCGGGCGAAGGCAAACGTCTGGTCCCACTCAAATAAAAGGGTTTTTCGAGCGGGTCTGGATAGTACTTGACAACCCGAGACTCTTATTCTCACAACCGGGTTCCCATTTGTAGGAAGTGAACGGGCTTTAACGACCCGAACAAAGAGGTAATGCATTTTGTTAACAAGATCAAACGAGGACCGTTCGATTGAAATATCCGAAGTGAAGCTACTGACTGAAGCGACTGAAGATAGGCGAGGGATAGGCCTAGGACCGTTGAAACAAAGATTGTTAACATCAGACACTGATCTCGTTATTAAAATATCCGGCTGTATTGGCTGTTGCCGCAGTGCTGGTTCCACTGGATTCCCACCTCCTTGTTGTGCAGGTTCAGATTCCGTCGGCTTTTCCACTTCAGCCGCAGCACTTTCCGGTGGTGGAGGTGGAGGTGGCGGCGGCGGTGCTGGTGGCGGCTGTTCTTCACTGGGTTTCTCACCGCCATTCAACGGCGGCTCCACTGTCGGCGCCGGAGCTTCTTCAGCCGGTTTGGGTTCCTCCGCCGGTGGCTTCACTTCCTCCACGGCCGGCGGCGGCGGCGGAGGCGGCGGAGGTGGTGGAATTTCCTCATCCGCATAATAAATCTTCAAACCCAACTCACCCTTAATCCAATTAAACAAGTGTTTCTTCTCCAGAGTATAATAAATCAAAGCCTCCTCACCACTGCTGACGAATTGACTCGCACTGAGTCTGAGTCGACCCAGAAAGTTGTTCCGACTAGTCGGTCCGATCAACTTGTCATGGTAAACCTCGACCTCAAGCATGTCTTCGAACACGTTGGAGGTTTTTCCAGCATTGAAATCAAGCTTCTCGTTCCACGTCGGGTTGAGGGTTTTAACCGCCGTAAGGGTTCGACGCCTCTGCCCGTAGTAGTCGAGAACTACATAGGGACTCGACGTCCCGTGTCCGTCTTTGGGTTGGAGATCTCGAGCGTCGATCACTTCAACTATCAGTTTTCTAATTTTAGGCATGGTGTGAAGATTGAGAAGAAGAAGTTGTGTGTGTAGTTTGGGTTTTGGGAATTTTAGGATGGATTATCACATTGTTTGTGATATGGGTTTGAGAGTTACAGTGTGTGCAGATATATATGTGTCTGTGTGTGTGTACGCGGAGAGAGAAGTGGAGTTTTTGGCTGGTTGATGGAAGGGTAAAGAAAGGAGGAGAGAGGCAAGAAGAAGAAAAAGTGCTTGACTTCATGTGCAAGGGAGCTTTATTGCTTTAGGAGGCCATATTCTTTAGCTAAAACCGACTTATCTTTTGCTGCTTTGCTTTGATCGTTAAGAAATACTTCTTCGCAAGACTTGAAAGATTCTTCGGTGCTTTATTTATTTGTTTAGGATTGTTTTTTTTGTTTTGGGAATTTTTGCCATACCTTGAGATTGGGTATGACGAGCTTTATCGGCTTTTAGTTAGTGGAATTGCTTCCCTGTTATGATGACGTTGCCTCTCATTTTGAGGTTGTTGAATAATTTTTACTGTATTTAAATAAATTAATTTTATTCGTGTACTTAATAATAAGCAAAAAATAAAAAGAAATTAAGAAAATGAGAGAGAAAGTTTGATTATAAAAATCAAATTGATTAATATCTTGAATATTATTCTGATCAAGTCTAGTATTTGACATTGTGTCCTTAAGACAGATTTTTTCTCTCTACGGTGCTTTCAGAATATGGACGTCTATCTCCCAGGATGAAATGATTAACAACAAATAAATACATCACTGCAATTTATTTGTTCAACGAACACACTTAGTGTATACACTCTTTCTGAAAAAAAAAAAGAATAAATGCAGCAAAATGCAGAGATGAATTTGCAGCAAGGAAGGACGAAAATTGGAGTGAATCTGATAATGGCATCCTTTCATTTTGAATTAAACAGGTAGCATACCAGTTTGAACATGTATTATACTTGTTGGGTTTGAATTGGACAGATAACCGTTTGAAATTAAACAGATTAGAAATCTGTTCGGGTAGAACAGTTACTGTTTGAATCTGTAAAGAATTTATGAAGAGGTGCAAATAAAATTTTGAATTCAAAAATTGAAATTTAAATTGGACAGAATTTATTCTAAAAAATAAATTGAATTCAAATATTTTTGACCCAAAAAGATTAGTATTGGGCTAGACAAGCCCAACCCAACCTCACACCAACGCCCAAGCCCAGGCACAACCTAACCCGGATGGCGGCGGCGGCCCGTGCGCGCGTGTGTGGTGATTTTTGGATCCAATGGGTCTAGTCCATTTTGTCCATAACCTCTCCTTTCTACAAACTTGGAGTGCCCCTTGGGGCCCTCCTCAAGTTATAATTCCAAGCTATATAAACCCATTCAAAACTTCTCACCAAATCAATGTGGGACAACCCATTTACACAAACCTTAAGGAATTTTCACTAAAATTCCATTTCTATGGAGCACACTTTGGCTTCAATTTCTCATTCACTCGATAATAGTTTTGAGCAACCAAATATACCACGTGAATCACACCGCGACATAGAATGCGTTACCACTTTGACCCCGCGAAAATCGATGCACGAGTCTCACCTAAAAATTAGACCAAAGTTAGAAAAAAATTCTGGGTTTACCCAGAATTTTCCAACAATTTCCAACAATCCCCCACATGAATGAAATTTGATGACAACAAAAATGCAACAAAATGCAGACTTTATTGAAAAAGTATAAGTCGAAAATATCTTACGTCAGGATAGGTAGCTTTCGACCTTGAACCTTCTCTAGTGATAACCTATCGGACTTACTAGCTAACCAATAGATGCGATGCCTTGAATTGTTGCCAAGACAATAGATTTCACACAAAATATCTTCTAACACATCGTGGTTCTTACTGTTGTGTTCATTTTGATCTTGAACGCTCCTGATTTTTATGAGTGTTTCTAGAGAATTTAGTTTCTTCAATCTCATAAAACCGGCTCCAGTTCAACACTCATATAGGTGATTTTTATTGTAAGTATCTCTTTATACTTGTCTTGATTTTTATACCTAAATCAAGATATAAGTAATCATTAAAAGCAAAGATTATCCTTATACCCTTGCAGACAACACATGTTGCAGATATCTCTCTCACCATAGGAATGAGTAAGGAATTTTTAATCCCTTGGTGATTTCTGACGAGCCACACATAACTTAATTGTCCCTTTGAACTTAGTTCTTAGGATCTCTAGTCATATAAGTAGGGTTACCATTATGATGACTCTTATGTAATAGGCTTTAATCTCATTCCCTTCGATGAACTATACACTAGCTCTTTTGCCAAACCTTTTATTAACGGATCTACAATATTCTCTTTAGATTTTATATAATCTATTGAGATTATTCCATTTGACAACAACTGCCTAACAGTATTATGTCGACGACGAATATGTCGTAACTTACCGTTATACATATGATTCTGTGCTCTGCCTATAGCAGATTGACTATCACAATGAATGCAAATAGCTGGCACAGGTTTTGGCCACGTTGGAATGTCTTCTAAGAAGTGACGAAGCCATTCTGCTTCTTCTTCTGTTTTGTCTAAAGCAATGAACTCAGATTCCATTGTGGATCGTGCGATGCATGTTTGTTTCGTGGATTTCCAAGAAATAGCAGTGCCTCCCAGAGTAAAGACATATCCACTTGTGGATTTTGAATCTTTAGTATCCGATATCCAATTTGCATCATAATAACCTTCAAGTACTGCTAGATATTGAGTAAAGTTTAAACCATGATCACGAGTGAATCTTAGATATCTAAGAACCCGAATGCTCGCCTTCCAATGGTCTTCTCCGGGGTTACTAGTGTACCTACTCAATTTACTGATAGCATAAGCTATATCAGGACGAGTACAATTCATTAGGTACATTAGGCTTCTAATGATTTGGGAGTATTTTAACTGAGACACTGAGACACTGCGTCACTTTTATTTTTCGATAAATAAAGACTGATGTCCAAAGGTGTTCTAGCTATATCAGGACGAGTACAATCAAGAATTTTCTCAATATAATGAGATTGAGATAACGCATATCCGTCAGATGTTTTAGTAATTTTCATTCTTAATATAACATCTACGACCCCTATATATTTCATATCAAATCTTTTCTTAAGCATTTCTTAGTTGATTTGATCATGTTATGACTGCTTCCAATGATAAGCATGTCATCCACATAAAGACAAACGATGACATATCCTTGGTCAGTGTTTTTATGATAGACGCATTTGTCACATTCGTTTATCTTAAATCCATCAGTAAGCATTGTATGATCGAATTTTTTATGCCATTGCTTAGGTGCTTGTCTTAATTCATAAAGAGATTTTACAAGCCGACAAACTTTCTTTTCTTGCCCTGGCATTACAAATCTTTCGGGTTGCTCTATATAGATCTTTTCATTTAGATCACCGTTTAAGAAAGCTGTCTTAACATCCATTTGATGTATTTCTAAATTAAACAATGCTGTTATAGCAATAAGCATGCGAATGGATGTTATTCTTGTCATAAGGGAATATGTGTCAAAATAATCTAGACATTCCTTTTGTCTGTAACCTTTAACTACGAGTCTTGCTTTATACTTATTAATTGAACAATCTGCTTTCATTTTTCTCTTGAATATCCATTTATATCTAAGAGGTTTAGAACTTGGTGGAAGATCCACCAATTCCCAAGTATGATTTTGCATAATGGATTCAATTTCATTATTAACAGCCTCTTTCCACAAAGGTGCTTCAGGACCTGTCATTGCTACCTTAAAGCTTTGAGGTTCATTTTCTAACAGGTATGTCAGAAAAATCTGGACCAAAGGATTTTGATGTTCTCGCTCTCTTACTTCGTCTTGGTTCATCATCAGTTAAATCCTGTTGGTCGAGACCATTACTAGTCTCTTGTATTTGATTGTCATTAGTCTCTTAACTTTGAGTACAATCATAAGTTCTTTTCTGTGAACTTAATTCCTGTCCTTTCTTGTAAGGAAAGACATTTTCAAAAAACACAACATCCCTTGACTCTATAATAGTGTTCACATTTATATCAGGTATTTTTGATTTATAAGTCAGAAACCGATATGCACTACTATTCTGAGCGTAACCAATAAACACCCCCACACTTTTAAGTATTTGTAGGAAGGTGGTCGACCTTTTCACAATTTATAAGGAGTGTTGTCGGTTTTCTTGTGGGGTATTCTGTTAAGAACATAATTAGCAGACAATATTGCTTCTCCCCACAAGTTCTGTGGTAAACCTGAACTTAGTAACATGGCATTCATCATTTCTTTTAGGGTTCTATTCTTTCTTTCAGAAATTCCATTTTGCTGAGGAGAATAGAGTGTTGTAGTTCGGTAAATAATGCCATGTTATGCACAAAATTCATTTAATGGTGCATCATATTCACCACCCCTATCACTTCTAACCATTTTAATGGTTTTACCAAGTTGATTTTCAATTTCTGTTTTGTAGAGTTTAAACATTTCTAAAGCTTCATCTTTACTTCTAAGTAAATAAACATAACAATATCTTATACAATCATCGATAAATGTTATGAAATACTTTTTCCCCATCTAGTTTGAACAAATTTTAGATCACATACATCAGTATGAATTAATTCTAGAGATTCGGTTTTCCTTTCAACCGATTTAAATGGAGCCTTAGTTAGTTTCGATTCTACACAAATTTCACATTTATGATTAGGATTAATTTCAAACTTTGGTATATAATCTAAACCAGTTAATCTACGCAAAGCATCAAAATTCACATGTCCTAATCTACCATGCCATAAATTCAACTCAAGAATATAAACAAAAGATGTGCTATTCTTATTCATAGCAACTTTTGGTATAACTGTCATTACATTTAGTTTGAAGAGACCATCACTCATGTATCTCTTACCAACATACATGCCACTCTTTGTTAATACAAATTTATCAGACTCAAAGACAAGCCTAAAACCATTTTTACTTAACAAAGAACCTGAAACTAAATTCTTCCGGATGTCAAGTACATGCAGTACGTTGTTGAGGGTTAGTTCTTTCCCTAATGCCCTCTTCAAGATCACTTTTCCTTGTCCAACCACGGTAAAAGTAGAATAATTTCCCATGAAAACTTGTTCACCATTTGCAATCTTATTGTAGGTAGTGAACATCTTCTTGTCCGCACATATGTGACGAGTTGCTCCAGTGTCAATCCACCACTCTTTGGGATTTCTAACCAAGTTAGCCTCACACACCACAGTAGAGATGTTGATGTCATTCAACCCGTCAGAGATGTAATCTAGTTTAGTTACATTGGCCTGATTGGTAGTCTTCTTGCTTGTATTTCCATGATCCTTCTTAGGGCAGCGGCAGTCAGAAGCTCGTTGTCCAGTCTTACCACAATTATAGCATTGCCCTTTGAACTTTTTGTTGCCATTGTTGTCGCCTTGGTTAGGACCATCTCTAGTAAACTTCCTATTTTTGTTATGTGGTTTATGAACTTGTTCAACCACATTAGCCTTGGACTCAATGAGATTTTTCTCATTTCATTTTTCAGCCTTATGGTTATCTTCCTCAATTCTCAGTCTTACAATAAGTTCATCTATGGTCATCTCTTTGCGTTAATATTTTAAATAATTTTTGAAATCTTTCCAAGCCGGTGGTAATTTTTCCACTAAAGCAGCGACTTGGAAAGATTCATTAAGAGACATACCTTTTAAATGAATATCATGCAAAATTATTTGAAAATTTTGAACTTGAGAAATTACCGTTTGGGAGTTTACCATAACGAAGTCCAAAAATTTACCGACAACAAATTTCTTCGTGCCGGCATCCTCTGTCTTGTATTTCTTTTTCAAAGAATCCTATAATTTTTTTTGCTGACTTCAGGAAACTGTAAACATTATACATCATGTTGTCAAGGCCATTGAGGATGTAGTTTCTCCAGAGGAAATCTAAATGTTTCCAAGCATCTACAGCGGCAACAACTTGCTGATCACTTTCACCCTCTTTAAGTGCTGGAGCCTCTTCATGGAAAAACCGGACCAAATTAAGAGTTGTAAGATAGAACAACATTTTTTGCTGCCATCTCTTAAACTCAGTACCATTAAATTTTTTCAATTTTTCTCCATGATTTATTGGTACTTGAACATGGTTCTGGATATGGACCGTTATTGTTGTAACAATTGGAGTACCACTTCCAGTTTGCAGTTTCAGTTGCAGTAGCCATAAAATCTGATTACAAAAATCAAAAATACAAATCACAAATTAATTTTCTAGTTACTAAAACCAGAAAATAAATTATAACACAAAATAATTTTATTTTCCTTATTACTAAAACTAGAAAAATAAAATACCACAATAATTTTCTGTAACACCAAATTATATTCTGAAATTGTTAATGACACCAGTATATTACTACTAGTTGTCAAAAAAAATTGACAGTATATTATTACTATCTGTCAAATAGTTTATAATACTATTTGTATTTTCCAACCAGAATATCACTTTGAAAACACAGAAAATTAAATACAATGAAGACACCAAAAATAATCTGTCTTAAGATTGTTGGACAATCTTCACTGTATTTAAATAGATTAATTTTGTTTGTGTACTTAACAACAAACAGAAAACAAAAAGAAATAAAGGAAATGAGAGAGAAAGTTTGATTGCAAAAATCAAATTGATTAATATCTTGAATATTATTCTGATCAAGTCCAGTGTTTGACACTGTGTCCTTAATACAGATTCGTCCTCTCCATGGTGTTTTCAGAATATGGACGTTTATCTCCCAGGATGAAATGATCAACAACAAATAAATGCAGCACTACAATTTATTTGTTCAACGAACACACTTAGTGTATACACTCTTTTTGACAGGAAAAATAATAGAATAAATGCAGCAAAATGCAGAGATGAATTTGTAGCAAGGAAGGACGAAAATTGGAGAGAATTTGATCAAATGAGGGTTGGCCTATTTATAGAAGTAATGGCATCCTTTCATTTTGAATTGAATAGGTAGCATACCTGTTTGAACAGGTACTGTACCTGTTGGGTTTGAATTGGATAGATAATCGTTTGAAATTAAACAGATTAGAAATCTGTTCAAGTAGAACAGTTACGGTTTGAATCTGTAAAGAATTTCTGAAGAAGTGCAAATAAAATTTTGAATTCAAAATTTGAAATTTAAATTGGACAAAATTTATTCTAAAAAATAAATTGAATTCAAATATTTTAGGCCCAAAAAGATTAGTGTTGGGCTTCGGACAAGCCCAACCCAACCCAACCTCACACCACGCACTTGTGTCCAAGCCCAGCCCGGACGGACGGACGGCGGCAGCGATGCGCGCGCGTGTGTGGTGATTTTTGGGTCCAATGTGTCTAGCCTATTTTGCCTATAACCTCTCTCTTTTACAAACTTGGGGTGCTCCTTGGGGCCTTTCCCAAGTTATAAGTCCAAGCTATATAAACCCATTCAAAACTTCCCACCAAATCAACGTGGGATAAACCATTTACACAAACCTTAAGGAATTTCCACCAAAACTCTATTTTCATGGAGCACACTTTGGCTTCAATTTCTCATTCATTCAACTATACCACGTGAATCACACTGCGGCATAGAACGCGTTACCACTTTGACCCGCGAAAATCGACGCACGGGTCCCACCTAAAAATTAGACCAAAGTTAGGAAAAAATTCTGGTTTTACCCGGAATTTTCCAACCATTTCCAACAGGGATTAGTATCTCTGTAATGTAGATAAATGGTGAGTATTATGAGTCTGGATCCTCTGTTATGATTTTTTACAATAGTTCTTGTTGTGGTTCAAAAGGGTGTCGTTTTTTTTTTTTTTCCTTCTTCTTCTCCTTTTGCCCTTTTTCTTGTCTCTCTAAGTTGAGAACTCTAACCCACCCTGTGAGTAAGAACAGAAAGACGTTTTAAAAGGACGATGGTGGCGAGGCGAAGTGAGATCGGCGATGATTCTTAATTGAGAGAAATGCATTTCTTATCTCCTCAAATCACCAGGACTGTAAGAACCATTTTCAGTTTTCAAAGTACATAGTCCCATAGTTGGAAACTCTGCTTATTTAGCATAAATTGATCAAAACATCATTGTATCAAATTTTTAAAAAGAAATTACAAAGAAACCATATCTAAAGAGCTGAAATAACAACAATTAAAAACAAAATCAACACAATTTTGGCACCTGAACAATTACCCACCATCAAAATTCTTCAATTCTTTTAACAAATCATGTGAAAATGTGCATATACATATGGGATTTGATGAGCTTAAAACCGGAATACGAAACCAGAATCCAAATTCAAAAACCCAGTTCGATCTCTGATTGTTTCATTTCGTGGGTTCTGACTTGTGCTTTGTAAGATTGGAGATTTGCTGGTTTGTTGGTTTGATTGGTTTGCTAGTTTCCTAGTGTTTGTTCTTCTTTCGATCATCTATGGAGGATGGGAGATTTAGGGATCTTGGAGTTGGAGTGAGATATGTCAGTGTGGGATAAGAATCACTGCCGATCTTACTTCACCTCGTCTCTCTGTTCTTGTTCTTGCTCACAAGGTGGATTAGAGTTGTCAACTGAGAGATACAAGAAAAAGGGCAAAGGGAAAAAAAAAAGAAAAGAAAGAGGCTCAAAACGACGTCATTTTGAGCCACAACAGAAACCATTGCAGGAAACTATGGCAGAGGATCCAGACTCGAGTATTATATGTCTTAGTTTGATTTTTGTAATTTGTTTTATTAGAGTTAATTATTTAAAAGTCTTATTTATAAATGTTATGGTAGTTCAAGTTTTATTTAAGATTTTTTGAACCAATAAGTTATATTTACCGAACATGAGAATATTATTAATTTTTTATAAAATTTTTAAAACTAAGAACATTATCAATTTTGCATAGTACTGTTCCAGAGAATTGTTTCACTATTTGATAAAAAAAAATAGAGCATGAAATTAAACATTTTTGCCACTCTACATATTGGTTTGATTCAACTATTCAATAAAAACGAGAACATTACCATTTTTTTTCAGTTTTAAAATTGAGAACACTATCAGTTTCTTAATTTTTGAAGTTTTTTTTTTTTTTTGCACATCAATGTTCCATCATCATGCTCCCTTATAGACACAATTTTTTTAGTTTTGTACAAAAAATAATTCAATTTTTTTTTTTAAAAAACATTAATTTTTTTTTTTGCATGCAAATTTTTTTATTTAAAAATTTTCAATTTGAAAGTTGATGTTTTAAAATTTTGAAAATCAAAATAAATATTAAATTATCATGTTCCTTTAGAGATAATCATTAATAATAAACAATCATTGTTTAACGGACAATTTCAACTATTAAAAATTTAATTGGAGTTAAAAGTCCAAAAAATCTTAGTTAAGACTTAATGGAATATAAGTTCGTAAATCAAGATTTGTGTGTAAATGCCATTTTTATCATGATTAATTGTGGTGTTAGATATTATTTTAATTATAATTTAAATGATTTTTAATTATACTTTATGTGATATTTAGTTGTAACTTTTATGTACATTTTTTTAGATGCGTACCATAGCATTACCCCGTCTTATACATTGGTTATACAAAAAAAACTACACCCAAATTACTTTTCATAAATTTAAAATATTAATAAATGATTTAAATTCAATTCTTAAATAGTAGATCATATATCTAAAATAAATATCCACCACACAATCTATTTTCTAACAAATTCGTGATAAAAAAAATTATAAATTTATAAAAATCTTCATTGCTTTTTTAAAATATAATTTCACTCGTTTAAAGTCATGGGTTTATGATCTATTTTCTTTTATTAATGACATTTGTGATACTTTGATTCATAGTTTTATGTAACGGTACCAAGTATCGATAGTCACAATTTATTAAGATTTACTTTCTTGTGAATGTGGAAAACCTTTGTACTATTGTTTCAATTCATTTGTAGTTTTAAATCATGCGAAAATCAAAATATATACTATGAACATTATACTATGAACATTTGAGTAGGTGACAATCTAATTGAACAATAATACTATGAACATTATATGATGTGATATGTGATATTTTTTAGATAAGCATAAAGTTATTCAAGTCTAAAAATTATATCTATTTTTTAAATTCGATGATGTGACAATGCATTAAAATTTTTGAAGCAAATCTCTTTTTCTTATATCTTCTCTAATTATTTATTAATAATCTCATTTACACATCATTAAATCTAAAAAGTAGACTTGTATATAATTTTTCTTATTAAATATAATGAAACCTACATGATCAAGGTAATTTAGCATGCAATAAATGTAAGTGTGTTACATAAAAATGTAAACAAAATGTGATGATAAATATAATAGTCCTAGCATTATTGCTAAACAATAAACATGAATTGAAATATTACTTGATTTTTATTTTTTATTTTTTATTTTTCATCAGCAAAAAGAAAGTAATGTATTGATGAAGATCAATGGATTAATAGCCACTTGATGCATGCAGGCCATGTCAGTATCTGTGCTGGGTATAAAAGATGGTGAATCAATGAAACATGGGTACTTCCAAAAACATGTCGCACCTGTACCGATTACTTACCGACATATGGTATCTCGTATGGTACTTCTGCATACGTATCGGGTACATAAAAAACGTACACAAATTTTTTATTCTAAATTTTTGGTGTACCCAGACGTATGTAGTATATACTCAAGTCGTACCGTATCTCAGTTGAAACAATATTTTTTTCTATTACAGAGATAAAACTCATTTCCCTAAACTTTTTTTTTTATTTTTATTTTTAATTTTATACTTAGCAGAATTTAAAATTAAACTATAATTTGTAAATTATTTAATATATTGATATTTAATTTTAGTTTATACCTTTATTTTTGACATTAAATATTAATTATAAGTTGAATCTTAACAAATTAAATTATTTAATTAATTTTTATATTATTTTAAATTAAAAATAAATATTTTTTTATAAATATATCAAGTCATATTTATGTTTTATTTTTTTTTATAAATTTTAACATATCGGCGCATTCATATAATATCAATACTAATCCTCACGCCCATACCCGTGCTTCATAGGGTGAATCTATCCTGATTTGGAGTGCAGCCCTATCTGCTTGACAAATATATGAGAGTGAGGGTGAGAGAGAGAAGAATGATTTATGGAGTGGGAAGTGAGTGGGTTAACTTTTGACAAAGATAGCTATCTTTTTGTGTCACCGACCGTGATTTCGGCATCCAAACATACTTTTTATTTTATATTATTATTTGGACACTTGATGTGTGGAAATTGGGGATTGAGTTTTGACAAAAGCAATAAAACAATGACGAGCACCCCACTATTACTTTCTCGCAATTCTATGAATCATCATCATCATCATCATCATCATCATCTACTTGGACCTCTATCTTCAGCAATGTCATACGCAAGTGGTTCTTTACTACATATTACATTTACAGTGTTTTTTTTGGGAGGGATTTTTGGTCAAAATTCTTTCATAATTATCGTGTTTTTGTGATAAGAACAATTAGGCCAAGTTTGGGAAGTTTAGAATAAGTATATTTTTTGACTTTTCTTGTATTATGTGTAGAAAAAATAGAGAGGAGATGTTGATTGATATGACTCAAAAAAAATAAAAAGATGAAATAAGTGCACTTATATTGGGATGCCAAACTATTTCATTACTTTCTAAACTCCAAAAATATAATTCATTTTCATCAGGGACAAAATTTCACACTGCATGATTTTTATAGACGATTTTGCCCATCATTATATATAAGTGTTTTGAATCATATCTTTTATTAGATTTTACATGTTTGTTAAGAAAATTTTTAATTTGTAATTCTCTTTCGTTCATGGTCGACTACTTTTGCCTTGTGCAAATATATTCGGTGTATTGTAGTCATTGTTTGTATTGCGATGAAATATCAAATTACAAATTTGAGTAGGTTGGAGCTTGCGATGATGTGTTTGTGTATTGTATTACTTGGTTTTTCTGGAATCATTGAGAGTTTGATTGAGTTTGAAGAACTTCATTCAATCACTGTTTGAATTGGAGATAGAGTTTTGTTCGATCACTTCTTTCGATCAGTGTTCATGTTAGAGTCGGAGTTTTGTTCAATCATTATTTGATTAAATTTACTTTGATTTGCTTAATATATGTCAAGCGTTTCATTTTGTTGATGCTCTATTTAAAAGTGATAGTAAAATTTTACTTCAGTTTGTTATAATAATATGTAATTTGTCATTTATTTGTTGATACTCTGTTTTAAATTAACAGTAATTTTACTCTGTAAAAGTTATTATTTCATTTTACTCTGTTAAATTTATGTTTTTGTAATTGTTTATTAATAATTATAGTGATTATGGTATTTAGAGATGATGATGATATTTTACCATTTAAAAAGTAAAATTTGTGAATAAGAGTAAAATTTCATAGTAAAATTTTACTATGAGACAGAATAAAATTTTACTATTGACGTTAATTTCGATAGTAAAAATTTTATTATTTTTTTTTAAAATATAGCTAACATGGATTTTATTTGATAAATCTTGACTAGAGAATTGCAAAGACACCAATTTTTATTAAAAGTGACATTTAAATCAAAAGTTATATCATTTTAAAATTAAAAATATTAAATTACTGACTAAAGATATTTTGATAATAGTAACACGTGCTGGACTTTTGAAAAAAAAAATATTTTGTTCTTTTCCTCGAGTCAATAAAATTTTATTATGAGAATATTTTGATTAAATATATATATATATATATTTTTTGAACACAATATATATATTACTTATTTATTTATTTTTATGTTTTTATGTTTTTGCATTTGGGCCAGAAGTTTAGTTTTCAAATTTTCGGGACAGTTATTTCAAGGTTCTTTTTTTTTTTTTTTTTTTTTTTTTTTTCAGACATTTTTGCTTTTTAAAGAATTCCAATAACGTGAACTCAAGGGCTCTGCTAGGTTAGAATTCCGCTCCAGGGCTAGAACTCCTGCATAGTCCGCTTGAAGAACGGGATTGAACTTTGGGTTAGTTGAGATTTACTTATTTAATATATTTTTTAATTTTTTTATAAAAAAATAAAAAGGTAATTTGACCTAAATAAATACACTTATCAAATAAGTGCGTTTATTCAGATTATCTCAAATAACTCCTAATGGTGAAGTGGGCTTACAAAAATGGGGGAATTAATTGACAGTGAGGTAGAGGAAAAAAATTACCACAAAAACATGAGGGATGCAAGTTATAACGATTTTATTTTAGACCCGACCCGTTTATTGTTTTGAATATGAGATGTCTTGTCTTGAATAGTTGTTCATGTTCTTATTCATCTTATTCTTTGTTGAGTTTGGTTGTTTGGTTATTGTGGTTACGTTTGGAACAAGTTGAGAGTCAGTTTTCTTCAAAAGATTTGTTGCCTAGATTTTGGCCTGTTCGCTTAAGCGGTTTTTCTTGTGTTCGAGCGGTCTTTGAGATCTCTTAGTATTTTTTTTGCAAGTCTGCAAAACTTCTGAGAGTCGTGTTCTTTTCTTGAGCGGTGTTTCTTGCGCTCAAGTGGTCTTAGCTCAAGCGGTCTTTCTTGAGCTCGAGAGGTCAGCTTCTGTCTGCAAAACTTCTAGCAGGGTGTCATTGTACGCTTGAGCGGTGTCACTTATTGTGTCTAGTTGCTCGAGCGGTGTTTTGGTCACTCAAGCAGTCTGCGTATATATCAGTTCATAAAAATCACTTTTTGAATCACTTTTTCATTTCTCTCTCTCTCTCTCTAAACATTTCAAAACTTTTGCTCTTCACTTTCTCTCTCTAGAACTTGTCTTTAAGCCCCAAATACTCCATCATCCATTGATCTCTCCACCCTTGTCCTTTGGAGAAAAAGATAGAGTACGTCGAGGGTCTCATTCTAATCGGAGCAAAATTCGTTTTTGGCTCCATCCAACTTCAACCCTTGCTCTCTCTTGTCTTCTAGCTTTGAGAGATTTGTCCAATCTTTGGTATAGTTTTTAACTTAGTTATTTGTTTATTTTAAAAATCTAGTGATTTGGGGATTTAGAACAAAACCTAGGGTTTGATTTTGAAATTAAAAAAGAAGAGTGTTCAAATGAGCTTTTGGAAATGGTTGTGGGAATATGTTTATAGTTGAGCTATGTCAAAATGGTGAAAATTATCGATCAAAATCAATTTTGGAAAGAAAAAGGTTTTTGTTCTAAAACCATGGATATTTGGTTTTGTGACAGGAAATGGAAAATCGTGTTGTGTTTGTAAATGAAACGAATGTGGATGTTGATGAGAATGGTGGAGTTGGATATGCAATATCACTCAAATTTGAAAATGATGAAATTGTCTCCTTCATTGAGAATTATCTTTTTGAATAAAGATATTTGTTTTGGGCTATTGGTGGCGATAGTTATGATTGTTGTAGAAATTGCATGAAGATTAGGTAAATTGAAACTAATTTCTTATATATATTGCATTGAACATTGTTGCATACTTAAACATTGAAAATATATTATTTTGAGAAAAATTGGTGAATACCTTGGTGAATCTGGGTAGGGGGTGTGGTTATGGTTATTATGTTAGCTTGTGTGTCATTGGTGAAAGTCTAGAAACCTGAGCGGATAGGTGTTGACCCTTCTGGTTGTACCGGTAAAATAGCTTTGGTAGTGCTTCTATAACCTACTGGCAAACATATACCTAGAGATTCCTAGTGCTTGTATCCACTACCTTGTTTTCTGATTTTAAAAGTTATTTTCATGAATTGAATTTTAATTTGGCATTGCATTGTGGTCTAAAGGTGTCGGCACCTTTTCTATGTTAGGCGTAGTTTGGCTTGTGTCCATGTCTTTTTTGTTGGAAAATTTGGTTTTATAAGGCTTATTTTGGGCCAACTTTAAGTCCAAAATTGTGTGGGGTCCACACGTCTTTTGAGGTGGATCCAAAGAGATGACGTGTTTCTTGCCACATGGCAAGTCGCACAGTGAAGATGATTCGTCAAAACCATTTATGAGTGAATAAGAACTTGACGTCGTTTTTGGATTCGTAGAATGGACATTTAAAGAATTAAATGTGGGTTTCCTTGAAATGGGTTGTTCCACATTGAAACTTTAAGAGAACTTTTGTGAGTATATAAGCTCTAAGTATACAACCTTAGGTTGGGCCCCAAGGGGCACCCCAAGTTTCTAGAAGGGAGGAGTTACGGACAAAGTGAACCTTAGCCTAGACCACCACATACGCGTACGCGTCGTTGCCTGTCCGGCTGAGCCGTGCCAGGCGCAAGAGTGGGTGTAGGTGAACCTTAGCCCAAACCACCACACAAGCGTGCGCGCGCGCCGCCGCCGCCGTCCATCCGGCTGAGCCATGCTGGGGCGCAGGTGTGAGTTGTGGGTCGGGTCGATTCTAATATTAATTTTTTGGACAAAATTCATTTGAATTTTAAAAAAAAAATTTATTGTAGGAATTTAATTCCAAATTTGAATTTAATTTTTTTGTCCAATATTACCTCATCCAGTCCAATTTTTCCAAGCAATTTTTCAGATTTGTTGGAATTCGGACAGATTCAAAATTGCTAGACAAGTTTTTAACTACTGTAGTTTCAAACAGATAAAAACTGTCTAGCAGTTATCTATTTGAAACAGTGCTGTATTTGTTCAGTTTAATTTTGTATTTGTTCATTCAAAAATAACACCTGTTCGACAGATTGGTTTGCTTATAAATACCAGCCATTTCAACAGTCTTTGGCATCCAAAAACAATCTGAAAAATTCATTTTGTAGTCCATATTTGCTCTCTTGCATAATTTATTCTTCATATTATTTTAGGGAAATATTTAGGGAGTTTAGAACACAGGTTTTGTTCGCTGAACAAATTGTTTGGAGTGCTACTACAATTTGTGAAAATCATTGTATCTTGGGAGATAGATGCCATTAGTCCATAAGCATCGAAGCAGGGTGAATCTGTCTTAAGGACAAAGTATCACACACTCGACTTGATTTTTTAAATATTTATCCGGTTTGGTAAAATAAATTCGATATGTAATTTATTTATTTTTGTTTGATTTGTTTCATTATTTAATTTAAACAGAAGATTATTCTAATAATCTCAATAAATATTAGAATTATTTTGTTTCTACGAAATTTTTTGTTTGTTTTATTTTCTCTTTCTTCTTCTTACAGAAATTATTTTATGTGGTTTTACAAAATAATATTTTGGTTGGAAAAATAAATAGTAGTAATATACTGTTTGACAGATAATAGTAACATACTGTCTATTTTCTTTGACAACTAGTAGTAATTTACTAGTGTAATTAATAATTCAGAATATTTATTTGTGAAATTAATTTTGATTTTCAGAAATAATTTTTGAGTGTTCATTAATTAAAATTCTATTTTTAGTATTTTAATTATTGAAGTGTTACGGAAATTTAATTTTTGGTGTGGAATTAATTTGGTTAAATAAAATTTTATTTTATTTTAAAATTAATTAAAAATAAAATTTTTGAAAATCATAAACAAACACCATGTTCAAATGAAGCTCTAGAACTAACGTTTCAAAACTCCACCAAACAGAACCTTAATTATTAGAAAATAAAATCTCACTAATCATAGTTGCAAAATCAAATCGCACTAATTATGATTATTTATGATCACAAAATCAAAATCAAAATCACACACGCATGAACGTGCGCACAGAGTGTGAATTTCATGGTAGGTGTGACTATTCACACTTTCAATTAATATAATTGTGTCCATTTTCGAGAAGTGTGAAATTATGGGCTTTAATATTCTTGTAATTTGCAAGATATGGTCAATTGTGAAATTCTTAGCATGGACAATGGGTTTTCCCAACAACTGCTCACTTTAAAAAATGTAAAACAACCAACACTGTTCGATATAGAAACTGTTTCATTGTAGTTTTGGTGTAAATTTTTTGTATAGTATAAAATTCTAATTATAATTTTATTTTATAATTTAGAATTCATGATTACAGAAACTGGTCAAACTAATGTTCAAATTAGTACTAGTGTAGTGGCTGCAATTGATCCAACCCTTCCTGTTATGAATGTGCCAATCAATCACGGTGAGAAGCCAGAAAAGTTCTCAGGAATTGATTTTAAAAGATGGCAATAGAAAATGTTGTTTTATTTTACTACTCTCAACCTGGCACATTTCTTCCGTGAGGATGCTCCTACTCTGAAACAAAATGAAACCGACCGATAAGTGATTGCTGTGATCGATGCCTGAAAATATGCTGATTTCCTTTGCCGGAACTACATGTTGAACGGACTTGACAACACATTATACAACATCTACAGTCCTATCAAGACAGCAAAGGAACTTTGAGAGTTTTTGGAGAAAAAAATACAAAACAAAAGATACTGGCTTAAAGAAATTTGTGGTTGGCAAATTCCTGAACTTTGTGATAGTTGATTCTAAGACTGTGATCAGCCAAGTTCAAGATCTCAACCTCATTCTGCATGACATTCATACAGAATGCATGTCTCGCAGTGAATCCTTCCAAGTTGCAGCCTTAATTGAGAAATTACTATAAGGCTGGAAGGAATTCAAGAACTACCTCAAACATAAGAACAAAGAAATATCTTTAGAAGAATTGATTGTGCGTTTGAGGATTGAAGATGATAACCGCAATTTTGAAAAGCGGGCTGGTAAGCATCCAATGGAGTCAAAGGCAAATGTAGTGGAATATGCTGCAAAAGCCAAGAAACGAAAGTATTCTAGAGAAAGTTCCTCACAAGGCTCTAAAGAAGGGGAAACTAAAAAGTACAAGTTAATGACAAGTGTTACATCTGTGACAAAGAGGGACATCGGGCCAAAGATTGTCGTAGCAAAGGTAAAAGCAAAAGAACAACAAGCAAGAAGCCTGCTCAAGCTAATATAACTGAAGTGGACAAAATTTTCAATGGTGTTGATGACATGAATCTTTCTGTAGTTGTTTCTGAGGCAAACCTTGTCAGAAATCTTAAAGAATTGTGGGTGGATACTGGTGCTACTTGCTACATTTGTGCCGACAAAAAGATGTTCACATCTTATTCAGTAGTGGATAACGGTGAACAACTTTTTATGGGCAACTCCTCAACTTCTAAAGCTGAAGGACAAGGAAAGATTATTTTGAAGATAACATTTGGAAAGGAACTCACTTTCAACAATGTGCTGCATGTACCGGACATTCGCAAGAACCTTGTTTTCGGATCTTTGTTGAGTAAAAATGGGTTTAGGCTAGTTTTTGAAAATGATAAGTTCGTACTTACCAAAAACGAGATATATGTAAGAAAAAGTTACATGTCTGATGGCCTTTTCAAAATGAATGTAATGACTGTTATACCCTCTGTTATTAATAAAAATATATATTCTTTTTACTTGTTTGAGTCTTCAAATTTATGGCATGGTAGACTTGGGCATGTTAATTATGGATCTTTACGTAGATTAATTTATATGGAATGTTTACCTAAATTTGACATTGATTCAAATCATAAATGTGAAATTTGCGTTGAGGCAAAATTATCCAAAACTCCTTTTCATTCAATTGAAAGAAGTACGGAACAACTTGAATTAATTCACAGTGACATTTGTGATTTTAAATCAATTCAAACTAGAGGTGAGAAAAAATATTTTATCACTTTTATAGATGACTATACTGGATATAGTTATGTTTATTTAATTCGAAATGAAGTTTTGGAAACTTTCATTCAATATAAGAATGAAGTTGAAAATCAACTTGGTAAGAAAATTAAGAAATTTAGAAGTGATAGAGGTGGTGAATATGAATCACCTTTTGGTGAATTTTTGTAAAGAACATGGAATAATTCATCAAACCACTGCTCCTTACTCACCTGAGCAAAATGGAATTGCTGAAAGGAAAAATAGGACTTTAAAAGAAATGATGAATGTCATGTTAATAAGTTCTGGATTACCTCAAAACTTGTGGGGGAAAGCAATACTTTTTACTAATTATATACTTAATAAAGTACCCCGAAAGAAAGTGAATTAAACACCTTATGAATTGTGGCATAGGAAAGTACCATTCTACAAATACTTAAAAGTGTCGGGGTGTTTGGCTAAAGTGGCTATTCCTAGTCCTAAAAAGACTAAGATAGGTCCTAAAACCGTTGATTGCATTTTCATTGGTTATGCCAAGAATAGTAGTGCATATCGGTTTTTGATTTATAAATCAGAACATTCTGAAATGCATGTAAATACTATTATTGAATCTCAGAATGCATCTGTAATAACCCGACCCTCTTATATGCTTTACATCTCTACTTATATGAGTAATTACATACTTAATGTGAAATTCCATGTGGAGTTGTGCGTACATACATGAATTATTTAATTATGATATTATATCTGTCGGTTATTGGAGAAAATTTGTTAAAATTAAGACGTTTGGACTTGAAATTGAAAGCCTTAGAGGCGTGATAACTCGAAATTGACTTTACATTTATGGTTAGTATAATTTTTAGGACATAATATAATTTTTTTTTGAAATTTTGATTCGTAATGAATTAATTGATATAATTTAGACCCCATTAACTTAACTAATGAGCCTTAGTAGATATAAGAAATATATGTATGATTCTAGATGACTTAGTCAATACAATGCTAAATATCTCATGGGAGAAAATTCTGAAGAAGAGAAAGAAAGAGAAAGAGAAAGAAGAGATCAATACAAGATTTGGAGATTGAAGAACTTGTTAGGGGGATTTGAAGAATACAACTTAAAGTGAGTATAAATCACTAGTAAACTCTCAATCCCTCTTCAATTGGTTTGAATCAAGCTTTGAAAATGTCATCCATGAAAGCTAGGGTTATTATTGTGAATGACCAAGTCTCATAAATGATCATGTATTTCTTGGATGTGTGTGATGGAAAACTTAATCCCTCTATGTTATGTTGAATTTGCTTTGGATTGAGAGAAATTGTGCCTAATCTTACCCTTTTGCATGCTTGAACTCATATAAAAATAGATTGATACATATATATATATATATATGTATACCTATGGAATAAAAATGAAGGAATCATGGAAATTGGAGGTGTAAAGGTCCAAATAAAACAAGTCTTGATCTTAATGGGCTAGAATTTCATGTTTATGTGTTTATATGTTATGTTTTTAAAGTAAATTTCACTTGATTTTGGCTGTGTGTGACTATCTGTAGACGTCCCCGAACGCATCCCGGGGAAAGGAGTGCGAGTTCCCCCCCCGTTCTGGTTTGATATTGGGTCTACTACAGTTCAAAGGACTCAAAATGTCACGGTTCTTAATCTTGAACCAAAGAGTCCAAATCTGGCAAATCGTTTTGAAGAAAAACAGATTTTTTGAAAAGTAGTGCCAAACATGGACTTTGCGGACTGAGTCGCCACCTAAATATTTTTAAAATGGGAAATTTAGGAAACCCGACTCGGTGCCAAAGGCCACGTGTCGTCCGCTATTACCAAAGTGTCTTGGCTCGAGCTTGGGTACGATCGGGAAGGTCACTATGAGCACCCTTTCGCCGGTCAAGACCGCCTCTACTAACCGTGATATCCGATTTTGAAAACATTACGTGTTCTTATTCGATTATTAGCCTAGAATTACTATATTATGCACAGCAAACAAGTATAGACCAAATCGCCTAAGTTGGAACAAAACACCACATGTTTGTTTTGAAAATGATTTGCTACTCGCAAGTAGGCTAAAATGCAGGTTTTGCCACTCTCAAGCGGGCTTTTAGAAAAGACGGTTTTGCCACTATCTAGTGGGCTTTAAAACTCACGGTTTTAATGTGTTGTCCCAATTTAGGTAATTCAACCTCCATCCACAGGCATTCATGCAGTTATATCACATAAGCACTTAGCCTCATGGTAAGCATGCTATTATGGCAACATTCACACACATGCGATATGCTAAAGCATAAAAGCTCACCTAGTACTCAAGCCAAAAGCGAAGCTTATTAGAAATCCATGCATGGACCTAAGCATACTGAAATGTCTAATGCAACACATGCAAAGATGTAATCTAGGCAGGCTCGGCTATCCTAAACATGACATATGGAATGCTACAAATAACACGTATTCAATTTGGAATTGAAAGTACGATGCAGTTTGTATGATGTACCGAGCCCGATGCATGTCAACAAATGCATGGATGCACGCATGCATTGCATAAGGTATGCTAAATTAGATATGCCCTAATCTACCATCATAAGCAGGTAAATAAAAGGGAGAAAGAAATGGGGGTTGGAAGACATACACACACTCACACACCCTTATTACAAATATGCCCTCACACGGAAGGACCAAAAGAATAATATACAGTCCCAAATAATAAATCAACTATCCTAGCTAATTAATTATTACAGACCCTTAATTAATTAACAAATTAATTAAACTACTGAAAGCAGTAAAAGGCCTCGGGAAGAGGGATGCACGCATGCTCGGATTAACCGCTGAAACTTCCGCCATAGCACCTTTGTTGGCTCTGCTTTTTCGCTTCTCCGAAGACCGTAAAGTCCTGAGAATAGGCTCCTCATCCTAAGAATCATCATCGGTGGATGGAATGTCCACCGCCGTGTATAAAGTCCACCATTGCCGAAATGAAGCTATCGGCACTAAATACATTGCCGGTCGGCACTCTATCTTGCCGGTCGGCACAAAATTCTCAGAAGACGCAGTTTTGTGACAAAGAACCGGCGGTGCAAGGTATAGAATTTCTAGGCAAATGTATGCATGGACACTCCCTATCATGTAATGGACTCAAGGGAGTATGGCCCTCGACCCCCGGGCCATCAATCACACATTTCAATGCATGATGGCCCAAAAGCCAAGTTAGCAACTTTGATATCAAATGGAATGCAATGCACAAAACAAATCAAAGAGCCCCAACCCCTATCATGATTAGTCAAGAGGCAAGGGATGCATGTTCAATGAAATGCAATCTAGGCATGGCGGCTAAGTATGCAAACATGCGATGCAACTACATGGCATACACGATGCTAACAACATAACATGCACAACGCATTGAACATGGCATACACAATGCAAGATGGGCTTACACCAATACAAGGAGGCCATAAGATGAAAATGGGACGCTCGAAATGCGTGCACGTATGCACGCAAACCGAGGACCGGACCTAAGGCACGAATGCCACTCTAACAAGATATGGCAAGGCATGGATCATGGCATACAAACATATGAATTTCAACCATCAAATATGATGCTTAATGACCCGAATCATGGCAATATGGCACCCGATACATGAGACGCATCCGAAACTCAAAATTAGGCATATGAAATGGCCTACAACTATGCAATACATGCATTATTTGCACACGTGTGAATACGTAAGCAAGCCACCGAGACAAACATTTTTACAATACAAAGCATGATCAAACAACAAGCGCAGTAGGGCTAAAATGGCATACACAAATGGCTCCGCAAAGGAGGCGATGAAGCAACTAACATATGGAAGTCCCAAACGGCAAAGAACCCTTAATGAAACATGTCGAGGGTCAAAATAAAGCTACTTTTAGTTCGACCAAGGTCCAAAATGCGAAGCAAGATAGCCTAAAAAATCATGCAATATAGGGACCTCAAATGACAAAATTTCCTTAATGAAACATGAACTAGAGCTCAAATAAAGGTGACTTTCGGTTTTGGTGGAGCTCAAAACAGGGGAAAAGAGGGCTAAGAAATAGACCAAGAAAAGAGCAAAAAGGGAAAAACGAGACTCACCCTTGTAGACCAATCTTGGCTGCCTTTTGAATCAAAACAGAGCCTCCTAGCCTCTGAAAATCCCTCCTTCTTCTTGGGAAATGGAGTGGTGGTGGTGAAGGAATGGTGCCAAACTTGGAAGATTTTTGAGAGTTTTGGAGCTTGGAATTATAGAGAGAGAGAGATACAATATAGGAGCTCTCAAACCAGATTTTCTAACCCTTAAAACAGGTCTGGAGTGCTGTATTTATAGCCAAAACGTTTAGAAAAGAGGGAAAAAAGGAAATGAAATTCAAATTTCCCCCAAAATGGCCAAAAGGAAAGTGGCAGCTACGGGTTTCAAACGGCCGAGTCCTTCAACAAAGTCGAAGAGGGCTCAAAATAAGACGCTTTGTAGTTTACGACCAAGTCCAACGCAGCCCACAAGTACGCCTAAAATACCGTGCAAAAAGGCCCAAAAAGAGGTAAAAAAGGCAAGTGACAAATGGAGATGTCAAACAGTAAAAGGTCCTTAATCAAACATGAAAAGGACCTCAAAATATGACTATCTCAAGTTCGGGTCGAAGCCCAAAAATGTATAATGAAGGCTCGGGAGCCGAAACACGTAATTCGGGGCCCCGAAAATGGGCTGTTAAGCACCGGAAGTGGTGTCCGACCACGAAGTTGGTCTCTCGGACCATAGTGTCCCTAAAAAGGGAGTAAATAGGATGCATGCCAAAAATCGGGGCAAACGGAGGTGGTTAGGCGGTCCCGAACCGAGGCACACGGCCTAACGGCTCCGAAAACCGGGAACCGGGCTCCAAAATGGGCAAAATGGCCTATGGCCACGAAATGTAGCCTACGGCCATTGAGAGATGATCTACGAGACCTCTCCCTCCCTTCTCAAAGAGAAAACAGAGAAAACCGAGCCTGGTTCGCAAACCGAGGCAAATCGCAAAAGAGTCCGGAAGTCCAGAGGCAAGGCTCGTAACCGGGACTCCGCAACCTCAGAACGAGCACAATATGCAACATCACCAAGCGCTCAATCGGTGACGTCTGAGTCTTAAGGTCGGTCAAAAATAGGGTGTCTACAGTTGCCCCTCTTTGACAGAACTCGGAAGTGATAACAATGACGGGAGTGAGTGTCAAAGCCCAGAGACGTCCCATTTTTGACAAGGCCGAAGACTTAGACAAAGCAATACAAGCTATAGATGAAGATATGCGCCCGAAGGCGGGGGCAAAATGCAACTGACAATGCAAGAAGCCGAACACAACTTATGATCATGCAAAGAAACATAGGGACGTATCCCGGTGTTTCGGAAATGTATAAGCATTGGAACGTATTCCGGATGCTCTTAACCAAAGATGGAGACACATGGGGACGTATCCCGGTGTTTAGGGACGTATCCCAAAAGTTAGGGACGTATCCCAGTGTTTTAGGGACGTACCCCAAGGATTAGGGACGTATCCCAAAGATTAGGGACGCATCCCAGAGGTTAGGGACGTATCCCAGAGGATTAGGGACGTATCCCAAGGATTAGGGACGTATCCCAAGATTTAGGGACGTATCCCAAGAATTAGGGACGTATCCCAAGGATTAGGGACGTATCCCAAAGATTAGGGACGCATCCCAGAGGTTAGGGACGTATCCCAGAGGATTAGGGACGTATCCCAAGGATTAGGGACGTATCCCAAGATTTAGGGACGTATCCCAAGAATTAGGGACGTATCCCAGAGGTTAGGGACGTATCCCAAGGATTAGGGACGTATCCCAAGATTTAGGGACGTATCCCAAGAATTAGGGACGTATCCCAGAGGTTAGGGACGTATCCCAAAGATTAGAAAAGAAGGAGAAACATAGGGACGTATCCCGGTGTTTCAAGAGGAAGGAGAAACATAGGGACGTATCCCGGTGTTCTGCAAGGGACGTGAAACATAGGGACGTATCCCGGTGTTCCGCAAGGAATGTGACACATAGGGACGTATCCCGGTGTTCCGCAAGGAATGTGACACATAGGGACGTATCCCGGTGTTTCAAAAAGGCAAGAGAAACATAGGGACGTATCCCGGTGTTTCGAAAAGAGAGAGAAACTTAGGGACGTATCCCGTTGTTTCAGAAAGAAGGGAGAAACGTAGGGACGTATCCGGTGTTTGGAAGAGAGCGTAAGGGGCGTATCCGGTGTTTGAAGGTATAAGAAACGTAAGGCGTATCCGGTGTTTGAAGAAGAGAGAAACGTAGGGACGTATCCCGGTGTTTCGCAAAGGGAGTGTGCACAACAATGCGATTGAAACGTGCATCACAATGCAAGTGAAGTGGGTGCATAACAATGCAATTTAGAGTAATCATAACAATGTTATGAAAGTGCAGACACATGTAAGTAAAAAACACGCAACAACGTGTACAATGTGTGTGATGGGAAAATTGAACACATGTAAGTAAAACGATGCACGCATGCAAGCAATGTGTAATGAAATCTGAAAATACATATGTAAGTAAAGCATGCAGTCGCGCAGGCAATGTGTAATGAGACTGGATATTGAACACATGTAAGTAAAGCGAGCGGTCAACGCGAGCAATGTGTATGAAAAGGAACTTGAACACATGTAAGTAAAGCGATGCACGTATGCACGCAATGTGTATGAAAAGGAACTTGAACACATGTAAGTAAAGCGATGCACGTATGCACGCAATGTGTATGAAAAGGAACTTGAACACATGTAAGCAAAGCGATGCACGTATGCACGCAATGTGTATAAAAAGGAACTTGAACACACGTAAGTAAAGCAATGCACGTATGCACGCAATGTGTATAAAAGGAACTTGAACACATGTAAGTAAAGCGATGCACGTATGCACGCAATGTGTATAAAAGGCAATTGAACACATGTAAGTAAAGCGATGCACGTATGCACGCAATGTGTATAAAAGGAACTTGAACACATGTAAGTAAAGCGATGCACGTATGCACGCAATGTGTATAAAAGGCAATTGAACACATGTAAGTAAAGCGATGCACGTATGCACGCAATGTGTATAAAAGGAACTTGAACACATGTAAGTAAAGCGATGCACGTATGCACGCAATGTGTATAAAAGGCAATTGAACACATGTAAGTAAAGCGACGCACGTATGCACGCAATGTGTATAAAAGGCAATATAATGTGCATAACGATGCAGGTGTAACAGTGCATAACAATGCAAGTGGAACGTGCGTGACAACGCATATTTGGAACGAAATGCCGAATAAGGGAATGCAAGCCTTAACGAGACCAATTCAAACACAACCTCCGATTTACCTCTCGGAGGGATTTGTAACATACTCTGCCTGAAAAGGGGACACCCTGTTTATGTTGGCAAGAGATAACATTTGCTGCTGCTTTAATTGCCATTCTGACTTGAAGCAGGCTTACACTTGGAATAGAGGCGCGCTCATTCTTCGGAACACTGACAAGGTCTGAAGAGGCACTTCCTAATACAATCTCGGAATTCATGAAGGTGAAACACACTCGAGATGCTTGATTTTCCCTCTTTTCTTTTGCTTTGATCCGGAACCATTATAGCTTCAGATAGGTCCTGGTTCTACTATTCACACTTATCGGGGGTGGACCCTGCAATTTTCGAAAGAACAAATTCCTTTTTTGCACAAATGTGGAGAATGGCACAGCACTCTGAGCACACAACAAATCATTTTTGAATTTGAGAAAATGAGTTCTCGACCGGGTATTGAGCCTACAATTGAACACAGCAAAGACGACCCAACAACGGAAAATAAAGGTAAACAACCTAAACACATCTATTGACACTTGAAACGACTCAAAACAAGAATCGAGACAAACAAAACACAACGAAAGACTCAAATGCGCACGGGGAGCCTGTTTCACCGGGTATTATTTCCCACCTTTTCTCATTTGTAATTCTCACATCACTCGGCCCTCAAGCTCTATTTTTCTGGAAAAGCCCTTTTCTCACTTTTTCTCTCATCGCACATCTCTCTATTCTTCAATCTCTCATTTTTCAATCCCTCCCCTGGGTGGTTGATGGATAGATAAAAAGTTGCGGGCTCTTGCCCCTAGCATTCTGCTAGATTTTTTTTCTTCTGCACACAGCAGCTAACATCGGTTGATGATGTCCTGCTGGGGAGTTTGGACGTGGTTAGATCTGTCCAGATGAGGAAGTGGAACATCTTGATCCATTCCAGTTTGTGCTTCGCACTTGGCTTGATACCTCGTTGCTTGGAAGATGTTGAGAGCTTTCAGCCCTTTGCTGTTGACTTCAGTTGTGCCCTCTTCTGGCAGGTAGAGTGCCTTTCTGGCAAGTATGTTGATGATGGGGAAAAGACAGGAAGCCTGACTCAACTGTGCCCCTAGTTCATCATTTTGACCATTTTTTTGTTTTTAAAACAATTTTGACCAACATGAAAGTTAGATTAACATGCTTATTCAACTTTTGATTTAAAATCATGCAAGTCAGGCTATGAGCACTGAAAATTTTCCTTTTTTGGGTCCAAGAAAATGGTCCATTTTTTGGAAAAGATGGAATAATTTTCGAGAGAATTAGTCAGCCTCAGTAAAAATTCTCAAAAACTATTTTTTTGCAAACGGCCACCGCTCAACAAGCAGGGAACCAACTCTTTGAGATGCACAACCTTGGACCCATAGCAATGGAAAATTGCCCCTTGTCTGAAGGACACTGCATGGCAACGGAAAGTTGCCCCTTGTTTGAAATGATATCGCGGCGTTTTGAATGGCAACGGAAAGTTGCCCCTTGTTTGGATGATGCCGCAGCATATTGAAATCAATCCTTCAGAGCGACGATCACAACCAAACTCACAGATACAGAGAAGGCAAAGATGATCAAAACCATTTCATGGACACAATTGAATTTGAATTGTTTTACGGCTGGACTTCAGAATGAAGTTGCCTACGTATCCCAAAGATGGGAATCAAGCCTTACGTAGTTCGGGGTTAAGGTACACTCGGGTATTTAACCTCTCCTTTTATGCTCTAACTTTTGCCAAGGCGCCCGATGCAGGTTTTCGACCTTGCGAGCTTCTTTTTCTTTCCTTTTCAATTCTTTTTCATTTTTTCTCTCTTTTTTTTCTTTTTCTTTTAGGCTCTAACTTTTGCCAAGGCGCCCGATGCGGGTTTTCGACCTTGTGAGCTTCTTTTTCTTTTATTTTCTTTTTCTTCTTCCTTTGTTCTTCTTTTTTTTTTTTTATATTTTTTTTTTCTTTCCTTTTGTATGTATTTCTTCCGCTCTAACTTTTGCCTGGGTCGCCCTTCTGGGTTTTCGGCCCAGCGAGCCTCTCAAAGGGTAAAAGTGTAACAAGTCCATGCCAAATGGTTTTTGAGATTGAAGCCATCTGTATCCAAGAGAGTGGCTGTTGTATCGATTTGCAAAAGGATCCATCTTCGACTCTTCGAGCACATCTGACATCTTTGCCCCTAGTTTGAGGGGGGGGCTTCTAATCTAGCTTCCCAAGCCTCTCTTGACATCGATCTTCTTGATTTGACTTTCTTGCCTCTTGTTCGAGGGTTGCTTTGAATCTGGCCACACAGGCCTCATATTGTGATTGACCTTGGAACATTCTGAATGCGAGTTCAAGGTTTGGAGGCAAGGACTCAAGTCTCGAGGCTGTGAGCGATCCTAAGCTGCACAATCTCAAGAGCGATTCCACACATGTCTTCGCGGATCGCAAAACATTTTTGAAAGTTTTTAAGCGACAAATCGCTTCATGGCGAAGACGATGTAGGACCAATCTGGACCAAAGCTTGGGTCCCTCTCAGTTCTCACACTAACAAGCATGATTTCATTCATTAAGGGCTTAGCCCGCCTCTCTTTTTCTCAGTTTGATCAAAGTTTTGCAAATTCGAGGAATTACTCCTCTTTGTTTTCACTTGATGTTCAAAAAGTTTTGAAAAACTTAGGTCATTACAATGACTTCAAGGCACAGAAAAGACAGAGCTTTTAGTCAAATATTGTCATCTCATTTAGAAATTCTGGCACAACTGGCACACGGCAGAAGCAAACACGAGAGTGTGAAAATCACTGCTGTTCTATTCAAATCTGTTGGCACAACTGGCTCCTCGGCAGAAACAGACTCAAAAGAAAGTGAAAAGACAAACACAAAACAAAATAGTGAGATCCGAGGTAATATCCCCAGAATCACCCAAATCCAATACAATAGGACTGACTTAATACGACAAGACAGACCCGAAACAAAAAGAATGACTCAAGACAAAGAGACAGACTCAAAATAACACAACAAAACTGACCCAATACCCAAGTCCGAATGTACAAAAATCAGCATTCACAAATGCTCAAAATGGTGCGTGCCATACGCCACATCTGGAGTAAACTAAGTGCCGCTCGCAGGTGGTTCATCCCCTGATCACATACTCGTACTGTCCCCCCCAAGTTCACCGATCTGATGATAGACTTTACTGAGCTGGTGCGACGATGACCTTGTTGTCAATCAAATTTTGTATCTCATGGCGAGACGGACATCGCTATCGGTGTCATGACCGGTTTGTTGATGGAAGGCACAGTACTTAGCCGGGTCATGATTTGCAGGGAGAGGATCGGGTAGGGGCCGTTGTTCTAACGGTTTCAGATGTCCTTTCCTGAGTAGGACCCCTAGAGCTTTAGACAAAGACATGTAGAGTGGGGTGAAAACCCTCTTGCCTCGGGGCAGATAGTCTGAAGTTCGGGGGTTTGAAGTGGATGCACCAACAAAGGGGGTGGCTGCTCTCGGTGTGGTGGTGGCAACCATGCCCATATCTGAAAATCTTGCAGCTGCATCACCATTGGCGGTTGCATTCGAACTGCGGGTAAACGCCCTCCTGGGCTGCTCCTTCTCCTGGTCAATGAGGCCCTGTTTCATAGCATCCTCGATTTGTACTCCCATCTCATGTAAGTCTGAAAAGGTGGGGAAGGGAACTACTATCATCTTTTGCATCAACTTCGGCTGAAGATTGCGCACAATCATCCGAATTTGGTCCTTGTCTGTAGGCCTCAAGGTCATCATCGAAGCCTTGGCCCTCCATCTGGTTACAAATTCTGAAAAACTCTCCTTAGGCTCTTGCCTAGTTGTCTCGAGATCACGGGTCGTAATCTCAATCTGTGTGTTGTATGAGTACTGCGTGATGAAGGCCTCAGCCATCTCCTCCCAGCTTCGTTTCACTGAATTCTCCAACTTGGCGTACCAGATGACTGCAATACCCGACAGGGTCCTGCCGAACAAAGACAGTTTCTGCAGTCTGGTGAGGCCCATTGGCCTTAAGATATCTGAAAACAATCTCAGGTGCACCATGGGGTCCCCGGACCCATCAAATCGGTCAATTTGAGGCATCTTGAACCGATCTGGCAGCGTCACAACTGCGTCCGTATACCCATCCTCGATGTCGGGAATAGACCTGACTCCTTGGGATTTCCTAAACATTTTTTCCAACTTACTCAGCTTCAGCGCTGTGGGGTCCGCTTCGAACTCAAAGGGAGAGTCCGGTACATTGATAGGCGTAGGCGCCTTGGATAGTTGCGGTAGAATTGGGGGTGGAGCTGGCCCCGTTGGAAGGGCTGTATCCTCTTGGACATTTTGGACATTTGGCATCCCCTCGGGTATCGGAACCCTTGGTGGGGGAGGAGCCTGATGCGGAGCAGATGCCCCGGCTTGCTGCTCTAGCCTAGCAATTGTCTCTGTCTGTTGGGCTATGACCACAGCTTGTTGCTTGGCGAATTCTGCTTGATGAACAGCGTCTTGCTGCATGGCTTTCATACTATCCTGGAGTTGGCGCACCATCTCTTCCAAACTCGACATATTGCCCCGGTCTAACTGAGCAACCAGTATATCTGTTTCTGCAGTAGGATCGGAAATCTCAACCTGACTCCTCAAGGATCACTGATCTGGTAGCTGTTGTACTGGTGGTCTATGTCTGACTGGCCCTCTTTGGCCGTGATTACCCTTGAACTGAGTCTCTGACCTGACAAAGTCTACCAACACAAATCCAAGGTACCCAGGGGATAGTGGAGCCTTCTGAAGCTATAGTTCGGGACTACCTAGCAAAAGAAAGCAGACGACATCTCAGCTCAATTTCACTGGAGCGGATATGAGCAGAGCTGAACGACAGTATTCTATTATCGTCATCGTTCCCGAAATCATCGCCCCAAAATCGATACCGCAGATATAATCGATTCTCAAAATATCGTCTTGGTGCTGCAGGCGGACACCCGTCTTGCAACCGGTATACGCATTCCTGTGAGATACACTCTAAAAGCACATAGCAAGTAAAGAGCCAAAACACCCCTATGTTGGGGTAGGGTTTCTGTCCTATTTTGTCGGGAACTAGGGTTTCACTACGCACTGGCGGTTTCAAACAACCTAACATCAGGTAAGCAACCTGTCCTAGTTTGGAATGGTCACTATGGATCCAAATATGCACTAGGTCGAATGGTCGAAAAGGGTGCTCCGGTATAACCGGGGTTTGTGTTCCCATACTGGCAGAGGCCGTAACCGGTCAGCCTTATTGACATGCCTTGGCAAGACAAGCCTCAAGAAACCGCCAGAATAGCAGATGGCAAACACGATGTGCTAGGCGCACCAATGCACATGCAATGCAAAGAAACACATAAGTGTAGTCAAAGCAGATATCACGAGTTCGAGTCAAGCTCTCTAAAACTCCCAATGAGTCGCCAGAAGCTGTGAAGCGTCCCGACGCATCCGGGAAAAGGAGTCGAGTTCCCCGCTCGGTTCGATATTGGGTCTACTACGGTTCAAAGGACTCAAAATGTCACGGTTCTTAATCTTGAACCAAAGAGTCCAAATCGGCAAATCGTTTTGAAGAAAAAGCATTTTTGAAAAGTAGTGCCAAACATGGACTGCTTTGCGGACTGAGTCGCCACCTAAATATTTTTAAAATGGGAAATTTAGGAAACCGACTCGGTGCCAAAGGCCACGTGTCCGTCATTACCAAAGTGTCTTGGCTCGGAGCTTGGGTACGATCGGGAAGGTCATTATGAGCACTCTTTCGCCGGTCCAAGACCGCCTCTACTAACCGTGATATCCGATTTTGAAAACATTACGTGTTCTTATTCCGATTATTAGCCTAGAATTACTATATTATGCTGACAAAGAAACAAGTATAGACCAAATCGCCTAAGTTGGAACAAAACACCACATGTTTGTTTTGAAAATGATTTGCTACTACATAAGTAGGCTAAAATGCGAGTTTTGCCACTCTCAGCGGGCTTTTAGAAAAGACGGTTTTGCCACTATCTAGTGGGCTTTAAAACTCACAGTTTTAATGTGTTGTCCCAATTTAGGTAATTCAACCTCCATCCACAGGCATTCATGCAGTTATATCACATAAGCACTTAGCCTCATGGTAAGCATGCTATTATGGCAACATTCACACACATGCGATATGCTAAAGCATAAAAGCTCACCTAGTACTCCAAGCCAAAACAGAAGCTTATTAGAAATCCATGCATGGACCTAAGCATACTGAAATGTCTAATGCAACACATGCAAAGATGTAATCTAGGCAGGCTCGGCTATCCTAAACATGACATATGGAATGCTACAAATAACACGTATTCAATTTGGAATTGAAAGTACGATGCAGTTTGTATGATGTACCGAGCCCGATGCATGTCAACAAATGCATGGATGCACGCATGCATTGCATAAGGTATGCTAAATTAGATATGCCCTAATCTACCATCATAAGCAGGTAAATAAAAGGGAGAAAGAAATGGGGGTTGGAAGACATACACACACTCACACACCCTTATTACAAATATGCCCTCACACGGAAGGACCAAAAGAATAATAGACAGTCCCAAACAATAAATCAACTATCCTAGCTAATTAATTATTACAGACCCTTAATTAATTAACAAATTAATTAAACTCTTGAAAGCGAAAAGGCCTCGGGAAGAGGGATGCACGCATGTTCGGATTGACCGCTTTACCGAAACTCGCTCCCATAGCACTGTTGGCTCTGCTTTTCCTGTTCTGCTTCTCTGGAAGACTGTAAAAGTCCCAGAATGGGCTCCCTGCATCCTAAGAATCATCATGGGCTGGATGGAATGTCCACCGGCCGTGTATAAAGTCCACCTACCGAAATGAAGCTATCGGCACTAAATACATTGCTTGCCGGCACTCTATCTTGCCGGCCGGCACAAAATTCTGCAGAAGACAGTTTTGTGACAAAGAAGAAGGTATGCAAGGTATAGAATTTCTAGGCAAATGTATGCATGGACACACTCCCTATCATGTAATGGACTCAAGGGAGTATGGCCCTCGACCCCCGGGCCATCAATCACACATTTCAATGCATGATGGCCCAAAAGCCAAGTTAGCAACTTTGATATCAAATGGAATGCAATGCACAAAACAAATCAAAGAGCCCCAACCCCTATCATGATTAGTCAAGAGGCAAGGGATGCATGTTCAATGAAATGCAATCTAGGCATGGCGGCTAAGTATGCAAACATGCGATGCAACTACATGGCATACACGATGCTAACAACATAACATGCACAACGCATTGAACATGGCATACACAATGCAAGATGGGCTTACACCAATACAAGGAGGCCATAAGATGAAAATGGGACGCTCGAAATGCGTGCACGTATGCACGCAAACCGAGGACCGGACCTAAGGCACGAATGCCACTCTAACAAGATATGGCAAGGCATGGATCATGGCATACAAACATATGAATTTCAACCACTGAAATATGATGCTTAATGACCGAATCATGGCAATATGGCACCCGATACATGAGACGCATCCCGAAACTCAAAATTAGGCATATGAAATGGCCTACAACTATGCAATACATGCATTATTTGCACACGAAGTGTGAATCTGAAAACAAGCCGACCGAGACAAACATTTTTACAATACAAAGCATGATCAAACAAAGAAGCGAGTAGGGCTAAAATGGCATACACAAATGGCTCCGCAAAGGAGGCGATGAAGCAACTAACATATGGAAGTCCCAAACGGCAAAGAACCCTTAATGAAACATGTCAGGAGGGTCAAAATAAAGCTACTTTTAGTTCTGACCAAGGTCCAAAACAGAAGCAAGATAGCCTAAAAAAATCATGCAATATAGGGACCTCAAATGACAAAATTTCCTTAATGAAACATGAACTAGAGCTCAAATAAAGGTGACTTTCAGTTTTGGTCGGAGCTCAAAACAGTGGGAAAAGAGGGCTAAGAAATAGACCAAGAAAAGAGCAAAAAAGGGGAAAAACGAGACTCACCCTTGTAGACCAATCTTGGCTGCCTTTTGAACTGAAAAACAGAGCCTCCTAGCCTCTGAAAATCCCTCCTTGCTGTCGGAAATGGAGTGGTGGTGGTGGTGCTAGGTGGTGGTGAAGGAATGGTGCCAAACTTGGAAGATTTTTGAGAGTTTTGGAGCTTGGAATTATAGAGAGAGAGAGATACAATATAGGAGCTCTCAAACCAGATTTTCTAACCCTTAAAACAGGTCTAGAGTGCTGTATTTATAGCCAAAAACGTTTAGAAAAGAGGGGGAAAAAAGGGGGGGAAATGAAATTCAAATTTCCCCCCAAAAATGGCCAAAAGGGAAAGTGGCAGCTACGGGTTTCAAACGGCCGAGAGTCCTTCAACAAAGTCGAAGAGGGGCTCAAAATAAGACGCTTTGTAGTTTACGACCAAGTCCAACGCAGCCCACAAGTACGCCTAAAATACCGTGCAAAAAGGCCCAAAAAGAGGTAAAAAAGGCAAGTGACAAATGGAGATGTCAAACAGTAAAAGGTCCTTAATCAAACATGAAAAGGACCTCAAAATATGACTATCTCAAGTTCGGGTCGAAGCCCAAAAATGTATAATGAAGGCTCGGGAGCCGAAACACGTAATTCGGGGCCCCGAAAATGGGCTGTTAAGCACCGGAAGTGGTGTCCGACCACGAAGTTGGTCTCTCGGACCATAGTGTCCCTAAAAAGGGAGTAAATAGGATGCATGCCAAAAATCGGGGCAAACGGAGGTGGTTAGGCGGTCCCGAACCGAGGCACACGGCCTAACGGCTCCAAAAACCGGGAACCGGGCTCCAAAATGGGCAAAATGGCCTATGGCCACGAAATGTAGCCTACGGCCATTGAGAGATGAGCTACGAGACCTCTCCCTCCCTTCTCAAAGAGAAAACAGAGAAAACCGAGCCTGGTTCGCAAACCGAGGCAAATCGCAAAAGAGTCCGGAAGTCCAGAGGCAAGGCTCGTAACCGGGACTCCGCAACCTCAGAACGAGCACAATATGCAACATCACCAAGCGCTCAATCGGTGACGTCTGAGTCTTAAGGTCGGTCAAAAATAGGGTGTCTACACTATCCCTTGCAAGCTTTAAATTGTTGAAGTTTCGGAGCGAAAAATAGAGCCAGAAGCGCACGTGTGGAAAATAGGGGAGACAGACTGAAGTATACTGCAATAAAAACACGTGTGGGCTGCACGTGCGGTGCACCTGCCCGCACATGCGGTGGGACTTCCGCATGTGCAGCGGGGACTTGTGCACGTGCGGCTAAAGCTAGAGAATTCTAATAATTTCTTTCGCTCTTCTCGACCCTCAGAATGTGTTAAAATGTTCATTTGATGTTTCTGTAATGCATTTAATTGCATGGAACTTAGCGAATCGAACATTTGATAAATAAGAGGAAACTAAAGATAAGTGATGTATTTACGAGTTGTGTGCTATGTGTAGGGCATATGCAGGAGGAGACTGTTGTTCATCCACATCACCATGAGTGATAGTAGTGTAATGAAAGATTTCATTCATGTATTGTATTTATATGTGGTATTCAATATCGTATCCACTCTTCTAGTAAATACCTTATGTTATATGAGTTATGTTTGATAGAATAATTGGAATGATTGAACATTGGCATATGAGATATGGACTCGAGGTCATTCTGTTTTGTTGGAATAATGGGCCTAAGGCCATTTTTTACTTCATTGGGCCCAAGGCCGTTTTGCTATTATAATGGGCCTAAGGCCATTTTGCTATTATAATGGGCCTAAGGCCGTTCTGTATTATGTTGGGCTTAAGGCCGTTCTATCTTATATGGGCCTGAGGCCATTCAGAAAAGGAAATATGAATAAGACCGACTTTTGTTTTATGAATATGCACTGTTAAAGTATGCTCATACTCATAATCTTTTTGCATTGCTATCATTCACTGAGCCTTGCTCACTCCGTTTTTATGGATGTTTTGTAGGTAATCAGCCCACGAGATAACTTTAGGTCAGTCCAGGAGCCTTTTGCTAGGTCTGTTTTGCTGAGTCACCTGAAGTGGCTCTTTTGTTTTATTTTGGGGAAATCCATTTGATGGCATGTTTTGTTGGTATTGGAAGAATAGTCGTGAATATATTGTCAATATCTAACTATTGGGTTGCTATCCTTTTTACAGTCTTAGTGGATGCGAGTGGTATATGGAAATGTTATGTACTTATGTAGATTAATGTGTTAAGGTCCTGACATTTAGACACAGCTCAATGGATGTTTTATTTTGCTATTATTTTACTTCCGTTCAGGCCCCAATATTGGGTAAAACTTAAGAAAACTGGGTTTGAGGCCTAAAGTCAAGCCGATCATGTCCAAACTTTTAGGGGCAGGTTTGGGTCGTGATAGTTGGTATCAGAGCACGAGTTGCTATCTCACACACGAGTTCATTGAGCTTTAGGGTGTTTAGAAAAGACTTAAGTTACATGCATGTGACTTTTGGTGCATATAAAATGATATATGGCAAAGAGATTTGTACATGCAATAATCATTGACATGTATTTTGTAATGACTACGGTCCATGCCTACTTGTGTATTTTTGTATGTATTATAACTAACCGTTATGTAGATCATGGTGAGGATAAGAACGGATGATCTGGAAGATTCTACCTTCGTACGGTTGGATATAATGGAAAGGATGATTATGGAGATGGCATAAACTTTAAGGCAACAACAGCAGCAGCAACAACCACCACCACCAGTACCTGTACCACCGCCAGTGGTACAAGGTTACCAAGTTGAGGATCGAACAATTATGCTCACGAAGGAATTCAAGAAGATAAAGCCACCCTCGTTCAAAGGGGGGATTGAACCAATGAATGCGGAAGCGTGGGTGTTGGGTATAGAAAAGTTATTTGAGATTTTTCCACGTACTGAAGCCCAAAAAGTGCAAATTGCCGCCTTCACTCTTGAAGACGAAGCACAGAGGTGGTGGATGCTTACATGAACTGAACATCAAGGGTTAACATGGGCTCGATTTTTGGAGCTGTTCTATGAAAAGTATTTTCCTCAATATATGCGAGACAAGAAAGTGACCGAGTTTGAGACCTTGAGATAAGGGAATAGGACTGTTGTAGAGTATGAGGCTCAATTTGCTGAATTGGCCTGTTTTACACCACATATGGTGGATACGGACTACAAGAAGGCAAGAAAATTTGAAGAAGGATTACGGACTGCAATTCTCGACCGGATCAATATGCTGAAATTACCTACGTATGTTGATGTGTTAGAAAGGGTAGTAATCGCTGAAGGTAATATTGCCGCTCAAAGCCGGTCTCAGAATGGAAAGGGGAGAGACAGAATACCCAAGCCTCAAGGGGTTCAGTGGCACCATCGAGTAAGAAATTGAATTCGGGAACTTCTATTACTTCCGTCTCTATCCGTGACTCTGCACCAATTTGTCTGGATTGTGGAAAGAGACACCGTGAGACTTGTTATTGGGTAACGGGGGCATTCTTCAAGTGTGGCAAGACTGGTCATTTAGCAAGAGATTTCCCGCAAAAAGATCGACAGAATGGGAATAGAATTACCACAAGTTCAGCCGGATCAACTCCAACCCCAACCACAAAGGCAACTATAAAACCCGCCAATGCTAAAGAAATTGCTAGGTAGGGAAGCGTATTCGTGCTAATTCCGAGTGACGTGCAGAATACTGAGGCTATGGTATCAGGTATATTTTCTGTTAATGGTTATTCCGCACATGTGTTATTTGATTTGGGCTCTACTCCTTTGTATCAAAAGCATTTGGTAGTCATTTAAATAGGCCTATGGAACCGCTACCTTATGTCTTGTGTGTGTCCTCACAATTAGGGGAGTCTATGGTATGTGCATCTATTTATTTTGCATGTGAAATTCTAATTGGGGATGTTTGGGTAGATGCCAATTTGTTACCTCTTGACATGGCTTATTTTGACATAATTTTGGGGATGGATTGGTTAAGCGAATGTCACGCGACTACTGATTATATGTCGACTAGTAGATGGGGGCATCGATGCAATTCCAATCATTCGTGATTATCCGGATGTTTTTCTAGAGGAGTTACCAGGAGAGTTAGTTGATCGCGAAATTGAGTTTACAATTGATGTAGTGCCGGGAACTCAGCCCATTTCCAAAACTCCTTATAGAATGTCACCCGCTGAAATGAAAGAGTTAAAAGTCTAGTTGCAAGACCTCTTCGACAAAGGGTTCATTCGCCCGAGTACTTCTCCTTGGGGCGCACCAGTTCTTCTTGTGAAGAAGAAAGATGGGACCTTTCGGTTGTGTGTGGATTATAGAGAGCTCAACAAAGTAACCATAAAGAATAAGTATCCTTTTCTTAGGATCGATGATTTTTTTGATCAATTACAGGGTGCACAAGTCTTCTCTAAAATAGATTTGCGGTCTGGGTATCACCAACTAAAGGTTAAAGTTGAGGATATCGAGAAACTGCTTTCCAAACCCGTTATGGACATTATGAATTTTTAGTTATGCCGTTTGGGGTTACCAATGTGCCAGCAGCCTTCATGGATCTAATGAATCATGTTTTTAAGCCCTATTTGGATGACTTTGTGGTTGTGTTCATTGACGACATCCTCATTTACTCGACAAGTATGGAAGCCCATGAGAACCATCTACGGTTAATTCTTCAGACTCTTCGGGATAAGAAACTGTACGCAAAATTAAAGAAATGAGTTTTGGCTACACGAAGTGGGATTTTTGGGACATGTAGTAACGAAGGAGGGTGCTACTGTTGATCCACACAAGATCGAAGTTATTGTGAATTGGTTGACTCCTACTAATGTGTCAGAGGTACGTAGTTTCTTGGGTTTAGCCGAATATTACCGAAGATTCGTTAAAGACTTTTCTAAAATTGATGTGCTGCTTACCTAATTAATCCAGAAAGGTGTTTTATTTGAATGGTCAGAACAACGAGAATCTGTCTTTCAGGAGTTGAAGATGAGGTTAACTATAACACCTGTTCTTGCCTTATCATCTGGTATTGAGGGATTTGTGATTTATAGTGACGCTTCTTACAAAGGTTTGGACTTGCAAAATGGGAAAGTTATCGTATATGCCTCTCACCAACTTAAACCCAATGAAAAGAATTATCCCACACACGACCTTGAGCTAGCTGTAGTGGTCTTTGCTTTGAAAATATGGCGCCATTATTTGTATGAAACTACATATGAAGTTTACACTGATCACAAGAGTCTTAAGTACTTTTTTACCCAAAAAGAGTTGAATATGCAACAAAGACGATGGTTAGAACTTATTAAGAACTATGACCTGCAAATTCATGACCACCCAGTAAAGCTAACACTGTTACAGATGCCCTTAGCCAGAAGGGTACGGGAAATTTAGCGAGTTTACTCACGAGACAGAAGGACTTACTACGTGATTTAGAAAGAATGAATGTGGGAATTGTGTCACATGGTCAAAATGTGACAGTAGCAGCAATATCAGCTCAACCGGCATTTATGGAAGAAAGCAAGCAATGATAACTAGAAGATGAGTTCCTACAAAAAAATTTGTAATGAAATGGAAACAAAGCCAAAGCTCGGGTTCATGATTGAAAATTTAGTACTGAAATTTCAAGGTAGATTATATGTTCCAAATGTGCCAGAAATCAATAGAAGAATTATGGAGGAAGCACATAACTCCAAATTTGCAATACATCTTGGTATCACGAAAATGTACTAAGATCTAAAACAGAATTTTTGATGGCTTGGTATGAAGAGGGAAATTGCAGAATTTGTGTCAAGATGTTTGCAATGTCAGCAAGTAAAAGTGGAGCACCAAAGACTGGCGGGTTTACTTTAACCCTTTCCAATTCCAGAATGGAAATGGGAACATTTGACTATGGATTTTATTGTGGGTTTACTGCAAACTCTTTGGGGTATGAATTCCATATGGGTTATTGTTGATAGACTAACTAAGTCAGCTCATTTTCTACTTGTAAAGACTCAATACAACGCAGATAAGCTGGCTACCATATATGCGGATGAAATTGTGTGACTACATGTTGTTCCAATTTCAATTGTGTCCGATAGAGATCCAAAGTTTGTATCTAGATTTTGGCAAATTTTACAGGATGCTATGGGAATAGAATTGAAATTTAGTACGGCCTTCCACCCTCAAACAGATGGTCAATCCAAGAGAACCATACAAACATTGGAAGATATGCTTCGAATGTGTGCTTTAGACTTCAAAGGAAGTTGAGAAACTTATCTACCGTTGGCGGAGTTTGCGTACAACAACACTTACCACTTAAGCATAAGAATGGCACCCTACGAAGATTTATATGGAAGAAAATGTCGCTTTCCCGTGTGATGGACCGAAGTCGGTGATAAATCATTGTTTGGACTCGAGATTGTTCAATTGACCACAGAGAAAATTAAAACTATCCAAGAAAGGTTGAAGACCACGCAGAGTAAACAAAAGGGTTGTGCAAATCACCAGCGAAGGGATTTGGAATTCGAAGTGGGTAATTATGTTTTTCTAAAAGTCACACCAATAAAGGGACACTCAAGATTTGGCAAAAATGGTAAGTTAGCACCCTGATATGTGGGTCCGTTTCAAATTCTAGAAAGAGTAGGTCTGGTAGCCTATCGTGTTACTCTTCCACCAAATATGGAGCAGGTGCATAATTGTTTCATGTATCAATGTTACGGGGTTATCTTCAAGATCCATCCCATATTATAGACTATCAACAAATTGCCTTGGATAATAATTTGATTTATGAAGAGAAACCGATTCAAATTTTGCACCGACAAATGAAGCAACTACAAAGTAAAGTGATCCCTATGGTGAAAGTGGAGTGGCAAGAACATTATGGAAAAGAAGCTACATGGGAGAGAGAAGAGGAAATGAGACAACGGTACCCAGAGTTATTTTCAACGTAAGGTAAAACAAGTTTGAGAACCAACTTATTGAAGGAGGGGAGAGCGTAATAAACCGAACCTCTTATATGCTTTACATCTCTAATTATATGAGTAATTACATGCTTAATATGAAATTCCATGTGGAGTTGTGCATACATACATGAATTATTTAATTATGATATTATATCTGTCGGTTATTGGAGAAAATCTGTTAAAATTAAGACGTTTGGACTTGAAATTGAAAGCCTTAGAGGCGCGATAACCTAAAATTGACTTTACATTTATGATTAGCATAATTTTTAGGACATAATATAAATTTTTGTGAAATTCTGATTCTTAATGAATTAATTGATATAATTTAGACCCTATTAATTTAACTAATGAGCCTTAGTAGATATAAGAAATATATGTATGATTCTAGATAACTTAGTCAATACAACACTAAATATCTCCTAGGTGAAAATTCTGAAGAAGAGAGAGAGAGAGAGAGAGAGAGAGAGAGAGAGAGAGGAGATCAATCAAGATTTGGAGATTGAAGAACTTGCTAGGGGGATTTGAAGAATACGACTTAAAGTGAGTATAAATCACTAGTAAACTCTCAATCTCTGTTCTATTGGTTTGAATCAAGCTTTGAAAATGTCATCCATGAAAGCTAGGGTTATTACTGTAAATGACGAAGTCTCATAAATGATCATGTATTTCTTGGATGTGTGTGATGGAAAACTTGATCCCTCTATGTTATGTTTAATTTGCGTTGGATTGAGAGAAATTGTGCCTAATCTTACCCTTTTGCATGCTTGAACTCATATAAAAATGGATACATACATATATATATATATACACCTATGTAATGAAAATGAAGGAATCATGGAAATTGGAAGTGTAAAGGCCCAAATAAAACAAGTCTTGATCTTAATGGGCTAGAATTTCATGTTTATGTGTTTATATGTTATGTTTTTAAAGGAAATTTCACTTGATTTTGGCTGTGTGACTATCCCTTGCAAGCTTTAAATTGTTGAAGTTTCGAACTAAAAAACAGAGCCAGAACTGTACATGCGGGACTCACAGCTGCACGTGTGGGGCTTATAGCCACACGTGTAGAAAATAGGGGAGATAGACTGAAGTATACTGCAATAAAAGCACGTGCGGGCCACATGTGCAGTGAGGACTTCCACACGTACGGCTAAAGCTGGAGAATTCTGTTAAGTTCTTTCGCTCTTCTCGACCCTCAGAATGTGTTAAAATGTTTATTTGATGTTTTTGTAATGCATTTAGTTGCATGGAACTTAGCGAATCGAACATTTGATAAATAAGAGGAAACTAAAGTTAAGTGATGTACTTACAAGTTGTGTGCTATATGTAGGGCACATGCAAGAGGAGACCGTTGTTTATCTACATCACTGTGAGTGATAGTAGTGTAATGACATATTTCATTCATGTAATTTACTCATATGTGGTATTCAATACCGTATCCACTCTTTTAGTAAATACCTTATCCACTCTTTTAGTAAATACCTTATATTATATGAGTTATGTTTGATAGAATAATTGGAATGATTGAACATTGGCATATGAGATATGGACCCCGAGGTCATTCTGTTTTGTTGAGAATAATGGGCCCAAGGCCGTTTTGTACTTCGTTGGGCCCAAGGCCATTTTGTTATTATAATAGGCCTAAGGCCGTTTTGCTATTACAATGGGCCTAAGGCCGTTCTATATTACGTTGGGCCTAAGGCCGTTCTGTCTTATATAGGCCTGAGGCTGTTCAGAAAAGGAAATATGAATAAGATCGACTTTTGTTTTATGAATATGCACTGTTAAAGTATGTTCGTACTCATAATCTTTTTGCATTGCTATCATTCACTGAGCCTTGCTCACTCCGTTTTTATAGATGTTTTGTAGGTAATCAGCCCACGGGATAACTTTAGGTTAGCCCAGGAGCCTTTTGCTAGGCTTGTTTTGCTGAGTCACCCGAAGTGGCTCTTTTGTTTTATTTTGGGGAAATCCATTTGATGGCTTGTTTTGTTGGTATTGGAAGAATAGTCGTGAATATATTGTCAATATCTAACTATTGGGTTGCTACCCTGTTTACAGTCTTAGTGGATGTGAGTGGTATATGGAAATGTTATGTACTTATGTATATTAATGTGTCAAGGTCCTGGCATTTAGACACAGTTCAATGGATGTTTTATTTTGCTATTATTTTGCTTCTATTCAGGCCCCAATATTGGGTAAAACTTAAGAAAACTAGGTTTGAGGCCTAAAGTCAGGTCGTTCTTGTCCAAACTTTTAGGGGCAGGTTTGGGTCGTGACAGCATCTTTCTTTGAACATGTGTTTTTGAATAAGATTGGACAAGAGACTAGTAATAAGAAAAAATGTTTTGATGCTACTACTAGTAATGATAAAGAATAAGATCAAGAACAAAAGCAAGATCAAATTGATGAAGAGGAACTTAGGCATAGTAAACGTGCTAGAACCTTAAAATCGTTTGGTCCAGATTTCCTAACATTTTTGTTAGAAAATGAGCCTTTAACTTTTAAAGAGGCTACGTCCAGTCTTGAGGCTCCTTTATAGAAAAAAGCTGTCAATAGTAAAGTTGAATCTATCTTGCAAAATCACACTTGGGAATTGGTGGATCTGCCACTAGGTTGTAAACCTCTTGGGTCCAAGTGGATTTTCAAAAGAAAAATGAAAGAGGATGGATCAATTGACAAATACAAGGCAAAAGTTGTGGTCAAAGGGTATAGACAAAAAGAAGGTCTTGATTACTTTGATACATACTCACCTGTTACTAGAATAACATTCATTAGAATGCTAATTGCTATTGCATCATTATACAATCTAGAAATTCATCAAATGGATGTGAAAACCGCTTTCTTAAATGGTGAGTTAGATAAAGAAATTTACATGGAACAACTAGAAGGATTTTATGTTCTAGGGAAAGAAAAGAAAGTGTGTAAATTGGTTAAATCATTATATGGTTTAAAACAAGCGCCAAAGCAATGACATGAGAAATTTGACAAGGCAATGATGTCAAATGGATTTAAAATTAATGAATGTGACAAATGTGTTTATATTAAAAACATAGACAAAGGTTATGTCATTATATGTTTTTATGTGGATGATATGCTCATCATAGGAAGTAATAATGACATGATTAAAACTACTAAGAAAATGTTAAATAAACATTTTGACATGAAAGATATGGGGATTGCTCATGTAATTCTTAGTATGAAAATTACCAAAACATCAGAAGGTTATGCTTTGTCACAATCTCATTACATTGAGAAAACACTTGACAAATTCAGTAAAGATGATGATCATCTTGTTAGAACACCTGTGGATGTTAATTTGTTTATTTCAAAGAATGTACATGAAAATATTTCTCAATTAGAGTATGCCCAAATTATTGGAAGCTTAATGTACTTGATGAACTGCACTTGCCTAAATATAGCTTATGCAGTAAGCAAATTAAGTAGATATATGAGTAACCCAGGAGTAAAATACTAGAAAGCAATTATAAGGTTTCTAAGATATCTCCGATTTACTCGTAACATTGGGCTAAATTATACTAGATATCCAGCAGTACTTGAAGGATATTGTGATGCAAATTAGATATCGAATACTAGAGACTCAAAGTCCACCAGTGGGTATGTCTTTACTCTTGGTGGTGTGGCAATATCTTGGAAATCTTCCAAACAGACTTGTATTGCCGGGTCTACTATGGAATCATAATTCATACCTTTAGATAAAGCTGGAGAAGAAGCAGAATGGCTTCGCCACTTCCTTGAAGATATTCCAATGTGGCCAAAACTGGTGTTTGCTATATGCATACATTGCGATAGTCAATCAACAATAAGTATAGCACAGAGTCATATGCATAACGGTAAGTCACGACACATTCGTCGTCGACATAACACCGTGAGACAACTACTCTCTAATGGAATTATTTCCATTGAATACATGAAGTCTAAAGACAACATAGCGGATCCACTAATTAGAGGGTTAGCAAGAGAGTTAGTTGAAAATTCATCGAGAGGGATGAGACTTAAGCCTATTAAATAAGAGTTACCATAACGGCAACCTAACCTAGTTGACTCGAGATCCCAAGATGTAGGTTCAAAGGGACAACTGAGTTGTGTTTGACTCAGAAGGATCACTGGAGAGTCCAACTCCTACCCATTTCTGTGACGAAATAGTAATGTCTGCAGCGTTAGGTTAAGTAATACTTTTAATAATTCTTATATCTAGGTAAACTTAGTGAAGTATGGCAGGATACTTTTCATAAGAATCACCTATGTGAGTGTGAACTGGGCCGGTTCTATGAGATTTGTGAAGGGCTACAATTCTCTAGAGCACTCATGAAAGACCAGGTTGTTCAGGGCCAAAATGAACACAATTGTGAGAACTAAACTGTGTGAGCTTTATTGTCTTGGTTTATTCAAATGGCTAAATAGTTCAAGACATCATGTTCACTGATTAGCTAGCAAATTCGATAGTGTCTTACAAGGGAAGGTTCAAAGCCAAAAGCAACCTATCCTTTGCAGAATATTTCCAATTTCTGTACTCTCTATAAATAGATCATGTTGTTGCATTTTATCTCCGTCAAATTCCATTCATGTGGGGGATTGTTGGAAATTTTGATTTTATAAGACTTATTTTGGGCTAACTTTGAGCCCAAAATTGCGTGCGGTCCATACGTCTTTCGAGGTGGGTCCAAAGAGGTGACGTGTTCCTTGCCGCATGGCAAGTCATACGGTAAAGACGGTTCGTCAAAACCATTTATGAGTGAATGGGAACTTGACGTCGTTTTCGGGTTCGTAGAATGGACATTTAAAGAATTAAATGTGGGTTTTCTTGAAATGGGTTATCCCGCATTGAAACTTTAAGAGAGCTTTTGTGAGTATAGAAGCTCTAAGTGTATAACCTTGGGTTGGGCCCCAAGGGGCACCCGAAGTTTATAGAAGGGAGAAGTTATGGACAAAGTGAACCTTAGCCCAAACCACCACACATGCGCATGTGCCACCGCCGTCGTCCGTTCGGCCGAGCACGGGTGTGGGTCGAGTCGGTTCTAATATTAATTTTTTGGACAAAATTCATTTGAATTTTTTGAAAAAAAAAAAATTATTGCGGGAATTTAATTCCAAATTTGAATTTAATTTTTTTGTCCAATATTACCTCATCCAGTCCAAGTTTTCGAAACAGTTTTTCAGATCAGTTGGAACCCAAACAGATTCAAAACTACCAGACAGTTTTTTACCTACTGCAGTTTCAAACAAAAAAAACTGCCCAGCAGTTATTTGTTTGAAATAGTGTTGTATCTGTTTAGTTTAATTTTGCATCTGTTCATTTAAAAACAGCACCTGTTCGGCAGATTGGTTTGCCTATAAATTCCAGCCATTTCAGTAGTCTTTGGCATCCAAAAACAATCTAAAAAATTCATTTTGCAGTCTATTTTTGGTCTCTTGCATAATTTATTCTTCATATTATTTTAGGGAAAAATTCAGAGAGTTTAGAACACATGTTTTGTTCGTTGAACAAATTGTTTGGAGGGCTACTACAATTTGTGAAGATCATTGTATTCTGGGAGATAGATGCCATTAGTCCGTAAGCACCGAAGCGGGGTGAATCTGTCTTAGAGACAGAGTATCACACACTCGACTTAATCTTTTAAATATTTATCCGGTTCGGTAAAATAAATTTGGTATGTAATTTATTTTATTTGTTTGATTTGTTTCATTATTTAATTGCCGTTTTAGCCTGATATCTTGCATTTTGTTGCGAATTGGCATCACGTGACCCGAATTACTTTTCCTATCATTATTTTATTAAATATATGACTTAAATATATGTTTGATTTCAAAATTTTAGATTTTTCCCTTTTCCTTTTTTATTATTGCATTTTGGCCCCAAAACCCCAATATTTTAATCAAATAAGGTATAATTATTTTTATATTGATTGTACATAATATCTACTGTATTATAATATATATAAAAAAATTGATTTCCCACATGTGTAGAAGACCAGCCGGGTGTGAATAGTAGAAGGGACAAGGAAAATTAAATTTTTATTTATAATATCTTGAATTTTATATTGGCATATCTTTGAATAAATAAAATGAAATGACTAGCATTTATTGCAATGTACTCTTGTCTCCAAATTAACTAATAAATAGGATTACTTTTTCTTAATCAAGATTAATTAACACTAATCCTAATTGGATCCAATTACAAACCAACCAAATTGGGTCAATTCTATTGAAATTCAACCAAACCCTTCAACCATTTTCTCTCTCCTCCTTGGCCTATAAATACAAGGCTCTAGCAACTCATATTCCTCACACTTCACACACATAGCAACCTGCTGAAGAGAAAAATAGAAAAAGAAAAAAAGAAAAAGAGAGAGCTTGTAAGTTTGAAAAAAAAAAAAAAGAAAGGAAAGTAGGAAGAAAACTCTAAGCAACTAAGGTAAATCTCATACACATCTTCTCTCAATGAATCATCATGTTTTTTCCCTTCACAATGCATGCTAAAAATGTATTTCATATGATACTAAGAGTAACTATATTTGTTAGATGATGTATGGTTTGAAAATGAAATGTTCTTCTTCTTCCTTGTAATTTCCAACAAGCTTTTCTCAAGGTTTTTGATTTTATTTCCATAGCAAACCTTCACCAACTCAAAATCTGTTTTAAAGGGGTATTAATTGACATATATAGAGTATGTGAGAATTTTGGATAAGGCCATGGATGTGTTTTTATGACTCTTATTTTGCTAAATACTTGCTGCAAAGAACCTGTTAAAACAAAGAACTTTAGAAAAATTTAGAAAATTATAGAAAAATGATCTCACGTTCATTTTTATATCAAAATATTCCTCTGAAGGTTAGATTTGAAACAAAATTTATTTTAATGAAAATGAATGAGTATTTTAAGAGAAACACCAAATTTTGTAACAGTTGTCAAATCTGGACAGAGTCTGTGTATTTCTTAAATATCTAAAAATCAAAAAGGGCCACCCTACTTCTGTAAAAATGATTCTGAAACTAGACTTGATTCTCTAGAAATCCTCAAGAAGCCACATTTCTGAAACTCTTAAAAAATATTTTTTCTATATTTATTTTTGAACCGGTGCAGCGTTGGAAATCTGAACAGTGTAGTTCTTGTTGTAGTTAATGCTTTTGTGCTATCATGACATATTGGTTGTAATATATGTTATACTTGCATGCTTGAGTTTCACCTTGAATGGCCTTATTTTCTCTTACTTGTGCTAACAACTAATGTGTAATGAACTTAATGTAAAGAAAAAGGGGAAAGCCAAATGGGTTGGTAAAGAGGATTGATGACCACACTAATTATACATAATAAATGATGAGAATGTTAAGTTGATATTCGTAGTGGATTAAAATGAGCAAGTCTTGCGTAAGTGGTTGTTTCGGAACCGTTGAATGGAGGGGTTGTATTCGGACCCTAGGTAGTTCGGTGTAAGGAGAGATTTGGGCAAGGCCCATCATTACCATCTCCTTGGTGCTACGCAGTATATAACCATTGGTAGGCATCCGAGGTAAGGTCTGCAACAAAGCAACAAAAGAAGAGGCATACCGAATAATCCGCGTCCAATTCTTGAAGTTGGGAGGACGAAATCTCTTTAGGGGATTTCTAGACTTCTAATAACTAACCTTATAACTCGTGTTATGAACTTAAATTCTATGACCCCCTTTCCTCCGTTTTTTTTTTTTTTTTTTTTTTTTTTTTTTTTTTTTTGTAAATGCTGCTGTATATTGGACTGGGAAAAAATGGATAGGGTGTGTGTGCGTTTACTAGGTATTCAAAGCTCACGGCGTATCATGCTAAGTGCCGAAGTGGAGCTTATAGCAAGAGACGTTGAGTTGGAAACCTTTGAAGACATTTGGCTATCTTAGAAAAGTTAGAAATTTCCCTTTTGATGTTTTATAAAGTTCATATGAAATTTTAAATTTTCTTTTGGGATGTAATGTTAATGGAACAAGCTTTTGTAATGAAGGATATTTGTAATTATTCTATTATTATGTACTTAAATCCCAACACCAATATAATCCCTAATGTTGCTTATGAGACCTTGTGTCAATGCCTCTTAAGATTTGTCAAAAGGGTAGTGTGTTATCTAAGAAAGCTGGACTTAGAAGGGAAGCTAATTTGACTCCTCCGATAATCTGGGATCTTACATGGTTATTGGCCATAGGACTCATTAGTGACTTTCCCTTGACTACAACCCTTAGTGTAGATTTGCAGCGTCACAAACATCTTTTAGAAACACTCTGTCTGCACTGTTATTACCTTATTGCACAAAACAAGTTTTTTTTTGGTTGAAATTTAAGAATGACTGTCCTTTATTAGACCCAGCCAGGCCTCATTATGGAATGGCTGGGCCTCAAAGTGAACAAACAATGTACTATTGTTGGCAAAACATAGTAGTGGCTGAGGTTAAAACAGAGCAGTTCTCCTGAAGGCAAACAAAGCAGTTTTTGGAGGATGTTCTCATTTGCGCATGTGTGGTTCTTGTCCCCTTTTTTTTTAAAAAATAATTACTATTGTAATATTTGCAAATGCAATAATTAGGTAATTATTCATTCAGTGAGGTAATAATTAGTTGATTAGACCATTCAAACCCTCTTGTAAGAGGGCAAATTTGTAACACTTGATGTATGTCTTCCAACTCTCATTTCTTTCTCCTTTTTATTTACATGCTTATCATCGTTGTTTATAGCATCATGTTTTCGTTTCTATCATTCCCATGTCTCGCATCCATTTTTGCATGCATTAAGGTTTGGCTCATCATACATAGTGCTCTTGCTACTTCCTAAATGATTATGTTTGCTGCCTCATGCTTTGAGTTGATTCATATGTCATGCTAATAGCCAAATCTAATAGCTGTATTTTATATGTGTTGCATTAGTCATGTACATTTTTAGGATCACGCATTTTTTTTTTTTAACTGTCTTCTTTTCTTTGGCTTGCCACGGATGAGTGCTAGGTGAGCATTTTTTGCTTTAGCATATCATATGTGTGTGTTTATGTTACTATGTTGAGCATACTATCATTAGGCTACTTGCTTACTTGAAATAATTTTACGAATGCCTGTGGATGGAGGCTATTTTTGCTTAAGTTGGAATGACTTTGACTATTGTATATATGAGCTCATTTTTCCTTCGAGTTGTACATATTCAAAACTCTTTCAAAATCGCATAAAGATCAAAGCATTCCAAAGTAAGTGATGTTGTCTATACTTGTTTACTTCACATAGTAATGTTAGCATTATTAATAAATCAGAATATGAGTATATAATGCCTATAAGATTCACATCATGACTTAGTAAAGGCCGATCTTTGATCGGGTGAGTAGATGCTCAATCCATGACCTTTCCCTCTCATACCTAAGTTCCCGAATCAAGACAACTTTGGTTATGAAGGACAAGTGGCCTTTGACATAAGTCACGGGTTTTCTAATTCTCCCAAAAATATTAGGTGGCGATTCTGAAATCTGGCAATGCAGTCTATTTTTTGCATCTCTTGCAATTAGTGGACTTTTTTTGGATTTGTCGGATTTGGACTCTTATTTTCTTTTGTTTCATATTGCACACGTGAAACCAGGTTCAGAACCACAATGGTCCAAATTGTAGGGAATTGCATTCGAGGAAACTTAACCCCTCCGAGGAGTGTGAAAAATCAACTACACCGATTGTCAACTTTTTTTTTTTTCCTTTTGTGTGTCGAGTTTTGATGTTATTTTGGTTGTCTCCATACTGGACCATTATAGATGTTACCATCAAAGAGTTACGGTGTGCACCTTGAGTAGTGATTGTTTTTATTTTCTGGGGGATCAAGTTGATAGAGTTTTGTTGCTAGTGTATGACCCGCGTGCTTGGGGCTTGCTTAGCTCCCTTCTTACAGCTTTCTTGAGTAATGAGATTGATGTGGTCCGAGTTGATTTATAGAGGGTAGTTTGTAAATATCCGGACATCTTTTCAAAAGATCTCACTAGTTTACCACTTCACTGTGATATTGAGTTCTTTATTGACTTAGTGCTTGGCACAACATTGATTTCCATGGCACTGTATAGGTTTGCACCCGCTGAGTTGAGTGAGTTGAAGATTAACTCTAAGAATTGTTAGATAAGGGTTTTATTTGTCCTAGTACTTTGCCTTAGGGAGCACCGACTCTCTTTACCAAGAAGAAGGATCTCACATTGTAACTGTGTCTCGATTACCGAAAGTTGAATCGGGTAACTATCAAGAACAAGTACCTACTACCTCGTATAGATAGTTGAAGGGGTCTCGTTGTTTTTCTGAGATTGACTTGAGATCAGGTTATCACCAGTAGAGGGTAAAGGAGGAGGATATTCACAAAACGTCATTCCGTACGCAATTGTAGACACCCCATTTTTGACTGCCTCTAAGACTTGGGCATCTCAAGTTGGACACTCGATGATGAAAGTAGGTTGTACAATTGTTCAAGTTCTTCAGCAAAAGGCTTCAATTTTTGAGCTTCTAAATCCCAATCTTACACCCCATTTTTGACCAAAACTATTTTCGACCAAAACTATTTTAGACCTTGAAATCCTCTTTTTCAAAATATTTTTTCAAATCTACGATGTTCCGAGGCTCGCATTTCGTTTAAAATATTACACTTTTCAGTAAACTAAGTAAGGACAATGTGGAAATAAATGGAAGAGAGGTGAACTCTTTGAAAAATATTTAAAAACATCTTATTTATAGGTCTAAAGTTTGAGGAAATAGGAGGGGAGGGAAGAAAACTAGTTGGGGAAAAGGTTGAGCATCAAACCGTTAAGAGAGAATTGAGTAGCCTTCACTAAATTAGGCATATCTCTTTGTACAATTAGAATTTAGATATAAGACTACCACCATTGGAAATTATATGTTTGGGGCTTCAATTTGAACTAAAGAATCACCTACAATTGAGTCTGGATGAGAGAGATATGGCCATTTGAAGTTGGGCATCAATCTGTTAAGAAAGAAATGAGCAGCCTTCACTAAATTAAGAATATCTCTTTGTACACTTAGAATTTAGATGTGAGGTCACCACCATTCAAAATTAGACGTCCGGAGCTTCAATTTAGACTCTAAAATACCTAAAATCAAGTCTGAATGAGGGAGATATGCCTATTTGAAGTCGGGCTTGAGAGCAGAGTTTTGTGGCCAGCCGGCCACTTTTTGTGGACAAGTGTATAAGTACCTGGCCGGCCGGCCAAGTGTTCTGAGAGGCAGGTATTTATAGCCAAGTGTCCCATAGGACAATTTTAGTGGCCGGCTGGCCAGTAATGTCAGCATAATAGATATTTTGATGCCAACTGATGCCAGTTGTTTCCACAGGTGCATGCACTACACTAGTTGTCTTTATACAGATATTTTCGACAGAGGCACATGTTTTTCTATATATAGATGACCACCCCTCTTGAAATTAGGTTAGAAAAAATTCCAAAGGCTCCAATACTTGCATAGCACATTCTCTCTCTATCTTGCAACCTACTGTGGGCTCGCCTTTTTCTCACGCCCCCCTGGCCTTTCGGAAAAGGGTTTGAAAAGAAAAGCCCTCACAGTTCAGACTCTACATGTGGTTCTGAATCTAGTGTCACAAGTGCAATGTGAAACTGATAATCACCAAAGTGTCCAATCCGGCAAATCATTTTGAAAAATTGATTTTAGATCAAATAATGTCAAAATTGGATTGCTTTGCTAGATTATATAGTCGCCACCTAAATATTTTATTTTTGGAGAAATTTAGGAAATCCTAAATCGTGCCAAAGACCATGTGTCCGTCATCACCAAAGTTGCCTCGGCTCGAGAACTTAGGTACGAGAGGGGAAGGTCTGGAAATGAGCACCCCCGCTTGCCCGATCAGAGATTGGCCTCTACTAATCATGATATGAGATTTTAAAAACTTTATGTGTTCTTGTTCCGATTATTAGCTAACTTTACTATGTGACACACACAAGAAAGTATAGACTAAGTCGCGAGATTTGAAACGAATTCAACTCTTGTTTGCTTTCGAAAATGGTTTGAATTTGCCACCCTCAAGTGGGCTAAAACGCGAATTTACCATCAAACATGATGGACTTAAAACATGATTTGCTACTTCGCAAAGTGGGCTTAAAACATACATTTGTTGAATTGTTCCAATTCAAGCAACAAAGCCTTCATCCATAGGCATTCATGCAGTTTAGCATTTAAGCACATAGCCTCATAGCAAGCATGCAAAACATGGCATTATGGCAATCACACTCATGCAAGTATGCTAAAGGATAAAAACTTATCGAGTACTCCAAGCCAAAACAAAAAAACTAGTTAGAAAGATGCTTGATCCTAACTATGTTAAATGACTAATGTAACACATGCAATGATGTGACTAAATAGGCTCGGCTACCTAATCATGGTATTTGCAACACTTTGATAGCATGCTTTGAAACATGTATTCAAAAAAGTATTGAATTGACAATGCAGTTTGAATGATGCGCCAAGTCTCAGTGCATGCAAGACAAATGAATGAATGCAAACATGCAAACATAAGGTATGCTAATCGAAACATGATCCCTAATCTAACCATCGAAAGCGATAAAATAAAAGGGAGAAAGACGTGGGGTTGGAAGACATGCACACACACACACACACACACTTATTACAACATTATACCCTCACGAAGGAGGGTTCGAATAAATAAGTTAACTAGCTACGCTAATTAAGCTAATTATTACAACACGAAATTAATTAACTAACTTATTCTAAGCTAATTAATTACAACAAACCGAAATTGAAGAATTAGTTACACTAACTAATTAAGTACAACACTTGAATTGAATAATTAGCTACGCTAACTAATTAAAGCAATTAAATGGCTTTGAGGGCAAGGGACGCATGCATGCTCCGTTGGCTTCCTCCCGAAAATCCACCGCCTTGCCATCAGACGCCTCTGTTTCCATTCGCTTGAACACCAACAGTGTTGCCAACTTCCAAAACACCTCTGCTCCAACTCAAGAACACACTTGTGCAAAATTTCATTGGTGGCCGGTCGGACACAAATGGTGGCTGTCAGCTACCATTAGTGGCTAGTCGGCTACTTTTGGTGATTGTCGGCCACTTATGGTGGCGGTCAGCCACCTCTTCCCTAGACTTCTCTTTTTTTCTGCAACAGAGAGCAAACAGAGGCAAGATAGTGTATTCTCAAGGAATATGTGTACTATTACCCTCCTTATCGTTACATAAGGTCAAAGGAGTGTAATTCTTGGCTCCAAAACCATCAACCAAACATTTTCAATGCATGATGTCCAAAGAACCAAGAAGTATAACTTCATTGTATGCAAAAACAAGACTCAAGACCATCACTTTATCATGTGTGATCAAAGGCAATGGAGACCAAGGAGATTGGCTCATTTCATCACTTTCAGTATGAAATGCTCCAATCTTCCTTGTGTGCAATATAACGTCTGATTGAACACATGCAATGCAACACAACATGCTTATCTTGCTCTAGTTTTACTTTGTCGCTTTTGTTTACTCATTTTAAGTTACCAACTCATTTTTTAATTGATTTAGTCCATTGGTGAGAGTCCTCTAATAGAAAGAGGGCTTAAACCATAAGTACCTTGAGCATAAAAAAGGCCTCATGCTGTTGGTAATAAACTCTCGAAGGAATTAAACCATTAGGCATAAGGGTCTCAATTCCACACTCAAGCCAACAAGGGGTTCAAAGTCACTTTCAAAACAAATGAAAGAGTGAAGAATAAAGAGAGATTGCAGAGATTTCAGTGCTAAAATTGCATGCAAAATGACACTACAACATGCAAGCAACTCATGCAAGTCATGTTTAAAAGCCGAAAACACCAAACTAGTGAAGATTAATGCACTATAGGCATGCAATACAAAGCTCCAAAGGTAGAAACACTTCAAAACAGTCTTAAAACAGCCTAAAAGGAGTCCTAAAACATGTTTGAAGTAAACTAAAAAAGGCTAGAATAAGAGGCCAAAACATAGCACAAACTAAATTATTAAGCACAACTGCACTACAAGCATACAAAGCAAGCCTCAAGTGCTCCAACTAGCCCAAAACAGAGCTCAAACATTCCAAGAAAGAGTCTAAAACATGCTTGAATTAAGCTAAGTTAAGCTAGAAAATCAGGCTAACATGTGAAGCAACCTAGGCATGGAAGCAAGACATAAGGAGGGGAGGCTAATCCCTTCTATTTTGGACTTCAAAAGTTGATTTTTACCACTGAAATAACTCTGATTTTCAGTGGTTAGAAGGGCCAAAAAGTTTGATTTAAAGGGGGTATGAAATGGAACAAAAGGCTTCACAAGCCAAAGAACAAAAAAAGGGAAGATAACCCCCTAACTCACCAAGACATAAACTACCATTTTCAAACCTCAAAAATAGAGTTTTTTGTAGTTGAAAAATCAGATCAAAACAGTACAAAAAGATAGTAACTCAAATTATGTAAGACAAGTTTAAAAGGCAAACAAGGATCAACAAGAGGCAAACAAGGATCACCAAGAACACAGTTCAAGTTTCCGCAAAGAGAACCCAAGCTCAACGGTAACTTTTCCTTGCACCTCTTAGGAAACAGGGACCAAATCAGTGGGAAAACACCGAAATAGAAACATTGGGGACTGGAAGACCACTAGGGAGGGGTACCGGCCACCCATCGGCCACTCCTAGGCACCATTGGCCACAAGAGGAAGCTATCGGCCACTAGTGGTGGCCGGTTGGCCATAAATGGTGGCTGTCGGCCACCGATGGCAGATTCGGGGCAAAATGGGAAATTCACCTTGGGTCTTTATATTTACACCCTCACATCTCGTTTTCGCACAACCCTAAGCCCAATAATCATCCTCCTCCCTCTCTAGACCTTCATCCTCCTTAGATCCGAGCAATACACGCGTTTTTCAACGCCCCACAAACACTTCATTCGCTAAACCCTCGTAGTTTACCTCATTTTAAATCGATTAAAAGTTGATTTTGGGGTTTCCTTCTTGATTTTCACCACTCGAGGTTTGTTTTCCCCAAGTTTCTCTTGGATTCGGTGCCTTTTCCCGAACTCCATCTTTTTCTTCCATTTTCTACTTCTGAGAGTTGACTTTTGTTGACTTTTGGCATTCCCCGCCCATTTTCCACACTTTCGACCACTTGCTCATCTTCTCTCGAGATGGCGGACAACATCCCACACGACGGAGCTTCTCCAGAGATAGAGGTGGATTCGGAGTTTGTGCCATTGCCACTCAAGACTTGACTCTTTGACCTGATGACGTACCATCCCGAGATACACGTGCTACCGCCCGATAGCATTCGTCAGTTCAGGGGGTTTGCGCGAGGTGCACCGGAGGACCTCTTACTGCCCGAGCCGTAGTCACATTTATCTCATAGCGCTTCTGAGGTATACACTTCTTCATTTTTCACAATGTACGTTGCATTTCTTGCATATCTCACACTGTCTTTCATTTGTTCATTGCAAACACATTTATGCACTGTATTTCTTACATTGCATTGCATCCGTTTGTCCCGAACATACTCTTGCACTGTATTTCTTACAATGTTTTTCATCTGCTTGTCCTGATCACAGGGGGATTCACGCGCCATCTGAGGATACAGGACCACCTCCACGAGGGAGTGATATATGGAGCTTCCTGACGACGTTCACTACATCATTGACAAGGCTGGCTTCGGCTCATTCTACATGGGGCTCTCACGCCTCATAGCGAGCCAGCCTTTATTGGGCTCCTTGGTAGAGAGGTGGTGGGATACCACCGATTCCTTTCACTTCTCTACTGTAGGGAAGATGACGATGATTCCCTTCGACTTCTTTATGCTCACTGGCATAGGGGTGGGGCGTCATCCGATTCCTTATGACACTGATATGGGTGAGTGGGAGGCCGCTCAAATTTACCTGTTGGGGATTCACCCACCTATCTCCTGATCAGGGATGGTTCGATACTTTTGGTTCGCAGACCACTACAGAGGGACGACACTAGCAACCCGAGAGAAGATGGAGCAGTATGCGCGAGGTTTCCTGATGTTCCTGTTTGGCACTGCCCTGTTCACCGACCGGGCGAACTCATGAGTGCCCTGGTTGACCTATCCCGTGTCCAACTCTACAATTGGGGCGGCACTGGCTTGGCCACCTTATATGGGTACATGAGCTTGACCTCCCATAGGAGCGGACATCTGATAGGAGGCTACAAGAGGGCCTGGGAGGTGTGCCTTACTTCTCTATTTTGCCTTTCCTATTGTGATTTCTGCTTAGCATTCTCTGTACACTACACGCACACTGTCTACTGTACACACACAATCTGCTTTCTGTTCTGCATACTCTGTACACTGCATACACACTGTATACTATATACACACAATTTGCTTTTTGCTTTGCATACTTTATACACTGCACACACACTGTCTACCTTCTGGTTTGCATACATTTATCTATTGTATACTCACTGTCTGCCTTCTGCTTTGCAGCTATGGATGTACGCCTACTTTTCGAGACTTGCCCTAGAGCTAGAGGTGGAGATGCCGCCTGTTGTGCCGTACTCTCACTGGTACGACGGGAGATGCCAACGGAGGTCCCGGAAGTCCTTCTCCTTCTTCCGCTGATACTTCGATACTGTGACAACGGCTGAGGTAACTCAAGCTTCTTTGCTATTTCCATTTTCCTTTGATTCTGACTCATATCGCAATATCTGATGATAACTAACAATTTGCACACTCTCCATTTACATATTACTTGGCAACCCTAGGTGACGATGCCTGAGGAAGTCAGGGATCAGTTCGTTGGAGCCCGAGAGGCTTCTCGCTTCCGGATCCTACTCGAGGGCTCGGTTTGTTGGGCATGGTTCTTAGGGGAACGGTTCTTGCGCCAGACCATTGGCTTGCCCATAGTAGAGGGGCCGGGGTGACCAGGACCCATAGCAGCAAAGGTTCTGGGGTGAGATAGAGGATTGGGTGGCCAGAGATGCCTACCACACTCACTTACAGGTGACATATCGGGGAGGCTTGCTAGATTCCCATTGAGCCCGCACCAGCTAGGTATGAGCTTGTTGGGGTTCGAGGCCCAACTCCAGTATGTACCATACTTTACTTTTTGCATATTTACTTCATTTTAGTTATGCTTTATAGAACACTAATCCTCCCAACGCACTTGCAGGCACCCATAAAGTACACCAGGCAGGCCCTCGAGCTAGTGGCTTCCCTGACGGAGATGGTGCAGAGGAACATGAACCTGCTCAGCCTCTACAAGATTTCGGTATACGTTCACATTTCAAACATAATTTGTTCCACACTACACTGTTCTGACATACTGTACTCAAACACTGCACTCAAACACTGCATTTAAACACTGTATTTGACATTGCACTCAGACACTGCATTTGATATACACCATGATTAATGTATTTGACAAATTGCCCTTTTTAAATCCCAGACACATTGGACATTCTAGCGCGAGCTGCAGCAGGACCATCAGCACCTCTTCTGGCAGTAGGGAGAGAGAGAGAGGAGAGGTTCCAGCTCGCAGCTATGGCAGAGGTAGTGGCACCCATGACGAGAGTGGCCCTTCAAAGCTCGTTCTGGACGATGATGATGACGAGACGAGTGAGCACAAGGAGGCAGCGAGTCCACAGTCAGAGTCATCTGAGGACGGAGATGACGATGCTAGCTCCGATTCTGAGGACGGAGATGATGTTGAGACTGGTTCAACAGCTAGCTCAAACTCGGGGGCCTCTGACAGCGGCGCTGATGGAGATAGTTCTGAGTCCGTGCCCAGGAAGAGGACGAAGAGGGCCTCTCGATCCTAAGGTGGATGGCACTAATCTAGATGTTTTTGCTTAGTCTCTTTTTGCTTTTTTCTTTTAGCTAGTAGTGTTAGCACATTGTATAGTTTTATTTTCTTGGAATGAAAATCAGCCTTTTGATGAAAAAGTGTTGCAATTTTGTGTGTGTGTGTGTGTGTGTGTGCACGTGCATTCTGAGCATCGTTTTGCACCATTTTACACAAAAAATGGGATTGGATAGAATTTGAACATTGTACACTGTATTGGCAACTTCCCAATCAGGTAATAAACTGACTGACACATAACAAACAGAGTAAAACAACTCAATGAACAACTAATGCAATAACTCGATAAATAAAACAACAACTTGATAAGCAACAACAAAACAACTCGATAAACAAAGAGAAACAACATAAAAAAGCAACTCAACAAAACTCTTATAACAAGGTGGCAAACTGCACCAAGAGTAGAACACAACACAGGTTCTTAGTACTCCCAACACATAGGAATGCCATAGGAATTATGTCGGCTATAGACAGAGGTTATCAACCACCAAAAGTGGCTATCGGCCACTAGCACTGGCCGGTGGGCTACAAAATTGGCCGATCGGCCACCAACACTGGCCGGTCGGCCACTAGTGCTAGGAACCTCCAGATTGCTGCCACCTATCTTTCACTCAGCACCTTATCTTCTACAAAAGTTGGGACTTCGTAGTTTCTTCATTCCAGCTCTGTTTTTGCTACAAATGGAGCCATTCTTCATCGAAAAACTCTCACTTTGGATTGCAACTCTGGATGGCTCGAAAAAAGTGAATTTCTAGGGTTTCGGGATAAATACACTATTCTCACTAAGTCGTACGTTGCTGTGCTTTCCGTTCCTTCATGCCACGGCTAGATGTTGGAACCCAGTTACACATGTTTTTAACTTCGAGGGGCAAGAGCTATGCCCTACGGTTGAAGAATTCCAACTTTTGATGGAATCCCAGCGTGACGAGGAAATCCTGCCCCAGTCTCGTTTCAGCCATGTCTAGGCTTTAGGATGTATGTGTGGGCTCACTTTACACGATGCTCGATCTTTGGTTCACAATGGAGAACTAGACATTCCCAGTTGCATTCATCAGTTTTTTGATGCCGGTGACCGTGGTGACCGTCTGTGGCAAGGTTTTCGGCAGCATACCCGTTGCTTGTGTATGTTGGCTCATTTCTTGCTTGCCCCTGGCTTCGGAGGGTCTAGCGTTTGCTTGATTGAAGTAGCCCAAGGCTTGAAAGAGGGCAAGAGCTGCATTGACTTGGCAATGGCCGAGACTTTGATGGGCTTGGATGCTTTCTATTGTCGGGACACAACCAAGTTCGCAAGAAGTCCACTACTCTTACAGGTAATGTTTCCCACCCTTCTCACATGTGTTTCTCATATCATCCGGTCCTCAAGCTCTATTTTTCTCTCAAAAACCCTTTCTCACTTTTCTCTCCACATACATCTCTCTATTTTTTAATCTCTCTTATTTTTCATCCCTCCCTAGATATGGCTCATGGACAAGTTGAAAGTAGTGGACTCTTGCCCTGCATATTCAGCGCGCCGCTATTTGTTTCGCCAACGGCTAGTTGATTTCCTGAACGAGGGATGGTGGTGCCATTGGATGTACCAAAGGTCTGCTGTCAACATTACTTGGCGTTGCCCTTGGTTTGATCTGCTCGAGATGATCTACAGCATATCTTGACAACCTGGCATTCAGTTGATTGGCTTGACACACTGTGTCTTCTACTTTCCATTTCGGTTCAGGCGTCAGTTCAGACATGACCAGACTTGCCTAGAAGAGGGGGTAGAGTACCCGGCTTCATTTTTTATTCGAGGTTCACAACTACTCGATATCCCACTACATGGAGGACAAGAGACTTCTGGCTTCTGCGCCCAATTTTAGTTATGCCCTTTCTGGTGAATGAATAGCTTGGCTTAAAGATAAGGCGCAAATCGGGCCTACTTTAGCATCTAAAGCTTTAACAAGCTTTGGGAGGGGACGTAGGAACAACTGATTCATCTATGCCCCAAGTTTATTGCTTTGATCTAACTTTCAAGTTTTCCTTTTGAATATAATAAAAAGCAACTTCGATTTGTATCAAGAGGTAGAGAACTCTGTATTGAAATCAATGAAATTAAAGGTTGTGGGCACTGAAAATTTTCTTTTTGGTCCAAAAATGGTCTAAGTTGTAAAAAGATTAATTTGAACAAAATCAACTTTCATTAAAACTTTTCAAAACCATTTTCGATAAGGATCACAACTGGACACACTAGAAATCTATCCTTGAGATGTACAATTCCAAATCCAGCAAACAAAAAGTTGCCCCTTGTCTGAATAGCACTGCACTGTATTGTAACCAGCTCTCATAGCGAAGACCGCTGAACTCTTGGATGCAGAAAAGACAAAGATGACCAGAACAATCTCATAGACACAGTTGATTTGGAAGTGTTTATGGCTGGACTTTAGAATGAAGTTGCCTACGTATCCCAAAAATGGGAATCAAGCCTTACGTAGTTCGGTTCGGGTTCACTCGGGTATTAACACTCTCCTTTTACGCTCTAACTTTTGCCAAGGCCACCCTTTCTGGGTTTTCAACCTTGCGAGCTCAGTTTTCTTATTTCAAATTTTTTGGTGCTCTAACTTTTGCCTAGGTCGCCCTTCAAGTTTATGGCCTAGCGAGCCTCTCAAGGATAGTATTTCTTCAACTTGTCCATGTTGATTGGTTGGGAGAATTCAAGGCCATCTCGATCCATAAGAATGACAGCTCCACCCGGCCAAATAGATTTGATGACGTAAGGACCAGTCCAATTGGGTCTGAACTTGTCCCTAGGGTCGTAGATGGGAGCTTGGTTATCTTTGAGCACCAAATCCCCTTCTTTCAGATTCCTGGACTTAACTTTCTTGTTGAAAGCCCTGGCGATTCTACGTTAATAACTTTGGATGTGGTACAGTGCTTTCAGCCTCCTTTCGTCGAACAACATTAGTTCCTCGAACTTGTTCTGCTGCCAATCCGCTTCTGCTGTCTAGTACTTAGCCATAACCCGTAGCGATGGAACCTCAACTTCAATCAGCAAAACAGCTTCCATCCCATAAACTAGAGAATATGGAGTTGCCTCAGTAGACGTCCGAATTGAAGTCCTATAGCCCTAGAGAGCAAACGGCAACTTGTCTGGCCAGTCCCTGTAGATTTTCACCATCTTCCGTAGAATGTGCTTGATGTTCTTGTTGGCGGCCTCAATAGCTCCGTTGGTTTGCGGCCGATATGTGGATGACTTGTGAAAAGCCACGTTGTATTTCTCCAACAAGTCAATCACTTCTTTCTTGAAAATGGGAACCATTGTCCAAGATGATCTCATTTGGGACCCCATAACTATAGATGATGTTATTCCTGATGAACTTGGCTACATGCGACGCTTTCAGCACTATGTAGGATTAGGCCTTGACCCACTTTATAAAGTAGTCTATTGCCACTAGGATATACTCACGCCCGTTTTACCCCTTCGAAGTAACTGCCCCAATAACATCAATTCCCTAGACTGAAAAAGGCCATGGTGAAGTCATGTTGTATAGCTTCGACGGCGGGATGTTCATTCGATTTGCATGAATCTAGCATTTGTGGCATCGCCGAACAAAACCAATGCAATCCTCCTCTATGGTTGACCAGTAATAACCCTGGCTGAGAATCTTTTGAGCTAGCATTACTTTGCTCATGTGCGATCCGCACTCCCCTCCATGGATGGCCTCCATTAAGCGCTTCGACTCTTCTGCATCAACACACAGCTTATGCATTCCCAAATGGCCTCGTTTGTATAATTTACCCCTGCAGATGATAAACTGAGCAGCCATTCGCTGTATTGCCCTTTTATCTTTGGCATTTGCCCCATAGTGGATAAGCCTTCTTTTCCAAGAAGTTCCAGATATCATGATACTAGGGGTTCTGATCTTGTACTTCATCTATTGCAGCAATCAACTCATAGGTCGACATATACCTCTGTTCAATAATGATCGGGTGCATCCGGACTCCCAAAGGGATGTCTATCATAGAAGATAGAGTTGACAAAGCATCAGTGAGCCTGTTGTTCTCTCTTAATAGATGCGTGAAGGTTAGCATCTCAAACCTAGGAATTAGAATGTCCAGGGTTTGGTGATAGATTTTCATCCTCTTTTCCTTAACCTTCCAGTCTCCTTTTGCTTGAGACACAACCAGGTTCGAGTCCCTAATTATGTCCAACCGTTTTGCCCCTAGTTCTAGGGCGGCTTCTAAGCTAGCGATACATGCCTCTTATTCTGCTTCGTTGGTTGATACCTTGAACCAGAGTTTGAAAGCTAAAGGTATGTAGGAATTTTCGAGTGCTATCAGCAACACCCCTATCCCATAACCATACTAGTTAGATGCTCCGTCAAAGTACATAGTTCGAATCTCCTCTTCGACCTGTAGAATGGCCTCATCTGGGAACAAATACTCTACTGCTTCATCCCCCTTCACTAGGTGATCGGCTAGGAACTCCGCTACTGCTCTCCCCTTCACAGACTTGCGAGTCATATACTTCAAATCAAATTCAGAGAGAAGAAGCAACCAACGGGCTAGCCTACCCGTAAGCGCTGGTTTCTCAAAGAGATATTTGATGGGATGTAATCTCAAAACCATAATTACATAGTGAGCTAACAGGTAGTGCCTCAACTTCCTGGTAGCCTATGCCAAGGCCAAGCAAGCCTTCTCCAGCGGGGTGTAACAGGTCTCATATTCCAGCATCTTCTTGCGTAGGTAATAGATGGCTTTCTCCACTCTATCCTTAGATTCTTGCGCAAGCATGCATCCCACTGTCATGTTGGTTACTGATAGGTACAAAATCAATGGCTTCCCCAATTTTGGCAGTGACAACACGGGCAGGTTCTGAAGGTACTGTTTGATCTGCTTAAAAGCAACCTGGCATCAGTTATTCCATTAGAATTTCTTTCCTTTCTTCAGGAGACCAAATAGTGGTTCACAAGTCCAAGTTAATTTTGCAATAAACTGTCTTATGAATTGTACTTTACCTAGAAAGCCTCACACCTCCTTTTCAGTCCTTGGCGGTGGCATTTCTAGAATGGCCTTTATTTTGAAAGGATCGGCCTCAATGCCTCTTTGTGTAATCAAGAACCCTAGCATCTTCCTTGCTGTGACACCAAAAGTGCACTTTTGTGGATTCAATCGCAACCAATATTCTATGATTCGTTGGAAGAATTTCTTCAAGGTGGTGTAGTGGCCCTCTCTTTCCTTGGACTTGACAATCATGTCGTCCATGTACACCTCAACCTCTTTGTGGATCATATCATGCAAGTTCGGCGTTGCAGCCTATTGATAAGTAGCCCCAGCATTTTTCAAACCGAACGGCATCACCCTGTAGCAGTAGGTTTCCCACAGTGTGGTGAAGGCAGTCTTCTCTCTATCCTCGGGTGCCATCAAGATTTGGTTGTACTCGGAAAACCCATCCACATAGGAGAGCAATGCATGGCCTGTGGTGAAGTTCACTAATTCGTCGATGTGCGGTAGAGGAAAGTTGTCCTCCGGACTGGCTTTGTTCAGATCTCTGAAATCCACATACACCCGAATTCTGCCATCTTTCTTCGACACCAGAACAATATTGGCCAACCAAGTAGGATACTTAGATACTAGCAAGAACCCTGCGTCTATTTGTTTGGTGACCTCTTCCTTGATTTTCAAAGCCCAATCCAGGCGTATTCTCCGAAGCTTCTGCTTAATGGGTCAGGCCTCAGGGTCAAGAGGGATCCGGTGCTGTACAATTTCAGAATCGCTTCCAAGCATGTCTTCGTAGGACCACGCGAAAATATCTTTGAAATCTTTTAATAAAGCAACTAAGCACTTGCGTTCCTTTGAAGACAATGTGGACCCGATCTAGACCAAACGCGGATCCTTTTCAATACTCACATTAATTGAAATGATTTCATCAACCAGATGTTTTACAAACCGCTTCTCCTCTCGATCAATCAAATGTTTCAAAACTAGAGGAATTCCTTCCTCGTCATTTTTATTAAAATTTTGAAAGTCATGATCAATGCAATATACAAGTGGCACAGAAAAGTACTCAGAAACAGCAGTGGTACCATTCTTATTCAAAGCTTCCAACTCATCTAATTCCTCAGTTACAACCTACTCAAAAGAAAAGAAAAAAGACAACCTGGACAAAAAAACGGCATCCGAGTTATCAACCCCAGGAATACCGGACTCCGACTCAGAAGAACTGGAATCTGATTTCGACTCCACAGATTTTGTGGAATCAGATTCCGGCTCACTACCTGATTCAGAACTGCTGGACAAAAAGCCCTTCTCGAACTGCCAAATAAGGGAGGGTACGATAGATGCATCCAGAATACCACCGGAAGGATCCATAGCCGATTGATCTCCAATCATGGAAACGGTGAAGTCATCCCCCAAGCCCTCCAGTTTGATCTGAGGATCCGAAAGGAGACAAGCTAGTGCTGCTCCTATCTTAAGTTCACTGCTGTTGGACTTATCCTCTGTAGTCTGTTCAGCCTCAACAAGTAGGTCAGTCTGTTCTTCTGCAACTTCATCCCCTTGCAGCTGTAGGTCGAAGAAGATCTCAAAGCCGGCAAACGTTGCTTCTCAAAATTTAGCCATGGCTCAGGAAAGCCACAAAATGGGAAATCTTCCCCCTTCCGGATAAAACGGCCATTCAAGATTCCTTGAATGGGTCTATCCACCAGCTCATAGTGCTTCCCACTTTGCTTAGCTTTGACTCTTCTTACCATTTCCTTTCCTTTCTGAACCCAGTCCTCTTTGGTAGGTGTGTAGCCTAAACCAAAGGTATGAGGGTTATGTGGCACTTTGGCCAATGCAACAACGCCCTTCTGGCCGTTCCTTGCCAATCGCATTCCAGGTACATGCTGTAGCTTATTCATGAGGTAGACAAATTTAGCACTGACGTACAACCCCTCATCAATAGCCCTGATATCTTGCACCACTTGAGCCTCAGCCAAGGTGAACCCAGACAGGAAAACATCTTCATCACTATGTACAATTTCCAGTACCGGTGTAGTGACTTCCGGCAGAGGATGTACAGAAGAATTTCCAAAAACAATAGATACCCTCTTCTCATGAAGCTACTTCAGCATTTGATACAGAGTAGAAGAGATAGGTTTTGCTTAGTGCAGCCACGGCCATCCAAGGAGTAAGTTAAAAGTGGCTAGCACATCCAGGATGTGAAACTCAATATCCTGTTGTGTCGGGCTAACCTGCGTTCTGATTCGGACTGTCCCCATCACTTCCCAACTTGTATTGTCATAAGCCCGACTCACCTGGGTTGTTGGTACAAAGTCTATTGGCTTCAAGCCAATAGCAGAGGCCATGCGCGACGGTGTAGACACCCCATTTTTGACCGCCCTTAAGACTTGGGCGCTACTAATTGCTTACTTGGTGATGAAAGTTGTGCAGTGCAGAGGTTCAATTTCTTCAGCAAGGAGAGCGTCAATTCTAACCTTACACCCCATTTTTGGACCAAAAAATATTTTAGACCTTAAAACCCTCTCTTTCAAAATATTTTTGAAACAAAGTTCCTACGATGTTCCGAGGCTCACATTTCGTTAAATGTTGCGCTTTTCTGTAAACCGAGCGAGGACAAAGTGGAAATGAATGAAAAAAGAGGTGAACGCATTGAAAAAATCTTTAAAACATCTTGTTTAGAGGTTCGGAGTTGAATAAAAGAAAAGGAGAGAGAAGAAACCAAGCTGGGAAGGAAGTTGGGCATGAACAATTAAGAGAGGGTCAAGCAGCCCTCGCTAAATCGGGCCTACCCTTTTGTACATTTCGATTTCAACTATGAGGCCACCACCATTGGAAAGAAGAATTCTGGGGCTTCATTTTGCACTTAAGAATCTCCTAAAGCCAAGTTCAGACGAGGGAGATATGGCTGGTTGAAGTTAGGCATCAATCCGATTGAGCTGGAACTGAGCAGTCTTCACTAAAATGAGCATAACTTTTTACATACTTGGAATTTTGATGTGAGGCTGCCACCATTGGAAATCTTACTTCTGGGACTTCAATTTAGATACAAGAATGACCTGAAAAGGAGTCCATATGAATGAGATATGCTCGTTTGAAGTCGGGCCTGGAAGCAGATTTTTGGTGGACGACCGGCCACCTAAAGTGGCCGACAGCTGTTTTCCCTCCTTTTTAGCCTTGTTGTCCCCCTTTTGGCACTTTTTGGCCACTTGTTTCCCTCACCGGCCACTTGAACTGGACGACCGGCTAGAGAAGGTGGTCGGCCGACCACCTGAAGTGGCCGATGGCCATTTTTTTGCTCTTTCAGATATTTCATGTGCCAGCTGTGCCAATTGTTGGTCACTGAAAGCCTTTACCATATGCGTGTATGGATGGATTCAAGCAAGCTTTGGCTTGCATTTTCTATATAAGGGGAGGCCTCTCCCCCATTTTTGGGGTTCAAAAATTTTGTGAGCAAAAATTCTCCCTCTCTCTCTAGAACTCTCTTTGTCTCTATATTTTGTTCTTGAAAGTGAGTTTTCTGTTCATATTTGCAAAGAGACCCTTGATCAAATATCCCTATCTTGGAGCTGAGGTTCCTTAAGGCTTGTTTGGAGCTCCTAAAGCTGGTTTTGGCTCAGAAAAGTGCCTGTTTTTTAGTTGTGCTTCAAGAATAAGGATTTGTCCCTTTCAAGCTTTGCTTTAGCTACTTGTTTGACCACCTTTTCATGCTACTTTAAGGCTGGTTTAACTTCTAAAAAACTCTATTTTTAAGGTTTTAAAATAGTAGTTTAAGCCTTGTTTGGTTATGGGGTGGTTTACTCCCTTTGCTTTTTGGCTTGTAAAGTCTTTTGAGCCATCCTTCAAAACTTTTGAAATACCCTTTTCTTGGCCTTTATACCACTGAAATCCACGGAAATTTCAGTGGCAAAAAGTGTGTTTTGAGGTCCAAAATAGGAGGGGGTGGCCTCCCCTTCTTGTGTTTTGTTTGCATGTGTAGATGGCCTAAGATGTTAGCATGCTTTTATACTCTTTTGTAGCCTAGTTCAAGCATGTTTTTGGCTTTGTTTTGACCTGCTTCAACTCTATTTTTGGTTGGCTAGAACACTCCTTGCTTGCTTTTTGTACTTGTAGTGCAATCATGCTTACTAGCCTAGCATACTTGACAATTTAGCCTATCATTCTAGCTTGTGTTGGTTTGATTTCAGTATGTTTTTGCCACTGATTTAGCATGCTTTAACTCTGTTTTGAGTGGTCTTGGTTGCATGAGGCTTGCTTTGCATGGTTGTAGTGTAAATGACCTTTACTAACTTTGTGATTTAAGGTTTCTAACATGCTTTTCTTGGGTTGTTTGCATGCCATAGCACCATTTAGCATGTGATTTCAGAGCATATATCACTTTCACACTCTCACATATTCCACGCTTTCATTGCTTTTGAGAGTTGTGCTTTGTGTCTTGTTTGTGAGCCAACATGCGAGCATGTTTTTCTTGCCTTTTGTGCCTTAGTTTCAGCATGATTAGGCCACTGTTTTGGCATGATGTAGCTCTGTTTTGAGTTGGTTTGATCATTTGAGCATTGTATTGCATGCCTTTATGTAGACACCCCATTTTTGACCGACCTCAAGACTTTGATGCCATCGTTTGTGCACTCGATGATTGCACATGTTTGTGCCAGTTTTCAGTACTCGAAGGTCTCGGCCAAGCACCTTGTCTTTGAGCCTCTAAACCCTCTGTGTTTTGGCGTTGTTTTTAGGCCAAACCTTGGTGCCTCTTGGCTGAAGAATAGTGGGGCCCGACCGGCCACTTTTGGCATTTGCCAGCCAGTTTTTCTCCTTGCCAACTAGTTGGAGTGGCCGGTCAGCTAGTTAAAGTGACCCGTCGGCCACTTGAACTGGCTGGCAGCCAGTTTTCTCCTTTTTCTGATATTTTTAGATCTTTTGGGCCAACTATTAGGCATTGAAGCTATCCTCCATACACGTGTATGGATGTGGACGCGCCCTCGAGAGCCTTGCTTACCACAGTTCGGACTCAATGTCACGGTTCTTAATCTGATCTTGCAAAGTGCAATAGAAGACAAATAAAACACCAAAGAGTCCAAATCTGGCAAATTGTTTTGGAAAATTGATTTTTAAAAAAGAAGTCCAAATCAAGCATGCTTTCATGGTAATACTCACATGCATGCAAGATGCTAAAGCATAAACACTTATAGTGTACTTCGAGCCAAAACAAGAAACTAGTTAGTAATTAATGCATGTTCCTGGTTTATGTTAGCAATGACTAATGCAACACATGCAAAACAGAATTAGAGTAGGCTCGGCTAATCTAAAATGGCATATGAGATGTGACAATTCGATACATGTATTCAAATTAGGGATTGAAATACAATGCAGTTAGTATAATGCGCCAAGCCCGGTGCATGCAATACAGATGAACGATGCAAACATGTATAGCATAAGGATGCTAAACAAAATATTCCCTAAAACTAACCATCGTAAGCGGTTAAGTAAAAGGGAGAAAGACGTGGGGTTGAAAAACATGCATCACACACATGCACGCTTATTGCACAATTGTGCCCTCTCGACGGAGGGACCGAAAGAATAATACAAATCAACTAATTAACTAACTTACAAGCTAATTAATTAATTACAGAACCACTTAACTAATTAAACAAATTAATTAAGCTATGAAGACAGTAAATCAGCCTCGGGAAGAGGGACAAATGCATGCTTGACCGGCTTTGCTCGGAAATCCATTGCCATGCTACATGTTGCCTCTGTCTGCACTCCTCTGTACCTCTGGAAACTGTGCCAACTTCTGTGACACTTCTGAACTACCTTGGGGACATGCTGAGAGTCCATCGGCCAAGAGATAGGGCCATCGGCCAAGGAAAACTGGTCATCGACCAAAAATTAGGCTATCGGCCAATAATTTGTAGCCGGCCGGCACTGAAGATGGCCGACCGGCCATCCCTTCCTGCTGACTGCTTCTTTTGCTGCAACAGAGGACAGACAAAGCATGGCAATACATTTGCAAGACAATGTGTGCACAACCACCCTCCCTATCATGTCATAAGCTTAAGGGAGTATGGTTCTGGACCCTTGAACCATCAATCACGCATTTCAATGCATGATGGCCAAAGGAGCCGAATGTGCAATTAATATAAAATGAAATGCACACCAAAACACATAAGGGGGCCCCAACCTCTATCATGCTTGATCAAGAGGCAAGGAATGCACATACAATGCAATGCAACCTAAGCATGCAAGCAACTCAAGCATGATGCAAATCCAATGCAACATAAGCATGTAAGCATACAATATGCAATAGGTATACAACCTAAATATGCAAACATGCATGGCATGCAACAATATGCAAAATGAAACAAGCATGCAACAACATGGTAAGATGGACTTAAACCAAAATGGGCTACTCTCAAACATGCCCAAATCAATGGCCAAAGTGCTAAGAAATGATGGACAAAAGCACACACAAACATGCATGCTAATTGGCCTATCACCTAGGCATAAAAGAGCAACTTTCAAGAACACTTAAAAGAGGACAAATCATGCAAATATGACAACATCATGTGCTCTGAAATGATGCTAGGAATGATGCCAAATCACACACATAATCATAAGCATAGCATGCATAAGGCTCAAAACTTGAAGGTAACAAAAGGACTCACACCATGGCTATGTGAAACATGAAGCAAATGGCTAAAGTGAACCAAAACAGTCCTAAAGCATGCCAAAGTCAGCCTAAAACATGCAAGAACCAAAGCCAAAATAGGCTAGAATAAAGGGCCAAAAGCATGAGGCATGCAAGGCTATAAAAGAGGTGTTACACTACACCTATCACAACCAAACATGGCATGACTTGAACCATATAAATAGAGTTTTGGCATGTCAAAATAAGCCTAAAAACCCACTTAGATGGCATCCCAAAAACCTAAGCATGATGGCATACGCAATGATCCATTTATGAGGCATAAAACATTAACTCTTCAAAGCATTGAAACGATGACAAATGCAAGTAAACAAGCATGAAACATGGACTGAAATAACATAACAAATGATGCTAAATCATTGAAATGAGCCAAGTAATGCATGCTAGTGACTTGGATACTCAAAGCTAACAAGCTAGGTTGCATGGTGGCTATACAAAGCATGGCATACATGGCTAAAGAGACCAAAATTAGAGCATAAGCATGTTACAACAAGACTAAAAGCTTCATGGAGTTGAGCCAAAATCATGCTAGAAAGACATGTCAAAGTATGATGCATGTTAAGGCAAATAAGAGGATTGCAAGGCAAGTACATGGAGCATGTAAGAGGCCATCAAACCAACTCAAAATAGAGGTGTATTATGGCAAAACAAAGCCTAATACATGCTGAAATGAAGCTAAAACAAGCTAAGCAAACATGCTACCTACATAAGCCATTTATGTAAGCATTCGAGACAACAAGGAGAGGAGATGACCCTCTCCTACTTAAGACCTCAAAACCACCTTTCCACCACTGAAAATCCTATGGATTTCAGTGGTAGAAAGGTCATGCAAAGCTAAGAACAAGGCCCAAAAGGGATGGCCTAAAACAAGGCCTAACAAGGCCTTAGGAGGGGTAAACAACCCGAAACCAAAAAATGATCTTAAACAAAGATCTAAAGCAAGGAAAAATAGAACTTTTATCAGTTAATAGCTAAGCTTAAAACAATGAGTAAGAACGGCTAAAAACTTAAGCAAGAAAAGGTTATCTAGAGCAAGTTTACTCACCCTTGTAGAACCTCTTCAAGAACAAAGCTCCAGCAACTTTTCCAAGCTTAAACTACTCCAAGAACTATGAAACTAACTCCCTAGTGCCTCAACAATAAGAGGATGGTATATTGCTAGGTGCTCTAGTGCAAAAGTAATACAAAATCACACTTTAAGGCACAAATACACACACAAATCAAGAGAGAGGGAGATATAGAGATAGATAGATACAATTTCTCTAACCCTAAATTTCAGAACCTTTGAGAAGCAAGGAGGGGCTCCCTTCTTATAGAAAACCAATTTCAAAGCTTCTTAAGCAAGCTAATCAAAGGGGCAAATCCCTCCATACACGTGTATAGAGGGGGTGAATTGTGCATGCCAGCTATGACAGCTGTCATAAAATATTTGCATAAAGCAGATGAATAGGGTTCGGCCAGAAAACGTGGCCGATTGACCAACACAAGGGTCGGCTGACCAAATAGAGTGCCGATCGGCCAATACTTTTGGTCGATGGCAGGAAAACAAGGCTGATGGCTTCATGCCTTGGCCGTTGGGTTGAGGGGATGGCCAACAAGCCACCCTCTTCCCTCAGAAGCAAAAACACAAGTGTTTGGTCCACAACCAAGCACAAAACAGACAAGTTGAGAGATCTTGAGGTAAGGCGTGTGGCTGAGACCTCCAGAAACTCAAAACGAACACAGGAATGGAGGATCATCGATTGTTCAAACGATGACGTCCAAGTCTTGAGGACGGTCAAAAATGGGGTGTCTACAGTTGCCCCCTTTTTGACAAAACTCAAAAGTCATAAAAATGACGGGAGTGAATGTCAAAGCCCAGAGACGACCCATTTTTGACAAGGCTGAAGACTTAGACAAGCATACAAGATAGCAAGATATGTGCCCAAAGGCCAGGGCAAAATGCAAGTGACGTGCACGGTGCCGAACATAACTTATGATCGTGCAAAGAAAGCTGTAACGAAGCAAAATATGCAACAGTTTTAAGCAAGCGAGTTTGAACCAAACTACATTACATGCAGAAAGGATGTAAGAGAATTATGCAATTCTCACTACGTCTCACGCAGAGAATACAATACTGTCTGGTTTGTCTGGTCGCGCCAGCTTCAAATGAACCGTACATACAATATTGTGCCTGTAAAGGAAAGAAACTTAACAGGTATAATATCGTTAGAAACATGCATAGCAACGGAAGTGAGAAGTGCGTGACAACGCGAGTGAAGCGTGCATAACAATGCAAGTATAACATGCGAAACAACACAAGTTAGAGATGTGTGCGAAACAACGCAAGATAGAGATAAGTTGCAAAACAATGCAAGTTAGATAGAGTTGCAAAACAATGCAAATTAGAGGGGTTGCAAAACAATGCAAATTAGAGGGGTTGCAAAACAATGCAAGTTAGATAGGTTGCAAAACAATACAAGTTAGTTTGCAAAACAATGCAAGTTAGATGAGTTTGCAAAACAATGCAAATTAGAGGGGTGCAAGACAATGCACAAGTTAGGGGGGTGCAAAATAATGCATAAGTTAGAGTGGTGCAAAACAATGCACATAACGAGCAAGGCAATGCAAGTAATAGGGAATGCAAAAACGACACAAATAACGAGTAAGACAATGCCGGTTATAGGGAATGCAAAACAACGTAAATAACGAGCAAGACAATGCCGGTTATAGGAAAAATGCAAAACAACACAAATAACGAGCAAGACAATGTCGGTTATAGGGAATGCAAAAGAACGCAAATAATGAGTAAGACAATGCCGGTTATAGGGAATGCAAAACAACGCAAATAACGAGCAAGACAATGCCGGTTATAACGAAAATGCAAAACAACACAAATAAGGAGCAAGACAATGCCGGTTATAGGGAATGCAAAACAACGCAAATAAGGAGCAAGACAATGCCGGTTATAGGGAATACAAAACAACGCAAATAACGAGCAAGACAATGCCGGTTATAGGGAAAATGCAAAATAATGCAAATAACGAGTAAGACAATGCCAGTTATAGGGAATGCAAAACAACGCAAATAACGAGCAAGACAATGCCGGTTATAGGGAAAATACAAAATAACGCAAATAACGGGGAAGACAATGCCGGTTATAGAGAAGAATGCAAAACAACGCAAATAACAAGCAAGACAATGCCGGTTATAGAGAAGAATGTAAAAAAACGCAAATAACGAGCAAGACAATGCCGGTTATAGAGAAAAATGCAAAACAACGCAAATAACGAGCAAGACAATGCCGCTTGTAGGGAAAATGCAAAACAATGCAAATAACGAGCAAGACAATGCACTGTTATAGGGAAAATGCAAAACAACACAAATAACGAGCAAGACAATGCCGGTTATAGGGAAAATGCAAAACAACGCAAATAACGAGCAAGACAATGCCGATTATAGGAAAAATGCAAAACAAGGCAAATAACGAGCAAGACAATGCCAGTTATACAGAAAATGCAAAACAAGGCAAATAACGAGCAAGACAATGCCAGTTATAGGGAATGTAAAACAACACAAATAACGAGCAAGACAATGCCGGTTATAGGGAATGCAAAACAACGCAAATAATGAGAAGACAATGCCGGTTATAGGAAATGCAAAACAATGCAAATAACGAGCAAGGTAATGCCGGTTATAGGGAATGCAAAACAACGCAAATAACGAGCAAGACAATGCCGGTTATAGGGAATGCAAAACAACGCAAACAACGAGCAAGACAATGCCGGTTATAGGGAAAATGCAAAATAACGCAAATAACGAACAAGACAATGCCAGTTATAAGGAATGCAAAACAATGCAAGGTAGGAAAATGCATGACAATGCAAATGAAATATGCGAGATGACGCAAGGTGAGGAATGCATGATAATGCAAATGAAATGTGCATGACAATGCGAGATATGTACATGACAATGCATGTAATGGAATGCATGACAATGCGAGATATGTGCATGACAATGCATGTAATGGAATGCATGACAATGCCAGAGATGTGCATGACAATGCATGTAATGAAAATGCATGGCAATGCGAGAGATGTGCATGACAATGTATGTAATGAAAATTCATGACAATGCAAATGATATACAAGACAAAGCATGTGGTATGCGCATAACAATGAGAAATAGATGTTCATGACAATGTAAGAGCGAAGTGACGTATAGGCAACGCGCGCTTTACAAGCATGACGAAGCATTCATTAGGCATGACATTCAAAAGCAATTCTCGAATATTGCAATGTATAAAAGGATACGAAAAGGATACATCTCATACGTATCAAGTGCCGCACACGGAAGGCACGATTCGAGGTCAACTCGGAGGCCGGTTAGGCTTCAACAGTGTGTTTTCTTACACTTTCTTGAGAGATGAAGGTCCCAAACAACATAACTGATCCAAACAAGGGTGTTGGAGGTGCATCTACCACAAGGGAAGCCCATCGGCCACAAAATGAGCTCATCAGCCAAACATTTAGCCGATCGGCTAATAATTTGGTCGATCGGCTAAAAATAGCAGTTTCGGGGCAGGTTTGTCTTTTAGCCACAGGTCTTTAAATATGGGGTTCCAAACCTCATTTCCTCACTTCTCCAAGCTCGAAAAACATTTCCCTTTCTCTCTAGGTGATTTCCCGACCTTCGATCCGTGTTTTTCTCTTGTTTTTGACCCTTTTCCATCATTCGATTCGCGAAACTCTTCCCGTTTCGCACACTTTGAATCGATCGAAACTCGATTCCGTTATCCCTTTCTTGATTTTCACCACTTGGGGTTTGTTTCCCCCCCGGGTTTACCTTGATCTTCATGCCTTTTCCACACTCTGACGTTTTCTCTCATTTTTCGCCCCTCAGGGTTGACTTTTGGGTTGACTTTTCACATTCTTGCTCGTTTTTCGCATCCTTGGCCATTTTCACACTCTTCCTGAGATGGCAGACAACATTCCACGATGTGGGACTCCCCCGGGGTTGGACATGGACCTTGAGGTCGAGCTTTTGCCTCTCCATGTCCGACCATTCGACCCGGCGACCTACAGGGTGGCGGTATATGTGTTGCCTCCCGATGGCATCTGCCACTTTAGGAGTTATGCACGGGGCGCGCCGCCAGAGCTTTTGTTGCATGAGCCAGAGTCACATCTGTCTTACGGCGCCGCTGAGGTATGCTCCTTCTCTGTTTCATTTTCTGCACTGTAGAACATCTAACTGCGATAGTCGATTCTGTTCTTTAACTACTTAACCCAGATACACTGATATGTCATATGCTGTAGTTCGTCGTGAGCACACCCACACTCGATATCTATTTAAACTCAAACACATGGACACACATTGCATTTTCAACTGAATGACCCGAACATACTGATAAATCATATGCTGTAGTTCATCGTGAGCACACCCGCACCCAACGTCTGTGTAAACTCGAACACATGCACACACATTGCATTTTCAACTGAATGACCCAAACATACTGATACATCAAATGCTGTAGTTCATCGTGAGCACATCCATACTCAATATCTGTGTAATCTTGGACACATGCACACACACTACATTTTCATCAATTCTGAGTGCATTCAACACTGTATTTCTAACACTGCTTCGCAACTGTTTGTTTTGAACACAGGGAGATTCCCATGCCTTCCGGGGGTATGGGAACACCGTTGCCCGTGGTTGGTATATGGAGTTGCCCGACGCGGTCCGTCATATTGTCGACCAGGCTGGCTTTGGAACTTTCTGCATGGGACTCTCGCGCCTCACTACGAATAGGCCCCTTCTTGCCGCTTTGGTGGAGAGGTGGTGGGACACCACTGACTTCTTCCACCTTTCTATTGCCGGGGAGATGACGATGACTCCCTTTGACTTTTCCATGCTCACAGGCATCGGACTAGGGGGTGATCCGATCCCCTTTGATATAGATATGGACGAGTGGGATGTCGCCCAGATATACTTGCTCGGCGCTTAGCCACTTCTTGCCCAGTCTGGGTTCATGAGGTACTCATGGTTTGAGGATCACTTCCGAATTTAGGCGCCCACGACTCGCGAGGAGGAGGAGCAGTACGCTCGTGGCTTCATCATGTTCCTGCTGGGGACCACCCTCTTCGCCGACCGGGCGAACACTGTCGCCCTATACTTGCTAAGCGCACTGGTGGACGTGACCAGGATCTGCTGCCATGACTGGGGTGGCATAGGCTTGGCCACTTTCTACGGATATATAAGCTCATCTTCTCACTGCAGCGGACACCTGCTCGGAGGATACTGGCGGGCCTGGGAGGTAAATTTTCCTTTCTTGCCTTTTCATTTTGCTTTACATTATCTGTACACTGCAAACATACAATTTGTTTTACACTGACTGTACATTGCACACACTGCACGATCTGTACACTGTTCTGCGATTCCTGCTCTATTTGTATTTTTCTTTATCTGATAAGCATACTCGTATCTGCTCTGTTACACTATACAGTTGTGGGTGTATGCCTACTTCCCTAGGCTTGCCCCAGTGTCCAATAAGGAGATCCCCCTCGGCGTTCTATTTTCTCACCACTTCGATGTGAGATGTGAGCGAAGGCCACGGGATTCTTTTGTGTTCTTCCGCTAATACTTTGACACCATCACCGCCGCAGAGGTATTTCAAACTTTACAGTTCATTTAAGCCTTGCTTTACATTATACTTTCAATAGTAGATAACAAACTGTATATCCTATTTGTAGATCACCTGGCAGCCTTAGGCTCCGTTGCCGGAGGTGGGCAGAGATCAGTATGTGGGCGCTTGGGAGACTGCCCGATTCAAGATTCTGCTGGAGGGCCCGGTCTGTCGGGCTTGGTACTTGGGTGAGCGTTTCCTGCGCTAGACCCTTGGTTTGCCGGAGCAGATAGTTTCGAGTCCACCTTCTTCCCACATAAGGCATATTGAGAGGTACACCTTTGAGAAGATGATGGATTATACAATCGGCTGGGACTCGGAGCCCTTTAGAGATGAGGGCGACTATACTGAGTTCATTCAGGCCTATCTAATGCGGCCTTTGACCAGTGCTCGCCGAGCCGAGTGAGAGAGGCCTGCAGCGCCAGCGATCGGAGCAGGAGCACCGAGGGCACCGAGGGCACGTGGGAGGAGTGGGTCTTGAAAAGTACAGGAAGCTGGATGGCCAGAGCTGCCAATGACGATGACATGCCAAGGACAGGGTGGGGAGACGTACCAGATACCCATTGCTCCTCCTCCAGCTAATCATGAGCTTATCGGAGTCTACAGCTCGACCCCGGTATGTACTATTATACTTTGTATTCTGTACAGTTATTTCTTTTCACTTGATATTCCGCAAAATACTAATGACTTTAACACTTTTGCAAGCTTCCGTCGAGTACACTCGCTAGTCTCTGGAGCTGACTGCTTCCGTGATGGGGATGCTGTAGCAGAGCATCGACCTGTTGACCATCTACGGTATCCCGGTAAGTTCCTTCAACCGTAGTCTCAAACTTTGCATAATCTGTTTCATACTGATCTGACATACCACATTGTCGATACGGCACTTGATGCACAGCACTCACGGCACTGATACACTTGAACTCACATACTGCTCCCAGCATTGATCATGGCATTCATACACTGTACTTGGACACATTGCCCATAGCATTCATACACTGTACTCACACACATTGCTCACAGCATTCATACACTGTACTCACACATTGCCCACAACATTCATACACTGTACTCATAGATTGCCGACAACATTCATACACTGTATGCACACATTATATTCGGTATTCAAACCCTGTTTTGCGTGGCATAACTGATGCACTTACCATTTGTTCCTTTCAGGCCCCATTCCAGATTCCGGCCGCGGGAGGTGCTCCAGCTGGACCATCTGTACCTGCTCAAAGAGGAGGGGAAGTTAGGCGAAGGATGACTATCCATAGCCGAGGCAGACACAGGCGCGCCCGTGCTGAGAACAGTTCACGAGAGCTCCTTCTTGATGATTCTGAGGAGGAGGCGGCGTCGTCCCAGGGTGAGGCCGGAGACAGCTCAGACTCTGACTACGGAGCCGACGGTGGCGATCCTGGACCCTCATCCAAGAAGAGGACCAGGACGGACTCCCGCACTTGAGACTATTGATGTTGACCCAGACACTTGCTGCTTTTCTTTTTTTCTTTGTTCAGAAATTTTGTTGCTTTTCTTTTCCTTTTTTGCTTTACTTTTCTTTTTGCTAGTAGTTTAAAGCACATTGTACTACCTTAGGTAGGTTTTATTTTCTCAAAACTATGTACTTTGCAAAAGACATATGATGAAATGAAATAGCTATTTTGTTCAAAAAGTGTTACATTTGTACATTCTACGTATTGCATCGCATTACATAACAATGTAAATGAGATTAAACTTTTGTTTTGAAAACTGAACAATCAAATTGCAATTAATCAGGTAATGAACCAACTAACGACAAAACAACTCGATAAACAAAACAAAGACCTCAACAAGCTAACCAAGTGTAAATACAACTCGATAAGCAAAACAAAAACTTAAAGAATACGAAATACAACTTGATAAACAAATGTACAACAACTCGATAAGCAAATAGGCGTGATTTCGCAAAATCAACACTGGAAGGCATTGGAAGTGGAACCAATCACAAGTTTTCAGTATGTTTAACACATAGACTGCTCATAAAACAAGGGAAGAGGCCATCGGCCAATGGAAAAGGCCATCGGCCACAATAAATGGCCATCGGCCAACATTTTTAGCCGATCGGCCAAAACATATGGTCGGTCGGCAATATTTTTGACCGATCGGCCAAAAATGGCAAAAACCTCTAGAATGTTGACACCTGTATTCCACTCAAAACCTTATCTTTTGCAAAAGCCTCAATTTCGTAGTTTTTCTCATTTCAACACTGATTTGCACCAAATTCTTGTCCAAAATCTCATAACTTGGATTGCCAACTTGGATGGCTCAAAAAAGCTAAATTTTTGGGGCTTCAGCATAAATGTGCTATTCACTTTAGGTCACACCCCGCTGCGTTTTCCGTTCCTCTATGCCGCGGCAAGATTTTGGAATCCGGTAACACATGTCTTTAGCTTTCGCGGTCAAGAGATGTGTCATACTTTCAAGGATTTCCAAGCTTTAATGGAATCCGAGCGTAATGAAGAAATCTTGCCTCAGCTCCGGTTCGGCCACGTCCAAGCCTTAGGATGGATGTGCGGCCTTACTTTGCACGATGCTCGGTCATTGATTCACAATGGAGAGCTGGACATTCCGAGCTTGGTTTGTCGGTTTTCTGATATCGATGACCGCAGCGACCATGATTGGCAGGGTTATCGGCAACATGCGCTTTGCTTGTGCATGCTGTCTCATTTCTTACTTACCCTAGGCTCCGGTGGGTTTAGCACTTGTTTGATCGAAAGTCGCCGAGGGCCTGAAAGAGGGCAAAAGCTGCATCGCCATGACGTTAGCCGAGACATTGATAGGTTTGGACACTTTTCATCGCCGGGAGACGGCTAGGTTTGCAGGGGAGTCCACTACTATTGCAGGTAATGTTTCCCACCCCATCTCACATATATATTGCTCACATCACTCGGCCCTCAGGCTCGGTTTTTCTCTCAAAACCCTTTGCTTACTTTTTCTCTCAACATACACCTCTCTATTCTTTAATCTCTCATTTTCAATCCCTCTCCAGGTATGGTTAATGGACAAATTAAGAGTGATGGACTCATGTTCGGTATATTCAGCTCGCAGCTATTTCTCCTGACGACGTCTAGTCAATGCTCTAGATGAAGGATTGTGGTACAACTGGATATGCAATTCATCCATGGACCACATTGCTTGGCTCTGCCCTTGGCTTAATCTACCGGCGATGAGCTATAGCATGACTCGCCAAGCTGAGATCCAGTTGATTGGCTTGACACACTACGTGTTTTACTTTCCGTTTCGGTTCCGACGCCAGTTGGGACATGATCAAACTTGCCCAGAAGAGGGGATTGAGTACCCTGCTACATTTCCAGTCTGAGGCATGCAGCTAGCTCGGTATGCCACAGCCTAGAGGACGAGAGAGCTTCTGGCCTCCACTTCCACTTTCAGCTGCACCCTCTCTGATGAGTGCATAGATTGGCTTAATGAAGAGGCACAGGCAAGGCCCACTTTGACATCAGAGGCTTCGACCAGCTTTGGGAGGGGACGCAGGAACACCTGACTATGCCCTAGATTTATTTGCTTTAATTAGAACTTTCAAGTTTTCTTTATGAATGTAATGAAAAGCAACTTCAATTTTGTATTCAAGAGCAAGAGAACTCTGTATTGAAATCAATGAAATTGAAAGTTGTGGTACTGAAAATTTTCCGTTTGGTCCAAAAATGGTCTAAGTTGTAAAAAGATTAATTTGAGCAAAATCAACTTTTATTTAAACTTGTCAAAACCATTTTCGATATGGATCAGAACTGGACACGCCTGAGATCTGTCACTGAGATGCACAACCCCGGATCCCAGCAACTGGAAAGTTGCCCCTAGTCTAAGTAGCACTGCTCCAGAGATCATAATCACGCTCTTGAATGCTGAATAGACAAAGATGACCAAGGCGATCACATGGACAAAGTTGATCGGGGAAGTGTTTATGGCTGGACTTCAGGATGAAGTTACCTACATATCTCAAAGATGGGAATCAAGCCTTACGTAGTTCGGGTTAGGTTCACTCGTGTATTAACCCTCACATTTTACGCTCTAACTTTTGCCAAGGCCGCCCTTTGCGGGTTTTCAACTTTGCGAGCTCAGTTTTTATAATTTCAAACTTTCTGTGCTCTAACTTTTGCGTAGGTTGCCCTTTCGGGTTTTTGGCCTAGTGAGCCTCTCAGGGAAAGTATTTCTTCAACTTGTCCATGTTGATTGAATGGGAGAACTCTAGGCCATCTAGGTCCATCAGAACGATAGCTCTGCCATACCAGATAGACTTGATGATGTAAGCACTAGTCCAATTGGGTCTGAACTTACCCCTAGGGTCGTGAATGGGAGCTCGGTTATCTTTGAGCACCAAATCTCCTTCTTTCAAATTCCTGGACTTAACCTTCTTGTTAAAAGCCCTGGCAATTCTGCGTTGATAACCTTGAACATGGTACAGTGCTTTCAGCCTTCTCTCGTCAAACAGCATAGGTTCTTCGAATTTGTTCTACTGCCAATTTGCCTCAGCTATCTGACACTCAGCCAATACTCGCAATGACGGAGCCTCAATTTCGATAGTTAGAACGGCCTCTATTCCATAAACCAATGAATACGGAGTCGCCCCAGTAGAAGTTCTAATTGAAGTCCGGTAGCCCCACAAAGCAAATGGCAACTTATCTGGCCAGTCCCGGTAGGTTTCTACCATTTTCTGCAAAATGTGTTTGATGTTCTTGTTGGCGGCCTCAACTGCTCCGTTGGTCTGCGGCCGATATGTAGATGACTTGTGAAAAGCCATGTTGTATTTGTCCAACAAGTCGATCACTTCCTTCTTGAAGTGGGAACCGTTATCTAAAATGATCTCGTTCGGGATCCCGTAGCGGCAGATGATGTTGTTCCTGATGAACTTTGCAACGTGCGAAGCCTTCAACACCGCATAAGATTGGGCCTCAACCCACTTTGTGAAATAGTCTATTGCGTCCAGAATGAACTCATGCCCATTGGACCCCTTCGGAGTAACAGCCCCGATCACATCAATCCCCCAGATTGAAAATGGCCATGGCGAAGTCATGTTGTATAGCTTTGACGGCGGAATGTTCATGCGGTTTGCATGGATCTGACATTTGTGGCATCGTCGGACAAAGCCAATACAATCCTCCTCCATGGTGGACCAATCGTAACCCTGTCTAAGGATCTTCCGGGCTAGCATCACCACGTTCATGTGCGCTCCGTACTCTCCTCTATGGATGGCTTCCATCAGGCGCTTCGATTCTTCAGCATCAACACACAGCTTATGCATTCCCAGATGACCTCTCTTGTACAGTTTACCCCCGCAGACGATGAACTGAGCAGCCATTCTTTAATTGCCCTCTTATCTTTGGCATTTGCCCCTGGTAGATACGCCTCTTTTTCCAAGAAGTTCCGAACATCGTGATACTAGGGGTTCTCATCTTGAACCTCATCTATGATAGCAATCAGCTCGTAGGCCGGCACGAATTTCTGGTCAATGATGATCGAACACATTCAGACTCCAAAAGGGATGTCTATCATAGAAGATAGAGTTGCTAGTGAATCTGCGAACCTGTTGTTCTCTCTTAACAGATGAGCGAAATTAAGTTTCTCAAACTGAGGAATCAGCAAGTCCAAGGTCTGGTGGTAAATTCTCATATTTTCTTCTTTGACTTTCAGATCTCTTTTAGCTTGAGATACAACAAGGTTCGAGTCCCGGATGACGTCCAACCATTTTGCCTCTAGTTCTAGGGCAGCTTCTAAACCAGCAATGCATGCCTCATATTCTGCTTCGTTGTTCGAGACTTTGAACTGGAGTTTGAATGCTAGAGGGATGCAAGAATTGTCGGGTGCTATCAACAACACCCCTATCCCATACCTGTATTGGTTTGACGCTCCGTCAAAGTACATCGTCCAAGTTTCGTCTTCGACATGCAAAATAGCCTCGTATGGGAATAGGCACTCAACTGCTTCATCCCCTTCCACAGGGTGACTGGCTAGGAACTCTGCTACCGCTCTCCCCTTTACTGACTTGTGCGTCACATATTTCAAAACGAATTCAGAAAGCAGAAGCAACCAACGGGCTAGCCTACCTGTAAGTGCCGGTTTCTCAAAGAGATATTTGATGGGATCTAATCTTGAAACCAACATTACGGAGTGAGCTAACAGGTAGTGCCGCAGCTTCCTGGTAGCCCATACCAAGGCAAGATAAGCCTTCTCTAGCGGAGTGTAGTGGGTCTCATAACCCAGCATCTTCTTGCTCAGGTAGTAGATAGCTCTCTTCACTTTGTCCTCGGACTCTTGTGCAAGCATGCAGCCCATTGTAGTTTTAGTCATTGAAAGATACAAAATCAACGGTTTTCCCGGCTCAGGCGGTGACAACACGGGTGGGTTCTGTAAGTATTGCTTAATCTGTTCAAAAGTAGCTTGGCATCAGCTGTCCCATTGGAACTTCGTTCCTTTCTTCAGGAGACCAAAAGAATGGTTCATAAGTCAAGGTTAATTTTGAAATAAACCGTCTTATGAATTGCACTTTACCCAGAAAGCCTCGCACCTCCTTTTCAGTCATTGGTGGTGGTATTTCTAAGATGGCCTTGATTTTAGAATGGTCAACTTCAATACCTCTCTGTGTAATCAAGAAACCTAGCATTTTCCCTGCTGTAACACCAAACGTACATTTATGAGGATTCAGCCACAACCGAAATTCTCTAATCCTTTGAAAGAACTTTTGCAAGGCGGTGTAGTGACCCTTTCTTTCTTTGGACTTGACAATCATGTCATCCACGTACACCTCAACCTCTTTGTGGATCATGCCATGTAATATCGTGGTCGCAACCCATTGATATGTAGCTCTAGCATTCTTCAGCCCAAACGACATTACCCTATAACAATAGGTCCCCCACAGGGTGGTAAAAGCAGTCTTCTCCCGATCTTCGGGTGCCATTACAATCTGGTTGTAGCCTGAAAAGCCATCCATGAATGAGAGCAATGCATGCCCCGCTGTGAAGTCCACTAACTCATCGATATGCGGCAGAGGAAAGTCGTCATTCGGACTGGCTTTGTTCAAATCCCTGAAATCCACACATACCTGGATTATGCCATCCTTCTTCGGTACTAGAACGATGTTGGCCAACCAAGTTGGGTATTCAGATACCAGCAGGAACCCTGCGTCAATTTGCTTGGTGACCTCTTCTTTGATATTGATAACCTAGTCTGGGCGGATCCTTTTGAGCTTCTGTTTAACAGGTCGGGCCTCTAGGTCAAGAGGGATCCGGTGCTGTACAATCTTAGGATCGATTCCAGGCATGTCTTCGTAGGACCATGCGAAAACATCTTTGAAATCTTTTAATAAAGCGACTAAGCGCTCGTGCTCCTCCGAAGACAACGTGGACCCGATTTGGACCAGCCTCGAGTCCTTTTTAGTACCAACATTAATTTGGGTGATTTTATCAACCAACAGTTTTACAAACCTCTCCTGCTCTTGTTCTAGCAAATATTTCAAAACCGGAGGAATTTCTTCCTCGTTGTTTTCATCGAAGTTTTGAAAGTCTGAATTAATGCAATAAATCAAGGGTACAGAAAAGTAATCGAAGCCCACAATCGCACAATTTTCATTAATCACTTCATCCAGTCCATCTGATTCCTCTGTTACAACAGACTTAAAAGAGAAAGAAAAAGACAACCTGGACAGGACTGTGGCATCCGGGTTATCACTCCCAGGAATACCGGACTCAGACTCAAATGAGCTGGAACCTGATTCTGACTCACAAGACTTAGTGGAATCAGATTCTGGCTCACTACCTGACTCGGTGCTGCTCGATAAGAATCCCTCCTCATACTGCCAGACGAGGGAGGATACGATGGATGCATCCAAAATGTTAGAAGGTAGGCTCGTAGCCGTTTCATTTCTAATCATAGACACTAAGAAATCATCCTCTAAGCACTCATGTACAATCGGAGGATCTGATAGTAAACAGGCTAGTGCTACCCCCATTTCAATCTTGGTGCTCTCGGAATCCACTTCCTTACACTGCTCAACCTCAGCTGATGGGTCTGTCTGCTCCTTGGCAACATCATCCCTGGATAACTACAAGTCGAAGAAGATCTCAAATCCCGGCAAGCGCCTCTTCTCTGCGTTCAACCATGGCTCTGGGAAGCCGCAGAATGGAAAATCTTCCCCCACTCGGACGAAGTGTCCGTTCAGGGTGCCCTGGATGGGCCGATGTATCAAATCAAAATGCCTCCCGGTCTGCTTGGCTCTGTCTCTCCCAGCCATTTCTTTATCTTTTCTCACCCACTCCTCTTTGGTGGGTAGATAACCCAAGCCAAAGGTATATGGGTTGTGCGACACTTCGGCCGATACTGCAATGCCCTTCCGGCCACTTTTTCCTAGTCCCATCCCAGGGATGTGTTGGAGCTTGTTCATAAGGTACACTGATTGTGCGCTGACATACAACCCCTCATCAATAGCTAAAATGTTCTGAACAACCGGGGCCTCGGCTAGGGTAAATCCTGATAGGAACACATCTTCTGCACCATGCTCGATTTCCAAAGCCGGTGTAGACACCTCTGGCAGTGATGAATCGATGAATTCCCAAAAACTATGGCCACCCCTTTCCCGTAGGGGTATTTCAACATTTGATGCAGGGTGGAAGAGACTGCCTTCACCTGGTGTAGCCACGGCTGCCCTAGGAGTAGGTTAAAGGTTGCGAGAACGTCCAAAACATGAAAGTCAATTTTGTGTTGTCCTGGACCAACCTGGGTGTGAATCTTCACGGTCTCCATCACTTCTCTGCTAGTGTTGTCATACGCCCGTATTACTTGGGCAGTTGGCTCAAAGTCCGTGGGCTTCAACCCGATTGCATATGTTGTCCTTGACGGGCATACGTTAATAGCGGATCCTGTATTGACAAGAACCACCAGTACCCACTTGTTTCTGTATTCCACAGAGATATAGAGAGGTTTGTTATGGTTTGCGCCCTCAAGCGGTAGTTCCTTGTCAGAAAAGGTCAACGTCGGGGAAGCTCCTCCCGGAAAAACCAATCCTACCAGCTACTTAGGAGTGGTATCTATTGAAAGTTTGGCTTTGTCCATTGCTGAAAGGACAGCTTGTCTATGAACTCTTGAAACCATAAGTAGTCCCCAGATGGAGATGTCTGCTTGTATCTTCTTCAGCTGTTTCAACACAGCCTCCTCTTCGAGCAGCTTTTCTTTCTGCTTCTCTGCCTCCTTGTCCTTTCCGGACGCCTCTGGTTGATCTAAGTGCGTGGGCTTGAAATAACGCCCGCTCCTAGTCATGTGGTCAACTTCACCAATGTACTAGGTGTCATCCGGCTGGTTATTCCCCCAGTCCTCATCTGTGTGGACAAGACATAGGTCATTGTCTTCCCACCACATGCCATCGGCAGCCGACAGACACCTGTCCGGCTCTGTTACAACTATTCCTGTACCAACAACATCTTCATTTCCTGTGCACACAACATATTCTGTTCATGTACCCGCAGCACGTTCTGTCCCCACAGGGGTTTTAGCTTTTCTAACCCTCTCGGATTCTTCGATCCTTTCCTGCTCAAACTGCTTTAGTGTAGCCTGTTGTTCAGTATCTTTTATTCCCAAACTGCCCGTATTCTGAGCAAAATTCTTTACACCGGTGCTCTCCGGCGATGTACTCTGATCTTCAGCCCTTCCGGCCACTGTTGATGTCTTCGTCCCTGACGAACCCTATTCTAGCTGAGGTTGTTCAACAATATCTGGCTGATCGTCAAGCCACCTAGTAGACTCAGTTGACTCATCAAACCAATTGATTGCCACGTCCCCTGAATCCTATTCTTCAAAGAACTGCAGATTTGCAATGTCTTCTTCTAGATCCGCTAGGTCATTTAGCCCCTGATTAGGTTCATCCTCTCGTATTACACAAATCTCTACCCCCACTGGTAATTCCACATTCGGCCTAGCCTGGCCTGCTGATATAATGTAACCACTCGGGTTGTTCAGGAAACTCTCAGACCCCTCAAGCTTTGTATGATCATTCTGATCTGCACCCGTAGTTGACTCGATTCTATCTTCGATAGCCACCACCACCTCAAGTTGGGTTTGGGAGATGTCCAACATACACAAGTCAGTGCTGTCAGGAATGAACACCTCCGGCTTGGGTAGGTGAGAAGGGGTGATGTATATGCTAGGGTCATATGACACAACCCCAGTTTGGATAAGATTGATGCATTTGGCAGGTGGAGCTTGGTTATGTGGTGGAAAAGGGTTGGATGTGACATTCGGTTTCTCCATAGGCACGATCACTCTATTGTCAATGAGATCCTGAATCTGATGACGCAATCGAAAGCACTGGTCGGTGTCATGACCATGCTGTTGGTGAAAGGCGCAGTACTTGGCTGGGTTATGGGAAGTAGGGAGTTTATCTGGTAGCGGCCGTGGCTCCAGGAGCTTCAAGTTCCCTTTCCTGATTAAAACCCCCAGAGCTTTGGACGGGGGCATGTATAGTGGTGTGAAAGGTTCTTTGGCCTCGAGGTGAATGGTGTAGCTGCAAGGGTTCTCGGGGTGGTGGTGGTGACCATTCCCACATCTGAAGATCTGCTAACTGCAGCACTGCTTGTGCATGCATTTGTATTGTGGTTAAATGCCCTTTTGGGCTGCTCTCTATCCTGGTCAATCAGACCCTGTTTCATAGCATCCTCGATCTGCACCCCTATCTTATGTAGATCTGCAAAGGTGGGGAGGGGGAGAACGATCATCTTTTGCATAAGCTTTGGCTGGAGGTTATGCACAACCATTCGAATCTGATCTTTGTTAACAAGCCTGATGGTCATCATCGAAGCTTTGGCCCTCTATCGGGTCACAAAATCAGAGAAACTCTCCTTAGGCTCCTGCCTAGTTATCTCAAGATCATGGGTTGTAATCTTAATCTATGTAATGTAGGAGTATTGAGCTATGAAGGCCTCGGCCATCTCCTCCTAACTCCTCTTGACAGAGTTTTCCAGTTTTGCATACCAAATAGCCGCTACACCCGATAGGGTCCGGCCAAACAAGGAAAGCTTCTGCAATCTGGATAGGCCCATCGGCCTCAGTATATCCGAGAACAGCCTCAAATGCACCATAGGATCTCCAGACCCATCGAAACGATCTATTTGCGGCATTTTAAACCGGTCTGGCAGTGTCATGGCCGAGTCGGTATACATGTTCTCAATATCTGGGATGGATTTTACACCCTGAGGTTTCTTGAACAGCTTTTCAAGCTTTCTCACTATTAACGCTGTGGGGTCCACCTCGAACTCCAAGGGAGCATTCGGCAGGTTAGTTTGTACTTTGGATAGTTGGGGTAGAATCGGGGGCGAAGCCGGCCCTATTGGAATTTCCGTATCATCCTGGACGGGTGTTGTCTCCCCGAGTATGGGAACTCTTGGTGGGGGAGGAACTTGGTGTGAAGCTGATGCCCTAGTTTGCTGTTGTAGCTTGGCAATTAACTCTGCCTGTTGGGTCATGACCTCGGCCTGTTGTTTGGCAAATTTTGTTTGACGGGCAGCGTCCTGCTGCATGATTTTCATACTCTCCTGGTGCTGACGCATCATCTCCTCCAAGCTTTCCATATTGTGCTGATCTAACTGAATAACTGGTATATCTGTCCCTACAATAGAAACTGAGACCTCAGCCTGACAGTTCACTGGTGGCGTAGACCACTGATCTGGTGACCGTTGTACCGATACACTGCGCCTTTTTGACCTCTGTCTGGTAACCAGGGGTAAAGAAAGGAACACTGCTTGTTCGTCTATTAGATCCCTAGATCGATTAAGTTTACGACCTCTAACCCAGAGTGCTCGGGGGATATCTACCTGGTCGGATGCAATTGTTCTAAACTACCTTGCAAAAAGATAAATAAAGCATAATAAGGAAATAATGAATAGAAAAATGGACAGCATGACAGCTTTAAATAAAGACAACACACAGTTGGCAAACACATGCTGAATGAACTGTTCTTAACCACTGATCACTGTTCCCAAATTCACTGCCCCAAATCTGAATTTGATATTCGCAGATATAACTGATTCTCAAAATGCTGATACCTGCAGGCCTGATACCCAAACTTTCAAACTGATACGTATATTCCTGTAGAAGCACACTCTAAAAGCACATAGCAAGTAAATGAGAGCCAAAACACCCCTATGTTGGGGTAGGGTTTCCCTATCCTATTTTGTCAGGAGCTAGGGTTTCACTACGCACGCAGCGGTTTCAAACAACCTATATTTGGGTAAGCAACTTGTCCTAGTTTGAAATGGTCACTATGGATTCCGATATGCACTAGATCGAATGGTCAAAGATGGTGCCTCGGTAAAAACCGAGGTTTGTGTTCCCGTCGTGGCAGAGCCCGCAACCGGTCAGTCTTATGGCGCGCTTCTCAAAACAAGCCTCCAGCAAACCGTTCAGGAATAGTATACGGCAAACACGGTGTCCTAGGCACACCAATGCAAATGCAATGCAAAGAGACACATAAGTGTAATCAAAACAAGATATCATGAGTTCGAGTCAAGTTCTCTAACTCCCCAGCAGAGTCGCCAGAAACTGTGGACGCGCCCTCGAGGGCCTTGCTTACCACAGTTTGGACTCAATGTCACGGTTCTTAATCTGATCTTGCAAAGTGCAATACAAGACTGATAAATCACCAAAGAGTCCAAATCCGGCAAATCGTTTTGGAAAATTGATTTTTAAGAAAGAAGTGCCAAACATGGACTGCTTTGCCAGATACAGAGTCACCACCTAAATATTTTATTTTGGGAGAATTTAGGAAACCCTAACTCGTGCCTAAGGCCACGTGTCCATCATCACCAAAGTTGCCTCGACTCGGGAACTTGGGTACAATTAGGGAAGGTCATGCAATGAGCACCTCCGCTCGCCCGATCAAAGATCAGCCATTACTAAACATGATATCTTGTTTTTGAAAACACATGCGTTCTTATTCCGGTTAATTAGCTAGAATTACTATGTGATACGCATAACACACAAGTATAGACTAGATCGCCTAATTTGGAACAAAGCATCGCATATCCGTTTGTTTGGAAAATGGTTTGAGGTTTGCTACTCGCAAGTAGGCTAAAACACGGATTTCAATGAATTGGTCCAATTCAAGTAATCCAACCTTCACCCACAGGCATTCAGGCAGTTATATCACATAAGCAAATAGCCTCATGGTAAGCATGCTTTCATGTTAATACTCACATACATGCAAGATACTAGAGCATAAACACTTATAGTGTACTCCGAGCCAAAACAAGAAACTAGTTAGTAATCAATGAATGATCCTAATTTATGTTAGCAATGGGTAATGCAACATATGCAAAATGGAATTAGAGTAGGCTCGACTAATCTAAAATGGCATATGAGATGTGACAATTCGATACATGTATTCAAATTAGGGATTGAAATACAATGCAGTTAGTATGATGCGCCGAGCCCGGTGCATGCAATACATATGAACGATGCAAACATGCATAGCATAAGGATGCTAAATGAAATATGCCCTAAAACTAACCATCGTAAGCAGTTAAGTAAAAGGGAGAAAGATGTGGGGTTGGAAAACATGCATCACACACACGCACGCTTATTGCACAATTGTGCCCTCTCGACGGAGGGACCGAAAGAATAATACAAATCAACTAATTAACTAACTTACAAGCTAATTAATTAATTACAAAACCACTTAACTAATTAAACAAATTAATTAAGCTATGAAGACAGTAAATCAGCCTCGGGAAGAGGGACAAATGCATGCTTGACCGGCTTCGCTCGGAAATCCATCGCCATGCTACATGTTGCCTCTGTTTGCACTGCTCTGTACCTCTAAAAACTGTGCCAACTTCTGTGACACATCTGAACTACCTTGGGGACATGCTGAGAGTCTATCGGCCAAGAGATAGGGCCATCGGCCAAGGAAAACTGGTCATCGACCAAAAATTAGGCTCTCGGCCAATAATTTGTAGCTGGCCGGCACTGAAGATGGCCGACCGGCCATCCCTTCCTGCTGACTGCTTCTTTTGCTACAACAGAGGATAAACAGAGCATGGCAATATATTTGCAAGACAATGTGTGCACAACCACCCTCCCTATCATGTCATGAGGTCAAAGGAGTATGGTTCTCGACCCTCAGACCATCAATTACGCATTTCAATGCATGATGGCCAAAGGAGCCGAATGTGCAATTAATATCAAATGAAATGCACACCAAAACACATAAGGGGACCCCAACCTCTATCATGCTTGATCAAGAGACAATGAATGCACATACAATGCAATGCAAACTAAGCATGCAAGCAACTCAAGCATGATGCAAATCCAATGTAACATAAGCATGTAAGCATACAATATGCAATAGGCATACAACCTAAATATGCAAACATGCATAGCATGCAACAATATGCAAAACGAAACAAACATGCAACAACATGGTAAGATGGACTTAAACCAAAATGGGCTACTCTCAAACATGTCCAAATCAGTGGCCAAAGTGCTAAGAAATGATGGACAAAAGCACACACAAACATGCATGCCAATTGGCCTATCACCTAGGCATAAAAGAGCAACTTTCAAGAACACTTAAAAGAGGACAAAGCATGCAAGTATGACAACACCATGTGCTTTGAAATGATGCTAGGAATGATGCCAAATCACCACATAATCATAAGCATAGCATGCATAAGGCTCAAAACTTGAAGGTAAGAAAAGGACTCACACCATAGCTATGTGAAACATGAAGCAAATGGCCAAAGTGAACCAAAATAGTCCTAAAGCATGCCAAAGTCAGCCTAAAACAAGCAAGAACCAAAGCCAAAAGAAGCTAGAATAAAGGGCCAAAAACATGAGGCATGCAAGGCTATAAAAGAGGTGTTACACTACACCTATCACAACCAAACATGGCATGACTTAAACCATGAAAAACAGAGTTTTGGCATGTCAAAATAAGCCCAAAAACCCACTTCGATGGCATCTCAAAGACCTAAGCATGATGGAATACGCAATGACCCATTTATGAGGCAAAAAACATCAACTCTTCAAAGAATTGAAAGGATGACAAATGCAAGTAAACAAGCATGAAACATGGACTGAAATAACATAACAAATGATGCCAAATCATTGAAATGAGCCAAGTAATGCATGCTAGTGACTTGGATACTCAAAGCTAACAAGCTAGGTTGCATGGTGGCTATACAAAGCACGGCATACATGGCCGAAGAGACCAAAATCAGAGCTTAAGCATGTGATAACAAGGCTAAAAGCTTCATGGAGTTGAGCCAAAATCATGCTAGAAAGACATGTCAAAGTATGATGCATGTTAAGGCAAATAAGAGGATTGAAAGGCAAGTACATGAAGCATGCAAGAGGCCATCAAACCAACTCAAAAAAGAGGTATATTATGGCAAAATAAAGCCTAATACATGCTGAAATGAAGCTGAAACAAGCTAAGCACACATGCTACCTACATAAGCCATTTATGCAAGCATTCAAGACAACAAGGAGTGGGGATGACCCTCTCCTATTTAAGATCTCAAAACCTCCTTTCCACCACTAAAAATCCTTTGGATTCCAGTGGTAGAAAGGTTATGCAAAGCTAAGAACAAGAGCCAAAAGGGATGGCCTAAAACAAGGCCTAACAAGGCCTTAGGAGAGTTAAACAACCCCAAACCAAAAAATGATCTTAAACAAAGATCTAAAGAAAGTAAAAATAGAACTTTTATCAATTAATAGCTAAGCTTAAAACAATGAGAAAGAATGGCTAAAAGCTTGAGCAAGAAAGGGGTATCTAAAGCAAGTTTGCTCACCCTTATAGAACCTCTTCAAGAACAAAGCTCCAGCAACTTTTCCAAGCTTAAACCAGTCCAAGAACTCTAAAACTAACTCCCTAGTGCCTTAGCAACAAGAGGATGGTGTATTGCTAGGTGCTCTAGTGCAAAAGTAATACAAAATCACACTTTAAGGCACAAATACACACACAAATCAAGAGAGAGGGAGATATAGAGATAGATAGATACAACTTCTCTAACCCTAAATTTCAGAACCTCTGAGAAGGGAGGAGGGGCACCCTTCTTATAAAAAACCAATTTCAAAGCTTCCTAAGCAAGCTAATCAAAGGGGCAAATCCCTCCATATTTGTGTATGGAGAGGGTGAATTGTGCATGTTAGCTGTGACAGCTGGCATAAAATATCTGCATAAAGTAGATGAACATGGTTTAGCCCGAAAACATGGCCGATCGACCAAAACAAGGGCCGGCTGACCAAATAGAGTGCCAATCGGCCAATACTTTTGGCCGATGGCAGGAAAACAAGGCTGATGGGTTGAGGGGATGGCCAACAAGTCACCCTCTTCCCTCAGAAGCAAAAACACAAGTGTTTGGTCCACAACCAAGCACAAGACAGACAAGTTGAGAGATCTTGGGGCAAGGTGTGCGGCCGAGACCTCTGGGAACTCAAAATGAACACGAGGATGGATGATCATCGAGTGTTCAAATAATGATGTCTAAGTCTTGAGGATGGTAAAAAATGGGGTGTCTACAATGGAGGGTTGTAAACAAGCTTTAAGCTTGTCAAGGAAACTTTGGCTTGCATTTTCTTTATAAGGAGAGGTCCCTCCCCCTTTCCAGAGGTTCATATTTTTTAGGGCAAAAAGATCTCTCTCTCTCTCTCTCTCTCTCTCTCTCTCTAGAATTCTCACTCTCTCTCTATATTGTGCTATTTTGAGCCTTAAAGTGTTGTGTCTTCACACTTTTGCACACAAACACCTACTCAAACACCTTCACTTTGGAGCTGAGGTCCCTTGGAGCTTGTTTTGAGGTCTTAGACTTGGTTTTGGCTTAGAATTGTTACTGAAGTTGCTGTCTTGTTGTTCTTCAAGGGTAAGACACTTGTCCCTTTTAAGCTTTGTTTTGATCAAGAGCTTGACCACCTTTGCATGCTACTTTATGGCTGGTTTTAGCCTCTTAATAACTCTGTTTTTAAGGCTTTAAAATATTGGTTTGAGCCTTGTGTGGTTAGGGGGTTGGTTCCCCACTTTTGCTCTTTGGCTTGTTAAGCCTCTTGAGCCACCTCTCTAAGATTTTGAATCACCCCTTGCTTGGCCTTTTAACCACTGAAACTCAGAGGAATTTTAGTGGTAAAAAGTTGTTCTTATGGCCCAAAATAGGAGGGGGTGATCCCCTCTCCTTGTATTCTTGTTTGCTTGTGTTGGTAGCCTAATACATGAGCATGTATTTCTCCCTTTTTGAAGCTTAGTCCAAGCATATTTTTGTGACTTTTTGGACCTTCCATGACTCTTTTTTTGGTTGGTTTGGTCATTGGTTTCTTGCATCGTACACTTGTAGTGCAATCCTACTTGTTGGTTGAACATGCATCATGCTTTATGCCTCTCATTCTAGCTTATGTTAGCTCCACCTCAGCATGTTTTTGCCATTATTTTAGCATGCCTTAGCTCTATTTTTAATGGTTTTGGCCATGTGTGACTTGTCTTGTATGGTTGTAGTGTAAAGGGCCTTGACTAGTTTTGAGTTCCAAAGTCCCTAGCATGTTTTACTTGTGTTATTTGCATGCCTTGGCTTCATTTCTCACATGATTTTAGTGCATATAGCATGGTCACACTCGCACATATTCCACTCTTTCAATGCTTTTGAGAGTTGTGCTTTATGCCTTGATCATGAGCCAATACGTATGCATGCTTGTCTAAGCTTTTAGGCTATCATTTCAGCATGTTTTGGCCATTGATTTGGCATGGTTGAGCTCTATCTATAGCTGGTTTGGTTGTTTGGGCTATGTATTGCATACTTATTGTGTAGTGCTCTTTACTAACCTTGTGCTTTAGGCTTTCTAGCATGCCTTATTTGTGATGTTTATGTGATATGGCATCATTTAACACATAATTTCAGAGCACATAGCCTTATTATACTTTCATGTTTATCACTCTTTAATTGTGTTTGAGAGTTGAGCCTCATGCCTTATTTGTGAGCCAATGCATGAACATTATTTTCTTGCCTTTCATGCTATCATTTCAGATCATTTTGGCCACTGTTTTGGCATGCATGAGGTCTGTTTGGGGCTGGTTTAGTCCATTGAGCATTGTATTACATTGTCCTGGTGTTGTATCCTTCACTAGCTTTAATGCTTAAGTTTATTAACATGTTGTGCATGCGTTGTTTGCATGTTAGAGTCTTGCATTTCATGCCAAGATGAGCATGTTGTTTGCATTACATTGTGTTTGGATCAGACGTTAATCCAAACAAAAGGGATGTGGCATGTTTCATACTCAAAGTGATGAAACATGTTGTGTTTCTCGGTCGCTAACATCCTTGATCAAGCATGATAGGGTAGATGCTCTCTTGTGTGTTATTTGTGCATTCATCAATATAGTGCAAGCTTAACCCTCGGCCACCATGCATTGAGGTGCTTGGTTGGTGGCTTGAGAGCCAAATACCATACTCTTTTGAGCTTGAGATATGATAAGGAGTGTTGTAGTACACACATTGTCTTAGAAATACATTGCTATGCCTCTATTGTTCTCTGTTGTAGCAAAACCAGAAGCTTGGAAAAGTAACTAGCCGACCAGCCAATTTTAGTGGCTGGCAGCCACTTTTTCTGGCTGGCAGCCCACCAGCAGTTTCCTGTTTTAAAATAAAGGCAGTCTGGAGGTTGGCACAATTTTCAAAGACCAAGGCAAGTGCAAACAGAGGCAATTGACAGCATGGTAATGAATTTTTGAACGAACACCAACCGAGATGCATCTTCAACCTCTTGGAACAGAGCTGAGGCAGTATGATTTGTAATTAGCTTTACTTGTTAGCTAGATTAATTTGGTAATGTAATTAATTAGTTTGTTAATTAATTAAGTGTTGTAATAATTAGTAAGTAGTTTACTAGTTATTCGTTTTGTTGTGTAATAATTAATCTAATTACTTTAATTAGATTGGTTAGTTAGTTTAGCTTAGATTAGCTTAGCTAAATTCATTCGGACCCTTCGTCGAGAGGGCAAATGTTGTAATAAGGGTGCGTGTGTGTGTGCATGTCTTCCAACCCCATTTCTTTCTCCCTTTTACTTACTGCTTTTGATGGTTAATTTTAGGGCATTTTTCGATTAGCATACCTTATGCTTGCATGCGTGCAGCATTCATTTGTCTTGCATGCACCGGGCTCAGCACATCATTCAAACCTCATTATATTTCAATACACTTACTTGAATACGTGTATCAAAATTTTTGCATTCATATGCCATCTTAGATAGCCCAGCCTATTTTAGTTGCATTTTGCATGTGTTGCATTAGGAATCTTAACATAGTTAGGATCATGCATGATTTCTAACTAGTTTCTGTTTTGGCTCGGAGTACACTGTAAGTGTTTATGCTTTAGCATCTTGCATGAGTGTGAGTGTTGCCATGTCAGCATGCTTGCCATGAGGCTGTTTGCTTAAATGATATAACTACATGAATGCCTGTGGATGAAGGCTTCATTACTTGAATTGGAACAATTCATCAAAATGTGAGTTTTAAGCCCATTTTGCGGAGTGGCAAATCATCACATTTTAAGCCCACTTGAGGGTGGCAAATCTGCGTTTTAACCTACTTGCGAGTAGCATCTTCAAACCATTTTCGAAAAACAAACATGAGATGTTTTGTTCCAAATCGAGCGATTTAGTCTATACTTGTGTATTGTGCGCATCACATAGTAGGTTAGCTAATAACCAAAATAAGAACACATGTGTTTTCAAAACAACATATCATGTTAGTAGAAGTCGATCCTTTGATCGGGCGAGCAGGGGTGCTCATTTCAGGATCTTCCCTTCTCGTACCCAAGTTCTCGAGCCGAAGTTCCCGAGCCGAGGCAACTTTGGTGATGACGGACACATGGCCTTAGGCACGAGTCAGGGTTTCCTAAATTTTCTAAAAATGAAATATTTAGATGGCGACTCTGAAATCTGGCAAAGCAGTCCATGTTTGGCGCTTTTGATTCAAAATTGATTTTTCAAAACCAATTGTCGGATTTGGACTCTTTGGTGATTTATCAGTCTTACATTGCACTTTGTGAAATTAGATTCAGAACTGTGACAGGAGTCCAAACTGTAGTAGCTAGAACCCAATTCGCACCCTCTCCGAAAGGGGCGGCCGCGCGGAGAGAGTTCGGGCAGTCTACGCTCTAGTGTTGTGTCCATCACTAGTTTCAATGCTTTTGGTTTTTGGAGCATGTTGCGCATGAGTTGCTTGCATGTTGTAGCATTATTTGTCATGCCATATCAACACTGAAATTTTGCACCCTCCCTTATTTCTTCATTTTTTAATTTGCTTTGAGAGTTGGTGGGCTGTGAGGTTATGTTTAAGCATGAGGTAGAGTTTGTGCTCAAATGAGTTTAACCCTCTTTTGAGGCTTCCTCCTAGTCAAAGGCATGATCTCTCTCATGACTTAAATCATCCTTCGGTTGACCCCTCTCTTATTAGAGGACTTTCACATTGGACTTAATTGGTTAAAGGATTAATTGGTAATGTAAAATGTGTAAACAAGATAAGCATTTGTGTTGCATTGCATGTATTTGGATCGGACATTAATCCAAACACAAGAAATGTTGGACATTTCATACTCATAGTGATGAAACGTGTCACATTTCTTGGTCGCCGTCGCCCTTGATCATGCATGATAGGGTGATGGCCTTTAGAGTCTTATGTGTGCATTCATTAAGCTTGTACAAGCTTGGTCCTTTAGCCATCATGCATTGAGATGCTTGATTGATGGCTTGAGAGCCAAGTGCCACACTTCTTTGAGCTTGAGAAATGATAAGGAGGGTGGCAGTACATACATTTCCTGCAAAATACCTTGCTTTGCCTCTGTTGCAGCAAAAACAAAAGCTTGGAAAAATGGGTGACCGACCGGCCACTTGTATTAGCCGACCGGCCACTTGCACCAGCCGACCGGCCATGTGAGGTAGCTGACCAGCCACCAATGCAAAGGTTGTCCACTGTGTTCATGTGTTGGAGCAGAGGCAATCTGGAAGTTTGTATAGTGTTCAGAGATCAAGGTGAGTGCAAACAGAGACAACCGACGGCAAGGCGATGGATTTTCAGGAGGAAGCAACTGAGCATGCATGTCTCCCTCGCCCGCGAGGCCACTTTATTGCTTTGCTAGCTAGTTGTAGTTAATTAAATACATGTGATGTAATTAATTAGTTTAATCTGTTTTGTAATAATTTGATTAGCTCAGCATAGCTATTTATTTAACTGTGTTGTAATAATTAATTAGCTAGAATAGTTCATTAGTTGTTTTGTAATAATTAGCTTAGCTTAGCATAGCTTAGCTTATTTATTCGGACCCTCCTTCGTGAGGGCACAATGTTGTAATAAGGGTGTGTGCATGCGTACGTGTGTGTATGTCTTCTAAACCCATGTTTTTCTCCCTTTTATTTATCTGCTTTCGATGGTTAGATTAGGGACATATTTTGATTAGTATACCTTATGCTCGCATGCGTGCATCATTCATTTGTCTTGCATGCACCAGGCTCGGCGCATCATTCAAACTGCATTGTCAATTTCAATTTACCTATTTGAATACGTGTTTTAAAGCATGTTATCAAATTGTTGCATTCATATGCCATCTTAGATAGCCGAGCCTATCAGTTGCATTATTGCATCTGTTGCATTAGGTATCTAGCATAGTTAGGATCATGCATATTTCTAACTAGTTTTCTGTTTTGGCTTGGAGTACACTGTAAGTTTTTACGCTTTAGCATACTTGCATGAGTGTGAGTGTTGCCATGATAGTATGCTTGCCATGAGGCTATTTGCTTAAATGATTAACTACATGAATGCCTGTGGATAATGGCTTTATTACTTGAATTGGGACAATTCATCAAATGTGAGTTTTAAGCCCACTTTGCGAAGTGGCAAAATCATGTTTTAAGCCCATCATGTTTGGTGGCAAGTCCGCACTTTAACCCACTTGAGGATGGCACTTTCAGACCATTTTCGAAAATAAACATGAGTTGTTTTGTTCCAATTCTTGCGATTTTAGTCTATACTTGTATGTTGTGCGCATCACATAGTAAGTTAGCTAATAACCGGAATAAGAACACATGTGTTTATAAAACAACATATCATACTTAGTAGAGTCTGATCCTTCGATCGGGCGAGCGGAGGTGCTCATTTCATGACCTTCCCCCCTTGTACCCAAGTTCCTGAGCTGAGGCAACTTTGGTGATGACGGACACGTAGCCTTTGGCACGAGTCAGGGTTTCCTAAATTTTTCCAAAATAAAATATTTAGGTGGTGACTCTGTAATCTGGCAAAGTAGTCCAGCTTTGGCATTATTTGATTCAAAATCGATTTTCCAAAATGATTTGCCGGATTGGACTCTTTAGTGATTTATCAATCTTACGTTGCACTTTGTGAGATTAGATTCAGAACCGTGACAGTAGTCCAAACTGTAGGAGACCAATTCGCCCCTCTCCGAAAGGGGGCGTGCAAAGAAAGTCGAGTCTACAGACGAGCACACATTAATTGCAGACCCGATGTCAACCAAGACGACTGGTACCCACTTCTCTTTACATTCAACAGAGATGTATAGTAGCTTGTTATGCTCAGAGCCCTCAGGCGGCAATTCTTTATCCGTAAAAGTCAAAGTCGACGAAGCCCCTCTTGGGAAGACAGTCCCACTAACTGCTCGGGGGTTGTGTCAATAGAGAGCTTAGCCTTATCCATTGTTGATAGGACGGCTTGTCTGTGCACCCGTGAAGCCGTGAGCAATCCCCAAATGGATATGTTTGCTTGAATCTTCTTTAGCTGCTTCAGTACAGCTTTTTCTTCTAGCACTTTATCCTTCTATTTCTCAACTTCCTTATCTTTCTTAGATGCTTCTAGTTGGTCCAGGTGTGGGGGCTTGAAATATTGTCCGCTCCGAGTCATGTAATCCACTTCCTCGGAATACCAAGTATCATCTAGCAGATTTTGTCCCCAATCTTCATCCATGTGGGCAAGATGCAAATCATCATCTTCTCACCATATTCCTCCGACAACCGACAAGCAACTGTCCGGTTCCATTGTAAGCACTCCAGTATCAATAACACAGTTAGTCCCCACAGGGCCTTTGGCTTTTCTAGCCTTCTGATCATTCTCAGTTCTTTCACGTTCAAACCACCTCAGCACGGCCCCCTGTTCTGTATCGGCTGTACTAACACCACTCAATTCTTGAGCACAATTCTTAGTACTGGTGCTCTCCGGCAACTTTTCCTTGTCGTCGACCATTCCGACCATTGCAGCAATTCTCGTTTCCAGTTGTTCCTGCTTTGGCTAAGACCCCTCATCAACATCTGGCTCATCACTAAGCCAACCCATATTATCCGTTGATCCGTTCATTTCAAAACAACCAATCTGTACACTCCCCAAATCTTGTTCATCGAAGAACTGTAGATTACTGATGTCCTCCTCGAGGTCAGCTAAGTCATCCAGTCCCTGGCTTGGTCCGTCCTCCTAGACTACATTAACCTCCATTCCCGTCAGAAATTCTACCCTTGGTCTAGCCTAACTGGTTGGCACAATGTAGTGACACGGGTTGTACTCCTCTTTAGTTAAGCTCATGGAGCCCTTAGGCATGCCTTCTTCTACCATAGCTACCACCACAGGTTCGGGTTAGGTTATGGATGCACTCATCGTGCACAAGTCTGTGCTTTCTGGGATGAACATCGCCGACTTAGGTAGGTGGGAGGGAGTGATGTATATACTGGGGTCATATGGGAAGGCCAGTGTTTGGATAAGGTTTATTTGCTAGGGTGGAGGGGTTTGGTTTTGTAGTGGGAGAGGATTTGTAGTGACGTTAGGCTTTTGAGGAGGCGCTGTCACTTTGTTGTCAATGAGATCCTGAATCTCATGACGCAATCTAAAGCATAGGTCGGTGTTATGACCATGATGTTGGTGGAAGACGCAGTACTTGGCTGAGTTATGTGTAAGAGGGGGGAGATTAGGCAATGGGCACAGCTCTAGGGATTTCAAATGCTCCTTTTTGATCAGGACCCTCAAGGCTGCAGATAAAGACATGTAGAGTGGGGTGAAAACCCTCTGGCCTCGGGGTTGGTGCTTTGCAAGTTGTGAGGTGGTTTTGGATGTACTGACAAAAGGGTTGGCTGTTTTCGGTATAGTGGTGACCATACCAACATCAGAGGTCCTTGCAGTTGCATTGCTACTTGTAGTCGCATTGGAACCGCGTGTAAAAGCCCTATTGGGCTGCTCTTTCTCGTGGTCTGTCAGACTGTGTTTCATTGCATCCTTTATCTGCACCCCTATCTAATAGAGGTCAGCAAATGTAGGCAGATGTAAGACTATCATCTTCTGTAGTAGCCTCGGTTATAGATTATAGATGACCATTCTGATCTGGTCCTTTTCAACTAGCTGGGTGGTCATCATGGAGGCCTTGGCCCTCCACCGAGTGACGAAATCGGAGAAGCCTTCCTTAGGCTCTTGATGAGTGCCTCGAGACCACGAGTTATGACCTCGATTTGAGTATTATAGGAATATTGGGCAATAAAGGCCTCAGCCATCTCTTTCTAGATCCTTTTCACAGAATCTTTCAACTTAGCATAAAATAGCTGCAAGTGAACCATAGGATCACCCGAGCCATCAAAACGGTCTATATATGGCATTTTAAACCTATCTGGCAAGGTCACCGCTGCATCAGTATAGCCATCCTCCATATCTGGGATCGAATTGACACCCTGAGCTCGTTTGAAAAGCTTCTCAAGCTTGCTCACTTTCAATGCGGTAGGGTCGGCCTCAAACTCAAACGGTGCCTCCGTTGGGTAAACTGGCGCTTTGGAAGTCTGGGATAGAATCGGATCCACTGGGACATCCGCATTGTCCTAAACATTGGCTGCGGGAGCAGGAGCTCTGGGCACTAGAATGTTTGCAGGAGGTGGATAGGATGTAGAAGCTGTTGCTTGTTGCGGTTGTTGTTGTTGTAGCCTAGCAATCTGCTCAGCCTGCTGGGCTGCAATTTCCACTTGACAAGCAGCATCCAATCGCATATTCTCGATAATTTGTTGAAGTTGGCGCATCATATCCTCCATGTTCACTAAGGGGTGCTAATTTATCAGAACTGGTGTGTTCTTCCTTTCTAAAGTTGAAGCGGATAGCTGGGTTCGATTGAGCACAGGTGAAGTAATCAGTAACTGCTGAATTGGTGACTGCTGGACTGGTGAGCTATGCCTAACTCTCATCTGTCTGGTAATCGGGGGTAGCAAAGCAAACACTGGTTGTCCTCCAATAAGATCCTTAGATCGGTAAATCCTCCTAACTCGGGTCTAGAGTGCTTAGGGGGTAACTGCCTCGTCTGACACAATTGTGAAATACTACCTTGCAAAAAGAAAAATAAAGCAAAAGAAACAAAAATCAGAAAACGCACAGCACCTCAGCCTAGACAGAGATAACACACAGTTGAAATCATAAGCCGGATGACTGTACTCAGACACTGATTTCTGCCCCAAATTTCTACCTCAAAATTGATACCCTCAAATTGATACCCAGACTTGCAACTGATACATACATTCCTGCAGAGTTACACTCTAAAAGCGCAATTCAAGCAAGTGAAAGCCAAAACACCCCTATGATGGGGTAGGGTTACCCTGGCCTAATCTCGTCAGGAGCTAGGGATTCACTACGCAGACAAGCGGTTTCATACAATCCTGTATTCGAGTGAGCAACCTGTCCTAGTTTGGAACAGTCTCTATGGCTTCTGACATGAAACTAGGTCGATTGGTCAAAAGGGGTACCTCAACAAGACTACCTAATCTACCTCTTACACCTAACACCGAGAAGTGAAAGGATGATCAAACGGTACGGCGGTAGTCCAGATTCAAAGGTTGTGTTCCCATCGTGGCAGAGCCCGCAGCCGGTTAGCCTTTTGGCAGGCTTTTCCAAGCAAGCCTCCTGCAAACCGTTCAGGAATAGCAGATGGCAAACACTGTGACTTAGGTGCACCAATGTAAATGCAAATGCAAAGAAACACATAAGTGTAGATAAAATAACATATCATGAGTTGGAGTCAAGTTCTGTAAATCCCCAGCAGAGTCACCATAAACTGTGGGCTCGCCTTTTTCTCACGCCCCCTGGCCTTTTAGAAAAGGGTTTGAAAGGAAAGGCCCTCACAGTTCAAACTCTACCTGTGGTTCTGAATCAAATCTCACAAGTGCAATGTGAAACTGATAATCACCAAAGAGTTCAATCCGGCAAATCATTTTGGAAAATTGATTTCATATCAAATAATGCCAAAACTGGACTGCTTTGCTAGATTATAGAGTCACCACCTAAATATTTTATTTTTAGGGAAATTTAGAAAACCCTAACTCGTGCCAACAACCATGTGTCCGTCATCACCAAAGTTGCCTCGGCTCAGGAACTTAGGTATGAGAGGGGAAGGTCCTGAAATGCGCACTCTCGCTTGCCCGATCAAAGATCGGCCTCTACTAATCATGATATGAGATTTTAAAAACTTTATGTGTTCTTATTCTAGTTATTAGCTAACATTACTATGTGACGCACACAAGCAAGTATAGACTAAGTCGCGAGATTTGGAACGAATTTAACTTATATTTGCTTTCGAAAATGGTTTGAATTTGCCACTCTCAAGTGGGCTAAAACGCAGATTTGTCACTTCGCAAAGTGGGCTTAAAACATACATTTGTTGAACTGTTCCAATTCAAGCAACAAAGCCTCCATTCATAGGCATTCATGTAGTTTAGGATTCAAGCACATAGCCTCATGCCAAGCATGCGAAACATGGCATTATAGCAATCACACTCATGCAAGTATGCTAAAGCAGAAAAACTTACCGAGTACTCCAAGCCAAAACAAAAAAAATAGTTAAAAAGATGCATGATCCTAACTATGTTAAATGACTAATGCAACACATGCAATAATGTGACTAAATAGGCTCAGCTACCTAATCATGGTATTTGTAACACTTTGATAGCATGCTTTGAAACACGTATTCAAAGAAGTATTGAATTGACAATGCAGTTTGAATGATGCGTTGAGCCTCGGTGCATGCAAGATAAATGAATGGATGCAAACATGCAAACATAAGGTATGCTAATCGAAACATGATCCCTAATCTAACCATCGAAAGTGATTAAATAAAAGGGAAAAAGACGTGGGGTTGGAAGACTTGCACACATGCACGCACACTTACTACAACATTATGCCTTCGCGAGGGAGGGTCCGAATAAATAAGCTAACTAGCTACGCTAATTAAGCTAATTATTATAACACGAAATTAATTAACTAACTTATTCTAAGCTAATTAATTACAACAAACTGAAATTGAATAATTAGTTACACTAACTAATTAAGTACAACCCTTGAATTGAATAATTAGCTACGCTAACTAATTAAAGCAATTAAATGGCCTCGAGGGCAAGGGACGCATGCATGCTCCGTTGGCTTCCTCCCGAAAATCCACCGCCTTGCCATCGGATGCCTCTGTTTGCATTCGCTTGAACACCAACAGTGCTGCCAACTTCCAGAACACCTCAGCTCCAACTCAGGAACACACTGGTGCAAAATTTCACTGGTGGCCGGTCAGACACAAACGGTGGTTGTCAGCTACCATTAGTGGCTGGTCAGCTACTTTTGGTGGTTGTCGACCACTTCTGATGGCTGGTCGGCCACCTCTTCCCTGAACTTCTCCTTTTTGCTGCAACAGAGAGCAAACAGAGGCAAGGCAGTGTATTCTCAAGGAATATGTGTACTATTACCCTCCTTATCGTTACACAAGGTCAAAGGAGTGTAGTTCTTGGCTCCAAAACCATCAACCAAGCATTTTCAATGCATGATGGCCAAAGAACCAAAAAGTACAACTTCATAGTATGAAAAAACAAGACTCAAGACCATCACCATATCATGTGTGATCAAAGGCAATGGAGACCAAGGAGATTGGCTCATTTCATCACTTTCAATATGAAATGCTCCAATCTTCCTTGTGTTCAATATAACGTCTGATTGAACACATGCAATGCAACACAACATGCTTATCTTGCTCAAGTTTTACTTTGTCATTTTGGTTTACTCATTTTAAGTTGCCAACTCATTTTTTAATTGATTTAGTCCAATGGTGAGAGTCCTTTAATAGAAAGAGGGCTTAAACTACAAGTACCTTGAGCATGAAAGAGGCCTCATGTTTTTGGTAATGAACTCCTGAAGGAATTAAACCATTAGGCATGAGGGTCTCAATTCCACACTCAAGCCAACAAGAGGTTCAAAGTCACTTTCAAAACAAATGAAAGAATAAAGAATAGAGAGAGATTACAGAGATTTTAGTGTTGAAATTGCATACAAAATGACACTACAACATGCAAGCAACTTATGCAAATCATGTTTAAAAGCCAAAAACACCAAACTAGTGAAGATCAATACACTATAAGCATGCAATACAAAGCTCCAAAGGTACTAACACTTCAAAATAGTCCTAAAATAGCCTAAAAGGAGTCCTAAAACATGTTTGAAGTAAGCTAAAAAAGGCTAGAATAAGGGGCCAAAACATAGCACAAGTTAAACTATTAAGCACAATTGCACTACAAGCATTCAAAGCAAGCCTGAAGTGCTCCAACCAACCCAAAATAGATCTCAAACATGCCAAGACAGAGCCTAAAACGTGCTTGAATTAAGCTAAGTTAAGCTAGAAAATCAAGCTAACATGTGAAGCAACCTAGGCATGGAAGCAAGACACAAGGAGGGGAGGCTAACCCCTCCTATTTTGGACTTCAAAAGTTAATTTTTACCACTGAAATAACTCTGATTTTTCAGTGGTTAAAAGGGCCAAAAAGTTTAATTTAAAGGGGTTAAGAAATGGCATAAAAGGCTTTACAAGCCAAAGAACAAAAAAAGGAAAGACAACCCCCTAACTCACCAAGACTTAAACTACCATTTTCAAACCTCAAAAATAGAGTTTTTTGTAGTTGAAAAACTAGACCAAAACAGTAGAAAAAGATAGTAACTCAAATTATGCAAGACAAGTTTAAAAGGTAAGTCTTATACCTCTTGAAGCACAAGACAATTTCAGGCACAAATTCAAGCTCAAAACCCTCTCTAAGGCTCCAAGAAGACCTCCTAGAACCTCAGCTCCAAGGTAGTCAAGATTGATCAAGGGTCTATGTGTAAGAGTGTAGAGAAAGCTAACTACAAAGCACAAAATAAGAAGAGAGAGAGAGAATTTTGATCTAAATTGTCTAACCCCTCAAAATGGGGGAGAGACCCCCCTATATATAGAAAAACAAGCTTAGAGCTTGTATTCATCCCTTCATACACGTGTATGGAGATGTACTTCAGTGAACAACAGCTGGCACAACTTGCAAACAAATATCTAAAAAAGGAGAAAAATGGCCGTCGGCCATCACCAGTGGCCGACTGGCCATCAATGTGGCTGATCGGCCACCACCGATGGCCAGCAGGCACAAGCCATGGCCGATGGATTGTGGGGATGGCCGACAGGCCACCCTCTCCTCCAGAATTGAAACAACAAGCTCTTGGTCCACAACCTAGCACAAAATAGACAAGTTGAGAGGCTCAAAGGCAAGGCGCTCGGCCGAGAACTTCAGGCACTCAAAATGAACACAAGCATACAAAACCATCGAGTGTTCAAACGATGACGTCCAAGTCTTGAGAACGGTCAAAAATGGGGTGTCTACACCTACACACACACACACTCTCTCTCTCTCTCTCTCTCTCTCTCTACACTTCCTAAACCAAAATTTTAGCTCTTCTTGCTAAGATTATTGAGTTCAAATCTCTACTCTTGAGGTGAGAACTTGTTGGTCTGTGAGCAAAGGAGTTACCTATCTTCAAGAGGTATAATTTTGAGTATCTTTACACTACTTCTCCTCTATCTTTTATTGCTATTTTTTAACTTTTTTTTTTAACTATTTTTATGGGCTAAAACTTGTGGCTTAAAGCTATCAAAGGTGGAGGGGTTAACCACCATTCTTTGAACCTTGTTCTCTAAGTTTTTGCCCTTGTGTTTCCCACTTCTTTCTCAACTTTTTTCCAATTTTTTACCACTGTTTTTCAGAGTTTTCTTTTAGAGGCTAAAAATGTGGTTTTGAAATCCCAATAGTGGAGGCGTTAGCCACCCCTCCTTAAGCTTGTTTACTAGCCTCATTTCTCCAATATTTTAGCTTGCTTTTCTAGCATTTAACTCAATTCCAGCACTATTTTAGTTATTTGTAAGACTATTTTAAGGTGTTTAGTTCATTCATGCTTTGTATAGTATGCTTGTAGTGTAGTGGTCCTCATAGGTTTGGTGGTTTAGGCATTAGCCACCAACCTATTTGAATTGATATCATTTATTTCAAGCTTTCATACTTGTATTCACATATAATCATCTCTGCAATCTCCCTTCTTTCTTGGCTTTTTATTTCTTTGAGAATTGTTTCAATCGAGTGTTGTTTAAGCTTGAGAAAAAGACCATACAATGCTAAATGGTTTAATCTCTTCGGAGGTTCATTACTAGGGCATTACCTCTCTCTCATGCCCAAAACAAATTCTTGTTTCACACTCTTCTCCATTTAGTGGACTTAACTATTATTTTTGGACTAAAATGATTAAGGAATAGAAAGGTAATTGAAAAAGGTAATAAAATTGGAGTAAAATTGGTAACAAGTGAATAAAATCAAGTTTGGGGTTCAATCAGACATTAATTAAACCCTTTGAGTCTTGAGTCATTTCATACTCTTAGTGATGAAAATGGTTCAATATTTAAGGTCTACCACTTCTCTTGACCAATCCCATGATAGGGAGGAGGTTTGTGAGCCTCTTATTATCATTTATTGAGATTGTGTCCCTTGATCCATAGATCATCACACAATGAATTTGTGTCGATTGATGGTTTGCGAATCAAGCCTACCCCTCATTTGATCTGTTTGATGATAAGGAGAGGCAGTGTGGACAAATATCCCCTAAAAATGCTCTATTTGTGCTCTGTTTCTTTTCTATTGTAGTAGGAGAGAACCCAAAATTAGTGGTTGGCCGTCCACCTCTTTTCAGCCAAGTAGTGTTTTTTTTTTCCTTGCAATACAAAGGAGAGGCTGAGGCAAAAACAGTTCAATTTTTTGATTGCACAACAGAAGTATTCTGGCAACAGAATAGACAGCATTTTCAGGTAGAAATTTGCGTTCATAAATAAGTTATTCCTCATTCCTCGGGCCCGCTACAATTATGTTTAATAGTAGTATGTTGTACTTAAAGTAGTGGACTTGTAACTAATTATTTAGTTTAATTCTAATTTGTACTTAATTAATTAAAATAGCTAGTTAATTTTTATGTTGTACTTAATTAAATTGCTAGAATAGTTAGTTAATTTGTGGTGTTGTAATAATTAGCTTAATTAGCTAAGACATTTATTCAGACCCTCTTGTGCGAGGACAAATTGTAATAATGTGTATGTCTTCTAATCCCCATTTCTTTCTCCCTTTTATTACTTGCTTATGATGGATAGCGTAGAGCATCATGTTTCTTTTAACATTTTCCATGATTTGCACAAGGTTCGGTTCATCATTCTAATGGCATTGTCATTTATTACTTCCTTAACTACGTGCTTCACCGCATGCTATCAAAGTGATTCACATGACAAATTAGACAACTAAACCTATTAGCTGCATTTTTGTATGTGTTACATTAGCCATCTTGTATCGTTAGGATCATGCATTTTTTCTAACTCTTTTGTTTCTTTTGGCTTGCCTTGGAGTACGAGGTGAGAACTTATTGCTTTAATATATCACATGCGTGTGATTGTTGCCATATCAAGCATGTTTTCCACGAGGCTAAGTACTTAAGTGATATACCTATTTTGAATGCTTGTGGATGAAGGCTAATTGCTTAAGTTGGGCTGATTTGTTTAAATGTACATATGAGATCACTTTTTCAAGTGGTACATATTCAAACACTTTTTAAACAAACATAAGATCAAAGTGTTCCAATTTTTATAAATTAGTCTATACTTGTGTGCAACACATAGTAAGATTAGCCTGAATAATCAGAACAAGAGCATATAATGAAAATAAGAATCACATCATGATTAGTAGAGGCCAATCTTTGATCGGGTGAGTGGGTGTAGACGTCCCCGAACGCATCCCGGGAGAAGGAGTGCGAGTCCCCCCGGTTCTGGTTCGATATTGGGTTACTACAGTTCGAAGGACTCAAATGTCACGGTTCTTAATCTTGAACCAAAGAGTCCAAATCCGGCAAATCGATTTTGAAAACAGATTTTTTGAAAGAAGTGCCAACAATGGACTGCTTTGCCAGATACAGAGTCGCCACCTAAATGTTTTAAAATGGGAAATTTAGGAAACCCTGACTCGGTGCCAAAAGGCCACGTGTCCGTCATCACCAAAGTTGCCTCGGCTCGGGAACTTGGGTACGATTGGGGAAGGTCACTTCGTGAGCACCCCCGCTCGCCCGGTCAAAGACCGGCCTCTACTAACCATGATATCTTATTTTGAAAACATTGTGAGTTCTTATTCCGGTTATTAGCGTAGGTTACTATGTGATGCGCACAACATACAAGTATAGACTGAATCGTCTAAATTGGAACAAGACACTTCATGTCTGTTTGTTTGAAAACGGTTTGATGGTGCTACCCGCAGGTAGGCTAAGACGTGGATTTGCCACCCTCGGGTGGGCTTAAGAAAGTATGATTTTGCCACTATCTAGTGGGCTTAAAACAAACATTTGATGAATTGTCCCAATTCAAGTAACTCAACCTCCACCCACAGGCATTCAAGGCAGTTATATCACATAAGCATTTAGCCTCATGGTAAGAATGCTACTCATGGCAGTCACTCACACGCATGCAAGGATGCTAAAGCATAAAACTCACCGAGTACTCCAAGCCAAAACAGAAGCTTGTTAGAAATCCATGCATGGACCTAAGCATACTGAAATGTCTAATGCAACACATGCAAAGATGCAAACTATAGCAGGCTCGGCTATTCTAAACATGGCATGTGAAATGCTACAGCTAACACGTGTTCAATTTGGAATTGAAATACAAATGCAGTTTGTATGATGAGCCGAGCCCGGTGCGTGCAAAACAGATGAATGATGCAAACATGCTGTCATACTGTATGCTAATTGAAATATGCCCTATATCTAACCATCATAAGCGGGTAAATAAAAGGGAAGAAAGAAGTGGGGGTTGGAAGACATACATCACACTCACCCACACTTATTACAATTTTTCCCTCACGCAGAGGGTCCGAATAAATAATACAGTCCCAAATGAAAGAATAATACAGTCCGAATATTATAGTCCGAATAATATGCAAATTCCTAATTAATTTACAAATTAAAGAAGAAAAATTGTAAAACTGGCATGCAAGCCAGGGACTGCCTTGACTCTGCTCCGGATAATGAGATGATGCATGTTTGGGCTGCTTTGCGCGGAAATCTACGGCGATGCCTCGATTAGTCTCTGTTTGCAATGTTTCTCGAAATGCGTGCCAAACTCTGAAAAAGTTGCTAATATTTCATTTTGCTGTAATAGAGAGCAGGAAAGGGGCATAGCAATGTATTCCATAAATATATGCATGCCTCGATTCTTGTGCCACCAATCACGCATCTCGATGCATGATGGCCGAGGAATCGGATTGCACAACTCAATATAGGATGAATGCAGATGAATGCTACAACAAAACCTAACTGCATCATGAGTAATCCGGAGTGTCAGTGACTTGGGGATTGAGACCCATTCCGTCACTCGGAGTACGGAACGTGCCTCGTTTCCCGTGCCCGGGATAACTCCTATCCCGAACATGATGCCATATGCATGATATGCATGAATTGTAGCTAATATGCAATCCTAACATACACAATGTCATGGAATGGCATACACACTAAACGAGGTAACACACAACCAAGCATACACAATGCTACGGATGAAATGACATACGCAATACAGTAATGGGCTTACACCAACATGAGAGAGCCTCAGCCACACTCACACAAGAGGCCATCGGATAATAAAAAGAAGTGCCTCGAAATGCGTGCACACGGACACGCAAACCGAGGCAATGACATAAAGGCATGAAACGGCCTGAAATATGATATACAATGAGACTAAAATGAGATGTCTCGAAATGCGTGCCCACGGGTACGCAAACCGAGAAAATGGCATACAGAATGCAACAGGACTAAAATGGCATACAGGATGCAAAATGGACTTATACTAACATGAGTGAGCCTCAGCCACACTCACATGAGAGGCCGAGAGATGAAAAATGAGATGCCTCGAAATGCGTGCACACGGGCACGCAAACCGAGGCAATGGTACTAAAGCATGAAATGGCACTCCAAATGCAAATTGGACTTATACTAACATGAGAGAGCCTCAGCCACACTCACATGAGAGGCCGAGAGATGAAAATGAAGTGCCTCGAAATGTGTGCACACAGGTACGCAAACCGAGGCAATGGCATACGGAATGCAATGAGACTAAAATGGCATACAGGATGCAAAATGGACTTATACTAACATGAGTGAGCCTCAACCACACTCACATAAGAGGCCGAGAGATGAAAAATGAGATGCCTCGAAATGCGTGCACATGGGCACGCAAACCGAGGCAATGGTACTAAGGCATGAAATGGCATGGAAATGATATGAAAACATGCAAATGAATTTTGGCACTGAAATGTGGGGGAAAACAGCCCCGAAATGAGGCGAAGGTGCACCCGATGCATGAAATGGCCCCGAAATGAGATATTAGGCGCCCGAAATGGCCTATAGCTATGCATAGCATGCACAATATGGACATGGAATGAAAATACAGTAGCAAGAAAGCCCCAAGAAAAGCATTTTTCAGTCATAAAAAGGGATAAACAGCAAGCACACATAGGATTAAGCAAGAATGCAAAAATGGCTCCCCAAGAGGGGTATTGAAGTAAGTGATATATGCGATGCCCAAATGGAAAAATACCCTTCTACAACACTGATGAGGGACTAAAAAAATGAACATTTACAGTATATGACATCCCCCAAATCAGTATGAAAATATGCTAAAAATGCCATGCAAGATTGAGGCCACAAGAGGATATAACATGAAGTAGGCCAAACATTCATCCAACCAGAAAAGACCCTTAATGAAATATGTCAAGAAGATCAAAATATGACTCTTTCTAGCTCTGATGATGGCCGAAAACAGAAGCTAGATAAGCTTAAAAAAGCATGCAAAAATGGGGGTCAAAGAGGGGTATAATGGTAGGTACTACATGGAGACCCCAAACAAGATTTATCCCTTCTAAAATGTTGTATAGGGACACAAAATAAGCTTACTCACAGTTCATAACAAGCTCCAAAACAATTTATATATAGGCCAAACAAATCATGCAAATTTACGATAAATAGTAGAAATTATGAAGTAAGTGCAAGATAGGGGGCCCAAACAGGGTTGAGCCCTTCTTCAATGTTTAAGAGGGGCTCAAAATAGGTCCACTTACAGTTTACATTGTGCTCAGAAACAGATCACTCATAGGCCAAATATTCAATGCAAAATAATGGCATATCAGAGGATATTGAAACAAGTGCAAGATGGAGGGCTCAAACAGGGTTGAGCCCTTGAACAAACATGAATAATGGCTCAAAAAAGGCCTAGTTTTAGTTAGGGTCGGAGCCCAAAACAGTGAGCAAGTAGGCTTAAGAAATGAAGCAAGAAAGTGCTACAAAAGAGGGAAATGGAGACTTACCCTTGAAGACCTCTTCTTTTCTACCTCTTGGCTTAAGAAATGTTGCTTCTAAGCCTCTGAGAACCTCTCCTTGCTGCTGGAAATGGAGTGGTGGTGGTGGTGCTTGATGGTGATGAAGAAATGGCACCAAACTTGAGAAGAATCAAAGAGATGGAGATGGATATGTGTCTAAGCTCTTAAGAGAGTTTTTCTAACCCTAGCCTAAGAGTTGGGAGGCTCCTTATATGGATCAAAAGAGGAGGGCAAAGGTGGAGGGAAATGCACCCAAGTGTTCCCCTCCAAAATATCCCGATCTGAGATCTTTTTGGGAAACAACACACAATTTGTAAAGTGTGATCGAGAGGGTCATGGCCTGGCCTCCACTTTTCTTGCAGTGGTGACCGGGCCACCCCCTATGGCCGGCTAGGGGTCAAAAAGGTCACTGTGAATTTCTGGCCGACCACCTGAAAAAGGTGTCCTCCCATGTGTGTACAACAAGGCCCTGTGGTTGGAATTTGGCAACTCTGAAACAAGAGAGACAACATGCCACTTTTAGAAGGGGTTCAAAAGGTCCAAATGCAATTACTGGCCGGCCATGTGTTTTTAGGGTCCTCCCATGTGTGTACAACACAAATATGTGGTTTTGGCTCGAAGAAAATGGCCCTAGGGTGTTCAACATTAGCAGGAAGTGAGAAAAGCGGGCGCCGGAGGAGCATAACTGGTTGCTGAGACAATTGCTGGCCTCCCACCCTCCAGTGATCTTCTTGGTGATAAAATAGAGGTACTTGCCAAAAATGAACAAAAACCGATGCAAAACGAATTCTCGGGGGCCAAAACACGCAGTTCGAGATCCCAAAAACCGGCCGTTAAGCACCGAAAGTGGTGTTTGGCCACGAAGTGGGTATCTAAGACCCCAGTGTCCCTTGAAAGGGAGTAAATGAGATGCATGCCAAAAATCGGAGGAATCGGAGATGGTTGGACGGTCCCGAACCAAGGCACACGGCCTGACGGCTCTGAAAACCGGGAACCGGGCTCCTAAATGGGCAAAATGGCCTACGGGCACGAAATGTAGCCCACGGCCACTGAGAGATAGTCTACGGGACCTCTCCCTCCCCTCAAGAAAGAAAACAGAGAAAACCAAGTCTGGTTCGCAAACCGAGGCAAGGCATAGAAGAGGGTTCGGAAGTTCGGAGGCAGGGCGCACGGCCGCGACTCTGAGACTTTTGAACGAGCACAATATGCAACATCACCGAGCGCTCAATCGGTGACGTCTGAGTCTTAAGGTCGGTCAAAAATGGGGTGTCTACAGTGGGGTGCTCAATTCATGACCTTCCTCTCTCATACCTAAGTTCTTGAGCTGAGCCACTTTTGTGATGACAGAGAAGTGGCCTTTGGCACGAGTCTCGGGTTTCCTAAATTTTCTAAAAATATTTAGGTGGCGACTCTGTAATCTAGCAAAGCGGTCTATTTTTTGGCATTTTTTATTCAAAATTAATTTTTCAAAAGATTTGTCGGATTTGGACTCATTTGTGTTTATCTATTTCACATTACACTTGTGAAATTAGATTCAGAATCACAACAGTCCGAACTGTAGGGCTATCGTATTTGAAAGGAGCATGAAAAGCAAGCTTCAGCAGTATGGCCACTATGAGTTTCTAGTGATGCCTTTTGGGCTAACCAACGCATTATGGATTTGATGAATCAAATCTTCCATGAGTTCCTAGACCGTTTCGTGGTTATCTTTGTTGACGACATCTTGATCTACTCACCTTTCGAGGAGGAACACGAGGAACACTTACGAATTGCACTTGAGTTGCTTAAAGCACACCGTTTATATGCTAAGTTCAGGAAATGCTATTTTTGGTTAAAAGAAGTTAAATTCTTTGGTCATGTGATATCCGGAGAAGGGGTGATTCTAGATTCTTCTAAGATAGAGGCAGTGCAAGATTGGGAACAACTTAAGAATGCCTTTGAGATCCAGAGTTTCTTGGTCTTAGCTGGTATTACCATGTTTTGTGAAAAATTTCTCTAGATTAGTCTCACCTTTGATTAAACTAACGAGGAAGGGAATTAAATTTGTGTGGAATGAGACTTGTAAGAAATCGTTTCAAGAGCTTAAGGTTAGACTTACCACTACTCTAGTGTTGATTATTCTGGAGAGGGATTTGGGCTATTCAATGTATTGTGATGTGTCTCGGGAAGGTCTAGGTTGTGTCTTGATGCAAAAGGGGAAGGTAGTCGCATATGGCTTACGATAGTTGAAAACACATGAGAGAAATTACCCTACTCACAACCTAGAACTAGCAATAGTGATCTTTGCCTTGAAAATTTGGAGGCATTACTTATATGAGGAGAAATTTGAGGTATTTTCTGATCACAAGAGCTTGAAGTATCTGTTTTCACAAAAGGATTTGAATCTAAGGTAGAGGAGGTGGATGGAGTTTATGGAGGATTATGATTTTGAGTTGCACTATCATCCGGGAAAGGCCAATGTAGTGGCAGATGCCTTGAGTAGGAAATTCATTAGTAGTGTAGCTAGTATTGTTATCTAGGATTGGGAGATGTTGGGTGCTATTGGTGAGTTTCACTTGTATCTTGCCGAGTCCGTTGAGTTGGCTGCTTTGTTCACTATAGTTGCATTTGTTCACCATAGTTGAATAACCTACACTCGTGAGCTGAGTTATAGAAGCATAGCGGGTTTATCATGAAATAGAAACTATCTAAGAGAAGATATCTAGTGGAAAGGTAGAGAAAGGCTTGAATGTGTATTCAGACTCGAGCGTGAGGTATCTTGATTGTCTTTTCGTACCAGAATCTTGTAGGGAGGAGGTACTCTGAGAGTTCTGCCATTCTCGCTTTACAGTACACCTGGGAGGCACAAAGATGTACCACAATCTTAGTCGCTAGTTTTGGTGGAGAGGAATGAAGAGAGACGTAGCCTTATTTGTTTCAAAATGCCTTACTTGTCAACAAATGAAGGCCGAACATCAGAGACCAGTAGGTTTGTTGTAACCATTACCTATAGCCGAGTGGAAATGAGAGCATGTCACAATGGATTTTATTGTGGGTCTTCTAATGACTCAATGAGGTAATGATGTCTTATGAGTGATAGTCGATCGGTTAACTAAGTTAGCACACTTGGTACATATGTGCACGAGTAACTAGGTAAGTTACCTTGCCGACCTTTATGTTAGAGACATAGTTTGACTTCATGGAGTCCTTGTGACTATCGTTTCGATGGAGATCCATGTTTCACAGCTTAGTTATAGCAGAGCCAACAGAATGCCTTGGGCACTAGATTAACGTTTAGCACCGCCTATCATCCTCAGACTGACAGGCAGTCCAAATGGACCATTTAGATTTTAGAAGATATGCTTTGGGGTTGTATTCTTGACTTTAAGGAGTCATGGGAGAGACATTTTCCTTTAGTGGAGTTTGTCTAAATAACAACTTCCATGCGAGTATTGGTATGACACCATTTGAGGCCTTATATGGCTAATTGTGTAGATCTCCAGTATGTTAGACCGAGGTGGGTGTGTGGACTCACTTTTTTCTGCGCCTCGCCTTTCGGAAAGGTTTGAAAAGAAGGCCTCATAATTCGGACTCCCGTGGTTATGAATCTAGTCTCATAAATGCAATGTGAAACTGATAAACACCAAAGAGTCCAAATCCGGCAAATCTTTTTGAAAAATCGATTTTAAATCAAATAATGCCAAAATTGGACTGCTTTGCCAGATTACAGAGTCTCCACCTAAATATTTTATTTTTGGAAAAATTTAGGAAACCCTAACTCATGCCAAAGGCCACGTGTTTGTCATCACAAAAGTTGCTTCGACTTGGGAACTTAGGTACGAGAGAGGAAGGTCCAGAAATGAGTACCCCCACTCGCTCGATCAAAGATCGGCCTCTACTAATCATGATATATAAACATTATGCGTTCTTATTTTGGTTATTAATCTAACCTTACTATGTGATGCGCACAAGCAAATATAGACTAAATTGCAAGAATTGAAACATTTCAACACATGTTTGTTTTACGAAAATGGTTTGAATTTGTCATCCTCAAGTGGGCTTAAAACATGATTTTGCCACAACAAAGTGGGCTTAAAACATACATTCGTTAAATTGTTCCTATTCAAACAATAAGCCTTCATCCACAGGTATTCATGCAGTTTAGCATGTAAGCACATAGCCTCATGGCAAGCATGCTATCATGGCATCATACACACACATGCAAGTATGCTAAAGCGTAAAAGCTTACTGAGTACTTTAAGCCAAAACAAAAACCTAGTTAGAAAGATACATGATCCTAACTATACAAGATGTTTAATGCAACACATGCAATAATGCAATTACTAGGTTCGACTACTAATATGGCATATGATTCGATTTGAACAACATTCAATAAAAACGTATTCAAATAAGATATTGAAATAATGCAGTTCGACATATCCAATACAAATGAATGGATGCAAGCATGCGATATGCTAATTGAAAATGTCCCTAATCTAACCATCAAAAGCGATTGAGTAAAAAGGAGAAAGATGTGGGGTTAGAAAACATACACACACGCACACACACTTATTACAACATTACGCCCTCGTAAAGGAGGGTCCGAATGAACAAAGCTAACTAACTACTTAAGCTAAGCTAATCTAAGCTAATTATTACAAAACTTGAATAAATAGCTAAACTAATTAATTGATTTATTATAACATTTGAAATGAATACTAACTATCTAAGCTAGTTAAACTAAATTAATTAGGCTAAGCTAGTTAAATATTACAACATCAACTAATTAGCTACAACTAATTGAACTATTATAACAAAATTCATTATACTAATGAAACAATTAAATAACAACGCATTTGATATGGATATCAAGGAAGATGGATGGAGGTTACATGTGCATCGCCAAAGTCGCTCTGCCCCATATCGCCCTCTGTTTCCCTTCACCATCGCTTTGTTTCGTGGAATCGCATCATACACACCAAGGGTCGGCCGTGCAGTACTGATGACCGGTCGGGCCTACAGAAGACCGGTTGTGCATTGATTTGGTGCAAACTCTATTTCTCTGAGGTGAAATCAGTGTAGATAGAGCATTCCCAAGTTCTGTTTGTCCTTCATTCCCTCTCTGTTATAGGAAAGCCTCAAGAGAAGATTGGAATTGACTCCAAAACCATCAATGAGCGATGTGATCACTTGATGATCTCGGATTCAATTTTGGACCAAAAATCAATGAATGCGATGCAAAAAGACCACCTCTCCCCTTTTTGTCATGGAATGAACTCAAAAAAAAAAAAAGGAAGTTGAGACACTTCAAGGACGTCAAAAACACTATGAATTAATGCTTGATGACCCTTGACACAAAGAAACTTGGCATAACGTCCGGCCAAGTTCAAGCTATTCAAGCCATTTTCTTTACGTGTGTTAATCCAAGTTTTAAACCAATTTTATTTAACCTTACCATTCTTTAGTCCATTTGTCTATGGTGATGTTCAAGTCTTCTAAACAAGAAATAACGTCAAACGAGAGGTCTCTAAAAAACATGAGAGAAAGGCTACACCGTTGACAATGAATCTCCTAAGAGATTAAGCCATTACGTGTAGGCCATTCTTACATGTTTTGAGCAACCTCGAACGGTTGAAATCATTCTCAAATACAAATGATAGATGGTTGATTGATTGCTTAAAATTTGGCTCTTAGACATAGAAATAGATTGAAGAAAAGCTTAAAACAACACAACATAAGCTATGCATTCAAACTAATGAAACAACAAACAAACTAATCAAATCATGAATCAATTAAATAACCTAGGACAGCCCTAAAACGGCCCCTAATAGGCTAAAAACAGTGCTGAAATTACACTATAAAAGCCAAAAAAAATGAGCAAAATATGAGAGAATTAAAGCTAGCAAGCAAGCCTAAGGAGGGGTAGCTAACCTCTCCACTTTTGAAACCTCAAAGCATGATTTTTTTAGCCTCTTTTAACCTTTGAAAATTAGTTTTGAATACTAAAGAAAGAGAGTGAAAAGGAGAAGAATTTAGGTTATGAAATAAAGGTGTAGAACCCTTTTGATAACCCTTCTAACTCAACTCCAACACTTCAAACAAGCTCAAAAACAACCAAAACAACAAGAATGATGGAGTAAAGAATGAAAATGAAAGCAAGGAAAGAGAAAGTAAGCTTATAACTTTCAAGAAGCTAGCTTACTTTTAGAGTTTCAAACTCAAATTCAATGCACTTTCAAGCTTGAATTACACGTCCTCAAGATCAACCAAGGCTTTAGGATGATCAAACAAGGTTGTATAGGGTCTGTTGTGATGGTGTAAGCAAACTAGGTTAGCTCGAAGGATGCCTTGCAATGGAATAAGGAGGAGTCAAGGCTCTCAAGGTGTATATCTCTCTCCTAGATATTTTGTTCAACCCTCAAAACAATCTCAGAGCTTCGATTTTATAGAATTCAAGCTGAAAATGTGACAAATATCTTCAAAAATGGACAGCTGGCGGCCTCCCGCCCAGAACAATGTTTATCGCCATCGAAGGCCGGCCGACTATTCATAGCCATGGCCGGCTATCACCAATGCATGGCCGGGCCTTGATGGCCTCCTTTATGTTTTTGGTTCAAACTCAGCTCAGGGTGAGAAATGGTCCAGAAATGAGGCCCAAGGGTCCAAACAAGATAATTGTTGAAGATGTGAAGCTATTTCGGAAGCCTGATTAATTCCGAATCACTGCGAATTCGTAATTCAACTTTCATCATTGAGTGTACTGAATCAAGCGTCTAAGTCTTGTGGGCAGTTAAAAATGGGGTGTCTACAGGGTGATGCACCTATGTTGGGTCCTAAATTAGTCTGAAAAACGACGGAGAAGGTTGCGCTTATTGGTAAGAGGTTGGTTTCAGCTCAAAGTCACTAGAATAAGTATGCCGACCGTAGGAGGAGACCGTTATTTTCACGACCCAAACCCGCTCCTAGGTTTAGCATCATGACCGGCCAGTAATCCTAAGACTACCGAAGGCGGCCTCTTAAATTAATACATAATATTAGGGGCTAGCGGAAGCAAAATATAAACATATATCGTCTATTGAGCTGTGCAGACTTACATTATACAGAAAATATTTAAACTTCTTATATACATATATTATCACATCAGTCCTGCGTCATTACATATATAGACGAGACAAAAGGGACTTAGCCCTATATATAGAATAACCAAAAAATTAACTTGAATCACATAGCCTTGGCACTTGACATATCCGGAACCTCCATGAAAGACACATAGGTTGGCTAACATGACAGAGTCTAGGCAGAAGCTCTAGGGCTGGTCTTACACCTGATCACCTACATACATATATAAAAACATGAGCAAGAGCTAGTGAATAACAACAACGTAAAGAGGTTATGAATGATGTCCTTATTGTAATCCAAATCAGTCAATTATAGTAGTAAATAGAAAATCAAAATCATACACATAGCATATCCATATTTCATACAAAAAGCATAGTAGTTATACACGGTACATCTAATAGCATAACGGTACAGATGGTCATGAAGACCGAATAGTCATATATGATGGCCATCAATATAGTAAATAGAAGTTCCAAGAATTGGAACTGACAGAGATCTCTATAACAGTAATGGTAAACAAATGCTAAGGATGCCACGAATACAATTTATAAAAATAGGACGATCATTCATTTAAACAAAAGCACCATTTTCGAAATAGAGTATAGCATAAGTCATAAAATACTTATAGTTAAACATATATTTACGAGATTGTTACTCATAGTGGTTTCCAGAAATGGTTGACCGGTTCTTGAATCTTGACCTGCAATCACAATGCACATAGCACAACATATCAAAATGTACAATTACTCTCTCAATCAAATTTACTTCCCTTAATCTTTTCTTAATCAAATAAATCGATCCCTTATTGTGCTTCTTAACCAATTATTTATGTTGGTTCTAAACTCATTATTCCTCAATGGGTCATAAATCATATCAAGGAAAATATGAAGAAATGAAAGAAAACTAGGTTAGGAGAAGAAATAGCGTGAAACGGTTAGAAAGAAAGTGAACAGCTTTCACAAATTTTAATATATCATTTTTTGTACTAAGAATTTGGATGTGAGACTACCATCATTAGAAACTAGATTTCCGGGGCTTGGATTTAGGCACAAGAATCACTTAAAACGGAGTCTGAATGATGGAGATATGCTCATTTAAAGTTGGCTGAAACAAGGCAATTTGCATGTGCGAAAATCCAAACTGCACGTGCGATTCTGGGTTTCCAGTAGCAGATCCGAAATTTCAACATGTTCTAAAATGGTTTCTTTGCATGTTCTTGAGCTAGGGCTTAGTGAAAGTTAACATAAACCTTATAAATTCATTGATAAACATGGGAATAAGGTTGTTTTCCAAATCAAAGGCATAAAAACTTGGTTTGTTTTAAAGAATCTCAAGTTTCGCTCAAGTTTTCGTGAATTGATTTCTTTTCTAAAACTCTGATTTTATTTCATCTAAAACATGAATTCGAGTAAGTAAAATCCTTGGAAATCATAAGAATATGTAGAGATAAGGATTCTAATATATCAAGAATATTAAAACTTTAATCAAAAGGATGAATTCTTGAACTCTTTAGCTAATTCTCCAACCTAGCTTAACTTTTCTTACTTCCTTCTTAATTTCTTCATTCTTAAACCAAATTAATCCTAACTTTTTCTTATTCTTAGATGTTAGGAGTGTTAACTATAGGAATTTGGGGTGAAATCTTACCTTGAATTGCTTCCTAGCTTGAATTTGATGAAGTTCTTGGAGTATTTCCCTTTTCTCCTCTTTTTATTTTCTTTTCTTCTTCCCTTTCTTCCTTTCCTTCAGTTCTTTATCTTGATGTCTCCAGAACTCTCTCAATCTTTCTCTCTCACACAGATTTTTTGTGTTTTTGTTGAGGCTAGCAAGGCCTATACACATATATCTATATATAATATTTAATAAAATCAATTTAATTAATTCTGAATCAAATTTTTATAAAACTCCATAGTAAGCTCTAAAAATCATGCTGATCATAAATATGTAAATCAGTTTTTCTTTCTAGCACCTCTAAAGTCCTCAATTTTCAATTTAAAGCTATAAGTTCAACAGATTTTTCTACAATCAATAGATATAATTAAATTAATCATGACTAATCACAAGTCTCACATAATTTAATTAACCTAATTTGATTTCTATTAGAGCCCAATTAATTATATTTAAATTTATCAGTCTAAATCATATTTTTTAATCAAACTCCCAAAAGGTTTAAAATATTAAATTAAACTCATTATCATCATCAATTTTGGTTTCATAAATCCCCAAGGCCTTCAATTTCAAATCAAACCCAAAATCTCCGCCACTAAATTACATATTCAATTAAACACCTCATAAATGAATTTAATTCATAATAATCTTAATTCCCAACCTTCATAACTTGATCAACTCCAATTCGGACGCAATTAATAAAATCCCAATTTTACTAAACTGAATCGAATATTTAATTAAACTCCCATATAGTCCGATACTCGAAATTAAAATAATTTAATTCGTTAATTTCACCTTCTTGAGCCATTTAAGCTTTTAATTTCTAATTTCAAAATAACTCTTTTATAAAATTATATACGAATCAACCCCAATATTGTTCATCAATTCCAAAATTAAATCGGAATAATAATTAATTAAAATCTAAATCACCTTGATTAATAAATGTAAAATATTTTACGTTAGGGGGTCGTCACAGTTATCTTTTGAGATAGGAGATCACATCTTCTTGAAAATATCACCGAGATGGGTTTGATGAGGTTTGGGAAGAGCAAGAAGTTGTCTCCTAGATTTATTGGGCCTTTTGAGATCCTAGAGCTCATTAGGGATGTAGCTTATCGTCTGGCCTTGCCACCCTAACTTCTCGTGGTTCATGACGTGTTTTATATCTGTATGCTTTGAAAATACAAGCCTGATCCTTCACGCATGTTGGATTGAACCGAGTTAGAAGTAGATGAGGATGCCTTGTATTTGTGAGGTAAGACTATTCCATTGGTTGAGGTGTTGTAGAGATACCATGGGGTTGAGGAAGCGACATGGGAATGTGAGGCAAAAATTCGTGAGAAGTATCTGATCCTTTTTGTTAATGTTTGAAACTTGTAATGAAAATCTTATTCATGTTATAATATGTAAATATCGTATATGTTTTGAACAGTGAATTGTGATATTGAAAAACTTTGTTCATCATTGTTTTGAGAATGGATAACCGGTGGATGAATCATGGTTATGAGTTGAATTAGTTGTCATTGTAGTAATTCATTTAAATACTGTGGTTATTAAATTGATTTAAAATTTTAGGGACGGAATTCCTCAAAGGGGGAAGGTTATAACGATTCTAGTTTAGACCCGACCCATTTATTGTTTTGAATCTGGGATTCCTTGTCTTGAATGGTTGTTCATGTCCTTATTCATCTTATTCCTTGTTGAGTTTGGTTGTTTGGTTATTGTGGTTGCATTTGGAACAGGTTGGGAGTTAGTTTTTTTCAAAAGTGTTGTTGCTCAAATTTTGGCCTGTTCACTTGAGCAGTCTTTCTTGCGCTCGAGCAGTCTTTGAGATCTCTTAGTATTTTCTAGGTCTGCAAAACTTCTGGAAGTATGGTGTTCTTCTCTCAACTGATGTTTCTTGTGCTCGGGCGGTTAGCTTGTGTTTACAAAACTTCTGAAAGGGTGTCATTGTGTGCTTGAGCGGTCACTTTATTTGCTCGAGCGGTGTAAACAACTCATTTTTGACCGCCCACAAGACTTAGGCGCTTGGTTCGATACACTCGATGATGAAATTTGAATTTTGTACTTTGAATTCACAGCGATTCGGATTCAATCAGGCTCTCGAAATGACCTTAAATCTTCAACATTTACCTTGTTTGAACCTGTGAGTTTCATTTTTGAACCTTTTTCCACTTTGAGCTGAGTTTGAACCAAAAAACAGGGGAGGGCATCAAAGGCCGGCCATGCATCAGTGATGGCTAGCTGTGGTTATGAATGGCTGGCCGGCCACTATTCTGGGTGGGAGCCCGCCAGCTGTCCATTTTTGAATTTTAAGCTCGGATTCTATAAAAACGAAGCTGTGTGATTGTTTTGAGGGTTGACCAAAATTTAGAGAGCCTATATACATCTCTAGAGCTCATTCTTCATCTTTCCTCCATTGCAAGCAACTTTTGAGCTAACCTAGCTTCCTTGTGTCATCTCTAGACCTTGTCTCACCACCTTAGAGCCTTGGTTGATCTTGGAGAAGCATAATTCAAGCTTAAGAGTGGGTTGAAACCAAGTTTGGATCACAAATAACAAGCTTACCCCTTAGAAGGTATAAGCTTGTTTTCTTTTCTCTTGCTTTCATTTCTTTTATTTGCTTCATAATTCTTACTGTTTTGTGTTGTTTTGAGTCTATTTGAAGTGTTTAAGATTGGGTTTGAAGGGCTACCCAAAGGGTAGAAAGAGCTTGCTCTTTCTACACCTTTACCTATAGCTCAAACCCTTCATTTTCCACTCTTTTTCTTTGATATCTACATTGATTTTTAGAGTTTTCAAAGGGCCAAAAATCATGTTTTGACGTTTTAAAAGTGAATGGATTAGCCACCCCTCCTTGTTCTTGCTTACTAGCCTTCATTCTTGTCTTTATTGTTTAGCTTTTTAAGCTCTTTTAATGCATGTTTAGCCTCTATTTTTCATATGCTAAGGGTTGTTTTAGGGCTGTCCAAGCCTTTGAAATTGATTCATGCTTTGTTTAGTTCATTTGTTGTCTCATAAGTTAGCATACATAACTTGTTGCATGTTGTTCTAAGCATTCCTTTACTCATTTCCATGTTTAAGAGTCTAAGTTTAACAATCAATCCACCATCCCTCTCTCTTTCATTCTTGAGAATGATTTCAACCGATTGAGGTTGTTCAAGACATGTAAGAAAGACTCTTAATGGCTTAATCTTTTAAGAGATTCATTGCCAACGATATAGTCTTTCTCTCATGCTTTAGAAGAACTTATCGTTTGACATTACTTCTTGTTTAGAGGATTTTAACATCACCATGGCCAAATAGACTAAGAATGGCAAGGCTTAATAAAATTGGCTTAAAACTTGGATCAGCACACATAAAGAAAGTAGCCTAAATTGCTTTAACTTGGCCAGACGTTATGCCAAGTTCCTTGTGTCACGAGTCATCACATGCTAATCCATGGCATTTTGATGATTCTTGAAGCGTTGCAACCTCCCTCTTTGAGTTCATACTATGAGAAAAGAGTGAGGTGGTCTTATTCTTTGCATTTTATTGACTTTTGTCCAAAATTGCATCCAAGATCATCAAGCAATCATTTTGCCATTGATGGCTCTAGAATCAATTTCAACCTTCTTTCGAGGCTTTCCCATGACAAAGAAGGAAGAAAGGGACAAACAGAGCTTGAGGACACTCTATCTACATTGGTGCACCTCAGAACACAAAAACAGAGCTTTGCTCCAAATTGATGCACGGCAAGCCATCTGTAGACCCGGCCGGCCATCAATGATGCATAGTCGGCCCTCAGTGTGTGGCCAGCAATGCAGTTTTACAATAAACAAAGGTAGTGGTTGAAGGTGAAACAAAGACGGCTTGGGCAGACAGAGTAGCTCTCAGGCGCTATGCATGCAACCTTCATCCATCTTCACTTACGCATTTTGTCGAATGTAATTAATCTTGTTGTAATTAATTAGTTATAGTTAGTTAATTTTGTAAAGTGTTGTAGTTAATTAGTTAGTTAATTATTTATTCAAATTTCGCTTTGTAATTAGTTAGTTAACTAGAATAGTTAGTTAATTCATATTCATTTGTGATAATTAGTTAAGTAATTTAGCTAATTTCATTTGTTTTGTAATAATTAGCTTAATTAGCTTAGCTTTAATTAGTTAATCTATTTGGACTCTCCTTCGTGAGAGTACAATGTTGTAATAACATGTATGTCTTCCAACCCCACGTCTTTCTCCCTTTTATTTACTAGCTTATGATGGTTAGTTTAGGGACATCATGTTTTGTTTAGCATAAATCCATGTTTGAATCTATTTGTATTGCATACATCGAGGCTCGGTTCATCATTCTAACTGCATTGTTAGTTTAATACTTCTTCGAACACGTGCTTAGACCGCATGCTATTAAATTGTTTCATATGCCATATTAGTAGCTAAGCCTATTAGTTGTATTATCACATGTGTTGCATTAGTCATATTACATAGTTAGGATCATGCATTTTTCTAATTTTGTTTTTATTTATTTTTTGGCTTGGAGTACTAGGTAAGCTTTTATTTGCTTTAGCATAATCGCATACGTGTGAATGTTGCCATATCTAGCATGCTTGCCATGAGACTAAATGCTTTATTGATAAACTGCTTGAATGCATATAGATGAAGGCTTATTGCTTGAACTAGAATAATTTAAGTAATGTTTATATGCGATCACTTTTTCAAGTGGTCCATATTTCGAAACAATTTTCAAAGCAAACATGACTCAAGATGTTCCAATTCTTGCAATTTCAATCTATACTTGTGTGTGCGCATCACATAGTAAATGATAACCTAAATAAACCGAAACAAGAGTATATAATGTACGTAAGATTCATATCATGATTACTAGAGGCCGATCTTTGATCGGGCGAGCGGGGGTGCTTAATTCATGACCTTCCTCTACCGTACCTAAGTTCCTGAGCCGACATAATCTTGGTGATGACAGACACGTGGCCCTTGACATGAGTCATGGGTTTTCTAAATTTCTTCAAAATAAAATATTTAGGTGGTGACTCTGTATCTGGCAAAACAGTCCAATTTTGGCACTTTTGATTCAAAATTAATTTTCCAAACGGTTTGCCAGATTTGGACTCTTTGGTGTTTATCAATTTCACATTGTACTTGTGAGATTAGATTCAAAACCACAAGTGGAGTCTGAACTGTAGGGCTTATTCCGAGCTTCTGAAAAGGGAGTGCGAAAAAGTTAAGCTACAAACGATGTCACTTATTGTGTCTGGTCACTTAAGCGGTCTGCTCATATATCAGTTCGTAAAAATCACTTTTTGGATCACTTTTTCATTTCTCTCTCTAAATATTTCAAAACCCTAGTTCTTCACTCTCTCTCTCTCTAGAACTTGTCTTTAAGTCCTAAATACTCCATCATCCATTGATCTCTCCACCCTTTTCGTTTGAAGAAAAAGATAGAGTATATCGAGGGCTTCATTCTAATCGGAGTAAAGTTCATTTTCGGCTCCATCCAACTTCAACCCTTGCTCTCTCTTGTCTTCTAACTTTGAGGTAGGAATTTGTTCAACTTTTGGTATGGTTTTTAACTTAGTTATTTGTCTATTTTAAGAATCTAGTAATTTAGGAATTTTGAATAAAACCTAGGGTTTGATTTTTGAAATTAAAAAAGGGGGTTTTCAAATGAGCTTTTGGAAATGGTTGTGGGAATGTGTTTATAGTTAAGCTATGTCAAAATGGTGCAAATTATCACTCAAAATCGATTTTGGAAAGAAAAAGGTTTTTGTTCTAAAACCATGGATATTTAGTTTTGTAAAAAGAAATGGAAACTGGTATTGGATTTGTAAATGGAATGAATGTGGATCTTGATGAAAATGGTGGAGTTGGATATGCAATATCACTCCCATTTTAAAATGATGAATAATATCCATGTTTGAGAATCATCTATTTGAATAGAGATATTTGTTTTGGGCTATCGGTGAAGGATAACTATGATTGTTGTAAAAATTGCATGAGGATTAGGTAAATTGAAACTAATTTCTCATACATATTGCATTGAGTATTATTTCATACTTAAACATTGAAAATGTATTATTCTGAGAAAAATAGGTGAATACCTTGGTGAATCTGGATAGGGGGTGTGGTTGTGGTTATTATGTTGGCTTGTGTGTCCTTGGCGAAAGTCTAAAAACCCGTGCAGATAAGTGTCGATCCTTCCGGTTAGTATCGACAAAACGGCTTTTGTAGTGCTTGTATAGCCTACTGGTAGACACGTATCTAAAGATTCCTAATGCTTGTATCCACTGCCCTGTTTTCTAATATTAAAAGTTATTTTCATGAATTGAATTTAATTTGACATTGCATCATTTTGAAAATGAAATATGGAACATTTGACAAACGACATTGTAGACACCCCATTTTTGACCGTCCTCAAGACTCAGACGTCACCGATTGAGCGCTTGGTGATATTGCATACTGTGCTCGCTCAGAAGTTTCGGAGTCTCGGCTACGAGCCTTGCCTCCGGACTTCCGGACTCTTTGTGCTTTGCCTCGGTTTGCGAACCAGGCTCTGTTTTCTCTGTTTTCTCTTCCCAAAGGGAGGGAGAGATCTCGTGGACCATCTCTCAGTGGCCGTAGGCTACGTTTTGTGGTTGTAGGCCATTTTGCCCATTTCGGAGCCCGGTTCCCAGTTTTCGGAGCCGTCAGGCCGTGTGCCTCGGTTCGGGACCGTCTAACCACCCCTGTTTGCCCCGGTTTTTGGCATGCATCTTATTTCCTCCCTTTCAAGGGACACTGTGGTCCGAGAGACCAACTTCGTGGTCGGACACCACTGCCGATGCCTAACAGCCCACTTTCGGGGCCCCGAACTGCATGTTTTGGCTCCCGAACACTCATCTTGCATTTTTGGGCCCCGACCCGAACTTGAGATAGTCATATTTTGAGGTCCTTTTATTGTTTGAGATCTCCATCTGTCACTTGCTTCTTTACCTCTTTTCGGGCCTATTTTTGCACGGTATTTTAGGCGTACTTGTGGGCTGTTTTGGGCTTGGTTGTAAACTACAAAGTGTCTTATTTTGAGCCCCTCTTCAACTTTGTTGAAGGGCTCTCAGCCATCTGAGACCCGCAGCTATCACTTACCCCTTTAACCACCTTTTGGCCCCTTTTGGTGCACCCTTTGCTCAAGGCTTCTTGAGGAAGCCTTGACTCTTTGTCTTGGCTTCCTCAAGAAGCCTACCAGCTGTCCAAGCTTCTTTGATAAGCCAAGACCCCCTTGCACCTCTTGAACCTCCCTCTTTTGCTTAGCCATTAAGTCTTCTTTGCCTATATAAGCACCATTCCTTCTTCTTTGTCTAAGGTTGGATGTTTGGAACAAAAAACCAGAGATATATAGATATATCTGATAGATACATACATATATCCCTCCATCTCTCACTATATCTCTCCCATTCAACCATCAAACACCCTTGTTCTTGGGCCATTTCTTCATCAACTCATAGCACAAAGCATCCTTACTCCATTGCAGCGACTTGGGGCTTTTCTTCAGAGTTTAGGAGAACCCAAACTTGGTCCAAGAGGTGCTAGTTTGCTGGTCTTCAAGGGTAAGCCATCTTCTTCCCTTTTCTAGCATTTTCTTGCTTCACATCTAATCCTTGCTTGCAAGCACTTTTGGGCTCCGACCCAAACTGCAAATCATCATATTTTGGGGTCCTCTTCATGTTTGATTGAGGACCTCTTGCTGTTTGAGGACAGTAGCTAGCACTTCCTTCATTAGCCCTCTTTATGCCATAATCTTGCAGAGTATGTTTGGCTTGTGTATAATCTGTTTTTGAGCATGTAATAAACTGTAAGTAGGCTCATTTTAAGCCCTTATTCAACATTGAAGAAGGGCTCAACCTTGTTTGGGACCCCTATCTTGCACTTGTTTCATAATCTCTTCTATTTACCGTAATCTTGCATGCTTTGTTAGCCTACCATGCTTCTGGTTTTGGGCCTTCGACAGGCCTGAAAAGTGTCTTATTTTATCCCCCTCTACATGTCTCATGAAGGGTCTTTGGCTGTTTGGTGCACCCTTTTGGTACTTCATGTTATACCCCTTTGTGGGCCTTAATCTTGCATTGCCTTTTGAGCATGTTTGTATATTGATTTGGGGCTTGTCATCTACTGTGGGTAGTCATATTTTTGGTCCCTCATCAGTATTGTAGAAGGGTATTTTCAGTTTGGTGCATGCTTAGCATACCTACCATGTGATGCCTTGTAATTGCCTTAATATGCCTTAGGTTGTTAGCCTTTGTTCGAGCATGTTTTAGGCTTAGATTTGTGAAGATTTTGTGCTTATTTTGCCATGCTTTAGGTCTGTCTTAAGTTTTTTGAGTCAATCCTAGCATGCATTATATAGCCTCTTTGCATTTTGTGGCTTGTATGCTTCAAGTATGTGAATGTGTGAACATTGTTGCATGCTTCGTTGATTTACTTAGTTGGTTTGGAACCTCCTATAACATGATTTCAGAGCTTACGTTGCATGCTATATGTCCATACTTAGCCTCTTTAAGTGTGCTTAAGAGTTGCCTTGTTTATGCCTTGGGTTTGGACCATAACACTTGCATGTGTGTGTGTGTGTTTAGTCTCCATTTCTAGGCACTATGGCCACTGTTTTAGGCTTGTTTGAGGCTGCCTAATCTAGTTTAAGTCCATTCCCTCATATGTTGTAGCATGCTTACTTTGTACGTGTTGCTTAGGTTGTGTGCCTAGCATGTTTATATACTTGCATGTTCATATTGCATGTTAGATTGCATGCTTAGGTTGCATTTGACATGCATGCTTTACCTCTTGAATTGAGTATGATAGAGGTTGAGCTCTTTGTTTGTTTATGTGCATCTCATTCCACATTGAAGTTGCACACTTTGGCTTCTTGGGCCATCATGCATTGAAATGCGTGATTGGTGGCCCGGGGGTCGAGGGCCATGCTCCCTTGAGTCCATTGCATGATAGGGAGTGTGTCCGTGCATACATTTGTCCCAAAATTCCATACCATGCTCGTGTTCTGTCATCCTACTTGCAGAATTTAGTGCCGACCGGCACTCTTGATGCCGCAAGCACACTTTTTGTGCCGATAATCTCAATTGCAGCCGGTGGCCAAACCCTGTAGCCGATGGTCCAACCCTTCAGCCGGTGGTAATATTCAGGGTATGTGGAAGGTGTCCCAGGACTCTGGCAATTTTCCAGAGAGGTAGGGCAGCAAAAGCAGAGGGAACAGGGGCAAGGCAGACATCGAGCATGCATCATTCAAAGATCTGAGGCGGGGTCAGGGCCCTTTTATTTCACATTTATTTATTCAGTAATTAGAATTTGTAATATTTATTCATTTATTTTTGGACTGTATTATTATTTTGGTCCCTCCGAGTGAGGGCGAATCTGTAATAAGTGTGTGTGAGTGGTGTGTATGTCTTCCAACCCCCACTTCTTTCTTCCCTTTTATTTACCTGCTTACGATGGTAGATTAGGGCACGTTTATTTTAGCATACCTTATGCAATGCATGCGTGCATCCATGCATTTGTTTACACGCATCGGGCTCGGCACATCATACAAACTGCATTGTATTTCAATTCCAAATTGAATACGTGTTATTTGTAGCATTCCACATGCCATGTCTAGGATAGCCGAGCCTGTCTAGATTGCATCTTCCGCCTGTGTTGCATTAGCCATTTAACATGAACTAGGTCATGCATGTTTGCTAACTAGTTTCTTGTTTTGTACGGAGTACGATGTAAGTATTTATGCTTTAGCATATCACATGTGTGTGAGTGTTGCCATGACAGTATGCTTACCATGCGGCTAAGTGCTTATGTGAGATAAACTGTTTGAATGCCTGTGGGTGGAGGTTGGATTGCTTGAGTTGGAATAACTCGTTGAAATCTGTATTTTAGCCTACTTGCGAGTAGCAATTTCAAACTGTTTTCAAAACGAACGGATATGCAATGTTTATTTCCAAATTAGGCAATCTAGTCTATACTTGTTTGCCGTGCGCATAACATAGTAATTCTAGGCTAATAACCAGAATAAGAACATGTAATGTTTTCGAAATCGGATATCACGGTTAGTAGAGGCCGGTCTTCGGACCGGGCGAAAGGGGGTGCTCATAGCTGACCTTCCCCGATCGTATCCAAGCTCTCGAGCCAAGACACTTTGGTAATGACGGACACGTGGCCTTTGGCACCGAGTCAGGGTTTCCTAAATTTCCCATTTTAAAACATTTAGGTGGCGACTCTGTAATCTGGCAAAGCAGTCCATGTTTGGCACTTCTTTTCAAAAATCTGTTTTTCTTCAAAACGATTTGCCAGAGTTGGACTCTTTGGTTCAGATTTAGAACCGTGACAAAATTGAGTCCTTTGAACTGTAGTAGATCCCAATATGAACGGAACGGGACTTAACCCTCCCGGGGCGTTCGGGGACGTCTACAGACATACATTTGCATTCACTTTATAACTTTATTAAGATTCATATACTGTGTTAGAGTATCTCTATTGGATTTTGGCTCACCTTATTTGGAAAACAACTTTCAGGTGCTAATGATATGGCTTTGCGAAGGACATAGCTTGGGAGGACTTGGAGCCGAAGGCTTCCTTTTTGTTTATTTGATGTAATTATTTTGTACACGCCTAGGGCTTTAACTGTATTGAGTTAAACTTGCTTTTGTTGTACCTAAGTATTGTCTTAGAAAGTTGTAGCCATTAAGGCATTAATTTATCTGTTTAACTTTTATTCCATATCGTTCACATGTGGCATATGCTATATATTTAGGGTTAGGGCTTATGAATATATAGCCGCATATGTCACCTTTTGTAAAATGAAATCATATTAATTGAAGGTTATCATTCAGGGTATATTGTTGTTTATTAAATATCGTGGAATGATTTATCGTCATAAATTTCGGGCATTACACAAGTGAATCTGTGGTGGGGTGCAAGTGAAAAGCTGTGGGGGTACAAGTCTCACTTGCACCCTCCATGTTTGTGTATTTTTTTTTTCTCTGTCCAACTGTTAAGTAAGTTCCTCTACAAAACTCCTATTTTGGTTTCAAATACAATTAAAAGTCTTATGGGACTAGGGAGGTGATATAGAAATCAAATCTCATGAAATTGTAGGTAAAAATACTATTTTTCCCTTTTACAAAAATGAACAAACAAACTCACATTTTATATAATAAGATCTTTTACATAATTTCATATATTTAATCTACTAATCATCATATCATATCATATATATATTATTAAAAGGAATGTTTTTCCCACACAAATCCCAATTTCAATTACACAATACTTCTCTTTTTTTACAAACCTAAACAAATTCAAAAACTCAATTCAAGTTTTACATAAAATCTAACTACAAAACCTATATGGATTATACTTTAAAAATCTTCCCTATATCATTTTATACAATCACAACTCACCGATTATATTTTGAAAATCTTCACTATATTATTTTATACAATCAGAAAACTTCCACAAATAGTTGGATTCCCTCTCTCACTTCCTCTACCACAGCCCAAACTCCTCTTCGTCTCTCTCTCCGAAACACATCTCCATCACCAATCTCTCGAAGATTTGTATTGTTCGATTTTTGAATTTTTTATCCGAACGTAGACAAAGTCTCTCTTCCTCATAAGCCCCCCCTCTCTCTCTCACTCTCTCTCTCTCTCTTTCTCTACTTTTTGGTTGATCTTTTTAATATGTTTTTTCAAAGCAAGAAAAAAAAAGAAAAATATATGTTCTATATAAAGTGTTGGGTTTCTATTTTTCTCTGTGAATTCCTTTACTTCTGTTTAGGGCTCAAACCTATAATTTAATTTCATATAAATTTGTTATATATATATACTAGTGTATGCCCGTGCCTGAAGGCACGGTGCAATTAATAATGAGATTAAAATAAAAATCAAAATAAAATTATTAAAATATAATGTTAAGATTTTCCTTTTCAGTTGTGGTGGACAGTCACAGAGCGAAAGTGGCGATGAGTCCCTTAGTTTAACACCGATTTCAAAAACTTTTTCAAATTTATTTAAGTTTTGTGAGGAAATTTTAATTTCTACTATAATGCAATTATATGTATTAAAAATTTAGCTCATTAATTTTTTTTAAATTTTTATTAAAAAATTATAAAATTAAATGTTAGTATTTTATGCTGAAATGTCTTCAAATTATTCTAATATGAAAGTTAATGTTTTTTATAAAAATTATTAATTTTATTGAATGTATATTAAAAATAATACATGATATAGCGATTTGATTTGATTTTTTAAATTATTTTTTGATTTTTTTGAAAAAATAGAAATAAATTTGACAAAAATAAATTGTTTGGTTTGATTTTTCAAAAATTGTTTTAAAGGTATTTTCATTTATTTTATTGGATTTTTTAATTTTACTCATTTTTTTGTACTTTTTAAATGCACCTAATCTAAATATATGTGAAAATTAAAACAAATTGACTAAAATATTAAAAAAATTCTAACAATAAAAAAAATTCAAACAAAAATCTGTGTATTTTTATTTAGATTTTTGTTTTTTTTAATGAATTTTTATCATATTTTACTTTTTAAATGCATCTAATTTTGATATATCTAAAATGTACACAAAAAAAATGACTAAAATATGGAAGAAAAAAAAAAGTTGAGAAATAACAAACGAAAACCAGTCTCAAAATAATTTCTGAAAAATTAGACCAAACAAATATATTTTCAACACCCATTTCATTAACTTTTCAAAATCATAAAAAATCAACACTCATTTTCTATTAAGGAATTAAATTTATTTCATAAATCAACCTAAAATCAAAACTCATTTTATGAAGATCAAATATTCTAAATCATCTCAGTCACATAACTTGTATGCATAGATTTGCACTTTGTCTCTCTCTGAAAAAAAGAAAGAAAAAAAAAAAAGAAAATGCAAAACAAACCCAAATCTTTAAATTGTCTAACCTTCATTAACAGTAATCACATGGACATAATTCTGCACCAACACTACCAATCTCACCAACCACCACACAAAAAAGAAAAGAAAAAAAAGGTACATGATTTTTTTTTTTTGGTATTTTACTAATTTTTTTGTAATTTTTAAATGCACCTAATCTAAATATATTTGAAAAGTAAAACAAATTGACTAAAATATTTAAAAAAATTCTAACAACAAAAAAAATTCAAACAAAAATCTGTGCATTTTTATTTGGATTTTTGTTTTTTTTTAATGAATTTTTTTTCGTATTTTACTTTTTTTAAATGTACAAAAAAAAATACTAAAATATGAAGAAAAAAAAAAGTTGAGTAATAACAAACGAAAACCAATCTCAAAATAATTTCTGAAAAATTAGACCAAACAAATATATTTTCAACACCCATTTCAAAAACTTTTTCAAAATCATAAAAAATTAACACTCATTTTCTATTAAGGAATTAAATCCATGTCATAAATCAAACAAAAATCAAAACCCATTTTATGAAGATCAAATATTCTAAAACATCTCAGCCACATAACTTGTATCCATAGATTTGCAATTTGTCTCTCTCTGAAAAAAAAAAAAAGGAAAAAAAAAAAACAAAACAAACCCAGATTTTTAAATTGTCTAACCTTCATTAACAGTAATCACATAGACATAATTCCGCAACAACACTGTCAATCTCACCAACCACCACACAAAAAAGAAGAAAAAAAGGTACATGAATTTGAAAAAGAGAAACAAAATTAGAAGATTTGATTGATGCAGAGTAGTAGTAGGGGAGAGAGTTGGATGAGCGTGGGTGTTTTGAAATTTAAAAATTGTGAGTGAGACTAAAAGAAAAAAAAGAGGAGAGTTTATAGAGAGAGTTCGATAAGCATGGGTCTCTTTTTTTGTAGGGAGTGGATAGATGTGTTTTGAAATTTAAAATGTGGAAGGGTGAGGTGAGAGAGTTCAATGAGAGTGGGTCTCTTTTTTGTAGGGAGTGGATGGGTGTGTTTTGAAATTTAAAATGTGAAAAGGTGAAGTGTGACAGATAAGGATGGGTGGTTGCAAAGTTTGTAGCTCTTGGGCGGGAAATTTAGGTAGAGTGAGAGATAAGGTTTTCATCTCAACTGTCCATCTAAATATAGAAATGAATCAGTACCATTGAAATGTCCTAGTAGGACAATTGTCTCTAACATATTTTCAAAAACCTTTGTGCCTTATTATATAGATATATTTAAGTTATATTTTTGTAGCATGAGAGGTTAAAATTATAAATAAATGTTTCTTTTTTGTGTTATAATTTAAAATTATTATATATATTTATTTAATTTATATTTTTGTGTTATATCTTTATATATATATATATTATTTCGTATTATTATGTCGTTTCATTTTTGATCTATATTATAATTAGCACGAAGGTTAAAATTATCAAATGAATGTTTCTTTCTTCTTCTTCTTCTTTTTTTTTTTTTTTTTTGTGTTATAATTTAAAATTATTATATATTTTTTTTAATTTATATTTTTTTGTTATATTTTTATTATTTCGTATTATCATATCGTGTCATTTTCGATCTATGTCCAGTTCATGTCGTGTCAACGTGTTATGTCAAAAAATTTCACTATTAACTAAAAGTATAATAACCAATTTTATATAGATTCTATTTTAGAAATACTTATTTTCTATATATTTTTCATCGTGTATTAAATTTTATCATTATCATATTTTTTTTTTAAATAGTTGATATTTTAATTTAATTATTATGACATTTAAAAAAAATTATCTCAATATACAAATAAATAAATAAGATAGAATGTGCTTAATTATGTACATTGCATTGATCAAATTAATTTTCTTTTATATATATATATATATTTTTTGTCTCTATTATTGATGTCTTAATATTACTTTATATTTAATTTTTTATTTAACATGAAATTATTTATTACGAAACATTTATATTTAATTTAAATTTTATATACCTATATACAATATGTATGAATAATTCAAAAAAAAATATTAAAGAAAAAATCAATACTCTACATTATTAATTTATGTATTTTTTTTCTTTATCCAATCACAGCATATTCGTATTTAATCTTTTAAATAAAATTTGTGTAAATCTATTTATACGTATTTTCATTTTTTAAATAAATATAAAAATTAAAATTAAATAATTAGAATAACTTTTAGTTTTAATTCTCTTTCTAATTTAACTATTATTTTCAATATCAAAATGAGTGTTTATTTTATTATCTTATAATTTAATATATGTCATATAAAATCATTAGATAATAATTACACTTTTATAGCACAATAGAACTCAAATTATCAAAATAAACATATAATTTAACTAAATTTATTAGACACAAGTATTTAAGTAACACTTTTATAGAATGATAAGGCTAAGATTATTAAAATAAATACTTAAAATTAAAATTAAAATTTTATTTTAAATGAAATTTAATATTATTCTTCTGTAACACATATCATATATAATACACCATGAGTTGTAACTAAATCATAATTTTTATATTATAGAATTTTTCATTGTTTTTATTTTTTTTTTAGAATAAAATATTTTGATATAAGTAAAATTCATGATTTTTGATCAATTTGATTAACACAATTGAGTACTTGATTTCAGGTTAAAATTTCTTCAATCATTAGCAAATCTCTTTATTTGCCTTTCAATTGTTAAAATTTTTTACACATAAAGTATTATGACTTAAAATTAATTTTTCAGTTTAAAAATAAATTTTCGTGCATCACATGAATCACATTATTAAAAGTAGTGTTTTTCTCTTGCTTAAGTGGCATATTCTAAAGGCTTCCTTTTCTTTTTTTCTTTTTTCTTTTTTTCTAAGAGAGCCACATTAGTATGACTTTTCTATTTACATATAAAGTTTTATACAAATTCAATCTCAATTATAATAACCAATTTTGTATGGACTCTCTTTCTTTTATATATATATTTTTTATTTTTTGCCTATCTTATTAATATCTTAATATTAATTTATATTTAATTATATATATATATATAAGTAGTGTTTACCCTAAAAATATTTCTCTCTCCTATGTGGCATATCTCTCTTTTGTTTTTGTTTTTGTTTTTTTTATAAAAAAAAAGTGTCACGTAACATACCCTCATACTTAGTTATTTCAAAAATCTAATATTTAAAAGATTTCTACTTAATCTAAACTATCTATAAATAAATTTTAAAATAATTATATGTACTAAAAAATACTTTACAAATTAATTTTCTTCTACTTTTTTCACTTTTATTCAAGTATTCAATTTTTATATTAAAATTATATATATATATATATATATATTTGTTAGTCTTATTTATATTTTATTATTAATTTATATTGAATTTCCTATTTAGCATGAAGTTGTTTATTAGGAAAAATTTATATTTAATTTAAATTTTATATTGTAGAAAGATTGAATCATCATATTTTCATCATTCTTAATCAACTGTTTACAAGATATTTGTATCGTTTCCTAGTACATCACTCTCACACACACACACACACACACATATATATATACATCACCCTAATAGTTATTCTAACAATATTCTAACTAACTCAAGAACCTAACTATCGGAACTTGTACAGCTGTTCTTGCTCAATCTTCTATCTATACATGTTTGTGAGGCAGTTGGTGTCACAGCCCATTTCTGAGGTTGCAGATGAGCTAGAAGAGCTACCTAATCAACCCCCCTCAAGCTATTGGGGCCTGGAAGCACTAATAGCTTGTCCTTGTGATAGTGAAATCTAGAAGTGGATAGAGGCCTATTAAACACATCAGCAATTTGGTTAGCAGAAGGCACGTAGCGAAGAACAATTTGTTTAGCCACCACCTTTTCTTTAATGAAATGACAATCAATTTCAATGTGCTTGGATCGGAAGTGAAACGCAGGATTAGAAGCAAGGGCCATAGCAAAGGCTTGGATCGGGGCTTGGAAGCACCAATAGCTTGTCCTTGAGATAGTGAAATCTAGAAGTGGATAAAGGCTTAGTAAACAGATCAGCAATTTGGTAAGCAAAAGGCATATAGCCAAGATCAATTTGTTTAGCCACCACCTTTTCTCTAATGAAATGACTATCAATTTCAATGTGCTTGGATCGGGAGTGAAACACAGGATTAGAAGCAAGGACCATAGTAGATAGATTGTCACACCACAAAATGGGAATCAAAAGAGCAGGAAGACACATGTCTTTTAACAAATGCTACAACCAAGTGAGCTTAGCAGTAGCATAAGCTAATGCCCTGTGCTCAGCCTTTGTGGAGGACTTGGAAACAGTGGCTTGTTTCTTAGTAGACCAGGAAATTAAATTGGGACCAAGGTAGATACAATACCTAGAGGTGAATCTTCTATCTACAGAGTCACCAGCCCAATTGGAATCAGAGAAAGCATGAAAAGAAAAAGGACCTAAAGTAAAATCCAGACCATGAGTAATAGTGCCTTTGACATACCGAAGCAATCTTTTGATAGCCTGAAAATGAGCATTTGTGGGAGAGTGTATAATATGTTGACAGGCCATATTAATAGCCAAGGCCAAATCAGGTCGAGTGATAGTAAGGCACTGTAGACCACCCACAATAGTTCTATATAAAGATGCCTAAGAACAAGGTAGAGAATTAGTGAGAGAATTAGAAGTTTTGACAGCCAAGAGGGTAAAACGTGGTTTGCAGTCAACTAGACCAACTTTAAGCAAAAGATCAGCTGCATACTTTTCTTGAGACAAAAAATAGCCATGGTCTTGAGTATGAACAGGAATACCCAAAAAGTAGGACATAGAATCAAGCTCTTTCATAGAAAATGTATGATGGATTTGAGTAAGAAGTTGAGTAATGAAAGGAGGATCACTTCCGATCAATAAAATATCATCAACATAAACCAAAAGAATGGTAAGACTGTTAGGTGTATGCTTGATAAATAGAGATGAATCAAAATGACTGTTATGAAAGCCATGAGTAACTAAAAGGGAGGAGAAAGTAGAGTACCAAGCCCAAGGGGCTTGTTTAAGGCCATAAAGAGCCTTTTTGAGCTTACAAACTTGAGTAGAATTCTGAACAAAGCCAGGAGGCTCCAGTATATAAACTCCTCTTCTAATTTGTCATGAAGGAAGGCATTGGAGATGTCTAATTGCTTGACAAGCCAATGAAAATGGAGAGCCAAACATAAAAGAATGGGGATGGTTGTTTGGCCACAAAACTGAATGTTTCTTGGAAATCAACTCCTTGTTGCTAAAATCTTTTTTGCAACTAACCTTGCTTTATACCTAGCAATAGTTCCATCGAAATTCCTTTTAATTCGAAAAACTCATTTGCAGCCAATGACTACTTTATGAGAACAAAGAGTAACCAAATCCCAAGTACCTTGATTTTGAAGGGCTTCAAATTCTTCTTGCATGGTAGCAACCCAAACAGAAGATTGAAGAGCTTCTTTAACAGATAGAGGCTCAGTTTGAAGAAGAAAAGAGGAGGCAATAAGGCAAAGAAGATGCCGAGATTTAGATCTAGTCAGCATGGGATGAGAGATAGGAGCAAGTAAAGAAGCAGTGGGAGGTGGAATAGGTAAATCAACAATAGGGGAAGTAATGGGAATAACAGTAGAAGTAGGAGGAGAACACAAAGGGACTAAGGGCAAAGAGGATTGAGAAGAAGAAAAAGAAAACTAAGATAAAGAAGAGGTTTGAGAGAAACAACATGAAGAAGGGGAAATAGATGAGAACCCCTCCAAAAAAAAATTAAAAGTAAGGACAGGAAAAGAAGAATGAGGAGTAGCATAAAAATTTTGGAAAAAAGGAAAACAATGTTCATTAAAGAGAACATGTCTAGAAACATAGATTTTGCCAGTGATAGGATCAAGACATTGATATCCTTTCATAGTAGGATGATAGCCCAAGAAAACACAAGCCACAAATTTTGCTGAAGTTTGTGAGAAGTGTATGGCTTGAGCCACGGAAAACATTGGCAGCCAAAAACCCTGAAGTAGGAAAAATTTGGAATGGAATGAAACAAAATTTCATAATGAGATTTATTATGAAGGACACTACTAGGCATGTGATTGATAAGAAAGACAACGACAGCCACTGCATCAAACCAATAGAGTAAAAGAACAGAGGAATGATGGAGCAAGGTGATATCAATATCAATAATGTGTCTATGCTTTCTTTTAGAATTTCCATTTTGAGCCTGGGTATATGGACAACTAGTTTGATGAGTAATTCCTTGAGATTGCAAAAGAGAATCAAACTTCTTATTAACAAATTCAGTGCCACAGTTAGTCCTAAGAATTTTGAGAGTAGTATTAAATTGAGTTTCAACATAGGCCTTAAAAGATAAAAACTTATCAAAGACTTTTGTAATGCAAGGGGTAAATCCGAGTAAATCTACTAAAATCATCCACAAATAACACATAAAATTTGCAAGAAGCATTAGCAGAATGAAATGGATCCCAAACATCATTATGAATTAATGAAAAAGGACAATTAACTTAAGTATTGGATAATTTGAAAGGTAATCTATGCATCTTAGACACCTGACAATCAGTACAAGATATCACTTTATTTACAAAAAGTTTATTAGGTAAGTGCACAGCTAAATGATGCAATTCTTTGTTGAATGATGACCAAGTCTTTGGTGCCAAAGCAAGTTAGAGACTAAAGTAGTAGTAGACAGATTAGCCTGTGCAAAAGTAAGAGATGATGACAGATAAGATGAAGTAGTAAACTAATAGAGATCATTGACATGAGTGCCTTTATGCAAGACCTAGCTCTTGTGTTTGTCCTGAATAATGAATGTGTTAGCACCAAATATAACAACACAGTTATGAGCGTTGGTCAATTAATGTACAGAGAGCAAATTAGTTAAAATGGAAAGAACGTAAAGAAGTTTTTAAGATGAAAAGCAAATTGAGGAGTGGGTAAAAGACCATTACCAATGTGCTGAATAGGCAAGGATGAACCATTACCAACTATAGCTTGCTTTTCGTGCTCCTTAGAAGGGTTTAGTCTCCTCGGATACGATAGCCCTACAGTTCGGACTCCCGTAGTTCTGAATCTGGTTTCACAAGTGCAATGTGAAATAGTTTAAACAAATGAGAGTCCAAATCCGGCAAATCTTTGGAAAATCGATTTACAATTAAAAATGCCAAAAATGGACTGCATTATCAGATGTCAGAGTCGCCACTTAAATATTTTTGGGAAATTTAGGAAACCTGTGACTTGTGCCAAAGGCCACCTGTCCGTTACAACCAAAGTGTTTCGGCTCGAGAACTTAGGTATGAGAGGGGAAGGTCATGAATTGAGCACCCCACTCACCAGATCAAAGATCAGCCTCTATTAATCATGATGTGATTTTTATGGACATTATATACTCTTGTTCTGATTATTAATGATAACTTACTATGTGAGACACACAAGTATAAACTAAGTCATTCACTTTGGAATGCTTTGATTTCATGATTGTTTACAAAGAGTTTTGGATATGTGCCACTTGAAAAAGTAAACTCATATGTCCATTAATCAAAGTCATCCCAATTTAAGCAAAATAACCTTCATCCACTGGCATTCAAAAAAATATATCAAATAAACACTTAGCCTCATGGTAAATATGCTTGATATGGCAACACAAATATACGTGCAATATGCTAAAGCAAGAAATGTTCACCTAGTACTCAACCGAAGCAAGCCAAAATAGAAGATAATAGTTAGAAAAATACATATCCTAATATGCAAGTGACTAATGCAACACATACAAAATGCAACTATTAGGTTCGGTTTATTAACATGACATATGGCTCAACTCAAACATGCGATAGCGCACGTATTCAAGTAAATAAGAAATGATAATGATGTTAGAATGATGAACCAAACCCGATGCATGCAAAAAAGGATATTTACACATTGTAACGATATGAAACCAAAATATGATACTACTTGCAACCATTGTAAGCAAATAAATAAAAGGGAGAAAGAATGGGGGTTGGAAGACATACACAATATTACAAGTGTATCCTTATACAAGAGGGTCCAGATGAATATCCTATTTTAAACTAATTATTACAACACCAAATAAATGAATAAACTGAATTAACTACTTATTACAAATTCGAATGAAATTAACTAATTAATTTACAACATACTAATTATTAAAGCACTAATTTAAAGGACGGGAGGCGATGAGCCACATGCGCACAACCAAGAACATCCTCCCGGAAACCTATCTGTTTGCTAACATATTCTGTTTTGTTTGCAGTCAAAAAATAATTCTATTTTGGCCTCAAGTTCTGTTCTGTTTTGCCACAAAAATGCCACTACCTATACAAAGAAAGGCAGCCGACTGGCCACTACTTTTGGGAATTGCCCCGCTGCCACAGAATCAAAACAGAGCAAAAACAGAGTGTTTCCAGGAAATGTTTATCCTCTCTGCACTTCTCTATCATGAAGATGATCAAATGAGGAGTAGATTCAATCCACAAATCATCAATTGTCGCAAGTTTGTTGCGTGATGATCTATAAACCGAAAGGACAAAAACTCAATAAAAGGAAATGAAAGACCAACGATACCTCCCTATCATGGAGTTACCTCAACAGAAATGGTAGACATTGCTTCTTGAATCACTAAACATTACTACAAAGTATGTAATGATTTAAGACTTAATGGGTTCAATATAACGTCTGATTGAACCCAACTCAATTTTATTACATTTTTTTACCTCTTTTACTCCACTTTTATTAGCCTCTTTACATTACCTTGCTATTTTCTTGTCTTTTATTCATTTTGTCCAAGAGTGATAATTATGTCCACTAAGTGCAAAAAGCGATAAAAAGTAGTGTCAAACAAGAGGTTGTGCTTAACATGAGAGAGATATAAAGCCTTGGTAATGAACCTTCGAAGAGATTAAACCATTAAGCATGGAAAATCTCTTTCTTATACTTTGAGCAGCAACCTAGTTTTGGATACAACTCTTAATGAAAGAAATCAAATAAAGGAGGGAGATTGCAGAGATGATTATTACAAGTGTGAGTACTTACAAGTGAGATTATTTGCATGAAAACTATGCAGAGAAAGCTATCAACTCAAATAGATTAGTGTCTATAGCCTAAACAACCAAATCTATGAGGACTTATAACAATACAAACATAGTATTCAAAGCATAAATTAAATAAACACACTAAAATAGCCCCAAAAACTAAAAAACAGTGTTGGAATCATTTTAAAAAGGGTGGAAAATATAGATAAAATAGAAGAGAACAAAGCTAGGAAGCAAACCTAAGGAAGGGTGGCTAACCCCTCCACTTTTTGGACTTTTAAATCACATATTTTAGCCTATGAAAACTCTAAAAAATAGTAGCTAAAAGCAAAGAAACAAGTGGAAAGAACAAGGATATAAGGTATGGGATAAGGTTCAAGAAATGGTGGTTAACCCCTCCACCTTTGGTAGCTTTTAAATCACAAGTTTCAGCACTTAAAACCAGTCCAAAACAGTGTACAAACAACAAGAAAAAGAGAAGAGAAAAGTAGTGTAAACAAAGCAAAATATGGCAAAGGTTATACCTCTTGAAAAGAAGATACGTTTGGTTAAGCAAACCATAAGGCGAACACTCTTAAGAGATGAAATTTAGGGTCAATAATCTCAGCAACAGGTCTCAAGTTTTTGGTTTAGGAAGTGTATAAATAGTGCATGTATTTTGCAAGAGAGAGAGAGAGATAGTGTGTTGGATAAGTTTTGGCTCTTGGAAAATTTTCTAATCCCAATCCATGAGAGGTGGTCATGTATTTATAGAAAAAAGTCTTCTCACATTGGAAATATATGCATTGAGCCAACTGGTGCAAGACATGCACATGGGGACAGTTGGCAGTAGAAAATATCTGTTTGTCGTTAGACATGGCCGACCGGCTGGCTATAAAGGTGGACAGTCGACCACTGGAAAATGGTTTGCCGACCACTTGTTGACCAGCAGATCTTTGGGTGGTCAAGCTAGAAAAAATTAGGTTTTGGTTAAAAGGGGGTGCAAGGTTTAGGTTCTGAAACTTGAAAATCGAAACCTTTTGCTAAAGAAATTGAACGATTGTACAGCGTAATAATTCATCATCGAGTGTTCAACGTGAGGGGCCCAAGTCTTAAGGGTGGCCAAAAATAGGGTGTCTACACCAACTTGAACTTGTTCTTGACCCTGATAGGCTTGATATTAATGAAGATTGGACAAATCATTAGTTAAATGATTTGTGGCTGGAGAGTCAAGATACTACAGAGGAGCATAAATATCTGGAAAATTCTGAGAAACAAATGCATTATATGCTCTATAAGAGACTTGAGAGGACTGGTGATAAGGAGAGGAAGAAGAAGAAAGCTAAAAATTATGATCCATAGGATACCAGCAATCAAAACTCAGATGTAACAATTTGCCACAGATTTGACAACCAAATCCAGATGAGTCATAGAAAGAGTGTCTTTCTCGACTACGATTGATAAATCTACCTCCTCGATAATTAGTAAACCTACCACCTCTAGAACCTCTGTATTGAGAGCGACTTCTTGAACTAGATGGAAAGCCACGATATGATCCAACATTAAAAATATTGTGAGACTCAAAACAAGTAATTGAAGAAGATTGAGATCCTTTAGTTGTTTATGCATTATAGGCCACATGGAGATCATGTCCAGTGGAATGTTTGAGTTTACTTTCAATATGAATCGACTTTGAACATAAAAAAGAACACAGATTTTCCATCGAAACTACTTCAGAACGAGTTTAAATAAAGGTTTTGAAAGAGTCATAATCTTCTGGTAAGCCATTCAAAGTCAAAAGAACTAGATCTTTATCATCAACTAGAGCAGAGGCCAAAGCTAATTGATCAGATATGGTTTTGATTTATGAGAGAGAATCTTCAATCGAAAAAAATTTCTTACTGATACTTTGAAGTTTGTTCTTTAATTGATGTATGTGCGATCTAGAAACTAAAGTGAATCACTTCTCAAGAGCTTGCCATACTTGATCTGTAATGCCCCGAAATAGTAGGCAATAAACCATTCATTATATACATTGAACAACTACACTAACATAAGCAATTTTCTTTCATTGATTCCAATTGAGTTTACAAAAGAGTGACATATGCAGATATACATTCATATGTCTATCCTTGAATCTATTGCATATGTCACAGCAAGAGATAAGATATCAAAATAAAACAGATAATAAATGCCCTAAAAGCTTACAACTTTCCAAGTCAGTGCTTGGTTACAACAAAAGTGAAATTTAAGTCCAATACACTTTAAGCCCTTGGCTTATACAAAAATAAATATAACAAAATGAAGCTCTTGCTCCAAGTCCTCCCAAGTTATTGCTTTGGCAGAGGCATGCCATCAACACCTAAAATGTTTTTCCCACATAGGGTAAACCAAAGCTCAATAGAAATAATCCAATGCAGTATATGAATCTTGACAAAGCTATAAAGTGAATGTATATGTAATACTTGTGTCAAAACATTTTATTTCTTTCCAAAACCATGAATGCCAAATGAATGTCATAGTTCATAAAACATTCTCTTTTTACGGGAAAACAGGCCAATGAATCATATTTATGGAAATCTATAAACAGTATCACATTTCACAGAAATTCCATCCGCAGACAATGGTAAACCGGCACCCATGTAAACGTAGGCTATGCAAACACTATTGTTGCTATTTTACGAATATTTCCTTTGCGAGATCGGCACCCATATATACGCGCAGTTTTCTGGACTTTCACCCTGGACACACAGGCTAACTAATTTGATATAACAACAACCCCTTTCCAAATTCACCCATTTTCTCAAAACAATATACATGTATAAATATGAAATAATAACCGATGCAAATGAATGAAAAAAAAAAAAAAAATAGTTTCAGTTTCCTTAATTCTCATGCATTTTCTACAACAATCCTAGCTATTCTCCACCGACAGTCCAAAACAGATATTTCTAAACAAATAAATAATATTCCATAAAGATAAGCTTTTCAAATTCTAAGGTATGAGTGGTAATGCATACCCAACTCCACTATTCTCATCAAAACCAATCCAATTTCATAATTTCAATATCAATCTCATTATTTATATAAAATTAATATTTGACATAATTAGGGCAAATCCTCTTTTTCTTTCAAAATCAATCCTACATATCGAAACCAACTATTTCGCCACAACTCAATCTCATTTCCAACCCCACAACTATTTTCATAAAACCATTAGAAAACCCCTCTTTTGGTCTTTAACCCAAAACCCTAGATTTGTTCCAAATCTTCCAAAATCTCAATATTGATTAGAAATAACAAATAACTAAATTAAAACTTATAAAAAGTGTGGAGAAATTACTACCTCAAGTTTTAGAAGGCGAGAGAGACAGTGTAGGAAACCCAAAGGCGCTAAAAATCAACTTTGCTCCAATTAAAATGAAGCCATCACCGGGCTCTACCTTTTTAACAAAGGGACACAGGTGAAGAACTCGACGGATCTAGGTGTATTTATAGAGAGAATATGAGTTTTAGAGAGAGGGGAGTCTCAACTTAGGGTTTTGAAATGTTTAGAGAGAGAGAGAGAGAGAGATAAAAAAAAGTGACTTTTACTGACTGATATACGCGCAAACCGTTCGAGCGCAAAAAGTGTCACTTGAGCATCTGAACACAAAAGATATGATCGCTCGAGCACAAGGAGTTTCGCTCAAGCGCAAAATACGAACTCCCAGAAGTTTTACAAATAGAAGACCATTGCTCGAACTCAATACTGGCCGCTCGAGCTAACATCGTTCGAGCACAACAAGCATCGCTTAAGCGTAGAATACCACTTCCTAGTAGTTTTGCAGACTTGCAAAAGTACTGAGATTTCACAAAAACTGCTTGAACGCAAGAAGTGACACTCGACCGAATGAACAAAATTATGGGCAACAAAAGTTTGAAAAACAAGCTACCAACCTGTTTCACATGCAATCAACACATCCCAAAAACCAAACTCAAAGAGAGATAAAAGGAAACAAGACATGAATAACTATACATGACAACGAAACCCAGATCTAAGACATCAAATGGGTCGAGTCCAAACCAGAATCACTATATGATCAACATGTTGAAGATAAATAATAGATGAATAGATTGATGATGACAAAGTGGCAGTGAGACAACTGAGAAGGTGTGCATCAATTGTTTGCCATTGTTGATATTTAGGATTAGAGATTGATTTTCCACCAGAATAAATAATCTCTAAAGAAAGACATAGATTGGATCCTTTAACATAACCAAGAAGACCTGTTGCTCTGAGCACATTGTGCATTTGATTCTTCCATATCAAGTAGTTAGTTGAATCAAGCTTTACGGTTACCAATGAACTGAAATTTGAAATGAGCAGAGTGAGATTTGAAGGCAGCGAAGCCGAAGCATGATCCTCCATTGATGGATCATTAGTTGCACGCAAGAGCTCCAAAGCTCTGATACCATGTAGAAAGATTGAATCATCATATTTTCGTTATGCTTAATCAACTATTTACAAGATATTTATATTGATTCCTAATACGTCACTCACATATATGTATACATCACCCTAACAGTTATTCTAACAATATTCTGACTAACTCAAGAACCTAACTACCAGAACTTGTACAGTTATTCTTATGCAATCTTCTATCCATACATGCTTGTGAGACAGTTGGTGTCACAGCCCATTTCTAAGGCTACAAATGAGTTAGATGAGCTATCTTATCATATATACATATATATAATCAAATATGTAATATGTATAAACAGTTTCAAAATAGATATCAAAGAAAAATCAATACTAAACGTAATTAATTTATCTTCTTCTTTTTTTCTTAATCTAATCACAACATACTTATATTTAATTTTTGAAAATAATTTTTTTCTATAACTTCCATTCCTGCTTTTATTTTATTTTTTTCAACTAAATAAAATAATAAATAATTATAATCACTTTTAATTGTATGTTACTATTTTTCTTTTCAATTTAATTATTATTATTAATGTCAAATTGAGTGTTTATTTTACTATGTTATAAATTCATATCATATAAAATCATTATATATTTATTTCAGTTACACTTTTATAGCACGATAGGGTTAAAATTATTAAAATACGCATAAATAATTGAAATAAAATTATTATATATATTTGTTTAAATAACAGTTTTATAGAACGATAATGTTAAAATTATCAAAATAAATGATTAGAATTATTCTTCAATTTTAAATAACTTTTTTTCCTCCAATTTAACCATTATTTTTAATATTAAAATGAATATTTATTTTATTATATTGAAATTAAGAACAAAAGTATCATATATATATATATTACACTTTCATAGTTTAACATAACGAAAATTGCACTGCATATTTCGTCATATATATTTTTTAAATAATTCTATATATATAAAGATATATATTATTCTTTCATAATGCATATATTGCAACATATTTCTAAAGCTAATTTATATATAGACATATATAAATAATTTAATTTAATTTAAAAAAATATTATTTAAAAGAAAAAAATTAACCCGTGCATCGCACAGATCAACTACTAGTATTTATTATTAAAAGCAGTGTTTTTCTCATACTTAGGTAGCACATTATAAGGGCTTGCTTTTTTCTAAAAGAGTTACGTCAGCATATATTTTTTTAATTACATATAGAGTTCTACACAAACTTAAACTTAATTTAAATTATATTAACTTTACCTATTTTATATGGACTCTATTTGAAAAATATTTATTTTCCATGTATTTTTCATGGCAAAATGAGATACTTCACAAACCTAATACTAATTTTCCGTTTCACGCTTTTCTTCTTAATTCTTTCAACGGTATTAGGATTTTTTTTAATGCTAATTTTTTTTCTTATTTTCTCATTCATTATTCTATACCCAATAACAATTCTATATTATATTATTCTATATTATGGATTTGTCATTTAAATTTTATGGTGATTATATATATAATTATACTTCATTTCCTATATTATTTTATATAATCACAACTCATAGGAGAAAAACTTGCACAACAATGATACTCTCGAGGAACTTCTAAAGTTTAAATTTACTGGTTAAGTTTTTTTTTCAATTGTTGAACAATAAGGGTTTTTTTTTTTTTTTTTTTTTAATGTTTTGACATCATATTACAAATGATTTATTACTTCACATATTGAGATGTATCTATCGTTTGGATATTTTCATTATTTTTTGGATTTAGATGTTATGCGATTCTTTCTTAGTTAATCATTGTCGAATTTTTTATATAGTTGATATTTTAATTTAATTAAGAGTGTTTATTTTACAATCTTATAATTTAATACATAAATATATATATATATATATATATATATCATATAAAACCATTATATGATAATCCAATTATAACATATTTATATTTAATTTTTTAATAAATTTTATATAATTTCTATTTCTACATATTTTAATTTTCCAAATGAATATAAAAGAAAATTAAATAGTTAGAATTACTTTTAATTTTATGTTACTAATTCTTCTTCTAATTTAACAATTATTTTTAATATCAAAATGATTATTTAGTTTACTATTTTATAATTTAATATATATTATACAAAATTATTATATGATAATTACACTTTTATAATACGATAGAACTAAAATTATTAAAATACACAAGTAATTTAACTAAAATTAATATATATAAGTATTCAAGTAACAATTTTAGAGAACAATAGTATTGATATTATCAAAATAAATAATTAAAATTATACTTTAATTTTAATTTTAAATTAAAATTAAAATTTTTCTTTTATAGCATATATTGTACCATCAAATTTTATTTTATTTTTTTAAAAAAAATTGCATGTAGTATTACTATATAATGAAGAAAAAAACACAATATCTCCAACTTAATACCACCACATTAATAATCTACTCAATCAATCTTACCATACTAATAACTCTCTCACTCAAACAAACGAGGTCACAAAGTATTGTATGGTTCGCTCAATGGGCACTTGAACCGTGAAAAGCGTTAGAGCCCCGCTCAACAAAAGGGTTTGCGCCCGAGCCCAGTAAATCTTGAAAGGTGTGCATGCTCAACCAGTATTTGACAGTAGCTCATTTTCATAAATTGGCATAAGAATTTGTCTTTACATACATGAATGAAAGCACCATTGTCACTAAAAGAAGGTGGCAAATTGTTAGATAGCATACAAATCAGATTAGTCAAACTAGTTAACTAGACATTTAAGAAACGTTTCTTGACATTTAAGAAATATATACCCTAATCTTTTAGATTGAAGTTATTTGCTTAGGATCCCATCTTGTTCCCCAAAGGTGGTTTAGGTTCATCCAAGATTAACTTGTAAGTTGTAACTAAAGTTTGAAGAGATATAATACAAGGAAATAAATTCTCAAAATCGATATTAGAAAAGTAAATTAGACCACTAATCTCTTTACCTTTTTTTTTTTTTTTTTTTTTGGGGTCAATCTAATTCTTGTGATTCTAATATCATCAATTTTACCACTTAGTTTTTTCACATTATCTTAATCTAGTTCAATTAATAACACGGTCAACATTTTGAACTGAAATCAAGAACAAAATGATCCCAAAGGAGTGGACCGACAACCCATTACCACCAAATTTGATGGAAACTATCTTAAACCACTTTAATTTGGTTGCACTCAAATTAAGTATTCACTGGATTTTGTTATATTTTTGGATAAATTATGTTTTTTACTCTTTAACTTTTGTATAAAATGTATTTTTATCTTCGCATTTGCGACGTTTAATCCTTATACGTCAACTCATGTTTAAACATGATTCTCCTATCATTACACTGTTTAAAATTTGAATAAAAGTTGAAATATTAGAGACCAATATGAAATTTTTTTATTTTTATTTTTTTGATCAACAAAAGAAAATTTATTGATGAAAATCAAATGTACATAATACAAAGATAAACATCAATAAAGGGAAGCGAGTGCCAAAACATCAAAGCAAACTAAACGATTCTAACTAGGTTGAGATCGGAAACAAGCCAATCATCTACTAGCACTACACCATGGCTGGAGAGAAACCAACCAAACAAAATAAAAAGCAAAGGAAATAATGACCACCCCTAACACCCAAAACACCAATCTCAACAATCCATCCATTTACACCTCATACCAAACAAAACTCCCTCCCAATTCGGACCCTCATAACAAACAATCACCTCAAACCAATACCCTATCTCTTGAATTTTGGAAGTATCATTAATGCTTTCAGTAACTTCTTGTTCCTTTCTTTATTCCTATGACTCGCATTGTTGGGATATGAGGCCTTATGAACTCCCCCACCCTCATGCCTCTTAGAAGATTCCTCAATCTTTACTGAATTGCTACTCACTATCAGAATAGAAGACTTTTCAACAACGTCAACCCCTTCTGCTACTCCTTTTATAGCGACCCGATTTTCCCTCCATTGTCTATTGTATTCCGGACTCGGTCCGTGGTTAAGTGTTCTTGGTGTCTATGTTATATTTCCGTCCTTCGATTCTTTGTATTTGAGTTTTGGGTTGTGTTGGCAGGTTTGAAACAGGTTGGTTGTGTTTAGAAACATAGAGTTGATGCCCAGATTTTAGCCTCCACGATCCAGTGGGGCTTTTCACGCTCAAGCGGACCCTTTTGCATTTGCTCCTCCACTCGAGCGGGCAGTTTGATGCTCAAGCGGGAGTATTCCACCTTCAGTACTTTTCCTGTAGGTCATCGAACGCTCGAACATCCACTTTTACGCTCGAGCAGGGACCATCATCTGTAGAACTTCTGGAAGTGTGCATTCGACCCTTAAGCGTCGCTTTTCACGCTCGAGCAGGAGTCTATGTCTGACACTCGAGTGGGGCGTTCCACGCTCGAGCGAACTATGATGTATATCAGTCCGAGAGAAGCCATTTTTTAATCACTTTTTCAACCCACTCTCTCTCTCTCTCTAGCTCTTCAAAACCCTAATTTGAGAGCTCTTCTCTCTAGAACTCTCTCTATATTTTGATCTTGGTTTAGTGAGACCCAAACATTGTGTCTTCATTAAAGTGTTAGAGCTTTTCATGACCTTCATTTTAATCCGAAAAGTTGTGAGTTTGGAGCACTTTCGAGTTTGTTCATCATCTCCTTTGGGTCTCTTCACTTGAGGTAGGGATAACTACTCATATTTATGACCTTTGACATAAACATGTAGTCATTTTGATTTAATGTCAAAGTTGGGAAATTTTGGGTGTTAGGGTTTCAAAACTTGAAATGTATAAAGAGGGGTTTTGTTCCTTTTGAATTACACATGTGTATTTGGGTCTTAAAATGAGGTTATTGATGTTTATTGATGATAAATGAGCCCTAGGGCCAAACTTGGGAACAAAGGGGAAAAGCCCTAATTTTATGTGATTAATTAATTTATACAATTAATTTGGGAAAGTATGAGAATGTGAAAATGAGGTGAAAACCATGAAATTGGGAAGTTAAGAGGTGGAATGGTATAGTTGGATTGATAAATCACCCACCTTTGAAATTGTAGATAATTTATCTGTTTGATAATTTATTATCTGTTTAGAAATAACTGTTTTGGGCTATCGGTAGAGGATAGTCTTGATTGTTGTAAACATTGCATGATGATTAGGTGAATTAAAACTAATTAATTAAGTATGTCATTGAATATGACGGATGGAATAACACATTGAATATGTGCTTTGCTTGATCATTGTATATGATAAGTGTTTAAATACATTGTATATGTATGTTGTTTGGAAGGAGATATGGGATGTACTCCTAAACCAGATTTAGGAGGAGATAGGAGATGGACTTCAGTGAGAACTAAGTTGGTCGGAGTGTTCAGGGTGAAAGTCTCGAAATCCTAATTGCATTTGCATAACGTAAATGAATTGAAGTATTGAAATGTTAATAATGTGAGTTGTAGTCTCATATTAATTGATCATGATCGAAGTATCGTTAACATGAGTTGCAGTCTCATCATAAACTGTCTAAAAGAATAGGGAATCATATCTATGAATTGGTTTAGATAATGAAATGGAAAGGAATTGAATGTATTTGTGAATAAGGATCGGTTATAAAAGGGATGTATGTTTGTTTATATGAGTTAAACATTTATTAAATACCAATGTTTTAGTTATTGCTCATATTATGTTTAGTATATCTCTACTGGGCGCTGGCTCATCCTATATGGAACATCATTTTCAGGTGCAGGTGATATGCCGCCACCAAGGTTGTAGCTTGGGAGGTTGTAGAAGCTGAAGGCTTATTTTTGGTGTAGTTATATTTGTGTTACATGTAAATTCAAGCCAACGGCTTAATGTGTTTTGAGTTGGTACTCTCTTTTTGTAACCAAGTGTTGACTTGGAAAGTTGTAATTCCATAGGGCATTTACTTTTGTTGTAAACATGTAATACTTTTATAATGAATACTCTGATATATGGAAATATGCTTTACTCTCTTATGTCTATGATGTCATAATAGTTGGGTTTATATGTATTATTTTGAGGGCGTTACAACTTGGTATCAGAGCGTACTGGGTTTGAATACTTTGGGTACGTAGGAAGTGGTTAGTACTGCAGTGGGTTTGTATAGCGATCCCAGTCTTTTCCCAGTTAGTTGTTGTATCCGGACTTATGTTCCGTAGATCTCGTTGTTATATGATTGTTATTGTTGTCCTTTAATTCTTTATTCTTGAGTTATAGGATGTTTTGGGCAGGTTGGTTGGGTTGGAAACCTAGGGTTGCTGTCCAGATTTTTGGGCCTTAGCTCGAGCGAGGAGTTGGTCGCTCGAGCGAGGGTAGAGTTTTGTGTCTTGTGGCTCGAGCCAGGGTTTCTTAGCTCGAGCGAGCGATTGCGTCTAGTATAGACACGAGTCTGTATTTCTTGGCTCGGCGAGCTTTCCTTTTGCTCGGCGAGTTTGAGTCCTTCGCTCAGCGAGAATTACATCGCTTCGGCGTGCTTGGATTGCGAACTTGAAGCATCGTATTGTTGGCTCGGCGAGCTTTCCTTCGCTTCGGCGAGTATTTCTTGTGTCAGTCGCTCGGCGACCAAGTCTTCGCTTCAGCGAGCTGTCGGGTTTAAATAGGCGGCGGTTTTAAAACACTTTTTCACCCTCTTTTTTATTCCAGAACCCTAGGTACGACTTCTCTCTCCCTCCACTCACCTTCTCTCTTAGGTATCATCTCATTTTAGGGTGTTTCTACCCTAGGTTCTTTATTAAAAAGATAGAGTGAGTCGAGAGCTTCGTTTTAATCTGAGAGTTTGGCAGTTTGGAGCACTTTGGATTTTGGGTCGTCATCTCCATCTTCTCCATTCGGGTTATTTACTTCGAGATAGGGATTTCCTACTGCATATTATAGGTTTTGTTCTAAGTTCTCGTACTTTGATATGTTGGGAGTTGTTTGGTAATTTTGGGAAAAACCCTAGTGGTTGAAATAAATTAAATTGTATAATTAGTTTAGGGAAAAATATGGAATTGAGTTTAATTCATGGAATTGGGAAATTTAGTGATTTAATGGTGTAATTGGTTAGTTTAATTACTCACCTATGAAAATGTTAAATTTACATTTGTTGGTACATTTATTTCCTGTTTAGAAATAACTGTTTTGGGTTATCGGTAGAGGATAGTCATGATTGTTGTAGACATTGCATGTGGATTAGGGAAAACTGAAACTAATCACCTTGGTTAAGTCATTGATTTTGACTATTGAATTAATACAGAAAATACGTGTATTGATTGTGTGTTGCATATGCATTTTGTTTGGGAGGAGATAGGGGATGTACTCCACGGTTTAGGGGAAGATAGGGGATGGACCTCTAAACCAGATATTGTTTGGGAGGAGATAGGGGATGGACTCCATTAGCATCACTATTATGTGTGCTTATTGATTTATAGAAGTGTTTTTATATATTGTTGATACAGCACTAAAATGTGTATCAAATGAGAAGTATGGAAGTGTTTTGATATGAGCCTTAGTCTCATTTGTTTTTTTGATAAATGGAAGAAATGTTAATGTGATATGTAGTTCACTGTTATAGTCTGGCGAGTTACGAGCCATGTTGGTAAAAATGGAAAGTTGAATAAATAATGAAAAGTGAAACTGATATTTGTGTTAACCATCTATTGAATGCTATTGCTTTATTCAATGCTTATATTTGGTTTAGTATCTTTCGACTGTGCTGTGGCTCACCCTAGATGGGAACATCATTTTCAGGTTCAGGTGATGTACTACCTCCAAGGACTTAGCTTGGATGGATTTGGAGTTGAAGACTCTGTTTAGATTAGTTATTTGTTTTGTTTTAATTTGATGTTACATGTAAACTCAAGCCTAGGGCTTAATGTGTAAATGAGTTAGTACTCATATTTTTGTGTCCAAGTGTTGGCTTGGAAAGATGTAAGCCTGTAGGGCATTTACTTTCGTTATTATATATAATGTCCTTTAATAAGATTACTCTGATGGATGAGATGATATTTGGTTTTCTTTTATCAATGCATGTTAATGTTATATATTATGGGTTTATTTTTGAGGGCGTTACAGTTTGTCTCGCTTGTTAGAGACTTATGTATGATGTTATGTGCTTATGTGATAACATGCTTATATAACTAAATGGGTATGGAATTTAGTTTCTAGGATGTTGATTAGATCCTTGGGTTTCTAGGAGTCTCGTTGGAAAGGAACTTGATCACTGCCGTTTCTGACTGGAACTCTAGTAACGCCACGAGACGGTCACTATCTGGGGAATGAAATTCGTAAGTACTTATGTGATTATGTGCTTACGTGGAGTGAATTACAGTTGTCCATTACACTAGGACGTGAGTGAAATAGCTTCGGCACATTTGTGAATGTGCTAATGTCTTCATTACCTTTATTAGGATGTCAGGACGTGGAGATGGTGGTAGGCGTGGTAGGCGTAGGAGGCAGGAGATGCCTATACCCGATGAGATTCCGGCGCAGTAGGAGGGGGTTGGTCAGACCAGTGTGGCCGAACCAGTAGGTCAACAAGCCATGGACGCCTTAGCCCGCGAGATGGCAAAAGCATTGAGGGAATCCATAGACATTCTCAAGGCTGAGAATCAGGTCCAGGCCCATGTGGCTGAGGCAGGGCCATCCTTTCTGAAGAGGGAGTTCTTCCGGTCTAATTCGGACGAGTTTGTATGTGATCTTAAAGAGCCACTTAAGGCTGACGAGTGACTTGAGCAGATGACGAAGACGTATGAGATGCTTGGCATTGAAGACAGAGGCTTGAGAGTGACCTTGGCGTCCTTCTAGCTGAAGGGAGACGCGGGTCAGTGGTGGAAGTTTGTTCGAGGTCATATTAGAGGGACTTAGAAGGCTTTCGTTGATGCCTTCTAGGAGAATTTTTGCCTCCCGCTGTTCGGGAGAAGTTGAGAGATCAGTTCTGTCAGCTCAAGCAGCTGAATACACCAGTGATCAAGTTTGAGGCCGCATTTACCAGTTTATCGAGGTTTGCACCTGAGCTAGTGGTGTCTGAGGAACATTATTGTCTTGAGTTCAAAAAGAAGTTAAGGACCGGACTTAAGCTTAGTGTTGCGGGGTCCATGACTCGGGAGTATGGGCGCCTTGTAGATGCTGTGGACCATCTTGAAATTATTATGCATGAGGAGAAGGATAGGATGAGGGACTCCAAGAGAAGTCAGGATGGTCAGGGGGACGGTAGGAGGCAGAGGGGTCCTAACCCTCAGCAGTCCCAGGGTGCGTTTACGAGATCTACCTTTCCAGTGCTGAGTTCAGGCTCTAGAAGAGGCAATCAGGGAAACTTTACCTGTTACAAGTGTGGTCTGCTGGGCCACAAGTCTCCAGCTTGCCCGCAGAGGGGAGGAAGGCAGAGAGCAGCTTCATTTTCGGCTCGTCCGCAGAGCCATAGTCAAGGTAGAGGCCAGCCGCTCTCTTGTTACCAGTGTGGTCAGGCGAGGCACCTGAAAAGGTTTTGCCCGCAGTTGAGTGGCACATCTGGTGCATCTGGATCGAAGCAGAGTTATCAGCCAGCTCAGTCAGTTCAGGCCTCGAGGGCCAATCAGGGAGCCTCTTCAGCTCAGTCTGTGCAGTAGTCTTATACTCCGAGAGATGAGTAGGTAGATCAGAGGCCTTCAAAGCGCGTGTATGCTGTTACAACGCAAGATCTTGTACCGGCTCCATCTGTTGTGAGAGGTGCCTTTTTGTTTTGTAACTCGGTTGCTAATGTGTTGATTGATATGGGTGCATCCCATTCCTTTATATCTGCTGCATTTGCATCTATTTTGGATTTGGAGTTAGCGCAGTTAACATCTCCTATTTGTGTTGTATCACCTGTAGGGGTTGAGTTGATTTTGAAACAAGGGTGTAGAGGTTGCGATATAGAGGTCGCTGACCGCTGACTTCCATTTTGTTTTGTAGTAATGGTTATGTCGGGTTTTGATGTGATTTTGGGTATGGACTGGTTATCGTCATATCGAGCTATTATTGATTACTATCGCCAGAGGGTTACTGTATGTACCTTGAGCGAGGATTGTTTCCATTTCTTGGGATATCTAGTTGGTAGGGTCTTGCCACCAGTGTATGATCCGCGAGGGCGGAGTGAGCTTAGTTGTCTTCTCGCTAGTTGTATAAGTAGTGAGTATGATGAGACCCAGGCTAAGTTGCCAAGAGTGGTTTGTGAGTACTCGAACGTCTTTCCCGAGGATCTTGTTAGTTTGCCACCCCATCGAGAGATTGAGTTCTCTATTGACTTAGTGCCTGGCACGGCACCGATTTCCGTGGCACCGTATCATTTTGCCCTAGCTGAATTGAGTGAGTTGAAGATTCAACTCCAAGAGTTGTTAGATAAGGGCTTTATCCACCCTAGAACTTCACCGTGGGGAGTACTGGCCCTCTTTGCTAAAATGAAAGATAGGGCTTTGAGACTTTGTATAGATTACCGGAAATTGAATTGGGCTACGGTTAAGAACAAGTACCTTATGCCTCGTATAGATGATCTGTTTGACTAGTTAAAAGGGTCTCGTTGTTTCTCTAAGATAGACTTGAGATCGGGTTACCATCAGTTGAGGGTTAGGGAGGAGGATATCCCGAAGACGGCATTCTGTACGCGGTATGGCCATTATAAGTTTCTGGTGATGCCTTTTAGGCTCACCAATGCACCGGCAGTGTTTATGGACTTGATGAACCAGATCTTCTGGGAATTCTTAGATCGTTTTGTGATCGTTTTCGTGGATGACATTCTGATTTATTCACCTTCTGAGGAGGAGCATGAGGAACACTTGAGAGTGGTGCTTAAGTTGCTTAGAGCCCATAAGCTATATGCTAAGTTTGGGAAGTATGAGTTCTGGCTAAGAGAGGTTAAATTCTTAGGCCATGTGGTCTCGGGGAAAGGGGTGTCTGTAGATACATCCAAGATAGAGGCAGTGCAAGAATGGGCACAACCTAAGAGTGTTTTTGAGATCCGCAGTTTTCTGGGATTGGCCAGTTATTACCATCTATTTTTGAAAGATTTCTCCAGGCTAGCTTCGTCGTTGACTAGATTGACGCAAAAAGGGGTCAAATTTGTATGGAGTGAGACTTGTGAGAAATCGTTCCAAGAGCTTAAAGTTAGACTTACGAGAGGGTTTGGGCTATGTGTTGATGCAAGAGGGAAAAGTGATAGCCTATGGCTCGCGGAAGTTGAAAACACATGAGAGAAATTACCCTACACATGACCTACAGTTAGCAGTTGTGATTTTTGCCTTGAAAATTTGAAGGCACTACCTTTACGGTGAGAGGTTCGAGGTGTTCTCGGATCATAAGAGTCTGAAGTATCTGTTTACACAGAAAGACTTGAATTTGAGGCAAAGGAAGTGGATGGAGTTCATTGAGGATTATGACTTTGAGTTGTACTATCACCTGGCAAAGGCCAATGTTGTGGCCGATGCCCTTAATAGAAAATCCATTAGTGATGTAGCTTGTATAGCCATCCAGGAATGGGAAATGTTGGGTGCACTTGGTGAGTTTGATTTGCTTGTGGGTGAATCTGTTGAATCTGTAGCCTTGTTTTCTGTAGTTGCGCAGCCTACACTTGTGAATCGAGTGTTAGAGGCACAAAGAAATGACCTTGAAGTAGAATCCCTCCGGGAGAAGATCTCCGATGGGAAGGTTGAGAAAGGTTTGACTGTGTATCCTGACCTGAGTGTGAGGTACCGAGACCGCTTGTTTGTGCCAGAGTCTTGCCGAGAGGAAGTACTCTGAGAGTTTCATCATTCACGCCTTGCGGTGCATCTAGGAGGCACTAAGATGTATCGTGATCTGAGCTGCCAGTTTTGGTGGAGGGGTGTGAAGAAAGATGTGGCAGTTTTTGTGCCTAAGTGCCTTACATGTCAGCAAGTGAAGGCCGAGCATCAGAGACCAGCAGGTTTGTTACAACCCTTACCTATTGCTGAATGGAAGTGGGAGCATGTCACGATGGACTTCGTTGTAGGTCTTCCGAGGATGCAATGGGATAGTGATGCTATTTGGGTGGTAGTGGACCGGTTGACTAAGTCGGCTTACTTTATTCCTATGCGCGTGAGAGATTCGGTAGACCATCTTGCCGACTTGTATATTCGGGACATAGTGAGGTTGTACGGGGTCCCAGTGGTGATCGTCTCAGATAGAGATCCACGTTTTACAGCTAGGTTGTGGCAGAGTTTGCAGAGTGCCTTGGGCACTAGACTGACCTTTAGCACTGCTTATCATCCTCAGACTAACGGGCAGTCCGAACATACAATTCAGATACTAGAGGATATACTTCGAGGCTGTGTCCTTGACTTTAGTGGGTTGTGGGAGAGGCACCTACCCTTGGTGGAGTTTGCCTACAATAATAATTTCCAATCGAGTATTGGCATGGCACCGTTTGAGGCCTTGTATGGCCGACCGTGTAGGTCTCCAGTGTGTTGGGTTGAGATGGGTGATGCACCTTTGTTGGGCCTGGAGTTGGTGTGGGAAATGACGGAGAAAGTTGAACTTATCCGTAAGAGGCTTGTTACAGCCCAGAGTCGCCAAAAGAGTTATATTGATCGTAGAAGGAGGCCTTTGTCATTTGAGGTAGGTGATCACGTCTTTCTGAAAATATCATCTAGGCGGGGTTTGATGAGGTTTGGGAAGAGTAGGAAGTTATCCCCTCTATTTATTGGTCCTTTTGAGATCCTTAAGCGGATTGGAGAGGTTGCATACCGTTTAGCTTTACCGCCGCAGTTGTCTGGAATGCATGACGTGTTTCATGTTAGTATGCTTCGGAAGTACGAGCCGGATCCGTCACATGTATTGGATTGGACCGACCTAGAGGTAGATGAGGATGCCTCGTATGAGGAGAGACCGGTGCGGGTCTTGGATAGGCGGGACCAAGTCTTGCGAGGCAAGACAATACCCTTTGTGAAGGTTTTATGAAAGCATCACGGAGTGGAAGAAGCCACTTGGGAACGTGAGTTGGAGGTCCGTGAGAAATATCCGGACTTGTTTGTTAATGTTTAACTATGTATTGGAAATTTTATGCCTTGATGAAATCTAAAAACATTGTATATGTTTTGAGTTATAAAACATTGTAGATGTTTTGATTTATGGAAGTATTGTTGAATATGCCTTGAAAATGGAAGTTTAATTTAACATTGTATATGTTGAATGTGTTGTCGAAGTGCAAATGTATCATTAACACTGAATATGGTGTTGAATTATGGAATATGTGTGTTGAAATTGGTGAATTTCAAAGGAATGCACGTTAAAAGATATGTAGTAAGTTGCCTCTTGAAAAGAGATGGAATGGCCGGTAATAGGTCAGGATGGTAAATATTGAATTGTAATATTGTTGAGAATTGAGAAATCATGTTTTTAAAACTTATTTATCTAATTTCGGGGACGAAATTCTTTAGGGGAGGAGGTTATAGCGATCCCAGTTTTCCCTTCATTGTCTGTTGTATTTCGGACTCGGTCCGTGGTTGAGTGTTGTTGTTGTCTATGTTATATTTTCGTCTTTCGATTCTTTGTATTTGAGTTTTGGGTTATGTTGGACAGGTTTGAAACAGGTTGGTTGTATTTAGAAACATAGAGTTGATGCCCAGATTTTGGCCTCCACGCTCGAGCGGGGCATTTCACGCTCGAGCGGACCCTTTTGCATTTGCTCTTTCGCTCGAGCGGGCAGTTTGACGCTCGAATGGGATTATTCTACCTTCAATACTTTTCCTGCAGGTCATTGGACGCTCGAGCATCCACTTTCACGCTTGAGCGGGGACCTTCATCTGCAGAACTTCTGGAAGTGTGCATTCGATGCTCGAGCGTTGCTTTTCACGCTTGAGCGGGACTCTGTGTCTGACGCTCGAGCGGGGCATTCCACGCTCGAGCGAACTGTGATGTATATCAGTCCGAGAGAAGCCATTTTTGAATCACTTTTTCGACCCACTCTGTCTCTCTCTCTCTCTAGCTTTTCAAAACCCTAATTTGAGAGCTCTTCTCTCTAGAACTCTCTCTCTCTCTCTACATTTTGATCTTGGTTTAGTGAGACCCAAACCTTGTATCTTCATTAAAGTGTTAGAGCTTTTCAAGACCTCCATTTTGATCCGAAATTGTATGAGTTTGGAGCACTTTTGAGTTTGTTCATCATCTCTTTTGGGTCTCTTCACTTGAGGTAGGGATAACTACGCATATTTATGACATTTGACATAAACATGTAGTCATTTTGATTTAATATCAAAGTTGGGAAATTTTGGGTGTTAGGGTTTCAAAACTTGAAATGTATAAAGAGGGGTTTTGTTCCTTTTGAATTACACATGTGTATTTGGGTCTTAAAATGAGGTTATTGATGTTTATTAATGATAAATGAGCCTTAGGGCCAAACTTAGGAACAAGAGGGAAAAGCCCTAATTTTATTTGATTAATTAATTTGTACAATTAATTTGGGAAAGTATGAAAATGTGAAATTGAGGTGAAAATCATGAAATTGGGAAGTTAAGAGGTGGAATGGTGTAGTTGGATTGATAAATCACTCACTTTTGAAATTGTAGATAATTTATCTGTGTGATAATTTATTATCTGTTTAGAAGTAACTATTTTGGGCTATCGGTGGAGGATAGTCTTGATTGTTGTAGACATTGCATGATGATTAGGTGAATTAAAACTAATCAATTGAGTATGTCATTGAATATGACAGATGGAATAACACATTGAATATATGCTTTGCTTGATCATTGTATATGATAAGTTGTAGACACCCCATTTTTGACTGTCCTCAAGACTTGGACGTCACCACTTGAACACTCGGTGATCATCCATGTTCGTGTTTGTTTGGAGTTCCTAGAGTTCTCGGCTCGCGCGCCTTGCCTCAGGACCTCCGAACTTGACCATTTTGTGTCCGGTTTTGCACTAGACACCTATGTTTTGCCTTAGAGGGGCAGGAAATGCTTTGTGAGGCATTCCCGTACACCACCGGCCGTGGCTAGAGGCCACCGGCTGGCTGTAGTTGCCACCGGCACTATATTGTGCCGGTCGGCTCTCATTTTGGAAAAATGACCATTTTGCCCTGCCGACCACTTTACAGCTGCTTTCTGAGATATTTTCAGACAGCTGTATGCCTTTTGTTTCCCCTCCATACACGTGTATGGAGGGATGAGCCCCTTTGGTGACTTAGCTTCTAAGCTTTGTTGCCTATAAGGAGAAGCTCTCTTCTCTTGGCTCAAGGGTTAGAAAAATTAGAGAGTTAGACATTTTAGACAGAGAAGAAGCTCTGGTTTTAGGTTAGAAATCCTATATCTATCCTATCTCTCTTTTCCTTGCTTATTTTGTACACTAGGTGCTTTAGTTCATACTATTGCACACAAGCACCTAGTGTTTCACCTTCCTTTGGTTGTTGAGGGTCCAAGGGCTTGTTCTTAGTGTTCTTGACTAGTTTGGAGCTCAAGGAACCAACAACTTCAACATTTGTGAAGAAAAGCTTCAAGGGTAAGAAACTTGCTTTATTTACCCCATTTTTGCACCTTGTTTTTACCTAGCTTAAAGTTGTTTTTGTACTTAGTATCTAACACATAAAAGTTCTGATTTTTAACCCTCTTTATTGTTTATCAAGAGTGTTTTGCACTTTGGGGAAGTTTGACCCCCTTTAGGCCTTGAAAAGGGCTCTTTTTGTGCTATTTTGTGAGAGCTCCGAGAGTTTGGTGCTTGGGCGTCTCCACCACTGAAATCTTGAGGGATTTCAGTGGTGGAGATGGTGCCATAAAGTCTCCAAAAGGAGAGGGCCACCCCCTCTCCTTGATGTCCTTGTAAAGGGCAAGATTTGGCCTCCAAAGGAGCACCATGTTTGGTTGTATTTTGAGCATGTCTTGGCTGTTTTTCATGCTTATATTGCCATGATATAACATGTTTCTAAGTTGGTTTTAGCACTCCTTGCATGTTTTGCATGGTTGCTTTGTAATGCCTTGTTGATCCCTTAACATGCCTAGGTTGTATGCCCTTATTTCTAGCATGTTTTAGGCTTAGATTCATGAATGTTTTATGCTTATTTTGACATTTTTTAGCTCTGTCCATAGTCATTTGGGTTGATCTTGGCATGCATTATATAGCCCCTTTGCATTTTAGGCTTGCTAGCCTTTGAGTATGCATGTGTAGCATGTGTTGCTTACCTCGTTTTGATGATTTAGAACCATTTAGCATGTTATTTCAGACCCTTTGGTGTGCTTGTATGCTCACCTTAGTCGCCTCTTTGATGCTTTGAAAGCATGTCTTGCATGCTCTATGTTTTGGTCATTTTGCATGCCTTTGATTTCAAGCTTCTTAGATGCCATCTAAGTAGCCTTTTAACTTCGTTTTAACATGCTAAAACTCTGTTTTAGGTTGTTCAATGCATGCCCTAATTGCCTTGCATAAGTATAGTTGAAAGCCTTATTGGCTTGCCTTAATGCTTGGACCATTTGCATGCTTTGCTTGGCTTGCTTTGTTAGTTGGTTTGGCACCATGTTTTGCATGTATTTCAGAGCTTTACAATGCATGCTCATTGTCTATGTTTGGTCTCTTTAAGTGTGCTTGAGATTTGCCATGTTCATGCTTAAGGTTTGGATCATAACACTTGCATGTGTGCATGTGTGTTTGGCCCTCTTGACTTAGCATTTTGGCCACTGATTTTAGGCCTATTTGAGTTGCCTAAGTCATGTATAAGACCATCCTTTCATTGGTTTGCATGCTTGCCTTGTATGCTTGCTTGTATGCTTGCATAGGTATATTGCATAGTCCATGTTGCATGATAGATAACATGACTAGGTTGCATTGCATCAACATGCATTCCTTGTCCCTTGACTTGGTGATAGGGATTGGGACTTTGATTTGTTTGGTTTGCATGCATTTGAAATCAAAGTTGCACACTTTGTTCCTTGGGCCATCATGCATGGAAATGCGCGATTGGTGTTCCGGGAATCGAGGCACATGCCATTTTGAGTCAATAACATGATAAGGGGTGTGTATAGTGCATAAATACCTTGAATCACATTGCCATGCATGTTGTTGCCCTCTGCTGCTGTGAGTTGCAGGTTCTGCAGGTATTAAGTGCGGTAGGCACTATTTAGTCTTGACCGGCGATCAATTGTCGACCGATAGCTTCATCTAGTGCGGTGGCCTCTTTCTTCGGCGGTGGTGCTCTACTGACGGTGGTACTCCCCAGTGCCTTGAGAGGCACTCTTGGGACTTTGGCAATTTTTTGAGGAGAAAAGCAGGGAAAACAGAGGCAATCATGCATGGTAGTGCGATTCCGAGCTAGTCCCGAGCGCGCACTGCATTTGGCCCTCATCCCGAGGCGATTCCTTTGTTTAATTAGATTAATTATGTTATTTAATTAATTTAGTTGATTTGTAATAATTAATTAGCTTGCGTAGTTAATTAGTTATTGAATTGTATTATTCTCTTGGTCCCTCAAGCGAGGCGAATTTGTAATAAGTGTGTGTGAGTGGGTGTATGTCTTCCAATCCCCATTTCTTTCTTCCTTTTATTTACCGCTTTCGATGGTAGATTAGGCACGTCTATCTTAGCATACCTTATGCAATGCATGCGTGTATTCATGCATTTGTTTACATACATCGGACTCGGTACATCATCTGGTTGCATCGTACTTTCAATTCCAAATTGAATACGTGATAGTTGTTGCATTCCATGTGCCATGCTTAGGATAGCGAGAACTGTCTAGATTACATTCCATTATCACGATGCATTAGTCACTTAACATAAACTAGGTCATGCATGTTTTGCTAGCGGTTTCTTGTTTTGTACGAGTACGATGTAAGTTTTATGCTTTAGCATGTCGCATGCGTGTGAATGTTAACATGACAGTATGCCTGCCATGCGGCTAAGTGCTTATGTGATAAACTGCTTGAATGCCTGTGGGTGGAGGTTGGATTGCGTGAGTTGGAACAACTCATTGAAATCCGTATTTTAGCCTACTTGCGAGTAGCAAAAAACAACACGTTTTTCGAGACAAAACGGATATGCAATGTTTATTTCCAAATTAGGCAATCTAGTCTATACTTTTGTGTTGTGCGCATCACATAGCAATTCTAGGCTAATAACCGGAATAAGAGCACATGATGTTTTCAAAAACGGATATCACAGTTAGTAGAGGCCGGTCTTCGGACCACGCGAAAGGGGGTGCTCATAGCTGACCTTCCCCAATCGTACCCAAGCTCCCGAGCCAAGACATTTGGTGATGACGGACACGTGGCCTTCAGCACCGAGTCAGGGTTTCCTAAATTTCCCATTTTAAAATATTTAGGTGGCGACTCTGTAATCTGGCAAAGCAGTCCATGTTTGGCACTACTTTTTCAAAATCTGTTTTCTCAAACGATTTGCCGGATTTGGACTCTTTGGTTCAGATTTAGAACCGTGACACAAAGTGAGTCCGAACTGTTAGATGGAAGCCCACGGGCACATCTACAGTTTCTGGCGACTCTGCTGGGGACTTTAGAGAGCTTGACTCGAACTCGTGATATCCTGTTTTGACTACACTTATGTGTTTCTTTGCATTGCATGTGCATTGGTGCGCCTAGGACACCGTGTTGGCCATCTGCTATTCTGAGTGGTTTCTTGGGAGGCTTGTCTTTTCAAGGCATGTCCATAAAATTTGACGGTTCTTGAACTCTGCCCGATATGGGAACACAAACCCCGGTTTTACCAGGGCACCCTTTTTGACCATTCGACCTAGTGCATATTCGGATCCATAGTGACCATTCCAAACTAGGACAGGTTGCTTACCCGATGTTAGGTTGTTTGAAACCGCTATGTGCATAGTAGAACCCTAGCTCCTGACAAAATAGGACAGGGAAACCCTACCCCAACATAGGGGTGTATTGGCTCTCTTTCACCTGTAATGTGCTTTTAGAGTGTATCTCTACAGGAACACACATATCAGTTTGCAAGATTGGGTATCCGGCCTGAGGGGCACGATGTCGATATTGTTGAGAACCCGATTATATCTGCGGGTATCGATTCGAGGAAACGATGATTTTGGGAAACGGCACTTTCGATAGTAGAGATCAGTTGTTTGACTGCGTTTGTGTTTGATCTGTTTTGAAATTTGAAATCTTTGTCCGTTTTCCTCTCGATTCGAGAGTTGAAAGTTGATCTGAGAATAGCAGTGTTTCCCCTTCTTTGGCGGGACTAGAGATGTTGAGTTGAAGAGATAGTGGTTATGGCAATTTGCACTAGATCGAGGAACCACCCTCTGAGTGAGACCGGCATTGATATGCGCATCCCCAGTCGCCACCCGACACCGTCTGGACCCCCAGTTCTATCGGGCTCGTGAGCCCACTACATTCGAGTTAATGGGGATGATAGGTGATCTCCGGAGGTCGTGGCGGATCTCGCTTACGGGATGTCAACCTGCCACGGTTGCACCGTATCTTTGGAAGTTTGAACCCGAGGCCCGCTCTTTGGGGCGGATTGTGATTGAGCTCAACCCGGCGGAGATGGCCTCCACCCTATGATGATGTATCAACACCAACCCAAACCTTTAATCAAAATGAGGCGGGGCAGGACAAAGCGAAGGCGGAATCTGGCGATCCGTTGAACGTCGATGTGGGCGTAGGGCTTTGGCCGGAGGAATGAACAAACAACATGTATCATAATTGTAACCAAAATTGTGGGCGATGTTTTCCCCACTCCACGAGGGAGTTCAAGTCGATCGGCAGGGGCCGAGGCCGTCATGCGAGTAGTTCCTCCCATTCCCAACCCTACAGGGAAGGATCGAAATCCAACCGATCCGTTAAGCTAGTCGCCTAGCAAGAACACTCGAGACTTCAAGTACCCGGCCAGGGGCCTGAGGGCCTTTCATGCTCTCTACATGCCGCTGTCTAGGGCGCTTCTCATTTTGGCTAAGAAGGGTCATCTTACACCCTTGGAGCCTCGACCTCTGCCGAAGACTCTCCCGGCAGGCCATGATGCTACACAGTACTGTGCGTACCACCAGCAGACTGGCCATGCCACTGATAATTGCTTCCGCCTCCGTCATGAGGTACAAGACTTGATTGACAACGAGGTTATCCTCCCGCCCACCTCAGCAAAATCTGTCACCACTCAGTTGTTGGATTTCGAGGACACAGATACTGCAAGTATGTAATCGGAAGGTGAACTGCCTGAGGGCAGTGTCTGGTACATTTTTGGATGTGGCGTTTGGCACGCATTTTTGAGCACCTGCCAATGCTAATTTTGTAAATCCTGACTTGGGTGTCGAGTCAGTCTTTTGTTTTTGAGTCTGTCTCTCTGTATTGAGTCAGTCTTTTACTTCTGATGCTGTCTTCTTTGTAACAAGTCAGTCCCTTTTTGTATAGTATACCAGGTGATTTCGGGGTTGTTGCCTCAAACACCGTTTTGTCTTTCAATTAGTTGTTTTTGCTGCTTGAGTTTGTTTTTTCCGGGGAGCTAGTTATGCCAACAAATCTGAATGAAACAGCTGCGGCTATCATGGGCCGAATTTGTCGCTATTCGAGCCAGCCGTGCCAGAGATGTGAATGGAACGACAGTGCATTCCACCCGCTCTTATGCCTCGAACATCGTTATAATGACCTAAGTTTTTCATAAAACTCCATTTCGAACACTGCGATGATGAAAACGAAGAGGAAGTAATTCCTCGGGTATTTGTAAAATTTTGATCAATTTTGAGAGAAAGAGAGGCGTGCTAAGCTTTTAATGAATAAAATCATGCCCGTCGGCGTGAGTACTGAGAAGGATCCTGGTTCGATCCAGACTGGTTCCACACTATCTTCAACACGAGCGATTAGTCGCTTTCTTAAAAACTTTCAAAAACAAAATATTTTGCGCAAGTCTCGCAAAGACCTGTGTGGAACCGCCCTTGAGATTGTGCAGCCCAGGATCGCTCTCAGCCTCGGGATTCAACCTATCTATTTCAAATCTGGAATCCGTTCGAAACGATCAGTGCCATGAAAACACCTGTGTGGCCCATTTCGAGGCAGCCCTCGAACAAGAGGCACCGAAGTCAGATCAAGAGGATCAGATGTTGTCAAAAGAAGCTTGCAAAGCTAGATCAGAAGCACCCCTTGAACTGGGGGCAAAAAAAAGATAAGATATCCGATGTGCTCGAAGAGCCAAAGGTGGATCCTTCTGCAAATCAATACAACAGCCACTCTCCTGGATACAGAGGGCTTCAATCTCAAAACCATTTGGCATGGACTTGTTACACTTTTACCCTTTGAGAGGCTCGTTGGACCGAAAACCCGGAAGGGCGGCCCAAGCAAAAGTTAGAGCAAAGAAAAGAAAAAAGAAAAATACAAAAAAATACAAAATACAAAAAAGAAAAGAAAAATGCAAAAAAAAAAAAAGAGAGAAAAAGAAAAAGAAAAAGAAAAAGAAAAAGAAAATATATATAAAAAAAGAAAAGAGAAGAAAAAGAAGAGAAAGAAGAACAAAAGCTCTCAAGGTCGAAAACCCGCATTGGGCACCTTGGCAAAAGTTAGAGCCTAAACAGTGAAGGTTAAAATACCCGAGTGTACCTTACTTAGGAACTACGTGAGCTTGATTCCCATGTTTGGGATCGTGAGGCAACTTCATCTTGAAGTCCATTAACGCTTCCATAGCGTCGATCCATGTCATGGTTTTGATTACTTTTGCCTCCTCCGAATCCAAGATCTCGGTTGCGGCAACCGGAGTTCGTGATTAACTTCCTCTGAAGTCAAACCACCAACACCTTCGGTGTTGTGTCCATATATTGGTTCAAACCGTCTTCGACTCCTCCGCGCCCGAGGGTCCGATCGTCATCAACAAAGACTGGCTTCCAATATGCCGCGGCATCATCCAAACAAGGGGCAACTTTCCGTTGCCATGCATTGCCATAAGTTTCCCTGAGTTACCGTCTAAACCAGGGGCAACTTTCCGTTGCCTTATCCCCCTTTAAGCCAGGGGTAATTTTCCATCGTCTCCGATCCGAGGTTGCGCATCTCGGGGGTAAGTTCCGCGCTCGTTGAGCGTTGATTGTTTGCAAAAATAGTTTTTGAAAATTTTCTCTAAGGTTGACTTATTTTCTCGAAAACTATTTCATTTTCAAAAAAAATTGGACCATTGTTTGGACCCAAAAGGGAGAATTTTCAGTGCTCACAGCCTGATTCACAAGATTTTCAAATCAAAAATTGAATAAGTGTGTTAATCTAACTCTCATTTTCGATCAAAACTGTTTTAGAAAACAAAAAATGGTCAAAACGACGAACTAGGGGCACGATTGAGTCAGGTCTTCTGTCTTTCCCCCGCTAACATGCTTGCCAGCAGAGCGCTCTATCCACCAGAAGGAATAGCCGTGAGCTAACAGTGTTGGGCGTGAACCCGCAACTTCCTATTCATCTGTCAATCACCCCGGGGAGGGATTGAAAAATGAGAGAATAAAGAATAGAGAGGTGTAAGTTGAGAGAAAAGTGAAGAAGAGGGTTCTTGAGAGAAAAACCGAACCTGAGGGCCGAGCGATGCGAGTATCACAAATCAGAAAGGGTGGGAGTAGCACCCGGAGGATTTGGCTCCTCGAGATTTGAGGTCTTTTGTAAACATGTCCGTGTGTCGTGCCTTTTGATTTGTCAGTCTCAATATTGGCTTTGAGTCTTTTCCAAGTGTGTCTCGTTGTATTAGGTCGTGTGCCTTTTGTTTCTTTGTTTGAGTCTGTCTCGTCGTGTTCTGTGGTAGGCTCGATACCCTGGTTGAAAACTCATCCTCTTCCAAAAGGTAATCGCTTGTGCTCAAATGCTGTGCCATTCTCCACATCCGTGCTAAGCAAGAAAAGGAAAGGGAAAATTTGAGACATCCGAGTGTGTTTCAACTGCGACCGTGTCAGCTTTGTGATCCGTCTCGTCAGATTCGGGCTATTTGTTCAGAGTTTGCTGTGTGCAGAATGAACCAAATGCTGTGTTATGGGCTATATCTTGAGATCAATCCCAATGATTAGTCCCAGTGAGTATAACGTGTGTTCGGATTGAGCAGGGATTTGTATAAGCTGTGTTGCTGTTTAGTTGGTTAGTTATCTGATTATTACAGTGCAAGTGTTTAGTTGTCAGACAACAGATCAATATCATTTACATTTGAGGTGTAATATGAGGCAATGCAGTGCAAAATATGAAAAATCTTGATATATACAGGAATCGACATTCTTTTTCAGATAAAAAAGTTAAAAAAAGTTTGTTCCATCCCATAAATCTTTTCAAGTACAAAGTTTGAGAAAAACAAAAATCTGCCTGCGGCAGTACATAGTACTCTATCTACCAAAAAGAGAAAAGTACAAGAAAAGAAAATGAAAGAAAAGCAGCAGAAGTCTGTAATCGTCGTCAATGGCCTCGCGCCGGGGGATCCGTCCTCGCCCTCTTCCTGGGCAGAAGCACAGGAGCATCGTCAGAAAATATCCTTGTCGGGCAGAGCTCGAGCTACCCCGGCCTCCTCCTCGGAGGCCTCGCCTCCGACTTCGCCATCCCCTGGCTGGAGCACTGTGTTGCTCCCACATAGCCACGCCCCCTGCAGTGCGGGGAATATCCTGCCATCTCGAGTAGAAATGGGAGGTCCAGATGGAACGCCGCCACTCACGGGAGGAATCGGGAAAGGAGGCTGAAAAGTACAAAAGGCAAATGCATCAGTATACGAAGCGGTTTATCAAGTCACGAGAATCACGGTGTATGATGAAATGATGTGTGAATCTGGTAAGCGGTTTATCGGTCACGAGAATGCATTGTATGAAATCTGATGTGTGAAGTCATAGTGAGCGATTTATCGATGTTGCGTCGTGCATCAGATTATGCGAAGCAGTTTGTATATGGTTTGGAACTAAATCAGAGAAAACATACCGAAAGGCCGTAGAAGGCTAAGAACTCAAAGGTCCGCTGCAGTATCCCCACCATGGAGGCATTCAGCTCCACTGACTGCCGGGTGTACTCGGAAGAAGCCTGCAAAAATATCGGATGCATCAAATATTCTGTGGAATATCAAATAAACTAAAATCAAATGACTGTACAAAAATGCAGTAATACATACCGGAGGCAAGTCAGGAATGCCAACCAACTCATGACCAGCCGGGGGAGGAGCAAAAGGGATTTGGTAGGTCTCCCCTCTGCCCCTGTCGTCGGCATGGTAGGCGGGCGGCCAAATCCCTCGTCCTCTGCACTCCCCTCTGCCCTTGAGCTCGAGCTCTGCGGCGATCCGCTCTGCTCCGCCTCTGCCCTAGCCGCCCGTGCTGGTCTCTCTCGGCTCGGCGACCACCACTCGGCGTTGCATGATGAAGGTCCGAACGTACTCTGAGTAGTCACCCTCGCCTCTGAAACCCTCCGCCTCCCAGCCCATAGTGTAGTCCGCCATCTGCTTTCGTGATGGCTCGGTGTCCCTCATATGCTCGGGAGGTGCTCGGGAACTATCTGCTCAAGTAACCACAGTGCACGAAGAAGCGCTCACCAGTACCAAGCCCGCAGACCGGGCCCTCTAGCAAAATCCGTAGCGAGGTCTCGATCGCGGCAAACCGATCCGCACTATCATGGCGAGGAGCCCATGGTGCCGGTGATCTGAAATTGAAATCTGATTTATTGCCCTCTTGGTATTGCAAATATCTGATGGAAAAGTGAAGCTTAAATGAACTGTAAGTAAAACATACCTCGGCGAAGGTGATGGTGTCAAAGTAATGACGGAAGAAGCTGAAAGTCTCCCGTGGCCGCCGTGTGCACCTCCCGTCGTAGCGGCGTGAGAAGGGGACGACGGAGAGTCTCGTCTCGTCTTGGCTCTAGCACAGGAAAGTAGGCATAGACCCACGGTACCAAGGCGGATGTCGAGAACATTTATCGAAGCGAGAATAGAGAATAAGCGAAATAAGCGCGAGCCGTGTATTGTATAGTGTATTGGCGAGTGTACAGTGTGAGCGATTAATGCGATTAAGTGTGAAGCGAGGTATGTGTGTGCCGTGTATACGATTATACCGTAAGTGTAAAGCGGAACTACGATTAATGTGTGCGATGTGCGAGTCTGAAATCTGAAGCGAAATGTAAGCGAAGAAGACATACCTCCCAAGCTCGCGGTAACCCCCAAGCGCCCATTTGCCACGAAGCGAGCTCATATAGCCGTGAAAGTGGCGAGCGCGCCACCCGATCATAGCGCAAGATGTCGGGCGTCCACGGTCTGTTGAAGTAGGCAAACGGCACGGTGTTCGCCGGTCGGCGAATAGGTTGGTCCCAGGCAAGAACATCAAAAAGCGCATCTTGCTCCACGGCCACCTCGGTCATCGAGCTGCGTCGACAAGCGGTTGCACCTGGCGCACCTCGAACCAGAATAGCGGACAAAGCACGGGCGTGCAAGAGCGAGCTGCGCCAAATGGATCTGGCGGCGATCCACTCGTCCATATCGGTGTCGAAGGGATCGGATCACCCCCAACCCGATGCGGTGAGCGCAAAGTCATAAGGGGTCATCGTCATGTCCCCGATCGATAGGTGAAATGAATCGGTGGTGTCCACCACCTCTCTGCTAAAGCGACTAGAAGAACTGCGGTAGTAAGCGAGTCAGACCCTGCGAAAGGCAAAGCCCGCCTCATCCACGATGTGTCGGACCGCCTCCGGAAGCTCCAGGTACCAATCTCGAGCCAAAACATTCCCATACCCGCGGATGGTATGGGAATCTCTCTGTTTACAAACAAATGGTTGCAAAGCAATATGAAATGTACAGTTCTGAGGAAACATGTTAAAGTCGGTACAAATCTAGCATGCGTGCACGTTTTTCAAATTCAAACAGAAACCGGGTACCGGTGTGCTTACAGTAAATTACAATATGTGATGCGTCGTTGTGTTTTTGAGTGGTGCAGTGTAAACATGATACACGTGTGTACGTTTTTCAGATGCAGGCAAATGTCGGGTTTCAGTGTACCAGTAGGTGGACTACGGCCTGTGATATGTCAATGCTCCTGTGAGGATCAGCGTAAATCTAGCATGCATGCAAGTTTCCAAAAATTCAAACCGGTATCGGGTGTTGGTATGTTTCAGTAAATTACCAATAAGTGATGTCACAACATATCTATGTGATTCAGTGCGAGTCTAGCATGCGTGCGAGTTTTCAGATTCAAACAAGTACTAGACATCGGTGAATTTGTAGTGAAATGCGGTGTGCCGTGTTTGGGTGATTCAGGCTAGTGCAGTGTGTGTGCATGTATGTCGGTCCTAAGCAGATATCAGTTGTAAGTTGTCTATAATCAACTACAGTACAGTATATCAGAGCTAAGCAATTAAGGGTTATGTCGGCTATAGCGGTTGTGATTCTGATTCTACGTTGCGGAAAGTAAGCGAAGCGAAGGTTACCTCGGGCGCCGAGCGAAAGGTGAAAGGTCGGCTCGCGTGAAAGCTCGGGTCGAGCCTGTCAAAACCGCGGAAGTGGCGGAGTCCATCTGGCGGAAGCACGTGAATGGCTGGGCGGTAGGTGGCCGGATCAAACGGGCGCTCGCTCAATGGGAGGCTCGACCGGGATCCATCTCATGGTCCGGAGGAGTCCCGACATGTGGAACATCGTCTGCCATGGTAGTGGTAGTGAAAAAATAGCCGGAAAGGAAAACCGGGGCGGAATACGAAAAGTCAACCGAGAAGGTCAACCCGAGGAAATAAATGGCGGAAAAGCGGAGATGAAAATACAGGGAATGTAGAGCAAATCAAGGAACAAGTCGAAAAGGCAAAGATAGCAAAGAGATCTCGAAATGAGATTTCAATCGGTTCAAAACATCAAAGCCTTGAAGAATATCGCGAATCGAGCAGCAACGCACGCAGCATAAAAGCGGCGAATGATGAAAAGAATGCTCTAGAGAGAGGGTTGGATTTCGGCGGCAAGGAAATAAGAAAATAGGGTTTGGGAACCCTATTTTATAAAACCCAAGGTGAAATGCCGAATCTGCCCCCGATCAGCAACTTTTGGCCGGTCGGCACAATATTGTGCCGGTGGAGAAGTTTAGGCAGCCGGTGACCTTCCCACCCAGCCGGTGGTGTTCCCAAGGCCTTGATTTGGCAAAATGAGAAGTTGTGGGTCTTCATAGCTCAAGAAAGTGCAAGAAAGTGAGTCCCCGATGCTCAACCGACCTCCATTTTGACTTCGGACCGTATCTACTGTGCGTAACACTCAAATTCGAGCAAAGATCGTATCCTTTTGTATCCTTTTGTCTTTTATAAGATTCAAAAGTTGCCCCATGTGCATTACACACATCCATCGCATTGCCTAGTGCGTCACGTCGTGTCATCTTGCACATCCCTTGTGACTTGCACTGTCTTGCATTTCTTCGTGTGACATGTGTATCACACTTGCATCATGTTCCATTCAAATGAAGTATGCGTGCCTCATTTCGCATTTCATTGCATTTCGAGGTACGTGTGCCTCGTTTTGCATTCCATTTTCCATCAAATGAGGTATGTGTGCCTCATTTTGCATTTCATGGCGTCTCGAGGTACGTGTGCCTCGTTGTGCATTTCATTGCATCTCGAGGTACGTGTGCCTCGTTTTGCATTTCATTTTGCATTTCATGGCATCTCGAGGTACGTGTGCCTCGTCTTGCATTTCGTTTTGCATTTCATTTTGCATTTCATGGCATCTCGAGGTACGTGTGCCTCGTTTTGCATTTCATTGCATCTCAAGGTACGTGTGCCTCGTTTTGCATTTCATTGCATCTCGAGGCACATATGCCTCGTTTTGCACTTCTTTTTTTTCATCAAATGAGGTATGCGTGTCTCATGAGCATTTCATCTTACAACCCGGTCTGGCGAGACCTTAAACACGTACGGTCTAGGAGACCTTAAATCCTTCGAAGGTGCAAAACCTTTGGCGCATGCATTGGCAAGTATCATCATTTCAACAGCCGCGCATTGCCGCGCATTTTGAAACCACGCCCGCATGGTCCGGCGAGACCTTAAACACGCCCGGTCTAGGAGACCTTAAATCCTCGGAGGGTGCAAGACCTTCGGTGCATTGGTGCACACACTCCATTTGCATTATCATGCATTACCCCAAAGCCAGTCCGGCGGGACCTCAAAACACACATGGTCTAGGAGACCTTAAATCCTCGGGAGGTGCAAGACCTTCGGTGTGTTAAGTTGCCCCTCATTACATTTGGCATGCATTTCATCGCGCCGTTTGGCGCACCCTCATTGCACTTCATTTTCCATCCTTTGAGAATGCGTGCCTCATTGCACTCCATTTTCCATCTTTTGAGACACGCCGCGTCTCATTCGCCCCATTGCATCGCATGCACTTATAGTGTTGTGTAACAGTTGCCCCAGTGCGGCGAGACCTTAAACACGCGCGGTCGAGGAGACCTTAAATCCTCGGGAGGTGCAAGACCTTCGGTGCATTAAGGTGCACCTCATTGCATTTGGCATGCATTCCATCGCATTGTTTTGCGCCCCTCATTGCATTTGGCATGCATTCCATCGCGTTGTTTCGCACGCCTCATCATTGCCCTCCGGGTCTAGCGAGACCTTAAACACGCATGGTCTAGGAGACCTTAAATCCTTGGAGGGTCTGAAACCTTCACCATATTTGCATCCCAGTCTAGGAGACCTTAAATCCTCTGAAGGTGCAACTCCTTCGGTGTTTGTCGTGCTCGAACGACTTTCGGTGGTCTGGTAAAGCCACATGCGTGTTCTTGCGGTGAGTTCCTAGGAGACCAAGCTGGGGCGGTGAAAACTAGAGTTTGAGCGGCTTATGCCTAGAAGCATAAAGGTTCGGATTTCCGAGACTAAAGTCGGTTTAAATACCGAGGTGTACCCTCTTGAAATCGTATGGAAGCCCCATAGGTTGAGGCGGCGTGTTTACGCCTCAGTGCAGATCTTGAACCAACCTAGTATATCGCACGATTGGTAGAATAGGAAAACCGCATAATCGCAGCCATTGCATCATACTGCATTAACATGCATCATCTATTAATACTGCATATGTCATGCATTTCAAAAAAAAAAAACAAAACAAAAAAAAACATGCATATGTCATGCATTTTCTGTAAATATCCATTCCATTGCATTTTAGTTGCATGCATCCACTGCATCATCTTCCATCCATGGCTTGCGCCTTTCCTTGTCGAGCTTGGTCTGGTATGTGCCCTTACTTTTCACGTCAAAGCACGGTTCTGCATGTGTATCGCGCCTACTCCTTGATGAACTTGGTTTGAGGTTGCGGCACCTTTTCTGTGTTAGACATGGCTTGTACGTGTGCATGCCTTTCCTAAGCGAGATACGGTTTGGCCCGCGCGCCATAATCGCCTATTACATTGTAGTGTAATTGTTGCATCCGGCATTAGGATCATTATTCTTTCCTCAGCGGGTCGTCACCCCACTTATGTCATTCCACCCAATACTTGTTCTTGTGTAAAATCTGCATCACTCATAGTTCAGACATCGTTCTATGGTAGACGGACTTGCTACTTCCATCAATCTATTTGACATTTGTGTGGTTTCGAACCGCTCATGATTGAATCATGATTCAATTGCTTTGCATATAGTTTGCATCGTTTCAATTGCATTGCATTATCATCTTCATTATTCATACATCATTTTGTATATATTGCATTTCATTTTGCATTTCGCATTGCCATGCATATGGCTAACAATGTTGTACCTGTTAAGTTTACTTTCTTTGCAGGCACGATATTGTATGTACGGCTCATTTGAGGCCGGCGCAACCGGACGAGCCGCACAGGTATTGTATCCTCCGCGTGAGACCTATCGAGAATTGCATAATTCTCTTACATCCTTTCTGCATTGTAGTGTAGTTTGGCGTATGCTAGCTTACAACTGTTGCATGCGTGCTTCATTACAGCTTTCTTTGCATGATCATAAGTTATGCTCGGCTTCTTGCATCATTTTGCATTTTGCCCCTGCCTTCGGGCGCATACCTTGTTTGTCTTGCATGTTTGTCCAAGTCTTCGGCCTTGTCAAAAATGGGTCGTCTCTGGGCTTTTGACATTCACTCCCGTCATTATTATGACTTTCGAGTTCTGTCAAAGAGGGGCAACTGTAGACACCCCATTTTTCACTGTCCTCAAGACTTGGACGTCACCACTTGAACACTCGGTGATCATCCATGTTCGTGTTTGTTTGGAGTTCCCGGAGTTCTTGGCTCGCGCGCCTTGCCTCAGGACCTCCGAACTTGACCATTTTGTGTCCGGTTTTGCACCAGACACCTATGTTTTGCCTTAGAGGGGCAGGGAATGCTTTGTGAGGCATTCCCGTACACCACCGGCCGTGGCTAGAGGCCACCGGCTGGCTGTAGTTGCCACTGGCACTATTTTGTGCCGGTCGGCACTCATTTTGGCAAAATGACCATTTTGCCCTGCCGACCACTTTACAGCTACTTTCTGAGATATTTTCAGACAGCTGTATGCCTTTTGTTTCCCCTCCATACACGTGTATGGAGGGATGAGCCCCTTTGGTGACTTAGCTTCTAAGCTTTGTTGCCTATAAGGAGAAGCTCTCTTCTCTTGGCTCAAGGGTTAGAAAAATTAGAGAGTTAGACATTTTAGACAGAGAAGAAGCTCTGGTTTTAGGTTAGAAATCCTATATCTATCCTATCTCTCTTTTCCTTGCTTATTTTGTACACTAGGTGCTTTAGTTCATACTATTGCACACAAGCACCTAGTGTTTCACCTTCCTTTGGTTGTTGAGGGTCCAAGGGCTTGTTCTTAGTGTTCTTGACTGGTTTGGAGCTCAAGGAACCAACAACTTCAACATTTGTGAAGAAAAGCTTCAAGGGTAAGAAACTTGCTTTATTTACCCCATTTTTGCACCTTGTTTTTACCTAGCTTAAAGTTGTTTTTGTACTTAGTATCTAACACATAAAAGTTCTGATTTTTAACCCTCTTTATTGTTTATCAAGAGTGTTTTGCACTTTGGGGAAGTTTGATCCCCTTTAGGCCTTGAAAAGTGCTCTTTTTGTGCTATTTTGTGAGAGCTCCGAGACTTTGGTGCTTGGGCCTCTCCACCACTGAAATCTTGAGGGATTTCAGTGGTGGAGATGGTACCATAAAGTCTCCAAAAGGAGAGGGCCACCCCCTCTCCTTGATGTCCTTGAAAAGGGCAAGATTTGGCCTCCAAAGGAGCACCATGTTTGGTTGTATTTTGAGCATGTCTTGGCTATTTTTCATGCTTATATTGCCATGATATAGCATGTTTCTAAGTTGGTTTTAGCACTCCTTGCATGTTTTGCATGGTTGCTTTTGTAATGCCTTGTTGATCCCTTAACATGCCTAGGTTGTATGCCCTTATTTCTAGCATGTTTTAGGCTTAGATTCATGAATATTTTATGCTTATTTCGACATTTTTTAGCTCTGTCCATAGTCATTTGGGTTGATCTTGGCATGCATTATATAGCCCCTTTGCATTTTAGGCTTGCTAGCCTTTGAGTATGCATGTGTAGCATGTGTTGCTTACCTCGTTTTGATGGTTTAGAACCATTTAGCACGTTATTTCAGACCCTTTGGTGTGCTTGTATGCTCACCTTAGTCGCCTCTTTGATGCTTTGAAAGCATGTCTTGCATGCTCTATGTTTTGGTCATTTTGCATGCCTTTGATTTCAAGCTTCTTAGATGCCATCTAAGTAGCCTTTTGACTTCGTTTTAACATGCTAAAACTCTGTTTTAGGTTGTTCAATGCATGCCCTAATTGCCTTGCATAAGTATAGTTGAAAGCCTCATTGGCTTGCCTTAATGCTTGGACCATTTGCATGCTTTGCTTGGCTTGCTTTGTTAGTTGGTTTGGCACCATGTTTTGCATGTATTTCAGAGCTTTACAATGCATGCTCATTGTCTATGTTTGGTCTCTTTAAGTGTGCTTGAGATTTGCCATGTTCATGCTTAAGGTTTGGATCATAACACTTGCATGTGTGCATGTGTGTTTGGCCCTCTTGACTTAGCATTTTGGCCACTGATTTTAGGCCTATTTGAGTTGCCTAAGTCATGTATAAGACCATCCTTTCATTGGTTTGCATGCTTGCCTTGTATGCTTGCTTGTATGCTTGCATAGGTATATTGCATAGTCCATGTTGCATGATAGATAACATGACTAGGTTGCATTGCATCAACATGCATTCCTTGTCCATTGACTTGGTGATAGGGATTGGGACTTTGATTTGTTTGGTTTGCATGCATTTGAAATCAAAGTTGCACACTTTGTTCCTTGGGCCATCATGCATGGAAATGCGCAATTGGTGGTCCGGGAATCGAGGCACATGCCATTTTGAGTCAATAACATGATAAGGGGTGTGTATAGTGCATAAATACCTTGAATCACATTGCCATGCATGTTGTTGCCCTCTGCTGCTGTGAGTTGCAGGTTCTGCAGGTATTAAGTGCCGGCCGGCACTATTTAGTGCCGATCGGTAGTCAATTGTCAGCCGATAGCTTCATCTAGTGCCGGTGGCCTCTTTCTTCAGCCGGTGGTGCTCTACCCCAGCCGGTGGTACTCCCCAGTGCCCTGAGAGGCACTCCTGGGACTTTGGCAATTTTCTGAGGAGAAAAGCAGGGAAAACAGAGGCAATCATGCATGGTAGTGCGATTCCGAGCTAGTCCCGAGCGCGCACTGCATTTGGCCCTCATCCCGAGGCGATTCACTGTTTAATTAGATTAATTATGTTATTTAATTAATTTAGTTGATTTGTAATAATTAATTAGCTTGCGTAGTTAATTAGTTATTCGGACTGTATTATTCTCTTGGTCCCTCCAAGCGAGGGCGAATTTGTAATAAGTGTGTGTGAGTGGGTGTATGTCTTCCAATCCCCATTTCTTTCTTCCCTTTTATTTACCCGCTTTCGATGGTAGATTAGGGCACGTCTATCTTAGCATACCTTATGCAATGCATGCGTGCATTCATGCATTTGTTTACATGCATTGGGCTCGGCACATCATGCAAACTGCATCGTACTTTCAATTCCAAATTGAATACGTGATAGTTGTTGCATTTCATGTGCCATGCTTAGGATAGCCGAGCCTGTCTAGATTACATTCCGTATGCGATGCATTAGCCACTTAACATGAACTAGGACATGCATGTTTGCTAACTAGTTTATTGTTTTGGCACGTAGTACGATGTAAGTATTTTACGCTTTAGCATGTCGCATGCGTGTGAATGTTAACATGACAATATGCCTGCCATGCGGCTAAGTGCTTATGTGATAAACTGCTTGAATGCCTGTGGATGGAGGTTGGATTGCGTGAGTTGGAACAACTCATTGAAATCCGTATTTTAGCCTACTTGCGAGTAGCAAAAAACAACACGTTTTTCGAGACAAAACGGATATGGGTGGGTGTATGTCTTCCAATCCCCATTTCTTTCTTCCCTTTTATTTACCCGCTTTCGATGGTAGATTAGGGCAAGTCTATCTTAGCATACCTTATGCAATGCATGTGTGTATTCATGCATTTGTTTACATACATCGGGCTCGGTACATCATACAGACTGCATCGTACTTTCAATTCCAAATTGAATACGTGATAGTTGTTGCATTCCATGTGCCATGCTTAGGATAGCCGAGCCTGTCTAGATTACATTCCGTATGCGATGCATTAGTCACTTAACATAAACTAGGTCATGCACGTTTTGCTAACTGGTTTCTTGTTTTGGCACGGAGTACGATGTAAGTTTTATGCTTTAGCATGTCGCATGCGTGTGAATGTTAACATGACAGTATGCCTGCCATGCGGCTAAGTGCTTATGTGATAAACTGCTTGAATGCCTCTGGGTGGAGGTTGGATTGCGTGAGTTGGAACAACTCATTGAAATCCGTATTTTAGCCTACTTGCGAGTAGCAAAAAACAACACGTTTTTCGAGACAAAACGGATATGCAATGTTTATTTCCAAATTAGGCAATCTAGTCTATACTTTTTGTGTTGTGCGCATCACATAGCAATTCTAGGCTAATAACCGGAATAAGAGCACATGATGTTTTCAAAAACGGATATCACAGTTAGTAGAGGCCGGTCTTGAGCAAGGCGAAAGGGGTGCTCATAGTGACCTTCCCCAATCGTACCCAAGCTCGAGCCAAGACATTTGGTGATAGCGGACCGCGTGGCCTTGACCGAGTCAGGGTTTCCTAAATTTCCCATTTAAAAATATTTAGGTGGCGACTCTGTAATCTGGCAAAGCAGTCCATGTTTGGCACTACTTTTTCAAAATCTGTTTTCTCAAACGATTTGCCGGATTTGGACTCTTTGGTTCAGATTTAGAACCGTGACACAAAGTGAGTCCGAACTGTTAGATGGAAGCCCACGGGCACATCTACATAAGTGTTTAAATACATTGTACATGTATGCTGTTTGGGAGGAGATAGGGGATGTACTCCACGGTTTGGGAGGAGATAGGGGATGTACTCCACAATTTGGAGGAGATAGGGGATGTACTCCTAAATTGGATTTGGGAGGAGATACGGAATGGACTCCAGTGATAACTAAGTTGGTCGGAGTGTCCAGGGTGAAAGTTCCGAAATCCTAATTGCGTTTGCATAACGTAGATGAATTGAAGTATGGAATTGTTAATAATGTGAGTTGTAGTCTCATATTAATTGATCATGATCGAAGTATCGTTAACATGAGTTACAATCTCATCATAAACTGTCTGAAAGAATAGGGAACCGTATCTATGAATTGGTTTAAATAATGAAATAGAAGGGAATTGAATGTATTTGTGAATAGGGATCGGTTATGAAAGGGATGTATGTTTGTTTATATGAGTTAAACATTTATCAAATGCCAATGTTTTAGTTATTGCTCATATTATGTTTAGCATATCTCTACTAGGCGTTAGCTCACCCTATATTGGACATCATTTTCGGGTGCAGGTGATATGCCGCCACCAAGGTTGTAGCTTAGGAGGTTGTAGAAGCTGAAGGCTTATTTTTGCTGTAGTTATATTTGTGTTACATGTAAATTCAATCCAAGGGCTTAATGTGTTTTGAGTTAGTACTCTCGTTTTGTAACCAAGTGTTGACTTGGAAAGTTGTAAGCCCGTAGAGCATTTACTTTTATTGTCAACATGTAATACTTTTATAATGAATACTCTGATATATGTAAATACGCTTTACTCTCTTATGTCTATGATGTCATAATAGTTGGGTTTATATATAATATTTTGAGGGCGTTACACCTTTTGGCCCAATAGAGAAAAGTGAACTTGGCTCATAGGATACTTGCACTATCTCACTACAACAAAAACACACTTTAGTAGAATTATACTAGTAGCATATTTTTAGAAAATGCCACAAAAATAATATTTGGTTGCACATTTTTGAAAAATGCCACTAACCGACAAACATAAAAGGCTCTAGTGACATTTCAATAAATAAGTGTCACAAAACTACAACAAAAACACACTTTAGTGACACTATATTAGTGGCATGTTTTTAGAAAATGCCATGGAAAAAATATTTGGTGACACATTTAGAAAAATGTCACTGAACCACAAACATATAAGGCTCTAGTGGCATTTCAATAAAGAAATGTCATATCAATTTTATGGCATTTTATAAAAAGAATGACGCAAGAAAATTGTTTAGTGACATTTATCAACAGATGCCACTAAACTAGGTAGGTGCAAGTTACTTTTTATGGCATTAGGTGAAAAGTGTCATAAACATTATTTTTATAGCATTTTGAGAAATGCCACTAAGTCAAAAACTTTCCAAGCTATATAATGGCATTTTTTGGGAAAACAAAAAATGACAATATATTTTCAAAAAATTTAAAATGCACAAAATAAATTACACTCAATATAACATGTTTTTTTTAATTGTACTTGTCACATGTACAAAATTGATCAACGACTTTACATGACTAAATAGGAAAAAAAGAAAAATTCAAACTACTCTCCTGTACAATGATATAGTTTCATGAATTTTAGTCCCTCTAGTTTCGATTAACTTGATTTTCACTCTGAATTTACAAATTTATCTCAATTTCTTTCAATTGTTTATAATTGTTGAGTAAATTACATCAATAATCCTTACATTTTGTTCTTCCATGTAGTTTTAATTGATTCACTTTTGACACTTAATTTTAGATGTTATGTCAATTTATTCAAATTAATAACAACTTTAGGGTCTTTAATAGAAATTTTTCATTGGATTGGTTAAGGTTTAGTCACTGAATTGACCAAGTATTTTGTTTTCTTTTGTCATCGATGACAGGTTCCATTTGTCATTAAAAAAAAAAAATGCTATAAATTGGATCAATTTGAGACAGAATGAAAAATTCAAGGTTAAAATCGATTTAATTGAAATTACAAAGACTAAAATGATATAATAGCCAAAATAACGGGACTAATAGTGTAATTAGCCCTACTTGTTAATATTTTTAGGGTAAATTACACTGACACCTCCTGAGGCTTATGTTTATTACAGTTCCCCTCTCACCTTTTGGAAATTACATCTCCTCCCCTGATATTTGAAGTTTCATTACAGATTTCCCCCTTTAGCAATTTAATTTTTTTAAATACTAATTTTGCCATCACTAAGTAAATTACATTGACACCTCTCACATTTTAGAAATTACAATCCCCTCCCTAAGGTTTAAAGTAACATTACCAATTGCCCCCTCGATTAGTATTAGTTGGAAAAAAATTCATTGAAAAAAAAATTTTAATTGGAAAAAAAATTATTTGAAAAAATATTTTTTGAAAAAAAATTACTTGAAAAAAATTTTGTTAGAAAATTTTTTAAATTTCTGTTTAAAAACCAACGTAAAGTCATTTTTTGAATTTACGTTTTTTCCTCAAATTTACAAACTAAGACAACTGTTTATAAAACCAAAAAAATTATCAAACAAGTTTTTATGATAGTTTTTTAAATTTTTGTAAATATAAATTGAAAACTGAAAATGAAATTGTTACCAAACAGATTTTAGATGGTAAAAATGTCGTAAAATTGACAAATAATTCAATAAGTTACCAACGTAAGAAATGACTTATTAAAATATTCTTAGACTATGTATGGTTTGATTTTTAGAAAAAAAAAATTAGAAATTAAAAATTAATTTGGTTAAGAAATAAAAAGTAAAAAATAATTATGAGGCATTTTTTAAAAAAATGTCACAAAAATAATATTTGGTGACATGTTTTAGAAAAATGTTACAAAACCACAAACATATAAGGCTCTAGTGGCATTTCAATAAAGAAATGCCACATAAATTTTATGGCATTTCATAAAAGAATGACACAAGAAATTAATTTGGCGACATATATCAACAAATGCCACTAAACTTTAGTAGCAATGACATTTTTTAAAAAATGTCACTAAACTAAGTATGTGCAAGTTACTTTTTATGGCATTTTGAGAACTGCCACTAAGTCAAAAACTTTCCAAGTTATCTAATGACATTTAAAAAAAAAAAAATTGCCAATATACTTCCAAAATTTTTAAAATGCACAAAATAAATATAAACAAATAAATTGAACTCAATATAATATGTTTTTCAACTGTACTTAGCCACATGTACAAAATTGAACTCAAATAAATTCAACTTAATATAATAAAATTTGAAATTGCTCTCCTATATAATGATAAAGTTACTAATTTGAGTCAGAATAAAAACTTAGTGTCAAAATCGATTTAATTGAAGTTACAGGAATTAAAATTACACAATAGCCAAAAATAGAGGACTAACAGTGTAATTTGCCCTAATTGTTAGCATTTTTTAAATGAAAAACATGCATATGTCATTTTTTTAGAGGCAAAATTATAGATTTGCTCAATTCAATAAATTAATCTCAACCAATTCAGTAATCATTTTTCGTCAAAAATACTAACCGTATTATCAATTGGACCAAATTGATACAAACTTAAGATTAATCTAATTAAGAGTGTAAGTATCCAAGTTGCTATTTATTTATTTTGACACCAAAATGTGAACAAAATCATTTCAAAATAAATTAATTAATTAACTTTTGGTATACCAGTTTAACACTTCATTACCAATTCTCCATATATATATATAGTATAGATTTGATAAAAACAGAGGAACTGAGACTTATAGGAAAGCAAAGGAAAAAAATCACTAAAATACACCAAATGAATTAGAGTAGCTGTGGGATAAAATTGATTTTGGTGAAGCAATCCAATACACGAATCCAACAAATTTGAGATACCCCAATCCACAAGTCGAACAAATCTAAAATTGATGAAGCAAAATCAGTTTTGGCAGGATAAAGAGGTGGGAGTGAAATAATGAAGCTAGGGTTTTTCATTCTTCACCTTTCACGCCACTCTAATCTAACATCTACACCACAAATTTGCAGTTTTTTCATTTTCTACAATCTAGTGAGTTTGTTAGGTATTCTTTCTCTCTTTCTCACTCTCACACACAGAAGACCTCTATTTTTCTCTCTTACTTATGATCTTCGTATAAAACTTCATACAATATGAAAATGTAATCTTTTAACCCATGAATGTATTAATTTTCATCTTTTAATATCAAGGGTTAATTGTGATTTACTATTATTGTATTTATGTTGTGATTTTATATAATGACATGCTAGTGTTTGTTTAAATGTCTCAATGAGGTCTTGCATAATTTTGTTTTGTTTTGTTTTGTTTTGTTTTTTTCTCCTGTTGTAAGGATGAATAAGAAGAAAAAAAAAGTTTAAAAAATTCCTTTTATTAGATTTTGTTTTGATTTTATATTAGATATTTGTTCAATGTTCATGTGGCTGTTGATGAATTTTTTTTAAACGTTTTTTTTTTTTTGGGTTTCTGTGGATAATAATTTGGTGATATGGGTAGATGAATTCTATTTTTCCAAGTTAGTTATGTGATCCAATGTTTGGGGTACCATGCTATGCATAAAATTTACCATCATATGCTGTCATATGATGATTTAACTGAAACATACCAGTGGCAGATGCAAAAATTATAACTACATAGGGCCATACTTGATAATGAAGTTACAATTATTTCTTTCATAGCAACTTTATCGTACGTAACTATATTAAAAGATACATTTTTAGCATAAACAATGAAAAATATCATTAAATCCACGAATAATACTGTCAATCAAGAAAGTGTATTTTTGGCTCACATCCCTCAACGCACTCCATAAAAGAGGCCAGCCAAACCTGCAAACAGTTAGCTAACAACATAGCTTGAAACAAATAGTTAGAACCAATCCTAAGAGAGATTAGCAGCAAATTGGAACAAATCAACAAAAACCAAGTTTGGTTTGTCCTAAAACATCATTTAATGCCTTCAATTTTTTTTTTCTTCCCCACTAAAATTGCATATGAAAACCAAAATACATCCTAAAAATATACTGCAAAACCATAATTGGGTGTTGAGGCCAAAAAAGATCATGATAAAATCTGAGAGGGCATCTATAGGATGGCATCATAAGAAGTCAAACAAAATAGTTTTTTGGTGAGAGTAACAATATTGGACCATTTTCCATTGGCATGAAAAATAGAAAAAACATAGTTGTTACCTTCCATGAGGTGTCGTGGAGCATCTAATGGGAACAGGCAACTTTTTTTTGAAACTCAAGCTGCTCATATCTCTCACCAGCTTTATGGAAATTTCAAATTGACCTTTTTAGTTACCCTGACAGCAATTTTAAATGGTGGACATACACACAGAGGAAACTGATATACGGTTTCTCTTCATTTACACCATATCATACAACAAAAACATAACAACCCATGGACAAACCAAGTGTTTTTCAACATGACTGTAATGCCCTCAAATAAATACATATAACCCAACCATTCATGATAACCACAGATATACGAGAATAAAATATATTCATTTATCAAAGTATTCATTACAAAAAGTATTACATGTTGACAACAAAAGCAAATGCCCTACGGGCTTACAACTTTCCAAGTCAACACTTGGTTACAACAAAAGAGAGTTCTAATTCTTAACACATTAAGGCCTTGGCTTGAATTGCATGTAATACAAAATACAACTACAAAAAATAAGCCTTCAACTTCTAAACCTCCCAAGCAACATCCTTGGAGGCGGCATATCACCTGTACCTAAAAATGATGTCCCATATAGGGTGAGCCAAAGCCCAGTAGAGATATGCTAAACATAATATGAGAATTAACTAAAACAGTAGCATTTGACAAATGGTTAACACTTATAAAACAACGTACATCTCTTCTAAGACCAATCAACACTTACAACCATGTTTCAATCCATTTCCATTTATTTATCTCGATCAAATCATAATGAGATCTCAACTCATAGTATTAACACTTCAGTCATTAACACTTCAAAATGAGACTACAACTCATAATATTATTAATACTTCAATTATTAACGTCATTCAAACATAATCAAGGTTTCAGGACTTTCACCTTGGACACTCCAGCCAACTTAGTTATCAATGGAGTCTATCCCTTATCTCCTCCCAAACAGTGGAGTACATCCCCTATCTCCTCCCAAACCGTGGAGTACATCCCATTTCTTCTCCCAAACAAAATAAATGTGCAATGTATTTAAACAGCTTGTCATATACAATGATCAATTAAAGCACATATTCAATGTGTAAATCCAACCGTCATATTCAATGACATAAACCAATCGATTAGTTTCAATTTACCTAATCATCATGTAATCTTTACAACAATCATGGCTATCCTCCACCGATAGCCCAAAGTAGATATTTCTAAACAGATAAATAAATCTAACAATAGATAATTTATCAACTTTTCCAAAGGTGAGTAATTCATAATTTCAACCACACCATTTAATCACATGTTCCTTCAATTCCAAAATTTCCAAACCAATCTCGTTATTTATACAAAATAACTTATTTAATCAAATTAGGGGAAATCTCCTCATTTATCAAATATTATACCAAAGACCAAATTTTATCAATTCCTCTCAAGCCTTAACATATTCAAGACCCCTCATGCCCATAAAGGACTCAAATAGGACAACCCTCTTTTACATACATAGGAACTAACCAAAAATTTACCAAAAACCTTCTCAAGTCACACCATCCAAACAAGATGACAATATTTATATTAAAACCCATATAGGAGACTAGAATATCCCTACCTCAAGCTTAGAAGAGAAAGGAGGAAGAAAAACTCAAAAGTCGATGGAGGAAAAACCAAGCTTTGCTCCGATCAAAATGAAGCGCTCGACAAGCTCTACACTTTATCTCAAAGGATCAAGGTGAGTAGAGGTCTTCAAGCAAGTAGATCTAAAGATCTTTGAGTAAAACGTGCCTTTTGAGAGAGAGAGAGAGAGAGAGAGAGAAGGTGTTTCACGATTTAGAGGGAGGAAATGGAAGAAAAAGTGAAAGAAAAGGTCAAGTGAGGGCCTTTATATGGTACTAGGTCAAAAATAGATATAAGTCCCAAAGTCAACTCAAAATATCTAGTCAAAATATCTCCAAAAAGTAGGCCCAAATCGGTAGAAAAATCTGGGAAAAAGTCGCAGGTGTCGACCCTTCACAACACAGGTGTCGACACCCAAGAAGAAATCTAGAACACTAAGTGTGACTGCACTGCAGGTGTCGAGCCTTCCCTAGGCTGGTGTCGACACCAAAATGCAGTGGGTAATTTCAGAACAAGGGTCGACCCTTCCTCAGATTGGTGTCGACCCTTGCGGCCAATAAAAAGAGAAGGTGTCGACACCACCAAGACCGGTGTCGACACCAAAATGCAGTGAACAAATTCAGAACAAGGGTCGACCCTTCCCAGCTTTGGTGTCGACCCTTGTGGCAAACAAAAGAGAAGGTGTCGACACCACCAAGACCGGTGTCGACCCCAGAACATGATTTTCAAGTTTCCAAACAACTTTTCAATGCGAACGAACATGAACGAGCAATCCCAACAAGTTTAAATCAATTTATACACCTCCAAAACTAAGGTACAACAACACCAAAGATTTCCAAAATAAAATAAAGGGTTCAAATACATTTACCAAAAGCTTTAAAGTCAAGTGCTACAATGACATTCAGTTCACTAATACTTTGTTATAAGGCTGAAATGAGTCTTAAATAATAAAGCACCCTTGTTGACAACAAAATCTGGGTAGAACAATATTGTGGCAGTGGCAGCACCTAGGTAGGACAACTAGTGTGGTTTCTTCACCTGGACAGCAAGAACACAATGTTGCAGCAACCCAACCATGTATAAGAAAAAGTATAAGAAAGGGATAGAAGACGTTTCTTACCTCAATAGAACAAAAACAATCCTTCTAAATCAGTACTTCATTTATTTAAAAGGAAATCAAGAGCGTTGTCATAACATAACATGAAGCATTCCTCCTAATCAATTAGTACCCAGTTTTTTAAGTTTTGTTCCCACTTGTTCCAATTCTTAGCATACACACAGTAATCATAAGCATATTGAAAGATTATGAGATAGAGTAAAATCAAAATCCATTTTTCTCAAAACCAACACAATGGCAATATAAGAATGAGCCTAATGAAAGAGTCACAATTTTAAAATAAATAAATAAAATCACATAAAAATCAATTATATATCATCTAACTAAGAGTTGATCTCATAACATAAATAATTGATCTCATCACATTAAAAATAAATAAACAAATAAATAAATTTATAAAAATAAGTTACTAAAAGTTGCAGCATCCCTTTTGCATACTTAAAAATGTATTTGATTGGGTTAACTCTTTCAATTTTTTAGAAAAATTTTGTGCTGCCTTTGAATCTCCAATCTAAGTAAACATACAAAGATCCCAAAGGAAAACCAAAAGGAATTATATTCTGAGAAAAATTCAAAAAGAATTTAGATTTTAAATATTTGAAGTTTAAAGTGGAGAAATAAATTGACATGTTGGATTCCAATATTTGGTTTAACTATTGCCCACAAAGCCCCAGTAAATTCTTAAGATTTGTTTGGATTTCAAGTCAGCACATAGAGTGGTGACAAGGAAGATTATTAAGCATACCACCAAGAACTATGTCCATTTATCTCAAAAGGCTTCCCAGCAAAATGGTTAACGATTATTATTTCTCTATAGATATTTGATTTCAAAGCAAGGCTAACTGCTTACTTCTTGAAGCAACTTCGCTAAAACTAATCTTGACAATTTTTCCATATTAAACAAAAACTATTTATAATGCGCACTAATCTTGACAATTTTTCAAGTCAGCACTAATATTTTTGCGCACTAATCTTGACAATTTTTCTTTATTCTTATCAATAGGACTTTAATTCATTACCTTGCATACTTGTATGAATTACTAATATGCTTTTCTAATGTTGTGTTTATTGGTGGGAAATTTTAAGTGTTCTAAAATAACATAAAAGGTTGTACATTCTTTTTCTTTTGAAAAATTTGGCTATCTTTCATATTGGTTCAATGGATATCTGTATGTGTGTTTATGTAACGCCCCCAAAATAAACCCATATTATATATAATATTAACATGTATTGATAAAAGAAAACAAATTATTATCTCATTCATCATAGTATTATTATTGAAAAACATTACATGTAACATCAAAAGTAAATGCCCTACGGGCTTACATCTTTCCAAGCCAACACTTGGATACAAAACGTGAGTATGAACTCAACTACAAATTAAGCCCTTGGCTTGAATGTTTACATGTAATATCAAATAAAAACAAATAACTAAGACAAGTCTTCAAAGTCCAAATCCTTCCAAGCTAAGTCCTTGGAGGTAACATATCACCTGGACCTGAAAATGATGTTCCCATATAGGGTGAGCTACAGCCCAGTAAAAATATACTAAACCAAATATAAGCATTGAATAAAGCAATAGCATTCAATAGATGGTTAACACAAACATCCATTTCATCAATATACAGTTTCATGACAATAATGTCCATGACACGTTTCACTTTCTATTATTCGTTCAATTTTCCATTTATACCACTATGGCTCAAAACCTGGCCAAACTATAACAGTAAACTATATATCACATTAATATTACTTCCAATATCAACAAAACAAATGAGACTAAGGCTCATACCAAAACACTTCCATATTTCCAAATTGATACACATTTTAGTGTTGTATCAACAACATGTAAAAACACTTTCATAAATCAATAAGCACACATAAAGTGGTGCTAATGGAGTCCATCCCCTATCTCCTTCCAAACAAAATGCATATACAATGTATTAAACACTTGTCATATACAACACACAATCTATACACGTATTTTCTGTATTAATTCAACAGGCAAAATCAATGACTTAACCAATGTGATTAGTTTTAGTTTTCCCTAATCCACATTCAATATCTACAACAATCACGACTATCCTCCACCGATAGCCCAAAACAATTATTTCTAAATAGAAAATAAATGTATCAACTAATATAATTCCAACATTTTCATAGGTGAGTGATTAAACTAACCAACTACACCATTTAATCAATAAATTCCTCAATTCCATGAATTCAACTAAATTTTCCAATTTTTCCTAAATTAATTATACAAATTAATTTATTACTATAACTAAGGTTTTTTTCCAAAATTACCAAACAACCCCCAACATATCAAAATACCACAACTTAGAACAAACAACCCCCAACATATCAAAATACCACAACTTAGAACAAACCTATAATATGGAGTAGGAAATCCCTACCTCGAAGTAAATAACCCGAATGGAGAAGATGGAGATGATGACCCAAAATTCAAAGTGCTCCAAACTGCTACACGTTCAGATTAAAACGAAGCCCTCAACCCACTCTACCTTTTTAATAAAGAGCCTAGGGTAAAAACACCCTAAAAAGAGATGAAATCCAAGAGAGAAGGTGAGTGGGGGGAGAGAAAAGACGGAACTAGGGTTTTGAAGTCAAAAAGAGGGTGAAAAAGGGTTTTAAAAACCGCTGCTGCGTATTTAAACTTGACAGGCTCGCTCGAGCGAAGGATTGGTCGCTCAAGCGACCAGACACAAGAAAGCCTCGCTCGAGCGAAGAAAGTCTCGCTCGAGCCAAAAACTCGATGCTTCAAGTCTGCAACCCAGAAGCTCGCTCGAGCGACAGAATGCTCGCTCGAGCGAAGAACTCGAAAACATACACCTCGCTCCCTCGAGCAAAGGAAAGCTCGATCGAGCCAAGAAACACTGCTCTCAGATCTTATGCCCAGACGCAGTTGCTCGCTCGAGCGAATAAACCCTGGCTCAAGCGAAGGACCAAAACAAAGAGCTCGTTCGAGCGACTAACTGCTCGCTCGAGCGAAGGGTCAAAATTCTGGGCAGTAATCCTTTGCTCCCAAACACTCCTAACCTGCAACAAACCTGCCCACTGCATCTCATAACTCATAAATAAGAAATTAAAGGACAACAACCACAATTATATAACAACAGAATCTACGGAACCTAAGTCTGAATATAACAGCGAACTAGGGAAAGACCGGGGTCGCTATAGTTTATTTGATGGGTTTTAGTGGAAACAAATTGTTGTACTTAGTGGGCTTGGACATTCTACTCAGCTCAACCTAAAAGTAATCTTAATGAACTCACCATAGAAAAATTAGAAAATATTAAGATAGTTGTTGAGCCACTGGTTAAACTGCTCAAGGTCTGGTTTGGATTTTGCTTTCCTGGTTCTGGTTAGGCTGACCATTTTTTAGCTGGACTTGGCCTTTTGTTTCTTCTTGATTTTTTCTGCCAAGGTTTCTGGAGGAGTTGGGCTGGTGCTGCTTTGGTCTTTATCTGTTACTGGCAGTGGTTGTTGAGATGATTGGGCCATTGGGCCTGATAGGCTTTTTGGCAAAACATCTGCCATTAACGGATTTGATATGCCTTTACCATCTACCGTTTGAGATGGGCTAGATTTAGGCATAACTTTGGATTATTTCTAGAAGGGTTTTGTTAGAATCTTTAAGGGTTGAGACTGTTTTTAACAATTCTTGGATATGGGCTCGTCGTTTAAATCTAGTATCGGAGCCAAGTTACCTGTTTTTGATTAAATTCCAAAACATGATCCAATTGTAAATGTCGTGGCTTTTTGATAAACAAATAGATCCATACCAAGATACTTTAAAGTTCATACAACTTGTTAAGTTTAAATATGCAGGTTTAGAACTTAGACAGAACAAAGTATTTAAAATATTATAATAATTTTAAAACACATGCTTACAGCATAGGATGCCATTGTGGAACACTATATCCTCATTATTGTCTACATAGTGTAGAAACACGAAGTAATTCCCAGATTAATATTGTAAGTAGCCAGTGTAATATTATAGTTGATTTAATACTAAATTTAGCAATCAACTTAGAACTAGATGGTGTAAAGATATCAACTGGAGAAGATAATTCTAACGAAGAATCTCAACATTTTAATTTAGGACAACAAATTAATGAATTAATATCAAAAGTTGATACCCATATCTGTTCTTTATTAGAGTTCTATACTTAGAAGGAATAGCATAGGCGAGGTGGGCCTATATTTAGATATAATTTCCTAGACATTATTAACTGTTAGTTGCTTGCTTACATGTTCTAAGCCCTGTAGATGTCTTCATCCATATCTAATCTTAGAAATTAACCCGTTGCGCTTAAGAACAACAACCAGAACTAACTGCACAAATTGAGAACAATTTGTTTCTTGAATCTTTAGCCATCTTAAACACACTTCCGCATTATTGTCTCTTTTTCTCCATTTGCTATTGTTTTCTCTCTTAATTAGTGGGGTTTACTAAGCTAGGGTTTGTTTTTCTTTTGTTAATTAAGAGGGAGACCTTAGATTCTGTTTGGATAGATGGAGACCTTAAATAATGATATTGCATTGACTTTATAATACTTAAATTCTTTTATATGTTTTCTCTTGACATGAGTTGCCTTATAGTCATGCATGAATATATTGAATATGTTATGTTCTTCGTTGTTGTTAGTATCTTATAGTTCTTGCAAAATCAAGTTTAGTTGTTTTTGTCAATCATAACTTACAAATACTTGTTATTGATATATGCATGTTTTAATGTTTTAGAAACACTTTGGACACTTATTTAATCGAGATTGTTTACTTATGGATAAGACATGGATGTATTGATCAAGATTAAGTGATGCATACTAGAAAAGAGTTGACATGTTTCTCGATTTCGCATTTACTAATGCAAGTTATGAGGATAAGATCATATGTCCATGCATCAAGTGTGGACTTACACTTCCCGTCACTCGATCAGTTGCATATGATCACTTAGTATGTGATGGCTTCACAAAGGGTTACACTAAATGGGTTTTCCATAGTGAAGCATCATCTGTTGCTACAATAGGTCTTGATACGCACATGAAAAATGGGTCACAATTAAATATTGATACACATGGATTAGTACACGAGGCATTTGGAATTTCAAATGACAATAATAGAGTCGATGGAGATAACCCTGAAGACCTGGGAGATAAACCAAATCCACAAGCAGAGAAGTTCTACAAGTTGATACATGATGGACAAAAGGAGCTTTATCCACAATGTAGGAATTTTACAAAGCTCTCATTCATCCTTCAATTATATCATATCAAGAATTTAAGTGGATGGAGTAATAATTCATTCACTATGTTATTAGACTTATTGAATGAGGCATTCCCAGAGGTTGTAACACTGCCTAATATTGCCTAATGCAACCATCTTGCCTCCTTCTTGCTTCTCATTAAATAAACAAGAAAAGATGTTTTTTGTAAATTTTTAAAGATTGTTAAAGTTCCTGATGGCTATGCAGCAAATATTTCACGATGCATCGACTTAAAGCAACGTAGAATCTTTGGACTTAAAAGTCATGATTGCCATATTTTGATGCAACAATTACTCCCTTTAGCAATTCGAGGAATGTTGAGTTCACATGTAACTTCACTTTTGATTGAGTTAAGTAATTTCTTTTGAGAGTTATGTTCTAAAGTTGGCTTGGCACAAAACTTTATGCATCTTGAAAGGCAAATTTCGATAACTCTTTGTAAGTTTGAAAAAATATTTCCCCCTAACTTTTTTGATATTATGGTGCATTTGGTGGTTCACTTAGCATCTAAGGCTAGATTAGCAGGAACTGTGCATTATCGTTGGATGTATTCTGTTGAGAGGTAAAGTTTATATTAAATTACATATTTCTTTACCATCATTATTATATGTTACTTTTGTTATTATCGAACATCATTCAAAATTTTGTTTTTTGAACTTACCAAAACATAGGTACTTGAGTGGATTAAAGTCATATGTGCGAAATAGAAGTCGATCGGAGGATAGTATGGCAAAAGGATACCTTGCAAATGAATGTTTGACATTTTTCTCGAGGTATATGGAAGGTGTTGAGACACGGTTTAACCGGATGTCTCGAAATTATGATGAGGGGGTTAATGGTACCGAAGGATTATCTATTTTCTCACTGCTTGGCCAACCATTAGGTAAGGGTGTGATAGACACAATGGATGATGGCACAAAAGAAAAAGCACATCGATATGGGCTATTTAATTGTGAGACAGTCAACAAATTTATTGAGTAAGACACTCCACATCTGTAATCAATTTCATTATTATTATTATCATTATTATTTTACATACTTTTTCCACACTCACAAATCTTTTATATGGCATACAGACAACACCGAAGACTTGTTGCCATACAAAATCCACGTCTTCGTGAAATGGCCATTGATCGTATTCATAGTGAAACATTTCTGACATGGTTTGATAAACATGTAAGTAGTGTTTTGAAGTTCCTTAAAATTTGACTTGATATTAACTTCAATTTCATTCCACATTTACAGAAGTTATGTCGTCAATTATCTAAAAACAGGTTGAGGAATTGCATAATGCAGGGGATAGTCAAATAACTGAAGAGCTTAGATGTTTGGCTCATGGTCCAAATAGAATTTTCACAAAATATAAGTGATACTTGATAAATGGTTTTAGGTTCCATGCTAGGGAGATCGAGCGAAAGAGAAAAACTCAAAATAGTGGGGTTATTGTCACGGCAAAAACACGAAGCTTTAGATGGAAATCATGTCTCTGGAGATGTTACGTTTTATGGTGTGTTAACAGATATGATTGAGCTAGATTATTTGTTTGGGAAGAAGGTTGTGTTATTTAAAGGTGAATAAGTGTCACAATCAAGAAAAAGACAAGATAAAGATTGCACATTAGTTAACTTTGCACGATTAATGAAAGATGCTGAGCCTTTTGTGTTGGCTTCTCAAGCAGAACAGGTAATGTCTATAGAAAACCTCAAACACAAAGATTGGCAAGTTGCTATCAAGATAAATCCGAGAAATTTTTATGATATGAATGTGGGGTCTTCTGTGGACAATGTGGAAGCATACTTGCAGAGTGTTGTATGAAATACACAAAGTGGTGATGGGGACAATAATTTTTATTTGGTTAGGACAGACATGTCTGCTGCAATTGTAGATGCACCACTTTCTTAGGTGTTAAGAGACAACGATGTTCATGATGATGGAGATGAGGAAGAATTAGATATTACGTGATTGTTAAACTTGTTGAACATTGCTAGTTATTTTTATTTGAAAACAATTCTATAGTTTCCTTTCCCTTTCTTTCTTTATCATTGTTTTTGGCAATTTAATTGATTGTTTGAAGAATGAATAATGCATTTTACATTTAATTATGCCATTTACATATGTGGTTACAAAATATTTATTCACTATTTGTTACATTTAGTCACTATGAAGATAACAACGTAGTAAAGGTGAATAGACAATTTTTCTTTGTTAATTTTCTTCAAGTATTTTGTTTGCAAATAATTTATTTGGATCATTATAAATTTACAATTTGACTTGTCTATTTTGCTTGAATCATACTAGGATTCATATGTAAAGCAAAAAGCCTATGGACCCATATCTTCAGTTTCGCTCAAGTAATGTTGGTGAGTTTACTGAGTCAACTCCATCTAAGATTCAACAAAACTCTAGTCAGCTCAATGATAATACAGGTATGCAAATTCAAACCTTATAAAAATGCCATATTATTTCTTCATATGTACTATATTAGTATTGTTATTATTTATTTTTATTTTTTTTTATAACTAGATGGTGCTAGTGAAAAAAAAGAAAACTAGAGGTCCTACTCAAATGCATAATATTTGGGGTACTCGTGATGATGAGCACCTAACAGTCAATTGAAACAAACTTGACCAACCTGATGACAAATTGGCAACAAAATTATCATCATTCATTGGAACTATTGTGCGTGATGGGAAAAATGCACCACTCATTTACAAGAATTGGCATAAAGTCCCAGAACATTACAAAGATCACCTATGGACACTTGTACAGGTAAATGACATAATATTGTGCGAAGATCACATGTGAAAAGTAGTAAACATTAGTAATATGATTAAAACAACACTCTTTGAAATTTTTTGTAATTTTAATTTTGTATGTGGAAAGATTAATTTTGTATTATTTTATTCTTCTCTCTCTTTCTCTCTCTTTAGTCAAAGTTTGATCTTCCAAGTCATGCTAGGACTTGGGTTATGAAGTGCTCTGGTAAGAAGTTAAAAGACTGGAAGGCAGACATAAAGAAAAATTATTATAAAAACCACTTAAGTTTTGACCAACAAAAGCATTATAAAGATAAGAGAGTATATGCTGATCAGGAGGAACACCTTATTAAGTATTGGGCCATCGAAGAAGTAAAGGTATATTTGATCTGATCATTATATGTTTTTTTTTTACTTGCTATAGTTTAGGCACCATTAATTTATGCATTTGTAATTTTAGGCACAAAGTGATAAAAACAAAGCAAGTCGTGCAGAGCGAAAGTATAATCATACTACTGGAACAAAAAGTTTCCCACGTATTCGAAAGGAGTAGGTTAATTAATCTTTTCATGTTGTATATTTAATATGATAATGTATGCATGATGTGACAAGAAGATATAATTTATATTTTGGAATATATTATTTTGTAGAAGAATAAGTTGGGACACTCTCCAACACGTGCTCACATGTTTAAAGTATGTTATACAAAGGAGACTGGAACCCCTGAGGCAAGGAAAGCAATAATAGTATGTACCAAATAATTATCTGTCCATTTGAACTTGTAGATTAGTTAAAATTCCCACATTATAGTGTTGAGTGATTGAAATGTATATATTAAGTTATGTTTATTGCAGCCTTATAGGATGAAATGAATGAGAGGACAACTTTAAATGCAAATTTATCAAATGAGGGCCCAAATAATACATTTGGACAAGTGATAGGTAAAGAAAAACATGGACGAGTTCGTGTGTATGGATTAGGTGTCTCCTCGTCTAATTTATGGAGAGATACATCTAGCCATAAAGCAAACCAAGACATAACAATGGATGCTATGGAAGCTGAAAATTTGGAGCTAAGGTCCAAAGTTTCCTATGTTCAGCATGTTCCGAATAACTTGACAAACACATCTAACCAAGTAATTTTGTTAATAGAATTTATAAGTTATTAATGTTTTCTTACACATATACATACATACATATATCTATGTGTGTTTGTAAAATTAATTAATTCAAATTTGGTTAGGTCACAACAGCTTCTAGTCCTCTTGACATGGCAGCTCGACTTCAAGCATTGTCCTTGTCATCGACACAAGATGCCTCTCTTACTCAGGTATCCACTAAGAGCTAATCATATATATTGTCACGCCCCAAATCCGCCCCTAAAAATTTGGGCATGACCCATTCGAAATAGACACCAAACCTGATAAATATTATCTATGGGGCCTGAACGGAAGCATTTAATATCATATAATAGTATAAAATAATATCCATTGAGCTACCACTACTATGCCAGGATCACAGATAGAACATAATGCAGATAAATATACATTGACGTATATCTGGAGATAGCTAAATACATATACATATACATCAAGCTTAATAAACACTTAGGTCATGTTTGTTTAGGTGGACATAAGCTTGGGATTGGACTAATAGTCCAATAAAATTATCAATCCGATGTTTGGTTAAACAATTAAAGTACGGATTAATTATTTTAAACTTGACTATTAGTTAAGATAGGATACATAATCCAACGAATTGATAATCCTAGGACTATTAGTCATGGGAATGCTAATCCAGTCCGCCCAAACAAACATGGCCTTAGGGTACAAATTAAAACTTAGCAAAACTCCATAACTTGAACGGTCAACACCTAAGAATCTAGATACTCAAGGCTTGGCAACTGGTAACGGAAGCCACAGGTTAAGGTTGACCCCCAGGTTGAGTGCCTAAAGAAACAGACATAAAATAAAGTAAGTCAAGCTCAGTGAATAATAGTAAGTAAATCATGTAATATTCAACTCAAACAATAAAGTATATAACTGTAGAAGTATATGGTTAACTACATTCTAAAAAGATGTCTCAAACACACATGGGTCTAGTTTCAGAATGAGCGACTTATCGGCCCGAAATAATGAATAGCCTTTTCGCCCGAGCTTGCTGACCCGAGAACATACTACTATGTACGTATATCTTTTCAACATTTTATTCTCATTGAGTTCCAATCAACACATATGCTAATATTATGGCCAGCGGAAATCGAATGTCATTAACGAACATTATGTCACAAAACATACATTGAATCAAGCAGTTAATATCATGTTATGCATAGCACAACGAGCGATAATAGAAATAACATCGGTTTTCTTAAAATACCGCTTAATAAGGACGAATGACCCACATTCTAACGTGAGTCTCGTAATAATGTTAAACATTTACATGCGTATCATAGATTCTCAACGACTTCGGGTCCATGTGTAACACAATGGAATATTCTTAGTTTCATACAGATATTTGGTTTAAAGATAAACATAATTCCGTTTATTCATTAAGAATTGCTTATAGATAATAGAGAATTATTATTCATCATCGACAGAACAGGGTCATTTCAAAGTCATGCCGATGTATGCCGACCTTTCAACGTTCACATTGACTTTCAACCATCATAAATGTTTGTGTAACATGTTCGTGTAACACTTACAAGAAACAAAGCGTTAGTGATAATAATTATCGATGCTAAATAAAATGTATATCTTTGTACTATTACTCACAGTGGTTAGATGCTAGGTCCGCCCCTGTAGTTAACCCTACACAAGTCAATTCAACAACATTTAACACAACCCAACATAATCAACATAACCTCACATAATCATCTCCAATTAATATAATCCACACTATTTAGCGTTATTTAACTCAATACCACCAAATATAATTCCACATAATTCTATTTAAATTGCTAAGGCCCAATTCAACATTCCAAAGCCAAGTTTACCTCATCCACATTATCAACAAACCTTTCTTCCCAATTTCCTTTCTCATTAAAACATAATTCACAATACTCAAACAAAGTTCATTAAGAATTTTAAACATAATTTCCAAGTATCACTAAATTCCAATTAAACTTGTATATACCTAATTCAATATCCCAATTTCATTATTCTACTTTCGATTTGGACCAACTCTTTGGTTATCATCCTTAATCAACCTAGGGTTCCAAGAAAATATTGAAATTTCAAGAAATAATTAACTTATTAACCCAACACTTATATATTCTAATTTTTCCATTGATTAAACATCTAGGATTCATAATTCATCATTTAAACCCATCAATTGGCCCCTCCATGCTTCCAATCCGAAATTCCCAAATCTTATAAGTTACTCTATTTGCTCCAAAAATGCAATTTATACATTAATACAATGGAACTACTACCACTCTAGCTCTTAATGTAAATCTTGAAGAATATTAGAACCCTTACCTCAAGAATCAACAAAGGAGCAAGCTTGAGAAGAAACCTTCGCAAATCCATGTTCTAATCGGTTAAAAGCATTGATCTTTTCTTATTCTTCATCCTTGATGTCCAAACCATGGTGGATTGTTGTTCAAAATAGAGGGAATCAAGGGTTTGAGGCTAGGGTTTCGGAGGGTTTCAGACTTAGAAGAAGAGAAAAGAAGAGAGGGGAAAGAAAAATGTGGAAAAAGATCTCAAAATCCCGTTTTTAGAGCTGCTGTCCCGTAATTCCCGCTCGAGCGTCCATATTCCCGCTCGAGCGGACCTGTTCCAGCACAGATTCCAAAACTTCAAATAGGTGTAACTCTCCCATCCGGACTCCGTTTTAGGTCGTTCTTGTGTTCAAATTGAAGCCCCGGAAATAAGCTTTCCAATGGTTCTAACCTCACATCCATATTCAAAGTGGGGAAAAAGAAAAGGGCAAATGAGTGACGGTTGGTCGTAAACGAATTATTCCAATTAAAGTTTTTAGTCCCATCTTACTTTACCATCATCTTATCATCTCAATTAATATCCCAAAATAAGGTAAGGACATTTCAAATACACTAAGAAGAACATCAAAATGAATCCACATGCTTCAGAATCAAACTTACCCAGGCGACCCGCTCGAGCGCCCAACCTTGCGCTCGAGCGCGCAGACCAACAAAGTCGTCCGCTCGAGCGTAAACTCCCCCGCTCGAGCGGAGAACCACAACTCCCAGAATCTCAGGCCATCTGAAAAATTGCTGGAAACCCCAAAAGTCCGCTCAAGCGGCCACTTATCCGCTCGAGTGGAGGAAAGGATTTCTGGGTCGTTACATATATCATATTACTTCTAACTTTATTTTAGAATAGCATGCAAAACTTGCCTTACAATTAACCAAGGAATGAATATTGTGGATCTAAATTTCATTGTTTAAATCTAGACAAATTGTGTTACATAGTCAAAATCATGACATGACGAAACTTGTGCTTTTTTTTAAAATTTTTTATTTTTATTTTCTTGTCAAGTTTCAACAAGACATCTCTCCATCATTTATTACTGCATGGGCTCTTTTTGATTCTCTTAAAAAATATTGCTTGAAAGTAATTAGTTGATTTTCATTTTTCACAATTTCATTTGATTTACATTGTTGAGGTTAGGGGATCATGATATTAACAATGGGTATGGTTTTGATTGTTGTTAATTGGTGTCTTTGGTTGTTATTGATTCTTTAAGCTATTAGTTGATATGGTCTATTGTATAATTTATTGTAGTGTAGTGAACCAATTAAGTGATTAAATCATTTGGTATCTACTAGAAAAATGAATATCACTTTCAATTGTTATCATCTTTACTCTGACACTTTGTACTAGTTTATTTTGTAAATATTATTTATTAATTGTAAATATATAATTACTAAAGTAATTAAATCTTGATTTACAGGTGGGAGATATAGTTGTTCTAAAAAGTATCATTAGGCTAATAGAAACAATTGCAATTGGAGTACTTAAAAACACATATGCATCTAAAGAAGTAGAAGGCGAAGAACTAGGACCTGACTATTAGGAGATAAATGTTCAAGTGCAATCAAACCTAATGAGAGCTTGATCCAATCATATGGACTTGTCAAAACAATTGGACAAGCTATTGGAGCTCATGTTGCTTGGCCTGCTCCATTTGTGGTATATTTCTTTCGTAAATAATAATTTCATTAACAAATTTTTATTAACTTAATATAGTGTCAATTACCTTTATAAGTTTATCTTTTGGATGCAGATTTCACAACTTATGGATGCTAGTCGAGAATATTTATACAAGTAAGGTTGAGAGTTTGGGAACTGATTTTGTTTTGATAATTTGTCTCTCCAGAATATGGATGTCACTATGGCTTTTCAGAACTTATGGTTGGAATAATTTTCTTCTAAATTTTTTGTGCTTTAACTTTGTTAGTATAGTAGAATATTTTATAATTTCGGCAAGGAAATTTTATTACAATATAAATAAATTTATATTTCAATAATAAATAATTGATTGTGGTTTGAATTTTTTTTTTGTTTTTGTTTTTGTTTTTGTTTTTGTTTTGTTTTTTTTTTTTTTTTTTTTTTTGTTTGATGTGATTATCCTATGGTGGTAATATTTGTTTATTGTTATGAAAATATTAAAGGATGAATGGATGTCAAATTAATATAGGATGTGGGATTAATATTCAATTGCTTATAAAATTGATTCAATAAGTTCCAATGTCACTTATATCCATTTAATGGCACAAATGAATTAGATTTAGTAGCATTTATATCAATTGTAAGATAACAACATTAAAAATCCATGTAGTGGCATTTTTTACATTGCAAGTCTTCTTTAATGACACTTCATAGCGTCATGAATAGTGTCTACCATGACATTAAAGTGTCACTAAAAGTGTGTAGCCTTGATGGTGTAATGGCACTTAGAAGTGTCACTAACTCTTTTTTTAATGGCGCTTGATAGTGTCACAAATAGTATCTATCATGACATCAAAATGTCATTGAAAGTTTTTAGCCATGATGGTGTAGTGACACTTGCAAATATCTATCGTGGCACTAGTATCTACCGTGGCACCGATAGAAATGGCACTTGTTCAAAATGCCACAAGACTAAAAAAGGTCATTAGAAGAATAGTTTTGTGGCACTTTCAAATGTCACTAAATCAAGAAAATGTTGGAGTGTCTTATTTTTTCCAATAGGAACTCCAAGATCTATAGTAGTGGATTTGGGCCTCCAAAATAATGAATGAATACGCCCATATTTATGTTGTGGGCCAAGCACACTCCTTAAATTAAGAGGTTTCATTTGCACCAAGTTTAGCACAGATCCTCTATAAAAACCATTTCTCTTCACACGCTGATTGCTGATTGATGATGACTCATTTGATTTGTTTGAATTTGAAGAAAGCATCATTTTTTATCTCCAAACTCTTTTTTCCCTATTGACAGAGATTTGATCTTTCCCTGCACTAAATTTGAATGCTACATCTTCATGAAAATCAAAGGTTTCACATATCCTAACAGGGTATATGTTTCTTTTGTACTCCAAACTTATCACCGTATTTATAGGCTTGATGCTATTTGTTATCAATTTGACCTTGCCATACTTAAGAGAATCTGTATTGTTAACTTCAACAAACGAGATTACCTCACCCCATAAGCTGCCAATACTTTTGAATGTATTAGCATTCCATAAGTTAAAAGGAACTCCATAACAGCACAGCCAAACACATCTCTCCTGACTGAGATTTACCTCTTTTCTCCACAAGTTAAAATTTAAAGGTGAAAGTGTTGTTTGTCATATATTTTTCTTCATTGCCACTAAAATGTGTTTACGTGAACAATTTTGTGTTCAAATTCTTAGTAGTGGGTGACGAGAGAATCATATTGAAACACAAATTGAAGTTTCAATAGTTAATTGTTGCAAAAGAAGATAATGAGGAATTAAAGTGAAATTTGAGTAAAAGTTACGGGAAAAATAAACAAGAACCATGATTATTATTTGATAAACTTGTTTACAAACTATTTTAATTTTTTTATGTAATAATTGAGTGTGTGAATTCTTATAATTTTGTAGGTGTGAAGCCTTATGCCTTTGCGGCTATCTTACGAATTAGTAGTATAATATTTCTTTTCCAAATTTTTGAAAGTGTGGATTCCACCCTTGGATCCATCTTGCACACCCAATAAGTGTGTTGTTGAAAGAAATTATAAAATTTGAAATCAGCAACATAGGAGCCATTTAAGAATGAGAAAAGTGTGACAAAGATTCAAAAGGGGCTATACACTTTACATGATAGCCCAAATTAATTAACATAAATCAATAGCATTCCGGTTAAAGTATATAGTCTGCAGACTATACAACTTCAATAACCCTAAGTTTTCAAATTTTGTTAAAAAATAAAGAATAATAATTTTATGAAAATAAATATTAATATATATATATATATAATTTTAACAATTACATTTGTTCCAAAAAAAATAACAAAATGACAGGTTTTTTTTTTTTTTTTCTTTTCACCAAACTAATTTTTATTTTAAAAAAAATGATAGTGGGTTTGCAAGCAGGGCCGGAAATTGGTTTTGGTGTAATAATCAATAAATAAATAAATAATGAAGCCAAAAAATAAATATGAGTAATAATCATCACCAAAATTTACATAGTTTGACAAATTTTAGCTACATGCACCGATCTTTCATCCATTATATCAAATATGCACTTACACAAAATCACCCACTATCACTAAAATAATATTGACTACATCATATCTCGAAATATATGATTATATACTATTCATATTAAGGTGTGATAATCTCGCTTTCTTTAAAAATATTTAAGTTTTTCACGACGGGCAAAGCGTTCCCACCCTATTACCAATTGTAGAACATTTTATCTTAACATGTCTCTCTCAAGATACAACCCAACTTATGATCGTGTTATTCTGACCAATTGATTTCAAATCTCTACTATATAAATACCTTTACAAATTAACCTGCAAATCTCTCCCTACAATACACAAATATTAAAAACGCCATTACAAATTACATTACAGAACCACTAGACTATCCATTTAATTATGCCCCCAAAAGCTATTATAAATCATGTCCCTGCAAACCTCATTGCTATCCATTTAATTATGCCCCTGCAAACCTCATTGCTGAAGAGTTATTTTGTTTTAAATCATTGTCACTGCAGTAAATACTAAACCCATGTAAGAGCTTTATCTCACTCCAAAATGAACAAATTTGTTGATTAGAACGAAAGAAAATTAGAATAGAATATTCAAATTTTTAGCTTTCATGTAAGAATAAGTCTGGGTGATTAGTGTGGAGTCTATATATAAAATAAATCTAAATAACATGATGATAATTTTGGGTAATTTTTAAGCTGATAAGTATAGATTTGTAACATTACTATTTTTATAAAATGATTTTTTTTTTTAAAGTATTTTCTTTATGAACTAAATATTTGAGAATGGACATTTAAAGATAGATTCATTATTTCATCTTATTTCATTCTAATAAACTAAAGGGCAAATTACACCGATAGTCCTTACATTTTGACTTTTAATTTTAAATTTTGTGTTAATTTGGTCTAATTGATAATGGTGTTAGTGTTTTCAACGGAAAATAATCACTGAATTAGTTGAGATTAACTCACCGAGTTTAGTAAATTTATAATTTTACTCTAAAAATTATGACACATACACTTTTTATAAAAAAAATGTTATGAATTGTAATTAATTTGACCAAATTGAAACCAATTCATAAATTTAGAATCAAAATCGAGTCAATTAAAAATACAAAGTCCAAAATAACACAATGACCAAAGTACATAAACTATTGTCACAATCTACCCTAAACTAAACATAACAATGTGACAGACATAGATTTCATAAGATAGTCCATAAATTTTAAAGTCAGATTGAACAATACTCCGTAGCTCGAAAAAGTTGGCTCGAATACCCAAAATGACGTCGTTTTGGATTTTTTTTTTTTTTTTTTTTTTTGCCCTTTTTCTTGCTTTTGAATACAAACAAAGGGAAAAGAAAATGCGAGAGAGAGAGAAGAGAAAAGGCGAGAGAAAAAGGAGAAAAGATGGAGATGGTGAAGATGGCGGTAATGGCAGAGGAGGAAGAGAAGGAAGATCGATGAGATGGAGGCCTCCATTTTCATTATTTGTTCATTTCCCTTTCCCCGCACTCAAATCCCTTCTCTGCACTCAACTTCCAGAGCTCTCTTTTTTTTAAATTTGTTTTGCCCCAATTTCTTAAAATAAACAAAACCCAAAAACAATTTTTAAAAATCTTGCTTTCATTTTTTTATAATTTTCTTGTTTTCTTTTGCTTTTGTTTCAGATCTACAAATTTTATTTTATTTTTTTACAATTTTTTTTTTTTTTTTTTTTTTTGTGGTGATTGTTGGTTGTTGATGATAATGTGTGTTGTTGTTGTTGATGATCTCTAGTAGATCTGGATCTGAAGATGAAGAAAAAATAAAAAAATAAAAAAATGTTGATGATGATGATGTGTTGATGAAGATGTTGATTGATAATGCCCAACTCCCTCTTCTCTCTTTCTTGTCTCTTCTTCTTCTCCTTCTTCATCTTCAAAAAAATGAAAAAAATAAAAAAATAAAAAAAATTCAAAACGACGTCGTTTTAGACTCAGGCCATTCGAGCCTTATTATTTTCGAACTACCAATCAGAATTGAGCAATATTACATCCGTTGAATTTTTTCATAAACTTTAATGAGACATATAAATATGTGATTCAGATTTAATTTATATATATACTTTACAATACACCAATCTTAATCATACACTTTCATTCTAGATAATATTCGTTACAATTTTTTTCTTTTTAGTACACAATATTTGGGGTGGTTTGTGGTATTCTAAATTAGTACATTTTTTGACTTTTCATAATAAAAAAAATGTATAAAAAAGTAGAGAAAGTAGGCAAAAAAGTAAATAATAGATGTTGATAAATATTGATTGATGTGACCCAAATAAATATATATATATGTAAAAAAAAATTATACTGCTTAGCACATGCTAAATACCAACTAACTCAATCATGCACCTAAATCTTAATCATACAATTTCGTACAAATTAAAATAGTAATTCTTATATTTTGATTTTTATATTATTTTAATTCTTATAATTTTAATTAATTTTATTTTAACTTTAAACTTATAATTTTATCTCAATTTAATTATTCTGTTGCAATGACATCAAACCAGCTTTTTCACTGTGCATGTGCATGTTGTCTGTCACTTCTCTCTTGCTTTTTGGGTTGATAGTGATGACTCAGTCCATTGCCTTAGATGACTGACAAATATGCATGTACAGCAGTGCAACGAGATTGTTTGAAATGATTTAAATATGTGTATTTTTTAATTTTTTATAAAATATAAGTTGAGTTTGGATTAAGTTTAAAATGATATGTTAAAGAGATAATGTGACTTAAATAAGATAAGATAACTTAAATAGAATCTTGACATTTTTACTTTTTAACTTTTTAATTTTTTTTAAACATATCAAACCAAGCCTAAAATTTTTTAAACACACGTGAGCCTGAAAAAAAATAAATAAATAAATAAATGTAAAAGAATGTCAGACAGTAAAAGAAAAGGAGAGGGAGAGAGTACAATCTCAGAAACTACAGAGAAATTACTGTAACTTAATTTACTGTTTGAATCTAAACTAGTAAACAAATCTCACCCACAGATGATTATTTTAAACAAAATTATGAGACCACTTTTTGAGATTTTAATTTTTCTGTATGCAATGAAAACTGTAGAAATATTGAACAAATTATCAAAGGAAAATGTTAATTACATTTTTGATTTTCAACGTATTGTGGACTCACTTTTTTTCACACCTCTGCCTTTCAGAAAAAGTTTGAAGAGAAGGTCTCACAGTTCAGACTTTCGCGATTCTTAATCTAGTCTCACAAGTGTAATGTGAAATAAATAAATATCAAAGAGTTTAAATTTGAAAAATCTTTTTGAAAAATCGATTTTAAATCACATTATGCCAAATTTGGACTACTTTGCTAAATATAGAGTCACCACCTAAATATTTTATTTTTGAGAAAATTTAGAAAACCCTGACTCGTGCCAAAGACTACGTGTCCGTCAAGGATGGATCTAGGGGGGGCGGCCGCACCCCCAAAAATTTGAAAAATATCATATATTATACTAAAAAATTTAAAATAATTTAAAATTATAGGAGTTTGCACTCCCAAATTTTTTTTAGATAATGTCAAAATTATATAGAGTAGCTCCAATTTTTTTAACTATTTGGATTTTTTTTTTAAAATTAGTCAACATATATAATAATCTATTTTAAATTTTTTAAATGATATCACACTAATGAGTTTGCACCTCACATATTATTTTTTAAATTTTATTTTATTTATTTTATTTTGCTATTATGCTTAATTTCTTTTGTTTTTATTTTTTTTCTCATTATTATTTTTTGTTTGGGCTTAATTTTCTTATTTCTTTCTACTTTTTCATTTCATTTTTCAGTACTTAAACATAAAAACAAAAACAACTCAAAATACAAATATTTACATTAACTCAAAAAAAAAAAAAAAAACACCCTTCATTTTTTTTTACGGTCATACGCCGATTAAACTAAATATATTTCAAAAAAAAAAAAACGACCCTTCATTTTTTTCCGGTCATACGCCGACTTCACTTACTCGCCTCTTCCACCACTCTCTTCTTCTTTTTATCACCTTGGGCGACCCTTGACACCTCTGCCCCCGTGCTTTCGTCGAGAGCAACGACTCCACGCTGACTATCAAAGGCCAAGAACGACGTTGCTCCAAATTGGGCCATAGAGGTGATCTTCCGTTTAAGCTCTTTATTTTTGGCCTTCAGTGTGCCTATTTCTACTCGCGCATCCTTGTACATGCGCTGAAGCAGAGAGAGTTGGGCGTTGACCTGATAGAACTCACTCGTCCTGTTCTGCAATCGGTAAGCTAATTTTGTGACTACAGTCACCGTCTCAATACAGGACGTCAGTGTGAAATGATTGGCTTCAATGTTTGATTGAGCTGCCATAATTTGCTCAATCGACATCATAGGAAGGTTAGGCAAAGGAATGACAAAAAGAATAGGAGTAGGGGCACTCGGTCCGAAAACAGAGTGAGGGGACGGAATGGGGAGGCCATTTAGTAGGAGAGAGAGATGTAATCAAAAGGAGGGTCGTTTTTGGCAGCTTTTCTACTCTGATCAGTCTCTCTGTTCTTTCTCTCTCAAGACGAAGAAATGGATGGAAGCGAATGAGGAAGAAGAAGGAGAAGAGAGTGATTAAGACAAAGATGAAGGAGAAGATGACAAGAGGAAGAGAGAGCCGAGGCCGTTGATTGACCCGTCTCGCTTTTGTCGGTCAGTTGACGCAAAAGCGAGGACGTGTGTCCGACGCGATTTTCGACGGACACGACAGAGGCACGCAAATCATATATATATATATATATATATGTTTTGATTATTCAAATTGGTAATGATGGTATAATATTTTAGTTCAATATGTATATATAGTTCAATATTTTATCGCAGCATTATTTATTTATTTTTTTTATGTTAGTAGAAATTGGTATTAAACTTCAAATTTTATTGGTTAGAGGTTAAACGTACTTTGGCCCCCCCAAAGTCATAATCCTAGATCCGTCCCTGGTGTCCGTCATCACCAAAGTTACCTCGACTCGGGAACTTAGATACAAAAGAGGAAGGTCATGAAATGAGCACCCCCGCTCGCCCGATCAAAGATCGCCATCTACTAATCATGATATGTTCTATTATAAATATTATGTATTCTTATTCCGATTATTAGACTAGCTTTACTATGTGACGCACACAAGCAAGTACAGACTAGCCGCAAGACTTGGAACAAATTCAACTCATGTTTGTTTTTTAAAATGGTTTGAAGTTGCCACCCTTAAGTGGGCTTAAAGACGCGGATTTGCCACCAAATACAGTGGGCTTAAAACATGATTTTGCCACAACAAAGTGGGCTTAAAATGCACATTCGTTGAATTGTTCCAATTTAAACAACATGCCTTCATCTACAGGCATTCAAGCAATTTAGCATTTAAGCATATAGCCTCATGGCAAGCATGCGAAACATGGCAATATGGCAATCGCACTCGTGCAAGTATGCTAAAGTGCAAAAACTCATCGAGTACTTCGCGCCAAAACAAAAACTAGTTAGAAAGATGCATGATCCTAACTTTCTACAAAATGCCTAATACAACACATGCGATAATGCAATTAATAGGCCCGGCTACTAATATGGCATATGGATCGATTTGAACAACATGCGACTAAACATGTATTCAAATAAAATATTGAAATTGTAATCAAGTTTGAATGGTGCATCAAACCTCGGTGCATGCAAGACAAATGAATGGATGCAAGCATACAAGCATAAGGTATGCTAATCGCAAATGTCCCTAATTTAACCATCAAAAGCGGGTAAATAAAAGGGAGAAAGACGTGGGATTAGAAGACATACACACACACGCACACGCACACGCACGCGCACACTTATTACAACATCACACCCTCGCGAATGAGGGTCTGAATGAATAAGCACCAACTAGCTACGCTAAGCTAATTATTACAACACTTGAAATGAATTAACTAACTATTCTAAGCTAATTAATTATTACAAACCGGAATCGAATAACTAGTTACACTAACTAATTAATTACAACACTTGAATTAACTAGCTATTCTAAGCTAATTAAAGCAATTAAATAATTAACTATCTAAGCTAATTAAATATTACAAAACAACTAATTAGTTACAACTAATTAGACTAATTAAATATTACACCACAATTAATTTATGCTAATGAAGCCAATAAACGATGAAACGCATTTGACATGAGCACCAAGGACGATGGATGGAGAGTGCATGCACATCACTTGAAAGATACTCTGTCTGCCCAGATTGCCTCTATTCCACCTTCAGCCATTGCCTCTGTTTCTACAGAATTGCTTTGCTGACCAAACACCAAGGGTCGGTCGTGCATCACTGAAGCCCGGCTTGGCCTACAGAGGGCTGGCCGTGTATTGATTTTGTGTACAGTTCTATTCTGTGCTCTGAGGTGAAACAGGGCAAGTAAAGCATTTTTCAAGCTCTGTTTGCCCTTCCTCCATTCTTTGTTATGGGAAAGCCTTAAGAGAAGGTTGGGATTGACTTCAAAACCATCAATGAGCGATATGATCGCTTGATGATCTCAAATGTCAATTTTGGACAAAAGTTAATAAATGTAATGCAAATAGACCACCCCTCCCTTTTTGTCATGGAATGAACTCAAAAAAGTAAGTTGAGACGCTTCAAGGACATCAAAAAAAACACCATGAATTGATGCTTGATGACCCTTGACACAAGGAACTTGGCATAACGTCCGCCCAAGTTCAAGCTTTTCAAGCCATTTTCTTTAAGTGTGTTGAACCAAATTTTAAGCCAATTTGCTTTAATCATATCCATTCATTATCCCATTTGTCCATGGTGAAGTTAAGTCCTCTAATCAAGAAATAATGTCAAACGAGAGGTTTCTCTAAAACATGAGAGAAAGGCTACACCGTTGACAATGAATCTCATAAGAGATTAAGCCATTAAGTATAGGTCATTCTTACATGTTTTGAGCAACCTCAATCGGTTGAAGTCATTCTCAAATACAAATGATAGATAGTTGATTGATTATTTAGAGTGAGACTCTCAACATGGAAATAAAGCAAAAGAAAGCTTAAACCAACACAATATAAGCCCTGCATGCAATTTATGAGACAACATGAACTAACCAAAGCATGGAGCAATTTTAAAGGCCATGTAAACTCTAAAACTGCCCCTAATAGGCTAAATACAGTGCTAAAATTACACTACAAAAGCCAAAGAAAAAAAAGTAAGCAAAATATGAGAGAATTAAAGCTAGTAAGCAAGCCTAAGAAGGGATGGCTAACACCTCCACTTTTTGGATCTCAAAACCACATATTTCAGCCTTTCAAAACTCTAAAAATCAGTGGCCAAAAGTTGAGGAAAAGTTGAGGAAAAGTTCAGAAAGAAGTGGGAAACACAAGAACAAAAGCTTAGAGAACAAGGTTCAAAGAGTGGTGGTTAACCCCTCCACCTTTTGATAACTTTTAGCCACAAGCTTCAGCCCACAAAGACAATCCAAAACAGTCCCAAAACAGCCCAAAAATAGTGGCTAAAAGTAAGGAAAAAAGTGAGAGAAAAGTAAGGAAGAAGATGCAAAAGTTATACCTTTGAAAGAGAGGTAGGCTCTTAGTTGACAAACTTGATTCCAACACCTTCAAGTTTATGAAGCTTAGCTTGAAATCTCAGCAAAAAGCTCCAAGAACAAGCTCTAATGGTGTATGTATTGTGTATGTATTGCTAAAAAAAGGTTTGCGGGTCCAAGGAGGAAGGAAGAGGAAGGAGGCTCTCTTTAGCTCTTCAAAGCCTTTGGAAAATTTTGCTAACCTTGAATTCTGAATGCAGGAGCTCTACTTATAGAATTTGAGCCAAAAATATCAAAAATATCTTCAAACAAAGATATTTGTTCAATTCCCGCCAGCTGTCTGCTTGACGCCATTGAGACCCGGTCAGCCCTCCAAACACACGGCCGGGCCTAAAAGAAGTCAAGGCCCAGCCAGGCATCGGTGAAGCCCGGCCAGTTATACATAGACCCAGTCAGCCCTCAAAATCTACATTCAGGCCCAACTTCAAATTGGCATATTTCCTTCATCCGGACTCCTTTGTCAGTTATTCTTGAGTCTAAATTGAAGCCCCGGAACTCTACGTTCCAATGGAGTTAGCCTCACATCAAAATTTTAAGTGTGCTAAGAGATATGCCTATTTTAGTGAAGGTTGCTCAGTTTTGGCTTAACCGGATTGATTCCTTTCTTCAACCCCAACTAGGTTTCTTCCCTCTCCTCTAATTTTCTTTAACTCCAAACCTATCAATAAGATATTTTGAAAGATTTTTGAAAGAGTTCACCTCCCTTCCATTGATTTTCACTTTGTCCTTGCTTGGTTTACCAAAAAGTGTAATTTTTAACGAAATGCGAGCCTCGAAACATCGTAAAAGCATTTGCAAAAATATTTTGAAAGGAGGGTTTTAAGGTCTAAAATAGTTTGGCCAAAATGGGGTGCAAGGTTTGGGATTAGAGCTTGAATCCAAATTTCTTCGCTGAGAATTCAAAAGATTGCACAGTGTAACTTTCATTATCGGGTGTTTGGAATCAAGCACCCAAGTCCTAAGGGCGGTCAAAAATGAGATGTCTATAGTTGCCTCTATTTGACAGAGCTCAAATAGTCATGAAATAACGTGAGTGAATGTCAAAGCCCGAAGACGACCCATTTTGACAAGGCCTTAAGACTTGGGCAAATAAACAAACAAAATGAAGATGTAGCTGGTTAAACCTGAAGGTTGCCTACGTATCCCGTTGCAAGGAATCAAACCAACATAGTTCAAGGGCAGGATGCAAATGATACACAATATAACAAAACAATGTAAATGATATACAATGTAATGAACTAATCAAACGACACAAATACCATAAAGGGATGGAGACACAAATCAAACTACGTTTTATATGGAAAAGGTGCCGGAGCGCTCTAACCATAATTCTTGCAGAGTAGGCGCATGCACATGCAGAACTATGTTTTTCGTAGAAAGAGAAAGAGTACAAGTGATTGGGTGGTATGATATAAGTGAGGAGTGATCTACTGAGGAAAGATCATGATCCTAAATGCTAAATGCAACAAAACAAAGTACAATGCAATGGATGTAGTGAATAAGGCGTAAACCGAACAACATTTTACCTAGAAAAGGTATGGACATAAAACAGACCACGTCTAACATAGAAAAGGTGCTGAAACCCTCAGACCACAATTCTCTTAGTGGAATAGGCACGTACACATTATCACAGAACCATGCTTTAACACTAGACAAGTATGAGCACATGCCAGACTAAGCTTAACATGGAAAGGATGCATGATGTAATGGACAATGCAATAGATGCATGTAATAGATGCAATATACAATGCAATAGATGAAATATCTGATGGTAAATATGATGTAACGGCTAGGAAATGGAAGTACCTAACAGGGGCAATTGGTAATGACTCACCTCATGCTCCTTGGAATCTTCCGTTTCTACATCTTGCGCTTCCAAACCACAGTACTACTTTTCTTCCTGACTATGTTCACAACTTTCCCTATTCTTTAACAGGGTAACAAACTAAGTTGGTTCAGTATCCATAATTGAAGCGCATACACGCTACCTCAACCTATGGGGCTGCCATATAGATTTCAAGCCGAGGATACACCCCTGGGTATTTAAACTAGACTTTAGTCTCGAAAATCCCGAACCTTAACGTTCTAGGCATTGGCCATTCGAATTCTGGTTTCCACCGTCTCAGTTGGTCTCCTGGGAACTCATCGCAAACATAGGCAGGTGGCTATACCAGACCATCGGAAGTCGTTCAGGCACGACGAACACCAGAGGAATTGCACCTCTAGAGGATTTAAGGTCTCCTAGACCAAGAGAGTGCACAAGACAGTGCAAGGCAGTATGAATGCACAAAACAGTGCTATATAGGTGCACAAGACAGTGTGAATGAAAGTGAATGCACAGGACAGTGCTATGCAATGCACAAAACAGTGCTCTGTAAGATGAAATGCACAAGATAGTGCGATGCGGGGTGCACAAGATAGTGCGATGCGGGGTGCATAAGATAGTGCGATATAGGGTGCACAAGACAGTGCGATACAAAGTGAACGCACAAAATAGCGCAATACAGGGTGCACAATACAGTGCGATATAAAGTGAAATGCAAAAACATAGTGCTAGGACGTCCAAACGTGCCTCACGTGAATGGAGAAAGAATGAATAAATGCGAAAGAAATTGTGAGTGTAAATTGCACAAGAAAGTGCGATGCGCAAGAAAACGTGAGTGTAATGCACAAAATAGTGTGATATAGAGTGAAATGCACAAGACAGTGCGAGCAATGCACAAAATAGTGCGATACAAAAGGAATGCACAAAACAGTGCTATACAGGTGCACAAAATAATGCAAGTGAAAGTGCATAAGAGAGTGCGAATGAAAGTGAATGCACAGGACAGTGCGACGCAGGTGTGCACAAGACAGTGCGATACAAAGTGAACGCACAAAATAGCACGATACAATGCACAAACAAGTGCAAGTAAGGTGCGCAAAATAGCGCGATGCAATGCACGAACAAGTGCAGGTAAGGTGCGCAAAATAACGCGATACAATCCATGAACAAGTGCAAGTAAGGTGTGTAAAATAGCGCGATGCATGTTCTATGCAAAATGAGAGCATGTAATGAAATGCACAAGATAGTGCGATGTGCAAGAAAGCATGAGTGTAAATTGCACAAGAAAGTGCGATGCGCAAGAAAGCACGAGTGTAAATTGCACAAAATAGTACGATGCGCAAGAAAGCATGAGTGTAAATTGCATAAAATAGTGCGATGCGCAAGAAAGCGCGAGTGTAAATTACACAAAATAGTGCAACCAAAATAAATGCACAAAATAGTGGGAACAAAGAAAATGCACAAAATAGTGCGAGCAAAGTGAGTAATTGTGTGTGATAAATGTACTGAGTAAGATTATTGTGCGATAGAAGCACAGAAGTGAGATTATTGTGCGATAGATGCACAAAATGACTGATTGGTTCAGAATGGAATATAATGACCATACATGTTCTATGTGAGAGAAGAGCATATTCTATGCAAAATTGAAAGCATGTTCTAAGAGACAAGAATATTCTATGCGAAATCGAAAGCATGTTCTATACATGAATGAAAGCATGTTCTATGTGAAATCGAATGCATGTTCTATGTATGAATGAAAGCATATTCTATGCATGATTCATAAACGATGCGTGGCACGCATGCAACAAAAGTGTATCTAAAAATGCACATTCTATGCAATAGAAGGGCATCAAATATGTACTTTGGTGCCTCCAATTTACCTCTCGAAGGACTTTGCAACATGCTTAGCTCAAAAAGGATACTTCCCGTTCATATTGGTAAGGGGTAACATCTGCATGTTAAAACCACGGGTGCTGCTTGGACTGCCATTCTAACTTGAAGCAGGCTTAAACTTGGGGTCAAAATACATTTATACTGTAGAGAAATGGCGAGGCCTAAGAAGGTGCACCTGGAATGCAGACTAGGAATTTGCTGAAGTTGAAACACACTCAGGTGCTTCGATTTTCCCTCTTTTCTTTTGCTTTATAGTCTGGAACCCATATAGCTTCAGATAGATCCTAGTTCGGTTGTTCTCTTTCTTGATCGAGGTTGGAACCTACAGTTTATGAAAGAAAGAATCCTGTTTTATACAAATGTGGAGAATGGCACAACACTCTAAGCACAAAACGATTTATTTTTGAAATTGAAATTGAGAAATATATTCTTAATCGGGTATTGAGCCTACGACTAACCACAGTCTAAACGACTCAACAAAAAGAAAACAAAGGTAAAACAACCTAAACACATCTATTGACACTCGAAACGACTCAAAACAAGAATCAAGACTAACAAAAACAACAAACACAACACTCAGATATTCTGCTATCCATCAGTGGGAGACCTCTCGATTCACGAGGAGCCTGTTTCTTCAGATATTATTTCTCACCTTTTCTCATTTGTGATTCTCACATCACTCTGGCACTCAATCTCTATTTTTCTGAAAAATCCCTTTCCTCACTTTTTCTCTCAACGCACATCTCTCTATTCTTCAATCTCTCTTCTTTTTTTTTTTTTCCCTCCCCTGGATAGTTGATGGATAACCAAGAAGTTATGGGCTTTTGCCCCTAGTATTTTGCTAGATTCTCCTTCTTTCACTCACAACTAGTGAGCTTTCCCATAGAGGGGTCGTGGCGCGACTGGATGTGCAGCAAATTTGCAACTGACATCAATTGATGATGCCCCTAGCTTAGCTTGACCGAGATGAATTACAGCATGTCCCACCAGCCAGGTATACAATTGATTGGTCTCACACATTGCGTTTTCTACATCCCCATTCTGGGTCAGATGCCAATTTAGGTGTAATCATCCACATAAGGGAATCGAATATCCAGCTTCATTTTCAATCTGTGTGTAAACACCCCATTTTCGACCAACCTTAAGACTCAGACGTCATCGTTTGTGCATGCGGTGATCGCGCATGTTTGTGCTCACTTTGAGTTTCTGGGGCTTTCAGCTGAGTGCCTTGTCTCAGGACCTCTTAACTCTCTTCTTCTTGGTTTGTTTTTGGACCATACCTTGGTGCCTTTGCCTGGAGAGAGAGAGAGGCCTATAGGCCACTTTTTGTAGCTGTAGGCTACTTTTCTCTCTTATAGGCCACTTGTAGTGGCTCGTAGGCTAGTTTCTGGAGCTTTTGACTGAGTGCCTTGTCTTGGGATCTCTTGGATCCCTTCTTTTTGGTTTGTTTTTGTGCCATACCTTGTTGCCTCTTGCCTAAGGGAGGGAGAGGCCTTGCCGGCCACTTTCTTCCCATGTAGGCCACTTAAACTAGCCGGCTGGCTAGTAAAAGTGGCCGGCAGCCTTTTTTTCTCCTCTTTAGATATTTGTAGATATTTTCAGCCAGCTGTGGCTCATTGAACTCATCCTCCATACACGTGCATAGAGAGATTGAACTAGCCTTTTGGCTTGCATTGCCTATATAAGGGGAGCTTCCTCCCTCTTGAGGGAGGCTTAGCATTTTCAGAGCAAAAATATCTTCTTCTCTCTAGAATTCTCACTCTCTCTCTATATTTATGCTATTTTGTACTTAGAAGTGTTATTTCTTCACACTTTTGCACACAAACACCTAGTCAAGCACCTTAACTTTGGAGCTGAGGCACCTTGGAGCTTGTTTTAAGGTCTTAGCATTGGTTTTGGTCCAAAATTGTTGCTGAAGTTGCTGCCTTCTTGCTGTGCTACAAGAGTAAGCTTATTCTCGTCATAAGCTTGTTTGTTGTATACTAGTTTAAGCCACCTTTGCATGCTTATTTTGGCCTAGTTGTCAACTACAAAAAAACTCTATTTTTAAGTGTTAAAAATGATTGTTTAAGGCTTTGTAGGAGTTGGGGGTGTTTCACCCCCTTGTATGCCTTATTTGCTAAGCTTTTGAGCCATCCTTTGAAGCTTTTGTTTTAGACTTTGCATGGCCTTTCTACCACTGAAACTCAGAGGAATTTCAATGGTGGAAACTTGATTTTGTGGCCCAAAACAAGAGGGGGTGATCCCCCTTTCCTCTTGTCTTGTTTGCTTGCCTTGTTGGCCCCATACATGAGCATGTATTTCTCTCATTTGCTAGCATAGTCCAAGCATGATTTTGTGACTTTTTGGACCTGCCTTAACTCTTTTTTTGGTTGGTTTGGTCATTGGTTGCTTGCATCTTATGCTTGTAGTGTAATCCTACTTGTTGGCCTAGCATGCTTCATGCCTTATGCCTCTCATCCTAGCTTGTGTTGGCTCCATTTCAGCATGTTTTTGCCATTATTTTAGCATGCCTTAGCTCTGTTTTGAATGGTCTTGGCCATGTGAGGCTTGCCTTGTAGGGTTGTAGTGTAAGTGGCTTTGACTAGTTTTGAGTTTCAAAGTCTCTAACATGTTGTGTATGTGATGATTGCATGCCTTGGTCTCATTTCTCACATGATTTCAGTGTATATGGTGTGTTCATACTCTCACATATTCCACTCCTTCATAGCTTTTGTGAGTTGTGCCTTATGCATCGCTTATGAGCCAATCCGTATGCATGCTTGCCTAAGCTTTTGGGCCACCATTTCAGCATGTTTTACCCTTTGTTTTGGCATTCTTGAGCTCTATCCAGAGCTGGTTTGGTTGTTTAGGCCATGTATTGCATGCTTTTTATGTAGTGCCCTTTACTAGCCTTGTGCTTTAGGCCTTCTAGCATGCCTTATTTGTAATATTTGTATGATATGGCATCATATAACATGTAATTTCAAAGCATATAGCCTTGCCATACTCTCATGAATATCACCCTTTGATTGTGTTTAAGAGTTGTGCCTCATGCCTTTGTTGATGAGCCAATGCATGAACATCTTTTCCTTGCCTTTCAGGCTATCATTTCAGAGCATTTTGGCCACTGTTTTAGCATGCATGAGGTCTGTTTAGGGTTTGTTTGATCCATTGAGCATTGTATTGCATGGTCCTTGTGTTGTTTCATTCACTAGTTTCAATGCTTAAGGACCATAACATGCTATACTTGTGTTGTTTTCATGATATGGCATCATTTGATATATGATTTCAGAGTATGTTTCACTGTCATACACTCATATGTATCACTCTTTTAATGCTTTTGAGAAGTTGAGCATCATGCCTTGTTTGTGAGCCAATACTTGAGCATATTTTTCTTGCTTTCTATGCTACAAATCTAGCATGTTTTTGCTACTATTTTGACCTACCTTAGGTCTGTTTTGAATGATTGAGGTCATGTGAGCATTGCTTAGTATGGTTGTAGTGTAAAGGGCCTTACCTAGCTTTGGATTTTGAAGCCTTCAACATGATATGCATGTGATGTTTGCATGGTATGGCACCATTTAGCATGTAATTTCAGCGCATATAGTGTAGTCACACTCTCATATGCTTCACTTCTTCATTACTTTTAAGGATTGCATATTATGCTTTGCTTAGGGCCTAGTATGTATGTATGTTCTCTTAGCCTTTTGAGCTTCTACCTCAACTTGTTTAGACTATTATTTTGGCATGGTTTAGCCCTATCCATGGCTGGTTTAGTCATTTGAGATTGATAATGCATGCCTCTTGAGTGATGCTCTTTACTAGCTTAACGTATTTCGCATTTGAGCATGCATTACATATGTTGTTTGTATTGCATCGTGTTCAACCGGACGTTGTGTTGAACACAAGGTCACTTTACTAGCCTACCGACCAGTTTAAGTGGCCTGCCGGCCACTTGCAGCAAAATTTTCCAAAATGCTCCTGTTTTGAGGCAGATGCAACCTGAAAGTGTGTTCGATGCTCTAAGGTCACCGCGAGTGCAAACAGAGGCAACTCATGGCAAGGCAATGCATTTTTCGGGCGAAGCAAACCGAGCAAGCAGCTCTCCCTCTTCTCGAGGCCATTTTAACTGCTTTGTTTAGATAGTTAATTTGCCGGTTTTGTAATTAATTAGTTAATGTGCTTAGCTAATTTAGTTCATCTTTGTAATATTCTAATTAGCTTAACATAGCTAGTTTTCAATCCGGTTTGAAATTAATTAGCTTAGCATAGTTAATTAATTGGTTTGTAATAAGTAGCTTAGCGTAGCTTAGCCTATTTATTCGGACCCTCCGTCGAGAGGGAAAATGTTATAATAAGCGTGCGTGTGTATGTGAATGTCTTCTAACCCCACGTCTTTCTCCTCTTTATTTACCCACTTTCAGTGGTTAGATTAGGGCATATTTCGATTAGCATACCTTATGCTTGCATGCGTGCATCATTCCTTCATCTTGCATGCACCAGGCTCGGTGCATCATTCAAACTGTATTGTATTTCAATACACTTTCTTGAATACGTGTTCAAAGCATGTTATCAAGTGTTGCATTCGTATGCCATTTTAGATAGCCGAGCCTATTTTAGTTGCATTTTGCATGTGTTGCATTAGGCATTGTTGACATAGTTAGGATCACGCATATTTCTAACTGGTTTCCTATTTTGGCTCAGAGTACACTGTGAGTGTTTACGCTTTAGCATACTGCATGAGATGTGTATGTTTCCATATTTAGCATGCTTGCCATGAGGCTATTTGTTTAAGTGCTTAACTGCATGAATGCTCGTGGATGAAGGCTTCATTGCTTGAATTGGGACAATTCATTGAAATGTGAGTTTTAAGTCCACTTGAAGTGGCAAATCATCATGTTTTAAGCCCACTTGAAGTGGCAAATCATCATGTTTTAAACCCACTTGAGGGTGGCAAATCCGCGTTTTAGCCTACTTGCGAGTAGCATTTCCAAACCATTTTCGAAAAACGAACATGAGATGTTTTGTTCCAAATCGAGTGATTTAGTCTATACTTGTATGCTATGCGCATCACATAGTAAGGTTAGCTAATAAACTGGAATAAGAACACAGGTGTTTTCAAAAACAACATATCATGTTAGTAGAGGCCGATCTTTGGTCGGGCGAGCGGGGGTACTCATTTTAGGACCTTCCCCTCTCGTACCCAAGTTCCCGAGCCGAGGCAACTTTGGTGATGACGAACACGTGGCCTTAGGCACGAGTTAGGGTTTCCTAAATTTTTCAAAACAAAATATTTAGGTGGCGACTCTGAAATCTGGCAAAGCAGTCCATGTTTGGCGCTTTTTGATTAAAATTGATTTTCGAAAACGGTTTGCCGAATTTGGACTCTTTGGTGATTTATCAGTCTTACATTGCACTTTGTGAGATTAGATTCAGAACCGTGACAGGAGTCCGAACTGTAGTAGCTATGAACCCAATTCGCGCCCTCGCGCGTGGAGTGAGTTCAGGCGGTCTACACTGTACTTCACACTTGGCTTACTACCTCGCTGCTTGGAGATGAGAGAGGCTTTTGGCTCCTATGGCTAACTTCAGTTGTGCCCTTTCTTGCAAGTACGTTGATAACGGGAAAAAGACAAAAAACCTAACTCAACCGTGCCCCTAGTTCATCATTTTGACCATTTTTTTGTTTTTAGCTTTCTACTAAAACAATTTTGATCAATATGAGAGTTAGATTAACATGCTTGTTCGGTTTTCTGATTTGACATCATGCAAGTCAGGTTGTAAACACTAAAAATTTTCCTTTTCTGGATCCAAGAAATGGTCCAGTTTTGGAAAAATGGAATAATTTTTTAGAGAATTAGTCAACTTCACTAAAAATCTTCAAAACTGTTTTTGCAAATGGCCATTGCTCAACCAAAATGGAATCTAATCTTGAGATGCACAATCTCATATCTAAATTTGATTTGTCTTGCAGCTGAATCTTGTAACGGAATAAGGCACCTGAATTTGAACAGAGACAAGCCAATTTGCACATGGATAAGATAGCCGAGTTTGAACAAGGATAAACCAATCAACATGGATGAGCCCAGTAAGCTAAAAATAGTTGGGGCCGAACTTCAGGATAAAGTTGCCTACGTATCCTAAACATGAGAATCAAGTCGTACGTAGTTTCGGGTTAAGGTACACTCAAGTATTAACACTCTCCTTTGCGCTCTAACTTTTGCCAATGCCGTCCTTTCGGGTTTTTAACCTTGTGAGCTATATTTTTCTTTTCTTTTTATTTCTTTTCTTTTTGCTTTATTCCCATTTTTTCATTTTTATTCTTTTCTTTTCTTTTTTCTTTTCCTTTTTTTTTTCATTTCTGTTCTTTGTTTTTTTTTCTTGCTCTAACTTTTGCCTAGGTCACCCTTCCGGGTTTTCAGCCCAGCGAGCCTCTCAAGGATAGAAAAGTTTAACTTGTCCATGTTGATTGGTCATAGGATCTCTAAGCCATATAAATCTAGGAGAATGGCTGTTGTTTGCTGATGATGTAAGAGCCCATCCAATCAGGTCTAAATTTGTCCCTAGTGTTGTGGATAGGAACTCGATTATCTTTTCCGCAATAAATTTTCTTCTTTCAAATTTTAGGGTTGGGCTTTCTTGCCAGTCTTCATTAGTTTGAGAGATTACCCAATTTTGAATCTTCGAGCACATTTGACCTTTTTGCCCCTAGTGCAAGGGATGCTTCTCTTCCAGCTTTGCAAGCTTTCTTTGATGACATCTGACCTTATTGCCCCTAGTTCAATGACTACTTCTGATCAGGCCATACAAGGCTTATGTTGTGATTGATCGTTTTAACATTTTGAGTCAAGGTTCAAAATTTGAAAGCAAAGGGGTCGAGTCTTAAGGCATGAGAGCGATCCTATGCTGCACAATCTCAAAATCAATTCCAGGCATGTCTTTGCAGAACCATGCAAAACATTTTTTGAAATCTTTTAACAAAGCGACTAGTCGCTCGCGTCGCATACAATGTAGAACTAGTCTGAATTAAGCTAGGATCCTTCTCAGTACTCACATTAACGAACATGATCTCATTCATTAAGGGCTTAGTATGCCTCTCTTCCTCTCAGTTGATCAAATTTTTGCAAATCCCGAGGAATTCCTCCCTCTTTGTTTTCATCACAGTGTTAGAAAAGTTTTTGAAAAACTTAGGTCAATGCAATGATTTCAAGGCACAGAAAAGTAGGTAAAAATCTCTTCCATTATATTCAGATCTTCTGGCACAACTGGCTCAATGGCAAAAACAAACGCAAAAGAAAGAGTGTAGAAGACAAACACAAAACAAGATAGTGATGTTCGAGGTAACACTCCCGAAATCACCTGACTTTAACACAACAGGACTGACTTGATATAACAACATAGATTCAGTATAACACAACAAAATTGACTCAATATCCAAGTCAGAAAGTAAAATAGCCAGCATTTGCACATTCCTTAAAATAATGCGTGCCATCCACCACATCTAGAGTAAAAATGAGCGCCATTGGCAGGTGGTTCATCCTCCGATCACATAGTCACATTATCTCCCAAGTTCATCGATCCAGTGCCGATAGACTTTGCAGAACCTGGTACGGCGATGACCTCTTTATCAACCAGATCTTGTATTTCATGGCGAAAATGAAAACAACTGTTAGTGTCATGACCAATTTGTTGACGAAAAGCACAGTACTTGGCAGCATTATGCTTGGCTGGAAGGGGATCCGGGAGAGGCCGAGGCTCAAAGGGTTTGAGATGGCCTTTTTTTATCAATACGCCCATGGCTTTGAATAAGGACATGTAAAGTGGAGTGAAGACCCTTTGGCCTTGGGCCTGATGGCTTGAGGTTTGTGGAATTATGTTGGATGCACCGGCAAAGGGGGTGGCAGATGCTGACTGAGTTTGAAGATCTCTTCCGAGTGTAGGATTGGAGCTGAAAGGGGTGTTTCTGGTACGACATCCCTTTTTCCGACTTGCCCTTTAATTCAGAATGCTCTCATCCTGAGTGGCAAAAGTGTCATCCACAATCTTTGCAACAATTGCGAGCACTTGCTATTTGTTCAGTCCTTCAGCCTTCAAAGCCTCAACAGCCCACTGTAGATGTTCATAGGGACCAATTCCTACCTTGTTCTTACCACTTGCCTCCACTTTGCCAAGGGATTGGATTGCTATATCAGAGCAGAGCCCAGTTGTTGTCGACATGTCATTGCCCAGACCTAAGATAGCTTTAGGTTGGCCATTTTCAATTACAGCTCGCCCCAAGATTGGGGAGCCTTTTGGCGTGAAATTTCTGGCATGTGATGTGATCGATGATGGAGCCAAAACCCCAAAGGCTAAATCTACTACAGTTCTCTGCAATTCTTCAATCATGCTCATCAGCTCAAAAGTAGTGGGTTCATGGATTTGAGATGTTTGGGGTTCAAGTGCATCCATCATGCACAAGTCCGTGCTTTCTAGAATGAACACCTCAGGCTTGGGTAAATGAGCTGGGGTGATGTATATGCTAGGGTTGTCAGTAGGAAGTAGTATATGGATTAAATTAAGATGTAGAGGTGACGGGTTAGTACTAGCCTGAGGTCCTTTTGGTGGAGCTATGGTCCCTTCATCAATAAGATCCTGAATCTTATGACGGAGGCAAATGCAACGGTTTGTATCATGACCGTGTTGTTGATGATAGACACAGTATTTAGCTGGGTCATATCTTGGTGGAAAAGGATTTGGGAGGGGTCGGGGTTCTAGGAGCTCTAGGCACCTTTCTTCTCGCAGCATTTTCAAAGCTTGAGAGAGACTCATAAAAAGAGGATGGAAAGTTCGGGCTTGGGGCCGAGTTGAAGTGGTTGGTCTTTGGCTATTATCGGGAGGAAGGTTTTTGATAGGCATGGTGGCAGTGTTTACTTCTTCTAAGCATTTCATAACTGCGCTACCACTGATAGCCGCATCGGATTTACAAACAGCATTCTTCCTCATAAGCTCATTACCTTCCACAATGAGCCCTTATTTGATGGCATCCTTGATTTGAACCCGAATGTCATGGAGGTCTTTAAAGTTGAATATCATATTCTGCAATATCTCGGCTTGCCTAACCATATCTTGCTGCAGTGAATCTACTGATTGCTGAAGACGGATCAGTAAATCCTCTAGATTCGTCAGAGGCTGAGCCATGATAGGGGTAAATGGTTATGCTCTGAATAGAGGTGATCCAACTGGTAAATGCCGGAACAGTGGAACTGATGAGCCCTATTTGGCCTTTCTTTGCCTTGCCACTGGCAAAGGAAACACTGGTTGCCCTTGAACTAATTCTCCGACCTGACAAAGTCTATCAACACAAGTCCAAAGTACCTGGGGGATATCAGAGCCTTCTGAAGCTATGGTTCTAGGACTACCTAGCAAAAGAGAAAACAGGCAACACCTCAGCTTGATTTCACTAGAACAGATATGAACATAGCTGAATGACTATACTCTTTACTGAATTCTGCCCCAATATCAGATACCAAACTCACAACTAATATGTAGATTCCTGCAAAGTTTCACTCCAAAAGCACATATCAAGCAAATGAGAGCCAAAACACCCCTATGATAGGATAAGGTTACCTGTCCTAATTTTGTCAGGAGCTAGGGTTTCACTATGCACAACAAGTGGTTTCACACGATCCTGCATTCGGGTAAGCAACCTATCCTAGTTTGGAACAATCTCTATGGCTTCTGATATGTAACTAGGTTGATTGGTCAAAATGGGTACCTCAGCAAGACTACCTAATATACCTCTAACACCTAACACCAAGAAGTGAAAAGAGAATCAAACGGCACAGCAGTAGTCCAGATCCAAGGGTTGTGTTTCCATCATGGCAGAGCCCACAACCGGTCAGCCTTTTGGCAAGCTTTTCCAAGCAAGCCTTCGGTAAACCGTTCAGGAATAGCAGATGGAAAACACTGGGACTTAGGCGCACCAATGCAAATGCAAATGCAAAGAAACACGTAAGTATAGATAAAACAACATATCATGAGTTCGAGTCAAGTTCTCTAAATCTCCAGCAAAGTCGCCAGAAACTGTGGACTCGCCTTTTTCTGTGCCCCCGCCTTTCGGAAAGGGTTTGAAAAGAAGGCCTCACAGTTCGAACTCCCGCGATTCTGAATCTAGTCTCACAAGTGCAATGTGAAACTGATAAACATCAAAGAGTCCAAATCCGACAAACCTTTTTAGAAAATTGATTTTAAATAAAATTATGCCAAAATTGGACTGCTTTGCCAGATACAGAGTTGCCACCTAAATATTTCTTTTTTGGGGAAATTTAGGAAACCCTGACTCATGCCAAAGGCCACGTGTCCGTCATCACCAAATTTGCCTCGGTTTGGGAACTTAGGTACGAAGGGGAAAGGTCATGAAATGAGCACCCTCACTCTCCCAATCAAAGATTGCCCTCCACTAATCATGACATGTTCTTTTATAAATATTATTTGTTCTTATTCTGGTTATTAGACTAGCCGCAAGACTTTGAACAAATTCAACTCATGCTTATTTTTGAAAATGGTTTGAAGTTGCCACCCTCAAGTGGGCTTCAAGACGCAGATTTACCACCAAACACAGTGGGCTTAAAACATTATTTTGCCACAACAAAGTGGGCTTAAAACGCACATTCGTTGAATTGTTCCAATTCAAACAACAAGCCTTCATCCACAGGCATTCAAGCAGTTTAGCATTTAAGCATATAGCCTCATGGCAAGCATGCGAAACATAGCAATATGGCAATCACACTCGTGCAAGTATGCTAAATCACAAAAACTCACCGAGTACTCCGAGCTAAAACAAAAACTAGTTCAAAAGATGCATGATCCTAACTTTATACAAAATGCCTAATGCAACACATGCGATAATGCAATTAATAGGCTCGGCTACTAATATGGCATATGGATCGATTTGAACAACATGCAACTAAACACGTATTCAAATAAAATATTGAAATTGCAATGCAGTTTGAATGAAGCGCCGAGCCTCGGTGCATGCAAGACAAATGAATGGATGCAAGCATGCAAGCATGAGGTATGCCAATTGAAAATGTCCCTAATTTAACCATCAAAAGCGGGTAAATAAAAGGGAGAAAAACGTGGGGTTGGAAGACATGCACACGCACACTTATTACAACATTACTCCCTCGCGAAAGAGGGTCCGAATGAATAAGCACCAACTAGCTATGCTAAGCTAATTATTACAATACTTGAAATGAATTAACTAACTATTCTAAGCTAATTAATTATTACAAACTGGAATCGAATAACTAGTTGCACTAACTAATTAATTACAACACTTGAACTAACTAGCTATTCTAAGCTAACTAAAGCAATTAAATAATTAACTATCTAAGCTAATTAAATATTACACCACAATTAATTTATGCTAATGAAGCCAATAAACGATCAAACGCATTTGACATGAGCACCAAGGAAAATGGATGGAGAGTGCATGCACATCACTTGAAAGATACTCTGTCTGCCCAGATTGCCTCTGTTCCACCTTCAGCCATTGCCTCTATTTCTGCAGAATTGCTTTGCTGACCAAACACCAAGGGCTGGCCGTGCATCACTGAAGCCCGGCTGGGCCTACAAAGCGCCGGTCGTGCATTGATTTTGGGCATAGTTCTGTTCTGTGCTCTGAGGTGAAATAGGGCAGATAGAGCATTTTTCAAGCTCCGTTTGCCCTTCCTCCCTTCTCTGTCATGGAAAAGCCTTAAGAGAAGATTGGGATTGACTTCAAAACCATCAATGAGCAATATGATTGCTTGATGATCTCGAATGTCAATTTTGGACAAAAGTTAATAAATGTAATGCAAATAGACCACCTGTAAACACCTCATTTTTTACCATCCTTAAGACTTGGACGTCATCGTTTGAACACCCGGTGATTGTGCATGCTCGCGCTCGTTTTTGAGTCTCTGAAGGTCTTGATTTAGCGCCTTGTCTTGGAGCATCTCAACTTGTCTGTTTTGTGCTTGGTTGTGGACCAAGAGCTTGTTGTTTTGAATCTGGAGAAGATAATGGCTTGTCGGCCATCCCTAGTGTCCATCGGCCATGGCTTGTGCCTGCCGGCTATCAGTGGTGGCCGATCGGCCACATCGATGGCTGATCGGCTACATGTGTGGCCGGTCGACCACTACTAATGGCCGACGACCATTTTTCTCCTTTTTCAGATATTTTTTTGCCAATTGTGCCAGCTGTTGATCACTAAGTGTATCCTCCATACACGTGTATAGAAGGATGAAGCCAAGCTTTTGGCTTGTTTTTCTATATAATGAGGGGTCCCTTCCCCATTTTGAGGGTTGAGAAAATTTGTGAGCAAAATTTCACTCTCTCTCTTTCTAGAATTCTCTCTCTCTTCCTATTCAGTGCTTGAAAGTGAGTTTTCTCTACATATTTGCACTAAGACCCTTAGTCAAACACCTTCACCTTGGAGTTGAGGTCTCTTGAAGCTTGGTTTGAGGTCATAAGCTTGGTTTGAGTTCAGAATTTGTGTTGTTTGTTGCTGTGCCTTAAGGGTAAAGCCTTACCCTTTTTAAAGCTTTGTTTTAGTTGCTTGTTTGGCCACCTTTGCATGCTAGTTTTAGGCTGGTTTTAACCTCCAAAAAACTCTATTTTTAAGGTTTTAAAATGGTGGTTTGAACCTTGTTTAGTTAGGCGGTGGTTTCCTCCCTTTGCTTTTTGGCTTGTAAAGCCTTTTGAGCCATCTTTCAAAGCTCTTGAAACACTATTTTCTTGGCCTTTTAACCACTGAATTCCAAGGGAATTTTAGTGGTAAAAAGTTGGTTTTGAGGTCCAAAAGAGGAGAAGGTGGCCTCCCCTCCTTGTGTCTTGTTTGCATGTGTAGTTGGCCTAGCATGTGAGCATGTTTTTCTACCTCCTTATGACCTGATCTCAACATGTTTTAGTCACTGATTTAGCATGCTTTAACTTTATTTTGGGTGGTCTTGGTCATATGATTCATGCTTTGTATAGCTATAGTGTAAAGGGCTTCACTAGCTTTGTGTTTCAAGGTCTCTAACATGCTTTGCATGGGTTGTTTGCATGCTATGACATTGTTTTGCATGTGTTTTCAGTGCATGTAGCTCTGTCATACTCTCACATATATCACTCTTTCATTGCTTTTGAGGATTGTGCCTTATGCCTTGTTTGCGAACCAACACATGAGCATGATTTTCTTGCTTTTTATGCTTCAATCTCAGCATGATTTAGCCACTGTTTTGGCATGTTTAAGCTCTGTCCAAAGTTGGTTTGGTCATTTGAGCTTGATATTGCATACCTCTAGTGTAGTGCTGCTTTAATGCTTTTGGCTTTTGAATATGTTGTGCATGTGTTGTTTGCATGTTTAGCATTCTTTTTCATGCCATTTCAGCACTGAAAATTCTGCAACCTCCCTCATTTCTTCATTTTTCTATTTGTTATGATTGTGTTTAAGCTTGAGATAGCATTTGTGCTCAATGGCTTTAACTCTCTCTTTAAGGGTTCCTCCTAGCCAAAGGCATGATCTCTCTCATGTTTTAAACCATCCTTTGATTGACCCCTCTTTCATTAGAGGACTTTCACATTGTACTTAACCGGTTAAAGGACTAATTGGTAAGCTAAAATGTGTAAACAAGAATTGGACAAGTAAAACATGACTAAGATAAGCATGTTGTTTGCATTGCATGTGTTTGGATCGGACGTTAATCCAAACACAAGAAGTGTGGGATGTTTCATACTCAAAGTGATGAAACGTGTCACATTTCTTAGTTGCCGTCACCCTTGATCATGCATGATAGGGTGGTGGCCATTTGAGTTTTATGTGCACATTCACTAAGCTTGTACAAGCTTGGTTCTTTGGCCATCATGCATGAAAATGCTTGATTGGTGGCTTGAGAGCCAAGTGCCATACTCCTTTGAGCTTGAGACATGATAAGGAGGTAGCAGTACACACATTCCTTGAAGAATACACTGCTTTGTCTCTGTTTGCTCTCCATTGCAGCAAAAAAGAGAATTCCAGGGAAAGGGTGGCCGACAGCCACAAATAGTGGCCACTGGCAGTGGTCGACAGCCACCTATGGTAGTCGACCAGCCATCAGTGGAAAAGTTATTCAAAGTATTCATATTTTGGAGCAAAGGCAGTTTGTTAATTGGTGTAAGGTTCAGAGATCAAAGCAAAATGCAAACAGAGGCATCCAAAGGCAAGGCGGTAGATTTTCAGGAAGAAGCCAACCGAGCATGCATACGTCTCTCGCCCTCAAGGCCATTTTAATTGCTTTATTAGCTAGTTTTAGTTAATTAATACATGTGTTGTAATTAATTAGCTTAATCTGTTTTTGTAATATTCTAATTAGCTTAGCATAGCTAGTTATTCAATCGTGTTGTAATAATTAATTAGCTAAGTTAGTTAATTAGTTGTTTTGTAATAATTAGTTTAGCTTAGATTAGCTTAGCTTATTCATTTGGACCCTCCTTCGCGAGGGCGTAATGTTGTAATAAGTGTGCGTGCGTGTGTACATGTCTTCCAACCCCACGTCTTTCTTCCTTTTATTTACCCGCTTTCGATGGTTAGATTAGGGCACATTTCAATTAGCATACCTTATGCTTGCATATTTGCATCATTCATTTGTATTGCATGCACCAGGCTCAGCACATCATTCAAACTGCATTGTATTTCAATACTTATTTGAATACATGTTTCAAAGCATGTTATCAAATTGTTGCATTCATATGCCATCTTAGATAGCCGAGCCTATTTAGTTGTATTATTGCATGTGTTGCATTAGGCATCTAGCATAGTTAGGATCATGCATATTTCTAACCAGCTTTTGTTTTGGCTTGGAGTACTCGGCGAGTCTTTACGCTTTAGCATACTTGCATGAGTGTAAGTGATGCCATGATAGCATGCTTGTCATAAGGCTATTTGCTTACGTGATTAACTGCATGAATGCCTGTAGATGAAGGCTTTGTTGCTTGAATTGGAACAATTCAATAAATGTGAGTTTTAAGCCCACTTTGCGACGTGGCAAATCATCATGTTTTAAGCCCACTTGAGAGTGGCACTTTCAAACCATTTTCAAAAACAAACATGAATTGTTTTGTTCCAATTCTTGTGATTTAGTCCATACTTGTATGTATGTGTCACATAGTAAAGTTAGCTAATAACCGGAATAAGAACACATGTTTATAAAACAACATATCATGCTTAGTAAAGGCTGATCCTTTGATTGGGTGAGCGGGAGTGCTCATTTCAGGACCTTCCCATCTCGTACCCAAGTTTCCGAGCCGAGGCAACTTTGGTGATGACGGACACGTGGCCTTTGGCATGAGTCAGGATTTCCTAAATTTTCCAAAAATAAAATATTTAGGTGGCGACTCTGTAATCTGGCAAAGCAGTCCAGTTTTGGCATTATTTGATTTAAAATCTAATTTTTCAAAATGATTTGTCAGATTTGACTTTTTGGTGCTTATCAGTCTCACATTGTACTTTGTGAGATTAGATTCAGAATCATGACAGGAGTCCGAACTGTAGGACCAATTCGCACCTCTCCGAAAGGGGGCACATAAAGAAAGTCGAGTCTACAGTTTCTGGCGACTCTGCTGGGGATTTAGAGAACTTGACTCGAACTCATGATATGTTATTTTATGTACATTTATGTGTTTCTTTGCATTGCATTTGCATTGGTGCGCCTAAGTCACAGTGTTTGCCATCTGCTATTCCTGAACGGTTTGTCGGAGGCTTGCTTAGAAAAGTGTGCCATAAGGCTAACCGGTTGCGGGCTCTGCCACAATGTGAATACAAACCTTGGATCTGGATCACCGTCGTACCGTTGGATCCACCTTTCACTTCTCGGTGTTAGGTGTGAAAGGTATATTAGGTGGTCTTGCTGAGGCACCCTTTTTGACCATTCGACCTAGTGCCTATCGGAAGCCATAGAGACTGTTCCAAACTAGGACAGGTTGCTCACCCGAATGCAGGATTGTTTGAAACTGCATGCGTGCGTAGTGAACCCTTAGTTCCTGACGAAACTAGGACAAGAAAACCCTACCCCATCATAGGGGTGTTTTGGTTCTCACTTGCTTGCTATGTGCTGTTAGGGTGTCTCTATAGGGAATGCATGTATCAGTTGCAAGTCAGGGAATCAGTTTGAGAATATTAGTTTTGAGATAGAAATCTAGGGACAGAAATCAGTGTTTGAGTACAGATTGTCTAGCTTATGATTTCAACTATGTGTTGTCTTTATCTAAGCCGAGGTACTGTCCGTTTACTGATTGTTGTTTCCTTTTTGCTTTATTTTTCTTTTTTGCAAGGTAGTATTTCACAATTGTTTCTAACGAGGCAGTTTCCCCCCGAGCACTCTAGATCAGAGGTAGAAGGCTTTATCGATCTGAGGATCTTATTGCAGGACAATCAGTGTTTGCTTCACTACCCTCAGTTACGAGACAGTGGACGATCAGGCATAGATCACTAGTTCAACATTTGCCAGTTCAACAGTTATTATCTGCTTCATCTATGCACAGTAGGGCTCAGTTTTTCGTTTCCACCTCAGAAACAGAGTATACATCTATTCAGATAGATCAACACCCCATAAACAGTATGGAAGAAATGATGCGTCAGTTTCAGGAGACTATCGAGGCCATGCAGCGGGATGCTGCTCGCCAAGCAAAAGTTACCGCTCGCCAAATAGAGGTTGTAGCCCAACAGGCGGAACTAATTGCTAAGCTTCAACAACAGCAGCAGCAACCACAACAAGCCGGAGCTTCTGCATCGCACCCACCCCCACCTAGGGTTTCAATACCTGGGGATACAGCTACTGTCCAGGAGAATACGGACACTCCAGCAGAGCCAGTCCCACTACAGACTTGCAAAGCACCGGCCTACCCAACTGACACACGGTTCGAGTTTGAAGTCGATCCTACTGCTTTGAAAGTAAGCAAGCTTAAAAACCTGTTCAAGCGAGCTCAGGGTGTTGACTCGATCCCAGATATAGAGGATGGCTACACAGATTCGACGGTGACATTGCCGAATAGATTCAAAATGCCTCACATAGACCGCTTCGACGGCTCGGGTGATCCTATGGTCCACTTGAGGCTATTTTCGGATATTCTACGGCCAATGGGCTTGACTAGGTTGCAGAAACTATCCCTCTTTGGTCAAACCCTATCGGGTATTGCGGCCATCTAATATGCCAAACTGGAGGATTCCGTGAAAAGGAGCTAGGAGGAGATGGCCGAGGCCTTCATTTCCCAATATTCTTATAATACTCAAATCGAAGTCACAACCCGTGATCATGAAGCAACTAGGCAAGAGCCGAATGAGGGCTTCTCTGACTTCGTCACTCGGTGGAGGGCCAAGGCCTCCATGATGACCACCAGGCCAGCTGAGAAAGACCAAATAAGAATGGTCGTGTGAAATCTACAACCAAAGTTACTGCAGAAGATGATTGTCTTACCCCTCTCCACACTTGCTGACTTGCATGAGATAGGGGTACAGATAGAAGATGCTATGAAATAGGGTCTAATTGACCATGAAAAGGATCAATCCAAGAGGGCGTTTACACGCAGTTCAAATGTGGCTACGAGTAGCAACGCAGCTGCGAGAACTTCTAATGTTGGTATGGTCACCACCACGCCAAAAACAGCCACACCCTTTACCGACACATTTGGAGCCGCCCCACAACCTGCAAAGTACCCACCCAAGGGCCAGGGGACTTTCACCCCACTTTACATGTCTCTGTCCAAAGCCTTAGGTGTTCTAATAAGAAAAGGGCATCTGAAGCCCCTGGAACCACGCCCACTGCCAAATCCCCTCTCTCTTACACACAACCCGACCAAGTATTGCGCCTTCCACCAGCAGCACGGTCATGATACCGACCTCTGCTTTAGACTCCATCATGAGATCCATAATCTCATTGACAACAAGGTGATAGCGCCCCCTGAAAAGCCAAATGTTACCACAAACCCTCTCCCACCACATAACCGACCCCCTCTTCCACCCAGGCAAGTAAACCTAATCCAAACAATAGCCGTCCCATACGACCCCAGCATATATGCATCACTCCCTCCCACCTGCCTAAGCTGATACTATTCATCCCAGAAAGCACAGACTTGTGCATGATGAGCACGTCCCTACCCTAACCTGAATCCATGGTGGTGGCTGTGATAGAAGAGGGCATGCCTGAGGGCTCTGCGAACCTAACTGAGAAAGCATACAACCCTTACTGTTACATCGTGCCAACGAGCCAGGCTAAGTCGATAGTGGAATTACAAGTAGGGATTGAGGTAAATGTAGTCAGGGAGGATGGGCCGAGCCAGGGGCTGGATGATCTAGCTGAGCTTGAGGAGGATATCAGTAACTTGTAGTTCTTTGATGAACAAGACCAGAGGGATGTGCAGATTGGTTGGTTTGTTGCGAACAGATCAATAGATAATACAAGGTGGCTCAGTGACGAGCCAGATGTTGATGATGGGTCTCAGCCAAAGCAGGGACAGTCAGAAATAAGAACGTTTGCAACGGCTGAAATGGTCGAGAACAAGAGGGAGCTGCCGGAGAGCACCGGTATGGAGAATTTTGCTCGAGAATTGGGCAGTTTGTGTACAGTTGACACAAAACAAGAGGCCGCGCTAAAGCAGTTCGAACAAAAGAGTATTGAGAATTATCAGAGGGCTAGAAAAGCCAAGGGTCTTACGGGGATAGAATGTGTTGAGAATATTGGAACAGTTACAGTTACAGCGGAACCGGACAGATGTTTGTCGGTTGCTGAAGGGATGTGTAGGAAGACGATGATTTGCGTCTCGCCCATACTGACGAGGACTGGGGACAGAATCAACCAGACGATACTTGGTACACCGAGGAGATTGATCACATGACCCAGAGTGGGCAGTACTTCAAGCCCCCACCTTTGGACCAGCCAGAAACGTCAAGGAAAGACAAGGAAACAGAGATACAGAACGATAAACTACTAGAGGAGGAAGCTGTACTGAAGCAACTGAAGAAAATTCAAGTAGACATCTCCATTTAGGGATTGCTCATGGCCTCACGGGTACATAGACAAGCTGTCTTATTGTAGACACCCCATTTTTGACCGACCTTAAGACTCAGACGTCACCGATTGAGCGCTCGGTGATGTTGCATATTATGCTCGTTCAGAAGTCTCAGAGTCGCGACCGTGCGCCTTGCCTCCAGACTTCCGAACTCTCTTCTGTGCCTTGCCTCGGTTTGCGAACCGGACTCGATTTTCTCTGTTTTTCTTTCCTGAGGGGAGGGAGAGGTCCCGTAGACCATCTCTCAGTGGCTGTGGGCTACATTTCGTGGGCGTAGGCCATTTTGCCCATTTCGAGGGTTCGGTTTCCCGGCTCGAGCCGTCAGGCCGTATGCCTCGGTTCGGGACCACCCAACCATCTCCGATTCCTCCGGTTTTTGCCATGCATCTCATTTACTCCCTTTCGAGGGACACTGGGGTCTTAGATACCCACTTCGCAGCCAAACACCACTTTCGGTGCTTAACGGCCGGTTTTCGGGACCCCGAACTGCGTGTTTTGGTCCCCGAGCATTCGTTTTGCATCGGTTTTTGTTCATTTTTGACAGGTACCTCTGTTTTATCATAAGGAAGTTCACTGGAGGGTGGGAGGACAGTAATTGTCTCAAAAAACCAGTTATGCTCCTCCGGCGTCTCCCGGCGTTCGTTTTTCTCACTTCCGGGCTAATGTTGAACACCCTAGGGCCATTTTCTTCAAGCCAAAACCACATATTTGTGTTCTACACACATGGGAGGACCCTAAAAATGGTGCTCGGCCAGTAATTCTTCTTTTCATTTTTGGACCTCTCCTGGTGGTGGCTTGTTGTCTCTCCTGCTTCAGAGTTGCCAAATTCCAACCACAGAGCCTTGTTGTACACATATGGGAGGACACCACCCTTTGGTGCTCGGCCAGCAATTCCAAACTTCCATTTTTGCCCCTCGCCGGCCGGCCATGGGGGGTAGCCGGCCGTCCACCTCCAGTAAAAGTGCCTAGCCGGCCATACTCCTTGAAACTGGACATACAAACCATACAAATTGCTTCCAGAAAAGATCTGTATCCGGGGGATATTTTGGAGGGGAACACTTGGGTGCATTTCCCTCCACCTTTACACCCCTCTTTTTTCCCATATAAGCGACCTCCCAGCTCTGTCCCAAGGGTTAGAAAAATTTCCCTCAAGCATACATACACATCTCCATCTTTATCTCTCTCATTTTTCCTAAGTTTGGTGCCATCTCTTCATCAACTTCAAGCACCACTACCACCACTCCATTTCCAGCAGCAAGGAGAGCTTTCTCAGAGGCTTAGAAGCAACTTTCCTCAAGCCATGAAGTAGAAAAAAAGAGGTCTTCAAGGGTAAGTCTCAAATTTCCTCTTTTGTAGCACTTTCTTGCCTCATTTCTTAAGCCTACTTGCTTACTGTTTTGGGCTCCGGCCAGAACTGAAAGGGGCCTTTTTTTGAGCCATTCTTCATGTTTGTTCAAGGGATCAACCCTGTTTGAGCCCTCCATCTTGCACTTGTTTCAATATCCTCTTATATGCCATTATTTTGCATTGAATATTTGGCCTATGTGTGATCTGATTTGGAGCATCTCATGAACTGATATTGTGCTTATTTTGAGCCTCTCTTCAACATTGAAGAAGGGATCAACCTTGTTTTCATGCTCCATATGCCGCTTGCTTTGAATCCATGTTTCGCCCTTGTTTTTGCATGCTTCATCTAGCTTGTGAGTGATCTGTTTTCGAGAATAATATAAACTGTGAGTGGGCCTATTTTGAGCCCCTCTTCAACATTTAATAAGGGCTTAACCATGTTTGGCCTCTCTATCATGCACTTGGTTCATAATCTTTCATATTTACCGTAAACATGCATGATTTGTTTAACCTACATGTGGTTTGTTTTGGAGCATGCCTTAAACTGTGATTGAGCTTATTTTGTGTCCCTATACAACATTGTAGAAGGGATCAACCTTGTTGGTGGTCTTCTTATTATACTTGCCATTATATCCCTCTTTGACCTCCATTTTGCATGCGTTTTTAGGCCTACCTAGCTTCTTTTTCCGGCCATGAGAAGTACTGAAAATAGTCTTAAAATGACCCACTCTTCATGTTTTGTTAAGGGTCTTATGCTGTTTGGTGAATGCTTGGCATACCTCATGTTTTGGCCCTTGTTGGCTTCATTCTTGCATGACATTTTTAGCATGCTTTCATACTGATTTGGGGGATGTCATCTACTGTAAATGTTCATATTTTTGGTCCCTCTTCATTGTTGTAGAACTGTATTTTTCATTTTGAGCATCGCATACATCACTTGCTTCAATACCCCTCTCTTGGCCCCCATTTTTGCATGCCATTGTTGTCCTATCTATGCTCACTATTTTGCCATGTTTTGTATTGTAAAAAATGCTATTTTGGGGCTGCCTTGCTACTGTTTTGTATTCCATGTACCAATTATGCATATTTAGTATGGTTGTAGGCCATTTCGGGTGCTTAATATCGCATTTCGGGACCGTTTTGTGCATTTGGTGTCATTTCCCCACCTTTCGGGACTGTTTTGCATCATTTGTGAGTGCTGAAAATCCATTGGCATGTTTGCATACCATTCCCTATATCATTTCATGTTTTAATACATCGCCTCGGTTTGCGTGCCCGAGTGCGCGCACTTCGAGGCACTTCATTTTTCATCCCTCGGCCTCTCATGTGAGTGTGGCTGAGGCCCTCTCATGTTAGTGTAAGCCCAATTTGCATTGTGTATGCCATTTCATACTTTAGTTCCATTGCCTCGGTTTGCGTGCCCGTGTGCACGCATTTTGAGGCAGCCCATTTTCATCCGATGGCCTCCTATGTGAGTGTGGCTGAGGCCCTCTCATGTTAGTGTAAGTCCATTTCGCATCCTGTATGCCATTTTAGCCTCGTTGCATTCCGTATGTCATCGCCTCGATTTGCGCGCCCGTGTGCACGCATTTCGAGGCAGCCCATTTTCATCCGATGGTTTCCTGTGTGAGTGTGGCTGAGGCCCTCTCATGTTGGTGTAAGCCCATATTGCATTGCATATCTCATTTTAGTCCTGTCGCATTCCGTATGCCATTTTCTCAGTTTGTGTGCCTGTGGGCACGCATTTCGAGACATCTCATTTTAGTCTCATTGTATATCATATTTCTGGTCGTTTTGTGTCTTTATGTCATCGCCTCGGTTTGCGTGCCCATGTGCACGCATTTCGAGGCACCTCATTTTAGCATCATTGCATCGTATATGCCATCGCCTCAGTTTGCGTGCCCATGTGCACGCATTTCGGGGCATCTCACTTTTATCCGACGGCCTCTTATGTGAGTGTGGCTGAGGCTCTCTCATGTTAGTGTAAGTCCAATTGCATTGCGTATGCCATTTCATGCCTTAGGATCATTTCTTCGGTTTGCGTGCCCGCATGCATGCATTTCGAGGTATCTCATTTGCATAGCATTATGTGTGTTAGGATTGCATGTCATGCATATTGCATCATGTTCGGGATAGGAGTTAGCCCGGGCACGGGAAACGAGGCGTGTTTCGTACTCCGAGTGACGGAACGGGTCTCAATTCCCAAGTCACCGACACTTCGGATTATCCATGATGGAGTTAGGTTTTGTTGTAGCATTCATCTACATTCATCCTATATTGAGTTGTGCAATCCGACTCCTCAGCCATCATGCATCGAGATGCGTGATTGGTGGCACGAGGATTGAGACATGCATACATTTGTGAAATACATTGCTATGCCTCTTTCCTGCTCTCTGTTGCAGCAAAATGAAGAATCAGCAATTTTTCGGGACTTGGCACGCATTTCAAGAAAAAGTGCAAACAGAGGCTAATCGGGGCATCGTCGTGGATTTCAGCGCCAAGACAGCCCAACATGCATCATTCATCAGAATCGAGGCAGCCCCCTGGCTTGCATGCCAGTTTACAGTTTTTTTTTCTTATTTAAATTGATTATTAATTAGGAATTTGTATTTATTATTTGGACTGTATATTTATTTCGGACTGTACTATTCTTTTATTTCGGACTGTATTATTATTTATTCGGACCTCTCATGAGGGCATAATTGTAATAAGTGTGTGTGAGTGTGATGTATGTCTTCCAACCCCCACTTCTTTCTCCCTTTTATTTACCCGCTTATGATGGTTAGATTAGGGCATATTTCAATTAGCATACAGTATGACAGCATGTTTGCATCATTCATCTGTTTTGCACGCACCAGGCTCGGCTCATCATACAAACTGCATTTGTATTTCAATTCCGAATTGAGTACGTGATAATTGTAGCATTTCATATGCCATGCTTAGAATAGCCGAGCCCGCTATAATTTGCATCTTTGCATGTGTTGCATTAGGCAATTCTGTATATTTAGGATCATGCATGATTTCTAATTGGTCTTTTGTTTTGGCTTGGAGTACTCGGTAAGTTTTATGCTTTAGCATCCTTGCATGCGTGTGAGTGTTGCCATGAATAGCATGCTTACCATGAGGCTAAATGCTTATGTGACATAACTGCCTTGAATGCCCGTGGGTGGAGGTTGAGTTACTTGAATTGGGACAATTCATCAAATGTTTGTTTTAAGCCCACTAGATAGTGGCAAAACCATTGTTTTCTAAGCCCACCTGAGGGTGGCAAATTCACGTTTTAGCCTACCTACGGGTAGCACCATCAAACCATTTTCAAACAAACAAACATGAAGTGTTTTGTTCCAATTCAGGCGACCCAGTTTATACTTGTATGCTGTGCACATCACATAGTAACCTAGGCTAATAACTGGAATAAGAACTCACAATGTTTTCAAAAACAGATATCATGGTTAGTAGAGGCCGGTCTTTGACCGGGCGAGCGGGGGTGCTCACGAAGTGACCTTTCCCAATCGTACCCAAGTTCCCGAGCCGAGGCAACTTTGGTGATGACGGACACGTGGCCTTTGGCACCGAGTCAGGGTTTCCTAAATTTCCCATTTTAAAATATTTAGGTGGCGACTCTGTATCTGGCAAAGCAGTTCATGTTTGGCACTTCTTTCAAAAAAATCTTTTTCTCAAAACGATTTGCTAGATTTGGACTCTTTGGTTCAAGATTAAGAACCGTGACATTTGAGTCCTTCGAACTGTAGTGATCCAATATCGAACCAGAATCGCGGGACTCGTGACTCTTCCCCGGATGCGTTCGGGGACGTCTACAGTTTCTGGCGACTCTGCTGGGGATTTAGAGAACTTGACTCGAACTCATGATATCTGGTTTTGACTACACTTGTGTGTTTCTTTGCATTGCATTTGCATTGGTTCGCCTAGGACACTGTGTTTGCCATATGCCATTCCCGAACGATTTGCCAGAGGCTTGTCTTGTCAAGTCATATCCGTAAGGCTAATCGGCTTTGGGCTCTGACAGCATGGGAACACAAACCCCGGTTTTACTGGGGCACCCTCTTTAACCATTCGACCTAGTGCATATTCGGATCCATAGTGACCATTCCAAACTAGGACAGGTTGCTTACCCGTTTATAGGTTGTTTGAAGCCGCTGCGTGCGTAGTGAAACCCTAGTTCCTGACAAAATAGGACAGGGAAACCCTACCCCAACATAGGGGTGTTTTCAGCTCTCACTTATCTGCTATGTGCTTGTTAGAGTGCGTCTCTACAGGGAATGCATGTATCAGTTGAGTTTGGGTATCAGGCCTGCGGGCACCAGTCAGTTATCTGAGAATCAGTTGTCTGCGGATATCCGATTCAGTTTTGGGGAACAGTGATACAGGGACAGTGATCAGTAATTGAGGGACAGTGTATTTCCAGCTTATTAACTGCGTGTTGTATGCCCAACTGTGTGTTGTGTGTATTTAATTTAAGCTGTTATACTGCCCATTTTTTCGGTCATTTATTTTCTTTTTGCTAGGGCAGTTTTTAGCACGATTGCTTCCAAACCAATAGATACCCCCCAAGCACTTTGGACACGAGGTCGCCGACTCAACCGATCCAAGGATCTCGTTGACGGACATCCAGTGTTCCACTCTCTACCCCCAGTTATCAGAAGGAGGCCGAGAAGGCGCAGTGTGTCGGAACAGGGATTACCGGGACAGAGGGCTGCTTTGACAGTAAACAATCAGGTTGAGATTTCTGTGTCTGCCGTAGAGGTACATTTACCAGCCATTCAAATGGAACAGCAGAACACGTCAGGGATGGAGGCGATGATACGCCAGATGCATGAGAGCATGAGGCAGATGCAAGATGATGCCATCCGCCAAGCGGAATTTTCCAAACAACAAGTTACTACCATGGCCCAACAGCCGAGCTGACATTAGGTCAGAACAGCAGAACGCAGCTGTCGCTTCACATCGCTCCTCCACCGCCAGCTCCACTACCCGAAAGCAGCATCCACCGTCAATACCCCGCCAAATCCTCAGAATATCCTCCCGAATACTCAGAATACCTTACCCGATGTCCGGAACACTCAAGTGGACATAGGTCTTCCAACGGGGCCGGCTCCGCCCCCATTTCCGCTGCAACTGTCCAAGAATCTTACACTTAACCACCCGGACTCTCCATTTGAGTTCGAGGTTGATCATACAGCTCTGAAGCTGAGTAAGCTGGAAAAGCTTTTTAAGAAATCACAAGCGGTGAAGGCCATCCCAGATAGTGAAGATAGCTACACTGACGTGGCCGTGACACTACCGGATAGATTTAAGATGCCCCAGATTGATCGTTTTGACGGATCAGGGGATCCTATGGTCCATCTCCGGCTATTTTCAGACATCTTGAGGCCAATGGGCCTAACCCGACCACAGAAGCTTTCTTTATTTGGTAGAACTTTGTCGGGGGTGGCGGCCATCTGGTACACAAAATTAGAAGACGATGTGAAGAGAAATTGGGATGAGTTGGCTGAGGCCTTCGTTGCGCAGTATTCGTATAACACGCAGATCGAGATTACAACACGTGATCTCGAAACAACGAGGCAGGAACAAAAAGAGACTTTCTCTGATTTTGTAACTCGGTGGAGAGCGAAGGCATCGATGATGACCTTAAGGCCAACAGATAAAGATCAAATTCGGATGATTGTACGCAATCTCCAACCCAAGTTAATGCAGAAAATGATCGTACTCCCTTTCCCCACCTTCTCAGATTTACACGAGATGGGGGTATAGATCGAGGATGCGATAAAGCAAGGTTTAATCGATCAGGACCGAGAACAGCCCCGAAGGACATTCAATCGCAATAACAATGCAGGCCCGAGTGGCGCTGCCAACACAAGAACTTCAGAGGTCGGTATGGTCACCACCACTTCCCCTTCTCAACCAAGGCCCGCAGCGGCCACCCCCTTTTCCAGTACCTCCGAGAGCAGTAGCCAAGCCCCGAGATATCAATCTAGAGGCCAGAGAACCTTCACTCCACTATATATGCCCCTGTCCAAGGCTCTGGGGGTGTTAATCAGGAAGAAGCATCTGACGGCCCTAGAACCGAGGCCACTACCGAATCCACTCCCCCCTTCCCACAACCCAAATGGCATCAGGCGCATTCACCAAAGAAAGATGGCCATGACACAGATCAATGTTTCCGGCTGCGTCACGAGATTCAATATCATCGTACCTCCCGAAAGCCCCAACGTCACAACTAACCCACTCCCCGCACATTACCAAGATCCACCACCCAAAAGAGTCAACCTCATCCAAACTGGGGTCGTTTCCTACAATCCTAGTATCTATATTACTCCCTCTCACCTACCCAAGCCGGAGGTGATCCTTCCTGATTGCACTGACTTGTGCATGTTGGACACCTTCACAACCCAATCTGAGCCAGAGGTGGTGACCCCCGAAGATGGAATGGGGCAGGTTTCAGAAGAGAACAGAATCGGTGAGTCTGGGATGGGACAGCTCGGGAATTGTGCTGGAAGAGCTTATGATCCAAGTGGATACATTGTATCAGTGGGCCGGTCTGAGCCGAGTGTGGGACTGCTAGAAAAAGCTGAATTGTGCATGATTCGGGGGGACGGACTAGAACAAGGGGCAGATGATCTGACAATGGTGGAAGAAGATTTTGCTAACCTTCAGTTCTTCAACGATCAAGAAGCAGGGGATGCAACAAGCAATTGGTTTGAATATGGGGAGTCGGCAGAAATTACCGGGTGGTTAGATGACCAGCCAGATGTTAGGAAATTCACCAAAGCAAGGTCCCAGGCGTAAAGTATCAATGATGGCCGGAAGGGCCGAGAGTCAAAATGAACCGCCGGAGAGCGCCGGTGCAAAGAATTTCGCTCGGGATCAAGATATTGTGAAAACCGAACAACAAACCCTACTAACACAGGAAGAGCAAGAAAAGAAGTGGAATTCTGAGAGAATCCGGAAAGCCAAGAATCATGAAGAGGTTGAAAGTCTTTGCAAAGAAGAGCAGGACATGCTGTGAGCATGTGGGATAAAAGTACTGAGAGTACAAACTTGCCAGAACCAGATAGGTGTCTGTTAAACGTCAGTGGGATGTGGTGGGAAGACGATGACTTGTGTCTTGCCTACACAGATGAAGATTGGGCAGGTGCCCAACCAGATGATACTTGGTACCTCGATGAGGTGGATCACATGACCAGGAGTGGGCGGTACTTCAAGCCCCCGCACCTCGACCAACCCGAAGCATCTGGGAAAGATAAAGAGGCCGAGAAACAGAGAGAGAAGCAGATTAAAGAAGAAGCTGTGCTCAAACAGTTAAAGAAAATACAGGCAGACATCTCCATTTGGGGACTGCTTATGGCTTCAAGGGTGCACAGACAGGCTGTCCTATCTGCTATGGACAAGGCCAAACTCTCCATCGAAACTACGCCAGAGCAAATTGGTTGGTTTTTCCAGAGGAGGTTCCCCAAGATTAACCTTTTTCATTAAGGAATTGTCACCGAGGCGTGAATCACAACAAACCTCTCTACATCTTCGTGGAATGTAGAGATAAGTGGATACCGGTGGTACTTGTTGATACCGGGTCTGCTATCAATGTCTGCCCAGTCAGAACGGCATATGCAATCGGGTTGAAACCCGCAGACTTTATACCAACCACCCAGGTGATCAGAGCTTATGATAATACCAGTAGGGAAGTGATGGGGACTGTCAAGGTTCAGACCCGGGTTAGTCCAGGATAACACAACATTGAATTTCATGTCTTGGACGTTCCCGCAACCTTCAACTTGCTCTTGGGGCGGCCGTGGTTGCACCAAGTAAAAGCAGTCTCTTCCACTCTGCACCAGATATTGAAATACCCTCACGGGAAGGGGGTTGTAATTGTTTTCGAAAATTCATCCATCCATCCACCGCCAGAAGTGTCTACGCCTGTTTTGGAAATCGAGTACGGCACGGAGGACGTGTTCTTATCGGGGTTCACTTTGGCGGAGGCCCGGGTAGTGCCGAATATTATGGCTGTGAATGAAGGTGTGTACGTCAGTGCTTAATCCGTCTACCTCATGAACAAGCTACAACATATCCCCGGGATGGGATTAGAAAGGAGCGGCAGGAAAGGAGTCGCAGCATCGGCCGAAGTGCCACACAACCCGCATACCTTTGGACTGGGTTATCTGCCCACCAAAGAAGACTGGGTGAGGAAAGGAAAGGAAATGGCCGGCAGAGCCAGAGCGAAGCAGGCTGGGAAGCCTTTTGACTTAATGCACAGGCCCATCCAGGGTACCCTGAACGGACGCTTCGTCCGGGAGGGGGAGGACTTTCCATTTTGCAGCTTCCCAGAGCCATGGTTAAACGCGAAGAAGAAGCGCGTACCAGGTTTCGAAATTTTCTTCGACCTGCAACTATCTGGGGATGATGTTGCCACAGAGCAGACAGACCCAACAACTGAGGTTGAGCAGAATAAGGCAGTGGATCCTGAGGGCACAGAGTTAGGAATTGGGTAGCACTGGCATGTCTCCTCTCTGATCCTCCGATCGACCAAGAGTGCTTGGGAGATAACTTCGTGGTTTCCATGATTGGGGATGAAACGGTTGCGGGCCGACCAGCAGCTATCTTGGATGCATCAATCGCACCCTCTCTCACTTGGCAGTACGAGGAGGGATTTTTGTCCAGCAGCACCGGGTCAGGTAGTGAGCCGGAATCTAATTCCACCGAGTCCTGTGAGTCGGAATCAGGTTCCAGCTCGACTGAGTCTGAGTCTGGTACTCCTGGGGATGTTAACCCGAATGCCACAGTCCTGTCTAGGTCGTCTTTTTCCTTTTCATTTGAATCCGTTGTAACCGATGAATTGGACGATTTGGATGTACTTAATGAGAATGAACTATCTGTGGTTTCCGAGTACTTTTCTATGCCCCTAATTTATTGCATCAATTCAGACTTTCAAAATTTTGATGAAAACGAAGAGGACGAAGTTCCTCCGGTTTTACAACGTTTAATTGAGCAAGAGCAAGAGAGATTTGTTAAACTATTAATGGATGAAATCATTACCGTGAACATTGGTACAGAGAAGGACCCGCGGCTGGTCCAGATCGGGTCCACGTTGTCTTCGGAGGAACGCGAGCGCTTAGTCGCTTTATTAAAAGATTTCAAAGATGTTTTCGCGTGGTCCTACGAAGACATGCCTGGAATCGATCCTGAGATTGTACAGCATCAGATCCCCCTTGATCCCGAGGCCCGACCTGTCAAGCAGAAACTCAGAAGGATTCGCCCGGATTGGGCTCTCAAGATTAAGGAAGAGGTCACCAAGCAAATCGACGCAGGCTTCCTGCTGGTATCTGAATATCCGACTTGGTTGGCCAACATTGTTCCGATGCCGAAGAAAGATGGCAGGATCCGGGTGTGTGTAGACTTCAGGGATTTGAACAGAGCTAGTCCGAAGGACGACTTTCCCTTACCGCACATCGATGAGTTGGTAGATTTCACAGCAGGGCATGCATTGCTCTCATTCATGGATGGCTTCTCAGGATACAACCAGATAGTGATGGCACCAGAAGACAGGGAAAAGACTGCATTCACCACCCGTGGGAACGATCACTAGGGTAATGTCGTTTGGGTTGAAGAATGCTGGAGCTACTTATCAACGGGCCGCGACCACAATACTACATGATATGATCCACAAAGAGGTTGAGGTGTACGTGGACGACATGATTGTCAAGTCCAAAGAAAGAGAGGGCCACTACATTGCCTTACACAAGTTTTTTCAAAGGATCAGGGAATTCCGGTTGCGGCTAAACCCTCAGAAATGTACGTTTGGTGTTACAGCGGGGAAAATGCTGGGGTTTCTGATTACACAAAGGGGCATCGAGGTCGACCCTTCCAAGATCAAGGCCATCCTAGAAATGCCACCACCAAGGACTGAAAAAGATGTGCGAGGCTTTCTGGGTAAAGTGCAATTCATAAGACGGTTTATTTCAAAATTAACCTTGACGTGTGAACCACTCTTTGGCCTCCTCAAGAAAGGAAAGAAGTTCCAATGGGACGGCCGATGCCAAGCTGCATTTGAACAGATTAAAGAATATCTACAAAACCCACCCATTTTATTGCCACCAGAACCGGGGAAACCGTTGATTTTGTATCTGTCAGTAACTGAAACTACAATGGGCTGCATGCTTGCACAAGAATCATAAGACAAGGCAGAAAGAGACATTTACTATCTCAGCAAGAAGATGCTAGAGTATGAGACCCGATATACACCGCTGGAAAAGGCTTGCTTAGCTCTGGTATGGGCTACCAGGAAGTTGCGGCACTACCTGTTAGCTCACTCTGTAATGTTGGTCTCGCGACTTGATCCCATCAAATATCTCTTCGAGAAACCAGCGCTTACGGGTAGGCTAGCTCGTTGGTTGCTGTTGCTCTCCGAATTTGATCTCACGTACGTGACACGCAAGTCAGTGAAAGGAAGAGCAGTGGCAGAGTTCCTTGCCGACCACCCGGTTGAGGGGGATGAAGCGGTCGAGTACCTATTCCTGGATGAATCAATTTTGCATATCGACGAAGAAACTTGGACGATGTACTTTGACGAAGCGTCAAATCAACATGGGTATGGGATAGGAGTGTTGGTGATAGCACCCGATGATTCCCGTATCCCTCTAGCCTTTAAACTCCGGTTCAAAGTCTCGAACAATGAAGCAGAATACGAGGCGTGCATTGCTGGTTTAGAAGCAGCCCTGGAACTAGGGGCAAGACGGCTGGATGCCATTGGGGATTCGAACCTTGATGTATCTCAAGCTAAAGGAGACTGGAAAGTAAAAGAGGAAAAGATGATGATGTATCACCAAACCTTGGATTTGTTGATTCCTCGGTTTGAGAAGTTAAGTTTTACTCATCTACTAAGAGAGAACAACAGGTTTGCAGATTCTTTAGCAACTCTATCTTCGATGATAGACATCCCGTGTGGAGTCCGAATCGCCCGATTATCATCGACGAAATTTATACCGCCTATGAGTCGATTGCAGCCATAGATGAAGTTCAGGACGAACACCCCTAGTATTACGACATCTGGAACTTCTTGGAAAAAGAAGCATACCCGCCAGGGGCAAATGCCAAAGACAAGAGGGCAATCAGAAGAGTGGCAGTCCAATTCATCATCTGCGGAGGTAAACTGTATAAACGGGGTCATCTGGGAATGCATAAACTGTGCGTTGATGCTGAAGAGTCAAAGCATCTGATGGAAGCCATCCACGGGGGTGAATGTGGGGCACACATGAATGGGGTAATGTTGGCGCGGAAGATCCTTAGACAAGGTTATTACTGGTCCACCATGGAGGAGGATTGTATTGGCTTCGTCCGGCGATGTCACAAGTGTCAAATTCATGCAAATCGCATGAACATCCCGCCGTCAAAGCTGTAGAACATGACTTCGCCATGGCCGTTTTCTGTCTGGGGAATTGATGTAATCGAGCATACGCCAAAGGGGTCGAATGGGCATGAGTTCATTTTGGTAGCGATAGATTATTTCACAAAGTGGTCGAGGCCCAATCTTCTGCAAGGTTGAAGGCTTCGCACGTAGCAAAATTTATCAGAAACAACATTATCTGTCGCTACGGGGTCCCAAATGAAATCGTTTCAGACAATGGTTCCCACTTCAAAAAGGAGGTGATCGACTTGTTGGAGAAATATAATGTGGCTTTTCATAAGTCGTCTACTTACCGGCCACAAACCAACGGAGCAGTTGAGGCCGCCAACAAGAACATCAAGCGCATACTACAGAAGATGGTGGAAACCTATCGGGACTGGCCAGACAAGCTTCCTTTCGCTCTGTGGGGCTACAGGACTTCGATCAGAACCTCTACTGGAGCGACTCCATACTCATTGGTCTATGGGATGGAAGCCGTTTTGCCTATTGAGATTGGGGTCCCGTCATTACGAGTATTGGCCGAGTGCCAGATAGCCGAAGCAGATTGGCAGCAAAATAGATTTGAGGAACTCATGCTTTTCGATGAAAGAAGGCTGAAAGCACTGTACCACATCCAAGGTTATCAACGCAGAATCGCCCGGGCTTTTAACAAGAAGGTTAAGTCCAGGAATTTGAAAGAATGAGATTTGGTACTTAAAGACAACCGAGCTCCCATCCACGACCCAAGGGGCAAGTTCAGACCCAATTGGACTGGTCCCTATATTATCAAGTCAATCTGGTCCGGTGGAGCTGTGGTTCTGATGGATCTAGATGGCTTGGAGTTTTCTCAACCGATCAACATGGACAAGTTGAAGAAATATTACCCCTGAGAGGCTCGCTAGGTCGAAAACCCGAAAGGGCGACCTAGGCAAAATTCAGAGCATAGAAAATTTGAAATTATAAAAACTGAGCTCGCAAGGTTGAAAACCCGTAAACGGCGGCCTTGGCAAAAGTTAGAGCGCAAAAGGAGAGTAAAAATACCCGAGCGAACCTAAGCCTGAACTACGTAAGGCTTGATTCCCATCCTTGGGATACATAGGCAACTTCATCCTGAAGTTTAGCCCCAATCTTTTCCCCGATCAACTTTGTCCATTTGATCATCTCAGTCATCTCTATTCATCAGCATCTATCGTGATCTCCGGTACAGTGTTATTCAGACTAGGGGCAACTTTCCGTTGATATGAATCGCCCAGGCACTTTTCAAACTAGGGGCAACTTTCCAGTTGCTAGGATCCGGGGTTGTGCATCTCAAAGGATGATCTCAGCGTGTCGATCGATCCATATCGAAAATAGTTTTGAAATAGTTTTAATAAAAGTTGACTTTGTTCAAATTAATCTTTTCACAACTAAGACCATTTTGGACCAAAGCGGAGAATTTTCAGTACCACAACCTTCAATTTCATTGATTTCAAAACAGAGTTCTCTCGCTCTTGCATATAATTGAAGTTGCTTTTTATTACACTCATAATGAAAACTTGAAAGTACTAATAAAGCAATAAATCTGGGGCATAGTCAAGTCAGGTGTCCCTGCGCCCCCTGCCAGAGCTAGTTGAAGCCTCTGATGCCAACCTAGGCCCAATCTGTGCTTCCTCATTGAGCCAATCCCAGCATTCATCAGACAAAGTGCAACTAAAAGTAAGGGCGGGGGCCAGAAGCTCTCTAACTCTCCACGCCGCGGCTTGCCGAGCCAGCTATGCGCCTCGAACCGGAAATGTAGCCGGATACTCTATCCCCTCTGGTGGGCAAGTCTGATCATGGCCGAACTGGCGCAGAATACGGAATGGGAAATAGAATGCACAGTGAGTCAAGCCAATCAGTCGAATCCCGACCTGCCGGGACATGCTGTAGCTCATTGCCGGGAGATTAAGCCAAGGACAACGCCACGCAATGCGATCTGCTGACAAATTGCACATCCATTCAAACCACCATCCCTCATCAAGAGCATCGACTAGGCGTTGTCGAAAGAAGTAACCGCGGGCTGAATAAGCAGGGCAAGAGTCCACAACTTGCAATTTATCCATCAACCATATCTGGGGAGGGATGCAAAATGAGAGAATAAAGAATAGAGAGATGTGCGATGAGAGAAAAGTAAGATAAGGGCTTTGTGAGAAAAACCGAGCCCGAAGGCCGAGTGACGTGAGCAAAATACACATGTGAGCTTGGGTGGGAAACATTACCTGCAGCAGCAGTGGACTCCCCACAAACCTGGTTGTCTCTTGGCGGTGGAAGGCATCCAAACCCATCAGTGTCTCGGCCAGAGTCATGGCAATGCAACTCTTTCCCTCTTTCAAGCCTTGAGCAACTTCAATCAGACGGGCGCCGGACCCTCCGAAGCTTGAGGCAAACAGAAAATGAGATAACAGGCACAAACAGAGAGCATACCGTCGGAAGCCTTGCCAATGATGGTCGCTGCGGTCACCAGCATCGGAGAATCGGTAAATCAGGCTCGGGATATCCAACATTCCGTTACCAATCAGGGATCGAGCATCATGTGCGTTGAGTCCGCACATCCGCCCTAAGGTTTGAGCATAGCCAAAATTGAGTTGGGGCAAGATTTCCTCACCTCGCTCGGATTCTATCAAGACTTGAAAATCTTCAAAAGTAGGACATACCTCTTGCCCGCCAAAGCTAAAGACATGCGTCACCGGGTTCCAAAACCTGGCCGCGGCATGGAGGAAAGGAAGATGTAGCGGAGTCCGGCCCAGCGTGAATAGTGCATTCAAGCCGAAACCTCGGAAGTTCAACTTTTCCGAGCCGTCTAGAGAAGAGATCCAAGATGTGAGATTTTCTGCGAGAAATGCCTCCATTTTTGTGAGAAACGGTGATGAAATGAATAAGTTCCAAGGCTGGGGCTTTTATAGGGGGATAAAACACTATTCAAAGGACACGTGTCAAAATTCTAGGGGTTACGGGAGAGGTGGCCGGCCGGCCATCTATCCTAGTAGGCCGGCCACCCTCTAATCTCCAAATGCAAAATGTGTTCGGTCACGCATTGGTCTTGTTTTGCTCTCCGGAAGGAAGTTTGAGGCATTTCTAGGCATCGGGAACGTCGAAGGCCTCCATTTCTCTCAGTTTCATATACGTCCCATCGTCCAGATCGTCCGTCCGAAATACGCTTAGTTGTATTTTTGCTTATCGAGTTGTTGTTTTGCTTATCAAGTTGTTGCTTTGTTTATCGAGTTGTAAGTTTTGTCGAGCTGTCGCATTTTGTGTTTTGAGTTATTACCTTTTGTTTATGCCATTTTGTTGAGTCTTGTTTATCAAGTCGTTAACATTGTTGTACTTTGCTTATCGAGTTGTAAACTTGCTAAGATTCTATCATTTTCTTAATGAGTCGAGTTTTTGATTTGTTGCGTTGGTTCATTACCTGACCCGGTAAATATACAAGGCACATTTTCATTCAATTCCATTTTGTGCAAAATGATGCGATGCGATGCTAAGAATTTCAAATACAAACATCTTTTCAAAAGCTGTTTCATTCCATCATGTTTTACAACAAAATAAAGGTACAAGTTTTATAGAAAATAAAACTGCCTAACAATGTGCAAAGTGCTACAAACTACTAGCAAAAAAGTAGAATAAAGTAGGAAATAGCATCAATATCCTCGGGAACGGGAAGAAGGAGGCCCTCTCATCCTCTTCTGCGGGATGACCTCTGCACCATCATCACCATCCGTCGAGAGCTATCATCCTCGAATCCTCACCTCATCTCCACTTTAACCAAGACCGAGCCTCCCTCCCAATGGATGTCTCGACTCACGGCTTATGACCTCCTCCTCCTCAATAATGGGTGCCTCAAGGCTCATGAGACGACCCTGCTCCTCGAGCTCCTCGAAAAGACCTAGATGGCCCAGCTTTCTGAGAAGGCCTGGATGGCCCAGCTCCTCGCAAAGTCCCACATGGCCCAGTACCATGAACAGTGTCCAAGACTCGCCCTCGAGAAGGCCCGAGGTCCCTACCATGACGAAGCATATACAGGAGGCATCTGAAAGTAAAAGTTCAAGTACATCAGTTCAAATATGAAAAGCAGATGCAAGTACAATGTGCGAGTGGGGTGTGTGTCAGATGTGCTCTACACAGCCTATCAATACAGCAGAATGTTCAAAACCAATAAGTTACCAGAAATATGCTGAATACAGGGAAGATGAACAGTACCTGCACGCCCATGATGGCCATCTATGCCTTCCTCCGTAGGATCATGCCCTCGAATGTGGCCAACATCCCGAGCAGCTCGTCCATGTACTCAACTGGGAGCTGCAAATACAAATGCAAAACTATCAGCGAGGGAATGAATGTCCAAATATCTGACTGATAAATCAAAGCTGTAGAACATACCGGGGGTGAATCAGGGTCTCTGACATATCTGTGGTCAGGAAGAGGAGGCTCTAGCGAGACCTGGTAAGGAGCCCCGAACCGCCAACTCGTCAACTCGGTCGGCATGGCTGGCCACCCAGGATGATGATGAAGAGACGGAGAGATCGGAGGAATCGAACTACCTCTACCCCTGGATGCACCAGTCCTGCTAGAGGAAGGGATGTCCGTAGCGCCGGCACGACTCGAAGATGGTACATCAGTATGCCTTCGTGGCGGAGCACGCACTCCCGTCAAGGGGGGCATCAGATATATGCGATGATAGGTGGAGTAGTCTCCCTCCATGAGATGTAATAAAGCATCGGTGCCCTGCATAGCACTAATGACCTCCTAGGAAGATAGTCTATCGGCAGTCCGCATAGTGGCTGGAGGTACATCAGGAGGGTCCTGAGAATCGCACTTCACACCGACGCGAAGAAGCGCCCCTCAGAACCATGCCCTACCAACTGGTCCTTCGAGCAGGAACCTATACTGGGAAGTGCCCAATCCCCCGGGGTATTGATGTCGGAGTCCATCACCAAAGACCGCCCAGGGCTGCCAAGTAATCTGCGAATAACCAGTGCATAAATCAATCAGAAATCAGGACCATACAGGGCAAGTTAGAGATGAAAATGAAAGGAACTGAGAGTTCTGAAATACCTCTGTCGTCCGCACAGTATCAAAATACTATCGCAGGTAGAAGAGAGTCTCTCGAGGTCTCGCTCGGTGCTCGCCCTCAAATACCAGCGAAAACGGAGTCATGAGGAGTCCTGCCACCTCCATCTCCGGGGCTAATGTGGGAAAGTATACATACACCCATAGCTGAGAAAAGCAGCGCAGAATATGAATACAAAGAGCTAAAGGCAGAATACAGAGTGCAAAGTGCGCCGTGTGTGCAATGAACAAGTAATAAGGAGCAGAAATGTAAATCAAGAGGACAGAACGTACCTCCCAGGCTCTCCAATAGCCGCCAAGTAAGTCTCCTCGCCCACGAGAGGCTGCACCCATGTAACAATAGAGGGTAGCCAGGCCAGCGCCGCCCCAATCATATCGACTGACCTGTGATAGGTCCACCAAAGCGCTCAAAAGATATAACCCAACAAGTTCTATCAAAACAGAGTGGTGCCAAAGAGGAACATAAGGAAGCCGCGGGCGTACTGCTCGACCTCCTCGGGAGACTCAGGCTCCATCTCCGGCCTCCGAAAATGGGAAGAGAACCAAGTGTATCGGACTCTTCCAGAAGCTCTGTCTACAGGTGGGCGAGCCCCCAATAGATGTGTCTAAGCGGCCTCCTAATCTCCCATATCCTCGTCGTAAGGTATGGGCCAACCGCCTATGTCTAGGCCGGTGAGCACAGCAAAGTCTAGCGGGGTCATGGTCATATCCTCGGTGGCAGAAAAGTGGAAGGAATTGGTGGTGTCCCACCATCTCTCTACCAAAGCAGCTAACAAAGTCCTGCTGGCAGGACAACGTGATAATCCCACACAGAATGCTCCGAACCCTACTAGATTGACCAGATCCCAGACAGCCTCTGGAAGCTCGGCTGCAGTCTCGTGGCGGTAGAGCCAGATCCTCAGACGGCGAGAGCCACCAGATTCGAAGGAATACATGTGTTCAGTACACAATGAAATGAACAAGTTGTGTGCAAATGAAGTGAAATAGCTGTGTGCAAATGAAATCAATTAGTGGGCTGCGTGTTCAGTAAATCAGAGTTTGGGACTGTGTGTTCTACTCTCAATCAGTGGGCTGTGTGTTCACTTCAATTCTGGGCTGCGTGTTCAGTAAATCAGAGTTTGGGACTGTGTGTTCTACTCTTAATCGATTAATGGCGTGTGTTCACTTCAATTGGGTCAGGTTCAAGAAATCAGAGTTTGGGACTGTGTGTTCTACTCTTAATCAGTGTGGGCTGTGTGTTCACTTCAATTACGGGTCATGGTTCAAGAAATCAAAGTTTGGGATCAGTGTTCTACTCTCAATCAAGCAGGGCCGTGTGTTCACTTCAATTCTGGGTCATGGTTCAAGAATCGAGTTTGGGACTGTGTTCTACTCTCAATCAAGGGGCCGGTGTTCACTTCAATTTCAGTGTGTGTTTAGTAAATCTGTTTGGGACCTGTGTTCTACTCTCAATCGGGCCGTGGTGTTCACTTCAATTCTGGGTCATGGTTCAAGAAATCAGAGTTTGGGACTGTGTGTTCTACTCTCAATCAGTGTGGGCTGTGTGTTCACCATCAACTTGGACTGCGTGTTCAGTAAATCGGAGTTTGGGGACTGTGTGTTCTACTCTCAATCAGTGGGCTGTGTGTTCACTTCAAATTCTGAGCTGCGTGTTCAATAAATCAGAGTTTGGGATTGTGCGTTCTACTCTTAATCAGTGTGGGCTGTGTGTTCACCATCAACTTGGTCTGCGTGTTCAGAAAATCGAAGTTTGGGGACTGTGCGTTCTACTCTTAATCAGTGTGGGCTGTGTGTTCACCATCAACTTGGACTGCGTGTTCAGAAAAATCAGAGTTTGAGCTGCGTGTTCTACTCTTGGTCGGTGTGTGCTGAGTGTTCACTTTCAAAATTCGGGCTGTGTGTTCGACGAATCAGTGTTTGAGCTGTGTGTTCATTTCTTAACTAATGTGTACCATGCGTTCACAATCAATCACCAAGGAGCCGTGTTCAGCAATTCAAGTGTTTAACTAACACGTTCAGGATGCAGGCGAAGTACTATGTCATAAGCTAAAACTGTGAGTTCAAGCATGGCAAAGCTGCAGAATGCACGGAAAAGGCAAAAAATAATAGAGTAAAATACCTCTCGTGCATCATGAGAGAGGTGCTGCTCCGGCTCTCGCAGAAGTAAATCCCCGGGTGCCCGGTCGTTGAACCCAGTGAAACGGCAAAAAATGGCCCCCGGAAGCGTATGTGCCGGTGGGGCGTATCTCCCAGGAATGAAAGGGCGGACTCTCGGGGGCAGTGTCATAATGTCAAAGTCATCCCCAGCACCTGGAGGACCTCCACCGTGAGGAAAATCACCCGCCATTGCGAAAGATCTGCAAAAAGAAGCAAAAATGAGCAAAATGAGCCAAAATTGGAAAAAGTCAACAAAAGTCAACTCCCAGGAAATGAAAAAGTCAACAAAAGTCAACTCCCGAGAAAATCTTCCAAATGTTGAGACAAACTTACCTCAAGTGGTGAAAATGAGAAAAGAAGCCCCAAAATCGAAATTTAATCGGCCCAAAGTGCTTGAAACTGAAAGATTTCGCGAAAACAACTTGCGTGGAAGGCCGAAAAGCGCGTATAAAGTGCAGATCTGAAGAGAAAAATAGTTTGGGGAGCAAGGGAAGGAGTTTTTGCAGCTGTGGAAGTGATTTCGGAGGCAATGGACAAGAAAATATATAGAAATGAGGAAAATGACCAAAATGCCCCTACTTTTGGGCAGGTGGCCGGCCGGCCACCTTTTCTGGCTGGCCGTCCATTTTCTTTTTCTCCCCTAGCCGGTGGCCTCCCCAAGGGCAACCACCTGGCCGGTGGTGGTCCCCACATCCCCTTCTAGCTCTCTAAAAATTTTGAGGAACATCGGAGTTCCCGGGACCTGAAAAAGTTCAAGAAAAGTGCACTTTCTGGCGCGAAATCGCTCCGCCGGAACTTCAGCTGCAATTCCTGACATGTGTCTCATCATCACTCATCAAAATCAAGGTGTATCCTTTTCAAACATGTTGTAACCTCTCCGAGAGGTGAATCAGAGGCCGCGATCAAGTTGTCTTCGCCGAAATGCACGTTTCCCAGCTCGTTGTTTCACAACAAATGGGCGCCCTGATTTATGCTCGTTTTGCATTGTTTTGCATATAACTTGCATTCTCATGAGTATTTCGCATTATCATGCATGATTTCTTGATGTACCATACCTCTGTGCTTGAGCATGCGTTGTCACGCACGTTCCTTTCTCGCATTGCGATGCATTCACTTGCCGACACTGCGTGTGTCAAACTTTCGGAACCATAGGAATCACATTGAATATATGTTGTTAGCATATTGTTCTTGTTGAATTTCTCTCTTTTGCAGGCACGATATTGTATGTACGGTTCATTCGAGGCTGGTGCGACCAGACGAATCGCGCAGGTATCGTATCTTCTCCGTGTGAGACGCGACGAGAATTGAATGATTCTCCGCATTCCTAACTGCATGAAATGTAGTTGTTGCTTTGCATTCTTGCTTAAAACTGTTGCATCTATTTGCGAATACTTGCCTCATTACAGCTTGCTGCATTTGCATGATCATTTGGCTCTATGCATACCGCTTTGCATTTTGCCCCCCCTGCCTGCGGGTACGCCTGCGGGCGCATATCTCTGTTCATCTTGTATGATTGTCTAAGTCTTCGGCCTTGTCAAAAATGGATCGTCTCTAGGCTTTGACATTCACTCCCGTCACTTCTTGACTTTCGAGTTCTGTCAAAGAGGGGCAACTGTAGACACCCCATTTTTGACCGACCTTAAGACTCAGACGTCACCGATTGAGCACTCGGTGATGTTGCATATTGTGCTCGTTCAGAAGTCTCAGAGTCGCGACCGTGCGCCTTGCCTCCGGACTTCCGAACTCTCTTCTGTGCCTTGCCTCGGTTTACGAACCGGACTCGATTTTCTCTGTTTTTCTTTCCTGATGGGAGGGAGAGGTCCCGTAGACCATCTCTCAGTGGTTGTGGGCTACATTTCGTAGCCGTACGCCATTTTGCCCATTTCGGAGCCCGGTTCCCGGTTTTCGGAGCCGTCAAGCCGTATGCCTCGGTTCGGACCATCTCCGATTCCTCCGGTTTTTTCCATGCATCTCATTTACTCCCTTTCGAGGGACACTGGGGTCTTAGATACCCACTTCGCAGCCAAACACCACTTTCGGTGCTTAACGGCCGGTTTTCGGGACCCCGAACTGCATGTTTTGGTCCCCGAGCATTCGTTTTGCATCGGTTTTTGTTCATTTTTGACAGGTACCTCTGTTTTATCATAAGGAAGGTCACTGGAGGGTGGGAGGACAGTAATTGTCTCAAAAAACCAGTTATGCTCCTCCAGCGTCTCCCGGCGCCCGTTTTTCTCACTTCCGGGCTAATGTTGAACACCCTAGGGCCATTTTCTTCAAGCCAAAACCACATATTTGTGTTGTACACACATGGTCGGACCCTAAAAAATGGTGCTCGGCCAGTAATTCTTCTTTTCATTTTTGGACCTCTCCTGGAGGTGGCTTGTTGTCTCTCCTGCTTCAGAGTTGCCAAATTCCAACCACAGAGCCTTGTTGTACACATATGGGAGGACACCACCCTTTGGTGCTCGGCCAGCAATTCCAAACTTCCATTTTTGCCCCTCGCCGGCCGGCCATGGGGGGTAGCCGGCAGCCACCTCCAAGAAAAGTGCCTAGCCTACCATGCTCCTTGAAACACATGCCCATCTGACCCATTGTTTCCCCAGGAAAAGATCTCAGATCAGGGGATATTTTGGAGGAACACTTGGGTGCATTTCCTCCACCTTTACACCTTTTTTGCCCATATAAGGACCTCCCAGCTCTGTCCCAAGGGTTAAAAAAATTTCCTCAAGTATACATACACATTTTCATCTTTATCTCTCATTTTTCCTAAGTTTGGTGCCATCTCTTCATCAACTTCAAGCACCACTACCACCACTCCATTTCCAGCAGCAAGGAGAGCTTTCTCAGAGGCTTAGAAGCAACTTTCCTCAAGCCAAGAAGTAGAAAAAAAGAGGTCTTCAAGGGTAAGTCTCAAATTCCCTCTTTTGTAGCACTTTCTTGCCTCATTTCTTAAGCCCACTTTCTTACTGTTTTGGGCTCCGGCCAGAACTGAAAGGGGCCTTTTTTTGAGCCATTATTCATGTTTGTTCAAGGGCTCAACCCTGTTTGAGCCCTCCATCTTGCACTTGTTTCAATATCCTCTTATATGCCATTATTTTGCATTGAATATTTGGCCTATGTGTGATCTGATTTGGAGCATCTCATGAACTGATATTGTGCTTATTTTGAGCCCCTATTCAACATTGAAGAAGGGCTCAACCTTGTTTTCATGCTCCATATGCCGCTTGCTTGGAATCCATGTTTTGCCCTTGTTTTTGCATGCTTCATCTAGCTTGTGAGTGATCTGTTTTCGAGAATAATATAAACTGTGAGTGGGCCTATTTTGAGCCTCTCTTCAACATTGAAGAAGGGATCAACCATGTTTGGCCTCTCTATCATGCACTTGCTTCATAATCTTTCATATTTACCGTAAACTTGCATGATTTGTTTAACCTACATGTGGTTTGTTTTGGAGCATGCCTTAAACTGTTATTGAGCTTATTTTCTGTCCCTATACAACATTGTAGAAGGGATCAACCTTGTTGGGGGTCTTCTTATTATACTTGCCATTATATCCCTCTTTGACCTCCATTTTGCATGCCTTTTTAGGCCTACCTAGCTTCTGTTTCCGGCCATGAGCAGTACTTAAAATATTCTTAAAATGACCCACTCTTCATGTTTTGTTAAGGGTCTTAGGCTGTTTGGTGAATGCTTGGCATACCTCATGTTTTGGCCCTTGTTGGCTTCATTCTTGCATGACATTTTCAGCATGTTTTCATACTGATTTGGGGGATGTCATCTACTGTAAATGTTCATATTTTTGGTCCCTCTTCATTGTTGTAGAACTTTATTTTTCATTTTGAGCATCGCATGCATCACTTGCTTCAATACCCCTCTCTTGGCCCCCATTTTTGCATGCCATTGTTGTCCTATCTATGCTCACTATTTCGCCATGTTTTGTACTGTAAAAAATGCTATTTTAGGGCTGCCTTGCTACTGTTTTGCATTCCATGTACCAATTATGCATATTTAGTATGGTTGTAGGCCATTTCGGGTGCTTAATATCGCATTTCGGGACCGTTTTGTGCATTTGGTGTCATTTCCCCACCTTTCGGGACTGTTTTGCATCATTTGTGAGTGCTGAAAATCCATTGGCATGTTTGCATACCATTCCCTATATCATTTCATGTTTTAATACGTCGCCTCGGTTTGCGTGCCCGAGTGCGCGCACTTCGAGGCACTTCATTTTTCATCCCTTGGCCTCTTATGTGAGTGTGGCTGAGGCCCTCTCATGTTAGTGTAAGCCCAATTTGCATTGTGTATGCCATTTCATACTTTAGTTCCATTGCCTCGGTTTGCGTGCCCGTATGCACGCATTTCGAGGCAGCCCATTTTCATCCGATGGCCTCCTATGTGAGTGTGGCTGAGGCCCTCTCATGTTAGTGTAAGTCCATTTCGCATCCTGTATGCCATTTTAGCCTCGTTGCATTCCGTATGTCATCGCCTCGGTTTGCGTGCCCGTGTGCACGCATTTCGAGGCAGCCCATTTTCATCCAATGGCCTCCTGTGTGAGTGTGGCTGAGGCCCTCTCATGTTGGTGTAAGCCCATATTGCATTGCATATCTCATTTTAGTCCTGTCGCATTCCGTATGCCATTTTCTCGGTTTGTGTGCCCGTGGGCACGCATTTCGAGACATCTCATTTTAGTCTCATTGTATATCATATTTCTGGTCGTTTTGTGTCTTTATGTCATCGCCTCGGTTTGCGTGCCCATGTGCACGTAATTCGAGGCACCTCATTTTAGCATCATTGCATCGTATATGCCATCGCCTCGATTTGCGTGCCCGTGTGCACGTATTTCGAGGCATCTCACTTTTATCCGACGGCCTCTTATGTGAGTGTGGCTGAGGCTCTCTCATGTTAGTGTAAGTCCAATTGCATTGCGTATGCCATTTCATGCCTTAGGATCACTTCTTCGGTTTGCGTGCTTGCATGCACGCATTTCGAGGCATCTCATTTGCATAGCATTATGTGTGTTAGGATTGCATGTCATGCATATTGCATCATGTTCGGGATAGGAGTTAGCCCGGGCACGGGAAACGAGGCGTGTTCCGTACTCCGAGTGACGGAACGGGTCTCAATTCCCAAGTCACCGACACTCCGGATTATCCATGATGGAGTTAGGTTTTGTTGTAGCATTCATCTACATTCATCCTATATTGAGTTGTGCAATCCGACTCCTCAGCCATCATGCATCGAGATGCGTGATTGGTGGCACGAGGATTGAGGCATGCATACATTTGTGAAATACATTGCTATGCCCCTTTCCTGCTCTCTGTTGCAGCAAAATGAAGAATCAGCAATTTTTCGAGACTTGGCATGCATTTCAAGAAAAAGTGCAAACAGAGGCTAATCGGGGCATCGTCGTGGATTTCAGCGCCAAGACAGCCCAATATGCATCATTCATCAGAATCGAGGCAGCCCCCTGGCTTGCATGCCAGTTTACAGTTTCTTTTCTTATTTAAATTGATTATTATTTAGGAATTTATATTTATTATTCGGACTGTATATTTATTTCCGACTGTACTATTCTTTCATTTCAGACTGTATTATTATTTATTTGGACCCTCTGCGCGAGGGCATAATTGTAATAAATGTGTGTGAGTGTGATGTATGTCTTCCAACCCCCACTTCTTTCTCCCTTTTATTTACCCGCTTATGATGGTTAGATTAGGGCATATTTCAATTAGCATACAGTATGACAGCATGTTTGCATCATTCATCTGTTTTACACGCACCGGGCTCGGCTCATCATACAAACTGCATTTGTATTTCAATTCCGAATTGAGTACGTGATAATTGTAGCATTTCATATGCCATGTTTAGAATAGCCGAGCCTGCTATAATTTGCATCTTTGCATGTGTTGCATTAGGCAATTCTGTATATTTAGGATCATGCATGATTTCTAATCGGTCTTTTGTTTTGGCTTTGAGTACTCGGTAAGTTTTATGCTTTAGCATCCTTGCATGCGTGTGAGTGTTGCCATGAATAGCATGCTTACCATGAGGCTAAATGCTTATGTGACATAACTGCCTTGAATGCCTGTGGGTGGAGGTTGAGTTACATGAATTGGGATAATTCATCAAATGTTTGTTTTAAGCCCACTAGATAGTGGCAAAACCATTGTTTTCTAAGCCCACCTGAGGGTGGCAAATTCACGTCTTAGCCTACCTACGGGTAGCACCATCAAACCATTTTCAAACAAACAAACATGAAGTGTTTTGTTCCAATTCAGGCGACCCAGTTTATACTTGTATGCTGTGCGCATCACATAGTAACCTAGGCTAATAACCAGAATAAGAACTCACAATATTTTCAAAAACAGATATCATGGTTAGTAGAGGCCGGTCTTTGACCGGGCGAGCGGGGGTGCTCACGAAGTGACCTTCCCCAATCGTACCCAAGTTCCCGAGCCGAGACAACTTTGGTGATGACGGACACGTGGCCTTTAGCACCGAGTCAGGGTTTCCTAAATTTCCCATTTTAAAATATTTAGGTGGCGACTCTGTATCTGGCAAAGCAGTCCATGTTTGGCACTTCTTTCAAAAAAATCTTTTTCTCAAAACGATTTGCTAGATTTAGACTCTTTGGTTCAAGATTAAGAACCGTGACATTTGAGTCCTTCGAACTGTAGTGACCCAATATCGAACCAGAACCGGGGGGGGGGGGGCTCGCACTCCCTTGCCCCGGGATGCGTTCGGGGACGTCTACACTTATCAGCGATGGACAAGGCTAAGCTTTCTATTGACACAACCCCGAAGCAGTTAGTAAGACTGGTGTTCCCGACTGGCATTTCACCGACCTTGACATTCACAGATAAAGAATTACCGCCTAAGGGCTCTAAACATAACAAGCCATTATACATCTCTGTGGAGTGTAGAGATAAGTGGATACCAATTGTCTTGGTTGATACGAGATCTGCAATTAATGTGTGTCCGTCGCATACAGCCTATGCCATCAGTTTGAAGCCAGCAGATTTCACACCAACAGCCCAGGTGATTCGGGGCTTATGACAACACAAGTCGGGAGGTGATAGGGACAGTACGGATCAGAACTTACATTGGCCCGGCGCAACAGGACATTGAGTTCCATGTCTTGGATGTTCCAGCCACTTTTAATCTACTCCTTGGATAACCGTGGCTGCACCAAGTGAGAGCTGTCTCTTCCACTTTACATCAGATGCTAAAGTACCCCCATAGGAAAGGGGTAGCAATTATTTTTTGGAACTCTTCCATACATCCGCCTCCAGAGGTTTCTACGCCGATCTTGGAAATTGAACACGGCGAGAAGGATGTCTTTTTGTCAGAATTCACCTTGGCTGAGGCTCGAGTAGTGCAGGATATGCTGGCTGTTGATGAGGGACTGTATGTCAGTGCGCAATCTGTCTACCTCATGAACAAGCTTCAACACATGCCCTGAATGGGATTGGGAAGAAGTGGCCAGAAGGGCGTTGCTGCCTTGGCCAAAGTGCCATACAACCCTTATACCTTTGGTTTAGGTTACACGCCTACCAAAGAGGATTGGGCAGGGAAGGGAAAGGAAATGGCCAGAAGAGCCAAGGCTAAGCAAGCCGGGAAGCACTACGAGCTGGTGCACAGACCTATCCAAGGAACCCTGAACGGACGCTTTGTCCGAGAGGGGGAAGATTTCCCATTTTGCAGCTTTCAGGAGCCATGGCTGAATTCCGAGAAGCGGCGTTTGCCCGACTTCGAGATATTTTTCGATCTTCAGTTACAAGGGAATGAAGTTGTAGAAGAGCAAACTGGCCCGCTAGCTGTGGCTGAGTAGTGCAAAGAGGATCTGGTCCGATGGCACAAAACTTGAGATACGAGCAGCATTAGCTTGTCTCCTCTCAGATCCTCAGATCACACCGGAGTGCTTGGGGGATGACTTCTCTGTTTCCATGATTGGAGATCAAACGGTTGTGGGCCCTTCTTCCGGCATTCTGGACCCATCTATCGCACCCTCTCTCGTTTAGCAGTACGACGCAGGCTTTTTGTCAAGCAATTCTGGGTCAGGTAGCGAACCAGAATCTGATTCCACAGAGTCTGTGGAGTCGAAATCAAATTCTAGTTCTTCTGAGTCAAAGTCCAATATTCCTAGGGTTGATAACCCGGATGTAGTTGTTTTGTCCAGGTCATCTTTTTCATTTTCTTTTGAGACGGTTATAACCGAAGAATCAGACAAACTAGAAGTTATTAATGAGAAAGATACCGTGGTTTCTGAGTACTTTTCTGTGCCGCTCGTTTATTGCATTAATTACGACTTTCAAAACTTTGATGAAAACGACGAGGAAGAAATTCCTCCAATTTGAAACATTTGATTGATTGAGAGAAGAAGAGGTTTGTAAAACCTTTGGTTGATGAAATCACTTCAATTAATGTTGGTACTGAGAAGGATCCGCGTCTGGTCCAGATCGGGTCGAGGTTGTCTTCGAAGGAACGCGAGCGCTTAGTCGCTTTATTAAAAGATTTCAAAGATGTTTTCGCATAGTCCTACGAAAACATGCCTGGAATCGATCCTGAGATTGTACAGCACCAGATCCCTCTTGACCCTGAGGCCCGAAACATTAAACAGAAGTTTTGGAGAATACGCCTGGATTGGGCTCTGAAAATCAAAGAAGAGGTCACCAAGAAAATATATGCAGGGTTCCTATTAGTATTTGAGTATCCTACTTGGTTGGCCAACATTGTTCTGGTGCCGAAGAAAGATGGCAGAATTCGGGTATGTGTGGACTTCAGAGATCTGAACAAAGCTAGTCCGAAGGACGACTTTCTTCTACTGCATATCGACGAATTTGTGGACTTCACCGCGGGACATGCGCTGCTTTCCTTTCTGGATGGGTTTTCCCGGTACAACCAGATTCTGATGGCACCCGAGGACAGGGAGAAGACTGCTTTCACCACCCCGTGGGGAACCTACTATTATAGGGTAATGCCGTTTGGTTTGAAGAATGCTGGGGCTACTTATCAACGGGCTACAACTACTATCTTGCACGATATGATCCACAAAGAGGTTGAGGTGTATGTAGACAACATGATTGTCAAGTCCAAGGAAAGGGTGGGCCATTACACCACCTTGAAGAAAATTTTCTAATGGTTCAAAGAGTATCGGTTGTGACTAAATCCTCATAAATATACTTTTGGTGTCACAATAGGGAAAATTCTGGGGTTCTTGATTACACAAAAGGGCATCAAAGTTGATCCTTCCAAAATCAAGGCCATCCTAGAAATGCCACCACCAAGGACATGAAAAAGAGGTGCGAGGCTTTCTGGGTAAAGTGCAATTCATAAGACGGTTTATTGCAAAATTAACCTTGACTTATGAACCACTATTTGGTCTCCTGAAGAGAGGAAAGAAGTTCCAATGGGATGACCAATGCCAAGTTACTTTCGAGTAGATCAAGCACTATCTCCAGAACTCGCCCATGTTGTCACCTCCAGAACCAGGGAAGCCATTGATTTTGCATCTGTCAGTAACCGACACGACAATGGGCTGCATGCTTGGGCAAGAATCTGAGGAGAAAGTGGAGAAGGCTATCTACTACCTGAACAAGAAAATACTGGAATATGAGACCCATTACACTCCGCTTGAGAAGGCTTGTTTGGCCTTGGTATAGGCTATCAGGAAGTTGAGGCACTACTTGTTAGCTCACTCCGTAATACTGGTTTCAAGATTGGATCCCATCAAATATCTCTTCAAGAAACCAGCGTTTACAGATAGGCTAGCCCGTTGGTTGTTTCTTCTCTCCGAATTTGATCTGAAGTACATGACTTGCAAGTCTGTGAAAGGGAGAGCGGTAGCGGAGTTCCTAGCCGATCACCCAGTGGAGGGAGATGAAGTAGTAGAGTATCTGTTCCCGAATGAGGCCATTATGCAGCTCGAAGAAGAGATTTGGACGATGTACTTTGATCGAGCATCTAACCAGTACAGGTATGGGATAGGGGTGTTGCTGATAGCACCTGACAATTCCCACATACCCTTAGCTTTCAAACTCCAGTTCAAAGTATCAAACAATGAGGCAGAGTACGAGGTATGTATCGCTGGCCTAGAAGCCACCCTGGAACTAGGGGCAAAAAGGTTGGACGTCATTGGGGACTTGAACCTAGTTATGTCTCAAGCGAAATGAGACTGGAAGGTTAAGAAAGAAAGGATGAAAATTTATCACCAAACCCTGGATGTTCTGATTCCTAGGTTTGAGAAGCTAACCTTCACGCATCTATTAAGAGAGAGCAATAGGTTCGCAGATGCTTTATCAACTCTATCTTCCATCATAGACATCCCTTTGGGAGTCCGAATGCGTCCAATCATCATTAAACAGAGGTATGTGCCGACCTATGAGCTGATTGCCGCAATAGACGAAGTACAAGATCAGAACCCCTGGTATCATGACGTCTAGAACTTCTTGGAAAATAAGGCTACCCAGGGACAAATGCCAAAGATAAGAGGGCAATACGACGAATGGTTGCTCAGTTTATCGTTTGCAGGGGAAAATTGTACAAACGGGGCCATCTTGGGATGCATAAACTGTGCGTTGATGCTGAAAAGTCAAAGCGCCTAATGGAGGTCATCCACGGAGGAGAGTGCGGAGCGCACATGAGCAGAGTAATGCTAACTCAAAAAATTCTCAGACAGGGTTACTATTGGTCAACCATAGAGGAGGATTATATTGGTTTTGTTCAGCGATGCCACAAATGCCAGATCCATGCAAATCGCATGAACATCCCACCGTCGAAGCTGTACAACATGACTTCACCGTGGCCATTTTCAGTCTGGAGGATTCATGTTATTGGGGCAGTTACTCCGAAGGGGTCAAACGAGCATAAGTATATCCTGGTGGCGATAGACTACTTTACAGAGTGGGTCGAAGTCCAATCTTATGCAGTGCTGAAAGCATCGCATGTAGCCAAGTTCATTAGGAACAATATCATCTGTCGCTATGGGGTCCCGAATGAGATCATTTCAGACAATGGTTCCCACTTCAAGAAGGAAGTGATCGATTTGTTGGAGAAATACAATGTGGCTTTTCATAAGTCATCCACATATCGGCCGCAAACCAACGGAGCTGTTGAGGCCGCCAATAAGAACATCAAGCACATTCTACAGAAAATGGTGGAAACCTATAGGGACTAGCCAGATAAGCTGTCATTTACTCTTTGGGGCTACCGGACATCAATTTGGGCTTCTACTAGGGCAACTCCGTATTTCTTGGTTTATGGGATAGAGGTTGTTCTGCCGATCAAAGTTGAGGTTTCGTCGCTGCAGGTAATGGCTGAGTGCCAGATAACGGAAGCAAATTAGCAGCAGAGCAAGTTCGAGGAACTTATGCTATTCGACAAGAGAAGGCTGAAAGCACTGTATCACGTCCAAGGTTATCAACGCAGAATTGCCAGGGCTTTCAACAAGAAAGTTAAGTCCAGGAATCTGAAAGAAGGGGATTTAGTGCTCAAAGACAACCGAGCTCTCATCCACGACCCTAGGGGCAAGTTCAGACCTAATTGGACTGGTCCTTCTACCATCTAGTCTATTTGGTCTGGTGAAGCTATCATTCTTATGGACCTAGATGGCCTTGAATTCTCCCAACCAGTCAACATGGACAAGTTGAAGAAATACTACCCCTGAGTGGCTCACTAGGTTGAAAACCCAGAAAGGGCGACCTAGGCAAAAGTTAGAGCACAAAAAATAAGAAAAACTGAGCTCGCAAGGTTGAAAACCCAGAAAGAGTGGCCTTGGCAAAAGTTAGAGCGCAAAAGGAGAGTGTTAAAACCCGAGTGAACCTTAACCGAACTACGTAAGGCTTGATTCCTATCTTCGGGATACGTAGGCAACTTTATTCTGAAGTCCAGCCATAAACACTTCCAAATCAACTGTGTCCATGCAATTGTCCTGGTCATCTTTGTCTATTCCACATCCAAGAGTTTGGTTATGACCTTCAATACACTACAGTGCTATTCAGACACGGGGCAACCTTCTAGTTATTGGATTTGGGGTTGTACATCTCAAGGATAGATTTCGGGCGTATCCAGTTGTGATCCATATCGAAAACGGTTTTGAAAAGTTTTAATAAAAGTTAATTTTGTTCAAATTAATCTTTTTACAACTTAGACCATTTTTGGACCAAACGGAAAATTTTCAGTACTCACGACTTTCAATTTCATCGATTTCAATACAGAGTTCTCCAACTCTCGATACAAATTGAAGTTGCTTTTTTTATTACATTTAAAAAGAAAACTTGAAAGTACAAATTAAAGCAACAAACTTGGGGCATAGTTCAATCAGGTGTTCCTACGCCCCCTCCCAGAGCTTGTGGAAGCTTCAGATGCCAAAGTAGGCCCGGTTTGGGCCTCATCTTTAAGCCAAGCTATGCATTCACCAAAAAGGGCACAACAGAAGGTGGGAGCGGGGGCCAGAAGTTCTCTTGTCCTCCATGCAGTGGAATACCGAGCTAGCTGTGTGCCTTGAATTGGAAATGAAGCTGGGTACTCTATCCCTTCTTCCGGGCAAGTCTGGTCACGTCCGAATTGACGCTTGAATCAGAATGGGAAGTAGAAGACACAGTGTGTCAAGCCAGCCAACTAATTGCCAGGCTGCCGGGACATGCTGTAACTCATCTCCGGCAGATCAAATAAAGGGCAATGCCAAGCGATGTCAACAGCAGACTTGCTGCACATCCAGTGGCACCACCATCCCTCGTTTGGGAAGTCAACTAGTCGAGGGCGAAAGAAATAGCCGCGCATTGAATACGCAGGGCAAGGGTCCACCACTTTCAACTTATCCATCAGCCATACCTGGGAAGGGATAAAAATAAGAGAGATTAAAAAATAGAGAGGTGTACGTGGAGAGAAAAAGCAAGAAAATGGTTTTTTTAGAGAAAAACAGAGCCTGATGGCTTAGTGATATGAGAAACACATGTGAGAAAGGTAAGAAACATTACCTACAGCAGTAGTGGACTCCCTATAAACTTGGTTGTCTCCCGGCAGTGGAAAACATCCAAGCCCATCAAAGTTTCAGCTACTATCAACCCAATGCAACTCTTGCCCTCTTTCAAGCTTTGGGCAACTTCAATCAAGTGAATGCCAGACCCACCAAAGCCAGGGGCAAGCAGAAAATGGGCCAACATACATAAGCAGAGGGCATGTTGCCGAAAACCTTGCCAGAGACAGTCGCTGCGGTTGCCGGCATCAGAAAACCAATGAATCAAGCTTGGGATGTCCAACTCCCCATTGTGAACCAAAGATCGGGCATCATGTAAAGTGAACCCGCACATCCTTCCTAAAGCTTGGATGTGGCCAAAATGAGACTGGGGCAAGATCTCCTCATCACGCTGGGACTCCATCAAAGCTTGAAATTCTTCGATGATAGGACACATCTCTTGTCTCCCGAAGCTAAACACATGTGTAACCGGGTTCCAACATCTAGCCGCAGCATGGAGGAATGGAAAACACAGCAGAGTACGGCTCAGCGGGAATAGTACGTTTAGCCCAAAACCTTGAAAATTTAACTTTTCTGAGCCATCTAAAGTTGCAATCCAATTGGAGTATTTCTCGGGGAAGAATGGTTCCATTTGGGGCAAAAATAGAGCTGAAATGAAAAAACCACGAAGCAAGAGCTTTTATAGAAGATAAGGAATTGAGTGGAAGGCAGGTGGCAACAATCTGGAGGTTCCTTACACTGATGGCCGATCGGCCACTTTTGTAGCCGACCGGCCATTACTAGTGGCTGACAACTGTTCTTTATGGCCGGCAGCATCTTTTTGTGGCCTGTGGCCTTCATTTTGCCTTCTGATCCTTCCAAGTGTTGAAAATGCCAAGAAACTGTGTTTATTCCACTCTTGGTGTATTTTCTCCATAATTTTGTCAAAATTGCTTATCGAGTTGTAGTTTTGCTTATCGAGTTGTTGCTTTGTTTATTGAGTTGTATTTATTTTGGTTGTTGAGTTGTTGTTTTGTTCATGGAGGTGTTTTGTGTTAGTTGGTTTACTACCTGACTAAGCAATTGCCAATACAATTTTCGATTTCCATCAATCCTGTTTTCATGAAAAGGTGCGATGTGATACGATGCTCAGAATATAAAATGCAACACTCTTGTTAATCAAAAGTTGTTTTCATTCCAGTCATGGTTTCTTTTTACAAAAAGAGTACAAGTTTTAAAGAAAATAAAACTGCCTATGGCTGTACAATGTGCTAACTACTAGTAAAAAGGAAACTAAAGCAAAAAATGTCTGAATCGACGCCAGCCACCTCAGGATTGAGAGGCCCTCTTCGTCCTCTTCCTCGGCTGGGCGGACTCAGAGCTGTCGCCATCGGCCCCGCTATCTAAATCTGAGCCGAAGCCCAATCTAGAGCTGCCTCCGCTCCCCTCCTCGGAGCCCTCCTCAGTGTCACCACCGCCCTCAGAACCCGAGCCGGTGCTGTCACCTCCACCCTCAGATTACTCTGACTGCAGGCTCGCTGGCTCCTCATCCTCATCTGTCTTATCATCCTCAGGGATAGGCTTTGGTGGACCGCTCGCAGCATGAGTACGTCTAGCTCCACATCAGCTGTGCGCCGGAGTCCCTCCTCTCTCTCTCTCTATGCTGTTTGAGGAGGCACTGAAGGTCCTGCTGTAGCTCCTGCTAGGGCGCCCGGAGGAACTGGCATTTGAAAAGGGACCTGAAAAGCACAGTTTGTCAAATGCATCAGTTATGGTATGCGAAAACGAGTATAATGATCAAATGCAGTGTGTGAGAGCAGTATGTCAATGTAGTGTTCTCAATGTAATAGATTGCAGTTGAAATGCTAATATATCAGCAGAAAACTTTGTGAAGTGCAAACTGAAGGAAACTTACCGGGATCCTATACAAGCTGAGTAGGTTCAGACTAGTTTAAACCATCCCCATAAGAGAAGCTGCCAGCTCGAGAGCCTGTCCGGTGTACTCTATGGAAGCCTGCAAATGTTTTGGGATGATTAGTGGTCTGTAAAGCATAATTGAGATGAATTTAATTGTGCAAAATGTAAATTATGATACATACCAGAGTCGGGCCTTGAACTCCGACGAGCTCGTGGCCAGCTAGTGCAGGCTCAATGGGAACCTGATAAGTCTCCCCTCTGGATCCCCAACAAGTCAATGTGGTGGGCAATTCCGGCCACCCCGCTCTCTCTCTCTCTCGTCTGGGAACTCCTCCTCTCATAAGCCCGGGGTGCCCTGGATCCCCTAGCTCTCCCCCTCGCAACTGGAGCTCTGGCTCTCCCACCTTCACGAGCGCCGATCAACGGTGGCATGAGAAATGTGTCGATGAAGGCAGTGTAATCGCCCTCAAGCCTGAAAAAGTCTGCATCTCAACCTTTGGTGAAGTCGATCATCTCCTTCGTGGTATACCTCTCTGTGATCCTCATGTATGAAGGAGGCGGCATCAGAACCACCGGCTCAGGCAAGCCGAGGCTCTGTCGCAGGAAGCGCTCCCCCAGGAACCACGCTCGACAAACTGGGCCCTCGAGCAAGATTCGAAATCGGGAAGCCTCTCAAGCACCCGCAAACTGATCTTTGACCCCAGCAGGCATCACTGCCCACGGTTGCCAGGTAATCTGCAAATAGTGAATAAACAGACTGTTAGCTGCCATTGTATATGCAATATGAAGTAAAGCTGAAATGACTGTAAGGTTTGAGTTACCTCTGCGGCGGTCACGATATTGAAGAAACGGCGGAAGAAGAAGAATGACTCTCAGGGCCTCCGCTGGCATCTCCCGTCATATCTGCGTAAGTATGGCACCATAGGTGGTATCTCTACCTCTGGCTCTGGGGCGAGCCTCGGAAAATAGGTATACACCCATAGCTGCAAAAAGTGGAAGGATAACAGTGAGTATATATCAGATGTGTACAAAGAATGTAAAGTAGTGCAGCATACAATGTGTGCAGTGTACAGAGAATGTAAAGCAGTGTAGTGAACAGTGTGTGCAGTGTTCAAGTAAAGCAGAAAATAGATTGTATGTAGAAAATGTACGTTGTGTGTGTGGTATGCAGGAAATGCGAGGCAAAAATGTAAAGTACGCAGGCCCTCCAGTAGCCTCCTAGCAGATGCCCGCTCCAGCGAGAAGAAGAGTTCATGTATCCATACAGTGTGGCCAAGCCTGCGCCGCCCCAGTCGCAGAGTCAGACGCGAGACAGGTCCACTAGTGCGCTCGTGAGATAGAGCCCGACGGTGTTCGCCAGGTCGGCAAACAAAGTAGTACCAAACAGGAACATGAGGAAGCCCCGTGCGTAGTACTCAGTCTCCTCGCCGGTCGTCGGTGTCGTCCCTCTGAAATGGTCGGCGAACTAGGTATATCGCACCATCCCTGATCAGGAGATGGGTGGGCGAATCCCCAGTAAGTAAATCTGGGCGGCCCTCCACTCGCCCATGTCGGTGTTGTAAGGAATCGAATGACCCCCTACTGCTATGCCAGTGAGCATAGAGAAGTCGAAGGGAGTCATCGTCATCTCCCTTGCTGTAGAGAAATGAAGGGAATCGGTGGTATCCCACCACCTCTCTACTAAAGCGCCCAGTAAAGGCTCGCAATGAGACGTATGAGGCCCATGCAAAATGCGCCAAAGCCAGCCTCGTCGACGATATGACGGACGGCATCAGGAAGCTCCATATACCACTCCCTCGCGGAGATGGTCCCGTATCTGCGAAAGGCATGTGAATCCCCCTGTAAGCAGGACAAACAGATTCAAGGCAGTGTGAGAAATCCAGTGCAGGGATATGGGATGAATAGGTAAAAGGCAGTGTGAGCTATGCAAGAAATGTGATCTACATTGCGAAAATAAAGAGGAAGTGTATACCTTAGAGGCACCGTAGGATAGATGTGACTTCGGCTCGCGTAGCAGGAGGTCTTTCGGTGCACCTCGCGCAAACCCCCTGAACTGGCGGATACCATCGGGAGGCAGCACGTGTACCTCAGGATGGTATGTCGCTAGGTCGAATGTTCGAATGCTGAGCTGCAATGGCTCAAACTCGGGATCCATCTCCATCCCCGAAGGAGCTTCGTCGTGTGGGATGTCGTCCGCCATCTCGAAGAAAAGAAAAAAAAGAGAACATATCACAACTACATCATTGTACAAAATTCATCAATGTACAAATAAATAATTACAAACATCAATGGACAAAATTCATTCTTGCACATCTACTGTGAAATTACACATAATAGATACATGAACTTCTTAACTCTCTAACCAATCTATCCGAATTCTCTTCATATAAGAAAAATGAAACAAAAAGGGATGAGCACGATTGCCTAGTAGGAATCTCATAGTTCTAAAACAATAACCATCCTATAGCTAGAAATGATCATGCATGCAGGGTGATACCATATAGTAGGTGACGTTTTATAATTTCAAAATATCATACGTAGAGTACCTTTTTCTCAAAATTTATTTAAACATATAGGGAAAATCTTCAACCATAAAAATTATCTCTTATCATCCGAAAACTATAAATCCTTTTTGGAAACAAATATGTTTAAGGAACAATATCATTTTATATTTATTAACCCATTCCAAAATATTCCTCATTTAATTTCATTCTTAACATTCATCTTTTTATTTCCATTTTCCCTTTTTAGTAATTACATTTATTATAACATCATAACCTCAAGTTCGAGCGCCCTTAATACTCTAAAACAGCCCTCATACACCCTATTCCCACTAGTCTATTCACATTTGATATAACTCTTTAACATAAAAATCCAAATCTTCTTTATATTCAATAACAGTTATCCTACATTCAACTCCTACTTGTCTAACAACTACATCACATCCACACTTGCATTATCAATTATAATTCAACATATCACAACTACGTCACATCCACAATTGCGTTATCAATTATAATTCAACATATCACAAGGATAATAAACCCTTTTAATTCAATTTTTCCATTAATTACAAAACAAAACTCTTAATCTTTCCTTATAGTTACAAACAACCCGGTGAATTCATTATCACCAACCCCTTATTCAATTACTATACCCTTATCCATTTCCTTTTCAAATAATTTCTATATACATTCCCCTTCCATGCCAAATTACACACCAAATCATAATATCATAAGTTCATCACAAGTCACACTTATTATCACCGATTCAATGCATTTCACAACACATTCCACCTTTTGCCAACTTGATACGGCGGGATAGTGGGCACCCAATTCATAACACCCTCCATATTTTGCCGGCTATTATACGGCGGGAAGTGAACTCCCAAAAATCATTTTTTGTCAAAAACCATACTTTTTTCACATTTACCGCCTGTCATACGGCAGGACGTGGACCCCCAAAAACATTTTTCAACTTTAAAAGCATCCCCATATTTGCCGGCTATTATACGGCAGGAAGTGGGCACCCAAAAATATTTTCAAAACAATCCATTTTTTCACTTTTGTCAGCTATTATACGGCGGGATTATATGGATACCCAAAAATCATTTTTCTACTTTTGTTAGCTATTATATGGCGGGACTATGTGGACACCCAAAAATATTTTTCCCATATTCGTCCAGCGATAAGCCTAGACAGGGCATTTTGACACCTATAATTCAAAACCACCCCCACATTTTTCAGCTATTATACGGCGGGACATGGGCCCCCAAAAACATTTTTCAATTTTAAAACCATCTCCCATATTTTCCAGCTATTATATGGCGGGACATGGGCCCCCAAAAATATTTTCGACTCCCCACGCGGGTAACATAATTTAAAATATCAACATTAAGAATTCAATTGCAATTTTTATATAAATTTTCAAACTCTTTAAAATTTCAATTAAATTTGTACATGTATAATTTGACGCCTCAATTTCATGATACTAGTTTCAATTTAAGCAAAACCATCATATATCTTCATGGACCAAACTAGGATTTTTAAGAGAAATTAAAGTTTTTCACAAAAACACATTTTATTCCAACCCTTCCATTGCTTTTACGCCCAAACTCATGACCCAAGATCACGACCCAACTCTTCAAACCCTAACCCCCAATCTCATGATTAATCACAATATGCATAAAAATATAAACTTTGTATTTATATAAAGAAAATACTACAAATCTATCTATAAATAAGGGTATTGAAAGAGAACTAGAAACCCCTACCTCTTAAAGCAAAGAGAGATAACAACCCAAAAATTACCGGCAACGAAACCACAAGCTATTCGAATCAAAATGAAGCCCTTGAAGAGATCTACAATCTTTCTCAAAGGACCTTGGTGAAAAGATCACTTTAGGTGAGTAGATCTAGAAATCTTAGTGAAAAGGCTTGAGTTTAAAGAGAGAGAGAGAAGAGAACTCATGGTGTAGAGAGAGAAAAGAGGAGAAAAAGTGAAATGAATATATGTTTGGAGCCTATTTATAGTAGCAAGGTAATAATAGAACAATAGTCCCAAAGTCAAATGAAAAGAGCAAGTCAAAAACCCCCCAAACAGTAGGGCCCAAACCAACCCAAAAATCTGAAAATTACATGCAGGTGTTAACCCTTCCGACAGAGGTGTCAACCCTTCAGGAAGATTGCTGAGACACTAATGTTTGCAGAGGACAAGGTGTCGACACCTCCCAAATTGGTGTCGACACTAATTTCAGTAAACAAACCCCAGATTCAGCAATAGACAAGGGTCGACCCTTGAGGTCAACAACAAAAGACAAGTGTTAACAATATCAAGATTGGTGTCGACCCCAGAATAAGATTTCTAAGTTCCCAAAAAACTTTTCAACGTAAACAAGCGTGAATGAACAATCCCAACAAGTTTAAATCAATTTATACTCCTCCAAAACCAAGATACAATAACACCAAAGATTCTCAAGATAAAATAAAGAATTCAAATACGTTTGCCAAAAGCTTTAAAGGGTATAAGTGCTACAATTACCAATGTGCTGAATAGGCAAAGATAAACCATTACCAACTTGAACTTGTTCTTGACCCTGATAGGCTTGATATTGATGAAGATTGGACAAATCATTAGTTAAATGATTTGTGACTGTAGAGTCAAGATACCATGGAGAAGTAGAAGAATCTGGAAAATTCTGAGAAACAGATGCATTATATGCTCTAGAAGAGACTTGAGAGGACTGGTGATGAGGAGAGGAAGAAGAAAAAGGCTGAAAATTAGGATCCATACAATAACAGCAATCAAAAGTCAAATGTGATAATTTGCCATATATTTGACAACCAGATCCAAATGAATCATAGAAAAAGTGTCTTTATCGACTGCGATTCAATAATTGGTAAACCTACCACCTCTGGAACCTCTGTATTGAGAGCGACCTCTTGAACTAGATGGAAAGCCACGATGTGATCCAACATTAGAAGTATTGTAAGACTCAAAACCAGTAATTGAAGAAGATTGAGATCCTTTAGTTGTTATTGCATTATAGGCCACATGGAGATCATGTCCAGTGGAATGTTTGAGTTTACTTTCAATATGAATCGACTCTGAACATAAAAGAGAACACAGATTTTCATCAAAAATGCTTCAGAACAAGTTTAAATATAGGTTTTGAAAGAGTTATATTCTTCTGGTAAGCCATTCAAAGTCAGAAGAACTAGATCTTTATCATCAACTAGAGTAGAGGCCAAAGCCAATTAAACAGATATTGTTTTGATTTGTGAGAGATAATCTTCAATCAAAGAAGATTTCTTACTGGTACTTTGAAGTTTGTTCTTTAACTGATGCATGTGCGATCTGGAAATTGAAGTGAATCACTTCCCAAGAGCTTGCCATACTTGATCAACATGTTGAAGATAAAGAACAAATAAATAGATTGATAATGACAAAGTTACTGTGAGACAACTGAGAATGTGTGCATCAATTGTTTGCCATTACTGATATTTAGGATTAGAGATTGATTTTCCACCAAAATCAATAATCTCTAAAGAAGGACATGGATTGGATCCATTAACGTAACCAAGAAGACCTGTTGCTCTAAGCACATTATGCATTTGATTCTTACATATCAAGTAGTTAGTTGAATCAAGCTTTACAGTTACCAATGAATTGAAACTTGAAATGAGCAGAGCGAGATTTGAAAGCAGCGAAGCAGAAGCATGATCCTCCATTGATGGATCTTTAGTTGCACGCAAGAGCTCCAAAGCTTTGATACCATGTAAAAAGATTGAATCATCATATTTTCATTATGCTTAATCAACTATTTACAAGATATTTATATTGATTCCTAATACATCACTCACATATATATGTATACATCACCCTAACAGTTATTCTAACCATATTCTAACTAACTGAAGAACCTAACTACTAGAACTTGTACAGTTGTTCTTACGCAATCTTCTATCCATACATGCTTGTGAGACAGTTGGCGTCACAGTCCATTTCTAAGGCTGCAAATGAGTTAAATGAGCTACCTTATCATATATACATATATATAATCATATATGTAATATATATAAACAGTTTCAAAATAGATATCAAAGAAAAATCAATACTAAACGTAATTAATTTATCTTCTTTTTTTTTTCCTTAATCTAACCACAACATGCTTATATTTAATTTTTGAAAATAATTTTTTCTATAACTTCCATTCCTACTTTTATTTTATTTTTTTCAACTGAATAAAATAATAAATAATTAGAATCACTTTTAATTGTATGTTACTATTTTTCTTTTCAAGTTAACTATTATTATTAATGTCAAATTGAGTGCTTATTTTACTATGTTATAAATTAATATCATATAAAATCATTATATATTTATTTCAGTTACACTTTTATAGCACGATAGGATTAAGATTATTAAAATACACATAAATAATTGAAATAAAATTATTATATATATTTGTTTAAATAACAGTTTTATAGAATGATAAAGTTAAGATTATCAAAATAAATAATTAGAATTATTCTTTAATTTTAAATAACTTTTTTTCTCCAATTTAATCATTATTTTTAATATTAAAATGAATATTTATTTTATTATATTGAAATTAAGAACAAAAGTATCATACATATATATATATATATATATATATTACACTTTCGTAGTTTAACATAACGAAAATTGCACTGCATATTTTGTAATATATTTTTTAAAATAATTCTATATATATAAAGATAAATATTATTCTTTTGTATTGCATATATTGCAATATATTTCTAAAACTAATTTATATGTAGACATATATAAATAATTTAATTTAATTTTATAAAATATTATTTGAAAAAAAAAAATTAACCCATGCATCGCACAAGTCAACTACTAATATATATTATTAACAATAGTATTTTTCTTATACTTGGATGACATATTGTAAGTGTTTACTTTTTTTTAAAAGAGTTACGTTAATATATATTTTCTTAATTATATATAGAATTTTACACAAACTCAAACCTAATTTAAATGATACTAATTTTACTTATTTTATATGGACTCTATTTGACAAATATTTGTTTTCCATGTATTTTTCATGGTAAAATGAGATACTCCACAAACCAAATACCAATTTTGTTGTTTCATGTTTTTCTTCTTTATTCTTTCAAGGGTATTAGGATTTTTTTTTTTAAATGCTAAATTTTATTTTTTTTTCCTTATTTTCCCATTCATTATTCTATACCCAATACCAATTCTATATTATATTATTCTATATTATGAATTTGTCATTTAAATTTTATAGTTATTCTATATATGAAATTATACTTCATTTCCTATATTATTTTATATAATCACAACTCACGTGAGAAAAAACTTGCACAGCGATGATACTTTCGAGAAACTTCTAAAATTTATATTTACTTCTTGAGTAACAATAAGTTTTTTTTTTTTATGTTTTGATATCATATTACAGATGATTAATTACTTTACATACTGAGATTTATCTATCATTTGGATATTTTCATTATTTTTTCTTTTTGGATTTAGATGTTGTTATTTTATTCTTTCTTGGTTAATCGTTGTTGAATTTTTTTATATAGTTGATATTTTAATTTAATTAAGAGTGTTTATCTTACAATCTTATAATTTAATATATATATATATATATATATCATATAAAATCATTATATGATAATCCAATTATAACATATTTATATTTAATTTTTTAAATAAATTTTATTTAATTTATATTTCTACATATTTTTATTTTTTAAATGAATATAAAAGAAAATTAAATAGTTAGAATTTCTTTCAATTTTATGTTACTATTTCTTCTTCTAATTTAACTATTATTTTTAATATCAAAATGAGTATTTATTTTACTATTTTATAATTTAATATATATTATACAAAATTTTTATATGATAATTACACTTTTATAATACGATAGAACTAAAATTATTAAAATATACAAATAATTTAACTAAAATTAATATATATAAGTATTCAAGTAACAATTTTATAGAACAATAATAATAATGTTATCAAAATAAATAATTAAAATCATACTTTAATTTTAATTTTGAATTAAAATTAAAATTGTTATTATTCTTTTATAACACACATTATACCATCAAATAGTGTTTGGAAAAAGAAAAAACAATTTCACGTGGATTGCACGGGTCAACTGCTAATATTACTATATAATGAAGAAAAAAATACAACATCTCCAACTTAATACCATACTAATAACTCCTTCACTCAAGCAAACGAGGCCACAAAGTATTGTAAGGGTTTGAGCCCGAGCCCAGTAAATCTTGAGAGGTGTGCATGCTCAACCAGTATTTGACAGGAGCTCGAGCACTGGCTGCATTTTGATAAATTGGCTTAAGAATTTGTCTATACATGCATGAATGAAAGCACCGTTGTCACTAAAAAAGGTGGCAAATTGTTAGATAGCATACAAATCAGATTAGTCAAACTAGTTTCGTGACATTTAAGAAATATGTACTCTAATCTTTTAGATTGAAGTTATTGCTTAGGATCCCATCTTGTTCCCCAAAGGTGGTTTATGGTTCATCCAAAATTAACTTGTAAATTGTAACTAAAGTTTGCAGAGATATAATACAAGGAAATAAATTCTCAAAATCAATTTTAGGAGAGTAAATTAGACCACTAATCTCTTTACCTTTTTTTTTTTTTTGGTCAATTTAATTCATGTAATTCTAATATCATTAATTTTACCACTTAGTTTTTTCACATTATCTTAATTTAGTTCAATTAATAACACGATCAACATTTTGAACTGAAATCAAGAACAAAATGATCCCAAAGGGGTGGACCGACAATCCATTACCACCAAATTTGATGGAAACTATCTTAAATCACTTTAATTTGGTTGCACCCAAATTTAGTATTCACCAGATTTTATTATATTTTTGGATAAATTATATTTTTCACTCTTTAACTTTTGTATAAATTGTATTTTGATCCTCACATTTGCAACATTTACATCCTTATAGGTCAACTCATGTTTAAACATGATTCTCCTATCATTACACCGTTTAAAATTTGAATAAAAGTTGAAATATTAAAGACCAATATGAAATATGAATAAAATTTAGAGGTGAAAGTGTGATTTGTCATATATTTTTCTTCATTGCCACTAAAATTTGTTTACGTGAACAATTTTTATGTTCAAATTTTTAATAGTAAGTGACGAGAAAATCATATTAAAACACAAATTGAAACTTCAATAGTTAATTGTTGCAAATAGAAGATAATAAGGGATTAAAGTGAAATTTGAGTAAAAGTTAAGAGAAAAATAAACAAGAATCATGATTATTATTTGATAAACTTGTTTAAAAACTATTTAATTTTTTTTATATATAATAATTGTGTGTGAATTCCTATAATTTTGTAAGTGTGAAATCTTATGCATTTGCGTCTATCTATAGTAGTATAATATTTCATTTCCAAATTCCTGTCAAGTGTATAGTCTGCGGACTATACAACTTCAATAACCCTAAGTTTTCAAATTTTGTTAAAAAATAAAAAAATAATAATTTTATGAAAATAATATTAATATATATATATATATATATATATAATTTTAACAATTACATTTGTTCCAAAAAAAAAAAATACAAAACGATTTTTTTTTTTTTCACCAAACTAATTTTTATTAAAAAAAAAAATTGATAGTGGGTCGTAAGCAGGTTCGGAAATTAGTGTTGGTGTAATAATAAATAAATAAATAATGAAGCCAAAAATAAATATGAGTAATAATCATCACCAAAATTTATATAGTTTGACAAATTTTAGCTACATGTACCGCTCTTTCATCCATTATATCAAATATGCACTTACACAATATCACCCACTATCACTAAAATAATATTGACAACATCATGTCTTGAAATATATGGTTATATATTATTCATACTAAGATGTGATAATCTCGTTTTCTTTAAAAATATTTAAGCTTTTCACAACTGACAAAACGTTCACACCTTATAACCAATTGTAGAACATTTTATATTAATATGTCTCTCTCAAAATACAACCCAACTTATGATCCTGTTATTCTAACCAAGTGATTTCAAATCTCTATTATATAAATACCTTTACAAATTAACCTGCAAACCTCTCCCTACAATACCCAAATATTAAAAACACCATTACAATTACATTACTGAACCACCAGACTATCCATTTAATTATGCCCCCAAAAGCTATTATAAATCATGTCCCTGCAAAACTCATTGCTATACATTTAATTATGCCCCTGCAAACCTCATTGCCGAAAAGTTATTTTGTCTTAAATCATTGTCACTGCAGTAAATACTAAACCCTTGTAGGAGTTTTATCTCATTCCAAAATGAACAACTGACATAATGTTTGTTGATTAGAACGAAAGAAAATTAGAATAGAATATTCAATTTTTTAGCTTTCATGTAAGAATGAGTCTGAGTGATTAGCGTAGAGTTTATATATAAAATAAATCGAAAAAACGTTGATGATAATTTTGGGTAATTTTTAAGTTTTTTTTTTTTTAGAGGGGAAAAACCCAAGGAGAATTACAAAGCTTCAGAAAAAACTAAAGGAAATACATTGGAAGGGACTTCTTCCATCCAGATAGATGGTCCAGGACTCTTAAGTGCCAACTGAGCTAGGCTATGGGCAACACGATTGCCCAGGCGAGGAGTATGAGAAACATTCCATTGTCGAAAGCAACGGCCCTTTGCAATAGCGTCTTGAAGGATATGACCGTATGAGCATAACAACGGGTCTGCAGCTTGAAGAGCTCGAATGATGTTGAGTGAATCCCCTTCTAAGTGAACATCAAGAATGCCCAGGTCCATAGCAAAATGCACCGCTCGTTGAGCTGCAAAAGCTTCCGCACAATTTGCATCACCCCAGCAATCAATCCTCTCTGACAAAGCCGCAAGAACCGCACCAGCGTGATCCCGAATAATGACACCAACTCCAACTGCCTTGAGGTGATTGAACACAGCACCATCAAAATTAACTTTGTAAAACCCAGCAATTGGAGCGACCCATCGGACAGGATTCTCAAAGATTGGTGCACTTATGGGTCGATGATTCGCAAGAGAGAAATCGTGTAAAAGTTCACACACCCAAAGCACTATATCCTCCGCTGAGCGAACGACTTCATTGAAGACGGCTTGATTGCGAGCGCTCCACAAACCCCAACAAAGCGAAAAAAATAGGCCAAGTCCATATTCATCAACTCTATTGCCAATCACCGAAACCCATTGAGAAAAATCTGTGCAATTCCAAGATTGAACTTCAAATCGCAACGGACTTAATTCCCACACCCTTTTCGCAACATGACAATCACGAACACAGTGCAACAAAGTCTCTGGACAGTTGGGACAGAGTACACAATTTCCAGCCACAAAGACATGCCTACGACGCAATAAATCGGAAGTGGGGATGATGTTCAAAGAAGCTCTCCACGCAAAAAATTTAATTTTGTTCGGAATTGGAAGATGCCAAAGTTTCTTCCAAAAGTGTTTTTGCTCAAATCCTCCATCCGAAGAGCCGGGATGATTATTTGAGCACATAAGAGCAACTTGTAAATGATAGGCCGATTTTACCGAAAAAAGACCATTCTGAGTGTAATGCCACACTAACGTGTCAGGAGGTAGAACTGGGCATAAAGGAATTTGTTGAATAGCCTCAACGTCAATCGAAAGAAACAACTCTTTGCAAAGGTCTAAATTCCAGCAACGCCGAACCGGATCAATAATAGAGCAGACCATTCGGTGGTCGTCACCTGCTGGAGAAGATATTAACTGAAAAGAGTGTGGCCTAGGAACCCATTTATCACCCCAAAGATGAACACTTTGCCCATCCCCTATACGCCATCGAAGACCCGCCCGAAGCAATGATTTAGCATAAAAAATGCTGCGCCAAGTGAAAGATGGATTAGATCCAATCGAAGACGACAAGAAGTCTGCATGAGGGTAATACTTAGCACGTAGAAGACTGGCCAATAACGAATTAGGAAACTGCATCAAGCGCCAGCCTTGCTTTGCAAGCATGGCTTTGTTAAAAGCCGCCAACTGCCTAAAACCCAACCCACCACCCCACTTTGGTGTACACAATGCCTCCCAGCTCTTCCAATGTATTTTCCTGGTATTGTCAGAATGCCCCCACCAGTAGCGACTCACCATGGAATCCATCTCAGAACATAAAGTTTCCGGAATGCGGAAACAGGACATAACATAGGTTGGTATGGCCTGAGCAACTGCCTGGATCAAAACATGACGACCTGCGCCAGATATGAACTTTTCTTTCCAGCCGTTGAGCCGTGACCACAAACGATCTTTGATAAACTGAAACACCTCACGCTTGGTGCGCCCAACCAAAAACGGAAGACCCAAATATTTGCCGTTCACCACCGTAGTGCCAACATGTAAAACCTGACGAAGTTCCTCTCTTAATTCCGCCCTCACATTAGCACTGAAACTAATAGATGTCTTGCTAAAATTAACCTGCTGACCTGAAGCTAATTCATATTTTTTAAGAATGCGCTCAACCGTCAACACTTCCTCCACAGTCGCATTACCAAATAAGAGGCTGTCATCCGCAAAAAAAAGATGTGAAATCTTCGGGCTGCCTCGGCATATGCCTATCCCAGTAAGTCTATTGTCAAGCTCTGCCTGCCGAATCAACGAAGAAAGACCTTCCGCACAGAGGACAAATAGATAAGGGGACAAAGGACAACCTTGACGTAGGCCACGACAAGGGCGAAAAAATCTTGTGGGTTTACCATTCAGAAGGATCGAATACGAAACTGTCAAAACACACCGCATAATAGTTTGGACAAACCGGCTATCCATTCCCATCTTTAACATAATTTGGCGAAGAAAATCCCATTCGATACGATCATAGGCTTTGCTCATATCCAATTTTAATGCAAAGTGCCCCGTACGGCCATGCTTCTGATTTTTCATGTAATGAAATATTTCAAATGCTGACAAAACATTATCGGTAATAAGACGCCCAGATACAAAGCCGCTTTGATTGATGGAGATGACAGAAGGCAACACAAGCTTGAGCCGATTCGCCAGAACCTTACTAATCAGCTTGTAGACAACATTGCACAAACTGATTGGACGAAAGTCAGACATTTTTTTCGGATTCGGAACCTTCGGAATTAACACAAGAAAAGTGTCATTAATAATGTTCATAGGCTCGTGTCGATTAAGAATTCCCAAGACAGCCCCAGTTACTTGTGACCCAATATTCGGCCAAAAACGTTGATAGAACAATGCATGTTTACCATCCGGGCCCGGCGCCTTTGCGGGATGCATTTGAGCTAAAGCCGTGTCCACCTCGGCAGATGTGAATTCACCACCCAACATTCTATTTAAATCAGCGGATACCCTCGAGGTAGTAGTGTCAAGAACATCTTGAATACCCTGAGGGGTTTCCGAGGTGAATAGATTTTCGAAATAGTGCACAGCGATATCCTCCATTCGACGTAAATCAGTACACCATAGTGATTGCTCATTTTCCAGACCCAAAATCAATTTCTTTTTATGCCGCTGGTTTGCTTTGGCATGAAAAAAAGAAGTATTGCGATCGCCATCTTTTAACCAATTGGCACGAGAGCGTTGACACCAAAATATTTCCTCTCTATGTAGAAGTTCGTCAACATGTCGACGAAGAGCAAAAAAAGAAACCCGTTCCGATTCAGACATGGAAATCAGGCCCTCTAGTCTTTGAAGCTCTTTGATTTTATCACTAATGGTATGCTGAAAGGCGCCAAATTTTCGACGCCCCCACGTCGATAAACGGGCTCCAATGACGTCAAGGTTTGATCGAACACCTTCCATTGTAGGAGTCGGTTGCCGTAGCCAATTTTGAAGGACAATAGATTCACATTCATCATCCCGCAACCACATTGCTTCAAAACGATAAGGCCGACGCCGTCCACAATGAGCCACTGGGATATTTTTTGAGCCTACTAAATCAAGCAATAAGGGGTTGTGATCTGAAGTAGTGCATACCAGATTATGTACCGCTGCCAAGGGAAATAATTGCAACCACGCCAAGGTAGCCACACCACGATCCAACCTCTCCCGAATGAGTCCTTGCTGCCGGTTATTGCTCCATGTGAATTTGGGTCCACGATAGCCAAGATCCGCTAAAGAACACTCTTCAAGAACATGTTGAAAAGCATTCATCTGGACACCACTACGTTCACCCATGCCAACCTTTTCATGCGAGAATAGAATTTTGATTTTAACAGAGCTCTAATAACAGAGCTCTAATGAATTCTAATGGAGTGAGTCTCACTCTGATGTGATGTTTTGATTTTAATTTTTTTTTGAATTATTTTTTTATTCTCTATCACATCATCAGAGCTCAATCAGAGCTCTAAAATTAGAGGGATGAATCATTGCTCTTAAAAGATAGAATCATTATTTCATTCTATTTCATTCTAGATAATCCTTACATTTTGGTTTTTAATTTTAAATTTTGTGACAATTTAGTCTAACTAATAATGTTGTTAGTGTTTTTAACGAAAAATTATCACCAAATTAGTTGAGATTAACTCACTGACCTAGCTTTTGGGAAGCAAATAAAAAGCTAGCTTTTAACTTTTTACCCATTTTGAGTCACATCACTTCTCACATTTTTTACCTACAAAAAGATAAAATAGACTAAAAAAACCAAAAAGTCAATTTTTTAACTTTCCAAAACACCACTAAATTTAGTAAATTTATAATTTTACTCTAAAAAATATGACACATGCACTTTTATAAAAAAAAAAATAAATAAAAATGTTACGAGTTGTAATTAATTTGCTTAAATTGAAACTAAATCATAAATTTAAAATCAAAATTAAATCAATTAAAATTATAAAGTCCAAAATAACACAATGACCAAAGTAAATAAACTCTTGTCACAATTTACCCTAAACTAAACATAACGATGTGACAGACATAGGTTTCATAAGATAGTCCATAAATTTTAAAGCAATATTACGTCCGGTTGAATTTTTTCATAGAATTTAATTAGACATATAAATATGTGATTTAGATTTAATCCATATATGTACCTTACAATACACCAATCTTAATCATTCAATTTCATTTTAGACAATATTCTTGACAATTTGTTTCATTTTAGTACACAACATTAACTCAATCACACATTTTGGGTGTGTTTGATTGGACAGACTGGATAAGGGAGGATTAGAATCTATCGCACTTGAGTCCTGGAACTGTGAATCCCCAGATTATTTGGTTGGATTGGATATGTATCCTGTGTTTGTTTTTTCATGAAATTAGATGTCTGAAAAGGACTATTTTTAATGAATCCAACGTTTATTTGGAAGGATTACAACCCCAATAGTGAATTGGGGATAGGGGGGATTATTTACTATTGAGATTGTAATCCGGGGAGGCTCTTTATCCAGTATTTTTTTTTTTTAGTCCACCGGACATGGAGTCCAGCCGGACTTCTTATCTCCCATATAGGAGACTATTGTATCCTGGGGGAGGTATGGGACAATTTTTGAGGAACTATCCACTGTTGGGATTAGGTGATGAAATAACTATTTTGACCCTCTACTATTTAATTATGTATTATATTCAATAAAATTTAAATGTCTCAATTTAAAAATAAAATAATTTTCTTTAACTTTTTATTGATGTTTGATTTATTTAATTTTTTAAAATAATTTTTTATAGATATTTTATTGATGTTTTATTTTAAAATTTTGTTTATAATTTATTCAATTTCATTATTTAAATTTTAATAGATGTTTTATTTAATTTCATTATTTAATTATTATTATTATTAAAAATAAATTTATTGAAAATTTTAATTAAAAAAATAACATATATTTTTATTGATATTTTATTTATTTAATTTAAAAAAAATTATTTAATTGTGTAAAAAATAAAATAAAATAAAATAAAATTTTATTTAATCTAGCTAAAAAATTAAAATATTAAAGATATGTTTAATATTGATATTACTTAGTAAACAATTAAAAAATGGTAAAATAGTCTTTTATTCATTTATCTTATTCAGTCCGTCCAACCAAAATTAGATTCACTAAAAATAGTGCTTTCTAGACATCTAATTCCATGAAAAAATAAACATATGATACATATTCACTACAACCAAATAGTCCAGGAGAATTACAGTCCTAGGACTCAAGTCCGATGGATTCTAATCCCCTTTTATCCAGTTCGTCGTGTGTTTGTTTTGAAGGATTAGGGTGTGGGATTTGACTATTAATCCCACCGGACTAATAGTCCGTTGTTTGTTTCAAAAGTTTTGCTCCGGACTATTAGTCCCATATTTGTGGGACTATCCTATCCCATGGAGGAGGGTGGAATAGAAACCATGAGATAACTCATCCCATGGGATTAGACAATGAAATTACATTTTTGTCCTCTAGTATTTAATTGAGTATTATATTTAGTAAAATTCAAAAAAAATTTAATGTCTCAATTTAAAAATAAAATAATTTAATTTGATTTTTATTTTTGTTTTATTTATTTAATTTTTTAAAATATTTTTTTATAGATATTTTATGGATTTTTATTTTAAAATTTTGTTTATATTTTATTTAATTTCATTATTTAAATTTTAATAGATGTTTTATTTTATTTCATTGTTTAATTATTATTATTTAAAATAAATTTATTTAAAATTTTAATTAACAAATAACATATATTTTTATTTAATTTATTTAATTTATTTAAAATAAATTTATTTAATTGTGCAAAAAATAAAATAAAATAAATTTTTATTTAATCTAGCTAAAAATAATTAAAATATTAAAGCTGTGTTTAATATTGCTATTACTTAGTAAATAATTAAAAAGGATAAAATAGTCATTTGAGTATTTCTCATTCTCCATAATATTCCAAATAAACATTGGATAACTAAAAATAGTCCAATCCAGACATCTAATCCCGTGACTAAACAAACATAGGATACAAATCCAGTCCAATCAAATAGTCCGTGGATAATGTATCCCAAGACTAATAGTCCGATAGATTAGAATCTTTCCTTATTTAGTTCGTCTAAACGAATACACCATTAAATCTTAATCATACAATTTCGTGCAAATTACCATGGTACTTCTTATACTTTAGTTTTTATGTTATTTTAATTCCTATAGTTTCAATTAATTCTATTTTAATCTTAAATTTATTATTTTATCTCAATTTAATTATTCTATTGCAATGGCCTTGAGGCCTCGTTTTATAAAATCACTTTTTAGTCTAAAAGTTAAAAAGTCACTAAAAAATCAAAAAACAAACAATATATACCAAAAAGTCAAAATTTCTCTTTTCTCTCTACTTTTTGCACATCATTTCATAAATAATTAAAAATTCATTCTAAACATATTAATTTTTTTACATCATATTTTAATTAAAAAATCAAAATATTATTAAAAAAATATATTCTCAAATGAGGCATAAACCAGCTTTTTCACTATGTATGTGCATGTTGTCTCTCACTTCCTCTTGCTTTTTGGGTTGGTAGTGATGAGTCAGTCCATAGCTTTAGATGACTGACAAATATGCATTGTCTAGCATAGCACACTGTAGTCGGAGAGTAAAATTTCTTAAACGCACATGAGCTTGAAAAAACAAGAGTAAAAGAATGTCAGAAAATAAAAGAAAGAAAAAGAGAATTGTACTCTCCCTCAGAAACTACCTAGAAATTTACTGGTAACTTAATTTTTTGTTTGAATCTAAACTATCTCACAATACACTAAATAAATTTCACCCACACATGATTATTTTAAACAAAATTATGAGATCACTTTTTGAGATTTTAATTTTTCTGTATGTAACAAAATCTGTAGAAATATTGAACAAACCATGAAAGGAAAATGTTAATTATATTTATGATTTCAAAGTATGAGATTTTTTTTTGTTTTGGTCTCTAATATTTAAATTATATTAATTAATTTTTGAATTTTAGTTTGGTCCCCAACCAAATTCCATCAATAAACAGTGTAAAGTCAAGAGTAAATGTGAAAATTAATGGATTTGGAGTGGGTGTTGTGACAGCACAGGGTGTTTGTTTTGATCATATTTTGATAGTTTAAATCATTCATATTATTGAAGGGGAAATTATTAGAAACTCTCATTTTAGAGAGTTGTAGTCTACCAAGTCCCATTTTAAAATTAATAGACGTCCAACTCTTATGGAATTGTTTTTCTGTCTAGTGTACCTTTTTTTTTGTGGTTGAAACGTGTGGGTCATAAATAACGTGGACACCCCTACATACACTACTAAATCCAAAAAAAAACTATAGTAAACCTTTTCCAAACGTTACATACTCCCAAATTATAAAAAAGCTATAGTAAGCTTTTCCCAAACGTTATATACACCCACATCATAAATGTGCTTTTCCCAAATGTTACATACACCTTTTTTTTTTGTGGTTGAAACGTGTGGGTCATAAATAACGTGGACATCTCTACATACACTACTAAACCCAAAAAAGCTATAGTAAGATTTTTCCAAACGTTACATACACCCACATCATAAAAAAGCTATAATAAACTTTTCTTAAACGTTACATACCACATCATAAATGTTTTCCCAAACGTTACATACACCCACATCATAAAAAAACTATATTAAGCCTTTTCCCAAACGTTACATACACCCACATCATAAATGTGCTTTTGCCAAACGTTACATACACCCACATCATAAAAAAGCAATAGTAAGCTTTTCTCAAACGTTACATACACCCACATCATAAATGTTTTTCCAAACGTTACATACACCCACATCGTAAAAAAGTTATATTAAGCTTTTCACAAACGTTACATACACCCACATCGTAAAAAAATTATATTAAGTTTTTTCCAAACGTTACATACACCCACATCATAAATATGCTTTTCCCAAACGTTACACACACCCACATCATAAAAAAGCTATAGTAAGTTTTTCTCAAACGTTACATACACCCACATCATAAATGTAGGCTTTAGTAAACTTTTCCTAAACGTTATATACACCCACATCATAAAAAAGTTATAGTAAGCTTTTCCCAAACATTACATACACTCACATCATTCAAACATAATATCACCAAACCCAAAACAGTAAGTTCATGGGCAAAACTGTCCACCCCAAATAATGGGACCTTTGGGTGTACAAAATTAAATATGAGACTGATTAGATTACAATCCCACCTTTTAGGATTTATGGGTCAATTCCCCATTATTGAATTTGTTGAACATATTATTTATATTAAAAAATGAGATTAATCGGACAAATATAGCCCCATGATCAAGTCCTAATTATTTTTAAAAAAATATCAAAATCATGTTAACCATTTGTTTTTCTTAAACATAAACACGGTCTTGTTGTGCACTGCAAATACTTAATTAACATTAATTGTTTCATAAATAATTTACTCAACAAACTCTACACTATAAATAATTCAGATTATTAAAATGAATTTGGAACACACCCTCACGGGTTCACAGAACCCCAAGTTCAAAAACTAACTAAACAATTACACTTTTTGTCCAAGAAAATACGTAATGTGTCATTAATGTGAAAATTCACTCAAAATATTATGCTTTTGGTCTTCAAATATGTGATCAATGTTAATTTGATCTCCAAAATTACACATTTATCACTAATTTTAATGGCATCTACGAAATTTGCTTCAGAGACATATTGAAACGTTTTTTTTACACATTGGAGATCGAATTGATACAATTTCAATATTATAAACCAAAATGACACAAATATAATATTTTGAGAACAAAAAATGTAATTAATCCAATAAATATAAAATATAAAAATATATGGGACAACAAATTTATATGACTGGGCCACAATCGTTATGCGGTTCAATAACACTATTTTCTAGTCAATAAAATAATTACAAAATACAAGACATTTAAGGCTTGTATTTTTGGATAAATTATAGTATAAGATTCAGATTATTAATAGATGAGACTCATATTTTATTGTTTAGTTACAAATTTTATTTTTTGGATTATATTCCAATGGTCATTCTATTTAATAAAATTGACAGATTTCTTAATTAGTTTGGAGCGTTTAAGTTTGGTAGGCCTATTTTGAAACTGATTTTGATAATCCGAATAGTTCACACTTTAGGACTTGTTAAGTAGAATATCCATACAAAAAGTAAAGATGATTGAACACCAGTATCTATATGTTTGAATCATATTTATTTTTAAAAAATAGATGATAAATATAATTTCAAAAATAGCCATTCATTTTGTAATGCAAATGTGATTTAAACATATAGTTACCTATGTTAAATCATCTTGCTTTTTTTTTATAAATATTTTATTTAATGAGTCTTAAAATAAATTGTCCGAATCACCGAAATCAATTCCAAAATGGGCTTATTAAGCTCAAACGCGTACGCTCCATCTCAAGTTGATGGCCAACTTAAAAGAAGCCAAATCATTTTTTAATTCTACTTCTATAACGCAAAACATACAAATAATTAGAATTGTATATTTCCATATTTATTGCAAATCAATCGTGGATAAAAAGGAATTATGTATCTCAGTAATTCAACTTGATAATCAATTTTACACTAATCTTATGGATTACTATAATATCTTTAACTATTAATCCTACTAATTAAGCTGGCCGTTATAGATCAATAGAGATAGAAATTAAATTCTTTAAATATTTATAATCTCTTAGTGGAAAAGTCTAGCAATCCATAATTATGTACCAAAAAATTATCCGAAATATAAATAAAGGATTCAGATTCAAATAGTATGTTGCGAGGTCCAAGTGTAGACTAAATTTGAATCACATTTAAATTTTTTGAGCAAAATTATGAGTATAAATTCTGAATATGTATTGTTTTTAATCTCTTAGTTGATCCTAATCTCTTGATCGCTAAAGATAAATGATCAATTTTTCTTTTCTCTCTTTTATATATTATACTAAAATTGAGAAATCAAAAACACAATGCAAAAACTAAATCTTCAACTGTGATTTAGAATCCAAATTGTGGAGAATGCAAACGTTGCTAACTACACTGTGCTTATTTTGGTGTGCAAATGAAACAATCCACCGACAATGATACCATGTAAAAATATAAAATTTAAAAAATAAAAATAAAAAAAGAAGTACAAGAGGTTTACATGATTCAACCATAATGGCATATGTCCACCGGGGGATGGCAGTAGCACTATTTTTTACACATTATAAATATTCTCTCTAACAACAACAATGTCAGGAACTAAAACCAAAACAAAAATAACAAAAAGGTTGTCTGTACAGATTAGATGTATAATAGTGTTTTTGCAAATGCAAATGAATATGGGCAGGAGGATTCATCACACTCCAATGCATAAAAATCCAAGTCAACCAAAACAACTGACAATTTCTCTGAATTTTTATTTTTTTGAAGCTTTTGTAGTGTAAAATATACATATAAACCCTAGCTGATAGTATGATTTTAACGATATCAAGATATGTATTGGTATTGCTTTATATAGTCATTTATCGGAAAATAACAGTATTAGCTAATATATCAATAAATAGCTATGTTGAAAAGTCAAAATCCCGTTATATAACGGATGATACAATATGTAATGAGGGATATTTAAATATTTTGTACTCCTTCTGATCATTGAATTGATTGTGGATAACGAAAAGGAAGAATGAGATCCAATTGATTGTATAATAGATATAGTACACAACCATATGCTACAACATAAAGGAAAGAAAATAAATAAATAAATAAAACAAATGCTGCTAGGTTTTACTTAAATAACCTCATAGATAGAGAGGATCTGTGTTAACCCTTTGAAAACATACTTGCCATGATACTTCTTTTTTTTTTTCTTTTTTTATCAACAAAAAGAAAAAATATATATATTTATTTATCGAAGCATGCAAGAAAATACAACCAACATACTTAATACATTAATAAAAACATCCATGAATACTTAGAGAGAAAAACTCAAGAACAATGATAGTTGTATGGCTTTAAATATTGGTCGATACAGTATGTACCTGTCAATAAATAACAATTTTTTGGCTTCTTGACATTAATATTTTTCAGTATACTGATTGGAATGAAAATCATATATATCAACATGTCCACAGATATGTATGAGTTCATACTGATTAGACTAAAAATCATATATATCATATAGTTTTTTTTGCTATGTATGAGTTCATAGTTACAAAACCCAATTAGGTTGTTTCACAGCTGATACAATTGATTTGGCTGTATACACTACATAGTGTGATATTGATTCATCTCGTGACACTGCTATTTAAAACCTTCATTAGTTGTCTATGTTACTACTAGTAAAGAAAGGGAATAGATACATCAAAGAATATCAAAAGAGAGAGAGAGAGAGAGAGAGAGAGAGAGAGAGAGAGAGAGTGATAATCTCTGAAGATTCATAATACTGTTTATATATGCTGGTTGGCTGCATATGTTCTCCTACACATTTTTTGTGTTTCTCAAAACTTCTAACTTGATTGAGTAATGATATCTAAAGCAGAAAAACTTGTACAGAATATTTCAACAAAATGATGTGGTAACAATATTATTCGTGTCAAAGCATAAAATTCATTAACATAGTTTGTAATATTTCAAAATATTTATCGCTACATCATTCTGAATGAATTTTGTATATAAATTTTTTATAAAATCGAATTTTACAACTTAATTAAGGTGAGAAAACTTACCTCAACTATCTGCTCCATGGTTTTTTTGCGGAGAAAAGTTTGGTGTGAAGAATGAAGCCTGGTCCGAGATCGATCCATGATAATTCATCAATTACAATAACATCAAAGGATCGATCTTGGATCAGACTTCATTCCAGACACCCCTTTCCTTTCTTCAAGAAAATCCCCTCTCTCTCTCTCCCCCTTCTCTCTTATGATTCAACAATCAAAAACCCACAAGAAGGCTGCTGCAAGCAAGCAAGCAATCAAGTTCTCAATTTTCCCACAAAATGATTATCTCAAATAGGGGGAGAGTGAGGAGAGAGAAAATGAGAAAGAAATGAAAACATGTGGAAATGCACATGATAGACAGGTAATGTTGACCATAAAACAAAGAAAAAAGCTGGTGGGTTTTGGAGGGATGGTGTTGTCTTGTTCTAAGGCTTTAAACTTTTACAGGCCACCTCTGAGGAAAAGAGAGCACTGAAAATAACGAGGACCAAATGGAGGGGGGACATGGTCCCATTTAAATAAATATAAAATAAAGTTGTTGGGACTAATATAAATTAGTTAAGAACAAGAAAAAGCTATAACAAGAAGGAGGATATCTCCATCATGAAGTAATGAAAGTGTCACCGCCAACATCAAAGCATGATCTCATCACCACCCAACCATTATTTGGAGAGAGAGTTCATCGGAGCATTCTTTTTCTATTTTGCGACTTTCTATATTTGATTTTTATTATTATTATTATTATTATAATTCATTAAATCTTATTGTAATATCTTCTGTGAAAAAGAAAAAAAAAAAGTGGGTATGAGATCCTCACTTTCAAAGCTTCATATTTTTTACAGAAATGTTATTGTCTCAGACATATCATCTCATATTTTTAGGTGATGTATTTGTTTGATAGAAATTGAATTGATGTAATGTAAAACTCACATATAATTGAATCTAAGCTATAAATTGATGTTTTTAGATAAAATTTTGAATAAAATTTCTGAGTTTATAATATTATTTATTCTTTTATCTCAAAGTTTATATGAATTAAATAATATTTTGAGACAATCGCACTTTAAAATTTGTTTCAGGATTTCAAGATTATGAGTGTTTTGAATTAAAAAGGCAAAAAAAAAATTAGGGATAGAGGATCCTTAAATTAATAGGTTTATCTCTAGTCTACTACCAGATTGGTTCACTTTGAACTCGTAGATCCATCATCAGTTTCACTTTAATAATTTCATCTGTTCATTCTATAAATTCTTATATGTGGATCATTAATATAAAAAAATAAAAAATAAATAAAAGAAATTTGAGTGATCCAATCTTTATAACCACATGATTTCATTGAATTGGTATTCAACGAAAAATATAATTTTGAAAATATAATATTCATATTTTAGAGATAAATATGATAAAATCACGTGACTATTGTTAAGTTTTATTATTGACAATTCCGTTTGACAATGATAACTTTTAGATTTCTATAAGTAATTGGATTTCTTCCAAAATTAGGATTACTTTTGGATTTCTATAAGTAATTAGATTTCTTCCAAAATTAGGATCACTTTTGGATTTTCTATAAATAATTGGTTTTCTCCCAAAACTATTTAATTTCTCCAGATCTTCTTTTTGGTTCTTAAAGTTTATATCTGGGGATATTTTGTTAGTTTTCTTTGATATTTTATTGAGCATTCAACTCATGGTTTAAAAAGAGTATATCAAAGGTTTTGTTTATTATATATAAGAGAGAGAGAGAGAGAGAGAGTTGTTCTTCGGTAGATTTTGAAAAATTCGAGCCTAAAGCTTCGATGGATTCTAGAGTGGCTCATCATAAAAACAATTCCGAGGTGAAAACAGGGTTGGAAGAGGCACATAGAGGTTGGTTCAATTAGGCATGGATTCGCTAGGTAATTGAGAGTATACCTGTGTAATTCTTTTAAATCTTCTTAGTGGATTGTTTTGTGGCTGTTGCCCGTAGTTTTTTAATCACAGTTAGAGGTGTCCAATTTTGATTTTTCCACATTAAAATCATTGTGTTGATTTATCTTGATTGTTTGATTGGGATTGTTATATACTACTTAAAATTGTTACATAATCACAAATCAATATCTAGGGGATTTCTAGATTTTTCAATTGGTATCAGAGCGGGTCGCTCTATTTTTTTTACAAATCTTTTAGAGCAAGATCTTGTTTGATTTATGATAATGGATACAATTCGTGAGGGAAATTCTATGAAAAAAAAAAAAAAAACCAAAAAGATTTTCTTAATATGGTTTTGCAAGCTTAAATTTTTTGAGTGGTCCTTGGTGCATATTAGAATTGATAAGAATATCCATTACATATTAATATGTGTGTGCTTTCTGTGCTCATTACTCATTTTGAAGTGTGTATTCTTTAATTAGTATTTCTCATTCTGTACACACTCTTGGATTAGCAAATATCGGAGTCTTTCGCCTTAGTGATTATTTTTTTCTATAGACTTCTGGTATTGTATCTTTTGCTTTTCTAGATGAATTGACTTATACTAACATATCATGGGTGATGTTGAGTCTCTTAACCATCTTCCATCTTTTTGCATCTCCATGGCTTTCCCCTCTGTTCTTTGTAGTCCAAGCATGAGGAAAAGGCTATCTCAGAGGCACCAACCAGGCTATCCTTGTTATATTCATGCTTCTCTGGTTCGGTTTCCATACTGTTGAGCATGTCAGCCGCCAATGAGTGTGCAATAGAAAGAAAAAAAATGTACAAAAGAAAGAAAAAAAAATGCACAAAAGAAAGAAAAAAAATGTGCAAAAGAAAGAAAACAAAATAAAATAAAATAAAAAGATATGAAAAAAAGAAAAAAAATAAAGGATTCATTGATTAAGAGGGAGCATCCGCCTTTACTCACCAAATACCCCTTAATTCCTAGTGATTTGACTTTCCTTTGTTGTGCTTAGATTCTCTTGTCGGAGGTTCAACTTTCAAATCACTACTAGGATTGAATCTTGTGTTTGTCAAACTCCAAGAGTCACACACACACTTTTATCATGGGATCTATGCTTTTCACATAATGCATCACTTTCTTTTATGAAGAATTTTCTAGAGGCTGTACACATTGTGTTTTCAGTAATTGTGCTTCTTGGATGTTGAGGATACAAACTCTGCAGAGCATAACTCTGCAGCTCCCAGATCAGTTTCAGTCAAGACAGTTCACAGAGTTCACAAAGCTAGCTGAGGTCTTATTGTATCAATCCTGTGCTGCAGCTATAGCTGAAAATCTGCTTTAGTTAGTTAGATAGTTTGTTATTAGTTTGTTAAGTGGTTAGTTAGTTAGAGTTAGTTTTCTACTTCTTGTATATATAGAAAGGGCTACTGTATATTTCTGTAATGCATTGAAACTAAATTGAATGAGATATACTTGTTCTGTGTTTTTCTTCATGGTATCAGAGCTTTGATGCTCTCACGAGCTCCTGATCCATGGCAACTTCATCTTCCCTATCTTCATCTGTTTTATCTTCTTCACTTCCTTCAAACTTAACTCTGCTGATATCCAATCTTTCATCATTTGTCACTGTAAAGCTCGATGGATCAAACTTCATCATCTGGAAAAATCAATTGTCCAACATACTCAGAGCTACTAATCTTCTAGGTTTTGTTGATGGTACAACACCATGTCCTTCTCTTACAATTACAGATTCAACAGGAAAGGAAGTACCTAATCCAGATCATCTTCAATGGTGTATGATAGATGCTCATCTCTTGAGCTGTATTACTGCTACACTTACACCACCAATCTACTCAACTGTGCTTCAATTTGAATTGTTACGAGATCCGGTCTTCTCTGCACAAGAGATTTACATCTCTGTCTAGAACTCATATCCATCAATTGAAGAACAAGTTGAATCTTGTTTCCAAGAAATCAGATTCAATGGAGGAGTATCTCTCCAAGATTAAGGCCTTAGTCAGTCAACTAGCTCTTGCTTCAGTAATCATTGAAGATGAAGATTTGGTGTTAATTACCTTGAATGGTTTGCCGTTCGAATATGATGCTTTCACCACAGCCATCGTGCTCGATCTGACACTATCACTATGGATGATTTATCATCTCTGCTGTGTTCTGAGGCCATTCATTTGGAAGCTAAACACAAAACAGTTGCAGAACCAACTGTTGCATTTTCTTCATTCAAAGGATCTGGATCTGGTACTTCTGCTTCACGAGCACCTCCTTTCACCTATTCAAGAGGCAGATCATCCTATAGAGGCAGAGGAGGTCGAACTTCAGGATCATATAGAGGTAATAATCGCTATTATAACAACAACAGAGGAAGAGGACGCAATTTCAATCAGATCTCTTCCACTTCAGGTTGTCAAATTTGTGGAGGACTGAGTCATTCTGCACTTGATTGCTGGCATCGCATGGATCCTCAATACCAATCTGTTTCACATGCTTCTCCTCATTCTTCCTCCTCTCAATTTTCTTCTCCTCAACAACCTAGAGCACATCTTACATCTTCTTTACCTGGTTCTAGTGTTTCTTCACATCTGTCTCAGGTTTCTTCAGATTTTCAGTCTAGTCCTTGGTACTTAGACTCTGCAGCCACTGATCATATTACAAATGATTTGAATCATCTCAGTAACTATCAGGCTTATCCAGGCACAGATCACATTACCATAGGAGATGGAACTTCCATTCCTATTCAAAACATTGGTAAAGGTCTCCTTCCTACCCCTCATTATTCTTTCAAACTCAATAATGTTCTTCATGCTAATTCTATGTCTTCTAATCTTGTTTCTGTTCAAAAGTTGGCTAAGGATAATAATTGCATTATTAGCTTTGATGAAGCCAATTTTGTGATTCAGGACAAAGTTACGAAGAGAGTTCTTCATCAAGGATCTAATCTCCATGGCTTATACCATTTTCTTCCATCAGTTACTAACACATCTGCTTCTGCTGCCTTTACTGCTCCAAACACAGCATCACTCCCATCTGCTACTACTAATGTACCAGATTCTGTTGTCAATAAGTCATTGCCTACTTCTAGTATTGTATGGCATAATAGATTAGGCCATCCTAGTAGTTTGAAATTTCAGCATCTTGTTCCTCATTTGCAGCTTACTACCAATAAGTCTGTTAAGACACTTGATTGTATTGACTGCTGTATTGCTAAAAGTCATCGTTTACCTTTTCAATTGTCAAATTCTTCTGTAAATAAACCTCTCTCATTAATACATAGTGATGTTTGGGGTCCCTTTGATTCTACATCTGGCATCAAATATTATGTTCTCTTTGTGGATGATTTTAGCAAATTTACATGGCTCTATCCTTTGGCTTATAAAAGTGAAGTATATGATAAGTTTCTTGAGTTTAAAGCTTATGCTGAAAAACAATTCTCTACTTCACTCAAGATTCTCAGGATCGATGGTGGTCAATAATCTTGTAATAAGAAAATGAAAGTTTTTACCATGCTCAAGGTATTGTACATCAACATTCTTGTCCATATACACCACCACAAAATGGTGTGGTGGCTAAAACATAGACATCTCACTGAAGTTGCTATAGCCTTGTTACATCATTCCTCTGTTCCTCTTCATTTTTGGTTTGATGCTCTTGCTTGTGCTACTTATTTGATTAACAGACTGCCTTCTTCTAAGTTGCATCACAAATCTCCCTTTGAGGTTTTGTTTCATCATCTTCCAGACTTTGCTTTTCTAAGAACATTTGGGTGTCAATGTTTTCCTTGGTTAAAACCTTATAACTCTACTAAGCTGCAGCCTAAATCCCTTGCCTGTGTGTTTTTAGGCTATCATTCTTTTGCTAAGGGTTATAGGTGTTTGGATCCTATTTCAGGTAAGGTTTACTTATCTCTACTTCTTCTTTACCTCAGATTCAGTCTTTCTTCTGGTCTTCTCCAGTTCCTAACTTTACTTCTTCAACTGCTATTTCTCCCTATATTTCTGCTGCTGCTCCAAGTTCTGCTGCAACAAGTTCTGCTTCATTGCTTTCCTTCTATTTCTGCTTTGTTCCCAAGTTAGCTCCTAATTCTGCTGCTGCTCCTATTTTCAGCACTTCTCCTTCTAATTCTGCTGCTGTTTCTCCTTCTATTTCTGCTGTTGCCCCAAGTTCGGCTGCTGCTCCTAATTCTGCTGCTGCTCCTATTTTCAGCACTTCTCCTTCTAATCAGGTTCAGTTTCATTCTCCTGGTTCTTCTCCACTTGCTGCACCTGTACCTATTCCCATTTCCTCTATTTCCATTGATTTGCCTCTTCCTTCTTCTTCTAATGTTCATCCCATGGTTACTCGATCCAAGTCTTCTTCACATTGTTTGATTCATACTAATTCTTCACAGCCATCTATTGTCACTGCTCCTCTTTATTCTGATATTGAACCTCCTTCATATAAGGAAGCTCTTCATTCTCCTATTTGGCATAAAGCCATGACAGATGAAATTGATGCCTTACATAAGCAAAAGACTTGGTCCTTGGTTTCTTTGCCTCCAGCTAAAAATGCTATTGGATGCAAATGGGTATTTCGCATTAAAAGAAATTCAGATGGTACTATTGCTCGCCATAAGGCTCGACTTGTTGCCAAGGGTTATCTTCAACAAGAAGGAGTTGATTTTCAAGAAACTTTCAGTCCAGTGGCAAAACTTCCTACCATCAGAATTTTAATTTGCTTGGCTCTTCATCATGGTTGGCCCCTAAAACAGTTAGATATATCCAATGCTTTCTTGCATGGTATACTTGAAGAAGAGGTGTTTATGCTCCAGCCACCTGGGTTTGTTGATTCAGCTCATCCTCACCATGTCTGTCATCTACAAAAAGCTTTATATGGTCTAAAACAGGCTCCCCGAGCCTGGTACTCAACCTTTTCCACCTATCTGATCTCTCAAGGATTTTACAACAGCAAATGTGATTCTTCCTTGTTTATTCAGAAATTGGGCTCCAATATTACTATTCTTTTAGTCTATGTGGATGACATATTGCTTACCGGCAATAATCCTTCTCATATTCAGTCCCTTATCTCTCATATGCACACCGCTTTTTCCATGAAAGAACTGGGGAACCTATCTTACTTCCTTGGTATTTCTATCACCACCACTGCTTCAGGCTATGTTTTATCTCAAACCAAATATGCCCAAAACATTCTCAAGAAAGCAGGTCTCACTGACTGTAAGCCATGCTCCTCTCCCATCTCTATCAAGCCCACTCTTCCTTCCAATGCTAATCATTCCTTTTCTGATCCTGCTCTTTATCGTAGTCTGGTTGGGGCTCTTCAGTATCTCACCATTACTCGACCAGACATTTCCTTAGCTGTCAATCAGTCTTGCCAACATATGCATTCACCCACTGTTGGACATTTTGCTGCTGTGAAGCGACTGCTTCGTTTTGTCAAAGGCACTCTTACTCATGGACTATCTTACTCCCCTAGCTCCTTTGATGTTCATGCATTCTCTGATTCAAATTGGGCTGGAGATATAATTGACCGTAAATCCACTTCAGGCTACTGCATTTTTCTGGGTACCAATCTTGTCTCTTGGTCCGCTAAAAAGCAACCAACCGTGTCCAGATCTTCTACTGAGGCCGAATATCGGTCTCTTGCTCATACTGCAGCTGAGTTAGCTTGGATTGGCATGCTTCTTCAAGATTTATCGATTGTCTCTCCTGTGCTTCCTACCCTTTGGTGTGATAATGTTTCTGCAATTGCCTTAGCCTCCAACCCTGTTTTTCATTCACGCTCTAAACACATTGAGGTCGATTGTCATTTCGTGCGTGATCAAGTTCTAGCTAAGAAATTGCTTCTTCAGTACATTCCTACCATTGACCAGCTGGCCGACATATTCACTAAGCCCCTCTCTGTTTCTCGTTTTTTGTATCTTAAAGCCAAGCTCATGTTGTGTTCCTCTTTCCCCATTCGCTTGCAAGGGGATGTTGAGGATACAAACTCTGCAGAGCATAACTCTGCAGCTCCCAGATCAGTTTCAGTCAAGACAGTTCACAGAGTTCACAAAGCTAGCTGAGGTCTTATTGTATCAATCCTGTGCTGCAGCTATAGCTGAAAATCTGCTTTAGTTAGTTAGATAGTTTGTTATTAGTTTGTTAAGTGGTTAGTTAGTTAGAGTTAGTTTTCTACTTCTTGTATATATAGAAAGGGCTACTGTATATTTCTGTAATGCATTGAAACTAAATTGAATGAGATATACTTGTTCTGTGTTTTTCTTCATTGGATAACCTTGTGTGTTTTAAGGTACAAATCTGAAATTCCCTGCTTGCTCCATCATATTATTGTTTGTCGTTTTCTTTTTGTTCTTTGTTTTTAGTGAGGGGGAGTTTGGTGTATCATTACAAGAGTTTGTTAGCATGATTATTTTGATTTGTTTGATAAGGGAGTTTGGCATTAGTTAGTTTGTGTGTTGCTATCCACTACTTGTTATATATATATATATATCTCGTAGGTTATTAATTCAAGTTTTCATGTACATGTGTCGTAGTGTGATTTCATCCATTCATGTGTTGGGTGCATGTGTCTTAGTTTTCAAAATAATTTAGTCATATGTTCATTGTTTTTTCATATACTCTTGTGGCATTAATAGTTGTTTTGAAGATTGTGGCATCAATAGTTGTTTTGCAGATCTTGACCGTCAGAAAGAAGTTTGCGTTTGTTGGCTGTAATGGGTTGGGGTGATTAGGATTTTATTTGTTAGGTATATTTTGTCACGGCATTGCCAAATGGAGAGATTGTTAGGTTTTATTATTGGCAATCCCGTTTGACAATGATGACTTTTGGATTTCTATAAGTAATTGAATTTCTTCCAAAATTAGGATTACTTTTGAATTTCTATAAGTATTTGAATTTCTTTCAAAACTATGATTACTTTTGGATTTTCTATAAATAGTTGATTTTTTCCCAAAACTATTTAATTCCTCCAGATCTTCTTTTTGGTTCTTAAGGTTTATATCTAGGAATATTTTGTTAGTTTTTTTTGATATTTTATTGAGTATTCAACTCATGGTTTAAAAAGAGTACATCAAAGGTTTTGTTTGTTATATACAAGAGAAAGAGAGTTGTTCTTCGGTAGATTTTGAAGAATTCGAGCCTGAAGCTTCAGTGGATTCTGGAGTGGCTCATCGTAAAAACAATTCCGAGGTGAAGACGGGGTTGGAAGAGGCACATAGAGGTTGGTTCAATTAGGCGTGGATTCGTTAGGTAATTGAGAGTATACCTGTGTAATTCCTTTAAATCTTCTTAGTGGATTGTTTTGTGGCTGTTGCCCATGATTTTTTAAATGACAGTTGGAGGTGTCCAATTGTAGTTTTTTCACGTTAAAATCATTGTGTTAATTTGTCTTGATTGTTTGATTAGGATTGTTATATACTGCTTAAAATTGTTACATAATCACAAATCAATATGTAGGAGATTTCTAGATTTTTTAACTATGAATTAGTGGATTAATAATTTGATATTCAAATCAAATGATCCATACATACGAGACTAAAACATAAACAAATCATATTATATTAAAACAAAACCTGTGATGAGTCACATACTAGGACTGCACGGTCTAGTCCTCTTAAAGATTGGAGAGGAGTGTCCTTAAACAACAACGGCTGACTTGCCTTATGGTTGAGCTAGCTTTGCCAAAGATGTCTACCTGTGATCATGTTCTCCAATTTTAGATTGAACAACTTTGAATCATCACGCAGACACTTGACACCAGGGAATTAATATCGAGGCAACATATATTATTTTGAACTTATAATTGGTGAGTCTAAACACAATTAATAATCAATGGCTCAATCTGTTGAAAATAAATGTTAAAACCCACACTCTTAATAATAAAATTAACATATATTATTTAGAACTGATAATTAATTGGAAACTTAAGCTTATGAATAAAAAGTATATCTAATATCCTTTTTACTCGATATTTGAAGTAAAACTCTACCATTACACATCTTTTAATAATTTTATTACATTTTATTGGTATTTGTGCTCTTGGCGTAGTCCACCAAGCTATGAAAGTTTTAGGAAAATTACAATTTAGCGTATATTTTGAAAACAAATTTTAAATTAGGAATAAATTATACTTTACATTCCTACACTTTATATCAAATCTCACTCTAATCTCTACATATGAAATCGTGATAGTTAACCCCTTGTACTTTTAGTAAAATCTCACTTTGATCCCTACACAAGTGTCAATGTCTCTCTATTATTACTTTATTTTAAATCTTTAACAAAATCCAGTCATGTGACAAAAATGTAGCTACAAAATGAGGGTAAGAAAGGAAAATCATCCATATTTCCCACCAATACACTTTGTCCTACGTGATAAGCACATGAGAGTTATATAATATATATATTCCTGTGGTAAAAATTGAGACAGAAAGGTAAGAAAGTATAACTTTTGAAATTGAAATATAAGAAATGCAACAATAAATCAAAAAGAAAGAAAGATGAATAAATATAAGATTGCATTATCATGAAAAACAGAGTTTCATAATTCCAATTTATGCAAAACTCTAGTTCATCTTTTTAATTGTTTACAATCTGTGTTTTCTTTTAGCCCAATACAGTCATATTTTGATGTATTTTTTGAGATAAAGTGTATATTGGTGGAAAACATGGGTGTCTCTATTTACACACCACATTTGGTCTCAAGGCACATCACTTACTTAATGCACACCAAACACAATTTTAATTTTATTATTTTTGCTCAATACACACCATCTATTTTCAAATATACCTAAAATATCCTCATCTTCTTCAACCACCCCACCAACCCTAACCCTATCCCTAGCTGTCGCCACTCGTCGCAGGCCGTCGCCTCTCCCTCCTTCTTCTCCGGCGAATCTCTTCCTCATTCCTCCATCCATCACTCTCCCTGCCTGACCACGTCCAACCACACTCTCAAACCCTTTTCTACCATTTTCTTCCCTCCATCATCTGCTCAACCACCTCCCAACCATCGCCACCACAACCTCTTATCTCATCTCATCTCATATCCTACTTCTTCTTCTCTCTCTAAAAACTACCAAACCTACCCTCACCACCACAACCCTCCCTCTACAAAGATCTTCCCCAACCCATCGGAGAGGAGCTTCTCGCCAAAGACAATTGCAGCGACAAAGCTTCGAATCAAAGCTTGAAATTCTAGATCGAAACTTTGAATCTGGTTTACACGATCGAACTCCTGCAAGCCCTACATCTAGATCTAAAAACCCTAGGATTCTCTCTCTCTCTCTCTCTCTCTCTCTCTCTTTGCGATAGAGAAAAACGAGTCATAGCCGAAATGGGAGACTGGGTTGTTCGTTGATAAGGGAAAGGAGAAGGGTTTGCATAGGGAATAGGGGTCGCCGGTGAGATAGGGAGGTTATGGGGGTTGCGATGGTGGTTGGGTTTCGATGACGGTGGCCAAAGGTAGAATCAGGCGGTGAAACATGGTGGTGTGGGGGGGGCGTATTGATATTCTTTTGTGGTTATTTTGGTCATTTTATGTAAGGTCATTATTATAATAAAAAATAACCAATTAATGGTGTTCCTTGAGACTAAATGTGGTGTGTAAATAGAGGCACCCGAAAAACATGGATGATTTTTTTCTCTTACTTTCATTTCGTAGTTACATTTTTGTCACATGACTGGATTTTGTTAAAGATTTAAAAATGAAGTAACAGCAGAGAGACATTGATATTGGTGTAGGGATCAAAATAAAATTTTACCAAAAGTATAAGGAGTTAACTGTCATGATTTCATATATAGGGACCAAAGTGAGATTTGACCAGAAGTGCAGGGGTTGACTGTCATGATTTCATATATATGGACCAAACTGAGATTTCGTGCAAAATGCAGGGGTACAAAATGTAATTTACCCTTTAAATTAGTGTAAATTACTCTTGTCACCCTTGCACTTTGCACCAAATATCACTTTGGCTCTTACATATAAAATCATGACAGTCAAACCTCTACACTTTTAGTTAAATCTCACTTTGATCCCTACACATGAAATCGTGACAATTAACACCTGCACTTTTACTCAAATCTCACTTTGATCTTTACATAAGTATCAATGTCTCTCTTTTGTTACTTCATTTTTAAATCTTTAACAAAGTTCAATCATGTGACAAAAATGTAACTACAAAATGAGAGTAAGAGGAAAATCATCCATGTTTTCCACCAATACTCTTTGCCATACATGATAAGCACGTGAGAGTTATTTAATACAATATATATATATATGTTCATATGCTAAAAATTAGGATGAAGATGTAAGAAAATAAAGTTTTTGAAACAAATAAAAAATGCGATAAAGAAATCAAAGAGAAAGGAAAATAAACAGACAAAAGATTGTGTTATCATGAAAAACAAAATTTTGTGATTTCAATTTATGCAAAACCCTAGTTCATCTTCTTAATCGTTCATAATCTGCGTTTTATTTTAACCTAATATAGTCATAATTTAATGCAAATTTTGGAACAAAGTGTGTATTGGTGGAAAATGTAGATGATTTTCCTCTCTTACTATTATGTTGTAGCCACATTCTTGTCATATGATTAGATTATGTTAAAGATTTAAACAATTGAGTAACATAAATGAGACATTGACACTTGTGTAGGAATTAAAGTGAGATTTGACCAAAAATACTAAAAGTTGACTTTCACAATTTCATGTATAGGGATCAAAGTGGGATTTGACCAAAAGTGGAAGGGGTTGACTGTCATGATTTCATATGTAGGGGGCCAAAGTGAGATTTTGTGCAAAGTGTATGGAGTACAAAGTGTAATTTATCCAATTTTAATAATTGAAGTGATAAATTTTTGAACAATGTTACAATGTGCACCCTCAAAAAGATGCATTACATATGGTATATCTTTTATAATTTTTTCATAAAATTTCATAACTTAAATACAAAATATCATAACTTTTTCACTACAAAGTCATAACTTTTTTTTTTCAACACTATAAAATGTCATAATAAAATTACAAAGTGTTAAAACAAAAATCACAAAGTATCATAATATTATAATCCCTAACTTTATGGTGCACATCATAAATTAGCGAGTAAATTACACTTTGCACCCCTACATTTTGCATCAAATTTCACTTTGGCCCGTACACATGAAATCATGACAATTAACCCCCTACACTTCTGTTCAAATCTCATTTTGATCCCTACACATGAAATTATGATAGTCAATCCCCTATACTTTTGGTAAAATCTTACTTTGGTTCCTACACAAGTGTCAATATCCACTTTCTGTTACTCAATTGTTTAAATTTTTAACAGAATCTGATCATGTGATAAGAATGTGACTACAACATGATGGAATGAAAGGAAAGTCATCTACATTTTCTACCAATACACACTTTATCCCAAAATTTATATCAAAATATGACTGTATTAGGCTAAAACAAACCGCAGATTGTGAACAATTAAGAAGATATGAGGGTTTTGCATAAATTGAAATCACGAAACTCTATTTTTCATGGTAAAACAGTTTTCTATCTACTAATATTTCTCTCTTTGATTTTTTTGTTGCATTTTTTTATTATTTCAAAAACTCTACTTTCTTTCCTTTTCATCTCAATTTTTTACCATACGAATATATATATATATATATATATTGTATTATATAACTCTCATGTACTTATTAGGTAAGACAAAGTATATTGGTTGGAAACATGGATGATTCCCTCTCTCGTAGTCATATTTTTGTCACATGACTTATTAAAGATTTAAAAATGAAATAACAGAAGATGGACATTGATACTTGTGTAGGAACTAAAGTGAAATTTGAGTAAAAGTATAGGGGGCTGACTATCCCGATTTCAAGTGTAAGGACCAAAGTGGGATTTGACGAAAAGTAAAGGGGTTGACTTTCATGATTTCATGTATATGGACTAAAATGAGATTTGATGCAAAGTGCATGGTGCAAAGTGTCATTTACCCTAAATTGGATATTCATAATTTTACTACAAAATATCATAACACGCATCACAAATAATCATAACTTCTTTTTTTTTTTTTTTTGGTAAACAAAAAAGGGGTGATGCAGGCTTCGCCAGACCCTATGCCCAGGCTAAGACATTGCTTAGGGCAACGTTTAAGGACACCACACCGAGGGGCGACGGAGAGTCGAACCTAGGTTGAAAGCATCTTTGGGTCGACTATTTCCATTGAACCCACCCCCATAGGCTCCAAACAATCATAACTTTCATCATAAAAAATTTTAACTATTTTACGATGTGTATAATTTTAAAGGATGTAAGTTGTAGATTTCTCCTAAACGTTTTCATGATGTTGTAATTATTTTTTTGATGTTACAAATTATTTGCAATTTTTTTTTATCTTTTTCCTCTGTTGACAATGTCACTTTTTAATTGTGTCGACTCTTGAAGGAGAGTAGTGTTATAGATTAGGATTGGTTTGAGGGGCATTTTGGACTGTGTCTTGAAATACTTTGCATATGATTTTTATTTTTAAATAATGAATTGCTTCAGTCTGAGGGTGTAACTTAGGCGAATTCAACCCGAGTAATTCGAGCCTGGGCTAAATTTTTTTATGATTTGGATAAGCTATTTTTTAATTTAGTATGGGTTTAGACAAAAATTCATAAATTCAAATTAAATTTGGACGGGTTTAGACAAAGACATTACATAACCCGAGCAACCTGAAACTCGAATTATATATATGAAATATAAATATAAATTATTAGCCATTACATGATATTAAAATAATTTAGATTATTAAATCATATTGAATATATATTATAACAAAGTAACACAAAATTTTACCTTTTTATTCTCACTCATAAGTTGCAAAGATTGCCATAGTGACATCTCTCTTACATTAGATAAATTATTTGTTTTGATGTTATAAATTAATAATTTAGCTACAAAAAATAAAATAAATAAATAAAACTGAAATTTATGTACAATTTGAGCAATTTAGATTTAACTTAGGTCGGGCTTTGACAAACAATCTCGGATTACAATTCAGGCCTGAGTAGATCTTAGCACAAGTTAGACTGGATTTAGACAATCTTCCAACATAACCAAACCCGCATAAGTTACATACATAGTTTAGCTCCCCCCAAAAAAACATTTTTTTTTTAACAAAGAGAGTCAAAAAAATTACATTGAAGAACTTCTAGCCATTGTTTATGAACATAAGAGCTTTTATATTTATCTTCTATCTATCTATACTATTGATATGCGAAGCCTTCTCATAGCGGTGATACAAATATATCTTATATTTTGAGTTTTTCCAAAATATCCTTATAATAGTTATTTAAACAAAAATTTATATAAAAGTGAATGGCGCTTGAGAACCCATGACGTTGGATTTAAGAAACAATATCTTTACCACTTCAACAATACACAACTTTTTTTTTTTAAAATCAAAATTAAAATTTATGTTTTACAGATTTAATAACATACTCATCAGGTGAACACACACCAACTAGTTATCTATATAACCAAGTAGGCTTAACCTAATTGGCTACCATAACTCTCCTAAGGGTTTAGTGCCAAAGAGGAGGTTATTAATGAAACAACTTTTCTTTTGCTGCTGCATTTGCTTGACTCATGTATGCCAATATGCTTCTAGCATGAATCATCCTGCCAACAAACGTAGTTGCAATCCAACTCCATTTAGATTTTCTTTCTTTCTTTTGCTTTTCCGATAATGTATTTCTAACTTTTCTTTCTCTCTCTAGTTTGAGAGCTTCTCTCTCTAAACTCTTCTTCCCCTTAGGGTTTCAAAGCTTGCAATAGCCGGCGGTGGGGAAGGGGTTTCCGGCGGCCTCCGGCCTCCTCTCCCCCTCCCCTTACCCCTCATTTCTCTCTCTTTACTTGTTTTGCTATCCAATAACTTGAAAGCTCTAGCTTTCCACCCTCTTCCTCCTTTGTGAGGTGTTTCCCCCCTCCCCTCCATCAACTCAGGGAGTGGCTTCGCGGATCCGCCATCGCCACCTCTTTCACATTTGTCGGACTTGCCGACACCACTGCTGCCGGTAGTTTGCTTGGATGTGGTTTTGGGTCTTGTTTTGTTTTCTTTTTATTTTTCTTTTGTTTGTTTGTTGTTTTTGGGTTTGTCTGGTTTGAAACCCTCTGTTTTGGGTTTGTTTGGCTGATTTTCTTTGAGTCCATCAGTGCAGATTTGTTTCAATTTACCCTCTTTGTAGTTAGGATCTATGATATATCTTGAACATGCTCTATTGCCAAACTTTTATAATCGGCTCTACTTGGTAGTACGAGCACAGACATAAAATGTGGGTTTGAATAATTTCATAGTTTTTTCTTCCTCTGTGCTTCTCGCTTTATTTTCACTTTGTTTGCTCTAAGTTTTGGGTTGGATGGACTCATGTAAATGCCGTTTAGCTTCTTGAATGAAATATTTCTTCTGATCAAAAGAAAAAGAAAAAAAAAAGACTAATGTATTTATCTATCAACCTACTTGCGCTTGTGCATCGACTAGGTTAAAGACAAAGAAATCAATAGGATTCTTTTTCTAAAATATGAAATTGTTACGAGGATATCCCAATCGGATCTGAACCCATTCTAAGATCAACACGGAAAGAAACTGATTTGGGACTACATGCTACCTCTACTAAAATATTTTATAATCCGAGTGCATTAGCAAGAAAACCCTTTTTCCTAAATGAGTTGTTTTTACTCTGCCAAATAGTGAGAAATGAAGTAATTAAGCCCTTCAAGTCATGAGTTCAACTCTCCCGAAGGAGAGTTTAATTATGAGGCAAATACTTTGTACTTTGTAATGACAGGGAAGTTAACTCTCATAAGTGTTAATTTAATAACTAATAATTAACTTTTGTAGATTAAAAAAGAAAAACTAGTTATCTACATATATATACATTGTAGAAACACCAAAAGGGTATGTAGTGTTATTGTCACTAATATGTTAATTATTGATTTTACAAGGACGTTTTTATCTTTTACTTCATTTTTTGATTTAGAGGAAACCCATATTTTATGACCTAACATTACTGTCAAGTTCAGCTAAAAATAAAAATAAATTTTAGAAAAAGAACCCCTTAAATTAGGTAAATGTCATGAAAAATAAACCACATAGCTGGCCAAGATTAAGAGAGTATTTAATAACATTATTATTAGTATATCGAATAATAGTTGGTTCCACCAAAAGCTCATATGGCTCTTTCATGGGGTCGTGGCCCATTCACATCAAACTTGAATTTTCACCTTTAACTTTTTTTCTCAACCTTCCTCACACCACATGACCCCATTACATTTCCCAATCCTTTTGCCTTTCCCTTCTTTTCACTTCCTCATCAATCAATCTCTCTCTCTCTCTCTCTCTCTCTCTCTCTCTCTCTCTCCACAAAGGGTCTCCTAAAATAATAGAAAATATTTGATATCATAAAAAAAAATTAATAATAAATATCAACTTTTAATTTATTAGGACATCTCTAATTTTTTCATCAAATTTAAATAAAAATTTCATTTGATATCAAGTATTCCAACGAAAATTTTTGAAGCTTTATCAGAACACCGATTGACCAGCTAGTGTAAATTTTTCACAAATTTTTGCCTTGAAGTGATCATCCGAAGGGTCGATCGGGAGGACGACCAAGGGATTGACCGATCAGTGTAATTTTTTCACAATTTTTTGTCTTCAGGTAGTCATCCAAGAGGACATCCAGAGAGACATCCGGGGGACATTCGATGGTGAAAATCAAACGGCTATGAACAATGATTTGATGAAAGGTACATTAGTTCTCAGTTTGATGAAAAAAAAGTAAAATCTTGGATTTGATACCTATTTGATGAAACCGTTGAAACAGAAAAATGAGTAATTTTTCACCAAATTCAAATTTAATGATAGATTTGAGTAACAATTAGAGATGGTCTTATACATCCAATAATACGAGGCATGATAAACTCCCCTCCATACCTCATCTCTTCATAGACATTCATACTCTTATTATGGGCTTCAATTCGGACTCACTTTGATGATCCAAACCATCTACTTCATAGGCTTCATAATAAAGGTTATTCATACAAAAAATTATATTTATCGGACAGCTATAAACACAAAAACAAATCACGTTTTGTTTTACAAAATGAATAGTTTATGGTTATAATCATATTTACTATTCATTTATAAACAAAATGCGATTTGTTTTTATATTTATAGATGTCCGATGAAACTAATTTTTTATATTGACAACATTTATTGCGGAACTTAAAAAATAAATGGTTTGCCTCATCAATGTGAACCCGAATTTGGGCCTCACAAGAAAAGTATGGATGAGTATTAAAAGATACAAGTATAGCGGAGAGCTTATCCCAGACAAAGCCCAAGTTCCTAACCACATCATTATGAGTGAATTTGTGAGATTAAAAGTGTGAATCTCTAACATATCTCTAAAGTAATAATAATTATAATAAATTATGCAAATTAATAATAAAAAAATTGTTATATTTGGAGAAAAAATTTTACTAATTAATGTATTATGTAATAATAAATGTAATACAGAACTCACTTAACCCTGTGATTGGTGTCATGCCACACCAATAAGGAAAAAGGCAAATAACAATTATGAATTTGAAAAACAAAAAATTAAATCTGTAGTAAAATTTATGAACTTTAATAATTAAAGTGTTAAATTTTTTCATGAATCTATATTTATTTTTGAAAGGTGCCACTGAGATATAATTTTTTCTAAGAAAAATATATAAGATTATTACTTATATCTCCAATTCTTGTCGACCAAAAACAAAACAAAAAAAAAAACCCAATAGTCAAAGCTCCCAACTTGTGTCAGTTCGAAACTTTTTGTAAATCAAACACTTAGCGCATTTTCAATAGAACTCTCAACATATTTGTCAAAATTATACTATAGTAATAGTGGGAAAAAATGAGTCTCCAATAACTTATTATTTTACTTGTCAAAAATAACATATGTTATATATATTTTTAAATTTGACAAGTAAAATAGTAATTGTCAAACATGTCACATCAGTAAATATGAGCATATTTGTGACTCTAAATTCCATTAAAAAAACAGAATTGAAACAGTAGAAAACCAAATAATTTTTCAAATTGAATTATATTTATTTATTTTTTTCTAATTTTTCAAATTTTTTTATTTTTTATATTTGTCTAGTCGGGAATAATATAAATATATAATTTTTTTTATAAATAGTTAAAAAAATGTCATAAAAGACAAAAAATAAACAAAAATAAAATCACAAAAGAAATTTATATCCCAACAATACCTACAAACTTGGAAGGAAAGTTGGTTGAGAATTTAAAATAGCAAGTAACTATTGAAGCATCATTATTATAATTTAACAAAATAACACTATTCATTGCTAAATTATAATAATAGCAAAGATATTATAGCAACAACTATTGAAGATACTCTTATAAAATTTTGAAAACCAAAGGTTTAAATTCGACCTGTTAACCCATTAGATATTGTCCCAGTTTGCTATCACTTACAAGTTAGTTTTTATAATTATAGATTTTTAAATTATTAGCTTTAAATTTTTTTGATGCAACTTCTAATAATGAGTAAAGATAAGTAAATTTGTTTAGTGAAATACGTTGTCACATAACTTTTTAGTTATGCATATATTCAAAATGTCCTTAAAAATTATGATTAAAATAAAAGCGATTACTTTTTTTTTTTTATATACGTATTTAAGGTTTCAAATAAACTATATAAAAAAAAAAACTAAAAATTATAACTTAAAAAAATCACTTTTTTTTTTTATAAACCAAATAAGCAACAAAAATTTAAATAATTTATAATTTATAATTGGAACCACACACCATTGATTAACTGTCTTTTGAACAAACTTATAAATGTTATTAAATAGAATTATTGAATCTCTTTTTCTTTTTTGTTTTTTTACTTAAATCTAATATGAAATTTATAAAGGGGTAATTATGCTCCAGTGAAAGTAAGAAAAAAATATATATGTATTCATGAAAAAATTTATAATTTTAATTATTAATATTTATGAAAAAAAATTATTGATTTATAATTATTTTTTTAAAACTCCACTTATATTTTCCCATTTATCAAAGAGTAGAAAAAAGTTGAATCATTAAAATTTAAAATGTATATATATGTCGACATGACAAGCATTCTTTTATAAGATTGAACATCCACATTGGATATCCAATTGGGAACTAGGAGACAAACTTGACTCATAATAAAAAAAAATAGAGAGAATCGGATCTCGCATTATTTTTTGACCAATTATGTCCCCTCTTTTTAGTCCAAATGAATTTCATGATCCATTGGCATTTGTATGATTTTCTTGTGTTTCTCAATTATTAGTCTCCTTGGTACCGAGCCACTTTCTCACTTATTTGGTACATCATTGATTGGTTTTTCCCCAACCACTTGGCCCATCGAATGGATTAAAAATAAATCGAGTTGAACAGAATAATAAATCAACCACTTTCCTCATTCCAAGTCTTTCATTTGGTTAGTTGGGCACGTTTAAAAATAGAAATCATTGTGTTTGATTTGAGTTTTCTGAATTAAATTTTTTAAAAATTGAGTTTTTTGTGTTTTGTATTTTTTTTTTTTGTTTTTAGTGACTATTTTTAAAATTTTAAACATTTTTTTTACTTTTTTCAGATGTACCTTACTTAGATGTATCTAAAAAGTAAAAAGATTGTGAAAAAATATTTTAAAAAATTAACAAATACATAAAAATACAAAAAACATACTAAATTTTTGTATTTTTTTGTATATTTTGGGTATTTATTGAATTTTTAAAAGATTTTTTCACAAAAATTATACTTTTTATGTGTATTTATGTTAAGTGTGTCTAAAAATTTTAAAAAAAAAATTGCTTAAAATATTAAAAAATTCAATAAAAACAAAAAAAAAATACGAAAAATAAGAAAGTAAAATTTTTTGAAAACTGTTTTTAAAAAAACAAAACCAAACAATTCCTAATTCAGTATTCAAGGCAAAATGAGATTAGCACCCTATTTCCAAAATCGAAAGATATTTTAGTAGAGATTTGAAGGGTAAAAAAAAAAAAAAAAGAAAAATACGTGTGAAATGTAAATGATATGATCAAAGCACAGTCCAAGGAAATCTCCTATTCCTGAAAAAAAAATGTGGCTCATTTAAAAATTCAAACAAGTAAATGGACCCATAAATTTTATATTTATATCATATTCCTAGCCAAATCAAACACTTGAATTACATAACTCAATTTAAAAATGTGATCCCTACTCGAATAAGTAATCATAAATCACATGCATATTTCAATTCATTCCAAATATTAGAATCATAAAGACTCAATCACATTTCCATTTTCCTCCAAGATTCCTATCATCCAAACTAAGCAAAGCACTATACATGATCCATGGTTGGGATGACAACACTGAAAGAATTAGAAAGACAGATGGGGGATGAGTCCTTCAGCTGTGAGGGATAAACTCTTTGTTGGAGAAGGCAATTGCTAACATTCAAACAAGAGGAACATCTAAACAATAACAAAAATTGTGTCATTTGTGTGGAAGAAAGAACTTACTCAAAAGTGGTTTTAATCAAAGAGAATACGAGCCCATGCAGTGGTAGCATTGCTAAAACTAGAGATGGTGGCGACAAACACGTCTCCATAGCTGAACCATCAACAAGATCACTATGTAAACCTTCTTTTTCCCGTACATCACTTAAATGACACACTAGAAAGTTAGAAGTTGATAGTTGGAACAATCTAAGGCTGAGTTTAGTTCAAGAATTTAGAGAGAAATTTGAAAAGGGAAAATAAAAAGGCACGTAGAACTAAGTGAAATATTAGGGATGAGCGTAGTCCGGATTGGATCGGATTGGAGTAAAATCAGGACCAATCCGTTATTTACGGTTCTTGAAAAATTAGAACCAATCCAATCCGTTTAAATCATGGAACCAATCCGAACTAATCCATTTAAATACGGATTTGATCGGTTTAGGACCATGGATTTACATAATTAAATAACAAAAAATATATATATATATAACACTTTAATTTCATAAAAATATAAACATAGCACTATATTAGTTCCACAATAGCAACATGTCTTTCTATAATAGCGACATACTTTTCTAGAATTTAAACAACCATAAGAAAATTAGTTTCACCATAAGTATTTAGACCATTACAAATTAAAACTAAAAACTAACAAACAAAAGTAATAAAAGAATATATAATGCGAGTTTAGGTTTGAGTTTAGTTTTATATGGAATAAGAGAAGATACTCTGAGGGAGGATGTATAATAAAAATATAGACTATTTGTATACGGTCCAGATCGGTTTCAATCCAGAACCGTGGGGTTCAATCCGGAACCAATCCGTGGACTACGGATTTTTAATTCTCCAATCCGGAACCGAACCACGGATTCAAAAAATTAATCCAAACCTATCGGATTGGACTGGACTGGATCGGATTACGGATTTCACGGATTCTTTGCTCAGCCCTATGAAATATAGAGATTTTATTCACACTTCACCATTATTTTTAATTTCTATTTCCAAATCTCTCTCCAAATCTTTGAACCAAACACAGCCTAAAGTCATTCTCAAATAGAGATTTGACAGGCAAGTACTAAGAGAAGGTTCAAGTTGCTCACTGATGGCGAATCCTGAAGACTATCAGTGACTTTCGAAATTTTTACCTTCTATAGACATTTCCATAAGATGATTACAAGATCAGGCCCCTTCTTGATTGATTATTGCAATCTATACTGCATTGCTGGTTGCTGAGAAAGTTGTCTCACCTAGAAATGGCAACGGGCCGGAGCGGGGTCGGGGATCACCCTCCCTGTCCCCGATCCCCAATGGTGGAAACTCCCTCCATCCCCAGTCCCGACCCCGACGAGAAACTCATCACCGCCGTTGCCCCCGCCCCTTAACGAGGATCGGGTTTTCCCGACCCCGAAAATTCCTCGACCAAAAGAAAAAAGAAAAAAAAATCAGCTCCATAATTTCTTCAAACTACAACAACAATAATTAAACAGATCTAACAAAGAGAATGTCATCAACAACAACAACATCAATATCATCAACAACAACAACAACAACATTATTTTCAACAGATCTAACAGATCTAACCTCAAATGTAAAAAATAAAAAATCAAACCAGTGAGAGCGAGTGAGAAAGAGAGAGAGAGAAAGAGAGATAGAGAGTGAGAGGGAGGCGATATCCGTCGTGTTAGAGAAGGTGACGGAGGAGTAGGAAAAGGCGACGATAGTGAGGAGGAGGCAACGGAGCAGCGTACTGTCACAGATGAAGAGACAACGCTGACTATGGGGCGACAGAACAACGTACTACCGCGGATAGAGAGACAATGCCGACTGCGGATGGAAACGATGCCGACTACACAGAAAAGAGAGAAAAGAGAGTGTCTCAGTCAGTGCCCCCTAACCCTAAAATGAGAAAAGAAAGAGGGAAAACATATATATATATATATATATATAGACAGGGGTATAATGGTCATTTCATTTCGGGGAACCGGGTACGGGGCCGGGGCCGGGGCCGAGGTTGTGGAACATATCACCGTCCCCGGCCCGAAAATGGTCGGGGATTTATTTTCAAATACCATCTCCGGCCTGTCGGGAGTATTTTTCGGGAAAAAATCGCTCCAATCGGGGTTGGGAGGTCGGGTCCCCATTGGGCCGGTTTCAAATTGCCATCCCTAGCCTCGTCTGGATCTTAAACCAGACTTCAATCCCAAAGCTGATAGCTATTAAGACCTTGTCCCTTACCACAACCTAAACTTGCAGAGAGTCTCACTAAAGTAATTCTCAGGCTTTCAGTTCATGATATATAATCTCTAACAGCCCATTTGAATTAGGTGATTTGGGAAGAAATGAAGAGAAACTCATTTCTCTTATAACCTTAATTTTGAATCTCTCCAAAAGTAGAGAGATTAAAAGAGGAGAAACTAACAAATTACTATTTTTTTATAATACCAAAACTACCCCTCTAGATATTGAAGGAAAAAAAAAAAGGCGGACACAAATAAAAGGTTTATTTGGGTAATATAACATGAAATAATTTCTTTTCTTTTCTTTTATACAATTTTACCAAGCAAGATAAGAGAGAGAGAGAGAAATCATTCTCTTTTCTCTTAATTATCCAAGCAAAAGGAAAAAAAAAACATTATTTTCTCTCCTAACTTGTGTAATCTTTTCTTTTCTTTTATTTCTCCTTTTTCTCTCCTAGGTTCCCAAACAGAGTGTAAGTTCAAGCCCCATTATTTGGGGATATCTCTAATTTGGCAAGGAAGTAATTAATGAAAAATCATGGAAAAATGAACTCAATACATGCTAACCAAGCTTCAAGCACACATCTCTCTAGCATCCATTTTCTAAAACAAAGAATCATATACAAATTGTTGAAGGAGAAACTTACCAGAATTGCGATCGGTTATCCTCAATGTGTTTCCCTTCCAGTAGCTGTCTACAGCAAAGAATAAAGAGACAAAAATGATGACCAAAACTATTAAACAGATCAGGTGAAAAATGCCCTCAATCTAGCAATAGAACACGACATATTGAATTATTCTGTTGAAAAGGCTGATAAATGTCACTGCAAGCTAGAGTCGAAACTTACAAGAGGGTAAATATGTTCGGGCAAACAAAAAACAGCGCCAATTTCAAAATAAATTCCTTGTTAACAAAAGAAGAAAAAAAATGTCCACCTTGTAAACACTAAGGGGATGAATGCACAAAGAAATCTACACGATAAATTTACAGAAACGCCCAAAAAAAATTAAACAGAAGGGAAAAGAGGGGGGAACCAAAGGACCCATATGGAACCAGTCAAAGCAATACCACACAGTTGTCTTAAGACTAGTTTTTCACAATCTTAACACTACTGTAAAAGCGCTTAAGGTCCATTATGGCCCTTTCCTCGATCTGAATTGAACGGATCGATGAGGGTGTGTCAACCTCCGGTTTAAACCAACGGTTCAAACCAGCAGAATCTGAAGGTGAGCCTGGATCAGTAGTGATAGCAAATCCAGTTGTTCTTGCCTTCAGATTGTGGGAAAGACTCAGGAGATGTTTTCCCTGCTTTGGGACAAAACCAGACAAAAAGCATGAAAGAAAATGAGATCTAGTAGATGAATGAAAATTGAAAAAATAAATGCATGAAATTGATTTAAGTTGATCGCAGAACACTCCAATTCCAGTAGTAAACAAAACCTTTATTATCAGACATAAAGCATAAGTTGGATATGGAAATTTCAAGAGACCAAAAAATGGACATCTAGATTGAAAATTTCTAATAAATGGAAGATGTTTCTAAAATTCCTGGACATAACAGCTTAATTTGCAAAAACAGGTTAAACCCATCTTGTAAAGCACATAATGAACAAGAGTAATGGATTGAAGATAAAATCAATAGACACATAATAGTGCTGTTGCAAATGAATTTAGTATTGGAGCAATGGTTGTTGCCTTCCATTATAGCCCAAGCAAACTTCCTAGGACACTCTCATCTTTCAAAGGCAGTCCTTCTTCAAATTTTGTTTTCCCATTTTTTTTCCTTCTCCAGCGACAAAAGGTGGCGTCCCATTCTCTTTTAAATAGACCGTAGCTTTAATTTTGTGCTAAAAGATGCTTGTACTGTAGCCATTATGCTTCGCGAAAAGGATAAAATATGTTTATCTATGCATTATACAACATCCTATAGGGCAGTTCCTATACCTGTTGCATTTGGATGTCCCTGAAAGATAGCCAAGAATAAAAAGGTGGAGTCCCAGAAGCAATCCAACGAAGGGTGCTTCTTTCTTCATTTAAAAGCAGATTATTAAACTTCCAACTACTATGCCACTATCATCATCACCGCTTTTATCATGAACACAAACCAGTTGAAGTAACCATTCACAAGCCCCCATCACAGATCATTGTTGGATATCTCTATCTTCAACCCATGTGAGCTAATGGAGAACCCACTAGAGAGAAGTGGTGATCAATGGAGGAACCACTTGGAGAACCCACTAGAGAAAGTGGGAGTGGCACCTCCCCATTAATGAGTGGGGGTGGCAACCACTCCACTACCAATCCACTCACCAAATCAATCCCAACGCCTCTCCCTCTTAATGTCTATAAATGGAGAGGGTGAAAGGAGAGTTGAGATAGAGAGAACAAGAGAGCAAACAACAGAGAGTGAGAGATGTAAGGTAGAAAAGACCGTCTCTCTCAGTGTGAGCGAGGGAGACGGGTGAGTGGGTGAATGGGTGAGTGAGGAGAGTGTGAGCTCCTCCTCTATTATAATCCTTCTGTAATCTCTCCATTGTTATAGTGATAACCGGTTACTTTCCCATGGACATAAGCTTTAAAGCCGAACCACGTTAAATATGGTGTCTCTTTCTATGTGGGTGTGTTTTTCTGCTTGGTATGATTTCTACAAGGTCTTGGGTGGGATCCCCGATCTCCAACAAGTGGTATCAAAGCCTCGTCGGTCGATTTTGAAACAAAAACAATGTCTTTTTTCGAAACTGTCCAATAATCAAATTGCTCTAAATTAGGTTTTGAATATACCAGGAGCAAGATCTCGACAAGAGAGTCCAACAATGCAAAGCAGAGCCCCAAAGGACCCTGGACGCCCCCTCACGCGCCCCTAAAAGATGGCGTGTGAGGCCCAGTCTCAACCTCGCGCTGCTCATCTCGCGCGCCGTTCAATCTCACACGAACGCGCCGGAAGAAAGAAGATGACTACGTGGCGGCCACATCATCCACACGTGTCTGCTACGTCATTAGATGTGCCACGTGTCAGCCACATCAGCTCGTTGACCGAGCCAGCGAATCTTGGTGAAGCGAAGCCGCCACGCCGCCAAGCCTGAAAAGCCAACGCGTTGACTATCCATTGATTGACCGCGCCATTGATCGCGTCGCTAAGCCGAACCAGAATAATTATCCAATGCTTCTCAGCTGCACCAGATTATGTAGATCTGAACCATTCAAACTCTTTTGGCTTGATTTGAGCCATTCGAAGTCCGTTTCTGACGATCCAATAGTGGTTTCCAATTATTTGAGTATTCCGGACCCATCTGTACGGTCAGATGTTTAAATTAGCACTTCTGGAAATTATAGGTTGGCCAAAGGTTTTAAAAAATTGCATATTGGCCCCTGGAAGTTTGGTAAATTGTAATTTGGTCCTTGAAGTTTTTCAAAAATTATAATTTGGTCACTAAATTTTTGGAAAATTTCATTTTGGCCCTTGTAGTTTGTGAAATTACAGTTTGGTCTTGATGTTTGGGAAATTTGCAATTTTACCCTAGTTTTGGAGAAATTTTTTTTTTTAGTGAGGTCCCCGGAAGTGCAACGAAGGTTGGTCCTAGCTAATCGGACCATTCCGGACGCAACCGCGAGGTCAAAATGTTGAAATTCTAAACGGTTTTTAAAGATTGTCAAAACATGAGAGTTTGTCATCTTTAATAGTCGAAGGAATGTTGCCGAATATTGTAGAACGCTGTGAATTCACTGTAGAGGTTAAAATGGGCAGATTCTGACTAGATTGGATAACCAGATACAGATCGAGATAGATCATTGAAGACCAAAGGAGATCAGGCTTGATCAAATGGTAAATCAATGGAGATCAGGATTGGTCAGGGCGCGATCAGGAGAATTGCACGTGATTAACTCAAGATTAACAATGTTTAGGAAAGTTCTGTCAAAAAGACACTGTTTAAGGAGACTGGTTCTTAAGTGGGACCGGTTGTGACCCCACCAGTCTTTCTTGGGAACTTTCCTGGTTGTTGAGGTGATCGAAAGATCTGGTTCAATCAAAAGTCCTCTTCATCAATAGATATATGATTGGCAACCAGTGCAGGCTCAGGGAAATATTGTAGCAGTTGGAGCTACTGTCAAAGATAATACAAGAAGTACTGGTAATATGTGAACATGGAAGGACAACAGCTGCAATAGTACACAATAAGGTATAGAAACACGTACCTACAATAGCACAGATGAGTACGCAAAAATGTCGTACAAGGTGCAGACATACAACAAGTGCAAGAGTACTCAGAGTCATACAAATGTGCAATGTGCCGGATTTTGGCCTGGCAGCAGCAACTAGTTCACAGAAGAAAGCTCTAGAGAGAGAAATTGAAAGAGATAAGATGCTGCAGTGCGCACCCAGTGAGAGGCAAATTTTTTCTTTGTCCTGAATCTAGTTCGTGGCAGTGAAGTCGCGACGAGCACCCAAAGAGTTTGGGTGGAGTCACCTCAACAAGGAAAGTATAAGCATTCCTGATGATAAAGGTACGAGCCATACAGAATTATGTGTGGCGATTAAAGACATTCCAAATAGGAGGTTGCAGATTCACTCTGGATGTTCGGTGGAATTGAGGCATATTTGTACAATGGTGTTTTATTATCCATGTGGATGATGGGGTTGAAAATTTTTGTTCGCCGGGTTAAAGTCAATTGGAAGCCAATTTAAGACCTTTCAGAGTCAATTGCAAAAGTTATCAGTTCATTTGGAAACTCTTGGGTTAGTTATAGAACTTCAGAGTTCATTGGGTTTTTCTCTAGGGTATAGAGAGAACAAGCATTGGCAGAGTGTACTACGGAGATTTGGTATATGTAATAAGTCCAAATAGTAGTACTTTATTGGCATTGGCCTCTGTGGAGGCGTTAGAGATCCTTCATGGATCGTTGTTGGAAGACTCGCATCTGGTGAAGCCTTGGTTTCTGCATTTGTCGATTTAAAGAAGGTGTGACAATCTACTTCAGATCTTGGTGGAGCTTTTTCCGCATTTGTCGATTTGAAGAAGGTGTGACAATCTATTTCAGATCTTGGTGGAGCTTTGGCGTTTTTGTTCAATGTCTATTGGAGGCATTGATATTGGTAGTCTTTCAGGGATTACTAGCGATTTCAGAGTCGTGGTTTATTGAGATTCATTATCACAGTTGGGATCTATGATCGTGTCTGATTAGATCCAGGGGTGTCTCCGGTTTATAAGACTTGATTGTTTCTTCTTCTTGTGGATTTTCATTTTCAAAATCTGTTCCATATTCGAAGACATCAACTATTGGTAGTCTGGGTGATAATTCAAACTTCGGGTATTTGCTTCTCTGGAAGCGGTCTGACCGTTGGTGTTCATTAAAGATTGGAAGAGATTGTTGCGGAGAAACATGAAGATGGTGATTTTGTGAATCTCATATGTTAGGATCCATCCCTTAATCTACCGTTGGATTTGGAGGGGATAAATCGTTTGCAGACTCGGTGGAGTCAGCGGGGACTATTGGAGTTGTGCATTTACGGTGCACGTGCCTTTGGGCGGTTTTTTTGGCAGCTGTGAAGATGGTGAATCATCTTGTGTTTGCCGGTTAGAATGGCAGTTGGAGGAATCTGGAGTTTGCTCGACACTTCAGAATTTTTAGCTCTTGGTATTTTGTTAGTTCGTTTGAAGTTTGTTTCGATACTTCCGAACTGGTTAAAGCCTAACTGCATCTATAGTCCAGTTTTGTTTGGTGGAGAACTTGCCTCAGTTCTCAGAGAATTTGTTTGGCTCTCTTGATTAATTCGAGCTTGACGAGAGTAGTATTCTATTCGATGGTTGATCGGACATTATGTTTTTGGTACCACTTTCAAAGTTGCTTTAACGGAGAATTTGAAGCCTCTCTTGTTTAATCTCCTTAGCATTGGCTCAAGCGGGTTGCTCACCATGTTTTGTTTGGAGTTGTCAAGAACAACTTGTTTGGCACCTATGGAAATCAAAACTTGGCACTATGGTTGAGCTTGAGTTGTAGAAAATCGAAGAGCTAGCTCGATTGGTTCTGCATGTTCTTTACATTGGCTCAATGTGATTTTGAGCAATGGAATCTGTTGTGTTTTTTAGGAGAAGCGCTTGTGTTTTGTACAGCAGATAGTATTTAGTTTTAACTGGATGGTTGGATACTTGGGTTATGGTGTCGGTTTTTGATTTTGTGGCGGCGAACACACCTCTTGATAAAACAAAGTAGTTACGGATCTCTCAGGCGAGCTCAAGCGCAGAAGGAGAGATGGAGCCACGATGAGCACTCAAGAAGTATGGGTGCGGGTACTATGCTAGGTGTTGCATAGTTGGTGACTTGTATAGATCTGTTGAAGTTGCTTTGGAAGAAAAAGCTACTGTCAACCATCATCTGGTAGTACAGGTGATAGATACGCAGGTAACGCGTATCGTTGAACTGGAGATCAAGGATTGCAAAAGGCATGAACAACAAGTGTGTGGAAACGCTGGGAAGTTGTTCAAGAGTGCAAAAGGCAAATGCTAATAGTTCAGGATGGTTCAAGGGAAACTCCAAGCAAAGAAAACCAGAAACGTTGACCAGACAAATGAAGAGTTTTCTGTTGCTCCAGTTTTGGCCGTGCAAGGAGATATATGGCAGGATAATGGCATTTCAAGGAAGAGCCATAGTGTCACTGAGCACTCAAAGGAGTGTAGGACATCCAATCAAGGGGTGTCGGATATCTTGGTTACGCAAGTTCAAGAATAGCAGGTGAAGACATCCGAGACAGGAAGCATGGAAGAGATCTGTGGGAGATAGGAGCAGAGGCTCTCTCTAAAATCAGAGCGTGGTATGAGTTGAGTTGAGGATGTAGGATTCCCTCCTCCTCTTGTATCTCTGGTGTATTATCTTTAGCTTCAAGGGATGCAGTGTCTCAATGAAGAGATGAAGATTCTGTTGGTTTTTGGGCGTGACAAGATTTGCAGCAGTGTGTGCAGTGGATCACCTCACATAGGTTGAGGGGGTGATTTGTTGGATATCTCTATCTTCAACCCATGTGAGCTAATGGAGAACCCACCAGAGAGAAGTGATGATCAATGGAGGAACCACTTAGAGAACCCACTAGAGAAAGTGGGGGTGGCACCTCCCCATCAATGGGTAGGGGTGGCAACCACTCCACTACCAATCCACTCACCAAATCAGTCCCAACTCCTCTCCCTCTTAATGTCTATAAATGGAGAGGGTGAGAGAAGAGTTGAGGTAGAGAGAACAAGAGAGCAAACAAAAGAGAGTGAGAGATGTAAGGCAGAAAAGACCGTGTCTCTCGGTGTGAGCGAGGGAGACAGGCGAGTGGGTGAGTGAGGAGAGTGTGAGCTCCTCCTCTATTGTAATCTTTCTGTAATCTCTCCATTGTTATAGTGATAACCGGTTACTCTCCCGTGGACGTAAGCTTTAAGGCCGAATCACATTAAATATGGTGTATCCTTTTGTGTGGGTATGTTTTTCTACTTAGTATAATTTCTACAAGGTCTTGGGTGGGATCCCCGATCCCCAACAATCATGAGCCATGGAGTGATCTCTGATTATCACAGGAGCAGCACACTGCATTTGAAAGCCTTCTATCAGTAATTATATTCATTGAACTAAAACATGTGAAATGAAACAACAAAAGAACATTAATGTGTCAGCACATTTACAATCAAAACAGTAACATTAATGTAACTGTCCGGTGCTTTGGTGTATATGATGTATGACGAGGGAATTACAACTTTCTCCAGGTAAATCTATCATTGGTTCACTAGGTCTGATAATTTGAGATTGGAAGTTAGTTTTACCACTCATTTTTTCTCTTTTTTTCCACGCACTGGTGGTGGTGTCATTGAAAAAACAAGTGACTTGGGTTACATTCTATCTTTTGGTTGAACCTGGAGTAACATTGGCTGTACATATAATTTTGGAAACGGAATTTGAAGTTAAGAATTGATTCTAATCGCTGTAAGATGTGAAGGATACAGGGCCAATAAATCAGAAGAATGCCCAAAATTTACAAACTGCACTAAATCTTGCAATAATGTAGGAAGACACTAACGCTGCGTCTAGTTGAAGGATTTGGAAAGAAAAAAGAAAAGGTGTGTGAAACTAGGTAAAATATAGCTATATTTTATACATATTTCATCTACATTTTCCCTTTCCATTTCCAATTCTCTTCCCAAATCCCCCCAACCAAATACAGCGTAAGATTACATGAGTGATGTAGTCTTTGATCTCTTACATGGGTTACAGCTTTTAGTCTTTTATAGTTTTAAGGTTTGTGAAGACAAAAGGACATATAATGGGCTTTCAATGAATTTTTTTTTAGAATGGATGACACTTGGTAGATTATAAACTGTTATTTTTCTGGAAAAATATCTTGTTGGGGGTTTTCAGATAACAATAAAGAGAAGTAGAATAACAAGGAGAAGGAATGGAAGCAGACAAAAAGCGCACATTCTTTGTAGCTTCAGTAAGAGATATAAGATAAGGAGGAGAATTTCAGGGTGGAAAAAGGAAGAAGAAAAGAAAACACTACAGATATATACAAAAGAATTGCCATTGTCATTAATCTAATTTCATTTTGGTATAGCTGACCTCATAAAATGCAGTATGATACATTTCTAAATTATATGCGAGTCAACATGACTTCTTTGAATATCTTTTCTTTGTTTCCTCTCCTTGTTTTCAGAGCACCTATGCTACAAACTTAAAGACAGTGGAGAATGCAAGAGATTATGGACATACTCATTTGTCCGAGGTCAAGTATCTGAAGGCTTTTTGTTGTTTCCATTATTTCTTATTCCTTGTGAACGTTTTAATCTGTATTCCCCTGGTCATCTAATGCTTCTCTAGTTTTGTTTTTACCGTTTTGCATTATAATTCCAGATAATCGGTTATGCAGACAGGTTTCAGAATAAGACAATTCTTTTGATCCATTTTTCTGCTTGATATCAAGTGGATGTAAGTTTCTATTTTCTCTAGTCTACAATTATTTATTTCTTCTATGCCTTTTTTTCTTTTATATGGTTTAAAACAAGGAATGTGATTTAATGTTTAAATGAATGTTTATGGCTGCCACACAATAATTATAATAAAACATGTGGCATATTTGAGCTTGCAACGAATTGGCTGGGTTGAGGTGGTACAATTAGAGTAGGTTCTCTACTTGCCACAATTGATCCGATTAAAAATCTTTCTTTGGTCTGCTTTGGTGCTGTGCTCATTGCACAGATCCATCCAAATTAAGCAGATAGGTCAACAAATCAGTGACTTGTACATATGAGTTGTTGGGTGATGGTCACAAATATGCTTGTTTGATTTATGTTTTGTCATAATTAAGCCGTCAATATAATTTTTTGTCAAGAAATCCAAAATGCTATATCTATATTGCCTCTGTCTCTCGCTGACCGGGTTTTTACACTTACAAAAGGTTTCTGATGAAAGTGGGACGACAACTCAATAGTAGGATTCCATTCCATCCATCAAAATTTTGCTTATATCTTGAGCCAGTCTTCTTTACTATTTTCCCCTATGTAAAAGAATTTGAGCAGCAGATTTATGCGTAATTCATTACTTAAATTTACTTCCACCCGTATTGATGGCATTTTAAGCTGTGCTGCTTGTTTTTTAAAGATGTTTGAGAGCTACCTTGTAGTAGTCATTTAGCAGTAGCCACTATGCATAAATGAGCTAGAAGATTAGCTGCAGAAAATTGTTTAATGTTGTAATATACTTTTAAGGTTATTTACTTCTCAATAGCAAACCAAACCATATGCAATGAGGCAATTTTGTACTAATTGCATGTTGTCGAAGAGCCTTTTTGAAGAGTGTTAGCCATCATAAACAAAATATTTTCAGTTGCTGGAACTGTCTTTGAATTATTCTATTCCTTTGGCATCCTCAATTGTGAAACTTTACAAGACCCTTTGATTCCAGCAGTAGGGCCCCCTACAATCCAAACTGTACTTGACAACAGACTATTTCCAGGTTTTTCTCTCGACTGTTGCCTTTAAGACAGATGGTTTCTCCATAATAGGATCTTCTTTTCCTTCTTTTTTTTCTTCAAATATTGGGAGAGCAAGTTAATCCAATATTTGGCGACCATGAAATCACTAGAATGAATTGCAAAGACTGAATGGATCAGATCTGTACACAGCTGTTGCTCTACATAGATACAGAAGAGTGCAAAATTTGGGAATTTTTGGTGCAAGCCTTGTTTGCCTTGGAAAAGACAAAAAGGCAACTAATTAGTCAAAAATTAAAACAAACTAATGACCAAATATTAATGCCATCTCTAATTAGATGCTTTTCCTGTGTTCTCTTCATGCAGTGTCTTCTGCTCAGCATTAACTACATGACTTTTCCCAGATGTTAAAATTACCCAGAAGCAAAATATAAAAATTACCTCATAAAATTACTTTTTTTATATAAAAAAAATTAATTTTCATTTATAGATAAAACATGGTTAGTCAATACCCTAAATGTAACTAGCTACTTGATATGTCTCAAATACAAATCAGAAACTCCTCGTGCTGTCTTCTTAAAGACGAAAGCAACATCACATCGATGAACTCACAAAACAATACAAGCTAATCTTCTGGGTTCGCAAGCATGCTAAAACAGGTGCCGCCAATGAGGCTTAGCCAGACCCTTTGGGTCGCCCAGATGGCTTCAGGTGAAGGTAAGCAAGAACAGAACTCGTGGCAGCAGGATTCTGAAACAACTGTACGAATGATGAACTCAAAATTTAAACATGAGACTTTTACCGAATAATCAACTGTTATGAATGGTATACTCAAAATTAAAATACAAGACTTTTGACGGAGGAAAACAAGAATCAAATGTAACTGAGTTCTCATGTGCCACAAACATGCAATTTCAACATGGCATGGTTGGAGAGCAAACTAGCCTCTATTAAATGTTCCTCAAAACCTCACGGGAATCGCTCTCCCCTTTTTCAGTCACTTTCCAGAGACGCCAAGTGATGGTTAACCTGCAAAAATAGTGTGCATTTAGATATGATCAGTGATCTGAGATTACAAACAATGCATAATCAATATTTGGAAGGAAATTATTTTTCAAAAAAAAAAGAAAGAAAGAAAAGAAAAGAAAAAGAGGATAGAGTCAAAAGCATGTCTTCTTCCAAGTACAAACATGTTTTTCCAAGAAAAACAACTCTCTATCCCAGCATACTACATGGAATGCAGAAAGATGAAACCACAAATAATAACCCGACATACTTAAACTTGCTCTGGAATGCCATGTTATGCTGTTGAAATTATATAGGATTATACTTGCAGTACAAGTGGCATCACATGAGCAATTATAATGATAAGATAGATTACACTAAACCGTTATAGGTTTCTAACAACATTGAGGGCCTCGCCTTAAGTTTCTAAAATAACACTGACTTCCCTATCAATGTTTCAGCTCAATAGAATAAGCCTGAGACGTTTTAATTATTTTATCTACGAGAGAATCATCAAACGTCATAGTGATGCATGGTATCAAAGCTACAAGACCATTTAGTCATTGACATCATGTCCTTTAATCCTCCAAAGAACATAGTTACCAAGAATCTATTTTCCAACTTAAATGGCATTAACACACTAATATTTTTTATTAGTATTGTCCTGAATTTTTGCATCTTGTAAGCATGTTTCCATCTTGGAAAATTCAATTCCATTGTACGACAATCAATCCACGTATCCTAGGTCAATTACAAAATTGTTGTTGTTAAGTACAAAAAAGAAAATTCCCCATTTCATTTTCAAGGAAAAATTAAAGAAGTTTAAGGAACACCCGAACATTAAATCTACTTCGGCACTATTAAAGCTGGTGAAGAGACATAGAATATGATATTTGAAGCTCAGAAAACTCCTGTGAAATTGGCGGTTTATTAAAGCATTTTGTTGTAGTGTTATTCTTCAAAATGTTTTAGGGGTGTTGAATTAATTTATTTTTACTATATATTTTGTTTTTCCCCCTTTTTTATTGTATATAGGTTGTGGCACCTCGGTACTGTCTCAATACAATTTATTTTATGGGAGTAAGAAGACTAGAGACAAACCAAACCTTTGGCAAAATGGCTGCTCAAGACTTAAACCCACATTCTCATGCTTGTCAATATTTTCATAAATAATTTGGTAAATATACTACCACGTTACAAATTCTATTTCCCAGTTAGTGAAGTATGGGTGGAGTTCAGAGTTTTTTTTTTTTTTTTATATATATATTTTGAACAGCAAAAAAAAAAAAAAAAAAGCCCTTTATTGATGATAATTACCATACATATATATGACATTACATCAAAGAAAGGATGAGGGCATGCAAAAAGAATCAAAACATAACCACATGATCCCACCGTAGGGAATGCCCAATCATTTGCTAGCACACCTCAAGGTTGAAGAGAGAACAACCACAAAAAAAAACACAGAATAAAAACCCCATACAGTCCTACAAAAACAAAACAGGACAGCAACAGAACACCCCTGCATCTGGACAGCAGCACACCTCAAAGGAGAATTATTTGCTCAGCCAACACCCCTACTGCAGAACTTTACCTGTTGCAGGTTGTATATAATAGCAGGATGGAGTTCAGAGTTAAACTTCAAATAGCCTGACAAATTTAAATGGTAACAAATTGGATGACAAATTTAAATGACTTGTCATCTCACCTAATAATCCATTACCATAAATTAAAGAAACTTAAACCATCACTTTTTTATCAACTCAACCCACTCAACTGATTGTGAATTTGTGTCCACATTAGATATATTTCTTTCAAACCCCATGAAACTACTTCTCCAAAATTCAAAACCATTTCCAACCAACTCTCCTTAATCCTATTTTTAGCAAGTCCCTGGTTCCCTTGCATTTTTCTAACCCTTACACTGTAGAGATGATCATTCAGCTGATATGCAAGAAACTACTAGTTTTAAACACAAAATTGGCTGCTCTGCAACTACCACACCAACTAATAATCACATGCAAATGAGCACATAAAATTTTATAAAGAAAATACAAAGGCCTTCCACTTTAGTCAAAACAACAAATTTGAGGTACAGTACTCACTTGATGACAACCACTCTCAAAAATAAAAATTGTAATCTCAAAGAGGGGAAGAAAAAATAGAGGGAGTTCTGAACATGTGTTAGTAGTAGAATCGAGCAGCCAGGCAATTTTAAGTTTCACTAGCTCCAGTGTATATCAAAAAGTACTTCAACAACAGTAATTGTTAAATATCATACAAAATATATCAATAAGTATATGATGTAGCAATACGAGGTGTGAGTTCAGATTACGTACCTCTAACTTCAGTTCTCAAAGTTTCGATTAGATTTGCCATGGAACAACAGAGTCTAGCTTCCAGAGCTAAAGAATTAACAAGTCCCTCTATAGACCTCAACTCTTCATGGAACTCGGGATGCAACACCAATGAAGAGAAATGCTCATCCACCACTAGCCCAAGACATTTCACAATGTCTTCGAGTGTAGGGACCCATTCACAAGCTTTCAACCCCAACATAGATGACGCTTTAGGACACGGACACACTTGAGGAAATCTCTCATACTTCTTCAACCACTTTCCCAAGTACTGAATCAATCCCATCATCTCCGAACCATTCAACTTGCTTATACAAGAAGACAAAATCACCTCATCAAGGTTTGAAGATGCGAGCAGATAATGCAAACACAATTCAGGATTTGAAAACTCATCGTGTGCTACCATGAGCAGAACCGAGGCCTCTTTTGCCAAGTTCAGTTTCTTCCCACTAAGTTTCTTATCCATCGCCTTCTCCATAGCCAATAAAGCTTGGCTCTCCCATTCCTTCCTCACACTTACCATACTACTATATGCACCTTTACTCGGTGAAAGAAAGTACTTCAAAATTGAAACTACATCCGATGTTTGAAGGTCCAAAACATGCTTAACACATAAACAAATCAAATCCGACCTCCTCTGTTCAATCAAATTATGAACTAAATTCGAAGAACACAAATGTTCAACAAGTCCACAAACTACTAGGGTTTCCAACACCTCCCAAAGCTCCAATACAGTACAAGCCTCCAAAACCAGACCCTTAACTTGACGACTCATCAAAAACCCCACCTTTTTGATCAATTTACGGGTATAACCCTCTTCAGAAGAATCAACCCCAACAAAAATTCCAACTTTCTCCCTGTTCTTCTCCAAATATGAATTCAAGATCCCAATAAACTCATCCTTACCGAATGAGCTACGGTTTTTGAGATTTCGCTTCAATTTTTTGAAGAATATTTGGCCTAAATCGATGATATCGGAATCAGTTTGCCAAATTTTCCAACCCTCAACGCGTTTGACGAGTGATGTGTCGTTTGATTCATCGTTTTTGGGCTTCAAGTTGAGAAAAATCGGATCTGGGTTCAGGATGATGGGGTAGTTCGATTCGAGGGTGAGTTGATTGGGATTGGCCGAAGCCTTGGTGATGACTTCGAGCAAAGACATAATAAAGTCGAAGCAATGCTAAAAAAATGATTCAAGTTTTGAAAAGAAGAGAAACTTTCTCTGAAACCAAGCAAGCAAGTGGGAGAGAATTGCAAAAACCGAACCTCGAAACGAGAAGAAAAAAGGACAGCGATTGTAGCTGTGATGGCGGCGGTGCTGAGGAACTCCAGCGGCGGCGGCGAGTGGGGGTACCTTTTGAAACCCTAACTTGCCAGGGTTTGCCGCGCTTTAGTGTCGCGCTTCACTTCTTATCAAAGTAGAAACAGTGGGAAAATTCTCATGTATGTATGGTATATATATTATAGGGCAAATTAAATATACCCTCGAGATTTAATAAAATTACAGATATTCTGAGATTTGAAAAATTACAGATATTTTTTGAAGGTTATATTTACATAATAAATTAAGGAATAATTTGTTATGAAAATATAAAAATTATGGGGTAATTTGTTATAAAAATATAAACTTCAAGAGGGTATCTGTAATTTTTGAAACTTTAAGGACTATCTGTAATTTAACTAAATTTCGAAAAAAGTATATGTAATTTGCCCTATATATATATATATATATATGGCCCTTTAAATTTTAATAAGATAAATAAATGTTAATTATTAGATTAATCAAAAGTAAAATTACATAGAAAAAATAAGATAATTTTTTAAAAAGTAAAGTAGTTTTGATTAATTTTAAAATTTAAAAAAAAAAATGATGTTAACTTTCCATTTGCTACAAACATATTTATTATTTGATATTCACTCATTTACTATTTATTATGAATAAACTTACTATTTAAAATATTACCTTCTAAACATGTCACATTCAATTCTTAAAAATTGTATCCTCTTTTATATTTTAAATTAATTTAAATACATAAAACTAATGACATATCATATTTAATTATTTTTTCTCTATATTTTGTCTTGTTATGATTTGTAAAAACTAAAATATGATATGTAAATATTAATTTATTAAAATTTGTTAAAATTTACTAATTTTTTAAAATAGTCATTATTGTGAAAATTAATTTTCGAAATAATATTAAAAATAAATAAGAATAAAAAAAATTGTAAATAAAATACTTTTAAATTATAAGTTATTTAAACTTAATTTTAAAAACATTAATTTAAAATAGTTATTTTGTTTTTTTAATTTTTTTACCTACAACACCTCAAAATAGTAATTACTATTTAAGAACCTATTTGGTAATGTTTATATTTACTATTTTCTATTTAAGTATAATTTCATTGACTATTCCTTAACTCTGTTAAAGTTGTAATAACTCGAAAATTTAAGTTGTCTCTTAATTTTTATATTAATATTATTTAATTATAAATAAGAAAAACCCTAAAGGTTTCATTAAATATTCTGTAAGAATAAATTAAAATATTAAATATTATGATTGTATGTGATAAAAAAAAATAATAATTAGAGAGTATATAGGAGCAATTTGGGAACTTGGTAAAAAGCCAACTTTTTGGTTTTTTACCAAGTTCTCCCAAAAAAGCCACCAAAAAAGTTGAAAGGTTAGTTTTTTACCAATTTTTCAAAGCACCTCATATTATCAAAAATGATATATATAACTGAGTCAAGATAACTTCAGTTCCTGGCCATTACGATACCTAACCATTGGGTACGAAGAGCGGGACGTGACAAATGGTATCAAGGCCTAGGTTTTTAAAATTATTTTTATAAAAGCATTAGAGCATAAGACACATGCACAAATAGGATAGAGTAAACGTTGAGCTAAGTTACAAGTTGTATTTAAATTAAATATTTGCATAACAACAATCATGGTATATATAGTTATGGTATTTCATTGATATATATATATATAAATTCATTTTAACTTTTTAGAAGTGGGTTCAAATCTATAATTTTTCAGAATTTATAAAAAAAATTTATAAAGATACTGATTTTGAAATTATTTCCTATCAATGGAAAATTCATGAATAAAAGAAATTGAAGTTTTTTTTTGGGTGGGTAAAAGAAATGGAAGTTCATCTCAAATTCCTTCAACTCTTGCATGTTCTGTCATTTCATTTACGGTCACTTGTTTAATTGTGTTCTCATTTTATTTTTATTTTTTATTTTCGAAAACAAAACCAATGAAAAGTTTTTAAAGTCACCCATTGTTTCTCATTTTGACCTGAAACAGTTTTTGACAAATAAATAGTTAGTTGTTTTTGGTAAATTTCTTTGAGGTAATGATTTAGTAATATTTTATATCAGATTAATCATCAAATTTATTCTTGATATATATATTTATCAAAGTGCACAACGTATATGACAAATTTTGAAGACGAAATTTTTAAAAGGAAGGAAGATTGTAATAACTCGAAAATTTAAGTTGTCCCTTAAATTTTTTATTAATATTATTTAATTATAAATGAGAAAAATCCTAAAGGTTTCATTAAATATTTTGTAAGAGTAAATTAAAATATTAAATATTATGATTGTATGTGATAAAAAAAATAATTAGAGAGTGTATATTATCAAAAATGATATATCTAATTGGGCCAAGATAAAATTACACCAAAAGTTTAAAAAAATAAAATAAAATAAAATAAAAAAGGATAAACATGAATTAAGGGATAAGGCTTTGGGTGCCACGTGTATGAGCTAGGGGCAACCTTGTGGCTTCGTGCCCACGGTTGCCTCCCTATAAATATGGGAGGATTTTCTTAAATCAATAAAAACAAATAAAGGAAAGATATACTGGAGGAAGGAAAGTCTTTGACAGTAGAATGTGAGAGGCAAGAATTAATATTTAGATGAGTTATATTATGCCTCGAGTCTCTATAATATACTTTACGTATGTTTTGAGTTATCATAATTTATTTTACGTAACTTGTGTTTTATAAATTATATTGATATTTCAATTACGTTGATTATTTTCTGAACTCTACTTACTTAAGTTGAAATCCATGGATATGCTTTGTTAAATTTTAGATATTATTTGACAATGATTTTATAAACAATTATGTATTGTAAGTACCACTATGGGAGTCCCATGCCTTGTAGAACTTAAATAACCATTGATTTTTGATTGGTCACTTTGTGACCTTCTGTCTGTCATGAATCCACTGACTCTCTAATTTCTAGTGTGGAGTAAAGTGATGTGCAGAGCTAAGCTAAGTGCTACACTATTGTGGGAGCTACCTCTAGAGTTCGTACGAGTCACCTCTTGAGTCCATACGTCTGTTCTGTTCTGTTTTATACCGTGGTAATGATTATTTTGTTTATATGATTTCTGTATTATATGTCAAATAATTTCCGGATTTTATACTCTATATTTTAATATCAAGTTTTGTTTAGCCAATAATTATCCATGGTGAATTTTAGCGCTTATACTCTCAGTATAATATTTCTTACTCTGCCATGTACTTATAACTGTTTACCAATTTTTAAGAAACGATACAATTCAAAAATAGCTTTTGGAAAGTCTTAGAAGCGGAGATGTGGAATAGACACACAAGCACTTTATCGCATTTATAATCCTATTCTTCATATGTAAATATCGGCCTTTTGGTCAATAAGTTTTTGTTTTAAAAGCAAAAGCTCCAATGATTATTTTAATACACTCACTTAAATATTTTTTCTCTCGTGTTTAATTAATTTGTTTAAGAATTGGTCGGAGGTAACTTCTGTATTAACTATCATGATGCCTAACCCTTGGGTACGAAGAGCGGGTCATGATAGAAGTGGTGTCTTATTGATTGACAAGTCATGTTTAATTAAGTAGTAAGTATAATTTGATTGAGTAGTAAGTGAAAACTTAATAAATAATAATTAAAGTCTAATAGAGTAGTAAGTAGAAATTGAAATATCTCATTGAGTAATAACTTCTTGTATGGTAGAACAAGCAAGTAACTATGAGAATATTGGGTTTATACAAAAGGACATGCACAACTATTTTGGGACTAAGCATAGAGCGCAAATTGTCGATGATGATGCAAAAGGTGCTTTGGTTTACTATCAATTGTGACAGTACTTATCACTTATTATGACAAATTAACAATACTTATCACTCTTAAGTAATAAGTCCAGGCTAATAGAATTGTACGTGAAGTCTCATTGAGTAATAAGTGAAATTTAATTAAGTAGTATGTTAAGTCCAATAAAGTCATAAGTGAAATCTCCTTAAGTAGTAAATGCGGTTTAACTAAGTAGTTAGTCAAATTTAATGAAATAGTAAGTAGAATCTCATTCAGTAATAAATGAGATTATACTATGACACTCTCTAAAGTTGGTTAGATTTCTAAATTTGTTTATCACTCGTTATGAATTATCTTACCATTTGTTTTGAGAGGACTTATCACTTAGTATGACACTCTCTAAATGAGATTTTATTAAATGGTAAGCTAAGTTAGATGAAGAAAAAAGTCGAGTATCAAACGTTTGATTGAGTAATAGTCTAATAAAGTAGTAAGTAGAGTAAGTGGAGTATCATTGACTGGTAAACGATATTTGATTGAATAGTAAGTCAATTTTGATGGAGTAGTAATTAAGTGGAGTCTCATTGAGTGCTAAATGAAGTTTTATTAAGTAATATGTTGAGTCTAATAGAGTAGTAAGTGGAGTCTCATTGAGCAGTAAATAAAATTTATTTGAGTAATGGTCGAGCCTAATGGAGTAGCAAATGGAGTCTCATTAAATAGTAAGTGAAATTTCATTGAATAATAAATCGAGTCTGATGGAGTAGTAAGTGTGGTTTAATATGAGAAGTAATTCAAGTTTAATAAGATAGTAAATTGAGTATTCATGTTTGATTGAGTAATGAATGAATTTAATTGAGTAGTTAGTAAAGTAAGTTAAGTGTCAACGAGTAGTAAGTAATGTTTAATTGAATAGTAGGTCAAGTCTTATTGAGTAATAAATTAAGTTTAATTGAATAGTAAGTAAAGTCTAATAAAATAATGGTGGTACTACATATACTAATTAGTGTACACATTAATGTCCCGACTAGTGTTATACAATTATTATTGACCTTATTTATTATACAAATTACAAATACCTAAAACCTCTAAAATTATGTCACATCATCTATTAGTACATTAGTTAGTATATTAATTGGTACATATACAATTATTCATAAAATAATAAAATAAAGTTTCATTGAGTAGTAATGGGATTTAATTAAGTAGTAGGTCAAGTCCAATTAAGTAGTGTCTTATTAAGTAGTAAGCCATATATTTAATTGAGTAATAAGTGAAATTTGATTGAATAGTAAGGGGAGTTTCTCATTGAATAATAAGTGGGATTTAATATGATACCACTAAATGGGATTTAAATGAGTAGTAAGTGGGATTTAAATGAATCGTAAATCAAGTCCAATTGAGTGGTGTCTTTTTAAGTAGTAGTGAAGTAAAGTTTGATTATGTAGTAAGTTGAGTCTCATTGTGTAATAAGCAGTTGTAGCTCAACTTTTCGTGCTCCTTTCAGAAGACGATAAGTCCTACAGTTCGAACTCTCACGGTTCTGAATCTAATCCCACAAGTGCAATGTGAAATAGATAAACACCAAAGAATCCAAATCCGAAAAATCTTTTGGAAAATCGATTTTGAATCAAAAAATACAAAAAATGGACTGCTTTACTAGATACAAAGTCGCCACCTAGATATTTTTGAAAAATTTAGGAAACCCATGACTCGTGCCAAAGGCCACGTGTTCATCATCACCAAGATTGTCTTGGCTCAGGAACTTAAGTACGAGAGGCGAAGGTCATGAATTGAGCACTCCCACTCGCCCGATCAAAGATCGGCCTCTACTAATCACGATGTGAATCTTATTTACATTATATGCTATTTTTTCGATTTATTAGGCTAACTTTACTATGTGATACGCACACAAGTATAGACTATTTTGCCAAAATTTGGAACATTTGATTTCATGTTTGTTTTTGAAAAGAGTTTGTAAATGTGCCACTTGAAAAAGTGGGCTCAAAGGTACATTAATCAAACTATCCCAATTTAAGCAACTAGCTTTCATCCACAGGTATTCAAACAGTTTATCACTTAAGCGCTTAGCCTCATGGTGAACATGCTTTGACATGGTAACAATTAAACGCATGAGATATGCTAAAACAAATAAAAGCTCACCTAGTACTCCAAACCAAAAAAGATGACAGAGTTAGAATAATGCATGATCCTAACCATGCAATGTAACTAATGCAACGCATGCGATATGCAATTTACTAAGCTCAGCTACTAATATGGCGTATGACTCAATTTGATAGCATGCGGTCTAAGCACGTATTCAAAGAAGTATTTACCTAACAATGTAAGTTAGAATAATACGCCGAGCTTAATGCATACAAGACAATAAATGCAAGGCATGAGAGATGCTAAACGAAACATGATGTCCTAAACTAACCATCATAAGCAGGTAAATAAAAGAGAGAAAGACATGGGGTTAGAAGATATACACATTATTACAACTGTGCCCTCGCGCAGAAGGGTCCGAATAAACTAACTAGCTGAGCTAATTAACTAGCTATTACAAAACGAATTAACTAATTATTATAAACCGAACAGACTGACCATGCTAGCTAGTTAGTACAAAACCACTTAATTAATTAACTATTCTATGGAGCTAACTAATTAATTACACTAATTAATTAATTACAAATTAGAATTAACTAATTAATACAACATGAAATAAGCAACTAAGCTAACTAATCAGCCCCGGGAAGCAAGGATGCTCATGCATGCACGGATTTCTGCCCGAAAAGCCCACTGTTCTGCTGCCAGAATGCCACTGTTGCACAGTTAGAACATCTTTTCACCTTAGCCTCTGCTCTGTTCTGTTCTGTTCCGAATAATAGCTGGTTAATTTGACAAAAGTGGTAGGCAAGCCAAAAGTAGTGGCCGACTGGCCACAAAAGGTAGCCTGCTGTCCAAAAGAAGTGGCATGTTGGTCAGAAAAAGTGGCATGTCGGCCACTAAAGCCTGGTTCCTCCTGCTGCAACAGAGAGCATACAGAGCACAAATAGGGTATTCTCAAGGTATGTTTGTACACCTTACCCTTCCTTATCATCAAACAACTTAAAGGAGTGGCAAGCTCAATTCGCAAACCATCAATCGATGCAATTTTATTGCATGATGGTCTATGAACCAAGGTATACAATTTCAATAAATGCACAACAAAAGACTTTCAAACCTCCTTCCTATCATAAATTGATCAAGGGAAGTGGTTGATCTTAGAAACTTAAACCATTTCATCACTAGCAAGTATGAAATGTCTCAAGTTCCCATGTGTTCAATTAACGTCCGATTGAATACCAAATTCCTTATTATCTTGCATCATTTTTAGTCCCAATTTTATTACTTCATTTTAATTACCAACCATTCCTTAGTTCATTAAGTCCAAAAGTGAAGATCCTCTAATGGAAAGAAGTATCAAACCAAGTGTTGTTTTAGACATGAGAGAAGTGTCATGCCGTTGGTAATGAACCCCCAAAGGGATTAAACCATCAAACACAATACCTCAATCTCAAGCTTAAACAAGCAAGTAGTTTGAAACAACTTTCAAAGCAAAGAAAAAGCCAAGAAATGAGTGAGGTTGTAGAGGTGATTAGAGATGAAAATAAGTATGGAAAGCAAGAAATAAACACTATCAACTCAAATAGGTTGGTGGCTAAGGCCTAAACCACCAAACCTATGAAGACCATTACACTACAAGTATGCTATACAAAGTTCAAATGTAATGAACAACTAAAAGCAATCCTAAAACAGTCCTAAAACATACTGGAATTAAGATAAAAATAGCTAAAACAATAAGCTACAACATGGAGCAAGTTAAGCTAGTAAGCAAGCACAAGAAAGGGAGGCTACCCCCTCCATTTTTGGGACTTCAAAACATGATTTTAGCCACTGAAAAAGTTATGAAATTCAGTAGTAAAAAGCTCAAAAAAAGATAATAGAAATGTGAGAAACACAAGGGCAAAGGCCTAAGAAGTTAGGTGCAAAGAAGGATGATCCACCCCTCCACCCTCAATGGCTTGAAACTACAAGTTTCAGCCCAAAAATACAAAGTATAAACAGTCCAAAAAACAGTAGGAAAAATAGCAAATAAATCAAAGAAATAAACCAAGACTTATACCTCCTGAAGAGGAGAACCCTTTTCTAAGTGACAAACCAACACTTACACACCCTCGAGAGCTCAAAGTAAGCTCAAAAGTACCTCAGCTCAAATACCACAAGGTTTGGTTTAGAGTGTATAGGCAAAGGCTTGAGAATTTGCAAAAGAGAGAGGAAATTTTAGAGAGAGAGAGAAATATCTTTGCTTGAAAATTTCCAACCCTCAAAAATGGAAAAGGAAGTCTTCTATTTATAGAAAATATTAAACTTCCTCAAAAATATTTATACATAAACGTGTGGGCAGATGTATGCACCTGTGGAAACAGCTGGCATAAATATCTCCAAAAACAGGCCACTAATTGTGGCCGGCAGCCCACACTAGTGGGCTTGTAAGTCCCAGGATTTTTAGGCTTGAAAAACTATGATTTTGATCCAAAACAAGGCAAAAAGTATGTAGGGTTTGAAGGCTCAAAACTGTGGCATTCTGCTGAGGACTTCGAACATTTGACAAGCATATACAAAATCATCATTAGGTGTGCAAGTGGTGACGCCTAAGTCATAAGGGCGGTAAAAATAGGGTGTCTACAGTTGCCTCTCTTTGACAGAACTTGAAGTCATGAAATGACGTTAGTAAATGTCAAAGCCCGAAGACAACCCATTTTGACAAGGCTTTAAGACTTGGACAAACAATCAAGACATAAATTACATGGTTGTGCTCGCAAACTGCCTACATATCCCTTTGCAAGGAATCAAGCCAGCGTAGTTCTGGGGCAAGATGCAAATGATACACACAAAAATACTTTGAAGTTAGACTCTCACGTTTTGCAAAGCCGACTATTTTGAAAACTCATGATCATGCAAGATGATACAATAAGAAATAACAGATGCAATAAGCAATAACAAGATAACAACATATGAATGAGCAACTTCAAGCTTAAAACCAACACAGGTTCCATGCAAAAAGATCTAAAACACACTCTAGCCACGCCAAAACGTGAGATGAGGAAAGAAAACACCGCTCAGGGTCGCGTTTTACGCATCCTGAGAAATTGAGAAACGAAAATTGCTAGGGGTCACATTTCACGTGTCCCAAGATGAAAATCACTCAAGGTCCCATTTCACACGTCCTGAGATAAAAAAACAAAACTGCTCAGGGTCGTGTTTCACGCGTCCTGAGATAAAAAACAAAACTACTCAAGGTCGCGTTTCACGCGTCTTGAGATACTCTAATCACGCTGAAATCGTGAGAAAATGAGAAAAACCATTCAAGGTCGCGTTTCATGCGTCTTGAGATAAAACCCGCTTAGGGCCACGTTTCACGCGTCTTGAGATACTCTAATCACGTTGAAACCATAAGAAGAAGAGAAAAATCGCTCAGAGTCGCGTTTCACGCATCTTGAGATACTCTAATCACGTTGAAACCATAAAAAGAGGAGAAAAACCGCTCAGGGTTGCGTTTCACGCGTCCTGAGATAAAATCTGCTCAGGGCTGCGTTTCACGCGTCCTGAGATACTCTAATCACACTAAAATCTTGAGAAGAGGAAAAAAAACCGCTCAGGGTCGCATTTCACACGTCCTGAGATAAAACCCACTCAAGGCCGCATTTCACATGTCCTGAGATACTTTAATCACACTGAAATCGTGATAAGAGAAGAAAAATAGCTCAGGGTCGCATTTCATGCGTCCAGATATAAAACCAGCTCTGGCTCACGTTTCATGCATCCTGAGATACTCTAATCACACTAAAATCCTGAGAAGAGGAGACAAACCGCTCAGGGTCACGTTTTACGCGTCCTAAGCTAAAACCCGCTCAAGGATGCATTTCACGCGTCCTAAGATAAGAGTAATAAATGCAAAGAGGAATGAGCGTGTGCGATAGATACACAGATGAGCATGTGCGATAGATGCATAAAGTGAATGTGTGCGATAAATGCACAAAGTGAACAAGTGCGATAGATGCACAAAGTAAACGTGTGCAATAGATACACAAAGTGAACAAGTACGATAGATGCACAAAGTGAACAAGTGGATAGATGCACAAAGTGAACAAGTGCGATAGATGCACAAAGTGAACAATTGTGAAAGATGCACAAAGTGAACAAGTGCAATAGATGTACAAAGTGAACAAGTACAATAGATGTACAAAGCGAGCGAGTGCGATAGATGCACAAAGTGAACAAGTGTGATAGATGCACAAAGTAAACAAGTGCGATAGACGCACAAAGTGAGCGAGTGCGATAAATACACAAAGTGAACAAGTGCGACAGATGCACAAAGTGAACAAGTGCGATAGATGCACAAAGTGAACAAGTGCGATAGATGCACAAAGTGAACAAGTGCAATAAATGCACAAAGTGAGCATGTGCGATAAATGCACAAAGTGAACAAGTGCGATAGATCCACAAAGTGAACAGGTGCGATAGATGCACAAAATGAGTGTGTGATAGATACACGAAGTGAACAAAATTACAAATCAATACAGTGACAACACATGTTCCATGCAAGATAAAAAACTGGCGTATGATATTAATTAAAGCATGTTCTATGCAAGAAACAAGATGCACATACTATGCAAAACTAAAATCATTTTCTATACATGAATCACGAATGATGCAGGACATGCGTGCAACATAAGTATATGTGAAAAAAAAACACATTCTATGCAATAGAAAAGAACAAATATGTAATTTGACAGAACAAATAAAAATGATGTTCAGCGAAAACCTCTGATTTACCCCTCGGAGGTTTTACAACATGCTCAAAAACGATACACCTCATTCATATTGGCAAGTGGGGAACACTCACGCACCTGAATGCAGTTTCGAGCTCCCTAAGAATCAATCTGGACCCAAAAAAGAACCTCTCATACAATGCTTGGGGAATAGAGGCACAAAACAAAACCAGGCCAAAGATGAGGACTGTCAATCACCTGCCGGCCACAAGGGAGGACCGCCAGCCGCTAGTAAGGCCTGTCGGCCACCTGTGCATTTTCGGGGGGAAACTTGCCATTTTGCTTCGGGTCTTTATAAATACACATCAAGGCTTCACTTTTCACATACCAATACATCCGAAATCTTCATCCCTCTCTCTTTAGGTACTTCCTCTCTCTAGATCTGTGCTTTATATGCGTTTTACAACGCCCCACACAAACTTTATTCACAAAACCCTCTTGATTCTCTACACTTTGAACTGATTAGATTTTGATTTCATCATTTTTCTTGAGTTTTCACCACTTTAGGCTTGTTCTCCTCGAATTTCTCTCGAGTTCTGTGACTTTTCCCGGGTTTTGACTTTTTCTCCCATTTTCTCTCTCCTAGGGTTGACTTTTTTTCGAGTTTTTCCTCTTTTCTCCATTTTTCACCTATTTTTTCACCCACTTTCCAAATGGTGGATGATGTTCCATATGATGGTACTCCTCCTGATGTTCTACCTCCACTATCACCCCCTGCTGAGCTTGAGGACCCGGTGATCACCAAGACTGACTAGGCGGCAGAGGGTATTGACCTTCACCTTAAGGCGGAGTTCGCTCTAGAGCTCGAGCCTGAGTTGCTACCACTCAAGGTACACCATTTTGATCCGATGACTTATCATCCTCACACACACATACTGTCGCCTAGAGGCATTAGGCGCTTCAACGATTTCACTAGTAGTATGCCAGAGGACGTTCTACTAAGAGAGCTGGACTCTCATATTTCTTGCAGTGCCGCCGAGATACGAACTCTACTTTCATGCTTTCCTGCCTTTCTTTTAATTGTATTTCTTGCACTGTCTTTTATCTAAATGCTCTTTTATCACTGTCTAGTTCACTCTTTTGTTTCTGCCACAGGGGGGCTCTCGATCTTACAGGGGATATAGGGCAACGACAGCGAGAGACTGGTACTATGAGCTCCCTTCAAAGGTTCGTGACCTTGTTGACGAGGCCCGCTTCGGCCTATTCTGCTCTGGACTTTCACGACACATAGCAAGCCGGGCTTTTCTCAGAGCGCTGGTGGAGAGGTGGTGGGACACCACCAACTCTTTCCACCTCTCTTCTGTTGAGGAGATGATGATGACTCTCTACGATTTTGCCATGATCACCGGTTTACGAATAGGGGGTGATCTGATCCCTTTCGACATGGACATGGACGAGTGAGAGGCAACTTGGATCCATCTGCTTGGAGCGCACCCACCTCTATCCAGGCTGGCGATTGTGAGGTACAGTTAGTTCACTGAGTAGTTTCGCGGGAGTGAGCCCAAGACACTAGAGGAGGTAGAGCAATATCCCCTGGGCTTCTTGATGTTCCTCTTTGGTACTACCTTGTTCGCAAATAGGTGGAACACCGTAGGTTTATACTTACTGAGCGCCCTCGTGACCTTACCCCAGGTCCAATTCTATGATTGGGATGGAGCTAGCCTCGCCACACTCTATGGCTATATGAGCTCTACTTCCCGCATGAGGGGAGAGCAAGTCTAAGGCTACTAAAGAGCCTATGAGGTATGCACCACACCTTTCTACATTTGCACTTATGCTTTCTGCTCCACATTTCCTGCTTTATCTTTGTTCAGTATTTGTTTATGCACTGCTCTTTCTGCTTTGCACTTTTTGTATCTATTCATACATTATGCTTTTTGCTTTGCACTTTCTGCTTTATATCTATTCATGCATTGTGCTTTCTGCTTTGTACTTTCTGTATATATTCATACAATGTACTTTTTACTTTGTACTTTATGTTTTCTATTTGTTCATGCATTGTGCTTTCTGCTTTGCACTTTTTGTTTTATATCTGTTCATGCATTGCTGATAACAGTACTGCCTTTTTCTTACAATTATGGGTTTATGCCTATTCTTGGGTCTGGTTCTAAAGCCTGTAAAGGAGATCCCCCCGTAGTGCCTTACTCACAGTGATATGATAGCCGGTGCTGGCGCCGGAGCCGTGATGACATGACATTTGCCTTTTACCGTCGACACTTTGATACGGTGGTTACTGATGAGATAATCTAAAACTCACAGTCATTTTTGCTTTACCACTATTCTGATTCATACTTCGACAACTAATGGCAACTAACAATTTGTACATTCTCTATTTGTAGATTACATAACAACCCTGGGCGATGATGCCGGTTGGTGTGAGGGACCAGTACGCTAGGACTTGGGCCACATCCCGATTCTGGATTTTGCTAGAGGGCCCAGTTTGCCGAGCTTGGTTCTTGAGTGAGCGGTTTATACGCCAGACTCTAGGCTTGCCTGATCCGGCAATTCCCTTGCCACCCCCAGCGTCCATAAGGATAGCAAATAGCCTTCCAATTGAGGTGATTATCTAGTCCATAGTGGGCCTAGAGCGACTATGAGACGTTCATCTAAACTTATCTCATGCCCCCCTTAACGAGCGTTCGCGCGAGCAAGGCAACAGGTGCTCCCGTGGCGGGTGAAGCGACTCAAGTAACCAAGGCCGATACTACAAGGGCCCCTCCCATTGGGCAAATTACCGATTGGCCAAAGATTCCCACTGTGCTTACATGTTGGCAACCGACCAGGACAGCCTACCACATTTGGATCGAGCTGGCAGAGGCAGGGCACGAGTATGTCAGAGCTTGAGGCGCACCTTAGGTATGGACCACACTTTATAATTTGCATCCCATATTTTCCATTTCAGATATTGATTATTCTAGATATTGATCATTCAAATGCACTTGTAGGTACCCACAGAGTATATAAAAAGCCTCTTCGAGCTAGTTGTTTCTCTGATTAACATGGTGCAAAGAAGAGAAATGATGCTTGGTCTCCACGGTATTTAGGTAGTTTCCTTTATTTCGGCATGCATTTTACTACTAACTCTATTATGCATCACACTATCATATTCCCACTGAGACATTGGCACTTCTACTGTAGTCTTTCCCAAACTGCACTGATACACTACATTAGCACACTGTACGCATACTACATCTGGTTTCTGCATGACACTTATTCTACATACTATGCCTCTATTTGATACAGACATTGTAGCTAATATTTTGACAACTGTTTTTCCAGATTCCATATATACCAAGGGTACCAGTGGCAATAGCAGCACCAACACCGACAGTACCTCCTCCAGCAGTAGGGAGGAAAGAGAGACAGACAGATAGACCCCAATACATGGCCGAGATGTGTGTTGTGGTTGAGGCAGAGATAGGGGTACCTAAGGCCAAAGTAGTCCCTCGAAGCCCATTTTGAGTGATGATGATGCCGAGACTAGCGACTCCGAGAAGGCAACGAGTTGACATTCTAAGTCGTCTGAGAGCGGGGGTGATGATGCTGGCTCGGGATCCGGGAGCGGAGATGACGCCGAGGCTAGCTCTGAGGCAAGGAGCGGAGATAATGATACCAGCTCTGGCTTAGAGTCTTATTCTAATAACGGTGTTGACAGAGACAATGCCCCTGAGTTCCCTTCGAGAAAGAGAACGAAGAGGGCCTCTCGAGCTTGAGATAACTGGCACCAATTTTTATACTTTTTACTTAGTTTCTTTTTGTTTGGTAGCTTAGCACATGTATAGCTTCGGATAGGTTTTACTTTTGCTTTTGAAACTTGTACTCCCTTTTCTAAAGACCATGATCAGAATTAAACCTTGCACTATTTATGAAAAGTGTTACTGTTTTTGCATCATGAGCACCACATTTGCATGAAATGGGAAATGGAGCTGAATTTTGAAAATGAAAACTTGTATTGGCACGATGTTCTTAATCGGGTAATGAGACAACCAACGACCAAAATACAAAATATAACTCGATAAACAAACAAAAAACAACTCAAACACACATATACACACTTGCTAAAACCAAAAAACTCAAAACAAGACCTCAAAACAGAAAGATCAAGACAAAACCAGGTTGCCAAAACTGCCCGGCCCACAAGTGGACAGCCGGCTACCACTGGTGGACGACAAGCCAGAAAAAGTGGACGGCCGACCACTAATGTGAAGAACCACCAGAAAGTTGACAGCTAACCTCCACTGACAGCCTTATCTTCTATAAAAGGTCTTTCTTTGTGATTTTTTCACCAGAACGTCATTTTTACTGCTATTTCTTCCACAAATTGAGATATTTCTTGCCAAGAAGCTCACGGATTGGATAGCCACTTTAGACGGCATGGAGAAGGTAAATTTCCAAGGTTTTGGTATAAACGTACTTTTTCCGTTAAGCCATACTCTACTTTGATTTACGTTCCTTCATGTCACGGCTCAATGTTGGGACCTAATTACGCATGTATTTCGCTTTAGAATACAGGAAATGTGCCCAACTCTTGAAGAATTTTGGGCATTGATGGAAACCCGGCACGATGAGGAAATCATGCCTCAGCCCCATTTTGGCCACGCCTAAGTTTTGAGACTGATGTGTGGGCTCACTTTGCACGAAGCTCGATCTTTGACCCATGATAGAGAGCTAGACACACCCAGCTTGATTCATCGATTTTTCGATATCGATGACAGAGGAGACCTTCTCTGGCGAGGTTTTCTGCAACATGCCCTTAGTTTGTGTATGCTTGCACATTTCCTTCTTGCCCCTAGTTTCGGCAAAACCAGTATTGGGTTGATCGAAGTGGCCCAATATCTGAAAGAAGGTAAGAGTTGTATCGGTTTGACACTGGCCGAGACCCTGACGGGCTTAAATGCTTTTCATTGGCGAGAGACCACTAGGTTTGTGGGGAGTCCACTACTTCTTCAGGTATTGTTTCCCACCTTTTCAAATATATGCCTCACACATCTCTCGATACTCATGCTCTATTTTCTCTCAAAGCCCTTTATTTACTTTTATCTCTATGCACATCTCTCTATTATTTAATCTCTCTTATTTTTCATCATTTCCCAGATATGGCTCATAGATAAGCTGAAGGTAGTAGACTCTTGCCCCGAATATTCAGCTCGAGCTTATTTTTTCTGCCAACAACTAGTGGACTTTCCCAATGAGGGTTGGTGGTGCAACTGGATGTGCAACAGGTCTGCAACTGACATAGCTTGGCATTGCCCCTGGCTCAATCTGACTGAGATGAGTTACAGTATGACTCAGCAGCCTGGCATACAGTTGATTGGCTTCACGCACTGTGTGTTCTATTTTCCCTTTTGGTTTAGACATCAGTTTGGACATGATCAGACCTGCCCAGAGGAGGGGTTAGAATATCCAGCTTCATTCCTGATTCATGCTTCACACCTAGCTCGATATCTCACTGCTTGGAGGACGAGAGAGCTTCTGGCCCTTGCCTCTAGTTTCAGTGGCGCCCTTTCTGGCGAGTGCTTGGTTTAGCTCGAGGATGAGGCACAAGTTGGGCTAACTTTGGCTACAGAAGCTTCCGCAAGCAAGAGCAGAGAACGCAGGAGCACCTGACTTACCTATGCCCCCAGTTTATTGCTTTGACCTTTCTTTTCAAGTTTATGATATAAAAGTAACTTTAATTTGTATAAGAGAGTTTGAGAACTTTATGTTGAAATCAATGGAATTAAAGTTATGAGTACTAAAAAATTTTCTTTTCGGTCCAAAAATGGTCTAAGTTGTAAAAGGTAAATTTTGAACAAAATCAACTTTTATTAAAAGTTTCCAAAACCATTTTCAAAAATGATCACCACCTAACATGCACAAAATCAATCCTCAAGATGTACAACCCCAAATCGGCAAATCATAACTACCTTTGATTGAATACCACTACTGCTCTGCATTGTAACCAGTTCTTCTTCCCAGAATGAAGATCACAACTGAACTAATAGACGATGAACAGAGATGACCCGATTAGAAAAAAAATGGACAGGACAGTCGAGTTGGAGATAGTTACGGCCGAACTTCAGGATAAAGTTGCCTGCGTATCCCAAAAATAGAAATCAGGCCATACGTAGTTCGGTTCAGGTTCACTCGAATATTAACTCTCTCCATTTGCATTCTAACTTTTGCCAAAGTCGCCCTTTAGGGTTTTCAACCTTGCAAGCTCAGTTTTTTTTTTTATTTCTAATTTTTCTTACTCTAACTCTTGCCTAGGTTGCCCTTTCTGGTTTTTGGCCTAGCAGGCCTTTCAGGGGTAGTATTTCTTCAACTTGTTCATATTGATCGGCTGTGAAAATTCTAGGCCATCTAACTCCATGAGAATAACTGCCCCTCCTGACCAGATAGCTTTGATGATGTAAGGACCAGTCCAATTGGGTCTAAACTTGCTCCTGCGTTCATGGATGAGAGCTCAGTTGTCTTTCAACACCATGTCTCCCTTTGGAGATTCCGGGACTTAACTTGCTTGTTAAAAGCCCTGGCAATTCTGCGTTGGTAGCCCTGAACATGATACAATGCTTTTAGCCTCCACTCATCAAACAACATTAACTTCTCAAATCTGCTTTGTTGCCAGTCCGCCTCTACTATCTGACACTCAGCCATAACTTGCAGCGACGGGACTTCAATTTCAATTAGCAAAACGGCTTCCATCACGTAGATGAGAGAATAAGGGGTTGCCTCTATAGATGTCCGGATTAAAGTTCTGTAGCCCTAGAGTGCGAATAGCAATTTATCTGGCCAGTCCTTGTAAGTCTCAACCATCTTCTACAAGATGTTCTTGATGTTCTTATTGGCAGCTTCAACAGCTCTATTGGTTTATGGCATGTATGTAGATGACTTATGAAAAGTCATGTTATACTTATCCAACAAGTCTATCACCTCTTTCTTGAAGTCAGAGTCGTTATCTGACATGATCTCATTCAAAACTCCGTAACAACAGATGATATTATTTTTGGTAAATTTGGCCACATGCGATGCCTTTAACACTGCATAGGATTGAGCTTCCACCGACTTTGCAAAGTAATCAATCGCCACCAAGATATATTCATGCCCATTCGACCTTTTTGGCGAAGTCATGTTGTAAAGCTTTGACGGCGGAATATTCATGCGATTGGCATGAATTTGACATTTGTGGCATCACCATACAAAACCAATACAATCCTCCTCCATGGTGGACCAATAATAGCCTTGTTTTAGGACCTTCCGGGCTAACATCACACCATTCATAGGCGTCTCGCATTCTCCGCCGTGGATAGCCTCCATAAGGCATTTCAATTTCTCTTCCTCCACACACAACTTATCCATTCTCAGATAACCTCTTTTATACAGTTTACCCCCGCAGATGATAAATTAGACAGCCATACGCCGTATTTCCTGTTTGTCTTTGGCATTTGCCCTTGGTGGATATGTCTCTTTTTCCAGGAAGTTCCAAATGTCGTAATACTAGGGTTTTTTATCTTGCACTTCATCTATCATGACAATAATTTCATAAGCCGACGTGTATTTCTGTTCGATGATAATCAGACGCATTCGGACTCCAAGTGGGATGTCTACCATAGAAGATAGAGTTGCTAAAGCATCAGTGAACCTATTGTTCTCTCTTAATAGATACGTAAAAGTCAGCTTTTTAAACCTAGGAATCAGAACATCTAGGGTCTGATGGTAAACCTTCATTTTCTCTTCTTTGACTTTCCAGTCTCCATTTGCTTAAAAAACAACCAGGTTCGAGTATCCGATAACATCCAACCTTATTGCCTGTAATTCCAAGGTGGATTCTAAACCAGAACATACACGCTTCATATTCTGCTTCATTATTGGACACCTTGAACCAAAGTTTGAAAGCTAAAGGTATATGGGAGTTGTTGGTGTAGACACCCCATTTTTGACTGACCTTAAGACTCAGACGTCATCGTCTGTGCACTCAATGATTTCGTATGTTTGTGCTAGTTTTGAGTGCTCAAAGGTCTCGGCCGAACGCCTTGTCTTTGAGCCTCTAAACCCTCTGTGTTTTGGCCTTGTTTTTAGGCCAAACCTTGGTGCCTCTTGGTTGAAGGAGAATGGGGCCCTGCCGGCCACTTTTGGCATTTGCCAGCCACTTTTTCTCCTTGTCAGCTAGTTGGGGTGGTCGGTCAGCTAGTTAAAGTGGCCGGTCAGCCACTTGAACTGGCTGACAGCCAATTTTCTCCTTTTTCTAATATTTTCAGATCTTTTGAGCTAGTTGTGGCTCGCTGAACTCATCCTCCATACACGTGTATGGAAGGATCAAGCAAGCCTTTTTGCTTGCATTGCCTATATAAGGGGAGGTCCCTCCCCCTTGTTTGAGGTTCATAAAATTTCTGAGCTAAAATTTCTCTCTCTCTAGAATTCTCACTCTCTCTCTCTCTCTATATTGTGATATATTGAGCTTTAAAGTGTGTTTTCATCACATATTTGCACTAAAACTCCTAGTCAAACACCACTACCTTGGAGCTGAGGTTCTTGAAGGTTTGTTTGGAGCTTAAAAAGCTAGTTTTTGACTCAGAAGTTGTCCTTTTGCTGCTGTGCTTCAAGGGTGAGCATATTCCCTTTTTAAGCTTATTTTTGTATACCATCTTAGCCACCTTTGCATGCTGTTTTAGGCTTGGTTGTTAACTACAAAAAGTTATATTTTTAAGTGTTAAAAATGTTGGTTTGAGTCCTTGTTGGGGTTAGGGGTGGTCTACCCTCTTTGGTTGCTTATTTGCTAAGCTTTTGTACCACCTTTTAAGACTATTCAAACTATCTCTTTTTGGCCTTTTAACCATTGAATTCCAGAAGAATTTTAGTGGTGGAAAGGTGGTTTTGAGGTCCCAAATAGGAGGGGGTGGTCGCCTCTCCTCTTGTCTTGCTTGCATGTGTTGATGGCCTACTAAATGAGCATGTGTTTCTACTTCTTTGTAGCTTTGTTCAAGCATGTTTTTGTGACTTTTTAGACCTGCCATAACTCTGGTTTTGGCTTGTTTGATCATTGGTTGCTTGCTTTTTACACTTGTAATGTAATCTTGCTCACTAGCCTTACATGCCTAATGAGTTAGCTTGTTATTCTAGCATGTGTTGGCTTAATCTCAGCCCATTTTTGGTCTTATTTCAGCATGTTGTAACTCTGTTTTGGCCTGGTTGAGTCTCCTCTTGCATGCTTCTTACACTTGTAGTGTAACCTTACTCACTAGCTTTGCATGCTTGCCACTTTAGCCCATTATTCTAGCTTATTTTGGCTACACTCCAACATGTTTTTGCTCATATTTTAGCATTCTTGAACTTTGTTTTGAGTGGTCTTGGCCCTTTGAGGCTTGCTTTGTATGGCTATAGCATGATAGGCTTTGATAGCTTTGTGTTTTGAGTCCTCTAATATTTGCTTGGGTTGTTTGCATGATATGGCATCATTTAATATGTGATTTTAGAACATATATCACTGTCATACTCTCATATGTATCACTCTTTCAATGCTTTTGAGAAGTTGAGCCTCATGTCTTGTTTGTGAGCCAATACATGAACATATCTTTCTCACCATCTATGCTGCAAGTCTAGCATGTTTTTGCTACTGTTTCGACCTACCTTAAGTCTGTTTTGAGTGGTTAAGGTCATTTGAGCTTTGCTTAGTATGGTTGTAGTATAAAGGACCTCGACTAGCTTTGAGTTTTGAGGCCTTTAACATGTTGTGCATGTGATGTTTGCATGATATGGCACCATTTAGCATGTAATTTTAGTGCATATAGTGTAGTCACACTCTCGTATACTTCACTTCTTCATAGCTTTTGAGGGTTATCTATTATACCTTGCTTATAGGCCAACATGTGTGCATGTTCTTTTAGTATTTTGAGCTCATATTTCAGCATGTTTAGACCATTATTTTGGCATGATTGAGATCTGTCCCGAGTTGGTTTGGTCATTTGTGCTATGTATTACATGCCTCTTGTGTATTGCTCTTTACTAGCTTTGATGTTTTTGGTCCTTAACATGCCATGTTTGCATTGCTTGCATGCTTGAAGGTCTTTAGCATGCCATTTGAGCACTAAACATCTGCCACCTCCCTCATTTCTTCATTCTTCCATTTCATTTGAGGGTTGTTTGGCCTTGAGATTGTGTTTGAGCTTAGGATTGAGACTTATGCTTAAATGCCTTTAACCCTCTTTTTAAGGGTTCCTCCTAGTCAAAAGCATGGTCTCTCCTATGCCTTAAACCATTCTTTTGGTTGACCTCCTCTCCTTAGAGGACTTGCACATTAGACTTAACCAATTAAAGAATGGATTGGTAATGTAAAATGTGTAAACAAGAATTGAGTCAACTAAAACATGCCAAGATAACATATGTGTGTTGCATTGCATGTGTTCGGATCGGACGTTAATCCAAACACAAGAAATATGGGACGTTTCATACTTAAAGTGATGAAACGTGTCACGTTTCTTGGTCGCTAGCACCCTTGATCAAGCATGATAGGGTGGAGGCTCTTTATGTGTTGTTTGTGCATTCATAAACATGGTATAAGCTTGGTTTTTGGCCACCATGAATTGAAAATGCTTGGTTGGTGGCTTGAGAGCCGAGTGCCACGCTTCTTTGAGCTTGAGACATGATTAGGAGAGTGGCAGTGCCTACATTGTCTTGCAAATACATTGATGTGCCTCTATTGTTCTCTGTTGCAGCAAAACCAGAAGCCTGGAGAAGCAACTAGCCGACCAACCAGTGGTACTAGCCGACCGGCCAGTTTTAGTGGCTGGCAGCCACTTTTTCTGGCTGGCAGCCCACCAGCAAATCCCTGTTTTAAGGTAAAGACAATCTGGAGGTTGGCATAATTTTCAGAGATCAAGACAAGTGTAAACAGAGGCAATTGACAGCATGATAATGGATTTCTGAGTGAACGCCAACTGAGTATGCATCTTCAACCTCTTGGAACAGAGCTGAGGTAGTTTGATTTGTAATTAGCTTTACTTGTTAGTTAGCTTAAATTGGTAGTTTGATTAATTAGTTTGTTAATTAATTAAATGTTGTAATAATTAGTAAGTAGTTTACTAGTTATTCGTTTTGTTGTGTAATAATTAGTCTAATTAGCTTAAATTAGATTAGTTAAGTAGCTTAGCTTAGAATAGCTTAGCTTTCATTCGGACCCTCCATCAAGAGGGCAAATGTTGTAATAAGTGTGCGTGTGCATGTGTGTGTGAATGTCTTCCAACCCCACGTCTTTCTCCCTTTTACTTAACCGCTTTTGATTGTTAGTTTAGGGCATATTTCGATTAGCATACCTTATGCTTTGCATGCATGCATCATTCACTTGTATTGCATGCACCGGGCTCGGCACATCATTCAAATTGCATTGTATTTCGATATACTTACTTGAATACGTGTTTCAAAGCATGTTGTCAAGTGTTGCATTCATATGCCATCTTAGATAGCTGAGCCTATTTAGTTGTATTTTGCATGTGTTGCATTAGGCATTTTCAACATAGTTAGGATCATGCATGATTTCTAACTAGTTTTCTATTTTGGCTCGGAGTACACTGTAAGTGTTTACGCTTTAGCATCCTTGCATGAGTGTAAGTGTTGCCATGATAGCATGCTTGCCATGAAACTATGTGCTTATGTGATTAACTGCATGAATGGCTGTGGATGAAGGCCTTATTACTTGAATTGGAACAATTCATCAAAATGCGAGTTTTAAGCCCACTTGGAGTGGCAAATCATCATGTTTGAAGCCCACCTTGTTTGGTGGCAAATCCGCATTTCTAAGCCGACTTGAGGGTGGCAAATTCAAATCATTTTCGAAAACAAACATTGAATTGTTTTGTTCCAATTTAGGCAATCTAGTCTATACTTGTATATTGTGCGCATCACGTAGTAAGTTAGCTAAATAACTGGAATAAGAACAGATGTGTTTTCAAAACAACATATCGTGATTAGTAGAGGCCGATCCTTTGATCGGGCGAGTGGGGGTGCTCATTTCATGACTTCCCCCCTCATACCCAAGTTCCCAAGCCAAGGTAACTTTGGTGATGACAGACACGTTGCCTTTGGCACGAGTCAGGGTTTCCTAAATTTTCCAAAACAAAACATTTAGGTGGCGACTCTGTAATCTAGCAAAGCAGTCCATGTTTGGCACCTGTTGATTAAAATCGATTTTCCAAAACGATTTGCCAGATTTGGACTCTTTAGTGATTTATCAATCTTACATTGCACTTTGTGAGACTAGACACAAAACCGTGACAGGAGTCCGAACTGTAGTAGCTATGAACCCAAATCTGCGCCCTCTCTGAAAAAGGGGTGCGTGGAGGAAGTTCGGGCGGTCTACAGTCAGGTTGTATCATCAATACACCTATCCCATAACCGTACTGATTGGACGCTCCGTCAAAGTACATCGTCCAAGTTTTCTCTTCAACTTGTAGGCTGTCTTCATCTGGGAACAAGTATTTCATTGTCTCATCTCTTTCTACCGAGTGGTCTGCCAGGAACTCCACTATAGCTCTTCATTTAACTGACTTACGGGTGACATATTTGAGATCAAATTCAGAGAAAAGGAGCTACCAACGAACCAGCCTACCCGTAAGCGCCGGTTTCTCAAAGAGATATTTGATGGGATCTAATCTCGAAACTAGGATTACAGAGTGAGCTAACAAGTAATGCCTCAACTTCCTGGTAGCCCATACCAAGGCTAGGCAAGTTTTCTCCAACGGAGTATAGCGGACCTCGTAATCTAGCATTTTCTTGCTCAAGTAGTAGATGGCTTTCTCTACCCTATCTTCATATTCCTGAGCAAGCATGCATCCCATAGTCGTGTCTATTACTGATAAGTACAGAATCAGAGGTTTTCCCTGCTCTGGAGGTACCGCTTAACCTGTTCAAAGGCAAACTGACATTGATCATCCCATCGGAATTTCTTCCCTTTCTTCAAAAGACCAAATAGTGATTCACAAGTCAAGGTTAATTTGGAAATAAACTGTCTTATGAATTGCACTTTACCTAGAAAGCCTTGCACCTCCTTTTCAGTTCTCAGTGGTGGCATTTCTAGGATAGCCTTGATTTTGGAAGGATTTACTTTAATGCCCCTTTGTGTGATCAGAAAGCCTAGCATTTTTCCTCCGTTACGCCAAAGGTGCATTTCTGCGGGTTTAACCTTAATCAATATTCCCTGATCTGTTGAAAGAATTTCTCTAAGGCGGTGTATTGGCCCTTTCGTTCTTCGGACTTGACAATCATGTCATCCACGTACACCTCAACCTCCTTGTGGATCATGTCATGCAGAATAGTGGTCACATCACTCTGATAGGTAGCTCCAGCATTTTTCAACCCAAATGGCATAACCCGATAGCAGTAGGTACCCCACGGCATAGTGAATATGATTTTCTTTCTGTCCTCGGGCGCCATCAGAATCTGGTTGTACCCCAAAAATCCATCCATAAATGATAGCAATGCATGGCCTACAGTGAAATCCACTAACTCATCAATATGTGGCAGAGAAAAGTCATCCTTTAGACTGGCTCTGTTTAAGTTCCGGAAGTCTACACACACCCGGATTCTACCATCCTTCTTCGACACTGGGACGATGTTGGCCAACCAAGTTGAGTACTCATATACTAACAAAAAACTTGCCTTGATCTGCTTGGTGACCTCTTCTTTGATTTTTAGCGCCCAATCCAGACAAATTCTACGCAACTTCTGCTTGACCGGTCGGGCCTCAGGGTCAAGAGAGATCCAATGCTGTACAATCTTAGGATCGATTCCAGGCATATCTTCATAGGACCATGTGAAAACATCTTTAAAATCTTTTAACAAAGCGATTAAACGCTCATGCTCCTCCAAAGACAACGTGGACCTGATCTGGACCAGGCATGGATCCTTCTCAGTACCCATATTAATGGCAATGATTTCATCGACACAGGGTTTAACAAACCTCTCCTTCTCTCTATTAATCAAGTTTTTCAAAGCCAGGGGAATTTCTTCCCCTTCGTTTTCATTAAAATTCTGAAAATCTTGGTCAATACAATAAACCAACGGCACAGAAAAGTACACTAAATCTATAGAGTTCTCATTCAAAATGTCTAGATATTCGGTTACAGACTCAAAAGAAAAGTTAAATGAAGACCTAGACAAAACTTTGGTATTCGGGTGTAGACCCGACTTTCTTCACGTGCCCTCTTATCGGAGAGGCGAGAATTGGTCTCCTACAGTTCGGACTCCTATCATGGTTCTGAATCTAATCTCACAAAGTGTAATGTGAGACTAATAAACACCAAAGAGTCCAATCCAGAAAATCATTTTGGAAAATTAGATTTTGAATCAAATAATGCCAAAACTGGATTGCTTCGCCAGATTACACAGTCGCCACCTAAATATTTTATTTTTGGAAATTTAGGAAACCCTGACTCGTGCCAAAGGCCAAGTGTCCGTCATCACCAAAGTTGCCTTGGCTCGAGAACTTGGGTACGAAAGGGAAAGGTCCTGAAATGAGCACCCCTGCTCGCCCGATCAAAGATCGGCCTCTACTAAGCATGATATGTTATTTCATAAACCTCATGTGTTCTTATCCGGTTATTAATCTACCTTTACTATGTGGCGCACACATACAAGTATAGACTAAGTCATGAGAATTGGAACGAAATCGACTCATGTTTGCTTTCGAAAATGGTTTCAAAGTACCACTCGCAAGTGAGCTAAAATGCGGATTTGCCACCCTCAAGTGGGCTTGAAAACATGATTTGCCACTTCGCAAAGCGGGCTTAAAACTCACAATCATCGATTTGTCCCAATTCAGGCAATAAAGCCTTCACCCACATGCATTCATGCAGTTAATCACTTAAGTAAGTAGCCTCATGGCAAGCATGCTATCATGGCCACACCTACATTCATACAGGTATGCTAAAACATAAAAGCTTACCGAGTACTCCGAACCAAAACAAAAGCTAGTTAGAAATCATGCATGATCCTAACTATACAAGATGCCTAATGCAACACATGCAAAATGCAACTAAATAGGCTCGGCTATCTAAGATGGCATATGAATACGACAATTGATACACGTATTCAAATAAGTATTGAAATACGATGTAGTTTGAATGATGCGCTGAGCCCCGGTGCATGCAAGACAAATGAATGGATGCAAACATACAAAGCATAAGGTATGCTAATCAAAACGCGCCCTAAAACTAACCATCGAAAGTGGTTAAGTAAAAGGGAGAAAGACGTGGGGTTAGAAGACATGCACACACACATGTACACTTATTACAACATTATGCCCTCGCGAATGAGGGTCCGAATAAATGAGCTAAGCTAAGCTAAACAACTAATCTAATTAAACTAATTAGACTAATTATTACACAAAAAATTGAATAACTAGCAAACTACTTACTAATTATTACAAAACAATAAAGAAATAGCTAAACTAAGCTACTTAATTATTACAACACTTAATCAATTAGCAAAGTAATTAATTAAATTACAAAACCAATGCTAACTAACAAGTAAAGCATTAAATTACACTACTTTAGCTCTACTTCAGAAAGTTGAACATGTATGCATTCGGTTTCTCACCTCGAAAACCCCACTAGTTTGCTCTTGAGAGGCTCTGTTTGCAGGGTTTCTCCAAGAACTTTCTGGTCTGCCTTACCAATTCCATGCTAAGGAATGCACCAGTGGCCTGCCGGCCATGAGAAGCTGCTACTGGCCACCTGCTGGCCAAGGATGAAGCAGTGTTGGCCATCAGTGTGGCACTACCGGGCACTGGTGTGCTACATCACCATTCTGCAACAGAGCTCAAACAGAGGAAAATGGAGGGTCTCCCAAGGGTATGTTTGTACTATGCCTCTTCTTATCACCTTAAAACATCAAAAGAGTTGCATTATTGGATCCAAAACCGTCAATCAAGCATTTTAATGCATGATGGCCAAATATCCAACTTTGTACACATTTAATAAATGCACAAATAACAAGACTCTAAAACCATCACCCTATCATGCATGATCAAGGGCAATGGAGACAAAGGAGAATGGCTCATTTTCAACACTTTGAGTATGAAATAGACCAATCTACCTTGTGTTTAATATAACGTCCGATTGAACACAATGCAATGCAAGCAACAATGCTTATCTTGGCATGTTTTACTTGATTCAATTCTTGTTTATACATTTTAAGTTACCAAACCATTCTTTAATTGATTTGTCCAAATGTAAAAGTCTTATAATGAGAGAGAGGTCAATCAAAAGATGACTTAAGACATGAGAGAGGCCATGCCTTTGACTAGGAGGAACCCTCAAAAGAGGGTTAAAGGCATTTAAGCACAAGCCTCAATCTCAAGCTTAAACACAACTTTAGGACTAACCACCCTAAAAAAAAATAGAAAAATGAAGAAATGAGGGAGGTGGTAGAATTTCAGTGCTGAAATGGCATGAAACACAAGACTCTAACATGAAAACAACATGTTAGGGGACTTAAACATTAAAACTAGTGAAGAGCTTTACACTAGAACCATGCAATATCAAACTCAAATGGCCAAACCAACCCTAGACAGACCTCAAACATGCCAAAATAGTGGCCAAAACAAGTTGAAATGGTAGCATGAAAAACAAGAAAGACATGCTCATGTATTGGCTCATAAATAAGGTACAAAGCACACCTTTCAAAAGTAATGAAAGAGTGGAATATGTGAGAGTATGACAAGGCTTCATGCACTGAAATCATGTGTGAAATGATGCTATGGCATGCAAACAACTCAAGCAAAGCATGTTAGGGGCCTTAAATCACTAAGCTAGTCAAGGCCTTTGCACTACAACCATGCATAACAAGTCTCATATGACCAAAACCACTCAAAACAGAGTTAAGGCATGCTAAATCAGTGGCAAAAACATACTGGAATCAAATTAACACAAGCTAGAATGATAGGCTAAATCATCAAGCATGCTAAGCTAGTAAGCATGATTGCACTACAAGTACCAAAAGCAAGCAACAAGTGACCCAACCAGCCAAAAACAAAGTTGAAGGATGTCAAAACAAAGCCAAAAACATGCTTGAACTAAGCTACAAAGGGGTAGAAAAGCATGCTCAACTATTAGGCCATCTACACATACAAACAAGATACAAGGAGGGGAGGCCATCCCCTCCTATTTTGTACTTAAAAATGAAGTTTCTACCACTAAAAAACCTCTGAGTTTCAGTGGTAGAAAGGCCAAACAAAGGGTGTTTCAAAAGCTTAGAAGATGGCTCAAAAGGCTTTACAAGCCTAAAAGCCAATGGAGGAAACCACCCCCCTAACCACACAAGGCTTAAACCATCATTTTAAGACCTTAAAGATAGAACTTTTTAGAGGTTAAAACCAGCTTCAAAGTAGCATACAAAGGTGGCCAAGCAATGAACTAAAACAAAGCTTAAAAGAGTGAAATTCTTATCCTTGAAGCACAACACTAAAACAGCAAGAAAACAGCCAAACTTCTGAGCCAAAACCACTCCAAGGAGCTCAAACAAGGCCTCCAAGAACCTCAACCCTAAGGTGAAGGTGTTTGGGCTAGGGTGCTAGTGCAAATATGTAGATAAAGCTCACTTTCAAGCACAAAATATAGAGAAAGAGAATTCTAGAGAGAGAGAGAGAGAGAGAGAATTCTTGCTCAGCTCAAACTTTGTAACCCTTCGTATGCATATAGATAAGCTCTATATATAAAAGATATAAAAGCTCCTTGAAGAGATCCAACCATCCACGTGCAAGCAAATGCACTCATCTGTGCAAACAACTATCAAAATATCTGCAAAAATATCTACTGATGCATTGGTGGCCAGCAGGGCCTCATTGGTGGCCGGCAGGAGAAAGCCCATGGCCGGCAGCCCTCAATGATGGCCGACAGGCTATCACTCTGAAAAGACCAACACATGGTCCAAATATGAGACAGAATGGAAACAGGGTTTGGAAAGATCAAACATGGAGCATTCCGCTAAGAAGTTCGAGCGTTCGACGAGCAATCAGACTCATCACTGGATGTACCTGTGAGAACACCCAAGTCTTGAGGACGGTCAAAAATAGGGTGTCTACACCGGGTTACCACCCCTAGAAATACCAGACTCAGACTCAAAAGAACTTGAATTTGATCCCGACCCCACAGACTCAGTGAAATTAGATTCTAGCTCATTACCTGATTTAAAACTAGACAGATAGCCTTCCTCCAGCTGCCAGGTAAGAGATGGTGCCCCTAATACATCCAAAATGCCGCCAGTTAGGTTCACACCCGGTTCTTCCCCGATCACGGAGATAGTAAATCCCCCAAGTTCTCTAGGTCAGCCACAGGATCTGTCAGGAGACTAGCCAGTGATGTCCCCGCTCTAAGTTCGCTGCCATCTGAGTCACCTTCTATGCTCTATTCAGCTTTGATGCTTGGTTCGGCCATTTCCTCATTATCATTGTCCTGCAGCTGCAAGTCAAAGAAGATCTCGAACTCGGGAACACGTTGCTTTGTGGAATTAATCCAAGGCTCGGGAAAGCCACAAAAAGTGAAGTTTTCTCCCTCCTGAACAAAACGGCCATTCAGTGTCCCCTGGATTGGCCTGTGAATGAGTTCATAATGTTTCCTGGCTTGCTTGGCCTTGACTCTGCCTCTTATTTCTTCTCCCTTCCTTATCCAGTCCCCCTTTGGTGGGCATATAGCCCAGTCCAAAGGCATGTGGGTTATGTGGCACATCTGTTAGTGTTGCAACACCTTTTCGACCACTCCTTTCGAGTCCCATTCCTAGAACATGCTACAGTTTATTCATGAAATAGATGGACTGGGCGCTGATGTATATATCGTCTACGGCCAGAATGGTCTGCATTACCCGGGCTTCAGCCAGAGTGAATCCTGAGAGGAATACATCCTCCTCGCCATGGTTGATCTCCAACACTAGCGTAGTTACCTCTGGCAGCGGATGGATGGATGAATTTCCAAAAACAATCGCCACTCCTCCTCCATGAGGGTACTTCAACATCTGGTGGAGAGTGGATGGGATAGCCTTTACATGGTGCAACCAAGGCCTCCTTAATAGAAAATTGAAGGTGGCGGGCACATCCAAGACATGAAACTGAACCTCTTTCTTAGCTGGGCCCACCTGGACTCTGACTTGCACTGTGCCCATGACCTCTCTACTCATGTTATCATACACCCGTATTACTTATGCTATAAGAACAAAGTCCACTGGTTTGAGGCCAATTGCATAGGTAGTGCGAGAAGGATAGACATTGATTGCTAAACCGGTATCTACCAACACCATCGGCACTTATTTCTCCCTACACTCCACAGATATGTACAACGGCTTGTTGTGAGCTGAGCCTTCCGGTGGCAGCTCTTTGTCAGAGAAGATAAAAGTTGGCCTAGCAACACTTGGAAAGACCAATCCCACAAGCTATTCGGGCGTGGTGTCAATGGACAATTTAGCCTTGTCCATTGCCGACAACACTACCTGTCGGTGTACCCGGGAGGCCATGAGAAGACCCTAGATAGAGATGTCAACTTGGATTTTCTTGAGTTGTTTCAAGACTGCCTCCTCTTCTAGTTGTTTCTCTTTTGGTTTCTCGGCCTCTCTGTCTTTTCCGTACACCTCTGCTTGATCTAGGTGCGGCGGCTTAAAATACCACCCACTTCTTGTCAGATAGTCTATTTCCTCGACATACCACATATTGTCCGGAAGGCATTCGCCCCAATCTTCATCGATGTGGGTGAGATGCAGATCATTGTCGTCCCACCATTCACCCTCGGCGACCAACAAACAGTTGTCCGGCTCTGCTTGTATCACTTTCACATCATAGGTACCCCCTACAGAGTGTTGTGAATTCACAATTTCCCAACTGTCTTCAACATTTTCTCGTTCAAACTGCCTCAGTGCAACTTCCTGTTTAGTATCCACAATACTCATAGTGCCCACTTATGGGGTTGGGTTTTCCACATTAGTGCTCTCCAGCAACTTTTCTTTCTCATCAGCCTTTCCAGCTACTACAGCTATCTCTACTTCTTTTCCCTCAGATTCCATTCCAGTTTCTTCCTCTTTGTCTAGCTCATCACTTAGCCATCTGGTGTAGTCAATTGATCCATTCAGGTCGAACTGCTCATCAAAGAACTGCAGGTTGTCCAAATCCTCCTCAAGTTCTGCTAAATCATCCAACCCCTGGCTCGAGCCATCTTCACTGACCACATTGATGTCTACCAAGGTTGGCAGCACCAATTCGGGCTTGATTTGACCAGTTGACAAAATGTAGCAACTTGGATCATGCACCCTATCAGGTAGGTCCTCAAGGCACTCTAGCACTGGACTAGTACCTTCCTCCAAGGTTGACTCTCCTTCCATTGTAAGTCTCATCACCACAGGCTTAGGTTAAAGGTTGGACATGTCCATCATGCACAGATTTATGCTTTTTGAAATGAACAATGTCAGTTTTGGTAGGTGGGAGGGAGTAATATATACGCTGGGGTCATGGAGGTGGCCAGTGTATGGATCAGGTTGAGATTTCGAGGTGGAGGGACTTAGTTACGAGCTGGGAGTGGATTTGTGGTCACGTTTAGTTTCTAAGGTAGAGTGATCACCTTGTTGTCAGTGAGATCCTGAATCTCATGACGCAGTCGAAAGCACTGGTCGGTGTCATGACCATGCTGTTAGTGAAACGCACAGTATTTTATGGGGTTGTGTTTGGGTGGGAGAAGATCAAGAAGTGGGCAGGGTTCTAAAGGTTTGATGTGCCCTTTCTTGACTAGCACCTTCATGGCTTGAGAGAGAGTCATGTAAAGTTGGTTGAAAGTTCTATGGGATCGGGTAGGGTTGGACGGTGTTTGTAAGCTTGTGTTGGCAAAAAGGTCGGCAGTCTTGTTTCTGGTGACAACACTTGTATTTGACGACCTTGTAGTTGTGCTACCACTAGCAACATTGGAACTATGAACAAACGACCTTTTTGCCAGCTCCTTCTCATCTGTAATAAGCCCCTGTTTCATAGCGTCTTCGATTTGCACTCCTATTTCATGAAGTTCTGTAAATGTGAACAGAGGTACGACAATCATCTTTTGTAACAACTTTCCGTGTAGATTCCGGACAACCATTCTGATCTGGTCCTTCTCAGAAGGCCTCGTGGTCATCATCGAGGCGCTAGCTCTCCACCTTGTCACAAATTCTGATAAACCCTCCTTCGGCTCTTGGCGTGTTGCCTCAAGATCACAGGTTGTGACCTAGATTCGAGTATTGTACGAATACTACGTAATGAAGGCCTCGGTCATCTCCTCCCAATTCTATTTGACAAAGTCTTCCAGCTTAGCATACCATATGGCCATTATACCAGACATGGTATGACCAAAAAGAGACATCTTCTGTAGTCTAGTCAAGCCTATCGGCCGTAAGATATCTGAAAATAGTTGTAGGTGAACCATCGGATCTCCGAAACTGTCAAAATGCTCAATGTGCGGCATTCTAAACCAATATAGCAATGTAACTGTAGAATCAGTGTACCCATCATCTATGTCCGAGATGGAGTTAACCCCTTGTGCCCTCTTGAATAACTTTTCTAGTTTGTTGACCTTGAGTACAGTTGGGTCAACCTCAAACTCAAACGGAGCCTCAGTCTGATAAATAAGGGTTTTGGAGGCTTGTGCTGGGATTGGCTCTGTTGGATTGCCCTGGTTTTCTTGGACATTGGCAGTATGAGCGGTGGCTCCGGGTGCTAGGATACTCGTGGTGGGTGCACGGGATACAGAGGCAACAGCCGGCCGAGGTTTCTGTTGTTGTAGCCTGGTTATAACCTCGGCCTAACGGGCCGTGACCTCAACCTGGCGAGCAGCATCTTGTTGTAAAGTCTCAACTTTCTGCTGCAGATGATGTATCAATTCTTCCATACTAATTGAGGGATACTGTGTCATTGGAATAGGCAATTGATCTCGTATTGGGCAAAAAATAGATGACTGTCCCTAAACTAAACTGGACACAAGTAAGTTAATGGGTGACCGCTGTAAAAACTGAACTGGTGAACTCTGTCTATGTCACTCCCAGTATTTTATTACTCGAATAACATTACCAAAATTCATTAATTAAGTTTATTTACAATAGACAATTCATCCTTGGATGAAATGACGAATAATTAAATATACAAGTTCCCTCTCATGATACAACAATGATATTTACATACAAATAAAAGAAATATCCTGAGGCTTGCAATAAAATAGAGGACACTACTCTTTACAAAAAAATAGCACTCAGCCAAACAAACAAATTAAGTAGTACAATCCATACTACATTACACTTATGTAATGACAAAACCCATTGTTTGATCTTCAAATCCGAAAAGCATTCCCTGTACACATGTACAGGCAGGAGGTGAGCAACCACTAGCTCACCAAACAATCTCATACTATAACATTAGAAGATATGCGGGTACAAAAATATTCATACACGTACAGGAAATCATATCATAACAAACCATAGAATTTTATTACATAATCTCTTAAATCCAATTTATTTAATTAACCACAACTAGTTAACTTAAATAAATAAGCATGCCTCAAATCCAACATGGCATCCTTTTCAATTCATTCAATTACCCATTTGTCAATTGAATCAAATAATTAAAAAATTCATAATGACTTCTAACAAAGCATTAAATACATTTGGGTTGGTTTGGGATGTTTATACAGTCTTGGCCAAAAGTATGAGATGAATGAATATGCCAAGTCATGCTCAGAATATTTTTCTCATCTTTTGAAAATCTTATGCACAATGCTCATTTGAAAACACATTAATCCAACAATTTCAATAAAATTCCAAGGTGGTAAATACGATTCTGGTAATCCCTAAGTTGGTGTCTGCAAGTAAGCATATTGAGCACTACCAAATCTCCACTTTACCGGTCTCTCACCAGAAGGGCAGTGGTACTTCCTCTGCCTGCGTTTTCAGTCTTTCACCCTAGACACTCAGGCCAACTTAACCAACATCAAACTACACCCCCTATACAGACTTACCAACGTATTTACCCAAAACAAATCAAAATGATCTTGTTTCAACAAAAACAATTTCTTTCTCAAAACAATAGTTTTCAATTGCAATTCGAAATCCATGATGACAATGAAATGGAATGCTAATGCAATATGTAACAATGCATTAGAATAGTTCCAATTTCAATTCCACCACACAATGTTCCATTGTGATCAATTTCCATATCTCTATCAATGTAATACCATGATACAATTCCAAGAGATAATATAATAATGTCAATGTTCATATATTTATCACATATAAATCAACAATTTCCAACTTAGTCTTTTCGAGACAATTCAACAATATTCTTTATAAAAAACAAACTTCCAAAATCAAACATTTTCTTACCTTTCCAAGAATCTCATTTAAATACCAACATGGTAATCCTCTACCAGTAACCAAAACCAAAACTTTTGAAAATTAGGTTCATCAATAGCAATAACATATGATATCAAAGCGGGTTCAAGTTTTCATCAATTTCTAACTCACATACTTTATCAGTGAAATGCAATTACAATCTTTCAAAAACTCATCCCCATCCCAAATATTAAATAGAATCAAATTCCCATTTTTTTCTCATGCAAGTGAAATATCGGGATCTTCAAGTTCAATCATAATTCTCACTAAGTATAAATGAATATTCCAACACTTAATCAATTATATCAAAATATCCTCTTGACTATAATTATAAAATATAACACGAGTGTTTACTTTCTAATTATCAACATTAACCCTATCAAATTAAACCAAGGGAAAATAAATAAAGAAATAAATAAAAGTTTTAACAACTCATTTTTGTTTTAATCCAATTCATCCATTTGCTCCAAACGAGCTAAAATCACATTCTCTTCTTTTCTTTTCAAAGACCGCCAAAACTATTCAAATATCTCATAAAAATTTTGAAGTATGAAATTATTATTATAACATTACTCAACTAGTATAACTAGGAACCCAATACCATACCACATTAACTTAATCTCGCTTATTTCTCCAAATCTCATACTTGGTCAATTTCGTCACTTTTAATATCATAATATTAAAGTTATGAACTAAACCCAATAACACTCCTTTAATTACGAAGGATTTAAAATATTAATCAAACTAATTTAATTCATCAAATTAGTAAGTTCATTATTTTCACCATCTTCCAAACTAATAACACCCAACTTAACCTCACATGCCTCATTCCTCAAACATAACCATATTTCAACATAACTATTTTCATGACAACTTAAAGAGGTAATATTTTTCCCAAATTCTTTACCAATAACAATTTCACCACTTTTTCTAAAATTACGTAACCAACATGATATTTACATTAAAAATTATGAAATATGCCCAACAGTAACATTTTCAAGGTTATGAGTTCAAAATTTCACATTTCACATTTTTCATGCATGATTCTCTTCCGTCTTGTAATCGGTGGAAGTGAGGTAAACACGGGTTGTCCCCAAACAAGATCCCCAGCTTTACAAAGTCTTCTAACTCGGGTCCAGAGTACTTGGGGGATATTCGAACTTTCTGAAGCTATGGTTTTAAACTACCTAGCAAAAGAAATAAAGCAAAAGAAAACAGTAATAAGAAATCGCACAGCACCTCAGCTAAGATGTTATCAACATAGACATGATCAATGCTGTAGGACTGTACTCCATACTGAATTTTGCCCCCAAAATAGATACCAAATTTGCAACTGTTATGCACATTCCTATATAGTTTTACTGTAAAGCACATACTAGTTAAAAGAAAGCCAAAACACCCCTATGAAGGGGTAGGGTTACCTTGTCCTAGTTTCATTAGGGTGGTGATAGTGGTAGTAGTGATAATGGTAGTGGTGGTAGTGGTAGTAGTGGCATGGTAGTAGCGACAGTGGCCATAGTGGCATAGTAGCACTAATAGTGGTGGTGTTGGCGGTGGTGGTAGTAGAGGTAACAATGGTAGTGATAGTAAAATTTTAGTGATGTTTATGGAAAATGACAATTTTGATGAAGGTAGTGGTGGTGGTGGTAGTGGTAGTAGCATGGTGGTGATGGTGGTGGTAGTGATAACGATGATAGTGGTGGTGGTGGTAGTGGTTATAGTAGCAATGATTGAGTAGTAAGTCAAGTTTGATTGAGTAGTTGTGGAGTCGTATTGATTAGTAAGTGAGATTTAATTGAATAGTAAGTCGAATCTGATTGAGTAGTAAGTGAAGTCTTAATAAGTAGGATAAAAAAAAATTATTTAGTAATTTTTATAAATTCAAATATTTTAAAAAAAAACTTAACATGTCCAAATAATTTGTTTAATAATTTAATGTAGTAGTAAGGGGATCTTTATCAAATAGTAAATTATGTTTAATTGAATAATAGTAGAATTGGGTTTTAAATAATCATGTATATTATTTTTATTTGTAAAATGATAGCACATTACTTGATGTTCGAGTAAGTTATGAGTAATATTTTACGATTATGTTATAAAATTATTTCTTTAGTTTGATTTGATTTTAAGATTTTTATACTTTCATTCTAAATTTTAAAAATCTGTAAGTAATCGCTTGGTCATTAGTTTATTCTTAAACAAGTCAATTTAAATCATACTCACCCCTAATAAAGAAGTTCACTAATATGACTCTAATTACCATTTGTTACGAGTTAATTTACTACTAAATACAATTAATTTTATAAGTTTGATATAATTATACTCATAATCAATAACACAATGAGTTATAATCAAATATCACAAAGTTCATAACTGTACATATAGTACATTTTAAAAAAAGAATGTGTATTACAAATTTTTTCTATAAACACAAGAATAAATATGAATGTATTGTATATATTTCCATATTAAATAAATAACATCATTTTTTTTATTCATGTAACCAACAAATAATATTGACATATTAGCTAAATTTTATTTAAATTAATAAATTTTGAAGAAAGTTCAATAGAATTATGTTAAATTTTATGGTACTTAATATATTTTTTAAATTTTAAAAAAGATTAGTCTAATTTTTTATATAAATAATTTAATAAACATTGTATAAATGTCAAACTATTAAAAAATTATTTCTTGATCCAAGAGGGCCACATAGTCATATTGCTTGTCAATCACAAACCATCATGTCCTTATTATTTCTCAATCATCTAATACAAATTATAGACCCCCATTTCTTTCACTAATCACAACAAACTTGAGAGATCACGTAACTATATTCCATTACTACCAAATAACTTTTTCATATCACCTGTTAATTAAAAAAAAAATCAAAACAAAAAAGTAAAGTTCACATCACATCACATCACCGGTGACACACCCCTTTTTTTTTATATTAGAAAACTACTTTTTGGTATCATACATGAAAACCTCTTCCAGATACAGTAGTTGAACCCGAGACAATGGGATTTACTTGTTCCGTGTTTGGATGAGCATTTTAATTAGATTGGATAAATTGCAGGAAAAGCCCTAAGCATTGAGCTTTGGTAGGATGGACATTGGGTAGGTTGATTGTAATCCACCCCGCCCCATATCATGTGAGGAGTGAGGCAAATCAGACAGTGATTATTGCGAGGTGGAGTTCGAATAGAATAGGGTGGGAGAAGCAAAATTCATTTATGCCCTACTTCCTCATTGGAATAGGAAAAATCTGTATGGGATGGGACGGTGGATACGGGTGCAAAGCGGGGGAAAATGACCATTATTAGGATATAATTCTTGTATTTTTTATTTTTTCAAAATAAACCTTGGACTTGTAAAAAGGTATCGAGTAAAAATTGAGTGTAATAGTGATATCGATTACATGGTATCACCAACAAACAATAAACCCTATATAGGAGGGATGAATCTCTACTTTTCAGGTAAAAGTACCCTGTCACATATGCATAGGCAGTAAATAATTAGATATTATTAGATAATGATATCAATGACATGGTATCACCGTTACATTAAATTTGTTTCCCGTATTTAAGACGGCGGGACTAGTAATATATGTTTTGGAGTGTATTCAACACTTCTGTTAAATGTTTTGAACACTTTATACATTACCTGTTGCCTCTCTATTTCTTTTTACACATCTTGGTGTCACTTTATCACTTAAAAATAATAAATTAATCTTTTTAAACTGTTGGTTTAGCCCACGTTATCAAAAACTTGAACAACGTTTTATGTTTAGTCCATTTAAATAAAAAGATCCGACTTTTCATAGTCTTTGGCAGAGTTGTTGGCTGAAGAAGGCAAAGAGGGATACGCATGGCTCAAGGTGAGGACAAAGTCTAAGAACTTCCTTTTGGTTGGAAACATGTATGGATGGAGGCCCCAAAATACTGGACAAAGACAATCTATACAAAAAGTCTTCTTTGTAATGGGCATTTTTGCTCCTATGTGATTTGGGATATGATCCAAAATATACAAAAACAAAGTCTGAAGTGTGTTCTCCCTCTCCGCTAAGCTTCTAGGCGAACCTCCATCACATATGAAGCATAGACACTAGGGTTCTACAAAATAACACCTAGTTCATACTTATATGCCCGTTAATCGTGTATTAATTTGATCCGCAGTTTGAAATTACATTGCTCAACAATAGTCAATATATTTTTTTTACTTTTAATAAAATATCAAAATAAAAATTAGTATGATAGATTTAAGATATGAAATTTGTTATAAATTAGTATTATATATATGAAAAATATTATATAAAATTAGTTAGTGTTATATATAAATATTATTATATAAATTAGTGTTATATATTAGGAAATGTTTGATACTGGTTTAAGAATATTTTTCAATCAACTAACAAATTGAAACTGTCCAAACCGCGGTTTGATTATTTGTCAATCTGTTATTCACGATTTGATTTATTAGTTTATTTACATAACGACTCCTAAACTATCAAGAAGTATTATTTTGAACCCCTAAATTATGAAAATATACAAATAGACCTCCTAAACTATTAAAAAATATCACTTTGCCTATTAAATTATAAAAACATACAAATGAACTCTCTAAACTATAAAAACATACTAATTGGACACTCTAATAGATATGGTCAAAGTGAAACAGGCCAAAAGTTAAGAAGGTCTATTTGTATGTTTTTATAGTTTAAGAGGCAAAACGATACTTCGCAATAATTTAGAAGGTCTATTTGTACATTTTTATAGTTTAAAAGAGCAAAGTAATACTTTTCAGTAGCATAGGGGTTTTCATTCTTAAACCGCACCACGCACATCCTAATAGACACTTCAAAATGGGTGTCTATGTCTGTAATTGACATGTATTAAACAAAAATACATTGAGGATACGCATGTTCACTTGTCAGACACGCCACGTGGGTGTCATTTTTTTAAAATTATTTATGTTTTTTTGCAAGACACTTTAAGAGCACTTCACATCATGAATGTCATGTGTTTAGATATGCCTACCTTTATGAGTTTTTATTTTATAATTTTAAAATTTCAATTTGTGATCAAAGTAAAATATATAAAAACAAAAGAGGAAAGTGAAAAAAAAATAAAAATAAAAATAAAAATAAAAATAAAAAATGTTCACATATGCATTGATTCCTCTAATATCTATGTGCTTTTAGATTTAGATTTATATACATAAACCCCCCTCCCCCTCCCAAAAAAAAATAAATAAATAAATAAATAAATAAATTGGTGACATCCATCCCGTGTTCGCATTCTAATTTTTTATAAATAACTTTTTTTTTTTTTATCCATATCTATGCCTCTTAGTCCTATTATAAATACACATTCATGCACAAACTCATCTCAATCCTCTTCTGCTTAGAGAAATGGCTAGGGTACTTCCTTTGCTCTCATGATGCTCCCAAACTAATAAAAGCACTAGTCACGGAATGAATGAAGTTGACTTGTGTCACTTGACTCAACTTGATTGAGTAGGTGGAAGACAGAAAACACCATATCGGATGCTGTTGACTTGTGTCACTTGACTCAACTTGATTGGGTAGGTGGAAGACAGAAAACACCATATCGGATGCTGACCAGGCATATGGAGCAGTTGATCTAGCAAATCATAAACCATATGTCCTGGTTCTTGCATTCAGTTACAAACAGCTACCAGAAAGGGGGGAAAAAAGAGAAAAAATAAAATAAACTTTGAATTAACAGGAAATCCCCAAAAAAAATTTCCTTTTATTTTTTCCAGGATCAAAGAACATGCTTTGATGTTTGAATGTCATTGACTCGTTTCTCTGTGATTATTAATCACCCACCACTTCTTTTTTGCCACGGACCAATATCATATATGATTTCTCTGTGGCATGACCAAACAAGCTTTATTGCTTCAGGAGTCCCTATTCCCGCTCCCCTTGGATCTCTGGCCCAAACCTATGCCATGCCATTTGTGTTCGACATATTAAGCACTCAAAACGTCAACGTGTAGCGAAAAAAAAGTTACTTAACAATTTTTAAACTTACCAGTGATTTTGTGAAGCCCCTATTACTCTTGCTCTTAATCCAGCATAAGTAGTTCCGTTAACTGATTCTCCAATAACTTCCTGGAAATTGAGTCAAATGATTACCCATTGTTTAATACCATCGTACTATCAAACATGCAACATAGTACCTTGAATGAATCACAATTCGCCAAAAACCAATGATATAGAATATGAATGTTTACTTAGATAATCATCTAACCATACCAAAAACTTGCAAATGTGTCAATTAATTTATGAAGTGATTGCTCGTAAGGAGATCCAATTAGGCGAACCAAAATGTAAATCTTAATTCTTTCAAAGAACAAGAAAATAGTCCTCAAGTCTTGCCTGCAGAAACAGCACATCATTTAAAACAACAGCAGCTATTAAATGGGCATGCATCTTTTCAAAGGCATCCAATACCATTGGGAACTGATGATCCTTGTACTCGGTAACAACCTAGGATTTAACAAATTAATGTAAGCTAGAATTAGCTTTCACATATGACAAAACAAAATTGATCAATCAAAAAGAAAAATCTCTCTCTCTCTCTCTCTCTCTCTCTCTAGCACATTCAGATTTGCATAACCACTCCCCAGCACTTGTATCCTTTTGTATATCTAACGCTCCTTTTGTTTCATTGGAAAATATTTTCTGATGCTTGGTATGACAAAACATAACAGAAATGTTTTCCGTAATCAACAGAAGAAAACTTATTTGGGCGGAAAAAGGAAAATATTTTCTGAACTAAAGTCTTACTACTACCACTCCACTGCTGCCACCGCCACCACCACCACCACCACCCTACCACCACCACCACTAATACGATTAGTAGCACATTAATTTCAAATTGAGTGGTATTACATGCACTAATTAGTGTACTAACCAATATACCAACACTAGTTATGACATTATTATTGATCTCACTCATTATATAAATTACAAATATCAAAAATATCTTAAATTATGCCACATCATCAATTGGTACATTAGTTAGTACACTAATTGGTACATATATGTTGGCTGTATAATTTGTAAAAGCCAATCGCAGAGTGACATATGGCACTTAAAGGGCAATGGGGGGAATTAATGCAAGTCTCCAATCAAAGACGGACACGTGGTAGTTCATATTGGTAGTATCAGATTTGCATGGCATTGGAATAGTCAAGAGGCGCAAGATGACATAGCCCAACGGTTACCTACAATTCAAATTCAAAAGAGAAAGAGAAACTTAACTACAAAAGAGGCGTAGTGGAGCTAGTTGAGCAAAGCCATGACCAGAGATCATGGAAGTGTATTTCGACGGTTATAAGGCCACTTCAACGGTTACCACTAACGAGTATAAATAGCAGAGAAGGCTAAATAAGAAGCCCCCAGACTCAAATCCAAAAATCAGTTTATTTACTTCATTTTCTTTCCAGTTTTATGTTTCTAGTTCTTTACATTTCCAGCACTTCAATTCCTATACTGCACTTTATTTCCTAGGAGTAGGTTTTCAGTAGTTTGTTGCTGTGAACCTCGTCGAGGCTGGGTCATTGTAACTTCATTGTAAGTTTTCATTTGCTTAATGAAATTCGATTTTTGAATTATATTTACTTGTTACTATTCATAATTTTCTCCTAAACGAGCCATCAGTAAAAGTTCTCTTCATTGAGGCTGAAAGAACTTCAACACAATCGCTTGATAATTGGTTGGAAATTATAAGTTCTGTAAGGACTAATTGATCCTTACTGACACGCTTAAATTTACACTATTAACTCTCAAAAGCCAAAAAAGCAAACATATATTTTTGGCACACCCGGTGGGACCATTAAAAATGGCTAGACGTAGAGCAAGATAAGAAAATAACCACTTGGAAGAGGGTGTAGAAGGAGAGGTAGAAATACCTAACCCAGAAGACAATGTGATGGATGCACCTATCCCATCAAATCCTCTGGAAATGGTCAAACAGACTAGCACTTTAGAATATACAACACATGTCCAACACACTAGACAGGGCCATGAGACTAGACCTTCAAATGTTCCTTCTACCCAACCACTAAATCCGTAGGGAGGTTCAGTAGATGCTATGGGACAACAACTAATGTATATAATGGAAAGATGGGCAACATTCTTTTTGGATCGAATGAATTCTCATCAACCAACTACTATAAGACAAACTGAAGAAAATGTAAATAGTCTTCAGCAACGATTGGCTCGAGATAAACAGCCTATGCAAAATAATGGACAAGTCAATGGTCAGACTAGTAGTTACAACCATGAAAGGCCAGCACTTGTGCCGCAGTCAAGGTATGAAATTCCTTCGAGACCAATGGCTACTTAGAATGTACCATTCTTTACTAGCGAAACCATACAATTTGGTGGATTTGGGCCAGTCCAGGGTAATGGCATGAAGGCATTTCCAAATCCTATGTTTGAGAACATGCCTGGCACAAAGGGTTTCACCAACCCTATGTTTGAGTTTGCACATGGGGGATTGGAAGGATTTCCTATAATTGGAAGAGAAGCAATACCAATTTCTCCTCTTGCGGTACTTTTCGTAGGACCTTTCGCAGGGCAAGCCCCAAGAGGCCAGCCATACCTTAAATAACAACCAGTACAGCGGGACAACCAGCCCTGAATGTACCCGTATATAGACCAAGAGGCCTACAAGCACATGGTGTTCTTCCAAACCCTGTGTTTGTCCCTCCAGTGGTGGTTTAACCAACACAAAATATGGTTCGAAGGGACCAAATTGTTGATATAGTTAGAGAAATGTGTGGACCTATGACTCGGGGGGTCTAGACAACAATATATAGAAAACCTTACCCAAAATAGGTAGATAGGGTATACGAGTATCCTAGGGGGTTTAGAATACCAGACTTTGCCCTCTTTTATGGTAATGGAAATCAGTCAATAGTGGAACACATTGCTAGGTTTATAAGCCAGTGTGGTAAGTTTGCTAATAATGATTATATCAAACTAAGACTTTTTTCAAGTTCTCTAACTGGAACAACGTTCGTTTGGTACATAAACCTTATACCTGGCTCTATCCAAACTTGGCAGCAAATGGAAGAAGTTTTTCATGCCTAATTTTTCCAAATAGAACTTGAAATTTGTATGGCAGACTTGGCAAGATTGAGCCAAAGGCCTGATGAGAAGGTTGCTCAGTTTATTTTCAGATTTAAAAGTGTACAAAACAAATGCAGGTTCATGCTACTAGAGCCTGAATTTGTAAGATTGGCTTAAAATGGCTTGGAATTTAGGTTTCAAAAGAAGTTTGATTCAACTGAGTTTCAAGACTTAGTAGAGTTAACCAATAAGGTGTCTAGATATGAAACTTTACTTGAGGAAAAACAAGATCGAAGTAATGCATCATATAAGACCTACTATAGAGACCCTAATTATGAAATCGATACAGCAGAAATAGTAAGAAAAGAACTTATGACTTATGAGGCATTAATTCAGAAAGACAGTACAATAAACCAGCAGTTTAAAAAGAAAGACCTGCATATGAAGTATTCTTTTGACTTAACACAAGCAAATGACATTTTTTATCACTTACTTGCAGCAAATTTCCTAAAGTTACCAAAGGGAGTCAAGCTTCCTACCCTGGAAGAACTTAAAGGAAAACTATACTGTAAATGGCACAATTCTTGGTCTCATTCAACTAAAAACTGTATTGTTTTCCGAGAAAAGATCCAAGAACAGATTCAGAAGGGAATGCTAAAGTTTCTAGCCAAGTCTAAGAAAGCTATGGGAATTGATACCAAACTGTTTCCAGAAATTGGAGAGGCTGCAGCCAATGCTGGCATGCTAGATTTCGAAAACCTATCCCTGAAAGAATTTGAGAAAGTCACTGTGTAGATGCATGTGGCTAGCCAGCCTACTCTCAAGAAGAACACAAGAAACTCACCAGCTGATGGACAAAGCCCTGCAAGCCTAAAAGAAAGCTCTAGTGAAGATATGTTGGATAATGACTCTCTCAAAACTACTATAGTGCAGAGGATGTGCCCCAGGTGCAAGATGTGTTACAAGTGGTTGAAAGGGCTCCCAGTTGATGGAAAGCAGCATTACAAAGAGGTGCTGAGGGACCTAATAACCAGCACCCATAACAAGAGGCCATACCTAACTAGTCCCAAATAGCATTCCTCCTTGGTAACCCCACCAAACACCAGGATGCAGTCAAAAGGAAAGAGGCCTCTGTATGAAACTAGGTCATCCAATTATTACAGAGTAAACAACCAGCTTGAAATGAGGCATGGATTCAGTACAAGGCATGGGACCAGCACTGATAATTGGCTCTCGAAGACTACTTGAAGGAGTGGGGCAGCAGATCCAATAGCCAGACTAGTGGGCTCATGGGTCCTAGGAGTTCCAAATTGGTTTGTCATGCAGAATAAACCTAAGGAAATGTCAACTCAAAGAAAGGTTTTTGGAGACCAGGGAAGAATGATCAAACCTTCCTTGGTGGCTCTAAACAACTGGATGTTATTAAAGAATCCAGAAACAAGGGAGCCAGATGTGGTTCATATAATTTCTAGGTCTCAAAGAAGAAAGATCTAACGAAAATACACCAGTATCAGAAGGATCTGAAAGAAAGTGAAAAGAGCACTTCCATGGCACAAGCAAAGGATCAGACAGATAGAGGGATAGGTTTAAAGCATGTTCCCAAGATCAAGAGAAGTGCCAGCATGGAGCAGTTGGCTAAAGTTTATGTTGAACTAAGGGCCAAAGAAAAATCCAGTTTAGCAGGCCTTGAGAAGGCTTTAATGGAAAGCGATGATGAAACGGATGAAGGGACTGAACTAGGCCAAGAGAGAACATTGACTAAAGATGGAGTATTTGAGGCTTTCATGGCTGAGCAAACCTTTTTGGTTGACAAATCAATGGAGGCAGATTACTAACAAACTGTTTCAAAGGAACCTGCTAGCATAAAGGTACCAGAGTGCAGCATGTAAGATGCTTTTGAAATAACAAAACAAGCTAGTTTAGAAGGAAAACAAGTACAACCAGCAGTTTAGTTTGGTTCATTTCCTCCAGTGTTAGTAAACATGGTATATATACTGCCACAGGAGTTCCAGGCTGAAGAAAGAAACTAAGAAGATGAAGATGACCCTATTCCGGTTTCTAGTGAAGATTCACAGGTCAACATAATTCAAGATGAGTCTCAAGTGGTCACACCAATGGAAACTGAAGAAGAAAGTGATGAGGTGAGTATTAACCTCTCGTATCCCTTCAAGTATCCTACAATATCTATGACTCAGCACGTTAAGTCCTTGTATATCAAGGCTTATTTTGATGGGATACAAATGAATAGGGTGTTAATGGACAACGGGGCAGTAATGAACCTGCTTCCAAATCCTTTTTGAAGAAATTGGGAAAAAGAAACCCCAGATTAATCCCAGCCAGCACAACCATTACCGGTTTTGCTAGTGATAAGCAGATGGCTCAAAGTATTCTACCCATCAACTTGAGTGTGGAAACCAGAAATTGCATGACAGCATTCTTTGTTATAGACAGTAATGCTAAGTATAATGCTTTGCTTGGCAGGGATTGGATCCACACCAATAAATGTGTGTCTTCCTCTCTACATCAGAAAATAATGATAGCCCTATGCAATAGAGAGACAGAGGAGATCAACGCAGACCTTCAACCCTTTATCGCTTGTGTTGACTTTGTAGAGGCCAAGTTATATACTGAAGGAGTGACACCACTCAGTATATTGAGGAAATCTACTGAAGTGACAGTTGATGAGGAAGTAGCACACCTGAAGCACTTAGTGCATAAGAGTGTTAATGAAGAGTTCGTCACTAAGGATGACAATGATGCTTAGTTGTAGGCAAGAAGATGAAACCTAAGAAGCCAGACCCTTAGCCTTAGTCAAGTTTTCAGTATTGGAGATAAAGTCAATAGTCTAGAAGGTTCAGGAATACAAGAGGGAAGCCATGGTAGTTGGCTGTAATCAGAAGCAACAAAAGGGCAAGCCTTTGGCCCTTAATAAGTACTATGCACTGGACATTGAGACAAAAGTTCAGGAAATACAGGAAGAAGAAGCCTTATGGACATATTTTGTCTATGAGAAAGAAGGTAAAGATATTGAACTAGAGAAGGTGGGAGCAAAATAAAACGAAGAAGTTGCTTCGAAAGTAAAAGAAGTCAAAGGAGAAGCATTAGTAAATACTCAAGTACAAGACCCCTTGAAAGAAGTCAATTTAGGGAAAGGTTCTGCACAGTAACCCACTTATATCAGTGCTTGGTTAAGTCTCATTGACAGGAACCAGTTGTTAGTAGTCCTAAAGCAATATAAGGATTGTTTTGTGTGGTCTTATAATGAACTACCAGGATTGGATAGGTCATTAATGGAACATAGGCTCCCTATGAAGCCTAACTTCAAACCACACAAGCAGAAACTAAGCCGGATAAGCCCTGAAGTGGTTCAGAAAGTGAATGAGGAAATTCTTAGGCTCCTTAAAGCAAACTTCATTAGAACAGCCAGGTATATTGAATGGTTGTCTAACATTGTGCCTGTGGTTAAAAAGAATGGTAAGATGAGGGTATGCATCGATTTTAGAAATCTGAATTTGGCAACTCCAAAAGATGAATACCCCATGCCTATAGCGGATCTATTGGTGGACAGTTCAGCAGGGCACAGGATTTTGTTTATGATGGGTAGGCATTCTGGTTACAACTAGATCTGTATTGCAGAGGAGGATGTCCACGAGACAGCGTTCAGGTGTCTTGGGAATATTGACACCTTCGAATGGGTAAAAATGCCATTTGGCTTAAAAAATGCTAGGACAACATATCAGAGGGTAATGAATACTATCTTTTATGATCTTATTGGAGAATACCTCGAGTGTTACATTGATGATATTGTTGTAAAGTCCCAGTCTATGGAGGAACACTTGCTTCACTTGGTAGCAGCTTTTGAAAGAATGAGAAAGTTCAAGTTAAAACTTAATCCTCTCAAATGTGCTTTTGGTGTATCAGCTGAAAGCTTGTTGGGGTATGTAGTGCACAAGAAGGGAATACAGATTAATCAGAATAAAGCCACAGCCATCATTGAGACCAAACCTCCATCAAGTAAGAAAAAAGTACAAAAGTTCCTTGGTCAGGTTAATTTTCTTCGAAGATTTATTTCTAATACTGCAAGGAAAACTAAAATATTTTCTTCTTTGTTAAAGTTGAAAGATGAAAAGGAGTTTGTGTGGACCGCAGAGCATCAAGCTGCTTTCAAAGGAATTAAAGCCTACTTGACCAAGCCTCCAGTGTTGATGTCGCCAAGGAGCGACAAGCCCTTGAAGTTATACATTGCTACAGCAAAAAATTCATTGGGAGTTTTCCTAGGCCAGGACAATGAAGAAGGCAAGGAGCAAGCAGTTTACTACCTTAGTAGGTTTTTAAATTCTTGTAAATGTAAATACTCAGTTGTAGAAAAGTTGTGCCTTGCATTGTACTTTACAGTAATGAAATTAAGATATTATCTTTTGCCTACTGTTGTCTTAGTAATTGTAACCACGAACTTGGTTGAGTACATGTTATTTAGACCTATGTTGAGAGGAAGAATTGGCAAATGGATATTAGCTTTATCAGAATTTTATCTAGAATATGTCCCCCAAAAGGCAGTAAAAGGACAAGTTTTGGCTAACTTCTTGGCAGATCATCCATGTCAAATAGAAAGCCAGGAGATAATGAACCTTAGTATAATCAATGTTAAGCCATGGCAAATGTGGTTCGATAGATCAAAAGCCAGTGGTTTGGTTAGAATTTGTGTTATAATTAAATCATCGCAGGGGGTAGAAACTACACATGGTTTCAAAGTGGATGAAACTACTTGTTTCAATAATCAAGCTGAATATAAAGCTTTAATAATGCAACTTGAGATATTTATTGGATTACAAGCTCATGTAGTTGATATATTTGGGGATTCCCAATTGGTAATCAACCAAGTAAAAGGAATCTTCAATTGTCAAAGTGCAAGCATGTTACCATATTATGCTGTTGCACTGCATTTGCTTTCTCAGTTTCAGATAGCCAATGTGACTTATATCCTAAGATTCATGAACCATAAGGCCAATGATGTGGCCCAAAAGGCTTTAATTTCAGAAGAAAGGGGAATACCCAAATGAACATAAGTCAAGCAACATACCAGAAGTTAATACCACATTTGGCTAAAAGGGGTATCATGGTAGAAGTTAACCAGAATAACTTAGAAGAGCATGATTGGAGACATCCAATCATTCAATATTTAACTGGCCCATCTTCAAAGGCTAGTAGGAAAATTAAACTACAGTCTATGCAATATATAGTGTATAACAATGCTTTTTACAAAAGAGACGCAGATAGGTTGCTGTTGGAATGTTTAGGGCCACATGAAGCATTGACTGCTATGGCTGAGATGCATGAAGGTATTTGTGGTGCCCATCATCCTAATGTGAAGATGAGATGGTTGCTTTGAAGGCATTCCTACTATTAGCCAACCATCCTAAAGGATTACATAGAGTATGCAAAAAGATGTCAGGCATGCCAGAAGAATGGCGTAATAAGGCATGTTCCGATAACTGATTTGCATGTAGTAGTGAAGCCATGGCCATTTAGAGGATGGGTAATGGATATGATAGGGAAAATATATCCACTTTATTCGAAGCAACAGTGTTTCATTCTAGTGGTCACAGATTATTTCACTAAATGGGTCGAAACTAAGCCTTATAAGGCTGCAGATCAGACTGAAGTTATTGAATTTATCAAGGAATTGATCCATAGGTTTGGTATCCCGCAGACCATAACTGTAGATAATGGGACTGTATTTGATGGAAAGATGATAAAATCTTTCGCAGCAAAGTTTGGAATTAGCCTTGTTAATTCCACCCCTTATTATGCACAAGCAAATGGTCAGGCTGAATCATCTAATAAATCCTTGAAAAAATGAATACAAAGAGTTGTGGAAGACAATCATGGGGATTGGCATAACTTGTTGTTAAATGTATTGTGGGCTTATAGAACTTCTCCAAGGTCAAGTACAGGAATCACTCCTTATACCTTAGTATATGGACATGATGTAGTGTTGCTTGTGAAAATTAATATTAAATCCTCGAGGGTAAAATGTCAGGACCAGTTAACTTCTGGGCAGTACCATCAAAGCATGTTCTTGGAATTAGAAAATGTGGATGAAACTAGCATTTTAGCATTAAATAGTATTCTTTTCCAAAAGAAGAAGGCAACCAAAAACTATAATAAGAAAGTCAGGCACATTAGCCTTGATGAAGGTGATTTGATATGGAAGACAATACTTCCAATAGGAATTGAAAGCCATAAGTTTGGCAAATGGTCACCTAATTGGGAAGGACCATATCAAATTCATAGAGTCTCGCCTGGGGGAGCATACCATCTGAGAAATCTGAATGGATATGTGCATCCCAAGAAAATTAATAGCAAGTACTTGAAGCCTTATTATCCAACTGTATGGGAGACACAAGGAGTGTAGAAAGTGCTAAATAATAAAATGATAGAGCGTGATACACCCATATAGATAATAAAAGGTTTTTCATTTTATGAAGAATTAAGTATATGTAGCCACAAATTGGCTCAAAAATCAGTACAGTGTTTCAATTGTTCCCTTACAATTGATTCTCTACTTCTACGAGATTGGAACAACTAAATGGCTGTAGCCATGTCTTGTTTTTTGTTAGCCAGCCCTTGGTTAGTAATTTGTAACTTCTTGGCATTTCGATCCAAGGCTAGATTAACTGCTGTTAGCTCCTCTTCTAGTTGAGCTTTCTTCTCCAACAGTTGGGATCCAAACTGGGATACATAGGAGTATTGTCCCTTTAATTCAAACACTTTAGCATGGATGTGGGATACAAACTCCTTATCCTTCAGCAATTTTTCTTCTGCAGCCTTAGCCATTTGACAAATATTGATGTAAAAGTCTATGGTAGCTGCTACTTGAGATAGGTGGCTTAAAAAGGCCAGATCAGATTGCTCAAAGGCCTGGCAGCATTTAAGGAAACCATCCTTAATGATAGGCCTCTACAAAGCTTCAAATGGAATCCTCGAAAATGTTTGCAATAAATCCTAGCAAGTGCCCAAGTCCGCTCGAGGTAAAGAGGCTTCAGCAGCAGTAGAAGAGCTCTCAAATCTCTAGCAAGGAATCAACAAGGGTTTATGGCTCAGTCTCATTGCTTGGTACCCGAGATAGTGAAGAGATGCCAAACAAGCTGGCTAGCTGAGCTTCGAAGATGTCTATCTTCTCCTCTGACATTATCAGTACAGAGGAATTGCTGGTTAAAGGAAGAGATGGAAGCATGGGAATAGGTGAAGGGATAGAAGTTACCGTCATAGAGTCAATAGCCCTGGCTACCAGCATGTCTAAAGAAGAGGGATTGGAGCTGGATGGTTGAAAGGAAATTGGTGAGCCACCTGTATCTTCCTTGCGAGCACCAGTTATCACTAAAGATGAGGTGACCACTGGAATTGTCTCAGGTGATACAAGAGTAGCCATGATTATGGGAAAAGTAAAATGAGAGGAGAGGAAAGATAGATATGGCAAGTATGGTGTCAAGCCTGGGCATAAGAAATGTGGAATGCTTTGCTTTAAAAAGGATGACATGGAGGATATAGAGCTAGGAAGTGGAAGTACCATCTAAATAGGCTCTATAATCATTGGCACTTCAGTATAAGCCTTCATTGTTCCTTTTGAGACCAAAGAGGCCAATGTCAAAGGAGGAATGACTGTTGTTGCATAAACAGAAAATAGAAAGAAAATGTTAAGTCTTGAAAAGGAATCAAAAGGAGTTAAGGGAGAAATTACCAGTCTCAGAGGTTGTAGTGGTAATGATTGGAGAGCTGCGAAGGGCATAAAGCTCAGCAGTCTATTTTTTCCTTACAACCTCCATTTATAGCGCTTCAGCAGCAGCAACTTCATCATTTAGTATTTGTTGTTGCCTCCTCTTTTTCGACCTTTGAAATACTATAATTTCTTTGGGATGTTCTTCTTCTACGGCCTTAGCAACTACCTCATGAATAGGATCACCAACAAGGTTAGAAGGAGAAACTATTATTTTCTTCCTCCTCTTCAATGGTGTTTCTTTCTCTTTCTCTGCTTCTTCTTCTTCTATGGGAGCCTCAAGTGTTCCCTCTTCAGGATCAAGCAGAAGTTTTCTCTTCCTTTGTTGTTCCTGCTTGTCTTTGAGGATATTCAAAGCTTGAACTCTCTGAAGAAAGTCCTCATGTGAGGTTCCTGTACCAAAGAGATGCTATAAATAACTAAGCAAGGCATCATAAAGAGAAAAGAAAAGAAAAAACAAAAAGGAAGCAACAGTGTACACCTTTCTTCGAAACAACTCTAGTAACTCTAGGAGGAAGAGATGGGGCAGCAAGAATAGTCCTTGTAGCAGTAGGAGTAGGAGTTAGGATAGCAGGGGCAATAGAGGAAGTAATGATCCCAGTCTCCTTGGACTTGGTCTGAGGCACATTTAGTCCCACTAACAAATCTTGAGGAGGTATGGCCAAGTGCACCTCCATATTGGCAATTCACCAATTCCGGTATCTATTCAATGTATTGCCTTTGGGAATGAAAGGTATGTATGCAAAATCAATTAAGGCCCCATTTGGGAATAGGCTAATTCAGTAACTTTTTGGCTATTTGGCTAAAATATGAGCTAAAAAAAACTAGTATGTTTGGGATGACTTTTTGGCTTTTCACGAAAAAATGTGCAAAAAGTAGAGAGAAAAGAGAATCTTTGACTTTTTGATATGGGTTGTTGGCTTTTTGGCTAATTTAGTAACTTTTTGGCTTTTTGGCTAAAATGGAGGGTTCCCAAACGAGGCCTAAGTCTTGGATCTACTTGAAGGTTGCTTCTTCCAGTCTGGACCTTGGAATCTTTAGTTCTCTGCTTACAAGATTTGAGTTGGATTGGCTGCAGAGAGGGATAGGGATCCCATGAGTGAATCCAAATTGCCTAGCAAATTAGGCATGACAATAGGGCTCAGAAATACACTTATAAGCTCTAGGATTCAGAATGCCAACGAAAAGCTCCCTTGGAACTAGGATGGAAGCCCACATATCTTTGTGTTGAGGCCTAAAGCAGGACTTATCATCCAAAAAGGCTCTCAACCAGGCTGGTCCAATGTTGGCTTCGAAGAGACAGAAAAACAAACTAAAAGGGAAAGCTGGAAGTTAATGGAAAAAAGAAAAGTAGAAGGCAAATTTGAAAGGGTAAAAAGAGACCTTGGCAAACTTCATGCCATAAGAGGTAAGGTCTGATGATAGAAATCTTAGACATTTAGAATACAAGTCAGTGAAGTATGCAAAAAGTCAGAGTTAGAGTACCCAAAATGGGCCTCATTGATTGGCATCCATGGGTTTTTCACAAAATTAGGAGCAAGTTCTGTAGACATGACCCAAAACATATGGAGCTAAAGCTACCTTTTTATGCAAAACAAAAGCTTTGGCGAGAAGGGCAAACTCAGGCATAATCCGATGAGAAGAGGTACAGAAGACGAATTTACAAAGCCAATACAATAAAAAAGAAAAGAGTTCCCTATCAATTACAGGACCTTACCTTTTGTTTTCAAATTTGACAAAGCCACTATAGGATGAGTTTAGAGATGGAATAGAACAAAAGGCGTTAAGGTTAGGATAGTCTGGACCAAAAAGAGTGCCAATAGGGGATAACTCTAACAGATGACAAATGTCAAGGATAGTATGGGCCATCATACCACATCTAAATTGGAAGAAATTAAAAGTAAAGTTCCAAAAACAAAAAGTAGCAGGTATTAAAAATGGATCCTCCGAAATAGTGAACCTGGATAGTTAAAGGGTGTCGAAGGGGAAAAGTTCCTGGAGATCCATTGTCTTGGCGGGAATAACTCGATCGTACCATTCCTCTCATTCTAGCCTTACTGTGGGCCAACAACGATGGGGTCTATTCATCCTCCAGCTTCCCCAATCAAGACCACCTTCATAGATGAGGCAGTGATCCTCCAAACTTGGGTATAAAGCAAGAAGCTAAACAGGGGCCTCCTTAAAAATGGGCCCAAGCACATATTCTCGTTGCTTGTGTCAACGGAGAATGAAAATGTGCCCATCGATAGCACTTTGTTCGCCAGCTTTGTACTTCTCACATTATTCAGCGATAACCCTCTTCAAAGCTACAAATTGACTTACACGCTTTACAATTGGTACTTTCAAGGAGGATGAAGCCATTAGTAGAAGTTTTCGAGGAAAAAGCTGAGAAAATAAGTAAAGAGGAGGAGAGAGTAATAGAAATGGAGGGTTTGTGTTTTGGGCAAACAAGTAAGTTAAAAGCGCGAAGAGAAAGGGTTTTTAAACATTTCTATCCAAAAAAATGCCCAATCAGCCTAAATGGGTAAAAAGACCCAAGATAATAGTTTGACTAATTTTGGGACCTATATAAGTTTAAGCCATTGTGTTAAAATTCAAAGGAGTCTTGAAAGTACAACATAGAAAGTTTTTCTCAAGGGTGATTGTTTGGGAGGGAAACGTATCTCAAACACTCAGATTGGCTTCGAAAATAGATATTTGGCTTCGAAAACAGATATTTGGCTTCGAAGCCAGATGTCAAACATCTAGCTAGAGCTTCAAGGATAGATAGTTGACTTCGAAGCACATTTTATGCCTAAAAATTCAAGAATGTTTGGGTTTCATCTGCTTCGAAGGGATTAGGGGCTTATTCTTAGGTTTTCTGTAAAAGATAAAATCCTTCGATGTGAACTTTGAAGTATTCTGCAGTTGGAATTTGATTCTTATTTGATATTTTAGACTACAAAATAGCAAAGCCAATACCAAGTCAAGTAAATGTTCAAAATCCAAAAAGACTTACCTGAACATGAAATTTTCTTTTTTTGGATTTTCTGTCAAAATAAACCCTTGTTTTGGGAAGAAGCATTGTTACTTTTAAAAGTAACTTTGATGCAAAGGTTGGTTAATTAAAAGTTGTTATATTATGTTGACCATGTGATTGGAATAAGAAAACCTAAGGCAAAATTGTCATCTGCATTCCATACTCTGGAGATATTCAAACCAGACTTCAAGTATTCCATACTTTGGAGATGTTCAAACCAGGCTTCAAAGCAAACATTGATTAATTCGAAGCTGTAATTTTATTTGAATTGTGTGAATAAAGTGGTCACAAGCATACAATTGGAATATAAAACCAGATCATGCCAAATATGAGAAAACCCCTAGTTTTATTGATACATACGTAATTACATTAGAAAGGCCTACTTTGCTACAAATTCAATTTCATTATAATAGGGAATAGAAAAAGTAACAATGTAACAACCCCAACCCATGATTAACACTAATTCATGTTTAAGTATGCCAAATGAGTAATTAAGAAGTAATCCTCAGTTAATTATATGTGTATTGCATCATTTTGTGTTTATATCTGTTTAACGTAGAAAAACATGTTCATGTTTTAGTTTCAGTATGCGAAGTGAAGGCCCTATCAGCATCCAATACAGAAATTGATTTGATTTATGAGTTATTTGGAATTTTTAGAACCTTATGGTAGGTTTAATTAAAATTCGATTTGGAACGATTAAATTAGATTAATTTAATGTCCACTTATTTGGCCTTAATTAATTACACCTGGTCCAAGCCTAACTAAGGCACTAGTGGGCTTCCTTGGGCACCCATACACTCCCATTTCACTCTTTTGTTGATACAAACATGAGGGAGAGAATGAGGGAAGAAAATTGAGCTCAACCAAGGAAATGCTAGAATTGTTGACAATTGAAAAGGACTTGAGGATTCAACTTCAACATTGGTGAATTCAAGTCTCTAGGTAAGGAACCAACCTCTTCATTGGGTAATTGAGTTAGACTTTGCAAGAATTCAAGTGAATTAGGTGAATTCATGTAGGAATTGAGTTAGAATTGAGGAGGTTTAAGCCATACCATACATGCATGTCCATTTCTTCACAATTTGAGCATGATTTCAAAGAATTCTTTCATGCATGTGTTTATCTCACCTATGTTTTGAGAATTCATCATATTTTTCATCCTCTCATTACATTTTATCATGGTTTGGAGGCTTGAAACTCAAATCATTTCATGCATGTCATGTTTTTGGAACATCCATAAAGTTTAAGTTGAAATTATGAACAATTGGCATGCCCTTGGGCCATGATTTCATGAAATGATCTTCAAGTCATGATGTTTTGTGAGCTTCTAAATGTTTTCTAGAATTTTGGATCAAAATATTGAGTTTTGAAGTGTTTAGTTTGAGTTTGAAGCTTGGAGATCAAATTTGAAAATTCTAGAATTTGAATTCACGCTCGAGCGTAGGAGTTCACGCTCGAGCGAGCACTCTGAGTGCGTGCACTTTCGCTCGAGCGACCTGAGATACGCTCGAGCGTGAAATGCATGTACCCAGAAGTTCATGTATTTTGCAGCACGCTCGAGCGAGGGTCTGAGTCTCATGCTCAAGCGGAGATTGAGTGTCCGTCGAGTGTGAAAAGCAAGTAACCAGTACTTTTTCAAAGTTTACAGTCCGCTCGAACGAAGGAATTCACGCTCGAATGAACCCTCACTTTTTACATGTTCGTTTGAGCGTGGACCCTATTTTTAGCAAGTTTTGAAAAATGTTTTCAAATGCATTTTTGCATCCTCATTTCATCCTAGGCATTCCTAGGCCATGATTAAGACTCCATAATGAGGTTAAAGGATAGAAACACACTAAGAACAAATGAAATATCCAAGCATGTGTATTCAATGTATGAATCTGCCATGTTATATAGGTCACGCGCCTTAGGATAGATGAATTGCCTACTTTGCTGCCAATTTGGAGCTACCAGTTATTTGTGAGTAATAAATTAGTAAAGTTATGTTCAAGTAAACTATTTTCTGCACACAAATTAAGAACTGTTCTATGAAATGTCATGTTTTATGCTATGAATGATTGTCCAAGTCTGACAAGTACTTATGACATTATGCTATGATTCAAGTAATGCCATGATTCAAGTATATGCAAGTTCTCGGTACCGGAGGTTCCTTATGGGACTGACAAGCTATCTATACCCGGCTGGAGGTTCCTAAATAGAACTAACAAGTTTACAAGTTCCCAGTCCAAAGGTTCCTTTATGGGACTGACAAGTTATTCTTACCCTGCCAGAGGTTCTTATATAGAAATGACAAGTATGATTTAAGACATTATGTATGTGATCTGACAGTGCTGATGGATATACTATGTAAGACTAAGCATGAGCTCTGAATTCTATATATGCTCAAAATGAGAATACTTATGTGAATTTCAGTTTCAGCCACAGTTATGGGACATCATTCATTTACCCCTTTACTTTGTTATTATTCACTAGGCCTCTGCTCACTAGTTATTTATTATGTATGTAGGTGAGCAGGCTCATGATCAGGCTTAAGATGATGCCTGGGGTATTTTGTGTTGGTCAACCACCCTCTACGCCTCACGAGGAGGTTCCAGATCAAGTCATGTATTATGGTTGTGTCAATATGGATGTATAAGACTGTCTCTTTTGTTTTATGAACAAGTCACCTTTTGTATGTACTTGTTAGTGACGTGTAAATATTGTACCTATGACGTCACTTGTATGTATATATATAAAGTTTAAGGTTTTCAGTTCCATGTATATCTTTACAGCTCAATGAACTTCGTATGTTTTGTATATTTGCTTCCGCAGCCCCTAACTATATGCTATTATGTCAAGAGGCCTTTGGTAATCCAAGGATTACTGGCCGGTTACGACGCTCAACCTATAGGGGCGGGTTTGGGTCGTGACAAACAAGTTCATTAAATTTAACATAACAGTGTTCAATGAACTTATGTTCGTTTTCTATCCTATCAAAGCTAGGTTGTTGCAGCTGGTATACTCTTATTTGGTGAAAAAACTATTCAGCTTTCACCTCAAACTCTATCTTTTTCAAGCCTTGCTCCATTTCGTCCATATTTAAATCATTCCAGTACGCTGAATCCTTATTCTTGAAGTCATCATATTCTTTAATAAGGTTCCCTACTTCGTACTGAGTCTGAATTCGATTAGCTGTGATTTTGTCCAAAGAGTCACTGGTAGCCAAAGAAATTTTGTACCAATGAAGAAGAAGTGAAAGTTGATCCGAAAAAGCTTGAAGCTCTGTCTGGACAATGGGGTTAAGAACATGACCCTGAGTCATAACATCACAAGTCCATTAGAAGTTCTTGAGAGGAATCTCATCTCTAAGAACATTGAAAGGCAAGTGAGAGAAGGCAACAAGCAAAAGCTGAGCTTTGTATCATTCAAATGCAGTTGGAAGGGCTGGAGGTTGGTAGGAAAGAAAAAACTGATTCTCGAAAAGAGCAAGTTTCAATTCCTCCATCCAATAAGGATTCTGAATGAGAGGAGGTGCAGAGGGATCCATCCCGAAGGAAGAGGGAAATTGGAGTTATTCACGCATTCAAGCCAGTCAGAAGAGCAAAGTTTTGCCTTCTTAGCCAAGAATAACAAATTATATCCTTGTGCTTTGTCTAGATGGGGAGTTTCTCGCACTATCTTCACTGGCATGGAAGACGTGTACCACACCACAAGCAACTTGTCCTCCAAACTGCGTTGGTGATCAATGGGTACATAGGGGTAAACCACTGAGCTCCGAGCAGAAGGAGGAACAAAAATGGGATCATCGAACTCAACAAATCGTTGATGAATCCGCTCCCATAATTGGGGTTCATCAGGTTTTGACCAACTTTCCCAGCCCATGGACTTGGAGGAAAAAGAAGTGATTTTGTCCCATACAGAGAGTGGTGGGGTAGAAGAGGAGCTTCCAAGATCTATTTCGACAAATGCTTAGTCCAAAGGTTTGTAGTTGGCAGATCCTTGGTCTAAAGATTGGTAATTTGCAAAAGTTTCCATGACTTATATAAATAGAGGCAGATAGATGTAGCTAATATTAAGGTTCTTTCAATGCCTATAATCATCTTCCAAAGACTCCTCGTATGCTCAATCAATGTAAGAGAAGTTGTGATTGGCTATTGGGGATGTACCAGTCTTTTCGTCTACTCAGAGAATGGAAGTACAAAGCAAGGATTTAATGAAATTCACTGCTTCATTGTTCGAAAAGTGGTTAGACTTCCAAAATATACAAAGTCCATGCACGTCCTAGAACGTGGGTAGAATGCACCAGTCCACTAATATCACCAATTATTGGATATATCAGTGCGGGGGGTAATATTGGATGTATAATTTGTAAAAGCCAATCGCATAGTGACACATGGCACCGAAACGACAATGAGGGGAATTAATGTAAGTCTCCAATCAAAGACGGACACGTAGCAGTTCGTATTGGTAGTATCGGATCTACATGGCATCGGAATAGTCAAGAGGAGCAAAATGACATAGCCCAACAGCTACCTACAATTCAAATTCAAATTCAAAAGGGAAACTTAACTGTAAAAGAGGCATAGTGGAGCTAGTTGAGCAAAGCCATGACCAGAGATTGTGGAAGTGTATTTCGACAGTTACCACTAACGAATGTAAATAGCAGAGAAGGCTAAACAGGAAACCCCCAGACTCAGATCTAGAAATCAGTTTATTTACTTCATTTTCTTTTCAGTTTTACATTTCCAGTACTTCAATTCGTGTACTGCACTTCATTTCTTAGGAGTAGTTTTTCAGTAGTTTGTTGCTGTGAACCTCGTCGAGGCTGGGTCATTGTAACTTCATTGTAAGTTTTCATTTGCTTAATGAAATTCAACTTCTGGATTATATTTACTTGTTACTATTCATAATTTTCTCCTAAACGAGCCACCAGTAAAGTGCTTTTCATTGAGGCTAAAAGAACTTCAACATAATCACTTGATAATTGGTTGGCAATTATAAATTCTGTAAGGACTAATTGATCATTGCTAGCATGCTTAAATTATAATTACTTGTTATAAGACTTTGTTTGTTTTGTTGGCTGTATTTAAGATGCTATAGTTAAGTGCGTAGGTATAACATGAGAATGATTTTTGGTTATGTACATAAAGTTTTAAATTATCTGTCTCGTGTATGTCTACACAGCTCAATGAACAATGTATTTTATACATTTGCTTCCGTAGCCCCTTTTTTATATGATTTTCAGGTCAGAGGCCTTTGGTAATCCCAGGATTACTGGCCAGTTACGATGCTAAACCTAAAGGGGCAGGTTTGGGTCATAACATGGTATGTCTTTACTCTTGGTGGTGCAGCTGTATCTTGGAATTCTTCCAAACAGACTTGCATTGGTAAGTCTACTATGGAATTCAGAGTTTATAGCTTTAGATAAAGTTGGGAAAGAAACAAAAAGGTTTTGTCACTTCCTTGAAGATATTCTAATATGGCTGCAACCTGTGCCTATTATATGCATATATTGTGATAATCAATCAGCAATAGGTAGAGTACAAAGTTATATGTATGATGATAAGTCACAACACATTCATCGTCGACGTAACACCGTAAGACAACTACTCTCTAATAGAATTATTTCCATTAAATATGTAAAGTCTAAAGATAACATAGCGGATCCACTAACCAAAGGGGTAGCAAGAGAGTTAGTTGAGAATTCATCGAGAGGAATGAGACTTAAGCCTATTAAATAAGAGTAACCACAATGGCAAACCAACCTAGTTGACTAGAGATTCCAAGATCTAAGTTCAAAGGGACAACCGAGTTATGTATGACTCATAAGGATCACCAAGGAATCAAACTCCTACCCATTTCTATGATAAAATAGTGATGTCTATAGCATATTAGGTTAATTAATGTTTTTAATGATTCTTATATCTAGGAATACCTAGTGGAGTATGGCAAGATACTCTTCATAAGAATCACCTATATAAATGTAAACTAGGTTGGTTCTCATCTATGAGATTTGTGAGGGCTACAATTCTCTAGAGCACTCACAAGTACTAGGTTGTTCAGGGTCAAAATGAATACAATCGTGAGGACCAAATTGTGTTTGGAAATATGCTGTGTGAGTTCTATTGTCTTGGTTTATACAAATGGCTGAACAGCTCAAGACATTATATTCACTAATTAGCTAGTAAATCTAATAATGTCTCACAAGGAAAGATTCAAAGTAAAAGCTACTTATCATTTGCAAAATATCTTCGATTTCTACTCTCTATGAAAACATCAAGTTGTTTCATTTTTTCATCATCAATTCCATTAATGTGGGGGATTGTTGGAAATTTTGGTATTATAGGCTTATTTTGAGCCAACTTTGAGCCCAAATTTAAGTAAGACCCACACGTCTTTTCAGGTGGGTTCGAGTGGTGATGATTATTGGAAATTTTGGTATTATAGGCTTATTTTGGGCCAACTTTGAGCCGAAATTTAAGTGGGACTCACATATCTTTTGGGGTGGCTCCGGGAGATGACGTGTTCCTTGTTGCATAGCAAGTCACACTGTGAAGACGATTTGTCGAAACCATTTATGAGTGAATGAGAAATTGATGTCATTTTCAATTTCGTAAAATGAAAAATTGAAGAATCAAATGTGTGTTACTTTGTTTTGGCTGTCCCACATAGAAACATTAAGAGAGCTTGTATAGAAACTCTAAGTTGACATACTTGGGATGGGCCCCAAGTTTTATAGGAAAGGAAGTTATAGATAAAGTGGACTTGACCCAAATCCACCACACACGGGCGCGCACATTGCAGCTACCGTCCATCTAGCCAAGTGCGTGGTGTGGGTTGGAAGTCAAGTCGAGTCCTAACTTTAATTTTTTGGACAAAATTCATTTGAATTTTTTCAAATTCTTGCGGGAAAATTTTGAATTCCTAACGGATTAATTCAAACTTTTGTGCCAAAATTCGAATTCGAATTTTTGCTTCCCGGATTAGTGCCTCTCCGGTCGGCCGCCTCTCTCTATTTTCCAGTGGTTCACGTTTTCACACCTATTCGGAGGGTGTTTTGCCCTTCCGAATAGACACCTCAATGCCTATAAATACAAGATCTTTCAACAGATTCAGATCATTCCTTTTTTCTCGTTTTTCTTCCCCTCTGCAGGGTAAACTACTAATAGGTCTTAATAATTGGACTTAATTCTCATCAAGTCCTATTGACAATAAATCTTGGTAAAATCATTGCTAAAAATATTTTTTTTGTGACGCTTTTTTACATATATCGCTAAAAATTGACAATTAGTGACTTTTTTTGTCATGATTTTTATAAATTGTCACTAAAACTTACAATTAGCCTCCTTTTTTTATGACGAATTTCTCCAATTGTCACTAAAAGTTGTGAATTAGTGATAATTTTTTGTAACGATTATTTTAAACTGTCGCTAAAACTTATAATTAGTGACATTTTTTGTGACAAAATTTTCATATTGTCACTAAAAATATACAATTAGTGACGTTTTTTAATAGTGTTTAATGAAAAATGCTATTAATTATCATAAGACCTATTGGACAATAAGTCCACTTATTATGACCTACACATGAGTCCCCCTCTTCATATTAGTTCATAGAGAATTTAGAGAATTACAGAACTCAAGTTTGATTAGCCTGACAGATTATTTGTAATGCTTTTACAATTTGTGTTTTTTTATCATTGTATCCTAAGAAATAGACACCGATAATTCGTGAGCACCTATACGGCGGCGAGTCTGTCTTAAGGACAGAGTGTCACACACTCGACTTGATCTTATTTTTTTTGTTCTAACTTTCCAGTGGTTTTTCTATTCTAACTTTTCAGTACCAGAACTTCTTGTAAGTAATTTATTTATTTTGTTTCAATATTTATTTTTTACACAGAAGATTGTTCCAACAAGCTCCCTCAAAAATAACATTTTTTTCAACAAAGAGAGTCACAAAAAAGAAAAAAATTACATTGGAGAACTTCTTGCCATTGTTTATGAACACATAAGAGCTTATCTATTTATCTTCTATCTATCTATCTATATATGTCTATACTATTGATATGTGAAGCCTTCTCATAGTGGTGATACAAATGTATCTTCTTCTTCTTTTTTTGAGTTTTTCCAAAACACCCTTATAATAGTTATTTAAAACAAAAATTTATATAGAAGTGAATGGCGCTTGAGAACCCATGACATTGGATTCAAGAAACAATATCTTTACCACTTCAACCATACACAACTTCTTCTTTTTTTTAAATCAAAATTAAAATTTATATTTTACAGATTTAATGATACCCATCAGGCGAACACACACCAACTAGTTGTCTATATAACCAAGTAAGCCTAACCTGCTTGGCCACCATAACTCTCCTAAGGGTTTAGTACCAAAGAGAAGGTTATTAATGAAACAACTTTTCTTTTGTTGCCTCATTTGCTTGACTCATGTATGCCAACATGCTTCCAGTGCAAATGCTCCTGCCAACAAACACAGTTGCAATCCAACTCCATTTAGATTTTCTTTCTTTCTTCTGTTTTTCTAACTAATGTATTTCTCGCTTGAAGTTATCTCATAAATTGGAATCGAACCAATATCAACCTACTTGCCCGTGTGCATCTACTAGGTCAAAGACATCAGACTGTTTCAAATGAAGAAATTAATAGGATTCGTTTTCTAAAAGATGAAATTGTTACGAGGATATTCTAATGGGTAATGTTAGAGACAAAATAATCTACCAAATATTTTATCAAATCTCTCACATAAGTGTGAGACTTACACACATGTGGACTTGTGTGGGTCCCACACTCATGTGAAAAAATTGGTAAAACATTTGGTAAATTATTTGGGATTCATAGTATTTTCCTATCCTAATTGGATATGAACCCATTCTTAGATCAACACCGAAAGAAACTGATTCTGGACTACATGTTGCCTACTAAAATATTTTATAATTTGTGTGCATTAGTAGGAAAACCCTTGTTCCTAAATGAGTTTTTTGACCCTACCAAATAATGAGAAATGAAGTAAGCCCTTCAAGTCATAGGTTCAACTCTTCTTAAGGAGAGTTAAATTAGGAGACAAGTACTTAGTGCTTTGCAAGGATAGGGAGGCTAACTCTCATAAGTGCTAATTTAATAACTAACAATTAACTTTTGCCGATTTAAAAAAAAAAAAAAAAAACTGCTTATATATATAATATACATTGTAGAAACACCAAAAGGGTACGCAGTGTTATTGTCACTAATATGTTAATTACTGATTTTACAAGGACATTTTTATCTTTTACTTCATTTTTTTTTTGTTGTTAGAGGGAACCCATATTTTAGGACCTAACATTATTGTCAAGTCCAGCTAAAAATAAGGGACCCTTTCCCCTCAATTTTTTTTTTTTTTTTCATTTGGTCAAATTGTTTTTTTTTTTTTTTTTTTTCTTTCCCCCCTCACCAACTGCAGGGAGTGGAGGGGGAGAGGAGTGAGGAGGGTCTCAGATCATCAAATAAATTTTTAAAAAAGAACCCCTTAACTTAGATAAATGTCATGAAAAATAGACCACATAGCTAGTCCAGATTAAGAGGCTATTGATAATATTATTATTAGTATATCAAATAATAATTGGTTCGACTTGAGTCAAGTTTGACTCCTGGGGGTGTAAAAATCTTGGGATTTTTAGGGGCTCTCTGCGGAGACCTCGTGCTATACTTCGATCGAAATTTATCCATGGCTGGGGCGATTGATGAGCTCCACTGGTGCCTCAGTAATAGGTTCCTTCCTATGAGTTGAATTAAATTAGGCTGACAACCGACTACTCTGAGAGCTGAGCTTACGGAGGTCATGATACCCCCACAAAACCTCCTTTTTCTGTGTTCAAAATAATAATTGGTTCCACCAAAAGCTCATGTGGCTCTTTCATGGGGGTCATGGCCATTTCCCATAAAACTTGAATTTTCACCTTTTAACTTTTTTTTTCTCAACCTTCCTCACATCACGTGACCCCATTACTTTTGCCCCATCCTTTTGCCCAATCCTTTTGCCTTTCCCTTCTTTCATTCCTCATCACACTCACTCTCTCTCTCTCTCTCTCTCTCTCTCTCTCTCACGCGCGCACACACCACAAAGAGTCTCCTAAGATCATAGAAAATATTTGAGATCATAAAAAAAAAAAAAAAAAATCTCACAATTATGTTATATAATAGGTATTAACTTTTAATTTATTACATATCTAATAACATAAAGTAAGATAAACTCTTCGATACTTTATCTCTCCATACCCATTTATACTATTCTTATGGCTTTAATTTGGACTCATTTTGATAATTCAAACCGTTTACTACATAGGCTTCATAATAAAGGTTATCGATACAAAAAATTAAATTTATCGAATAACTATAAACACAGAAACAAATCACGTTTTGTTTTACAAAATGAATGGTTTATGCTTATAATCCTATTTGTTATTCATTTTTCAAAACAAAATGTGATTTGTTCTTATGTATATATATTCGATGAAATTGATCTTTTGCATGGATGACTTTTATTAAGGAATTTAAAAAGTAGACGGTTCATTTCATCAATGTGAGTCCAAATTTGGACCCCATAAAAAGAGTATGAATGAGTATAAAGATATGCAAGTATGGAGTGGAGCTTATCCCATACGAAACGCAAGTCTCTGACCATGTCATTGTGGATGAATTCGTAAGATTAAAAGTGTGAGTCTCTAATATTTCTCTAAAGTAATAATAATTAAAATAAATTGTACAAATTAATAATAAAAAATTGTTATATTTGGAAGAAAAAAAATTACTAATTAATGTATTATGTAATAATAAATGTAAAACAAAACTCACTTAACGCTGTGATATGAGACGTACCATGCCAATAAGAAAAAAGGCAAATAACAATTATAAATTTGAAAAAAAAAAATTTAAATCAATGGTAAAATTTATGAACTTTAATAATTAAAATGTTAAATTTTTTCATGAATTTTTATTTATTTTTGAAACGTGCCAGGTGTAATTTTTCCTAGGAAAAATTTATAAGATTTGATAGTTTGTTTAGTATTACTTATTTCTCCAATCCGTGTGGACTAAAACTAAAACAAATAGTAAAAGCTCCCAATTTGTGTCAGTTCGAAACTTTTTGTAAATCAAACACTTCAAAAATTTTGAAAACCAAAGATTTAAATTCTACCTATTAAACAATTAGATATTGTCCTAACTTGCTATCACTTATAAGTTAGTTTTTATAATTATAAATTTTTAGATTATTAACTTCAAATTTTTTTGATGCAACTTTTAATAATGTGTAAAAATAAATAAATTTATTTAGTGAAATAAGTTATTACATAACTTTTTAGTTATGCATATATTCAAAACGATCCAGCTTGTCTCCAGTTAGAGATTAAGACTGGATCATTCAGTTCGGCCAATGAATTTATTTTTGGGTCTTATTTTGATAATCTGAACTGTCAATGTGTAAAATTCGTCAAGTACTATACCTGTGTAAAAACTCACATTGATCGAATATCGATAACTATTTTATCAGATCAATTTTGTATTAAAAAAATGAACTATAAAAAAATAAACAGTTAACAGAAATCTAATCCGATCAAATAACTATCGATATCCGATTAATGGGATTTTTTACAGGAATATAACACTCGACGAGTTCTACATATTGAATTATTCGAATTATCAAAACGAAGCTCAAAAATAGGCCCACAGGCCGGACTGGACGATCCAGTCTTAATCTCCAACTGAAGACAAGCTAGACCCTATTCAAAATGCCCTTAAAAATTATAATTAAAATAAAAGAGATGAGTTTTTTGTCATACGTATTTAAGGTTTCAAATAAACTACATAAAAAAACAAAAAATTATAACTTAAAAAACTTAACTTTTTTTTTTATAAACCAAATAAGCTACAAAAATTCGAATAATTTATAATTTATAATTGGAACCACACACCATTGATTAACTGTTTTTTGAACAAATAAACTAAATAAATTGACTTATAAATGTTATTAAATAGAACTATTGAATCCCTTTTTTGTTTTTGTTTTTTCACTTAAATCTAATATGAAATTTATAAAGGGGTAATTATGCTCCACTGAAAGTAAGAAAAATAAATATGTATACGTATTCATGAAAAAATTTATAATTTTAATTATTAATATTTATAAAAAAATGATTGATTTATAATTATTTTTTTAAAACTCCACTTATATTTTCCCATTTATCAATGAGTAGAAAAAAATTGAATCATTAAAATTTAAAATGTATATATATGTCGACATGACAAGCATTCTTTTATAAGATTGAACATCCACATTGGATATCCAATTGGGAACTAGGAGACAAACTTGGCTCATAATAAAAAAAATAGAGAGAATCGGATCTCACATTATTTTTTGACCAATTATGTCCCCTCTTTTTAGGCCAATGAATTTCATGATCCATTGGCATTTGTATGATTCTCTTGTGTTTCTCAATTATTAGTCTCGTTGGTACCGACCCACTTTCTCACTTATTTGGTGCATCATTGATTGGTTTTTCCCCAACCACTTGGCTCATCGAATGGATTAAAAATGAATCGAAAATCAACCACTTTGCTCATTCCAAGTCTTTCATTTGGTTAGTTGGACAAGTTCAAAAATAGAAATGTGATTCCTAATTCGGTATTCAAGGCAAAATGAGATTAGCACCCTATTTCCAAAATCGAAGAATATGTTTAGATCGTGAATTTTAGTAGAGATTTGAAAACAGAACAAAAAAAAATGTATAAAATGTAAATGATATAATCAAAACACAAGACAAGGAAATCTCCTATTCCTGAAAAAAAAGAAAAAATGTGGCTCATTTAAAATTTCAAACAAGTAAATGGACCCATAAATTTTATATTTGTATCATATTCCTAGCCAAATCAAACACTTGAATTACACAACTCAATTTAAAAATGTGATCCCTACTTGAATAAGTAATCATAAATCACATGCATATTTCAATTCATTCCAAATATTAGAATCATAAAGACTCAATCACATTTCCATTTTCCTCCAAGATTCCTATCATCCAAACTAAGCAAAGCACTATACATGATCCATGGTTGGGATGACAACACTGAAAGAATTAGAAAGACAGATGGGGGATGAGTCCTTCAGCTGTGGGGGATAAACTCTTTGTTGGAGAAAGCAATTGCTAACATTCAAACAAGAGGAACATCTAAACAATAACAAAAATTGTGTCATTTGTGTGGAAGAACTCACTCAAAAGTGGTTTTAATCGAAGAGAATACGAGCCCATGTAGTGCTAGCATTGCTAAAACTAGAGAATGGTGGCAACCAACACATGTCTCCATAGCTGAACCATCAACAAGATCACTATGTGAACCTTCTTTTTCCCATATATCACTTAAATGACGCACTAGAGAGTTAGAAGTTGATAGTTAGTACAATCTAAGACTGAGTTTAGTTCAAGAATTTGGAGAAAAATTTGAAAAGGAAAAAGAAAAAGGTACGTAAAACTAAGTAAAATGTACACATTTTATTTACACTTCACCGTCATTTTCACTTTCTATTTCCAAATCTCTTTCCAAATCTTTGAACCAAACACAGCCTAAAGTCATTCTCAAATAGAGATTGGACGGGCAGGTATTATGAAAACTAGCTATGGCCAACAAACAAGTGGATAACTACTTTCAAGACCAAAAATTGGCCTATACTAGTGGATGGTAATGCCGTTGTCCAGAGCCTCTTTGGAAGGCAAATAAATCAAGTGTTGAAACCTTTCATGAAAAAAGCTATAGTTAGTGACATGCTAATCTACACCCAAACTATGTATTAAAGGCATGCCAATATTTATCCGAAGTGAAAATGAGCACAACACAAACTTGAGAGTACTAACAGCTTATGAAGTTAATAAACTAATCAATTGGGCATTATTGTAGGACTATGAGAGGGGTTTTGACCACAAAAAATGAAAATGACTAAGAGAAGGTTCAAGTTGCTCACTGATGGCTAATGCTGAAGACTATCGACGACTTTCAAAGTTTCTACCTTCTATAGACATTTCCATAAGAAGAGTAAAAGATCAGGCCCCTTCTTGATTGATTGTTGCAATCTATACTGCATTGCTGGTTGCTGAGAAAGATCCCTCGTCCGGATCTTGAACCAGATTTCAAGCCCAAAGCTGATAGCTTCAAGAAGACCTTGCTCCCTTACCACAGCCCAAACTTGCAGAGAGTCTCACTAAAGTAATTCTTGTACTTTCAGTTCATGATATACAATCTCGGACAGCCCATTTGGATTGGGTGATTTGAGAAAAAATGAAGAGAGACTCATTTCTTTTATAACCTTAATTTTAAATCTCTATAAAAGTAGAGAGATTAGAAGAGAAGAAACTGACAAATTACTATTTCTTTATAATACCAAAACTGCCCCTGTAAATATTGAAGAAAAAGAAAGGCTGACACAAATAAAAGGTTTATTTTGATAATATAACATGAAATAATTTCTTTTCTTTTCTTTTATACAATTTTACCAAGCAAGATACGAGAGAGAGAAATCATTCCCTTTTCTCTTAATTATCCAAGCAAAAAGGGAAGGGGAAAAAAAAAAACACTATTTTCTCTCCTCACTTGTGTAATCATTTCTTTTCTTTTATTTGTCCTCCTTTTTCTCTCCTAGGTTCCCAAACTGAGCGTAAGTTCAAGCCCCCCCATTATTTGGGGATTTCTTCCAATTTGGCAAGGAAGTAACTAATGAAAAATCATGGAAAAATGAACTTGGTACATGCTAACCAAGCTTCAAGCACACATTGCTCTAATCCATTTTCTAAAACAAAGACTCATATACAAATTGTTGGAGGAAATACTTAACAGAATTGCGATCAGTTATCCTCAATGAGTTGCCCTTGCAGTTGTAGGCAACCTGTCTACAGCAAAGAATAAAGAGACAAAAATGATGACTGAAACCATTAAACAGATCAGGTGAAAAATGCCCTCAATCTAGCAATGGAACAGGACATATTGAATTGTGCTGTTGAAAAGGTTGATAAATGCCGCCGCGAACTAGAGTTGAAACTCACAAGGGGGTATATATGTTCGGGCAAACAAAAAACAGTGCCCATTTCAAAATAAATTCCTTGTTCGCAGACTGTAGCTACAAGATAAAACATCTCTTCAACTTTTTACCGAAAGGCGAAAAAAATGTCTACCTTGTAAACACTAAGGAGATGAATGTACACAGAAATCTACATGGACAATTTACAGAAATGCCCAAAAAAAATTAAACAGCAGGGAAAGGGGGGGGGAACCAAAGGACCCAATTGGAACCAGTCAGAGCAATACCACACAGTTGTCTTAAGACTGGTTTTTCACAATCTTAACACTGCTGTAAAAGCGCTTAAGGTCCTTTATGGCCCTTTCCTCGATCTGAATTGAACGGATCGATGAGGGTGTGTCAACCTCCGGTTTGAACCAGCGGTTCAAACCAGCAGAATCTGAAGGTGAGCCCTGACCAGTAGCAATAGCGAATCCAGTTGTTCTTGCCTTTGGACTGTGGGAAAGAGTTGGGTGATGTTTTCCCTGCTTTGGGACAACCAGACAAAAAACATGAAAGAAAATGAGATCTAGTAGATGAATGAAAATTGAAAAAATAAATGCATGAAATTGATTTAAGTTGATCGCAGAACACTCCAATTCCAGTAGTAAACAAAACCTTTATTATCAGACATAAAGCATAAGTTGGATATGGAAATTTCAGGAGACCAAAAAATGAACATCTAGATTGAAAATTTCTAATAAATGGAAGATGTTTCTAAAATTCCTGGACATAACAGCTTAATTTGCAAAAACAGGTTAAACCCATCTTGTAAAGCACATAATGAACAAAAGTAGAGTAATGGATTGAAGATAAAATCAATGGACACAAAATAGGTGCTGTTGCGAATGTATTTAGTATTGGAGCAATCGTTGTCGCCTTCCATTACAGCCCAAGCAAACTACCTATGACACTCTCATCTTTCAAAGGTAGCCCTTATTCAAATTTTGTTTTCCCCTTTCTTTTACTTCCCCAGCAACAAAAGGTGGCAGCCCATTCTCTTTTAAATAGACCGTAGCTTTAATTTTGTGCTAAAAGCTGCTTGTACTGTACCATTGTGCTTCTCAAAAAAGATAAAAATATGTTTTTCTATGCATTATACAACATCCTATAGGGCAGTTCCTGTACCTGTTGCATTTGGATGTCCCTGAGAGATGGCCGAGAATGAACAGGTGGAGTCCCAGAAGCAATCCAAGGAGGGGTGCTTCTTTCTCCATCGGACACCTGTGACGTCTGAGCCGAGATGACTGGTATTGGATTGGAATGCAAAAATGAACTTATATGAATTTTCCCACCACTCTTACTATCAGAAGCATCTTCCACCTGGTCTTTGCTTTTAGCGGGCTGAATCTCCTTGGTTTTGCTCTGCTCATCTTGGATCTCACGGAGAGAGGAGGATCCTTTTGCAATTTTAGCACCACCCCAAGCAGGGCCCTCACTTTTGGGCATTGGTGGTGGCGGTGGTGCAGAATCTTTTTTGGGATTGTCATCAAGAGCACCACTCAGAAACATAGAAAGCCCACCTTTCTTCTTCTTCTTCTTAGATGCTGTTGGTAATGAACCCTTATTCTTCGGAGTGTCTTCAATGCCTTTTTTAATGCAACCGGGAGACTCTTCAGAGGCTTGGCTGGCAGCCATTCCTTCAACCTCTGCCTCCTCATCCTATCAAATAAAACAAACAAAATATACAAATTATTGGAATTCATACATTAAACACAAGCAAAATGTTTCACTTTTAATAAACAGGAACTCAAAACAAAAATACTATTGGACGGCGTTCCCAAACCACCTATTCAACAGTCACATGCCTTGGTTTACAATACAAACAAGAAAATTATCATGTATAATAATGCGTTAAGAATTCCACGCCTCTAGAAAAGCCACATCCATGACCAACTGGTTCATGCATGGGACTCCCTTTTAAAGGTAGGCACTGTGGATGCCACCTGGCACTCTTTTAGTTGGAGTGATTTTTCAATTAATTCAGTGCATATGCCTTGCTTGTTTGCAAGCCATGTAGTGTGTGACATGTGTCCATAATCCAAACAGTTCCTGAAGTGATTGGAAAAATTGCAACCCAATTCCTGCCCTGGCCCATTTCTAGCAACATGTAGTTTCACCTTGTCATCTCAGGTTCACGACCAGTTAAGGGATATTGTGTTGATCTATGAAGCATAGATACTTCTAAAAAGGAAAGCGCATTCGTAGCGGATTCCAATACTCCTCGGACACTTGCAGATGTGTACAAATACTTCCTAAACGTATCCAATACTTGATAGTAATTTTGAAAAGTATCGGATACTTTTTGGACACTCTTTAAGTCATGTATCCAAACTATTATAGAATTGAGATTGCAAAAATTTTTGCGTAGTATTAAAGTATCATTGTTAGAATTAATACAAGAATAGTTTTTCAATATTTTTTTTATTTCTTACTAAAGAAGAAAATAGTGAAGATCAGTACCCTACTTTTTCAGATTTTATCACACTAACGTTATGTTATGTTATGTTATCCACTGAAAAGAAAGTAAACTGACTATTGGCTCTTAAACTAATATTTAATTCCTAAAATTGGTTTCTCACTATTCTTTGAGCTCATATATAAAATATAATACTAAAAATTATTAAAAATAAAATATATATAAATTCAATGTATCCCGCCTATACTCGTATCCTATTTTTTAGATTTTTCCGTATCACATCTCCGTATTATATCCTATCCATATCCCGTATCCATGCTTCATAGGAGTTGATTCTCAGGTTGGAATTGGGAAAGTGCTTCCCCATTCGAAACCCGTCCCATTGCCACCAAGGAATATAGTACAAAATACAGATTAACAACACTGGATTTCTTCAAAGGTTAGGAACAATAATCATTATATAAAAATAAAAAACAAAAAAGAAACTTCAAGAAGACTTGAACTTTAGGAATCTAACCTTATGCTTGACTTGAGAGATCTGAACATCCAGGAAATCCTTAATGGGATATGGTTCTAGACCCATGCCAGAATCAGCAGACTCTACTACAACCTGTCCTTTTTGTTTGCTCTTTCTCCTCTGTTTTTTCAATACCTCTCCCTTTTTACTCCCTTTTCCATCCAACAATACAGAAGATACTTTTGCCTGCATCGTCTCAATCGGAACACCAAGCTCAGCAAGAGAATTCTCCAAAGCTGACCTAGTCTGGAGCTTTGCAATCTGCTGGTCATCAAGAGCATGCCCCTTGGAGTGCTTCTCTTCAAGCATCTCAATCTGCTGCAACTTTTTCCTCAAAGCACGGACTTGTTTGCAAATGAATTCATCTACATCATTGTTGGGTTGTAGAAAGCAATCTAACCTATGGTCTCTCTCTTTCTTTGAAATTGTCTTTTTTCTATGGTTGTCACGAGTCTGAAGTTGTTCACTTTCACTATCCTCTTCCTCACTATTGATTATGGCAGGAAAAGTAGCTGTTGGAGTTGGGAGCCGACGGTAACTCCAGGGTTCGGATGATCTCACATCCAACGATTTCTCAAGATTAGCCAAAATATCTAGTGAAGCAGTGGCAATAGCGTGAGCCGAGACTGTGAGAATATAATCAAGATTGCGAATAGCAATATCCTGCATCAATTTTTTTAAGACATGTTATATAAATAAGATACAATCATGAGCTTCAAAAATTAATGTTACAATCCGAAATAAACATGAAAATGGATCAATTACAGTGCAATGCAGATGATGAGGCAATCTCTTGCATGATGGTCAAAATCAAAATTGACCTAACCACCAGAATCGTTAGCTGTTCATTTCGTGGTATGTACCTGGAAAATACTTCCCAACAAATAAAGATGGTGTGGGACAGAACATACTACAAATTCAGATCTTAATGTCAAGATCATACCTATTTGTTGTGAAGGCACATTCCAGGGATTATTGCACAAGCACAACATTCTTGACATTTTTCGTGTTCCCAACTTCAAACCAAAATCTCATGAAATTTGATGCAGTGTTTCTGTGTGCTTTGGACACATGTCCATCCCTTATAACACACATTACAAGTATGAAGAAAATAACTTAGGATCCAAGAATAAAGGAAAAAAGCCGTAGATTATGGCTATTAGTCTTATGTTCAATTTTTTAATTATCTTTCAAATAAAATATTCATATATATGGCATATAATAAATATATATATAAAAACATATTTTACGTAAAGCACAAGAGTATGATATCTAAAGTACAATTAACTGAGGAAACTGAAAAATTGATGCCCAACATCCAATGGAAATCATAATATTCTTCTGCAATGAAGTGTCAAAGCTTCATTTGGCTTTGAAACATTAACAATTTAAAAGTATTAAAACAAATGCTTGGCATAGAAGTATACAATAAATATAACTGAGCTTCCATTCTCCTAGATGAAGAGAAAAGTGCATCGACTATAAGTCAAAAATTTTAACACCCAAGTATTGCAAACATTTAGGCAAAATTCAAATGTGAATATTTATTTTCCTTCTCTTTATAGTTTATATTCCCTTTTGGCATCGTTTGACAGCTGTCCATACATGTAAGAGTGCCATTACTTGCCCAAAAAAATAAGTGCCATTAGAGAGACTCAAACATAGGGTACATCACTTAAAGTCATAGAATCAAACCAGCCAAGCAAGTAGTAGTTGATCAACATGTATATTTACTAACAAAATCACAAAACGCAGAGGTCTACGAGATAAGGCAAATCAAAAAATTAGAATGCAAAAGGTCCGTGACCAAGGATATCTTTAACGTTGTGTTTAGATCTTAGATTTGGAAGGTATTTGCAGAGAGAGAGAGAGAGAGAGAGAGCAGGGAAAAGTGAATGAAATAGAAGCTAAATTTTTTTCACAAATCCCTTCCCTGCCCTCTTCCCACAAACCTCTTCACAAATCCAAGATCCTATCACAGAAAAAGTTTTCACAGGCATCATCTAATGAGCAATGTTTGGACAGGCCCGACAGGAAATATTAAATAATGGCATGATGTTTTGAAACTTTCTTTTTTCGAATGATAAGTATAATGTTTTGAAACTTAAAAAATTATATAAATATATTTGACATTTTTGGAGAAAATAGCATAGATCATCTGTGAAAATACCTCACAGTGCTTCTTCAAATCCTCTGCCCCCAGCGAATCTGCAATTTCAAGATGCTGTACAGCATTTCGTGGCTCCACCAAATGTTCTGCTGCTACTTTCTCACAGAGGCTTTTTAAGGTTGATATGGGCCTGCTGTTCCCAACATCATCCTTTTGTGAGGTGGATGAGACTTTATCAGACTCTATATCATTAAACATAAAATCTTCATCTAACTCATCTAAGTCACTCAAAACGTTTGGCTTGAGCTTCTGGGGTTTATTTACAATACTAGGAGGATAAACAGGATGATAGAGAGAACCAATCATCAATAGATGTGTTTCTCCAACTGAAACTGAAGTTGCTCTCTTTACACCATGTAACCGAGTCGCAATTGGTGGCTCATCCTTTCCTTTCTTTCCATCCCACATATATACATCACCAGCAGCTGTAACTGCAGCAGTCCAGTACTTACCAGCGGAAACACTCACTATTCCTCTGCCACAAAGTGAATATAACTACACAAAAGCAAACAACAGAGATGATATATAATATGTTATTAAGTGGATTTGCATGATTGATGACAACGAAAAACACACCAAGTTCAGTAAAATTAAAACCTGTTGACATCGAAGATCGGGATCAGATGACACCCAATAAAACAATGCACCATCATCAGTGAGAGCCAAGCTATGTACCATCCCTGCAGCTATAGAATTCACATGAAGCCGTTCCTTACGATGAAACTTCAACAGAGTGCTACCACTTTTTTTAATATTTCTAGCAATGACTACACGTCTAGGGGTAACAAGTCGGTGACCCCAAGTAAACACCTGCCATTCATTGTCAATTGGTATCACCTACTTAATAGCAGTATCAAAAAAATTTACTAGTAGTAGTGACAGTGATAGCGTAATTCTGAAATCATGTACCTCTCCATCAGCTCCTAAAACAATTGTGTGATATTTTGCCGCCTCAACTCCAACAAAAACCTTGCCTTTCAGGTATTCAACCACCCTCGGAGTGTAATTTGAAGCAGAGTTAGAGGTGCCATAACCAAGTTGACCCTCTTTATTAAATCCCCATGTGAAAACCTCACCCGATTCAGACACTACAGCAGTATGTTTGTTTGCTGCAGCAACAGCAACTATTTTTGACCTCAGCGAACTCACTCTCCGAGGTGTGGGTTGGGTATCCACAGAAGTGTATCCTAGCTGACCCTCTGTACAATATCAATAGAACAAGTCAATATTTCCACTTTTATTTTTTCTCTCCCTATGATCACAATAACAAGTCAATACTTCAAAAGTCATAATTCTGGAAAAATAACAACCGTTAAAGAAAATGTTGTCATTCATTTCTTCATTTTCAAAGTAAACCAGAATGCAACATAACCAACTTTCTGTTTTTTGCTTTCCAATCAAGAAGATACAAGTGATTTTAGAGTTCTGTGGTTATGCAGACTGATTGACTATAACACAATCAATGAATTAATTTGATTGAGGAATTCAACATTCACAAATGCTGAAATACTTATACCTCTATTGGAACCCCAAGTGAACACTTCCCCACCCTCCGTTGCAACAACAGTGTGATGTTTAGCCGCTGCAATTGTCTTAACCCGGCGAGCCCCTAAACCAGAACTCACCAGTCGGGGAGTGATAACTGCAGCTTGACCGCTGCAAGAAAATGACATGAAGAGCATTTGATTTATGATCTGCAAGTTCTCCCTGACTACAGTTTATGCCCAAAAAATTAAAAAAAACTTCTTACATTTTGGAAAGAAAATGAAATGCTGATTTAGAATTATTATTAGAACCATAAGGTATTAAGAAAACTCTTTACCTGTGAATATCGAAGTCAGGGTGACCAAGGCGGCCACCTCTCCCAAATCCCCAAGTGTAGACTTCTCCATGAGCAGTGACAGCTACACTATGGAACTTTGCAGCAGAAATCAATTTGATAAATGAACCGTGAAGTGAATCAACTTTGCATGGTAACTTCTGAATGTGTGCGTTCCCGGTTCCAAGTTGATAGTTTACACCACTTCCCCAACTAAACACCTCTGTAGCTACTACACAAACAACCAAAAAAAGCCACTTAGGTTATCCTTTGGTTGGTTTGGCACTGACTTTTTTAGTGGCCTTCTGGCTTTTTGGCCTTTTTGGAATCTAAAAAAAACTGATGTGTTTGGGAATTGCTAAAAATTTTTATTTTTTTTTTTTTTTGGTTGGTGGCAAAGTTTACCTTTTTGGATTTTTTTTAATACTTTTTTTTAGCTCTTCCCAAGCATGCTTTTGCTTTTTGGCTTATTAAGCCAAAAGGCTGCTTTTTGGCATTTTTTGGTTAAATAAGCTAAAAAGCCACTTAACTTTTCCATTCACAAAAAACAACCTACTAGCAACTTTCCAAACGAATCAGTTTTTTGCGATTCTAAAAAAGCCAAAAAGTCCTAAAAAAGCCAATGCCCAATGTTTACACTCAGTGTCTAATAGCCAAGATTGTTAAGAAGTAAATAAGTGAAAATACCGCTGTGTACCTGAATTATCTGCATTCCCCACAGCCTGTGAGACAGGCCCAGAGAGGAGATCAACAGGTATTCGGGATTTAGAGTCCTCCAATGTGGTAGAAGCACCTGATTGAATAAGTACACTTGCCACTGCGAGATGACCAAAATGCAGAGCTCTGTGAAGGCTACTCCATCCAGTTTCTCCATCCTGAGATACAAATTCAATGGTCATAAAAAAGAACAACTGAACCCAGTTTCAACAAACAAAAAAAAAAAAAGCCTGGATTTCTCAGTAATCATCCCAATAAATCGAGTAGAAACACAACTAAGCTAGAACTAAAAAATACAACTTTTTAATGGTTAACTGCATTGAAAGAAGGCAGTCCAGAATGCCAACAGTGATCTCGTTTGTTAATAATGGCACAGCAATAATTTATGTCCCTAATTCATTTTCATCCACATTAAAATTTGGTCTACCCATGACAACCCAGTAACCAATAATTTCCTTACATTGGTTTCAGTTTTTCAACATGATCCCAGATAAGACATTTTCTAACTCTCTTTCAAAAAAAAAAAAAAAAAATTTGCTTAAAATGTATCCATATTTTAGGTGATATGGTTACAGAAATAGGAGTCATGACACTCTTCATGTTATCAAATTCACTGCAGAATCAAAAATTTATCTATCTTTATTACAAACAATGGATGACACACTTCAAAAAAAATGTACGAGGGAGTGAAGAAAAACTGATATGTAGCATAACAAACCAACCTAAATTTTAATAGAAAAACAAAATTATACTTCTCATCAACGGTTTAGCCAAATGAGGCAAGGGAAATTAAACTGATATATACCATTAGCTTACCCATAATAACATGACCAAAGATAATGCCAATTGATTAAAAACAACTAAGACGGCATTCATATATGAAACAAAAATATTCAGAGGATCTGAATAATCAGAAGACTAACACACCCTAGCATTAGGATCTGCACCAGCTGCAAGTAGCCTCTTAACAATAGGTATATGATTTCTCCATGTTGCAATATGAAGAGGAGTGAGACCAAAAATGTTCCTGGAATTGATATTTCTCCCATTCTTCTTCAGCAATGCCAAAGCCATCTCTACATCATTCACAGATCCCTCTCGCACTACAAGCCACAGATCATTCTGAGACACACTTGATGAAAATCTGCGAGCAGCTGTATGCAAATTCTGCTTTTGGCCTTGAGGCAAAACTACTTCCTCCATTGTCAACTATAAATATGCACTTGAGATTTTGTATAACTTAAGACGATACCACCAATTACTTCAACACTTCAGTTAACCACTGATTTGGTCTCAGCAGATAGCTCAAGAGCCAGATTCGTTAAAATCCTGTTGAGAAGTCAATGTCAAGTCAAAATGCAACTAGTCTGGCCCTTGAAAAGTTTTATTTGGTCTATTCCACATTAGTAGGCCTTCCAATTCAAGCATCATTCAAAACTTTAAGAGAGCCATTTGAAAGCAGATTATTAAACTTCCAACTACTATGCCACTGTCATCATCACCGCGTTTATCATGAACACAAACCAGTTGAAGTAGCCATTCACAAACCCCCATCACAGATCATGAGCCATGGAGTGATCTCTGATTATCGCAGGACCAGCACACTGCATTTGCAAGCCTTCCATCAGTAATTATATTCATTGAACTAAAACTTGTGAAATGAAACAACAAAAGAACATTAATGTGTCAGCACAGTTACAATCAAAACAATGACATAGAGTTTGGAACTTCAACCTATCATCCAGCTCGTCTCCCATACAAAATTTCTGCTTTTTTGTTTCTGGAAAACTGGAACATATTTTCTTTTTCCCAAGGGAGTTTGAAGTGAGAATGGACTTCAATATAAAGTTCATCCGGGTGTTTCCACATTGGAGTTTTATTTTGAAAACAGTTTTCAAAAAACATAAGAACAGAACCATACGCCAAATATGTTTTTGTAAAAACCCATTACCCCCAGATCACAATGTAGCAACCTTACCAACACACCAAGGCAGCTACTCAAACAAAATTACAGTGATGTAAATACAACACAACTCTTTTATCTTACAGAAATGAGTAAATTCTACATCTTGAACAATAAATATGTGAATGAAACATGTCTTAGAAAAACAACAAATTGGTGACTGTCCGGAGCAGTATCCCACGAGTAACATTTTAGATTTACCATATCCTGTCATATTAAGGTATTACAAATTATGATCTCTTAATTCTTGTCCGAACATTCATACATTCTAGCTCTAGTTTCGTATGAGCTTCTCCCAATTACATCTGGTTATAGAATAGGGCAGCTTTGGTTTGACTAAGGCTCCACTTTTTGCTTCGTCCAAGGAGCGTATGAATTTCTCGGAATTCATATAGACAAAAACCAAGAATGAAGGGATAGGAATAGAATTATAATAGCATTTGCAGAAGGGCCACTTGTGAGAACATCTCTACTGGTGAACCATTTCAATAGTATGGGTGTTGCCATGCCATAAGGCATGGCATGGTAATTTTTTTTCAAATCTACAAAAATTAAAAAAAAAAGAAAAAAAAAAACAAACACCCCCTAACCCCTACCTTAATAAAAATTTCAGTTAAAAAAACTCAACTCCTTGCTTTGAGTGCTAACAAAAAAAAACGCCAACTGCTGCTGCTGCTGCTGCTGCTGCTGGCAGCTGCTTTTGGCTTTTCTAATATGGCTGCGCTTGGTCTTTTGTTGGCTATTGATGAGCATGGCACACACACCACCATGGGAACGTCCGAGAGTTGGCCTTGCAAGGCAACCCGTGACACATGGCCATGGAAGCAATAAAAAAGAAAATTTTACATAGTTGGGCTATCTACTCTATCCGTTCAAGGGTCACTTCTGTATAGAAGCCAAGACACTATAAATGTAAGTGTTCCCAAAAAGATAATAATTAAGCCAACCATTAATCCCATTTTAAGTGAGGTGTACAATTGACATTCTTGCCAATGTAGATTGGGTAGTGGTGTTCTATATCTCATAGTGTTATGCAAAATATAAGACAACGTAATCCATTGCCCACAGTTTATGAATGCTATGATTTATTGTATCAACAAACAATGTCATTCTTGTAAAGTTTCTAAAATTGAAATATCAGATACTTGTATATAAATTCCAATAAACATCCATGGAAGGTCAAGTCATAAAATACGAAAAATATAGGAGAAATTGAAAAGAAAACTACAATGGATTATAGTTAACAACATAATGTGTGTGCGTGCACATGTGTGTACAGAGATGGAAGACTGCGATTTTGAGCAGTATAACAACAGATGTGCAACATTGTGATATAACTAGATCAGATGCAGATGTATCATAAGCAAATCTTTTGCACCTCTAAAAGGACGAACTGTAAAATATATCTAAAAAAAAATTAGGACCTTTACTTAATTGAACTGAAATGCTATCATAAGCTATTGCTTTCCTTTTATCAAAAAACAAAATAAAAACAGAATATTTATCACAAAACCATTTTCTATGTTGAATTGAAATGCAATCATTGTACAATGACAGAAATCACAGAAGCAACTAAACTGGACAAGAAGAAGAAGCAGCAGCAGCAGCAGCAGCAGCAACGGCTGACTACTTTTCAATAGACACCCAACACTAAAAGAGGAACTAAAATCAATCCTGAATTGGGTCTTGTCATTGATAACAAAAAGTAAAAAATAGCTAAAAACTAATGTGTTTCACTCCACATTAAAGACAATGAGGGTTAAATGGCCATTGGAAACAAACCATTTCCCCCAATTCCACCCAACTGCAAAACAAAATTTTTAAGAACAATTGAGGATTATCAGCATCCAAAATGTTAATTCAACCATTTCTCAAAACCCAGATCAAAATCTTCAAGAATTGTCAGAAAACATCAAAATGAATCACACCCACCATATAAAAAACACAAATTTCAACAAACCACATACTATTCAATTGACATAAATATATAAATTTATATACATGAGCGTTACACCACACCTAAACCACCTACCAGTGATAGCAAACAAACAAACACCCACAAAATGAAAATCAATTCAAAACAGATAAATTAGGAACAGGAAGGAATAGAAAAAAGAAAAAAAAAACACCCATAAACTCGATTAGTCATTAAAAAAGATCAAAAAGAGAAAAATAAAGAAAACCCAAGAAAGAATGTGAGGGAAAATAGAAAAAATCACCTGGGATTTGGATTGGAGAGACAAGTCAGGGAATCCAAAGAACAACTAGAACTAGAAGAAGAAGAAGAGAATAAAATAGAGAACTGTTATGTTTGTGTTTTGTGTGTATCTATCTGTGTGGCTCTTCTATGTATGTATGTGTGAAATGTTGCGTGGTTGTGATGGCCAATGGCCATGTGTTTGAGAAAGAATCGAGCCGAAGAATATACCACAACAACACCACCTCTCCACAAAAGGCATAACGCACAGAGAGAGAGAGAGAGAGAGAGAGAGAGAGAGAGAAGACTAGAAGGGTAGTATGGGAATTGGAAAAGTGAAATGACGAAAATGGACTTGGACTCTGTGCGAAGTGTCTGAAGGTCAAGTTGTCATCGGACCGGTGTTTGGTTTGGTGTCCACTGCCATGTTCTCACAAGTGGCACTTAGATCTGTTTCCTCTCTCCTATGTTTTTCTCTTTACATTACCTTTTTTTTCTTTTTTCTTTTCCTTTTCTTTCTAGTCTTTCTTATCTCAAGTTTGAGAAATTGGATTGTTTGGGTAAAAAATATTTTTTATAGAAAAAAGATGTATCAAAAAATATTTTTTTATATTTGGTGACGACAGGGATGGAATGAAGGTGGAGATGGATGTAGTGGTATAATGGCGGGGGCGGTGGTGGTGGAAATGGCAATAATGATGATAGCAATGGTCGAGGTAAGAGTGGTAGTGGTGATGGAAATGGCGATAGTGATAATGGTGTGGTGGTAGACGTGAGAGTAGCGGTGGTAATATAGTAACATTGATAAGATTTTAGTTCGAAATATATTTTATACCTAAATAGGCTTGTTTTCTGTTAATCATGAAAAATATTTTTCCGTTAACGTTCGTTTTTTATTGTACCAAATACCAAAAAATACGAAAAATGTTTTTTAAAAAATATTTTCCGTCAAAACAAGCAGAGCGTTAGTTAGTCACGCCACCAACGTGAAATTCCTAGCAGACAAGATAATACTTCAAGTTTATATCCAATTTTTCAGTAAAATGATGTAACAGTGACATATTTCAAAATTTTCTCTTGAAATTTGAAAAAATATATGTAACCCTCATAGTTTTAGTATAATTGTACAGATTTCTCTTGTAATAAGATTAATTAGACCGAGACTAATCAGATGATATGAAAATACAAAAATAAATCATTGTAAATATACATTTCATTATAATAATAAAAAAATGGCAATATCATTTTTCCATGAAAAATTTATCGATAAATCCCATTTTGAGCAACGGTAATCCAATTAGTCTCAAGAGTTTTTTTATAGACTAATTAGTCCCATTGATTTTGAAAAAACATATTTAATATATTATTTGAAAATTAGATTTACAGTTTTACCTTTATTTCTATTATGTTTTTTTCTTTCTTTTTTTTTTTTTTTTTTTGGTGCTAGAAAGGTATGATTCACAACATATGATAATCAAATTTGTGATAAATTTTTATTTGGAAATCTTTTTTATTTGGAATAACCTGAAATGTAAGATTATACAAACATTTTGAAAGGAGTACAAAAAATATTTGAAATATGAGATTCTTCAAACATTTTAAAAGGATGTGGGATCCTTCAAATATTTCAAAATGAGTACAAAAATTTCTTAGTAAGTTTTGAACAAATGTATAATTTTAATCTATAACACTCAAACGTAACACTCCAATGTAATACTTCAAAAAAATTTCTTAGTACAACATTCTAATGTGAGACAAAAAAATTTCTTAGTGTACCTTTTTCAAACATAATATTCCAATGCAACACTCCAAAAAAAGGATGTGAGATTCTTTAAACCATTACAAAATGGCGTGGGATTCTTCAAACCATTCCAAAAGGAGTATAAAAAATTCCTTAGTAAACTTTGCGTAAATATATAATTTCAAATTGTAAGTATTACATTTGAAAAAAGTATATTAAGTAATTTTAATATTTTTTATGTGTTACATTAGAGTGTTGCGTTTGAGATTACATTGATTAGAGTGTTATGTTTGGGAAAAGTGCACTAAAGAGTTTGTTTATGTGTTACATTAGAATGTGTTACATTGAAATATTACGCTTGGAAAAAGTTTAGAGTATTACGTTGTTACGTTTGAAAAGAGTATACTAATGAGTGTTACGTTATTAGAGTGTTATATTGGAGTGTTACATTCTTATTCGTAATGTGAGATTTGTTCTAGAATGAGGGAAATTCCAAAACCTTTGTAGTGCGGATTGAACAAATGTCTAATTTCATATTTGAAGAAACCCACTTTTATTCCTCAAAAATTAAACCCAAATGTGTAAGTGACTATCATTTTGTGTAATTTTCACTTTAATGGGACTTTTGGATTCATAAGAAAAAATGAAGGACTAAATAATTCACAATTGGAATTTATTGGTGATTCACCATTTTTCCATCTATATAACTAAAGAAATGATACAAGTCCTTGATTATGTCTCAAATAGTATTTATGACTAATTGCGTTTCTTTTAGTTATTATATTTGTGACATTAACACCACAAATTATCATAATTTGTATACAGAAAGATTGTAAAATATAGAAGAACCTAGGAAATTATTCAATAATTTTAGAACACCACGTGACCATACTCCAAACCAATCACCAATTACTTAGCCCCCCATGTTGTTCCCCTATTCCCAATATAAATCGTATGCCCCTACCTCTCTCTACTAATCAAAACCTTACGAGCACCACGTGCCCATACTCAAGGAATACTAAATGATCACCCGAAGGATCCATAGATTTCATACAATTTTTCTTTTTATTTTTTATTTTATATGTTAGTTTATTTTCTTTGGGCATTTATTCAAAAATCTCTCATCATCTACTTATGTTTCACTCAATTCAAACTATTTTTTTATATTTCAATAAGTCTTATGAATGACATAATTACTAAAATATCTCTAATAATAATAGGGTGAAGTGTGCATTAATGTTCACATTAATAGTGTGAATATTTCATGATGTGAACATTCACACTATTAAATATATTTAATGTGAATATTCATATCACTAAGTTGCTAAGGCTTTAAAAAAGAAGTTTTTTGAAATTTTTGCAAAAGCGCAAAAAAGAAAAGAGAGATTTTTTTTTTTGGAGGGAGAGGAGGGGAGAGAGGAGGGGGAGGAGGAGGAATGGAGGAGGAGGAGCGGGAGGGGAGGGCGACGGGAGGAAGCGGGCTTGGATCGAGACGGTGACGTGAGGGAGAGGCGAAGCGCGAGGCGGCGAGGCAGGAGGGCGGCGGAGGCCGAGCTCTCTTCTCTCTCTCTCTCCTCCTCCTCCTCTCTCTCCTCTCTCCTCCTAAAAAATAAAAAAAAAAAAAAAAAAAAAAAAAATAAATAATAAAATATAAAATGCCAAAACAGCAAAATTTTTTTTGGGCATGGGCATTTCATCACCAAAAAATTCGAGGCACAAATCTTTATTCTTTAAAAAAATATATATATATATATATAAGGGTAAAATTGTCCATAATATATCTAAAATATGAAAATTAAGATTTAGTAGATCAAATGTCTAAAATAACATGACTTATTAAAATATAAGAATATCTTATAGACTAATTGGGATATAACAAATACTTGAAAAAAAATTCTAACAAATTTCCAATTTTCTTTTGATAAAATATATATTTGAAGTATGGGGTTTTATGTCATTTACATCTTAACTTTAATTTCATCATTTTCATCATTTAAATTTGTAATTTGAATAAACTTGATCTAATTTCAAATGAACTTTGCAAAATCATAAATGAAATGATAAATTCGATTGTTTTTATTTCCACACGATTTTCTCTTAGTTCTCGTTTGGAAGTTAACTTCTAAACAAAACGTTTGGATGAAAACTTTATAATTAGAAAATCAACTTTTGAACCAAAAATATAGTGAATCATAAAATTTTGTTCGAAAGTTAATAAAGTTGAACGCCTATACTTTTAAATCAATGATATTTGAACACATATAACTTTTTAATAAGATTTTTACTAGAAGTTTTAGAATATATAGCATTGCTCTATAAATTTATTTGATATTTAATACCTGAATCAAAAAGTGTGTGAACTAAGATAATGCAATGCATGAAAACTGGGTTTATACCCGTGCCATGCATGAAATGTGTTTGAAATTTAATTTTTATGTACATATGAATTTTTCAATAGTAGTGCAAAAACTCTCTTTTGATGTCATATATTCAAAGACTTGAGGCAACAAAAATTCAAAAGTTAGGAGAAATACACAATGTGCACTCCAAAAAAATTGCACATCGTAAGAAAATTATGATTTTTTGTAATGAAAATTATGATTATTTGTGATATATGTTATGACATCTTATAGTGAAGTTACGAATATTGAATTTTTGATAAAATTAAGAATGATAATATTATGACACTTTGTAATTTTTGTTATAACATTTTGTATTTATGTTGTGAAATTTAAAATAAAATAAAAAATCATAAAAGGTATATTATATGACCCTTTTAAGGGTGCATATGGCAGCAGCATCTTCTCAAATGTTATGTTCTTAACAAAAATATAACAATGAATTAATTTTCATAATACATGCAAATCTTAAGAAATTAATTTGTTATTACAATTCAGAGAAATGCACTCAAGTAGAAAATCAAAATAACAATAAATTATTATTGTACGCAAATATTTAACAACATTGCAATGATATGAACAAAAATTATCATGAATTTCTGCAATTCAAACGCATAATAATATTTTTTTTTTCATTTTTAATATTAAATTTTATTTTTAATTTAATCGTCTTGTTTTTTTTTTTTTCTTCTTTTTTGTAGAGCTATGAATATAGTCTAAAATTATTTTCTAAAAATAGGTTATTTAAAAAAATTAGAAAAACATTTTGCTCACATGCATGTTAACCATTGATTTAATTTTTTTTTCTTCCAAAAATAGAGGACAATTTTGGAAATGATATTCAATTAAAAATTCAAACTATAATTATCTCATAACATGTGTAATAAGATCGAAAAATACACCACAAAATTTTAAAAATATAGAAATGTTGATGGAGATTCTGGTCATATCCTCCCTCTCATATATTTACGTCTTCATCAAAAAAGAAAATAAATACAGATAAAGAAAAGATAATAGATGAATGAGACTTATTATTAAATAAATGTAAAAGAACAACAATAACATAATTTTTTTTCAAGTATGTCGAATGATACAATTTTAAAGTATGCCAATGAAAGGCACAATTTAAAAATATATATATATTAATAAGTTCATAAATGCATTTTAGACATTGTTTTCATAAAAATAAAAAATAAAAAATAAAAAAATTCAAGAATAAAATACAATTTTCGAAATTCATATTCGAATTGAAAAACTAATGTCTCATTTTCTTTTCATCTAGCCGCATTCATATATTTACATCTCTATCAAAAGAGAAAATAAATATAAATAAAAAAGAGAAGACGATTTATGGAGTTAACAAAGACACAAGAAAATAAAAGGACACAAAAATGAAAGACACTACTTTACAAAATAAAAAAAAAATAATTAAAAAAAAGATCATAAATGCATTTTAGACATTGTTTTCATATAATTTTTTTCTTTTTAATTTTCAAGAATAGAAGGCAATTTTTGAAATTCATATTCAAATTGAAAAACTAATGTCTCATTTTCTTTTCATTTACCCCACATTCATATATTTACGTCTCTATCAAAAGAGAAAATGAATGCAAATGAAATGAGAAGTCAATTTTTGGAGTTGACAAAGACAAAAGAGAACAAAAGAACACGAAAGATAGAGAAAATAAATAAAAGAACACATGGAAAGTTTTGAGTATGTCACATGGCACAATGTTAGAGTATGCTAATGAAAACCACTTCTTTACTATCAGAGTATGCTAATGAAAAAGCACTACTTTACCTATATTATACATTAGTGGGTGGACATGTGATTCATATGCAATTCAAATAAATAAGAATAAAATACAATAATGTTACTCAAATGGCTAGTGTATTATTCAAGAGTTTTTTGGGAAGCTGATAAAAAGCCAGCTTTCAGCTTTTTACTCATTTTGGATCACATTACCTCTCACATAACTTATTCACAAAAAGACAAAATAAACTAAAAAAGTCAAAATTTTAACTTTTTACCAACTTCCCAAAACACCCCTCAGTAAATCTAAAATCCAAAGTTTGAGTCTCACTCCTCCCATCTATCTTTTTTTTTTTTTTTTTTTTTTAAATAGAAAAATAATGGACCCGTGACATAAGGAGAAGCAATTAAAGGCTTGGACACCAAATCCAGCCTTCACTTAGAAAGCACGATACTTAATATATTGTATATTTGACAATAAATCGTCTAATAAAATACATCAAAATATAAAACAGATCTATTTATCACCACAATTGGTAATTGTGGTGTTGTAGTTTCCACTTGTACGTTACAAAATAAACCATTTTGGCTATGAAGTGGCCGGTCACCTAGCATATAAAAGCATGTTTAACAATGTCAAATCTCGGTCATGAGTTAAATTTGAGCTTTGATCTAATCTAAAATTTTCTTAGTGGCAAATCGAGGATGAAGATGGAAGGAGCAATAGCGGCTAGGTTGGTGATGAAAAGGGACAAAAAAATCATAACTACTGGAAAAAAAAAAAAAATAGTGATAAGAAAACCAATAGAGAAGGAATGTAAGGGAGAGAAAGGCTAGAAGTGTCACCCTCATCTCTCTAGAGAGCAAATCTGAAAGAATTTTTGAAATGAAAAATATAAAATAAAGAAAATGAGAAAACGGTTAGGGTTTTGATATATAATAAGATGTGTTTGTAGCAATTGTTATTGGTATAGTCCACAATATTCCTAAACGTTTTGTTTTGGAAAGGCCCGTTGTAACATTTTTGTTTTTTGGGGACCTATAACAAGGGCTATATTTTTTGAAAGACCCTAAATTTAACAAAAATTGAAGGTTTTAGGAGATGGCCTTGTTCACCTATGCCTACAGGGTCTAACCTTGCTTGTGCGGGCGTATGATTTAACTACTATGTTGGTGCAAGTGCAAAATGCATAAGATTGTGCCACTTGCACCATGCACGTATTGTACTTACACTCGTGCACATATTCACATTGTTTAGTTAAAATTAAAAAATATATATTTTAATTTTATTATTTTTCATTTTTTAGTGAAATTATTTTTAAAAATATTTAGTCATTTTTTAAAGAAAAAATATTTTACATACCTGATGTAGATGCACCTAAAAAATAAAGTATATGTAAAGATATCTAAAAAATTTCACTAAAGAAATTAAAAAAACAAAACAAAACAAAACAAAAACCTCTATATATTTTTGCATTTTTTTAGTGAACATTTTCACATATGTTTTAATATTTTAAATACATTAGATTGGCTACATATTATAAAAAAAAATCAACTAAAATATTTAAAAAAAAGTTCACTTAGAAAACACTTATAAAAAAAACAAGAAAACAATTTTTGGGAATCAAACCAAAACGGTGATTATTAATTTTTGTGTTATTATTAATCCTTATTAACCATGTCAAAAAATTATGTCGACCCATAAGAACATGGACATTAGGGGGTCGAGGACAAAATCGTCTTTCGAACATTAATAGGTAGTTACCGACACAGACGTACACGTGTGGGACATTAACTCATATTGTTGTACGTGTTTGGGCCAATAGAAGAATGACACTTCATAAACGAAAAAAATAATTATTATTATTATAATAAGTATCAAAAAAGAGAACAAGGAATCTCGAGTTAGATGTCAACCCTTTTTTTTCTTTTTTCTGTTTTTTATTAAAAAAAAAATAACTCTAAAAAATTTGATTATTAAAAATTTGACTATTGTAATAAAATAAATATTATTTTTTTAATCTTATCAATTTAAATTCTAAAATTTTGATTTATTTTTAATTTGAATCATTTGTCTATTTTTGTTAAGTAAAATTATCAAAAAAATGAGTACTTTTGTCTTTAAATTAAATAAAAATGAGTATTTTAGATATTATATATATATATATATATTATTAAATTTAATGATAAAAATATTTCGTGAGTTTTAGTTAACAAAAATAGATAAATAATTGAAAACAAATCAATAGATTATGATTTAAATTGATAACATTAAAAAATCATGATTTATTTTGTTACAAGAATTAAATCTTAATTTTTTTTTTTTTTGTAATTGTTACTTTTTTTAATTTATTTTTATTTGTCTTTTATCTTTTATTTTATTTATTCATCTTTATATTGAATGTGTTTGGTGCAATTTGTTAACCTGAAAGTTAATAATTAAAAAGTAAATGTTCAAAACACCTCCCTCTCATGTTTTAAATAATCATCTTTCCTTGCTCAACTTTTAAATAATACATCTTTTTGCAAATAATTCTAATCTAATAAATTGTGGGTTTATTTGACTGGATTAATTATAGTATAAAATTGATATTATTAATCTGTGGGACTGTATTTTATTATTTGATTACAAATTTTAGTATTCGGATTAAATTTTAATGGCTATTCTATCGAACAAAATTGATGAATATTTTAATCTTATGAGTAATAATGCAAAACATACGTGTAGTTACTATTATATATTTTTATATTTATTGCAAAATAAACGTAGACGAGAAAGAATTATGTATATCACTAATTTAACGGGCTAACTAATCATACACTTATCCATAGATTGTTAAACTTTTTACTATTAATTATGCTAATCAGACAATCCTTATAAGGACAAATTACAAGAAGTTTGACACAGACTAAAAATAAAAAAATAAAAAAAATAAGGCTCGTATAAGTTGTACCAAATAATAGCACCAACGTTAAGGAAAAGAATAATACTATATGTATCAATTAATGTATTAACTAGTATACTAATAGATGATGTGATATAATTTTAGAAATTTTAAATATTTGTAATTTGTATAATAGGTGAGGTCAGTAATAATGGCATAACACTAGTTAGTACACTAATATGTACATAAATTCATGCATGTAGCACCACCATAAGGGAAATTCTATTTTCACACTTAATTATCTCAGTGCACATATTCTCTCAGTACACACACTTATTAATTTAATTATTAATTAATTTTCTCAATCCACACACTAAAAATTTCAATTATACCATTCACCAATTACCATTGTACACACTACTCAACCCTCCTTTCCACATACTTATTAAGTGATCCTACTTCCAGATTTGTAGACCACAGCGTAAAGTGAAGTGGAGTGAAGACAAAATCCTCTATTGAAGACCCTATTAAACCTCCATTGAAAACACCATTGAAAACTCTCCAAAATATTGTTGAAGATAAGACATCTTTCCATTTTGTTATTGCATTTATCATTTTCAGATTTTTGTGCACTCCATTTCCATAAATCCCTAGGTTTTTATTTTTTATATTTTTCCGTTTGGGGATTTCGGCATTGATTTTTCAAAATTATAAATTTAATTCGAAACTTAACTTCCCAATAAAAGTAATTAGTTCGACAAATTTGTTCCCGAAAAAAATACAAAACTTTCGGCAGTTGATGTCCGAATATAATAAAATAATTTGGCAATTGAAGTCCGATATAATATAATAATTCGACACTGGTTGTCTAATTGACAAAAAAAAAAAAAAAAAGTTCTGCACGAAAAAACTAATATTTTCATTACTAATAAACTATAAACCTAGAGATTAAAGCAATATGAGAATTGTTATGAGAGTATTTTTTGAACAATAAAGGAGTATAGAGTATGTAGCAAGCAAAATGACAATAATGAAAAAATTAGGATTTAATTTTTTTTTACTCAAAAGATGTGCATTGAGATTTTTATTTTTATTTTTAAAAGATGTGTATAGAAAATATTTTCATATAATATTATGGGTATTGGTGAATGTCTATTATTATCATTTTAGTTTAAGGTATAATTACTATTAAAATAATATTTTATTAAATCTATGCATTAAAATAACTAAATGTGAATTTCCCAAACGTTAGCTTCAACAATCTCACGTATGTATGAAATTCTATAATGTGTTAGGTTGCCCCAAAATTGGGCTAACTAAAATTAGTTCATTAATAAATTAAAAAATTTATGTAATTTTCTATAAAAAGAAAATATCTCCAAAAACCTGTAAAATTATTATTCTCTTTAAAATTTAAACTTTTTAAAAAAATGTTAAAGATAAAGTTAATGTTAAAGAGATTAAAAATATATCATGTTAAGTGTCAACACTAATTTTTGATTACGTAATTTATAAATTATCATATTTTTAATTATTTAATTCTAAATGAAATAATCCAATTTGCACAACCAAATGGGCATTCATTAAGCCACTAAAGAAAGAAAGGAACAAAAATAATTTCTTTATTAATAAGGAACAAAAATAATTTCTTTATTAATTTAATTAGGAAGAATGAAAAGCATTTCTTTAATTTTAGAGGGTATTTGGAATGATCTAAATAAATATATTTTTTAAAATTTTATAAAAAAAATGTGTAAAAAAATGGAGAGGTGATGTAATAATAAATAAATAAATAAAGAGATAAAAAAGTGTGTCAATATAAGATATACCAAATAGTACCTTAATCTATTGAAATCAGTTTATTCAGCAAATCAAAAAGTTAATGTTGTTTTGTAATTTTTATTAGTCAAAAAAAATTATTTCAAAAAATACTTACTAATTTTTGTCCTTTCAGTCCTCAAATTCAATAACATTTTAATATATATATATATATATATATTCTCAATAATCATTAATCAAGCGTAGATGCTTTCTTTGTCCAATTTACAAAAATTGAGATTAAAAAAAAATGTCAAAATGTTGTCCCATTTTGACAAGATAATTTGGTCAAAAATAGTGGGTCAAAATATATTTTTTAAATGACAAACTTAATGTTTTGGACCAAGTATAAATAATATTTTATTCTTACACTTTATTAATAATTTTTTTTTTTTGAAAAAAAGGAGAAAAATTCAAGGGCGATTTATTAAAAAATTATTTTTTAATTACTTGTATTTCAATTAGTGCATAACTATTTTTGTATTCTAATAAGTCCTATTATTTAGACATTTGATCCACCAAATTCTAATTCTCATATTTAAGATATTTTATGAATAATTTTACCTCTATAAATATTTTTTTAACGGTTAGTAACTTGGTAATGTGAGCATTCATATTTTACAATGTGAATGTTCACATTACGGAATATTCACATTATCAATGTGAATATTATTATTGAGGTATTTTAATAACTATGTCATTCATAGAATTTAGAAAAATTATTTAAATTAAATGAAATATAAGTAAGTAACGAATGAATAAGTGCCTCAAATTTAATAACGTTAACAAACTTCCTCACAATAAAATTATTTGAGAGAAAAATATGCTAAGAACCTTGATCTTACTTGAAGTTATTTTGACCAATTGAGTTGGACCTTGTTGTTACACATTATAAAATTTTATTTCAACGTTATGTTTTCAAAAACAAAAAAATATATATATATATATAAAATTGCCAAGACAACATTCTTTCAATTAATCCAACCTAGATAGGTCATTTGAATAACCTGATTGAACTTCCAAGGTAAAAGTACACATATGCCAATGAAAAAGTCTATGATCATCTAACATTCAAGTATTGCACGAACACAAAAATAAAAACAGCTGTTAACAAGAGGCATTGTAAGCAATCCAAAGAAGAAAAAAAATGGCCAGTTGGGTCTCCAATGTCAACCAAAAAAATAAATAATAAATAATAAAAAAAAGAAAAAAAAAAAGAAGTCAACTATACTAAAACCCCTAAAACTATTACTTCATTTGTCCCAAAATATTATTCCCTTATTTCATTTTTTATTATTTCAAAATAGTAGTCTATTTTCAAAAATTAAAGACTAAAATAATATGAATTTTTTATTTTACCCTTCTTTTAAATTCATTAACGACACAAAAAATACAATTATAATAATTAATATTCTCAAAAAATGTACTATTAAAGGGTTATTTTGAAAAATTAATATTTTCAAAGTGCAATAATTGTACTACCAAAATAGTTAAATTCCTCAAAAAAGAATATTATTTTGGGACAGAAGAAGTAAGAAATATTAATTTACTCCATTCACTTATGAATTCATACATTTCCCACAAAATCATGATTTGGACTAGAGAGTGTTATCCAATCCCTCATGAGTCATGTTTCAATGATCCGAACCATTCATTTTGTAAGGTTCTTTTATATATCATCTACACACAAAAATTAAATCAATTCGATAGTCATAGGGCTAGAAACAAGACGAACTTAGCCAAGTTTTGATGAGCTCGAGTTCGAGTTTGGCTCGTTTGCTTATCGAACTCGTTTATTGAGCTCGAGTTTGACTCGATAACTAACTAAGCTCAAGGTCGGCTCGGCTCGGCTCGTTAATATTAATGAAACTTGAGTTCGGCTCGACCCAATAATATTTTTTTAATATTATTTATATTATTTAAATAATATATTTATACTATTATTTATACATATATATATATTTATATTTATATTATTTATTATATAAATAATATATTTATTATATAATTTAAATAAATATAAACGAGCCCAACTTATTTGAATTTGAGTTTGGTTCGTTTACTAAAGGAGTCTAATATTCGAGTTCGAGTTTACCTCGTTTACGAAATGATTCAAGCCATTAACGAGTCGACCCGAGTCTGTTCGTGAACAACTCGATTTATTTGTAGCTCTCATAGCATGTTCAATTTGTCACCAAAAAAATGATGGTTTATTTTTAAAAATATATGTGTTGTCTATTTTTTTTCTTTGCACAAATATAATAAATTAAATAAGTTACGATTATTTAATTGATCTATTTTTTTTTAAAATGATACATATGAAAGGCCAACAATATTAATGAATTAGATTATCAAAACAAAATATGTAGTAGGCCCTACGAGCTGAACAACACTCTCCAATCTTAATCATGAACTACAGAAAAACTAGATATCAAAGTGTATCACTTCTATCCCTTCAAAAGAGTGGTATTTGCTTGATTTTTATGGTAGAAAAAAATCAAAACATACAATTTATAAATGAAAGGATAAATTGATAATTTATTAATAATTAGAGGAGTCTAACATAATTAACTCAAAAATATATTCAAACTTGAGGACGCTTCAAAGAGGGTTTGGTGTGGTGTGGTCTGGTGTGGTGTGGTGTGGACTATTAGGCTCACATGCACATAACGTCTACTTTCCTAAGTCAGATTTGACAGCTTCTAGGCTGGATTGCAAGCCAACCAACACTCACTTTTGGCTTCCATACATGCTAAGATTGGGTTTGGCTTCTCTTAGTCCGCGATTTAATTGGAGAGTATTGTTAGAGGAAAATGAAAAATTTTCCTAAAAAAACTTCTCCTAATCCCCCTAATTTTCTTTTTTGACAAATTATTATTTTTTTTTCTATTTTTTTTTTTTTTTTTTTTTTACTTAAAAGGAAAATTCGGGGGTTTCGGGGGACCCCCTCTCGAGCTCCCAATCAATTCCCATTGTTAGACCATGAGGATTTCCACAGGTCTTTTTTTATAATCTGAATAATTTGATGTGTAGAATTCGTTGAGTATTATATATTTATAAAAAATTATATTGATCAGATATCGATAATTATGTGATAAAATCAATTTTGTATAAAAATAAAAAATAAACAGTGAAAATAAACGATTAACAAAAATCTAATCCGATAAAATAACAATTAATATCTGATCAATATGATTTTTTACAAACATATAGTACTTGACGAGTTTTACACATTAAATAGTTCGAATTATCGAAATGGGACCAGTGGTGAGCCCCCACTGACCCAATAGCACCCTCCAATCTATGATCGGACTGGAGAAAAGCCAATCCCTTAAAATTACTTCAACAATATGGGATTAACTTCTTTCACATTGTCATATTAATTTGAGAGAATATTTTGATTTTGTATGGTGATTGTAGAATTGATTTAAGTGATTTAAATTGTTTACTTTTTTAGACTCGTTAAATAAAATTTTCATGTAAAAAATAAAAATGATTAGACATTAGGAACTCTATATTTGAATCATATTCAGTTTGTTTGGTTTCAGATTTTTGAATTCAATTTTTAAAAATTGAGTTTTTTGTTTTTTTGTATTTTTTTTGTTTTTAGTAAATATTTTTTAAATTTTAAATAATTTTTTTACTTTTTTAGATGTACCTTACTTAGATGTATCTAAATAGTAAAATATTTATAAAAAAAATATTTTAAAAAATTAATAAATACACAAAATACGAAAAATGTACTAAATTTTTGTATTTATTTGGTATTTTTTGATATTTAGTGTATTTTTTAAAAAAAAATCACAAATATTATATTTTTGAAGTGTATTTATGTTAAGTATGTCTAAAAATTAAAAAAGCAATTACTTAAAATATTTTTAAAAAATCATTGAAAACATTAAAATACAAAAAATAAAAAAAATAGAATTTTTTAAAAATTATTTTTTGAACATTAGAACCAAACAAGCTGATTTATTTTTTAAAAATAGATTACAAATATAATTTTAAGAATAACTATTAATTTTTTTATAATACAAATTTAATTCAAATATATAACTATCGATATCCGATCATCTTAACTTTTTGTATAAATATTCTACTCAACGAATCCAAAAAAAATGAACGATTTGAATTATTGAAACAAGATTTGTGGTGGGCTCCACAGACCTCTCAATTTTTCTCATATTGATACATGAATATGATAGAAGCATAATCCTAAGCTATGTGTTTGATTTCAATTTTCTGAATTTAGTTTTCTAGAAATTGAGTTTTTTATTTTCCATTTTTTTTGTTTGTAGTGAATATTTTTAAAATTTTAGTAATGTTTTTACTTTTTTAGATGTACCTTGTTTAGATATATTTAAATAGTAAAATATTCATGAAAAAATGTTTTAAAAATTAATAAATACACAAAAATATGAAAAATGTACTAAAATTTCATATTATTTTTGTATTTTTGGTATTTAGTGAATATTTTTTTAAAAAAAATCACAAATATTATACTTTTTAAGTGTATTTATGTTAGGTGTGTCTAAAAAAAATTTAAAAATTGCTTAAAATATTAAAAAAAAAATTTAGTAAAAAAAAAATACGAAAAATGAAAAAGTAGAATTTTCTGAAAAGTGAATTCTGAAATTTGAAACCAAACCATTGTTTGCTTTTTAAAGATTTGTTTGAGAAATTTTTTCTAAGAAAATTAAAAAATTAAAAGTATTTGTTATTTTTATATAATTTTATTTTTTTGGTAGGTAAACATAAAATTCAAAAAAAAAATGTTTTTTTTTTTATTTCCATTAAATAAGTTTTTACTTTTTCAAAAAATAAAAAAATAAAAATAAAATTCATAAATTCAAACCAAACATGGCTTATATGTTTCTTTTTTTCATTATTACTTTTCATGCAAAATGCATGATCTCTTTAAGTTTCTTAACTTGTTAAGGTCAAGTTTGGCATGTGCTCAAAAAATCAAAAAGTCAAAAAGTTAAATAAAAAGTTAAAAAGTTATCACTATTAATCAAAAGTCAAAAAGTACGGCTGCACAATTCTCAATCCTAATTTTCTCCTACACACTAATTTATACAATTTTTTAATACACATTTTTTCATAAAAAGTCAAAAAGTTAACCCAAACAACCATATTTTTTTCCTCAACTTTTTAGTTCAAAAATTCAAAAAGTGTACTTATTTAGAACATCCCAAACAGCCTCTAAATACTTCATAAATTTACAAACAATAATAATGCTATATATAAACAAATTTTTTATCATATTTTTATTACCAGACACAAAAAATAGTGAGATCTATATTAATAAATACACTTGAAACATATATATTTTTTTTATCTAATAGTATTGTACAATATTCCCCAAAACAAATATTTATAGACTGACATCTCAATGCATTTTTATTTTTTTTTAATAGTGAGATTGATCCTATTTAAAACAGTGAATTCTGTTTTTACTCATTTTTAACCTATTAAATGAGTGAACAAAATGCCAAGGCCCTTGTGACAAGTTGACGTGTAAGGTGCAGTGAGGAAAGATTACAGGTTCGAGTTGATGGAACAATAATGCCTCTTAAGTGATACACTAAAATGTTCACAGGATAATACAATCATCAAATCATGCCTGGTAACCGTAATTTGTGCTTGAAAGATGAATTGTCACTACCCACCTATCCTAAAGGAGCTTGTACACTTGCCCAAATTTGATTGGAGATATATAATACCATACTCAAGTATAAATTATCATGATATGAATAAGGAAAATCAGGTGATCATTTGTTCATTCAATAATATTCTCTTATTTCTCCATCATTTTTTTGTTTGTAAAATCATATAATTCTTTAAGTTTCTACTATTACTTGAATATACTGTCAACATATAATTTCTAAAACACATGATAATAAATTTCCAAAACACATGATAATTACTCGATATGAAGGCTTGACATTTGAACATTTTAGTATGGAGTTGATTATTCAGTCTCTTGATCATTAGTAACCCACCAAGTTATTTAACAATTACCTTTCAAATTATTTACATTAGTTGATATTATTACTTTGCCTTATAGTAAAAAGACCAATCAAAACACAACCAAAAGCTTTTGAAAATATTCAGTAGAACATAAAATACAACTAGTTATAAGAAACTACTGTATCTTAATACAACCAAATTAATCAAATCATGGTACAAATATTTTTATGTACTGGCATGAGCAATATTTTGAGAAGTGAAAAGTGAATTTTTCCTAACATATACATATACTCTAAATGGAATGAGCATAAGATTAATTTGCATTAATAATTCTCACAGTTTCTTGGATTTGGTTATAGTGTGCAACTTACACCTTACACCTTATACCTTACACTTACACCTTACACTTACACATTTTGTGAAAAATTAAACCTTACACTTACACCTTTTTTGAGGTTGCACACCATATGCAACCCACTTACACCTTACACCTTACACTTACACCTTATACTTATACTTATACTTATACTTACACCTTACACTTACACTTTTTGTGTAAGTGGCACATGGTGTGCACTTGCACACTTAAGAAAACTCCCAGTTTCTTTAGTTGTTTCCATTAGTATTTTCTCAAAGGTTTTTGACATAGTCTTTTCTCCATCCATTAACCAACCATCCAATTATATGTAAACAATTCAAGACCCAGAATTGTTGAAATACCCCATTTCTCATCAAATTCATTTGCTTCTAATATAAAAGCAAATGTTACACACTGAAATTACACAACTCATCCAATACCCTAGGATTTGAAGAAGAAACAAATAATAAACTAATAAATTGAATTACATAACTAACCATAAAAGACATCAAAGGCCAAAAAATGAGAGCCAAAAACACATAGGCATTGCACAGTTTGTCCACTCCAACACAAAGGGTAAAACTCCAAATTACAGATCCCACACTTTCATTCATTTGAAGATTCGAACAGAGACACAATCATGTCATCCAAGAGATGAAAACTGAGGAACACGGTGGCAAAATTATTCCCGGTTTTATACAGCAATTGGAGGATCCTGCACTCATGAGAACAGTAGTGTTAAACCAAGCTTGAATTTATGAGTTCACAGAGAGAGCGAGAGAGAGAGACACAGAGATCCCAGTAATATATATAACATGGTTTTACAAAATAACAAAAATGACCTAGTAACAGGCAGCCGGGGTACACTTGATACATGCACAACATGAAAACAGTTTTAACTTCAGTTCGTAGCACCTGCCTGCAGTTTGTGTTTTTTTCTTTATTATAGTTTATTACATAGCCTACAGACTTTCAACACTAAACAGAAGAAAAGACTAATATATAATAACTCTAGGGAAATGACATAGGAACAAAGGATGGGGGAAAGAAAAATCCCACCTTTGCAGTCAAATTTGATACAGCCGAATTCCACTTCTCTCTTGTTTTTGTACCCGCAACCTGCCCAGCCTTTGCCACTTTACTGAAAGCGCCATTCAACCAAGCTGATCCTGCAGTCACATACCTGACCAACCCCAAACATAGTTAATTGCATGGTTTTCAAGGACACAATTCATAATCCTGTTCTTTTTTATTTTCTTTCTTTATTTATTTTTTTTTGTGTTTAAATATTGTACTTCTTTCAACGTCATCTCAACAACCTGACCTTTAAGTAACAATAATGAGTCTATCTAAAAGAGAGAGAACAAAAAAAAAAAGTAACAATATTGGGGGATGCAGAGGGATTTGTTCTCTTCTCAATCACCCTGCTTTCTCCATTTCTCTGCTCTTTGCACGAACCAAACAGCAGAAAGAAATGCAGACATCTTATAATATTCTATGATCTCCTCTCCTCCTACCAGATGGTGTACAAGGCTCATTTAAAGTAGCTTTCATTAAGTATAAACACTGAACCCCAATGGACAAAAATTCATCAGGGGAGTACATAGACCAGAGCTTTTCAGGAGAGGAGTTAATGAGTATAAAAAGATTTGTGTTATGGCTACCTGCAGAAGCACTTAAGCTATGTTTGGATTATAGATTTGCGTAAGGATTTGGAAAAGGAAATGAAAAGGTGAGAGAAATGTGAATGAAATAGAAACTAACTTTTTTCTCCATATCCCTCACCTTTTCCTTTTGAAATCCTTACCCAAATCCATGATCTAAACACAACCTTAATGAAGCAACTTCATCCCCTTCCCAAAGTCAATCTAGCGATATTCCAACTTTTTTTCTTGGGGACAAGATTGTACAAAACACCATCTAAAAAATGCCACCAAATACAAATAATCCTAAAAGTTCTGAATTCCAAGTTAACCGGGCGAGGTTCCACAAAGAAGAAACCTAGAGAATAGTCTTACAGGGAAGATTTTCATACCTGCTTGATTTGACAGCTGATCCCGTGTCATTAAGTTTCCTCTCTGCTGCCATCAATGCTGCTGTTGTCTTATCTGACACCTGAAGCTTTTGATCCACTGACTTCATTTTCTCATTCACAACTGAAATCCCAACTGTTAATTTCTCTGTAAGACCAACTCTCCTATCAAAGGAGATGACTTTGGCGGATGCACTGGCAGACAACCGGTGTTTCTCATCAAATGCTCTAGCCTTGTTCATGGCATCTTGGCTGATGGCTGAACCTTTCGCTAGCATACTGGAAACAACAACTTGAGCTTTACTTACATACACTCTTCCGTTGCTAGGAGAACTAGATTTTTCCTGCTAGCATAGAAAGATCACCCTAAGGTCATAAGATTAATGTCAAAAATTTAAGGAACTAACAGAATCAACCACAGTTCACTAATTCAAGAAAATAAAGAGCCAACATAGATCATTCCAGACTTGATTATTCCTTTTTATTTAGCAAAATAGCCTCAAATAGGGTGTCCCTCAAGATGTGGAATCCAAGAAGTTTCATCCACAAACCCTCCCATGATAATTGTTCAGATGCTTTTTCCTCATCACACACTCTCTGAAGTACACACAGTACTTGGAATTCACAATACACTAGAAGATAGTTTTTGTGGAAGTGTTAGTGAACATGAGGAATCAGTGAAGATGTATCCAACTACCTCAGAACTTGGTGAAAGATTTTCAGGAGTCAGGCTCACAACAGTGTCCGCCATCTTTACTTCCTGCAAGAATCACATTTCAGAATATAAATTTTATTTAAAGGACTGAGAAAGAGATTGAAGAGGTTGGAAATGGAGTTACCCTAACATCATCTTTAGGAACATAGTTCTCAGCAGCAATTATACTAACAATTTGGTCAACGATTGTTGCTCCCTGTAGAATGCACAAAAAATATTAATGTACCACTCTTGAATCTTGATAACCAGAAGGCTCCACGTCTTCTGGAAGTACAAAATATAGATGATTCCCAATCACCCAAAAAATAGTTCCTCTTTTCAGTGATACAACAGAATACATCAGATTTTACAAAACGATAAAAAAATAAAAATAAAATAAAAAATAATAATATTAATAATACAATAATTTTTTTTGTGAAATCTGATGCATGCTAATAATACGAATTGAGCAATATCCAACCAAAAGAATTTGAACAAGAAAGAAAAAGGGAAAAAAATTACAATCTTTCCCTCAAATCCATGAAGCTTTCCACATAATGTCGTGTATTAAGTTCTATATATCTCAAAAGTATTTGGACCTAAAAACCAAAATAAAGCTTACTATATATTGTGGTTGAGTTGAGCTAGCAGTTTCTCACTCTAGGGTTGAGAGCTTCCTGCATGGTTTTTTCCATAGAGAAGAGATGGATGTGTTCCAAGCCTATATTTGCCAAGGATAACTCCACTGTGCTTCTTCCTCTATTCTCCACTGTCTCATCTTTGGAGATGTCTCATTTTAACATTCAGCTTACTGTTTTATGTCTTATTTAGGGTGTTTTGGTCATCCTTTCCTCCTCTGGCTTCATTCCTCAAGCAATTTCTTGGAGTTCTATTGAAATTTTAGGTTTCTACAAACCTTATGTCAGTCTGGTGCTTTGGATTTGCTTCCCAGATGGACCTTATCTTTCTTGGGGGCTTGTTGGTGGTCCATTGGGGAGTGAAAGCACTAATCATTGTAGGTCTTTCACTCCATTTTTTTCCTATTCTATAGTGATGGGTTCCTCAATGGAGTGTAGTGCCATACGTGGCACCATCATGCGATGATGCACTTTGGTGGGGAGAGGTTCAAACTGGGCAGGTTGTGTTGATACATTTCTGCTGGTTCGGTTAATGTTTCTGTGTCTAGTAATGAGGTCTTTGGCTCTCATCTGTGTTGAGCAATGAAAGTCTCCACCTACAGATTTCAGTAGCCTTGTAACTCATGATCATTGTTCCGGGTGGGCAGCCCACACCGAGACAGTGATTTATAAGTGTAACCTTTGTCTCGTCAACTTTGGTGTGTGATTTCTTGAATAGATCGTGCATGGACTGTGGGGGAAGGGAGAGGTTGCTGTGTTCTCACAATTGTGATCACGATGGTGCCCTACTTTTACTGTTACTGCTACTGCTACTGCTACTGCTACTGCTACTGCTATTGCTGCTGCTGTAATGGAATGAAGGTTGAAGATGACTGTATGTGGATGGCTCATTGTGCTGAGGGACTGTGCTACTGATTGGTTGGTGTTGACTCTACCTCCTTCAGCAATTTTCTGGTGCTTGATGGTGCATCTTTCAATTTAGCTGAATTTTCTCTGGCAGGATTTTTCACTTCTTTTTTGTGCGACATAGTTAGTTTTCAACCATTTCCACATTAGATTGGCTTGATCTTAATATGGTTCAAACAATCATGAAGAGCATTATAAAATAACATGTCTAAATAAATCAAAGAATCATGAACAAAATAAACGGGGCCTTCACCAGCATCAAGCAAAGTTCCAATTATAGTATCATTAAACAACTACTATGATTACTTGAATAGTGGCCTCACCGTAGGCAACAAAATGCACTTCAAAATTTCATGAACATATCACCTAGAAAAATGACACCTTGTCTCATTACTGCATGCAGCTTTCTTTATATATTTTATATATTTGCTCCACACTCAGAATTTATAAATAGATACAAGCTTCAATTTATCTCACAAGTCACAAGCCCTACTGACACAACATTGGCCACTGACATCCTAAATTCTTGTAAACAAAATCAAGAAAAAGGAAATTTTAATTAAACTATCATATTACACTTCAACAGCAAATTTTAACCCTCGGATTGTTTTCTACACAAAACAGCTCTTGCTTTTTTTATTTTATTTTAACAGCATTCAAAACTATTATGATGAAGTTAAAGAAAAGAATTCAATTATCCACGTCTTTGTTCCTCAAAAGTGATACTCTCTGTCTTTTCTCTGGTTTTCAAACTCAGTTTATTTTTCCCTTTTATTAAAACTCATGCCCTTGTATGAAAGCAAAGTTTGTAAAGTACTCTGCCTAATAATGTGCATTACATAATGACTCATCATCCTCGCTTTACACAATTGCCGTTTTCAAGCTCCATTCTTTGTTTGGTTCAGGAAAGAAACCAAGAAAAACTACAACAAAATACTACATAATGGTTAAGATTTGGCCTGTTTCTTGAGCATCTTCTCTTCCATTTCATTCTAGCTTCAATGAGGGGTTTAAAGTTTTGATACTATTCATGCCCCACACCTATCATACTGCCACAAAACTAGTAGAATCAAATGTGAATACACAGCATGCTCTAAATAGTAGGATGAATACTTTCTGTGAAACAACTAAAATCTCAAAAAATAAACTAAAATAAACCATTTTGACAAACTATAAAGTGGGAAAACAAGAAATGCATAAACAAGAAAGAGGAACAAATTGAGTAGGTACCGATAACAACAACGCAATTTCAAGGGCTTTTGGATCTTTGAATGTAACAAATGCAGTCTTTGATTGCCCTGTATCTCTGCAACCCAATTTTTTGCATAACAAAGAACCCAATAAACAAATCAAAAAATAGTTGAAAAACATTTTTAAAAAAATGTTCCAAAAGAACAAGAAGAACAAACCTGCGGATCTCAATGTGTTCAATATCCCCAGAAAATGAGAAAAACTCATGAATCTCTCTTTCACTGGCTAGATCTGAAACGTTCCCTACTTGTACTGTTCTAGTCTGATATAGAATGAAGAAAAAAATTCAAATGATTGAAAGTTCTTGAACAACAAGCATTGTAACAAGGCAGATCTCAAAAAAAAAAAAAAAGAAAAGAAAAGATTTTAAAGAAATCAGAGAAATGAATCTATTGAAACAGACCTGCATTGCGAAACCCAGAAGTGATTATCCCTAAAAAGTCTCTCTGTTTCAGAGTAATTTGGGTAGTTTTGCAGGGTGGGAAAGAATTTGAAAAAAAGAAGAGGAAAGAGAGGAGACAAGTTGGAACAGAGAGGAGTAGAGAAAAGAAGAGCAGAGAATGTATTTGCTTGAGAAATTTTCTTTTATTATCAAAAGATTCCTAGTGTTTGCTTTTGTGGTTGAATGGTCAGTTTTTCACTTTTTCTGTTTAGGCTTCATGGGGCGAGGGTATAAATAGAACCACCTTGAGAGCTGTTTGGATGCTCGGATGTGTCTCTTGCAATAGAGATTTATTTATTTGGAACTTCTTTTTATATTTTTCCTTCAAATTCTTAATTTTGTTTTTTTAAATAATGTTGGAGGCCCCTAAAATGAGAATTGTTTATACGTTAGAGTTACCACGAGCTACTGTCAAGTAATATTACATGACACTAATGTTGTGTTTGATTGAGAGATTTGTAGAGGAATTTAAAAAGAAAAAGGAAAAAGTCATCAAATCTCCTAACCAAATACAAGTAAAATTTTCATCGCAACTATGGTTTTGCAGAAGGCTGGGTGACATTGTCAAAGAAGTTATGTGGTGGCGAGCTAGGGCTACAAGATCACTGTGAATAGATGGGAAAGGTTGCGGGATCACTGCGAAAGGGGCAATGAAGAAAGATTGCCAGAGATGTTACACAAGATGGGTGTTCAAAAAAAAAATATATATATATATATATAATTTAACTAGGTAGGTCCAGTCAAGGGATGAAACAAAAAAATAAAATCAATTGGATCTCAACCAGTCAAATAGATAAGTTACTCTTAAGAGTTACCCAAGAGATAAAGATTTGAGTATTAATTGAAAGTCTAGAATTCGAGTTATTCTAAGGAGCAACTTGGGGTTAGGGTTGGGGTTGTCTTATAGGCATGGCACCATGTTGTGAATTCGTGAAGATATGTTTTGAATTTATTTTAATAATTCAAATTGTTCATAATATAGAGTTTGTTGAATAGATCATTCATGAAAGAATTCAAATTAATTAGACATCTGTAACCGATAATAAGACACATTTATGTTTAGGAAAATAGTTAGCATGATTTTGATAATTTCTTAAGATTATTATTTAGCTTGATTATGGGGTTATCTTGTCCAATTAATTTAATTTTTGCTATGAAAGATATACTTAATGAATCTTATAATATGGACCATCCAAATCATTAAAATATGATTGGAACAAAATCTCACGAAATTTGACAGTATGGGTCTTTCATAACACCCATTCTAAATCCCTCTAAAGAGTCACTAAAGATTTGTCGAATCATTAAATCCAAAGTCACAAAATTAGTTGAGCTACTCACAAATTAACCCAACACTTTATTATAATTTTTTTTCCATTTTTTTAATCATCTACTCTGTCACATGATTATGGCTTTAATGTTTGGCAGATGAAGCACAAAATAGAAATTGTGACAATTTTATATAAGGAGACATTATTAGAATGAAACAGTAAACATAAATGCAAAAAAATCATGCATAGAAATTTATTTGAAAAATAATATAAAGTTTAGAATTTTCTTTGGTATATTAGAACTCACATTTTAAATAAATCTGAACTAAATATTAAATATTTTAATTATTTTTCTTACACACAAAAGAAACCAACTAAGCCTTTAAACCTAATTTCTTGCTGGCATTACAACACTGTAACCAAAACAAAATGTTCAAACAATAACTGGTTATTTTGACCATAACATTGTTGGAATTGTCTTTTGTTGTTTTGGAGATGGAAACAAACAAACACATGAGGAGTAGGACCACTAAAAGTTATATTCCCATGTGGTAAAAGTTAAAAGCAAGAAAAGGTTAGGCTTGCCAAATTATTTATTTATTTATTTTTTGAAATATCAAGCCATCAATTGATTCTTTTCTTGGTCAATATGGGCTTGTTGATGAGATATGTCTACAACTTTTGAGTGCGCCGACAAGGTTCTAGTTGGATAATGAACCATGTGCCTCTCTCTCTCTCTCTCTCTCTGCATTATAAGCTCAGCTGGCACATTTTCTTGGAAGGGGTCATGCCACTACTAGTAAATAAATAAATTGGAGGGTTAATTACCACCCCTTTTCATCTAACTTGGAGGGTTAATTTTTATTTTATTTTATTTTTTTCGTGAAATTTACTATAAGTGCTGTTTTGATTACAAATTGTTAATTTTGTAGACGTTTTTAATATATATCGTCTATAAAAAATTAAATTAATTCGATAATTATTACTTTTTTATTTTATTGTGTTTATTTTTAATTTTTTAAAAAGACCAAGTGTGTTTTTAAAAATAAATCAACTATTTTTTTTAGAGTGGGGCTATGGTAGCGTGGAGTTTTTTTTTGGGGGGGGGGGGTTGGGTTGGGGGGTGGGAGGGGGATGGTTGTTCGGTGGTGGCTGGGCAGAAGATGGATTGTGATTGGTTAGAGAAAGGCGGTTACAGTTGGGGGATAGCTGGGTTGTGGTTTGTCTAAAGAAGGGTGCAGTAAGGAGGGGCCACAAGTACGAAGTTATTATTGTTGTGAGCAGCTCTTCTCGGACTCTTTTTGTATTTTGAAAAGTTAGTAAAAAATTTATTTTTAATTTTTTTAATTAAAAAAATTAACTTTTTAGGTGATGACTTGGGTAAAAAAGTCAATTTTTTTTTGTTAAAAAAAATCAAAGATTAACTTTTCACTTAACTTCTCAAAATGAGCCTCTATCTCATTCATAACTTTCACGACTCCATTTTGTAGGTCTCGTGGAACCTCACGATAGTAATTCAAAAAATTTATCTCATAGGTCTCGAAGAAAAAAATATATATATAAAATTAATAATTTAATCAAACATTAAAAAGTGTATTAAATTTAGGATAAATTCTTAATAAATCTTAATAATTAGACTTGATTCCTATCAAATTCTATTAAAAATAAGTCTTGGTAAAATTATTATTAAAAATAATTTTTTTGTGATAATTTTTTACATATGTCACTAAAAATTGATAATTAGTGACTTTTTCTTGTCATGATTTTTATAATTATCGCTAAAATTTATAATTAGTGACTTTTTTATGACAAATTTTTCTTATAGGACCTATTAGATAATAAGTCCACTTATTATAACATACACGCAAGTATCCCTTAATTTATCTTATTTTGCTTTATAAAATGAACCATTTTAGTTTAAAATCATACTTACCGTAAATTTTGTTGGAAATGGTTATAAAATTCTGGGTAAAATCAGAATTTTTTTCTAAGTTTGGTCTAATTTTTAGGTGGGCCCCGTGCATCGATTTACACAGGTCAAAGTGGTAACGGGTTCTATGCCGCGTTGTAATTCACGTGGTATATTTGGTTGCTCAAAACCATTACCGAGTGAATGGGAAATTGAAGTCAAAGTATGCTCCTTAGAAATGGAGTTTTGGTGGAAATTCCTTAAAAGTTTGTATAAGGCTTGTCCTACATTGATTTGGTGGGAGGTTTTGAGAGGGTTTATAAGGCATGGGTTTGATACTTGGGGTGTGCCCCAAGGGGTACCCAAGTGTTTTAGAGGGAGAGGTTATGGGCTAGACCCATTGGACCCAAAAATCACCACACGCGCGCCACCGCCGCCGTCCGTCCGGTCGGTTGGGCTTGTTATCTTTTTGGGCCAAAAACATTTGAATTTAATTCAAATAAACTGGTTTGGATTTTTTGTTCATCCAAACAAGACCCTTCCCGTTTTCAAACAGAATTAAACTGGTCCGGTTTTTCCTGTTCATCCAAACAGGGCCCTTCCCAGAATTAAATTGGTTTGGATTTAATGTTCATCCAAACAGAGCCCTTCCCGTTTTTTATCTATTTGAATGGTTAACCCAACATTTGAATTTAAACCCAACAAGTTTCATACCTGTTCAATTCAAAATCAAGAGCCACCTATACATCTATAAATAGACCAGCCTCCCATTTGGATTTTAATTCCAATTTTCGTACTCCTTCTTCTGCTTTAGATCTCTGTCATATTGCTGCATTTTATTTCTGAAAGAAAGAGTGTAAACATTTTGTGTGTTCGACGGACGAATAAATTGTAGTGCTGCATTTATTCGTTGATAGATCATTTCATCTGATATACGCGTCCCAAATTAAAAGCACCGTGGAGAGGGCGAATTTAATCTTAAGGATACAAAGGTTAAACACTAGACTTGATCAGAAAAATCATTCAAAGAAATTAACCAAGTAAGTTGTTTAATTTTATTCTGGTTTTAATTTGTTTATTTAATCAGATTTTAATTTTGTTTTTGTAACAAAATAAAATCTGTTATTTATTCATTTAATTTTATTTCGAGTTTGATTTTTGTAATCAAACATATTCTCTTCTTTTCTTTATTTCTTTAATTCTAATTGTTGTCTTGTACACAATAGAATTAATATCTTTTAAATACAGTGAAAATTGCCCAACAAATTTCATAAAACAAAATATGATTAATTCGTGGGTCTATCAATTTATGATTAAGCAAAATTTTTTGCATGTATAATTTTTTCTTTAAGGCTTACAAGATGAACAGTTTAAATCACCGTTGTTAGGTCTTATAAAGCTCACAAAAGTGAGTTTTGAGGGTTATGTAGAAAATGTGGTCTGCTACTCCTGAATGTCTTATGGTCAATTTACAATGGATGGTGCTACACTCATTAATTGATATATTAATTAGTATATTAATATATATTATGACATTACTATTTTAACACTATGACCCAACCCATTATACATATTATAAAAACTTAAAACCTTTAAAATTATATTATATCATTTATTAATACATTAATTAATATACCAATTGATATTTACAATAGACTTGACAACATGTGAGTTTTGAATAAATGATGCACATATAATCAGCAATAACTGTGAGCACAATAAAAAGATAAAATAATAATTATCTACTTTATTTCTTTGTAATTGCACATAATTTTAAAGAGTAAAACTTAAAATATAATTAAAACACATAATAATTATGTCATATTTTGTCAAAACACATAATACTTTTATTTAATTATGTCAAAACACATAATAATTTTAAAGAGTAAAATTTAAAATGTAATTGAATTATTTAATTATGCCAATATTTTTTGTTAATTTTGTTTTTACTATAAAGAAACATAAGTGAATTTGTACTATTTATATAATTAATAATTAATACTACTACAATAAAGAGAATTTTTTTGAAAATCGTAGTGTGGCTGGCCACTTCTAAGTTCATCCTTATGTAATTAATTAACAATAAAATATCTTGGCATGGGTAAGTCTACAAAGAATATGGCCCACCACTCTAGGGTCAATTCATAATTCAAATACTAAAACCCAACATTCCTAAAACTTAACGTTACACCAAGCACTAATGACATCTGAACATTTGACAAGTAAAGAATCAACCACATCAGCAGACAAAGATCCTGCAAAGCTATTGCACCACACATCAGCTATTAATGAGTTTCCCTACAGCATTTATTACGATAACACTTCACTTCACATCAGAACAGAACAACCTCACCATGAATAAGGCAAGCTAGAACATAGACTTTCGACCAACGTGACAGTTAGGAGTGGACAAGGAAATGATGAGCAAAGGATATAAACAGACTCCTAAGACAAAAATGTTAGGCTTTTCAATTACCATCCGATCTCCATACTCTATCACTCATTCTCCTCTCTAACTTGTTCGTCGGAGGGTTCGTTGGGGGACTCCCCATTCCCTATTGAACTCATGTGCAGGTTTTGCTGTGAGCTCAATAACTAGGAAACGGTTTGGGAAGCGTGGATCAATCCGACCCGTTCCATCTGGAGCCCGCAGCATCATCAGTTGGCGCCATCTGTGGGAACCTTTTTGCTCCGTCTGGCAACTGTGTTCGTTGTCGCCGGAGACCCACTCTTGATAATTCTCACCTGCCACCCACCAAGGTGGATGGTCACAATCAGATCCATGGCTTCTCAACACAACGTCGCCAACCCCCAAGCCAACCCTCATAACCCAAACAACCCACCGCAGTACTTCACAGAACTCACCAACAGCATTAACCGCTTAGCCGAACAAAACTAGGCCCTAATCAACGCTTTGCTTCAAAGAGACCTTCCCATCCCTCCTCCTCCACCTCAAGATATCCTGCCCAACCGAGAGCGAGCCCCGAGCCATCCTATCCAACAGTCCCATCCATCCAACTTGGAAGGCTTGCGACCCCCTCCTCTAGATATGAACCCGCCACCTCGGGCTCCATATCCATCGGTCCAGGCACTTACCCCCGAGGGAGAGGCCAGTAGTGTCCAGCCTCCGCTGCATTCTGGTGGTGACAACGTTCCTCTTTGGGATGCAGAACTCCGAGCCATGAAACTCCAACTTCAAGGAGTCATGTAGAACATACAGAATAAACCCTCCACCACAGCCAACTCACCATTTGTTGCCTCTATTAGGGACAAACCCTTACCTCCTAAGTTCAAAATGCCCTCGCTCGACTCTTTCGATGGCACAATGGACCTAGTCGACCATTTGGAAACTTACAGGACCCTCATGGTCCTCCATGCATTCCCTGACGAGATCATGTGTTGGGCTTTCCCTGTAACACTTAAGGGGTCGGCTCGACTCTGGTTTAGTCAACTGCCAACAGACTCTGTCTCCACTTTTCAGCACCTAAGTGACTCCTTTCTCAGCCATTTCATTGGTGCCCAGAGCGGCCGTCCAAGAACCCAACTCCTCAACATCCGCTGCAGGGGGAGTCATTCTGGCACACCCGCTTCAACACCGGTTCTAGTAAATAAAATGACAACAAGGTCATTCTCACGACTTTTATGGGCGGTCTACGATCATCTGATTTCCTTTTTTCTCTCTCCAAAAACCTTCCGACCTCCATGGCAACCCTACTTTCTAAAGCCCAAAAATACATAAAAGCTGAAGATTCCCTAGTCGCCCGACAAGATCCTATGACCAAAAACCCGACCCCCAGAGAGAAGATAAAGGACTCTGAAACCAGAAACACCCAGTACACTCACCAAACACCTCAGTATACTGACCGACCTGCCCGAGCCGACCAGTCGGCACCTACCCGACCGCCAGCCGGTTCGAATGATACACGTCCCTCAATTCCCCCATGGAATAAGTCCTGAATCAGATCCAATGACATTATCCCTTGAAATGGCCCCAACCATCGCGGTCTCCTTCCAACCGGCGAGACCAGTCCAAATATTGCCGTTTTCATCAGGACCCTGGCCGTAATACCGAGGAGTGTGTTAACCTCAAAGACCAGGTCGAGGGCTTGATACGCCAGCGTCTCGCCGATTCACGGCACCGCCTCAAGAAAGGCAAAGGATGAACCTACTAAACAACCACGGCACCCTCCTCGACAACACGTAGATCCTCATTGCTGGCCATGGCCTCTTTCCACCTTTCGTTGGCGGTGGTGCAGGCTTTCTGGACTTTCTCTAGTTTCTTCTGCTCGCCCGCCAACTGGAACTCAAGAGATATCACCTTGTGGCGCTCCCCTTCAAGCTCAAACTTGGCTGCGGCGAGAGCTCGCCTTGTCGAATTGCTCGGCACCACCGCCAGCACCTCCATGACCTTCGCCCTCCACGCATACTCCAAGTCCTTATCGCACACACTCCTGGCGGCCTTCCTCTATCATGTTATCTCCGTCTTCAGATTCTGGAGCTCCGATCTTGCCCTTTCCAATTCGGCCCTTAGCGGCTCTATTTTCATCCTAGCGCACCTCCCTATTCATCAAGGTGGTCACTAGCGTCGCCGCCTTCATCTGGGCTGAGTAAAATCCTTTCAGGAGATCGGCCTCTGGCAAACGTGCCATCGAGCGTACCGCCGCATCTTCCACTACTCCAACAAAGCGGTCGGCCGCGACCCTAGTTTCTTTCCCTTCCGCCGAGCAACCTGCTAGTGCACGCGCATGGTACAAGGCGATCGCCAGCGCGACACTCGTTGCTGGCTTGCTGATCCCCGCCTTCCCCTCGCTAGGGCTTATCGGCACCATAAGGGCACTAAGGCCCAGCTTTTCTTTCGCCATTTGGGCGGTCTCTTTTTCTACGCCCTCTTTGATCCCCCCCTCTTTCAGCTTCTTCTTCTCCAGGGCCTCCTTCGTCCTCCTTTCCTTTAACTCCTTCCTAACAGGGGCAGCCTCCCCCCCAGCCTTCATCTTTTTCAAAACAGGGGCATCTTTTCCCTCCTCTACAACCGCCCTCTTTTTCCTTGGTTTCTTCACAACTGCCTCCACCTCACCTTCAAGTATTCATCGGGACGACAGAGGGCGGCTGCTTAGGTCTTTGTCGCCTACTGGCTTGGGACACGGTTGGATCCGCTCACTCATTACTAGCTTCGGGGCAGGCCCCAATTGCGCCTCATTGTATTTTTTCACCCTGGCGAACAACCTCCTCTTCTCCTACTCATCCGCCTTCGCCTTCCTCCGCACTTCCATTTCCTCTATCGCCGGATCCTCTTCCAACGGTTGCGGTCCCAAGTTCAGGGAAAACAATGTTGAAGGAAGGACTAGCTCGTCCCACCTCACTCCCTTCTCCTTTCTCCACTCCCTCACCTTTTTTACTTGGTCTTCGGCCTCCACGCCTAACTTTGGCTCCATCGATTTCGTGGGGACTTTCCATGTTATACGAACCCTTGCCCCACCGTTCGCTGACACGAAGAACGATCTTGGCCTCCACCCCTTCACCAAAGATGGCAGACCCGCCACTGCTTACAAAGCCACCTACGTCTCCTGTTGACCGGAGGCCTTGTAGTAGGAGAAGAACTCTTCCACTGTCATTGTTGTCCCTCCGGTCGCCTGTTGCCAGGCACTCGCGCAGGCTACTACTATCTTCCAGGCGTTCCGCATCAGCTGCCCTGACGCCATTTCTAACTTGTTCAGCACGTCCACCACTATTTGGGAGAGCGGTAGCCTCAAACCCCCTCGCAACGCTTCTTCGTAAAGGCTGAATTCGTCCGGTCGCACATCCGACGCCCTCTCCTTGGATGTAGGCATCCGCAATCCTATTTTCGAGGGAATTTGGTACTTTCTCCTTATTCCCTCTAACTCCTCTGCCGTAAGTGTGGATCTGTCCGGCTTGGTGTGTCAATGGTCCAGCTCCGCTAGACTAATGGGCTTTGCGGCCGCGATCATTGTCATAGGGTGAGCCCGCACCACTTGACTAACTACCCTCCCTTCCCTTCGCTCTGCACAGTATTGTTCCGCTAACTCCACCGCATCATCGTCACCCAACGAATCAAGCCTTGCTGCGAATTGTTTTGAACGCGGGCACAAGAAAGTTCACAAAATGTTGCAGAGGTGTATCACTGGAAACAAATGAGTTTATTTCTAGAACGTGTTGATTTTTTACAAAAAGATAGGTAAAGCGAACAACCCCAAACGCCCACGGTTTGCCTATATTCCAAGGGTCAAGGTCAAATTTTGCCAGTTTGAAAAATTTCAAAAAAATCCCGCCCCTGCCTTTTCACTACCCTATGTCACTCTATCTCTTCACTTCTTACTAACGCGTCACCTCCCCTTTCGAGGATTCTGCCACGTGTATGACCACGATCCATACTTTCTTCCTCTTCCTTGTCTATTCCACTTCACTTCACCACGTGCCCGGCCGCTCCTTTAGCCCCGCGCGCCGCTACTTTCTCTTCTCACTCGGCCACCCTTCACGGTCGGCCATCCTCATGGTCAGTCCCTCTACTTGGTCACCCATCTTGGCCAGCCTTCCTCACGGTTGGTCCGTCCACTCGGCCACCCTTCGCGGTCGGCCCTCCTCATGGTTGGTCCCTCTACTTGGTCACCCGTCGCAGTCGGCCCTCCTCATAATCGGTCCATCTACTCGGCCACCCTTTGCAGTCGGCCCCCTCATGGTCGGTCTCGCCACTTGGTCACCTATCGCAGTCGGCGCTTCTCACGGTCGGTCCGTCCACTCGGCCACCCTTTGCTGTCGGCCCTCCTCATGGTCGGTCCCTCCACTTGGTCACCCTTCGCGGTCGGCCCTCCTCACGGTCGGTCCGTCCACTCGGCCACCCTTCGCAGTCGGCTCTTCTCATGGTCGGTCCGTCCACTCGGCCACCCTTCGCAGTCGGCCCTCCTTATGGTTGGTTTCGCCACTTGGTCACCCATTGCAGTTGGCCCTTTTCACGGTTAGTCCGTCCACTCAGCCACCCTTCACGATCGGCCCTCCTCACGGTCGATCCGTCCACTCGGCTACCCTTCACAGTCGACCCTTCTCATGGTCGGTCCCTTCACTTGGTCACCTGTCGCGGTCAGCCCTCCTTACAGTTGGTCCGTCCACGTGGCCACCCTTCGCGGTCGGCCCTCCTCACAGTTGATCCCTCCACTCGGCCACCCCTCGCGGTCGGCCCACCTCCCGGTCAGTCCCCTCTCTGTCGATATCTCACAACTCCTGTTTTCTTCCTTATTTCCTTCGTTGGACTAAAGCGGCACTTGGGAATGTGGGACTACTGACATAGGTAAGCCCACAAAGGATATGGCCCACCACTCAAGACCTAATCCATGATTCAAATACTAAAGCCCAACATTCCTAAAACCTAACGTTACACCAAGCACCAATGACATCTGAACACTTGGCAAGTAAAGAGTCAGCCACATCAGCAGACAAAGATCCTGCAGAGTTATTGCACCATGCATCAGCCATTAATGAGCTTTCCTGTAGCATTTATTACGATAACACTTCACGTCGGAACAGAACAACCTCACCATGAACAAGGCAAGCTAGAACATAGACTTTCGGCCAATGTGACAGCCAGAAGTGGACAAGGAAATGATGAACAAAGGATATAAGCAGACTCCTAAGACAAAAAGGTTAGGCTTTTCAATTACCATCTGATCTCCATACTCTATCACTCATTCTCTTTTCTAACTTGTTCGTCGGAAGGTTCGCTGGGGACTCCCCGTTCCCCATTGAACTCATGTGCGGGTTTTGTTGTGAGCTCAACCCCTAGGTAACGATTTGGGAAGCGTAGATCAATCTGACCCGTTTCATTTGGAGCTCACAGCAAACTCACGTGACTGGCTTCTCGCGCTCCGATAAGATATTGTCCGCTTTGGCGAGGTGGCGAAACAACACCCGTCGGCCTCACGGCTTTAAAACATGTCTTAACAGGTGGAGGGGCCAGTACGCTTATCAGTTGGTTGCAAGTGTCCCTCGCAGGCGATATGGGATTGCCCCAACATATCTTATAAAAAAAATTATTTATATAAATTTTTTTTTTTAATTTTAAATTTAGCTCAACTATGTGACTTAACATTTTTTTTTGTCAAACCCATCTATGATATATAACAGTTGTGTCCAAATTTGTACTCTCTACTTGCTGTTGTTGTTGGGGAACCTCCTAAATTTAATTTTTAATTATTGTATATTTTAAAAATCATGTCATAGTTAAGGGGAGCATGATTAAAAATAAATCAATAATCAAATTATTACTTACAATTTTTTGAAATTTATTATCAAATTAAATCATGAAAATCTTATAATCAAACAAAATGAAATCAGTAAAATGAGATTCCATTCTATTTGAAACTATAATTTTTAAAAATCTTGTCATCATTCACAGTATAATTTCAAAATAATATTCACAACTTAATAATGGTTAGGTTGATTATTTAAAACTAGTTTCACCAAATTTACAAAAGTAGAGGGACAATTGTGTATGTATATTTGATATTAATAAAATATTTGAATGTTTACTGTAAGTAATAAATTATATATATCTTTTTTTTTATATATATATATTCATAGAGAAACTGTTGAGTTTGGTTTCAAATCAAATTTGTAGCAATGAAAGAATGGATTGAACTGTAAAGTACAATTTACTTATTTTAAAAATTAAATTCAAACTATATATTGAAAGAAATTATACCAAACTATATAATTTGATTTTAATTAGAGGAACTCTGATTTTTAATTTTTTTTCGCAGCCCTAAGTCATAGGGTAGGAATTTCTGCACTTCACCAATTAATCTCAAAGTGCGAATTCCAAGGAAGAAAAAAATGTTGACAACAAAAGCCAACTTTCACATTTGGCCTCTTGTATACCAAAACAATTGTTGGACAACAAAAGAGATAACAATGAGACGTGGTCCGAATTGAGAGGAAAAGTAATATTTGATATAAAAGAACAAGATTATATATATAAGATTAATTGTATTATGTTTGGTTACAGTGAGATAAAATAGAGCAATATTACGTTTACTTAAAAGTTTACTAATAATTTTATTAAAACAACACATGTCCAAACATTATTAAATATTTAAATGTTATTATTTTTTTGATAATTAATCACGTTTAGCCTTTTGTATTTTTAGAAAGATTTTTAATAAGATATACTAAGATTATTAGTATATGTAGAATTATTCAATAAAATATATGAATACGAAGAGATGATTTTTGACTGTTAGATGAACAAAAATAAAAATAAAGAAGAAAATCCCATGGAAATGTTGTTAGTTATTATCCCATGGCAGGAAAAAAATTAAGTCAAAGATAACTAGGAAGTTGTTCAAATTTAATTTGTAGATATCGAACAAATTTTAATCGAGCCAATAAAGTATCTTATGTTTTGTAATGCATATAAGTTTATCAAACTGATAAGTAAGTTATTCAAATTTGATTTAAAAATTTAAAGAGTTTTAAAATGTGTTTAAGGTAGGGTTGCTTCAAGGATGTAATGTCAAATATAATTGAGCGGTGCTAGGGGCCTTGACAAATTGAGGCTTGAATGCCTCGAATATATATATATATATATATTTGTGAAATGGTGATTATGTATAGGGTGTGCTAAAAGACTAGACATTTTACATTAATTTAGCCTGTGTGGTTTGATAAGGTGAGTGAGTTGGATTGGATTGATTGGGTGAGTGATAAAATTGACTGATCAGTTAGGCTGCTAGTTAAAATTTGTTAATTTCATATAGTTTTGTATGAGTCCCTATTATGTTTTTATTTCAAACCAGAAAGATTCGAAGGAAATTGAAATGGCTTTGATATTGTGTCTCTCGAATTTGAAATAAAAATATAGCAGAGACTCGTATAAAACTATATGAAATTAACAAATTTTAGCTAGCAGCGTAACTGATCAGTCAATTTTATTACCCAATCAATCCAACCCAACTCACTCACTTTATTAAATCACACAAATTGAATTGGTGCGGGATGTCCAGTTTTTTGGCACATCCCACACATAAGGGAAATTCTATTTCCAACACCATGATAAACTCAGTCAACACACTTAATGAAAAATTAAATTAATGACAATTATATCCTAATTAAAAATTACTATAATAGCCATTGATCAACACTCTTAATAATATATATACAAATTCTCTATACACATCTTTTAGAAATAAAAATATCTCAATATACATTTTTTGAAACAAAAAAATTAAACCATAATTTTTTTTTTTTTTTTGTAGTCACTTTGCTTCTTACACACTCTGTACTCCTCTTTTTTATTTGCAAACAAAACATCTCCTCTATTGTTTTAATCTTTAAGTTTATTCTCAATTGTTAACATCGTTTAATTATTAGTTCAATAATTTTTATTTGATTTTGATCAACACTCCTAATAATTTTATTTTATTTTTGCGTTTTTTTGTCGGAAACGCAGTGCCGAATTTGTTAAATTAATTCGGTTATCAAATACCGAATAAATATGAATAGTTCGTCACTAGAGATATTCGGTCTTAGAGTTCCGAACAAAGTTAATATTTTCGGAACTGTAATTTCGAATTTTGTTATTATTTTCGGTTTTAATTTACCGAATTATTTTACTTATTTCGGCACTGTAGTTCCGAATTGAAATTCTCCTTACCGAAGAACTATTCCAAGATATTTTTGCTTCTTAAACCATAATTCCGGAAAGTATAAACCTACATCTCCTTTTACCTCTCTCCGCTTTTTCCACCAGGACAATTGATATTTTTACTTCGGTTCATATTTTTCCTTACTGAAGTCAATTAAAGAGGGTAGTGGCGAATATTTTCAAGATATTTTTGCACTGAAGAACCTAATTAATTTATATAATTGAGGCATCGTCTTCTTCAAGAAATAGGATGATGATGGCAAAGATATTTTTGCTTTAATCCTGTTTGAACTTCTTCTTCCCTCTTGTTTGAAGTAGAATTGTAAATTGGAATAAATTAAAGTGTGTGTATTTTGAGGGTAAAGTGTGTGTATATATGAATGAAGGGTTTATTTATAATTTTTAGGATGTGGGTTGAGATAATTATTTAATAATTAAATTAGTAGAGATGTGTATTGAGAAAAGATTTGTCCTAAGTTTATCAGGGTGTTGGAAATAGAATTTCCCCACACATAACCATCCTTCCCAAAAAAAAAAAAAAAAAAAAAAAAAAAAAAAAAAAAAAAAACAATTCTAGGCATTCAAGTCTCGATTTGTCCCCAAGCATTAATCAATATAATTATATCGAGTTTTCTTTTATTAAGATTAAAACGATTGAAACTAATTTAAATATTGTGTAAACACATGGATATACAAAGTAAAATAAATATTTTAATGTAAAAGAAATGATAATATCAATTTTTTCGACTAATAAAATTTTTATGAAAGTTATGTTAATTAGTGTAATGCTAATAAAAAGAATTGAATATAATTATGTCAAAATTAAATATATTTTTCAAATCTTAAGAAAAGTTATTGTAAATTAATATAAATTAAAGGTAAATGCTAATTAGAAATATGATATAAAAAGTCTTGAAAAAGTGTAAAATGAATAAAAAGTGTTTACAATTCATAAAAAATATTATGAATTATTAAAGTACACTTTTTAATGAGACCATTTCTTAAAACAGGCTTTTGTACCTCCAAACTTAAATAGAGGGAACTTGGTCCCAAACCTTTTTTTTTTTTTTTTGGGTTAATAACTTGGTCCCAAACTTTTGGCACTAAACTAATAGTCATTTCGTGAAAGTCCAAAATTATTTTGCCTTTTTTTATTTTTTTTTCCTCTCCCTCATAACCAACCACCTCTTCCCCACCAACCTTTTCCAGACCTTCCTTCTCCACCACCCTAGCAAGAACCAAGTCATATTTATTTTAGGCAAACCAAAATAAGTGCGGCAAAAAATTTTAACATATATTTTAAATGACAAAATTAATAATGTGAAAAATCGATAAACTTGTATTTGTAATAATAAAATCAATAGAATTATGTACCATTATATTAAAAACTTTGGGATCAATATATGAATACTTATGCAATATATGGAACTAATAGAAGAATTTTTTTAAAAAATTAGAGATTATTTATTCTGTATATAATGTAAAATAATTCATAACATATGGGGTTAATTGACAATTTCAAAAAGTTTAGGGGAGACCATGGCCACCCTTGGCCACCCCTAACTTCGTCCCTACACCTTGACCTCCTTAAATTGTCCACTTCTCAACCTTCCTTTATAAATTAACAAATGCCAATGGCTACTACAAAACCTCATTGTGAGAGAAAGATCATGATCATGAACAAAAGAGAAAAGGGTGATCATTTGGTGTTGCGGTGATGTAGGGGATTTAGATTCTAGGATTTTGGAAAGGGAGTTGCAAGAGGTGAGGGTGTCATAGTGGTGGTAAAGGAGGGCTTGGGGTTGTTACAATAGTGAAGGAGTAGGTGGAGAGGAGTTAGAAGTGGACAACTAAGGTATTGAAAGAGGCTAGGGGTGAACGGTTGAGGTGTGGTGGTGGTGGCTAACAACAAAGGCAAAATGAGGCAAATGAGGGAGAAAAAAAAAGAAAAAAGAAAAAAAGAGGGAGATAAGAGAAAGAGGGTTCTTTTAGTAAATTCAAAAATGGATTTCACCCTTTTGTAATTTTTTTCCTAGTTTTCACCTTGATTCTAATTAATTTTAATTCCTTTCATATCTATAATTTTCCTTCCCTAAATCTCATTTTTCTGTTTCCCCTGAAAAAAAGGGGAAATTACACGGACTTCTCTTAAGATTTGAAGAAAATTCAAGTAGCTCCACAATTTTGACATAATTATATTAGCTTCCCTTTAGTGTGGCTAAATTGATTGATATCAATGTAAATAATGTGAAAACACAAAAATAAACATGTAAAAATTTATATTTAAATGTAAAAGAAATGATAACATTAATTTTCTATCTGCATAACTAACGAATTATGAAAAGAGATTTAGTATTATTTAAATTTAAAACTTTAAGAGAATTTAAAATAATTATATCAAAACTGTTAGATGTATTATATTTTTTGCAAACTTAGGAGAGATCAATGTATTCTCACCCATCTTCCAACCCATGATATTTTCAACTCATGATATTTTCCAAAAAAACATTAAAACTGATGGAGTTGGGAAAGGGCATTGAAAAGTTCACGCAAAAAAAAGAAAAAAATTCAGACTCACAGTCTACAAGGAATCCACATAATTCTCACAAAAGACAAATACTTCACTTGGACACATCTACAACACTACAAACTATTTCCACATCACTCTGCTTTTTCTCATCCTTTCATCCCCACCCTTGAATCCACTACCAAACACTCCCTTCTTCCATTCTTGATGCTTCCCTTTGCCCAGAAATCAAGTATACCCTTTTCTTGGTCCTCAAGTCTCTTTTATGCTCCCTACATATATACACAAAAAAAGCATATATACACACACATTTTATCAATCACACCCTCGAAAGACCACCATGAACCAGAGTTGTGAGAGCGAGTGCAAGAAGATTCATGATTCATTGGGGAGGATAACCCATTTGGCCCAAGCTTTGGCTTGTAAAACCCAACTTGAAATCAAGAAAATTAGAGAGACATACTTGGTAATGTATGGTGAAGATTTGATTGATCTTCTCCAAAAGAATACTCAATTGAGCAATACCCAAAAGAATGTGTGTGAAGCCTTGTATATGTGGATGCTTGATCCAATTGAGCGTGAGGCTGTCATGGCTAGGGAAGCACTTGATCAGCAGCAGAGTGAGGTCAACTACAAGGTACTTGTAGAAATGTTTGTGGGTAGGAAATCAAGCCTTGTTGTTCTAATCAAGCAAGCTTATCAAGCAAAGTTTAGAAGGCAAATGGACCAGGATATTGTCAACATTGAACCTCCCCATCCATACAAGAAGGTAAAGCTTGCGAATAATATACAATTGTTCTATTTGTACAGAATTTAATTACAGAATTGGACATCATTCTCTTACATGAGTACGAGACTCATGTCATATGAAAGGATTGTGTCTGATTGTGTTATCAATTTCTATGTTCCAATACTTTTTAAATAAATATATGTATAGTCTAGTTTAATTTTGGGTGGTCTTCTGGTGGAGGCTTAGGCCTCATTTGTTTTCAGAAGTAAAATGAAAGGGATTGATAGTGAAGGGATTAATAGTAAGGGGATTGTTAGTGAAGGGTTAAGTAAAATTGTATTTGTTTTGATGATAGTTGTTAGTGTAAGAATTGCTAAATTATTTTTATATAAAATAATAAAACAAATAAAAAAATATAAAAAATTAAACATTAATATTTTAAAAAAATTCCCAATATATAAAAATAAAAAAAATAAAAAAATTTCTAATCCCCTCACTATTTTTCTAATACTATCTCCATCTCTTCCATCTCATTCTCTTTTCAATCTCTATCTATATCATCTCCTCTATCCTAATCCCTTTCTAACTTTACAAATAAATACAATACTAGGGCACCGTTTGGGAAGCCAGGCTTTTTGGCTTTTTGGCTATTTTAGCCACAAAAGACAAAATAGGCTTTTTTAGCCACAAAAAACAAAACATCACATCCAACCCATAATCATTACACTCTCTCTCACAAAAAAAGTCAAAAAAGTCAAAAAGTCAAAAAGTCCTTCCCAAACCAGACTTTTAAGCCCAGGCTAAAATAGCCAAAAAAGTCAAAAAACCAACCCACTTCCCAAACGAAGGCTAAATAATCACACCTCCGTCCTAATTTTCACCCATCTATTTAGGGTTGGTTTGGGGTGTTCTAAAAAAGTGCACTTTTTGTCTTTTTATGAAAAGATGTGCAGAAAAGTAGAGAGGTGATGTGATAAAAAAAGATAAAAAGATAAATTATATAGTGTATCCCAAACTAGCCCTTAATCCCAAAACAGCCAAAGCCTTACTTTGATGTGGGTTGATGATTAGGAGGAGATGGGTTGAATCTATGAGGTGACAGTTGAAAATGAGACTATTGTCAAATCAATGGGTCCTTGCCATTATGTTAATAGTGGGGTTGGGTTAGCCTATGACTCTAGTCTATTTTGAGTGAGCACTTGTGGACTTTTCAAATTGTGGTACCTTGCATTATCGGGCTTGTCCAAGCCTCTCATGTCTTGCTGCCAACGATGAAGGGTTATTGTAATCACACTAAGATTGTGTTTGGTAAGTGGATTTACAGATTTTTTTGGCTATTTTAATTACAAAAAATAAAATAAGTTATTTTAGTTATAACAAATAAAATATCACATCTAACTCATAATTATTACATTCTTCTCTCACAAAAAAACTCAAAAAAGTCAAAAAGTTAAAAAGTCCTTCCCAAACCAAGCTTTTAATCCCAAACTAAAATAACTAAAAAAGCTAAAAAACTAAAAAGCCAACCAACTTTCCAAACGGAGGCTAGGGAAGAGTTGTCATGCACTAGTCATCCCTTTTACCTTTTTTTTTTAATCCAACAAAAAGTTTAGTTTTGGAGAAATATCCTAAACAAAAAACAAGAATACATAATTGTAAATTATTGGTGCAAGTGACAATTGTATTATTGGGACACATTTGTGATTGGGATACAATTCTCACTTGTGCGCGTGGGCAAATTTCTTACTAGTATTTAATTAATTTGTAAATATATTTTCCATTTCCCCTTTAATTTTCACCATTTGGGTATTATTCATTCAAAGGTATGTATTCCTATTTACAAAGAAGGTGTGGGTTTGGTTTCCCAGATTTTGGTGGCATTGGTTGCATCACACAAAGCCCACCATGCAGATGTTAGCCAACACATTGCCAAATGTGATGCTAAGAGGCTCTACCAAACAGGGGAGGGAATGTCAGGGTCCATAGATGAAGCTGTTGTGCTTGAGATATTCAGTAAGAGAAGCATTCCTCAGCTCAAGCTCACATTTTCTTGCTACAAACATATTTATGGCCATGATTATACAAAGGTAAAGCTTTTGTTATTTTCTAGTCTGACACCATGATTGGGATGGATTTAAATTGTGGGCTTCTTCTTTCTATTTTTTTTTTTTTTTTACAGTCACTCAAGAATGGGAACTATGGGGAGTTTGAGGATGCTTTGAAAGTGGTTGTGAAATGCATATACAATCCACCTAAATATTATGCAAAGGTATTTTGTCTCCTTTCTCATTCTTATTAGATTTTATAAGTTATGTAGTGTGACAAGGGAAAGTGTTATCTGTACATGGTTTAAAAAGAGTAACCCAGTGCACAAGTCTCTTGCTAAAGTGGGATCTGAGAGGACAAGATGTACATAATTTTATCTCATTTCTGAAGAGGTTATTTCCGTGACTATATGAAAACCATTATATTTCTCCTTGCACTATATGGAATTTAATACTTCGTCTGCTTTTTATTTTTTTTCATCATTAAAGTAACTTCATGAAATTTTCATCAAGTCTTGTTAGTACATTAATCAGCCCTCTCAACATAGTGTTAATTGGACTCCATAGAAATTTCATGAGAAAAGTAAGACTCATTAGAATTTTTTTCCTAAAATATTGTTCATTTTCCATAAAACAACCAAAGTTTAATTTTTCAAGACATAATACTTGTGATTGTTATAATTATATATACAAATATGTGTTCATATTTAAAAGTACCCTGAAAATGACGTGTATAGTTGTGTGGTGTAGATTCAAACTTAAAAAATAAATAAATCTGGTTCACACTTCATTTTTAGATTTTGTTTTTTCTTTTTTTTTTTCCTGAGTGCCTAGTATTGCTGTCAACTTTAGACACATGAATTTTTGCAGATATTGTATGCAAGCATAAAGGGAATAACAACAGATAAGGGTGGTTTGACACGTGTGATGATGAATAGGGGTGAGGTAGAAATGGAAGAGATTGAAGGGGTCTTCAAGAAGAAATATGGAATGGAACTAAGTGAAGCCATATGTGAGAGTGAGAGCATTCCATCAGGAGATTACAGACACTTCCTTGTTGCCTTGGCCACAAGAACAAGAACAACCAACACCACCATCACTGCTATCTCTTCATGACATGTTTTTTTTCCAAGTTTGTGTTTTGTAAAACAAAAAGTTGATGCCACAATGTGTTTTCTTCATTTTTACTTTTATCTGGCATGTGTGAGGTGAATTGTAATTTACTAACTAGCACTTCCTTGGGTGTATTGCAATGATCAAAACCAAAATATACATGGGTATAGTATATTACATTAGAATAAAGCTTGGGAGTTCGAATTTCTTCCCCCCGAATCCCCCGAAAGCCCAAAACGAGGTCGTTTTGGGCTTTCGTTTTTTTTTTTTTTTGTTTTTTTGCCTTTTTTCTTCCTCCATTTTCGACCTGCAACAGAGGAGGGAGAGGGAGAGGGAGAGAGAGAGAGAAGAAGGGTTGACCCGTCGTCGCCGCCGATCGCCCGTCATGCCGTCGCCCGATCGACGCCTTGGCCCACGCTGTCGTTGCCTCCGGCCCCGCCTCCGCCTCCTCCCACTGGTATGGCCCCCTCCAGTCCCCTCCTCCCTCCTCCCCTATCCTCCCTCCTCCTCCCCCTCCCCTCCCCTCCCCCTTCTTCGTCTTCTTCCGCTGTAAAAAAAAAAAAACAAAAAACAAAAGGGGATTCGGGGTATTCGGGGGAGCTCGGATTCGAGCTCCCAATCACAGCTCATTACATTAACTTCAAAGTTTCTGATAATTACAACTTTTCTTGTAGTTTTTGAAACTATACTGTCCTGTGTGGGAGCTTCTATTTGCACATCCCCAATCCCCTCTTTACACACATTTAATAAAAATTATTTTTATTATAATTTTATTTTCAAGTGAAATTACTATTATGGATATTAAATAAACACATTCGGAAGTTGAATGTCGAAAAAATAAAAAAAATTCGGAACTCTACTTCCGAACAAGTTATTTTTTTTCGGAATGCTACTTCCGAACCAATTGTTTATTTTCAAAATCTACTTCCGAACCAATTATTTATTGAAAAAGATGTGTAAAGAGGAGAATGGGTGTGTGCAAATAGAAGCTCCAGTCCTATGTTTATGGGGTGGTTCTATTTACACACACCCCTTCCTCTTTTTACACATCTTTCTTAATTCACACACCCCAAAAAATTTTTTTTTACTCAACACACACAATTGTATTCCAGTTCTATCCCCATACACACACTCCCAACCTTCTTCCACACCCAAGCAACGATCAAACCCAAATCCTAACCCTAACCCTAGGCAGCAACCACCTTGCCGGCGCATGACGCAAGACTCGGCGACCCATCACACTCTCTCTCTCTCTCTCGCGAAAAGGAAGGCGACGACAACTCGCAGACGAAAGGGGGTTCGGATGTTAATGGTCGAACCAATGTATTTTGTTCGGATGGTGATAGTCGAACCAAATTCATTGGTTCGATGGTTGATTTCCGAACGGAGGCGATTCCTTTGACACTGGTAGTCCGAATGGTAAGAAAATGAGGCGATTCCACGATGCCCGACGTGGTGGGGAAGAGAAGCGGGAAGGCAATGGGTTCGTAGATGAAAGGGAGTTGCAGTGGTGGAGGAAGAGGTAACGTCGGTGATGGAGGAAAAGAAAGGCGGCGGCCATGGAAGATGGTGGTGACTGATGGTTAGGGTTAGGGTTAGGTTTTTGGACTGAAAGAGACGGGTTGGGGGAGAAGAGAAGGTTATTTTGGTAGTTTCATTTTAGGATTGAAATGTAATAAAAAAAAATTCATTAAGCGTGTGTAAAGAGGGTGAATGGTGTGTGCAAATAGAGGCTCCCATGTTTATGGCTATACCAAGTTAATACGGTTGATAAAATGACAAAAATGACCTTACAATATATTGTCCTCCTAACTCTCTCTAATGAACCAACAAAGATATACATACCTTTATGCAATAAATACACATGAGAAATTTTGTGGTGGGTTGTTTTGGGGTTCGGCTAAACTTGGCACAAGATTTGAGTTGACAATAATTTGTGAAATACTATACACTGAGATGTGTACATTTCAATGGTGAGCGAAAGTGCAAATGAGGGAGGACAATATTGGGATAAAATGTTTGGTTGTAGTAATAAGGGGATGATCAAGTAGGAAAACAAGGACATTTTTGGTATTTAGAGGACAGAATGTGCTAAAATGTAATAATTTCATTACTAGCGTTAACGGATGAAAAACACAAGAAAATTATCCAAAAAAGTAAGGGATATATATATATATATATATGTAGCTTAACGGAACACTGCAACTGAAGTTTTTCTTGAAATAATACTCATTTATGGTGTGACAATAATATTTCTGCTTTAGTTTTGGTTTTAAATCCTGTTTTCCATGCTCGAACTAACCACAAAAAAGGGTGACTAGCAAAGATCTTGGAGTTGAGTTCATCTGTGAAGATTAGATTGCTAATCACTTTACCAAAAGTCAAAATTACAAGAAGAATACCTCTATAAATGTATGTACATGACATATACAAGAGTGAATTATATTTACAAGCTTTTGGGACCTCATTTTTTTTCTTCTTTTTTTGGCTCTTTTTCTCCACCTTCTATTGTAAGTGAACAACACAAAGCGTATATGTACACAACACATTACCCCAATATAATCTACCTGAGATTACATTGATGCAGAACTTGCACGCATCCCCAACCACGCTCCTTTCCCTGTTCAATTGCAGACGACAAAACTTGTAAAAGCTCTTCAGCCTCTTCATTCCGTGTGAATTCCAAGTTGGTCTGATAAAGTGGGAGCGAAGTAGGAGGATTGTTCCACCGCTTTGCCCTTGACCCGCTCCCTCTTTTAAACTGGTGCTGATTTTGCCTCAACAATGGATCTGAACTGCTACCAACAATGTGTACTACTCCTTCAGACGTATCAGCATGGATTACAGTATCAATTCCAATATCCGCTTCTATTACCCACTCTGGATTAGCAGGAATGCCTCGAAACTCGGGTTTACCCAAATTTACCAAGCTGACACAATCAACGATCAAGATGAGTCTCTCTGTGATGAGTACAAATTTACCACCCTGTTTAAGTGCCTTGCACATAATTAAGTGTTCGTCTTTCAGCTTCAAGCCGTTGTCGGCCTCAGCTAGTACAGATGACCCAATTGCTTCTTCCCAAGAGTAAGGCCTCAAGGGAAGTTCCCTATTTACAGGTCTAGGGAGGCGGACCCGTAAGCGCTGAGGTCCCATGTGATAGAGCTTGCTTCGGTTTCTGATACTTTGTGCGGTTTTCCCAGTGACCTCGAGGATACTCGCTGCTGGTCTGGCTACAAGTCCCGTTATTCCTAGGGCTACACCTGTAGGCAGGGAGCAGCAAGAAAAGCACTTTGTCAAACAACCAGGAAAACAATGCACAGTATCTTATTCAAAATCCATTTTCTGAAGAAAAAAACACTCATCACTTTCATATGGTTCTTTTTTGGGGGGCTAAAATAACCTTTTGGAATTTATTAAAACTAGTTTCCATTTATTTTTTCAAAAAAATTTAGAAAATAAATTTTGGAAACCAAACCAAACCAAACTGAGTGGATTTGTAAGAAAATTCATTACTGTTTTCTTGGATAGCAATACCTGAGAGGACTCCAGGCAAGCCATGTTTCTCAGCTCCTTTAATTGGTGATTGGAGGAGACCGGTGAGTCCCTGAAATAAACAAGGGATAAATTTTAAGCACATCAATTTTGAATAATATAATGAGTACAGTTGATCTATTTCCTTAGCAACATGAACAGTCTATTGTATGTTAAGATAATTGTTTAATACACAGGAATAACTCAAACAATATTGGAGAATCATCGGTATAAGCTACAAAGTGATTGTTCAATATGCGTGAGAGTAACTTACAGAGTGAATTTCTTCTTTCAGAGATTATATGCGCAACTAGCTTTACAAATGACCTATCGGGCAAGACACACCTTACAAGACTTTTCATTGAAGGAGGTCAGAGTTTTGAAACTCTTTTGGGCACTGGTTAGACCAGTCCAGTCAGGATGCCCCAACCCAGTGATTGCATTAAGGAGGTTTTGTATCCAGTTATCGTTTGGCAAGGAAAGAGAGGGGGAAAGAAAACATAAGACTAGCTGAGGTCCAATTGAAGATGTGCTCTTGTAATATTTCATTTTCATAGACTTACTTTCAGTTTTTTATCTGATACACATCCATACAAGTTTTTGCTTCAGAAATTATTAGTAGTAAACAGTTAGCTGTTAATCTTTTGTGTGAAACAATAATAAACTAGACCTAGTATTATAGCAATGTCATCTTTTCCACTTCTGAAATTTCAAATATTGATGCAGTGCTCAATTTTTGCATGCAACTATTGAAAAGATTATCGGTAGGTTCATCGAATATAAACGCAACATACCTCTAAGAATTCATTTATCACGCCTTTGCTGTGTGAGGATATACCAGTCTGTTGCTTTTCCATTCCTGCAACGGCTTGGGCATCAAAAGTAAATGCCACGATACCCTACAAGTTGAATATCCTATTAAATAAAGCATAAAATGTCACCACCACCAAATCTTTCAAATGTCAATAGATGTACATTTACCTTGTGGGCAGCCCTGCTAAACTGAGTGGCAGTATCACTTATGGCATAGACTGTGTTACTTAGAAGACTAGTTGTTCCTTGTGCCATGCCTGTAATAAGTCCAGCAGGGCTCTGTACAAAACAATTTGCCAATTTCAAATTTCTTATTGTAGGGGAAGCATGAATTAATAGCAGCAGTTGTGTACCTGAAAAATACTTCGGGCAGGAACTGACAAGAAATCTTTGATGCCAATTCCCACACTCCTTGCAAATCCCATCGGGTTACCAATAACACCAGCAGAACCAAACACCTGCAGAAACAGTTACAGGAGAACATGCAGAGAATGTAAAAACCCAAAAGTTGCCAATTTAACTGTTGAGTAACTTGGCATTATCAATTCCAACCCAAAAAACTACAGCAAAAGGGTCATAGTGGCAGTTTATGGAAGCATTTATAATAAGGGGATCCACTCCTTGAAATCATCAATGTGATATGATGAGCTCTGTTAACAGTTTTAGAAGCTGATGCCAACAAACTGAAATCCTAAAGAAGCAACTTCTGCGCCCAACCTCTAACCCCTTTCTGCCCCAACCACTGCCCTCTCCCTCCACCTCCACAGCCCCCAACCTCCTCCCCCTCTCTCCATCTCCCTTTCTGCCCCAACCTCTATCTCTATTTCCATGAACTTCATCAGATCTGACACGCAAGCTTCTCAGCAATGAACACCAAGATCCACGACAACCAAATCTGTCACCATGACTACCAAAGCCGATGCATGAGCTTCTCAGCGATGAACACCATGAGCTACCACGAGAGGGGAAAGAGATTGCAAGGTGGGTGGAGGGCAGAGAGGAACTACAGTGGGGCTTAGGGACTACAAGCGGGTGGCAGTGGGGTTAGGGGCTGGGGAGGTGGTGGGGGATGGTGCAAAGTTTAGAGTGTTGAAGGTTTTGGTTTTGGGTTATACAATAATGTATTTTTTATGTCACATTGGCTGCCAAACTGACATTTTTCATCCAAAATTGGATGGAAGTTTGTTTTGGAAGTAAATTAGAAGAAAAAAAAAAAAAAAAAATTCAAAAGTTAGTGGCAAAAGTGAAAAAAAGAATAAAAAAAAACCTTTGTGCCAAAGTTGTAAAACCGTAGAATAAAGTGTAATATACATCTTTTGATATTTGTAGATTGGTTTAAGCTTAAGGAGTTTTTGGGAGGTCATGTATCATATGTATGCAGTTATCTTATCTCCCATCTTCTCTTTGTTTTCAGTTGTCTTTTATGAGAACCACTTTCATACTGCCAAGTGACAAAAATATAGAGACAAGACCAAACATAGTAATCAGAGTGGGGTATTCGGTAATATAATAAAGTAGATGTGAAAACATTTTTAAGTTTACTAATGGAAAAGTGGATCTGGGATGCATGTTACTGCATCTGTTTTCCTTCTTTCATGATCCAACTAAATAGGAAATGTCTGTATACAACAGTATATTCAACATGACTAATTTATCAAAAATATGTATATATATTCAACATGACTCATCATACTGGGCAGTATCCATGTAATGTGCGATAGAATATCCACACAACTTCTAGCAAGTTAAATATATGCTTCTTTCTTCCTTTCTGTAGATAATGCCTATTACGTAACCAGATTAAGCTTCCACTGAATTACAAGCAGGTAATGGTGAAAAAAAAGAAAGAAGAGACTATCAATAGTTTCCCAGCATCCTTAAATTCAAGATAGTGCAGGGTTCTTACCCTTTTTGACATTTGAGTTCATCATACATTTAAAAAAAATAACAGAAGTGCTAAATGTTTATGAACCCAATATGTCACAACCAAGGTTCTGAAAAGCGGTTGCGATCGCCGTAACGGTGGCGGTGACGCAATTGCGGGGTGTAAAGGCCGTAGTGTAACGGTTGCGGTAACCGGAACCGTGAATTTTTTTATTTTTCGCACAATTTAAAAAAAAACTTACCAATACGCATATTTTTTTTCCATGATCATATTTATTGGGTTAAAAATAAATATTGATCAATTTTTGTAAATTTTTAAGTATGATTCAATATATTTCATATTTTTAAATCACTATAAACTGAGTTTTTTATATTTTATTTTAATAATTAATGACTTTATATTATACAAAAAATCAATTACTAACTATTATATATAAGATAAACAATGACAAAAGTAAGAGAATAAATAAGAGCCTAAATATATATATATACATATTTTAACCATGCCAAATAGATAATGATCACACTTATTATTATTATTATTTTCAAATAATATATAAACAAACACACACAAACAAAATAGTTTAGTGATAGCAACTGAATAGAATAGCATAGGTCTTACAGTTTCAACAAATCAATAACATGTTCTTCATCTTCCCTCTTCTTTCTCTCTATCTCTTGTTCCTCCATTTTCTCTCTTTATCTTCCCTCTTCTCTCTATCCCTCTTCTCCCATTTTCAGCTTTTTTTTTATGTATTTTTTCGAAAGAAACAGCTTGGAACTGTTACGTAACGGTGCATAACAGGCCATTACGGCTGTTACGGCACCATTACGACTGCTACGGCAGCCGCTACGGCCAACACACCTGTGAATCTCAATCACATTGCAAAAGCGGCCGTAACGGGTGGCGGTAACCGCCAAAACCATTACGCAACGGCGTTACGTAACGGTTGCGGCCGCTTTTTAAAACCTTGGTCACAACCTGATTTTTGATGGAGAATATAATTTTAAAAAAGAAACCCGTCAACAAGCTACACTTGCATAAGAATCTTGCTTTAGTTTACCTTGTACATCTCGTGAAGAAGTTGGCGAGTATAATGCCTCGTAATGATCTCCTGAATGGATTCCCAGCTAGCCATATGATGTGTAATGCTCAATTGTCTGAGGTGAATTTGTGCTCCCTCAACATCAGCAAGAGCCATAAGACCTCTCTGTACATTAATTAGCATAATAAGAATCGACAAGCAAAATGGATACAAGCTAGAAGCTACATGAATATTATTTTAACATTGTCATACATCACGATTTGATACCCTCCGAAAGTCTTAGCCACTTACATGGATAAGAGATTCTCCCGATGTCAGAACCCCATTTCTAAGTGTCCAAGGAGTGCTGGAAAAGCTGTACAATAAATACATCGCATTTGTTAGTGGACAAATAATAAAATGACAGCCAGATCAAGGCATAGGGACGCTTAAAGGAACAGTTACTTCACCTTAATGTCAACTTAATTGGGGCCAAATCAAACATTTCAACATATATTTTCTTCTGTCTTCTGGCTAAGAGGTAAATTTGCTGCCAAGGTGCTCCAATAGGAACCACTGAAGGAAGCAAATGACCACTTCTGTGATTTTCAAAAAATTGATTTCCATTTGTTGGATGGGATCGAACCCCATTCAGTTCAACATACTTCTGAACTTCAGTGTGTGCAGGAGACTCCTTTATGAAACCCAGATCAGACGTAACAGGATGCAATGTAGAATCCATAAATGTCAGGAATCCAACCTGGGACCTTGAAGATATGGTTCTAAAGAAATCAAATAAGCCTAGTATGACTTCTTGCTCGAGCTCAAGGTGGAAATCTGTCAGTCTGCAAGTATTGGAATATAGTATATCAAGCACTGTAATGTATTTAATCAAACTTTTAAGTCAAACTTTACTTAGCAACACACACCTCAAGCTTATATATTCAAATGAAACCAATGAGACATCTCTGTTCCTCCACTTTGCTGCAGCTAAGAAGAATACAGGGTCACACAGACTGTCAGAAGTAATTTGCATCAGACTTTCACTTTTGGTCTTTGTGTTATCATCTCTGTTTCTTCTCTGGCCCACCAGGTTGGTTCTGTATTCACGATCAAAAGACAGGATAACAGGGTATGGTGTACTGGGCAACTGGTTATCAATTTGCAAGGATGAGATTTGGAAGGAAAACTTCTGTCGATCCAGACTCTGGAGCACATCAATCCTTGTGTTCTTTGCACATGCAAAAAGCAGTTCCTACAAAAGTAGAGGCAGCCAGCTAGAGTCAATAAATATTGATGCATCTGAGTAACAACCACCTTTTTGCATACCTGTGGATGAGAATTCATCAAGGAGATTCCAATAAAAGGAATAGCAATTGATATCTTTTCTGTGAAATCAACAGAAGTTTCCTGTTTCTGATCATGTTTTCCTTTTTCTTTGAACTGGGGGACACGTGGATCCTTTGCATCATTCACAACATGGTGACCTGAATCAATTATGCTGAGCACCTGTATAAAAGAAAAGAGAGCACTAAGCTCTGAAGGAAAAGATGCCAAAAAATGCTGGCCAATCTAAGTATGAGAAACACACCTTTATTGCTCCTTCAGCATGGACAGAGACAAGCAAGGTTCTTTCAGGCTTCTGAAAACATAGCAAGTCATGAGACCAACTGAAAATGTGTCGGATGATGTGTGTTTAGTAGTCTAAGGGGGAATTGTGTACTTTGGACAACTTTAATAGAAAGACTTGTGTTTATGAGAGAAATCAAAGGCTTGTGTTTATGAGAGAAAACCCTTATTTTTTGGGTCTCTCTTAATAGCCATATATTGTTTCTTTTTCTTCTCTCCATCTCTCTTCGGTCTTGTTTGGCATGATCTAAAAAAGTCAAAAAGTCAAGAAGTCACTATCCTATTTAAGTCACATCACCTCTCTAACACATCACTTCAAACCCAACCCATACCCAACCCATATTTCATAAAAAGTCAAAAAGTGCACTTATTTAGATCATCCCAAACCACCCCTTAGTGTATCAATTTTAACTGCCAAAATCAAACTTAAATGCTGGCAAATAGCAATAAATGCACATCTTCTGTAGAGATTATTCAAAGCATCAAATAGTAATCATCAAACTCAGAACATTGGAAATAAAAGAAATATCAGAAAGTATATGGCTCTGTTTAGTGGAGCTCTGGAACGTTAGTTCTAGAGCTTGATTTGAACATAGTGTTTGTTTACTATTTTCAAAAATTAATTCCACACTCACTTTTGAAAACGCGGTCAAAGGCGGAAAAATTTGGGCTGACCGGTCATCCCACCGATTGTCCTATCGGACGTCCCACTGGTTGACCAGAACAGTGCAAATTTTTTTTTTTTTGGGCAATTGACACATGTTAATTTTTATATATTCAATAAAAAATATTTTCTGAATTTTTTAAATTTTTTTATGAGCATTAATAGAATTTTGAGTTGTGTGTTTAGTTATGAATTGTAAGTTTTTGTATCAAATATCATATTTCACATCAAAAATTTCCAACTCAATTCAAAATTCTTTTCAAAACTCATTCACCAACCAAATTTTCCACACTCAAATCATAATTTCAAAACTTACAAACTCAAAATACAACTCCTATTCTCAAATCATATTTAGAAAGCTCTACCAAACGCTACCTATGTTTTTGGCTTGCATATACAACATCGGTACAAGATATTATTGTTACTTTTATTTAAGAAACCATTTCAAGAATCAATGAGGAATGGTAAAGTTTCTTAAAATTAAAACATCTATTTCTATTGCAAACAAACAATTTTACGACCTAACTGAACAACTTGATCAATGATGCAACAAGAAATCAACCATTTAACTTCTACGCAGACAACTAAAACAGTAATTTCTTTTTAATTGGATTACTGCATGTACTGCCATTTCTTTTGGGCATGATGTATATGTACATTTGTCTTTTTTTTTTTTGGCGTGGTGCGTATGCAAAGCACATGCAAGAATGGATGAAGACCAAACAACATACCTCAGAAGTTGAAGGTAAGCAAACAGGCGTGTATTCTTTCACATCATCAAGAGTGTATGACCCCACAATACGCTCTCCAGGCACCTTCCAAATTTTGAACAAAACTTAATCAGTAACTGTGTTAGACCATTTAATTGTTCTAAGATTAAAAACATAAGGCCTACCTCAACCGTGAGACGATGTGGGTAGCATGGTTCATCCCAAGCATAAGGGCAAGAGGTGTATGACTGAATAATTGTTTCAAAAGTTTCACCCCTTTGTTGATAAACTCGTACCCTCTACAATGTAGTAAAAAAAAAATACAATCATAAATGTTGTAAAAATACAATCATAAATCAACTATTAGGATCAATTTTAATATTAACAGATCCCTTAACCTCATTGCTCCCTACAATTATACAGATTGCATCTAACACCTTGTTTCTAACTATTGAATCACCTGTCAAACTCTATAGAAATCAAAAAAATGGATTTTGTATTCACCAAGTTAGTTTCATTTAAAATGAAAGTAAGTCCCAGTTCACATAATACTTTGTATGTTTGTGTGTGTGAGAGAGAGATTGGGCATCCGTTTCGGCTCCGTTTAAGGTGATTCCGTTATTTTTAATTTCTAGAGATTGGAAAGCAATTTGTGATGCCTAAATTTTTTCTTAGTTCTTTGCTGTTGATATTTGATCTATGCTTGCAGAGGACATCTTGTCCTCTGTCTGTACTTATTTTCTGTTTTAATAAAGTCCTCTTTTGTTGCTGATAAAAAAAAAAGTGTGTGTGCATGTGTGTGTGTGTGTGAGAGAGAGAGAGAGAGTGAGGTTCAGAAAAATAGTGAAATTAGTTTGTTTTCTGATAGATGAGATCTTTAGAACATAAAAAAAAAGTCATATGTTCAATAGAGGAGGGCTGGTCCAAACAAAGAAAAATTAAAATCTATTTTGAATGCATGAAAATGTTCATCACTCCAAAAACCAAAAGTAAACATAGTTCCAAGAACGTGACTAAGTTGAGCAGAGCATTCGATTCTATCATATCATTCTCACAAAACATTTATTTAACAATAGTGCCAAACAATTTCAGATATTGATTACAAAGCTGAAGTGAACTGAATGTATTTAAGCTCACAAGTATGAAATATATGTACAAAAAAAATTTAAATATAATGCAGTACTTTGATAGAAAGGGTAAACACTAAAAAAGTATATTCACAAAACAATGCGCCTGGTCTTAAAAGATGCAAGCTAAAAAAATAAAATAAAATAAGGGCACTAACTCATGCCAATTCAGCATAGTGCGGTAATTATGGCATTGAGACCAATCAAAAAGCATATACCCACCTCCATTGAGAAATTATCAATTCTGTATGGCATAAAGCCTGTATCATCATTGGATAACATAATTAAGTTTGTCCCAGAATCTCCATGGAGGCTACCAACAATCTTTTCATCTTGAATGGAAACGTCAGCATTCTGCACTTCCACACGTATCATACTGACTGCACCAGAAACATGATTCTGCATTTTCACCTGAGTATCACCCAGATGATCTGGTAAAAAGCATCCTGACCATTGCCATCCAGGCTCGTTGAAACGAATTGAAACTAGTAATTCCCTATGACATGTTAAACCACAAGAAACCAAGTAAGAAAAATAATAGAAAAGAAAACATTATTATAAGAAAAGGCTTCCATATCTCTGTAAATTTTAAAAGAAAAAAGAACTTTGCTAAAGATAAACATTTTGCATCCACCTACTTGAGAGTTAAAAGAAGTGACAATATGAACATTTATGATATAGTCAGCCAAGCACACAAAGTTGAATTTGACCATGAAATTTCATCTTTCGACCTTCCTCACTCACTCTGTTTTACAACCACCACATTCTTATGAAGTGGCTTTTAGGTCTGGAGCTTTAAGCATTTTCCCAACAGTCCCCACCCATTTATTAATGCAAATCTTTAAAAAAGAACGAAGAGAGAACTTGAAAAAAGAGAATGTATCAGGTGGTTACAAATACACAGGCTGACTTCATGGAGAATAACATAAGATAATGAGGAGAAAGGACGATATTAGCGGACTCCAGGCAAATGGATTTGAGTTTCATTGCTAAACCTTTTAATAGATCAGAGATGTAGAGCAAGTAAATATTGTTAAATGTACATATCTTCCCTTTCAAGAACACTTGTGATCTAGGTTTCAGTTTTATCCAAACAACTGTCCCATTAAGGTATAACCAAAGCGTGTCCATAACAATTTATTTTTTAAAATGGAGCTACAAGAATCAATCAATGGCAATAATCTAAATCCCTAATTGTCCAAGTCCAAATTAAAATGAGAAATATCATAGACAAAATTATTTCATGGCACAATACTTGAACTAATAATTACAAACTTACAGCCGGTCCCAAGCCCAGAAAAGGAGAAGGGTTGTGTCTTAGGTAGCACATTTACCACATAAAAATCCCCGTCAGATCCCTTTTGAACATGAATCCTAATATGAACATGCGAGTAAGGGCTACAGCATTCCCTGTAAGCAACACGTTGCGCCTGCCTTTGGTCATTTTTATTTAATTTAACTGAACATACAGCCTTGACAGAGCAAAATGTTGGAAAATAATTCATGTAGCTGACTCTACTTAATTGGGACACAAAGTTTAGTTTGGTATGTAATACACCTCTTTAACACCAACTAGTTTATTGGAACTCAAAACAAGATGTGTGTACATTCAGCCATCACCAATTCAACAGTCATAATTATATGGCACTAAACTATGTCAAGGAATATACAAAAGATCGTGTAAAACATATCGTAGTAATGACATAATCCAATTACCTTGTTGTATCTGTCCACTGAAGATGAGAATGTTTTCCGATTCCCAAATGGAAAATAGAATCAGTTCCCTTCTGCTTATAACACAAGTCCTTGCAGCATGCATTACTTATTATGTATCTACAGAAATTGAAAAGCAGATTAACAGAAGACAGAAACAAGATCATATCAAAATTGAATCACAAACTTCAATATATCAACATGTAAAAACTAATACCTGGGTTGGAAAGTGATGGCTCTTGTCCTACCAGAAAATGGTCCAGCAACTGCACTTGAACTGACAGATATTACATATGCAGCATTTGTAGATAGTTGAGGAACAAGGACATTTGTTGAACCAGTTGGTTGAACAAGAAAAAATGGGCTTGACCAAGAACTCTTTGGCATTTTTTCAGTGACACATTCAGGCAGATAACGACTTACTCTGACCATAACATCAGCGACCGAGGAATTAGGATCTGGAGAATACATGCAAGCCTCAACCTTTCTACACTCTATTTCTTCCAAATTGGAGTGCTCTAAATTTGATTGAATGCTTGAACTCAACCTGTTCAATGAAGCATTTTGGGCATCTAAATCATGTTTATCTGAACTCTCAAGAGATATTATAGATGAACCAGAGATCATGGGTTTTCTTGAAAGCTTCCCCAAGTGTGGATCTATGTTTTTCCTAGTTGAGAAAATGCGATTTATCGAGGAACAATTTCTCAAACCATCATAGGGTGATTCTGCCACTTGCGAATCTTGGCTGGAAGATAGAAGACCCAGACCATCTTTCCTGCCTAGAAGATGGTCCTTCTCAACCAAATCATAACAGGAAGGAATGACATATCCATGCCCTTTCATATCATTAGCACAGTCCGAAATAATTAATGGAAAACCAGTACAATTATATAACAAATATGGAACAAAAATGCATATTTCACGAGCCCCAGAAAATGCATCCATCACCTTTTCCACAGTAACATTTATAGGACCTAGAATGAAGTAACATTAACACTGTTAATGAATTTATCAAAATATAATCACTTGAAGGAAACCACAAGTTAACATAAATTACCATCACATAAATCAGGATCAAAGGCAATCGTTTCAGATAGAGAGAACTTTGTTCCACTGAACTTGGCAATTCCACTAAATGTTTCCGCACGTGGGAATTTCAGAATCGAAGGTCTAAATCCATGCACATGGAAAATTACTCCAAGGTCATGTGAAGAATCAATATGGAAAAAGGAAGTTTCTGCCTGAAAAGAATAGCACGTTTGCAAGTCAATCAATCCACATAACCAACTTCAATAAATACTAAAGAAATCTACTAATTTATGGACTTCATCAAATATCTGGTTAGCCAGTATACACCACAAACCTCTGAAAGTAATGCAGTACGTGTAACCCCAAAACTTTCTATTTTTAATGATATTTCCTTTGGAAGATAATTTCTCACTACCAATGGACTGCTTAATATTACTTGGTGAATAAAATGTTTCTCCGACTTGTCCAGATTATGCGAGAATTGGCCACAATTTTCAACTGATTGTTTCACAGTTCTATTAATGTCAATTGCTGAACACTGCTCTGGTTTGCCAGTTGAAGGGAAGCACATCTGTTGCACTGAGATGCAGCAACGAAATGGATCGCTACTTGGATGAGATGGATAGCAAACAAAGGAACGCAAAAGTCCAACCCTACTCTCCTGTGAAAGAATATTTGAGATATTATGAGCTTCGCTCCATAGGTAATTCTGACCAAGTGGACGCCATCTCACACGGCCAGCTTCAGCCAAATGTAGAGGCAGAGGAAACTCCTGACCAGGATATATTGGATCTAGGATCTGAAATAACAAAATAATCAAGAAGTAGATATGTCACAATGCGGAAGAAGAAGAATAAAAACTACTGAAAGGTAGCATAGCTGGACAAACAAATTGTTTACTTATTTTGATACCTTTGGAGATACGCCGAAAGGAATATCAAACCGCACCTCAAATGGCATTGAAGTTGCATTAAAGAATATAACCTGAAATTATGGAGTTTAAATGGAAGTTTAAAGCATTAAGAATGATTACAAAACACCATATTTAAATTAATTGTAGCAAGAGTAACTTGAATTTGTACATACCGTTGAGTACAAACGCAGCAACTTACAATAACGTTGTACAGAAACATCACATACTACAGGAATGACAAAACCACCTTTTGAATCTGTTCGGTTGGCATCATCAACGTGTTTGTTGCCTTTTGAACCATCCCCATTATTGTCAACCTCTATTTTATTTGATGACTTTGAAAAATCCACCTCAAAGTAGCTAAGACCTACAAGATCCATTGAAATAGGAGTCGAACGCATAGATGTCCCATCAAATTGAATAACAATATAATTATGTGCCACCCCATTCAATTGTTTGTCACTGAGTCTGTCAGAAGAATGAGCAGGCCTATAGCGGAGGAGTTGTTCCTCAGGAGTGTCATCATCATTAATATAAACTGGGATAGAAGAACCTGGATGCACAAAAGTTCCATCTTCCAACACTGAGATACCCCTATCATCGGCACATATTGGCCCTCGACAAACATGAAATACAAGAGGCAAGGAGGTCAAATTTTGAAGAATATATGGAGCATATCTTCCTGTATAAATATTTTCAAAAATCTGCGAATTTAACAATCTTTGGCTTTCAGAAACGACCTTGCGCTCCGTCACACCACAAGCATCCTTAATCATTTCAGTTGCCCTGAAAATGGCCTATAAGAAACAAATATTGTATAAGTGAAATAAGAAGTTCTGACAATTACTTATCCACAATAAAAATAAAAAAGAAAAAGAGCTTGAAAATTAATGAACATTAGTTAGTTGATAATTCACCTAATGGAATTGCACAGCAAGCATTAGCATCTGGCCATAGAATGGCATTATCAATGGAAACAAGTTAATTAGATCAAATGACTCCTACTAGCAATGATGATTAAGAATCAAAATTACTTGGCTCAGCAAAGAAAGTTGCAGGATGCATGTGAGGTACTCTAGTATTAGATAGGATAGGACCCAATCAAAAATTTAAAAAGGTTTTGAAGCAAAAAGTTCATCACAACAGACAAGGACAACAAATAAAATGGAAAGCATAACAAAGAGTCACACAAGATGAAACTTAGGAACTCTCGGAATGGACAAGTGTCCAATCTTTGGACAACAAATAAAATGGAAAGCATAACAAAGAGTCACACAAGATGAAACTTAGGTACTCTCAGAATGGACAAGTGTCCAATCTTTGCAATCACTTTTTGACATAGTCACCTTTTCCTTTAGCTGACTCAATCAAAGTCATGGATTTAATCTGCTAAGGCCAATGTGGAACACAATAGAGACATTCATGTTTAATATAACACTCAAATATGTGCTTAATGAAGTGTTGAAGTTGAAAGGTGAGCACTAAAAGAAAACATCATTACAAACCTCAATAAGGGACTCTGTAACATTCAAGTTAAGCTGTGCTGTGGATGTGAGATGGATATCCGTCATGAAAGCACTGTTTAGTAGAGCACTCTTCTCATGTACTCTGGTAATATTCAACTGAAATTTCCAAGGCTCTACAAAAGGCTCCCACAAGACCTATTGCCATCACATGCGAGTAATGGACCTTCAGTAGACCATTCATATAGGAAACAATAAAAGACAGCGGTCATCAACTAATATACCTTGTGAATGTTATTGTAGTTTATCTGTAGGTCACCTGCAACAGAGCCCTCCAATTTGTTCTCAGCTATGTGAACATGCCAAAGTAAATTCCTCATAAGAATTTCCAACAGAGGCCCTTTAGAGCTCCACTACAAGCATACAAAAATGTAAAATTAACACAACAAAAGAACTGGAAAACACTAATAAATAGCCAGCTCTTAACGTAGAAAATGATATATAGGATTAGAACTAAAAATCAAAAGAAGGATAAATAAATCCAATGAAACAAAGAAGTAATACTAACAGGCTGATTAGCAGTCAGCTGTTAGTATAGAAAATGAAATGTAGGACGTGAACTAAAAATCAAGAGGAAAATAATAAATCCATTGTTCAATATTTAATAGAAAAAGGTGGTATGTGAATGAAAAAAAATATTCCATAATCAAGAAAGGCTAGAAATAAGCAGTGGTTTCTATCATTATTCAGAACTCAAGAACAGACGGTGGGAAAAAAAGGCTATCAGGAAACCACTAAGGTTAAGTATTTTAATTGTCTAATCTTGCAAGGAGGGAAAAGGAAAAATCAAACTAAGTAGAATAAACCACGAAACCTGACCTTTGGTGATGAAATTGATTGAACAGAGCCCCCAGACCAAATATTGGAAACCAAATAATGTAAGAGGATTTAATGGCACTTGACCTTTGAAGTGGATTCAAGTATCTTTTTAGAAATTCAAGTCAGTATGAAAAACACTTATCCAAGAGAAGTCATTGAAGAGACGGTGGATTATGCAGTTACAATATGGATATATGTTAACCTTTCACGTGCACATTAGCACAGGTAATTTTTCGGAACTTCTATTTGCACACAGCAAAACTTCTCAGTTCACACCATTTTTACGTTCACATATCAATTATCAAACAAAAACACATGGTTTGGATATCAACTACCAAATGAAAAGCCAGTTTGGTAGTTGACAAACGAACAATTAATTTTTGTTCGATAGCTAGTCGATATCTGAACAATTGATTTTTGTTTGATAGTTGATATCTAAACCGACAAAATGGTATGAACTAAGAAAGGAGGTGGAATGTAAATAGAAGCTCCCATAATATTCAGCCTTTTCAATCTTCATGCTATTGTTTCTGCCTTTCAGTCTTAAGCTCATGTAGTATGAGGTTACTAAGTTTGATCTTCACACTAAGATCTGAACTTCTACTATCCCTTCTGTATTACTCCATCTGATTTGAGATGTTATATCACACATCCAGCATATTTAAACATTCTTATATACAGCTGGAAACATTGAAACTGCAAGGAGGGCCCACAAACTCAGGTTTTTGTTTATTTGTCGGCTTCGTTCACCTAATGATACTTTATGTAATCGCTGTTTATTTCAAGAATGCTTTAAATTTGAAAATCCTTGAATATTATGACTCAAGTCGAAAAGTAAACAAACTTTTCAAAGATTACAAAATGTAGGATTATACTTTTCACTATTTAGAGAAATCTTTTCTTAAATCAAAGAAAAATGGCACAAAGATTTAAACTCAGCATCGTTCCAGGAATGGAGGGAATATACACCACCTTTGCCTGGTCACTTCATGGGAGACAAAAGTTGTTTGAGTCAGCAGGTAAGTTGGAAATGGTTCTGCATCATATATTTTCCTTTTGATAGGCTGTCTATCAGGCTTTAGTTGCAATATGGGGAAAGATGCATTATAGATATGCTACTCCAGCTGTGATTCGATTCGATGCATTTGGCAATTGTATACATTTTGCATCTTCAGATAGTGGATCTTGGAAACACCGATATGCCCAGAGTTGGAGGTCCTTACGAGAGAGATCATGGGTCTATTCCCCTCCAATCAAGGGGATATATTGCAACTAAATTGGGAAATAAAGAGACTGACAACTGGGAGGAGGAATAGCAACTGCACTTAAGTTTGTAGACATTACTTCAATGTCAAGGTCCTTGGTTGAGGGAGGTTTGACAGGAATTCTGTAGTTTACCGTTTGTTTATTTTTATCCATTCTGCTTATTTGTTTCTATAGTGGCGTATCCCTCGCTGCCCTTCAGTTCTACCATTCACCTTCAATCTAATAATATTCTTGCTTTTAATTGAAGGAAAATAACAGAGGGAAGTTTCCAACAGTTCATTCTTAAAGAAGAAATTCAATGCAACACAGGAACTTCTTACTGTTAAGGATGCATTTCATCTTTCTTAATCTGTAGCCATGATTTTGTTGTTGAAGTTGTTTCTTTCCCTTGAAGGAGTTTTCTTTATTTTCCTGCTGCTTACTAAATCTACTTCTTATGCAAAAAGAAAGTAGACTGAGACCAACTTTATATGTATATCACGTTTTACTTCTTGCATTAAATGTTCATTTCCTCAAAGAACACTCCTTTTGCTTGAAGTCAAAATCCTCTCATAGATCTAGTGAAAGATGTTTCACAAAAATACGAGGGATGAAACACGAAAGAAAATAAAAGGAGCCGAATCAAAATCCATGTAAGACATCATGAAAAGGACTTTATTATGCACGTGGGTGAAGGTATAACAAGCCAGCATAAATTTGCTTTGGTTGTGTCTTCTATGCATGGGGTTTTCTTGTGTATGGTGCACCTTTAACCACTATGCTCATAGAATTTGTTCTACATCCATATTGAGTAAAAGATACCACAATAACCTCTATTAGAATCAATAGGGTAGATATGCACAATTGAAAAAGATTATGACCTTCTAACCAAGAGATGTGTGGAAGACATTGAGAAACACAAGTTGATAGAAATCTAGGGCTCAATGTGATGACCGGCGTTCTTTTCCCCTTTCCTTCTTTCCTTCTACGCTTCGTTCTCCTTTATTTCTCGTCGAATTGAAATGTCCGGAGATTTCTACTCATCCACTTTTTCTTGGTGTTGAATTTCGGTCGTTCTGGAAGGTGTGCGGGTGAAACTAGGGTGCCGGGAGCGAAGTGGGAGTTGTGAGCTGCTGGGCCAGGGTTGCACGTGCGGAAGTGGGCCGCTCGAGCGGTGGGAGGGGCCACTCGAGCGGAAAGGCTTGGCACCCAGATATTTTGCTACTGTCTAGAGCGCACGAGCGGAGAAAATGGGCCGCACGAGCGGTCAAGGTGGGCCGCTCGAGCGGTGAGGAAGGCCGCACGAGCAGCAGTCGGGCAGTTCAGACCCCTGTTTTTAAATACCCTTTTTGGCCGAAGTGTATCTCGTTTGGGGCTTATTTTTCTCACTAAAAAACCTAATTTCTCTCCTCCTTCTCTCTAGAAATCATCTCCAAAACATTAGAGACTCCTTGATTCTTGTAATCCCTTGGGTTTAGATCACCATCCTTATCCTCTAATCTTGAAGATCAAAGCTAGGGCTTCCTTGGTGTAGGAGAAAGTGAAGGAATCCTCCCTCTTGAAGCTAGGGTTTCATCTCTATTTCATCATCAACCTTTGAGGTAGGGTTTCCTTTGAGTTATATGTGTGTTTATGCAAATTTTTGTTGATTTTTATGGACCCCTCTATGTATTTCGAAAATGGAGTCTAGGGCTCACGAAATTGTTGATTTTGATTAAAGAAAAACTCATCTCAACTTCTTTTAAAGAATATTTGGGAAGTGTGGAACCTTGTAGATTGAGATTGATATGTATGGAGAGAGTTCATAAGAAGATGAAAAATGTTTAGATTTTGTGTGAAAACCTAGAAATTTGGGGCTTTTGTGAAAACATGGAAATCCATGGAGTAAACATCTTTTCTTGTGTTTGAATGGGTGTGTGAGTGTAGAGTTTACATTTTGGTAAGAAAAATGATAATTTCCTTGATATATGAAAATGAGGAATTTACTTTTAAAATTGTTGCTAGTGGCATGGAAAAATATTTTATTGTGGGAAGATAGTTGTTGAACACCATTGACCTTGAAAACTGAAAACTTGGAGGTTGATATTGAAAGTCTTACATAAATCTTGGAATGACTAGAATGTTATGAAATATGTATAATGATGAGTTAAAGCTACGTGTTAATTAGCACCGGTGGAACATATGATTAATTGTGTGATGGTATTGGAGAAAGGTAAATGAAGAAATGCTATGAAAAGTCATTGTGCATCATATCCTCATGTAAATTCTGTCATTTTTATGCATCTTGACATGAGTTTTGGAAAACACTTACATTGGGAAAGGTTATATTGTAATAAGAATTATGAGAATGTTAAAGGGGTAAATACGTGGTAAGTCCGGATAGGGGGTGTAGTTGTATTTGATAAAATGGCCTGAGTGTCCTTGGTGAAAGACTAGAAAACTGCGCGGATGGGTGTCGAGTCTTCTGGTTAATACCGGTAAAAATGACAATATTGGTAGTACTCGTAGAGTCTACTTGCAGACACCAGCCTAGGGATTACCAGTGATGTATTTACCGCCCCCTTATGATTTAAATTTGGAAGTGTGGGAATTAATGAGGTTGCATAAATGTTAATTGAAAGCATGGTGATTTTCAAGAAAAGTATAATTAGAGATTTCCTTCAAATGGCATGGCATAACATATGCATTTACATAAAATATTGTGAATCTTACATAAATGTACATACTTTGTTAAGGATTATCTACTGGGCTATATGCTTACCCCTATCGGTTTTGGTGCAGGTAAAGATATGGTGATCCCGCCGAATTGAGGGCGTGGAAGTATTTTGAGAAGAGTAACGTACTCTTAATTTGTTGTGATTAATTGTAAAGCCGAGGGCTATTTTTGGTTTGGGTTCAAGAGGCCACTTCTGTGTAACCAGGCTTAAGCCTCGGAAGTTGTAGCCCGTAAGGGCACTTTATTTATCTTGTTTGTAACTAGATGTTTCACATGCTATAGATTCAGGTGTTCTTTTATTTCGTTGAATGTATACCGCATGTGGGACTTTTGTATTGAACTCTCTTAATCAAATATGGAAAGATGGAAGGATTGTTGTTATTATCTAGTGAATGTCCATTAATGTAGGTAGTTCATGTTGATATATTTTCGGGGCGTTACACTCAAAATGAGGGATCAAGCGGATTTGGTATTGGACTGTATTATGGTTTTGTAGTTTGTTTTCTTGCTTTTGTATGAGGACTTCTTGTCCTCCACTTGTTTTCATCTTGTGTTTCAATTAAATTGTTTTGTTGCTCTTCAAAAAAAAAAAAAAAAATTATATATATATATTGAAAATGAAAATGTTAAATAATTTTTTTTTTTTTTAAAAAAAAAAAAAAAAAAAAAAGAGGTAAATTACACTGACCTTCCCTGAGGTTAGGGGGGGGGAAAAAAAAAACGCTAACTTCTACTCTACTAAGAGCAAGTCAAATGGAATTTGTGAAATTACATTTTTATTCTTACATTAGTATTAAAAAGAGAATCAATTTGGGTTTATGCCTGGTAGGTCAACAATGGAAGCGATCTATCTTTTGAGGAGAGTAATAGAAAAGTATAGAGAAGAGAAAAGAAAAGAAACATTCATATGGTATTTATCAACCTTGAGAAAGCATATCATAGAATACTTCGGGATATAATATGATAGGTATTAGCGAAGAAATGGGTGACAAAAGGTTACATTGATGTGATTAGGGACATGTATAACGGGGTGGTGACCACTATTAGATTGCCTGCTGGAGAGACAAATGAATTTCCTATCACTGTAGAGTTACACCAAGGATCTACCTTAAGTCCTTGTCTTTTTGCTTTAGTTATGGATGAGTTGACAAGAAATATCCAGGAGCACGTGCCATGGTGCACGCTTTTTGCAGACGATATAGTGCTAGTAGATGAGACTAGAGAATGAGTTAATACAAAGTTGGAGATTTGGAGAAAAACTCTTGAATTTAAAGGATTCTGAATATGCAGAACTAAGACAGAGTACATGGAGTGTAAATTTAGTAACAGTAACAATGAAAGCAGAGGACAAGTAAAGATTGAGAACCAAGAACTGTCTAAGAGTGAACATTTTCGTCATTTAAGGTCGATTATCACAACAACGGGGAGATTGATGCGGATGTGGTTCATAAGATTAAGGCGGGATGGTGTAAGTAGAGAAGTGCGTCTGGAGTATTGTGTGATAAACGAATACCGACTAGACTTAAAGGTAAGTTCTATAGAACGGCTATTAGACTAGCAATGTTATATGAGACGGAGTGTTGGGCAACCAAGAAACAACATGTAGATAAGATGAGTATGGCTGAGATGAGAATGCTAAAGTGGATGTGTGGCAAGACTAGACAAGACAGAATTAGGAATGAGTGTATTCAGGAATGGATAGGAGTAGCACCGATAAAAGATAAGTTGAAAGAGAATCGATTGAGATTGTTTGGTCATATTCAACAGAAGCCAACAGAGGCGGTAGTGAAGAGATGCGATACTGTAACGGTAGATGTAAGTGTGAGGGGACGGGGTAGGCCTAGATTAACGTTGATTAGCATTGTAAATAGAGATATGGATCTACTTAATTTGACTAACGACATGGCCTTTGATAGGACCGCGTGTAAAATAAGGATTCATGTAGCCAACCCCATTTGATGGAACTTAAGGCTTGGTTTGGTTTGATTATTAGTATTAAAAAGACAAAATTACCCCACCAATGTTAACCGTAACCCAACCCCTCCTCTGTCTCTCTCTCTTCTCTTTCCTTTCCATTTGTCTCTACAACCACCCCAACCCCACCTCCATCTCTCCCTTTCCCTCATTTGCAGGCAAGTCCAACATCCATTCCCCTACCTATCAGAATCTTACGATTTGCAATTCGATTTGCAATTTTTGCAAAATTGATACAAATCTATGGGTGAATCTAATTTGGAAGTGAATCTCTAATGAATCGCATGATTCACAATCAATTCACGACTCGAATCACTTTTTTCGATTCATGCAATTTTTGAAATTATTGTGTCCGGCATATTTTCGACTTTTTTTTCTCTATCTTTTTAGTGAAAATAGCATAATATAACTTCTAATAGCGTTTAATACCAAGATAACCAACATATATACATGATTTATTGTTATTTTAGTGATCATAGAGTTTTCAATAGGATCCAATCAGATTCAGTCAAACCCAACATATCTTTAACCTTTCTTCTTTTTTTTTTTCCCCCTAAAAAACATAATATATCTTCTAAAGATGTTTAAGATTAAAGTTACACTATGAATTATCTATTGCTATTTTATTAAATTGAATATAATTGAATATTATATGTATAAGGTCAGTTATACCTTTTAAAATATTTTAGGCTTTAAAATAAAATATTCTAAATAATTCTCTCTTATTATTTGCTCATTGTTACTTAGAAAAGTATGTATACTTATTGTCCAAATATTAATATCATTGTTAATTATTGTTATTTTGGAAATTGATAGTTTGTCTCTTAGTTGCACGAAGCGGGGGCGGGAGCGGGAGCGGGGAAGCGTGAGCTGATAGAAGTTTCTTAGGTTGGGAGCGCCTCGGGAAGCGGTAATATATATATATATATATATTTTTAATAGTTATTTCTAAAATATATTTATTATATGAAGGTGAGTTAGATAGTTATTTTTAAATATATTTATTATTTTTATCTTAGGTATTATTTTTATAGATAATATTTTTAATTTATTTATATATATTTTTAAATTTTTAATTGATATATATTATAAATAAAAAACAATAAAATAATAAAATATGTTAAAAAACAGTAAAATAATAAAAAATAGTAAAATAATGATTTATTTTATAAATCTTATTAGATTTTTTTTATTATATTTGATTTAATTAGATTTATTATATTATTATATAATAAATTATATTATTTATATAACAAATTATATTATTTATTATATTATTATATTATTATATAACAAATTATATTATTATTATTATATAACAAAGTATATTATTTATTATAGGTTAGAAACGGGAGACAGAACCACGAATCGACAAGAGAGAGAGAGAGAGAAGAAGACGAAGAAGCAGACGGAGGCGAGCAAATCGAAGGCGATGGCCATGGCGATGTCAAGACGATCGAAGGCGAGAGCGAAGAGGAGTAGATCGCGAGCAGATCGCGAGGTTTGTCTTCTCACTTTCTTCATTCACACTCTGTCTCCTCTGTCTCTCTCTCCTAGGGTTTTTGTTCTTCACCAACGATCCTATCTTGGCCAGGATCGCGTTTCTCTCTCTAAGGAAACGCGATTCCTACACGTTTCTTTCTAAGAAACGCGGAATCGCGTTTCTTACGAAGATTCGTCACCTGTTAGGACGATTCCTGCAACTAAGGTTTGTCTATTTGGTTATTATCTTTATTAAGAATGGTTGATAAGAAATATCTTTAAAAAAAAAAAAAGGTAAGATGGTGATTTTACATAGGAAACTTTGTTAGCTTTTTACCTATTAAACTACATGATTATCATTCAAAATAACATTTTTATTGATTTAAGTCTAATTATTTCTTATTCATAAGATATATTTAATATCTAAATGTGTAGATATATGTTTTTAAGTAATTTAAAAAAAGTGACCGAATCTTTACGATTCGCGATTTGGTACGAGGCCATTTCAATTTACAATACGAATCCCAATTTGACAACTATGCCTACCATCCGTGTGAGCTAAATTCCATCATCGACTATGAAATTGGAGAATACAAGAGTGGAGAATACGAGAGAGAGAGAGAGAGAGAGAGAGAGAGAGAGAGAGGGAGCATAAGGGAGGAGGGGTAAGCAAAATTGATCTCACTAATGTGTCAAAGAAATAAACATGGCTAGTTCGCAATTGCAATAATTGCAGCAGTGGTGGGAAGCCAAGCCATCATCACTGGAACATTCTCAATCATCAAACAGTCCTCTGCTCTGTGTTGCTTCCCAAAAGTCAAAATAGTGCATACCTTTCTCTCAAAGTGCATGGCCACATTAATACTTGTACACATAAAAAAACCCCAAGTTCAATAGGGTAGATACATTTAAAAAGGACAAATTTTAGCGGATGGTGCCGCTACAGTTGGTGGCAAATTTACATCCCAAAGATCAACTGGATCTTAATGGTGTTAAGCTTGGCTATTACTTTTGTAAAATAGTTCAACTTTGCTTACCTCGTGAACACACACCATCCCACCTTCTTTTATGCCCCATCAAATGCACATCAACCCCAATTTCTCCTCCACCACCAGCAGATCAAGCCCAGTGTACAGCGCACGCCACTTCCCCATTCATTGTTTTAGATTGGAGTTTCAAACGCCACTGCCTTCCCCCCATTTTGTCTCTACTCTTTGATTGATCAAGCCTTCACATGCCAATTTGGATAAGTAGATTGAGCACCTGATCAGTACATCAACCTCTATTGACATGTTAATTTTTCCTTAGTTTTCCTTTTCTATTCATTTCTTCCTCTATTTTTGTGGTTGAAGGTGGAGAGAAGGGGATGTGAAGTTGAGGGGAGGGTGGGGGAAGATCGTTGTGGGAAAGGAGTAAATAGGAGAAGAGCGAGAACTATGTGAGATGCAGCCGTGGTGATGGTGATCAGGCAAGGGAGGGGGTGGTTGATGGAGAAGGAAGAGCAAGCGATGGCCAGTGGTAGGGCTAGGGTTTGAAGGAGTATTGGAGAAAAAGAAGGAAATGTTTGGCAGTAAGTTTAGTTCTAATGCTGGGTAGTTTGGATGTAAGCTGTGTATACCCACAGATATTTAGGGTAAAATAGATATTTCAATCTAAAATATGACATCATCATTTTCCATCGGGTAAATTCTATTTGGACACTACAAAAAACCATAGTACACACCATTTGTGTCGTTTGGATATAAACTTACGAACATATTCGGACAAACTTCTGAATAAAAATGAATTGTTCAGATATACATTCAGTTCAACAGTTTATACTCGAACAATTGTTTTTTGTTCAGACGTTTATGTCCGAACATTTTATGTGGCCTGCAAATAGAATTTCCCTTTTCCATCTTATAAAACTAACAGATCACTAACGTTAAACAAGAAAAATGTTATGCAAATTTGAATGAGGGAGGTTAGTGTAATTATTTTAAAAAATATGGGGCTTCCTGTATTTTCTCCAAAACTTAACAAAGGTCAGTGTAATTTACCCAAAAAAAAAAAAAAATCGACAACATAAACTGAAATTGAACTAAATGTATTAAATAAATAAACATAATAATATTCATATAGACATTCACATTAAACAAAGAAAGAAAAAAAAAAAAAGAGTACAAAATAATAATAATAATAAATAAATGCTATTATGAACCAAAAATTGTTTCAAATATTGTCAAATAACTCAATTTTATTAAAAACAAGTAATGATTCTAAAATGTGCAGGCACAATGGTCAATCCTGTTAGAATGTGTTAGAATCTTCCTATGATTTGTTTCCTTAGTCAGATTATTTTGTAATTCCTTAATCAGTTTAATTCCTAGATCAAGGCCTTTGGGCTTTCTTTGTAACGGTTAGTTGATTAATATAAGGGGAGTGATATCATTATCACTCTCAAGGTTGATTAACCCTCAAAACAAACATGGTATCAAAGCTTTAGGGTTCTAAACCTAGCACCCATCATCGTCTCATCATCACCCAACACCAATCAAAGAGCACCGACTACAACCTAATCAATTTCGGTGCCTATGACTCATTGTACCTGGTTTTTGGCTGCTCCTCATGCCCTAGGAGGGATCGCAACACTCGTCTAACTCTGCTTCGTGCTTCAACCCAGATCAGGCTGTTCCTTGTGTGACATCGACTAGCTTATCTATTCACTCCCTTATCTTCATACAGCTTCGATAGGTTAATATAGGCAACCTATGGTCTGATTGGAATTTTTTTTTTATTCTCATTCTCTTCAGTACAACATTTTAAACTTGTAATTGGATCACCAAGACTATTATTTTGATTGAAGCTTTACTTTTTATTATTTTTATTTAATTTTTGGGGTGATAAATGGCCCCATTAATCTGAGTGTTATGCTCCTATTGTGATCTGTATTTGAGATTGCTTGCTTATTCCATACCCTCTTCCCATTATTGTGATTAGTGCTGTGTTTTTGGTTAAGTTAGTGGCATAAACATGGCTGACCCATCTAGTGAATCCACTACTTCTCACCCAGCTAAAGCAGAGAGTCCCAGTCCAGTTATGACTACTACTTTTGAGAACCTCAACCCTAGCCTAAAAATCACCACCTCTGTTTAATGGTCAAAATTACCTTGCATGGTCTCAAAGTTTGCCACTTTTCCTAAAGAGTAGGGGGAAGATGGGATATGTAGATGGCAGAGTTCAAGCACCAGGTATTATTGATCCTAGCTATGATCAATGGGAGATTACCAACTCTTTGATTATGGGATGGCTCATTCATTCTATGGTTCAGGAGATTGATGAAGGTTACTTATCTATGGAGACTGCCTATGATGTTTAGGAGGTAGTTGCTGCCACATATTTCCGCAAGGGAAATTTTTCTCAATCATTTGAATTGCACCGGTCTATTGAGCGCTCAGTTCAGGGGGAACAGATAGTTCTTCAGTATTACACCTTTTTGACTAATGGTTGGAAACGCCTAGATCATCTCCTAGATTACAAACCTGTTTGCACCATTGATTCAGTTGGTTACCGAAAGTTTCTTGCACAGGAGAGGGTCTTCAAGTTCTTAGAAGGCCTTAATGTGGAGTTTGATCTGACCTGGAGTTGTGTTCTTGGTATGGATGTTCTTTCATCTCTTCAGGAGGCCTTTGCTTATGTTCAGAATGAAGAGAGCCATCGTTCTGCTATGTTACCTCCGACTTCTACAGACCGTTTAGCATTACTTTCTACACCTTCTCAGGATGGGGCTGGTTTGCCACTTTCTTCTTCTCATCCTTTTGGGAAGGATAGTTTGTTCTGTGATTACTGTCGCTGGCCGAAGCACACCCGTAAGACTTGTTGGAAGCTTCATGGGACTCCATCAGGGGGCCGAGGAGATTGCTCTGGTCATAGAGGCGATCGTGCTAGTCAGTCGAGAGGACGTGGGTCCCACTCTTGTGTTCATCAGTCCAGTATTATAGAGATACATGATTCAGCTCCGATTATGCAGACGTCTGAGGGACTCTCTGGTATGTCTTCCTCCAAGTTTGAGGATGCTTTGAGCACTCTACTTGATCGCTGGTCTCCTGTTCTTCTAGGTGCATCTTCTGTTTCTTCTTCATTTGCTCGTTCAGGTAATTTAGCCTCATCTTCTAGTGCTTTCTTATCTCATAAGGCCTTACCTTGGATTATTGATTCTGGTGCCTCAGATCATATATTTGGGTCTTCTGATCTCTTCTCAGACTATACCCCAGCCTCTGGTCAGAATAAGGTTAAGATTGCAAATGGTACTATTTCCTCTGTCTTCGAGAAAGGTTTAATCTGTGCCACTCCTTCCCTACCTGTCTTCTGTTTTATATGTTCCTAATTTTTCTGTTAACCTATTGTCATTGAGTCCTCTTACTCGAGATTTGAATTGTAGCGTAACTTTTTTTCCTAATTCTTGTCTTCTTCAGGACCTTATCACGAAGAAGACGATTGGCAATGGTAGAACAGAAAATGATCTCTGTATCTTAGATCAAACTGACCAACAGGCTTATCATTCCATCTAGTCTCCATCCACTATGGAAGATTTATAGCTGTGGCATCAGCGTCTAGGACATCCATATTTTTTGTTACTTAGACATTTATTTCCTTATGTTTTTATTAAAAATAAAGTCTCTGAGTTTCATTGTGAGTCATGCCAACTTGGCAAACAACACCGAGCTTCTTTTGCTCCTACTAATAATAAAAGTTCCGTTCTTTTTTCTTTAATTCATTCGAATGTTTGGGGCCCCTCTCATGTAATGTTTATAAAAGGTCATCGATGGTTTGTTACTTTTATAGATGATTGCTCTCGTGCTACTTGGGTGTATCTCATGAAAGAAAAAAGTGAAGTTTTTTCTGTGTTTCAAAACTTTCACAAGATGGTTTGTACTCAGTTTGGGTCGATTGTCAAAGTCCTGTGTTCTGATAATGGAGGTGAGTATCTTGATTTGGGGTTGGCTCAATATTTACCACTCATAGCATTATCCATCAAACATCTTGCACCGACACTCCTCAACAGAATGGGGTTACCGAGCGCAAGAATCGTCATCTCCTTGATATGGCTCACTGTATGTGTTTTTCTATGAGTGTCCCTCGGGCCTATTGGGCCGAGGCTGGTCTCACTGCTGCATATCTCATTAACTGTCTTCCTATCCAAGTCTTACACAAAAGGACATCTCTTCAAGTTCTCTTAAGTTCTAAGTCTCTGTTTTCCATTCCTCCAAAAACCTTTGGTTGTATCTGCTTTATTCACAATCATTCTCCTTCTCGGGGTAAGATGGATCCTCATTCTGTCATATGTGTATTCTTAGGTTACTCCCCTACTCAAAAGGGGTAAGAGTGTTACCATCCTCCCTCTCGTAAATGGTTTGTGTCTATAGATGTCACCTTTTTTGAGTCTCACTCCTACTTCTCCTCCAGTCTCATCTCCCAGTCCTCTCTTCAAGGGAAATCTTGGAGTGAAGAGAGCCCTATTACTTCTATTATTCCCGGCTCAGTATTGCTATCAGAGGTACCTGTTGTTCCCGGTCCAATACCACCTCCAGTGGTATCTATTATTAGCAATACCGAATCCGATGTTGCCAAGAACAAAGAAGGGCAGATCTATGTCAGGGATAAGGTAAGGCAGCAAGTTACTTGGATACAATAGACCATTTCTGATCAGTCACTGCCATCTCCTTCTCTTGATGAAGGTCCAGGTAATCCTGAAACTCCTGATATTGCTACCTCTGAGCCTGAGCTTATTGATCTTGATATACCCATTGCCAAGAGAAAGGGTGTGAGATCTTACACTCATCATCCTATTTCTAACTTTGTGTCTTATTCTCATTTATCCTTCTCATATAAAGCGTTTGTGTCAAAAATTTCCTCTGTTAGTATACCTAATCATTTACAGGATACTCTTACTACTCCTAAGTGGAAACTAGCCATAATGAAGGAAATGAAAGCACTTTATAAGAATGCCACTTGGGATTTGATTGAGTTACCTAGGGGAAAACGAACTTTTGGATGCAAATGGGTGTATATTGTGAAGTACAAGGTAGATAGTTCAATTGAGCGATATAAGCTTGGCTTGTGTGGCAAAGGGTTTTACTCAGACCTATGGGTGAACTACCAAGAGATATTTGCTCCAGTTGCGAATATGAATTCAATCAGAGTACTTCTCTCTCTAGCAACCTATGAAGCATGGGTACTCCGAAAAACATGCCATACCCGTACTAGGTACTTATCGGCGTATGGTACCTCGTATGGTACTATTGCATACATACCGGGTACACGAAACACGTACCCAAATTTTTCTTCTTAATTTTTGGTATATCCAGACATACCTAATATGTACACAAGCCGTACCGTACCTCAGTTGAAACAATATTTTCTTCTACTACAGAGATAAAACTCCTTTCACTAGACTTCTTTTTTATTTTTAGTTTTATGCTTAGAATGATTTTAAAATTAAACTATAGTTTAGAAGTTATTTAATATATTGACATTTAATTTTGATTTATACTTTTACTTTTGGCATTAAATGTTAATTATAGGTTAGATCTTAACAAATTAAACCACTTAATTAATTTTTGCATTACTCTAAATTAAAAATAAATATTTTTTTACAAGCATACCAAGCCCGAGCTGTACCTCATACGCCGTACCCTTCGTTTTTTGGATTTTACCGTATCAACGTACCCCTATCGTATCAATATCAGTACTCATACCCGTACCTGTGCTTCATAGCTAGCAACTAATCTGGATTGGCCACTTCAACAGTTTGATGTGAAGAATGCTTTCCTACATGGTGACCTAGAAGAGGTGTATATGGATATTCCTCCTGGCTTTGAAACTCTTCAAACTAAGGGTAAGGTATGTCGATTTCGGAAGTCATTATATGGTCTCAAACAATTCCCTAGAGCTTGGTTTGAGAGGTTTCAAGCAATGCTGAAATATGGTTTCAAACAGAATCAAGCTGATCATACTTTCTTTGTTAAACATTCCTCTCATGGTAAGACTACAGCTCTCATTATATATGTTGATGATATAATTTTTACAGGAGATGATGTCGAGGAAATCCTTTTGTTGAAGAAATATTTGACAAGTGAGTTTGAAATCAAAGACTTAGGGAACCAAAAATACTTTCTGGGGATTGAAGTGGTGAGGTCCAAAGATGGGATGTTCATCTGCCAAAGAAAATATGTCCTCGACCTATTAAAGGAAACCGGAATGCTTAGAAGTAAAGCCTGTGACACACCACTAGAGCCTAATCAGAAACTTTGTGATGATAGTGGGGGAGCAATTGTTGACAGGGGGAGTTATCAGAGATTAGTGGGTAAGCTCATTTACTTATCCCATTCTCGTCCTGATATTGCTATTGTCGTGAGTGTGGTTAGCTAGTGTGTGCATGCTCCTCATGAAACATACTTGGCGGCAGTTATGAGAATTTAAGATACTTGAAATGTTCTCCTGGAAAGGATCTTTATTTTTCCAAACATGATCATCTTAGTGTGGAAGCTTATAGAGATGCTGATTGGGTAGAATCAGTTACTGATAGGAGGTCCACTTCAGGATATTGTACCTTTGTTGGAGGAAATTTGATTACTTGGAGAAGTAAGAAACAAAATGTGGTTGTCCGGTCTAGTGCAGAAACTGAGTTTAGAACTATGGCACAAGGTGTGTGTGAATTCTTGTGGATCAAGTTATTGTAGCATGATCTAGGAATTCAATAGAAAGACTATGCGATTATATTGTGATAATAAAGCTGCTATCAACATAGGTCACAATCCGGTTCAACATGACAAAATAAAGCATGTTGAGGTTGATCATCAGTTCATCAAAGAGAAGCTCACTAGTGGCACAATATGTACTCCATTTGTGCAGTCTGGTGAGCAACTTACGAATATCCTCACCAAGGGAGTCAGGATTAAACCATTCCATGATATTCTTGGCAAGCTGGGCACGAGAGATATCTTCACACCAGCTTGAGGGGGAGTGTTAGAATCTTCCTATAATTTGTTTCCTTAGATTATTTTGTAATTCCTTAATCAGTGTAATTCCTTGATCAGGGCCTTTGGGCTTTCTTTGTAACGGTTAGTTGATTAATATAAAGGGAGTGATATCATTATCACTTTCAAGGTTGATTAACCCTCAAAACAAACAAATCCCACCACTTCAACTAAATAATTTTTGCCAATTGCTTGATCAACACCTGTTATTTTAATTCATTGATTAATTTGTAAGACCATCTGCCAATAATCGATTTCAATACCTTTTTTGGGAGTATTTTACCTTAACCTGCCTTGGGCAAATTGTATTGCATTTAGTAAAGATCTGTTTCGAAGTTAAGATCCCAAGAAAATAATGTCTAAAAATTTACTTATGCAGTAAATAATAGTACTCTCATTTACTTATTAATATAATAATATACAACATTTTATATGTTCCTTAAAGAAATTGTATAAAATTTATGAAAAAAGAAAAATTTGCGTCAACACAACTTATTGTTTCAATATATTATGGAGTATTTTGGTGCATTTTCCATGTTCGTGTGTGTTACAATGGAAACACTAGAATTTTAATATTCCACAAGTGTTTCATTTCAGTCCCTTAGGAAACAGAACTATTTTGCCCGTTTTAATGGAAACAGATTGAAATTTGGCTCCTTGGTGAAGATAGACAGATAAACAATGTAACAAATGATGAAGTAAAGTAACAAAAACTATTATTTACAAAAGCTAACTATATGTACCATGGAAACATGCAAAGTTGTCTACAAAAGCTAACCATATTTACCATGGAAACATGCAAAGAATATTGAACTCAAAGAATTTAAAATGATAGGAATCAGAAAAATCAACATACCCTTCCATCAGTCAACAGAAGCGAAATCTTCTTCAGTTTGATGTTGAGATCAACACTACTAAGATTATCTTTATCAGACCCTCCTTCAGGAAATTTAAATCTCATACTTTTCCAGAAGTAGAATATGTGATATGAAAGCCACATATCTAGACTATCGCATTGAACCTCCACATTGACATCTGCAAGGTCTAGTTGATTCTTACGAAATTCAGCCTCAACATTAAATTGAGAAAACTGGAAAAAAGGCCATGAGGGTGATGTCTTGCCGATGCATATGCCCACTGTTCCATTTATTTTTTCCAAGCTTGACTTTATTTTTGCAGTTCTGCTACTAAAAACCAGCTCGCTACGTCCACTCTGCAAAGTAAGTGCAATAAAATTATAGCGAACTCCTTCATCTATGTCACATGAATCGTTGAGCGGCCTCTCCTCCGGAACTTGGGCCTCCCCAAATATGCTAAATGCCTCTCTGCTGATCCAGGCTGGGATATGAATCTTTATGCCTATATTTTCTGACTTCACAATAAGGGGAACAGCATTCTGCTTCATGTTTTCTGATGCAAAACAGCTTGATGTACCTGAAGATTGAGGAGAACTTTCTGCAACATTAACAGTCACATTTTCGTTTTGATCCACTAGACCCAACATTGAATTCTTTAGTGATGCATCCACAATTGAAGTTTTGGCCAGTTGTCCAAGGTAAGAACTGAACAAGTCAATGAGCTCAGTCCAGTCAAACAAATGTAACCAAATATCTAGGGAAGGGAGGAAAACATGAAGCTCATTTTCCTCTTGCTCTGATATTGAAAGATGAATGTCAATGACTGATGAGATTTGGCAAGAAGATGTGCATTCTGCTAACATAAAATGATTGAGCTGTGAAAACAATGCTAGGGAATGGAAAGAAGCATTAAGGAACAGGGATTTTTCATTTTTAATCGAACCAGAGCATATAAATTGCATATCAGTCCTAGCAAGCAATTCCAAGGAGACCAAATCGCTACTTGGGCGATAAAAATTAATTGACAATGAATTGACACAAAATCTAGTTTCTGTGACAGCCACAGTCGAGGCTTCAGGTTCAAATGCACCACTCTCCTTTATACCCTTCTTGAACTGAAGAAACTGTAGAACATCGGATGTGAAACCTTTAGATATTCTATCAACAGAGTTAAACTGATCTATGATGTCCAGTAGTGTTTCAAATCCAACAAAACTATAGCCATCTGGTGTTTTTTTTTGGGGGGGGGGGAGAAGAAAAAAAAAAGTGGGCACGTCAATTTAATAAAGCAACAATTAAAGCTGAGAAGGAAATAAAAAATAATGTATGTTGCAAGTGAACAGAAGTAACACCATTTTACCTTTAGCAATAAGTTGGCAATTGTCAACCCTAGCCATAACACATGTTGAAGCAAGAGAGCTAACACAAGAGGAGTCATTTATGTACGGTATCCTGACCCATACATTAGCACTGAATTGTGCGATAAAGGTCATATATCCATGTCCACTGTTTTGATCAACCACTGAGGAATCAAATTCATCATCATTTAACAGCAGAAGCGATAGTGATAAATCCCGTACAAATACATTCAAACAATGATTTCTCTCTGCAATTTTGTTTGCCGCAACCAAACATTCAGGAGGAATGTCCTTCAACACAATATTTGAACAGCTGTTATGGATGAAACTACAGTACGACTGTGGAATTTCAAGCTTTAAAAACTTATGGTCATCACCCTCCACAGGTGTAAACAAAGTGGAATCCAGTATCTCAAACTTATAAGTAATCACACTATCTTGTTCTGAGCCCCTATACCTAAGATTTTCCATGACAAGCCGCTCATTTCCCTTGGAGCACCAATCAGGTAACTCAAAATAACCAATCATTATGGCCACAAAATCAGGAGGTAAAATGCAGGACACATGCTGAATGCTGAAGCTTATTTCAATCTGGGACTTCAATGGTCCATCTTTTTGTTTCCTTACCCTCACATTTAAAATAGGAGGAAGATTTGTTAATAAGGGACCCCACAAAAAGTCATGGATATTGTGAGTCCACCAAGATGAACAGAGACTCAATCCCTCAGTGGAACACAACATATCCAAACAGTCTCCACGGATTGAGAGTGAAGATTTTGAGGTAGGTAGAAATATAGTTCCAATAATACACGAGCAATCATGAAAATGTATCCTGATTCTGTTGAGATTTAAATCTACTAGTACATCAGAACCAACCAAATTCTGTGACATGGTCACCGCATCTTTACCAATTCCAGATTTCAATGGCAAGGCACGAGACATTTTGGATCCTCTCACACTGAATTTAGGACTTCCGTCTTTTCTTTCCCTCAATTTTAAAATTTTCCTCCACTCAGGAATGGTGCGAATAAGTGAACTCTCAAGATCACTAAGACAACCAAAGTTGTAAATAGTAACAAATGGAAAGCAGTCCAATGGAATGTTTGCCCATTCAGAGGAACCAGTTTCAGAGAAGTTTGAGGAACCAAACTTTTCAAAGCCAAAACACGGATTTGCTATCGAATTTTCACCATTCATAGAAGTGCTAAATGAATTCTCGACAGCATGAGATGTACCATACTGAATAATTTTATCAGAAAATTCAACCAGCAATCTGACTATATATGGATAGCAGTGAAGCTCGACATCACTAAGGCATACTGCATACTTGTGAAAAATTATGTTCAGATTCCTGCATTCTTCATAATGTAAACGAATGCATCCATCAGCAGATGTGCTTTTGTCACAACAATTTTCACGTTGATTACTATGTTCAACATCTCTGTCTTGCTGCTGTACATACTGGACAGAAAAAGGATTTCCAGATGAGCATAGAATTTGGCCATCTTTATCACCTTCCAATGAATAAGTGATTATTTTAAATGCCTTCATAGAGATCCAGCACTCCTGCAACTCCATTAAAACATACCTGCAAGTTGATGAACAAAGTATTTTTTGCTTTTAACCGAAATTAAAATCAATAAGCGTGGACTTAACAGTTTCTAGCAACTAGTCACAGAGTAAGACATTGGCAGTACAATTTCTATAGAATAATGTTAGACGCATGGACGGCAGAGAAAGAGAAATATCATGCATATGTGAAAAACTTGGCACTAATACAGCAACCTTCAAATGGGATCACAAATGGTAAGATGTTACCAATTAGGAATCATATTATATATATGTGTGTGTGTGTGTTTTGTTGGTCATTAATGATGTTATTATTGTTGTCACCATTGTTGTCTTTTTCTGTTTTTTTAGTTATGGTTCCCTTCTTGGGCCTTGATATTTGGTTCCTTTCATAATCTTGTTGTGCCCATGTTCTCCTTGATGAAACGACGTTCTTAATATTTACACAAAAATAAATTGCAACTTAAAAGTTATATTGGCTAATTTCTTTAAAAGAAAAAACTTGAGATGCCAAAAACATGAACCCTAAATTTACCCACAATGATGTAGACCACTCCATGTCAGTTATTCATTGGTTTAAAAATCAACAACCTACTACCACCCAACTCCCTACCACATCATTAGGGGTGAATTTAGGGGTCACGTTTTAGCAATCTCTACCATTTCTCAGAAGAAGAATTTATCAACCCTAACTTGAAAGAAGAAGAAGAAGAAGAAGAAGAAGAAGAAAATATTTATAAATAAAATAAATAAATAAATAAAATAAAAATTATTTAACTACCATAAAATTTAGCTTTATCATTAAAGTCAATACTAATAATCTTGAAAAACACAAGTATACTTGCAAACATTTTAGGATGGTATATTGTAGCACATCAGATACAGTGATCATGAAGCATATACGGAATACGGACACAAATACGATATAGCTATGGCAATATCACAAAACTTTACAAAATAGGATATGGGAACAACATATATACATTAGTAAAACAAATTATATTTTTATAATTTTTTTTTAGTGTATTATAGATAAGCTTAAAGAATGGTGAGAAACTATTCTTTAAGCATTAGGTGTTTAATAGCCATTAGTCAAACTATGGTTATTTTTAGTATCATTATATATATAATTTTTTATTTTTTATTTTTTTTTCTATGAAGTATGGATACTGATATGGCAGACATGTAGGACACAATAAGGATACGTTAATTCGATAAACTCTAAAAAAGTAGGGCACTATTTTAAACTCTCATATTACATGTAGATCAAAATCAAAGTAAAACTGATAATAAAAAATAAGATGCTTCCTCAAGTGATCAGACATAATCCACTTGATTATTACCTAATAAATTTTGACATTTTACCATGAAGTCAAACTAAACTTTTGAGACATGTTAAATAAAGACTCACTCACTAATTACTTCATAATGGCTGTAAACTATGTCAAAAGAACTGACCAAAATCTGTAACTCCTAGGATTGATACAGCTGCCACACGTTAATCCACAACGCTCAACGCTTGTTTATTGCAAGATGGTGGTGGTTAAGTATTAGTGCCATTTTGCCACAAATCATAGTTTCCAGTCCCCTTCTAAGAAACTTGAATCTTCTCTCCAATCAACAAATAAGATTTGGAAGACTAAGGCTCCATCAGATTTTAAGGCTGAGATTGGTCAACGTCTCAAAGTAGAGTTAACGCCAACAACTCAAAACTAGAACCCTATAAAAGGCCAAACACAACAGAATGCTTCCTGTATTGGCCATGATAAATAATGACTAAAATGAGATCAATCAAGCAATGAAGCAATAAATTGAATATAGAACACTACTAAGATATATAGGTATGTGTGGGTGTTCAGTGAGAACTTGTTGCTTACTTGCAAGTACAAGAACAAACTAAATGAAGCATACCTAATATCTAGTTTGTGCAGATTGAGCAAAAGGATGCAGCCATTTTCTTTATCATTTTCAAGGTCAATATGAAAACTGACTGATTCCACATCCGCAATGATGGAGGAACGAAAAGCTTTTGGAGTTGTCTGTTCACCTGACATGATACTAAATGAATTTTCGTTTGGAAAAACAACTGAGTTCCGCTTTGAGAGCAGCAAATCTAAATTTGCAAGCAACCCCAAAACTACACCGTATATTGATGGAGAGAAGTGTGCATGAAGTGACGGTGTAATAATATAAACCTGAAACAAAGAGAAAAACTGAGGACAATCAACCAACGATAAGGGTGATCAATCAAAACATACATCTTGAAGCGTTTTGTACGTAAGGACATTCTAGATTATATGCTAAAATGAAACTATATATACCATTACAACTTATAAGAATGATTTGTAGCATGATATGGTAAACTTGCAGATAAATCAATCAGAAGTCTACTTCAAGTTCACAATCTTGTAAGCGATTTCACAATTATTTCCCACATCTGGTCTTACTGTTTCAAGTAAACTGGCCAAGAACTCTTAAACAAGTGAACATTAAAGAAATAATCAACATTGAAAACGAAGCTATAAAACTTCCTTATTTAGGAATCCACATCTACTGCAATTTTTAAGAAATTAACCCTCAGTTGTATCCACTTCACAACATCCTACAAGGTTAACAGTGTCTTAATCATGAGTGTATGTGCCATACAAAAGCCATTTTTATGACTTCGTACAGGAAATTTAGTGTTGTTTTGGGAACTAGCTATTTTAGTTGGTTTTTTGACTTTTTATGAAAAAAAATGTAGAAAAGTAGAGAAAACAGTTGACTTTTTGGTAGTGGCTTTTTGGCTAAAAAGCTAGTTCCCAAACTTGCCCTTATTGTACGTAAAATGAAGTTGAACATGTGTTTTTTTTTTTGGTTACAATGGAAGCCGAAGCCAATGAAACAAAACTAACTGAACTGGCACCAATCTAGGGCCTCTAAGGCCAACATAATGTCACGGCCTGGTTATTTCCAAGCACTCGATGTGGCGCATAGTCATTCACAAGCTTGGCTAGTGATGCTAAGGTGGAGTTTGTGAACTTGGGTTGGGAGCTTTTTTGGCTAAAATAGCCAATAAAGACAAAAAAATGCTAAAATAGTCAATATGACAAAATGTCACATTCTACACATCAGGCAAATCACTTTTTCTCTCACAACCATCTATTCAACTACAAAAAAATTCACAAATCATCCCAAAACACAACTTTTTTCCATCTCATAAAATAGTCAAAAAACAACTAACATAGGTCAAGTTCCCAAACAAGGCCTAAGTCATCCAACTCTTTAATGAATAAGAGAGAAAGCTAGCACACAACAGAACACAAGAGAGAGTTTGAGAGAATGCTCGTATTGCTATAGAGAAATATCTTTATATTCAAGTTGATGTCAAGTGGGTTGTGAGGCAAATGAGCCTTCACCCCTTACATAGGCTACCTAGACTTCTAGGAACCATCTAGAACCCTTATTAACTATGGTGTGTAAAAGCTTCACGGAGCCTTCTACCACCTTACAAGAATGATCTAGAACCTATTCTAGAATCTTCTATACACATTCTAGATTTATCTACAATGACCCTCCATTCTCTCGAGTCTTCCAAGAGGTTCCAGACTCATCCATTAGCCTCCATCCTTCCAACCCTCCTCTGGTAGGGTTTCTTTGTCTAGGCAACACGGCAGGATGTGACAATAAGCTGCAGTTTAGGAGGAGTCTTCAGTACTTCTAACTCTGAGGAGTTCCTCATTGCTTCATGCACTAAGGTGTAGGACACCTATTCACTGCTCTACACACTTGGCAAAGTAAACACAGCCAATTCTGATTTATCAATTGCCGAATCTGTAATGACAAAATATAGTCCTGATGGAGTCTCTGTGCGTGGATCAATTCTATAGCTTCCAAAGAATCTGATTTCTAACATTATCGATATGTGGCCATTGTCCCATGCTAACTTAATTCCCTACCATATAGCCCAAAGTTCTGCACTCAAAGAGGTGGCCCATCCCAGCTTCTAAATAAATCCAGCCACCCACATACCATTATGATCACGAATCAGTCCCACAATGCTTGCAACACCTGGGTTTCATGCTGAATCACCATCAGTACTCACCTGAAGAGTCCCATATTCCAGAGGAACCTATTTCATAACCTGATTATGCATCCTAAGCTGGGAGACAAAATCATGCAAAAGTTCCCCTTCCCATACTTGATGTCAAATAACTACCACTAGATCAGCAACAGTTTATTCATTTACAACCAAATCATGGCCAGTACACACATAAACATGATATCCCACTAGTATTCCCCATTCCAGTTCCACAAATCATTGTTACGATTACCATCCACCCATTGACAAAGGGGGAGCTGAAAGAAGTTTGTAACATTCTTTTTTTACCGACTTGACCCAAATGCATTTTGAAAGATAACAATCTCGAATGGCATGAAATGCAGTTTCACTACAATGGCCTCAAACGGGACAACTACCCATCTCTATGAGTTGTCTTCTAAACTTAAAAAGTTTTTTGTGAGAATCTTATCATTCTCTCAAAGCAAATAGTGTCAGTTTTGAGAAGAGAAAAGTTAGCAGCTATGAAGCACGGACATGGACACGGCAATTTCCAAAAAATGGGGACACGGACACGGCGGGGGACACGGTGAATTTTATTTTATTTATTTTAAATATTTTTATGTGTTATGTAGATTCATATTACATTCATCCTAAATTAAAATTAACAAACACTAACATAGTAACATTAATTGAATAAACAGAACCATTACACTTAAACAAACTAATAGATCATCCATTCACAAAAAATTCACAAAAAAGTCATAATAAACGATAACAAGAACTAAGACGAGAAGGGGAAAATATTCAACATCCAACAATATTTTTCACAAAAGCACTAAATAAGAGAGGAAAAAGATTAAAAAAAAAACCCTGCCGTGTTCCATGCCGTGTCCCCATATGGACACGCGTGTCCCCGCCATGTCTCTGCTGTGTCCCCTACAAAAAAATCATTAAATTAAAGGGACACGCCATCTAGCGTGTCCCGTACGTGTCCCCGTGTCGAACACCGCCACGACACTGATTTTGGAGTGTCTATGCTTCATAGGTCAGCAGTATAAGTGGTATCTCATCTCCTTTTATATTAAATCATTACCATAATTACAGGAGTACCCCAAGGCATAAAATAAGAATACTGAATATTCATCAAAATAAAATAGGAAATATTCTAACACATTTTAACACTCCCCCTCAAACTGATGCAAAAATATCTCTTTTGCCCAATTTGTTAAGAATGTCACAGAATAGTTTATTCCCTAATCCTTTGGTGAGAACATCAGCTAGTTGGTCCCCAAACCTCACGAATGGCGTACATATAGTGCCACTAGTGAGCTTTTGATAAAATGCCTATCAATCTCCACATACTTGGTCTTGTCATGTTGAATTGGATTGTGAGTTATATTGATGGCTGATGTATTGTCACAGTATAGCCTCATAGAATCTGTTTAATGAATCCCCAAATCCCTCAAAAGTAGTCTAATCCATAATAACTCACACACACCCTGAGCCATAGCCCTGAATTTAGCCTTTGCACTGAACCTCGCAACTACATTCTGTTTCTTGCTTTTCCAAGTAACTAGATTTCCTCCAACAAAGGTATAATAAACAGAGGATGACCTTCTATCAGTGACTGACCCAGCCCAATCAACGTCTGTGTATGCCTTTGCACTAAGATGACCATGTTTAGAAAAATAGAGACCCTTTCCTGGAGAAGACTTCAAGTACCTTAGAATCCGCATAACTGCCTCTAAGTGACTTGCACGTGGAGCATGCATAAACTGGCTAACCATATTCACTGGGATAGCTATGTCAGGACATGAATGGAATAAGTAGATAAGCTTACCCACTAGCCGCTGATATCTCCCCCTGTCTACAAGCTCACCTCTTTGATCCTCACTAAGCTTCAATCCAGGCTCTAGTGGTGTATTACAAGCTTTACTTCCAAGCATCCCAGTTTCTTTTAGCAAATCAAGCACATACTTTCTTTGACATATGAAGATGCCCTCTCTGGACCGAGCAACTTCAATAACTAGAAAGTACTTCAAGCTACCTAAGTCTTTGATTTTAAACTCATTGGCCAAATACTCCTTTAACCGAGGAACCTCCTCAACATCATCCCCTATGAGTATAATATCATCCACATAAACAATAAGAGTTGTTGTCTTACCATGTGAGGAGTGTTTCACGAACAAAGTATGATCAGCTTGACTCTGTTTGAAACCATATCGCAACATGGCCTGAGTAAATCTCTCAAACTAAGCCCTAGGTGACTATTTGAGTCCATAAAGTGACTTGCGTAGTCAGCATACTTTTTCTTTGGTTTTAACATCCTCAAAGCCTGGGAGAATGTCCATGTACACTTCTTCTTCCAAATCTCCATGAAAGAAGGCATTTTTCACATCAAATTGGTGGAGGGGCCAGTCAAGATTAGAGGCAAGGGAGAGAAGGACTCTGACAGAGTTCATCTTAGGAACAGGAGCAAATGTCTCCTGGTAGTCTACTCCATGAGTCTGCGTAAAGCCTTTGGCCACCAATCTTGCTTTGTAACGTTAAATGGAACCATCGGCTTTGTACTTCACTGTGTACACCCACTTACATCCAACAGGTCGTTTGCCCTTAAGTAACTCAGCCAATTCCCAAGTGCCATTTTTAGCCAGGGCTCTCATCTTCTCCATCATGGCATGATTCCACTCAGGAGTAGAAAGAGCACCCTGAAAATTAGAAGGAAGACTCATGGAAGAAACTTTAGACAGAAAAGCTTTATAGGAAGGAGACAGATTAGTGTAGGAGACAAAATGAGAAATAGGATGTTGAGTACAAGACCTAATCCCCTTCCTTTTAGCAATAGGAACATCTAGATCAGAAAAAATAGAGTTACCTGAATTTTCATTAGAAAAAAAGGATTCTGGACACTCAATAGGAGGAGAATATAACAGTGGAGAATCCGAATTAGTCTCTTGTACCCAAGTAACTTGTTTTTTATCCTTGTCCCTAACATAAACTTTGCCATCTTTCACTGTGGATTTGGTTCGGACTCAACATCTTTCACTGCAGATTCAGACTCAGACTCAACATTCTCAATATCAATAGCGGGGTCACCACTAACATTCTCAACCTACTCAATCACTGATGGTAGTGACACAGGAATCACTTCACGCCAAGGCTTCCCTTGAAAGGATGACTGGGACACTTGGGAAGACAGGAAGTAGGACTAAGACTCAAAGAAAGACACATCCATAGAGACAAACCATTTCCGAGAGGGGAGATGATAACACTCGTAGCCTTTTTGGGTGGCGGAGTAACCCAGGAAGACACACTGAAGAGACCTAGGATCCAACTTACCATAGGTAGGAGAATGGTTATGAACAAAGCACACACACCCAAAGATTTGGGAAGGAATGGAGAAGCCAGACGAGTAGTACACTAACAAAACCTAAAGAGGAGTATGTTTGTTGAGGACCTGGGTAGGCAAACGATTGATGAGGAAGGCTGTAGTGAGTACAGCTTCCCCCTAATATGATCTAGGAACATGCATTTGAAAGGACAGACAACGCGTAATATCAAGAAGGCGGTTTTTACGCTCTGCAACACCATTCTGTTGAAGGGTATTGGTACACGAAGTTTGGTGAATAATACCATTAGTGGCAAAATAGCGGGCAAGGCCAGAGTCAATATATTCCCCCCATTATTAGAACACAAAATTTTGACAACCGCCCCAAACTGAGTGCAAATCATTTTATGAAAATTTTGAAACACAAAAAAACCCTCACATTTGTCCTCCATAAGATACACCCAGGTGGTCCGAGAACAATCATCAATAAAGGTGACAAACCATCGGTGACCCTTTAAAGACACAAAACGAGAGGGAACCCATACATCAGAATGAATCAATGAAAAAGGAACTAAACTTTTATTAATAGGAGTAAAAGAAGCTCTGTGCTGTTTTCCAAGTTGACACGACTCACATTGAAACTCAAAAACAATATTTTTTTAAAAAGCGGAAGGAAAAAGGTGCTTAAGTAACAAAAAAGATAGATGCCTAAGACGACGGTGCCACAGCCATAGGTCTTCCTTTGTAGATGGTAACTGAATGGATGAATAAGCCAACTTGTCTGCTTGATCCAGGATATAGAGACCATTCTCGTTTCTACCATTACCAATCATCTTCCTCGTGATAAGGTTCTGAAACAGACAATGATTAGAAAAAAGGTTACACTACAATTTAAGTCCCGAGCAATACGACTGAAAGATAAAAGATTAACACTAAAATCGGGAACATGTAGTACAGAAGACAAAGAAAGGGAAGTAGTGGCATGAATTACACCTTTCCCTGACACAGAAGAAATGGTACCATCAGCAATTCTAACTTTATCCTGTCCTAACGAAGAGGTATATGCAGAGAACGAATCAGAAGACCCAGACATATGGTCAGAAGCACCAGAATCGATAATCCAAGGCAACATTTAATGAGATAAGAAAGCACTTGTAGAAAAAGCTGAGTTACCTGAATAGACAAAGTTACATGAAGATGAACCAGATGCCCGATGGTCTAACAAGTGGTGAAAAGCAACCTCCAACTCAGAAGTAAAAAACTCAGAGATATCAGCAAAGGAAACAACCGGAGCAGGGGACTATGGCTCAACTATATCAGAATGATGAGCTCGGGTATTGAGTCCTCGGCCTCTAGACTAACCCAAGCGACCCCCTCGAGACCCAAAACGATCTCCACAACCCCTAGATAGCGGCCTGTGCAACTTCCAACAAGTCTCATGGGTGTGGCGAGGGCGACGACAATAGTTATAGAAAAGGATATCCTTTTCAGAAGGAGGACGAGAACCACAATCCCCATCTCGAGAGGGTGCAAAAACCAGGGCAGATCGATCAGAAGAGGCAGACGAAAGCATAGCAGAATGACGACTCTCCTCATTCTGCACATAGGCAAACACTTCTTGGAGAGAAGAAAGCACATCCATACCCAGCACACAACTCCTAACAGGATCAAACTCCACATTCAGACCTTCCAAAAACTTAAAGACCCGCACTTGTTCAACAAATTTTTGGTACCCAGCAGAATCAGTGGGATAGACAGGCTTGGATCCTGAAGATGATCAAGTCTCTTCCACCTATTGCTAAGGAAAGTAAAATATTGGAGGATAGTCATCTCACCCTGGACGGACCGATCAATTGAGCGTCGCGACTCAAAAGTCTGTGAAAAATTGCCTTTACGGGAATACATAGTGGCCACAGCCCCCTAAACATCCGGTGCTATATCCATAGACAAGTATTCCTCACCAATCTCCAGAACCATGGAATGTATCAACCAGCCCATGATAAGAGAATTGGTAATCCTCCCACTGATCATAACCCGGATCTGTGGAACTGGGGGCCGGAACGCACCCATCAACATATCTTAGCTTCCCTTTGCTTTTCAAAAATATAGTCAAACTCTACGACCACACTAGATTATTCTGACTATTAAAGAGAGAGGTGGTGATTTTCTAGCCAAGGTTGAGGGAATTAGTCATAATAGTAAGCAAACCAGGACTCGTGCCCTGAGGAGCATGTGAAGTAGTAGACTCACTAGTCAATTCTGCCATGAATACTCTACTAAGGAACCCTCACAACAAACACTGGTCTAATCACAAACCTGGAAGATGGGAAAACAAACCAAATAGAACAAAAAAAAAAGAATTTAAGAGAACATTTTTTTTTTCCTTTTTTTTTTTTTTGGAGAAGAAGACCGAGAAAAAAAAAAAAACAGAGAGAAAACAAATTACATGAGATCACTGAATAAGGACTTCAACCCAAACCCAAGACAGAGCCAACACAGTCACCTGAGGAGAGAGTTGACTGAACCAAAGAGAAAAAAGACACGACTTGAACCAGAGAGGTCCTGAGTGGCTGTCGGCAGCCTGAGGAGGGAGGAAAACCCACCCGACTGAACCTCCAAGCCTGCCGATAGACCTAGCCTAGAAAAAAAGGGGCTCCGACGAGCCCTAGGGTGCTGGCAAAGCCCTAGGAGGCTGCGGCTAGGGCTACTGAAGTCCTAGGAGGACGCGGCAAGAACTGTCGGGCCCTAGGACATTGTGACTGGTACTGCCGAAACCCTAGGAGGATGGCGTTTGGTGTGGTGTGGTGTGGACTGCAGCTAGTGTGGTGGTGTTGTGAAGGTGGTTATAGGGTTGTGGTTTCTAGGGTTTTAGAGTGGCTCTAATACCATGTTAGTTTTGAGAAGAGAAAAGTTAGAGGTACGAGTGGTATCTCATCCCTATTTATATTAAACCATCACCATAATTACAGGAGTATCCTAAGGCATAAAATAAGAATATTGAATATCTATCAGAATAAAATAGGAAATATTCTAGCACATCCTAACAAATAGTTCCATATATGTGGCCCCTTAACCTTCCATAATGCTGACCATTTCTTGCCCTCCACATTTTAACTCTCTCCAAGCTGCAATGGCTTATACATTGAATTCACAGACAAGTCACTATCTAAGGTGTGGCCCCAGATTAGTTGATCCTCATCATGAGCCTCATTATCCATTAATACAATGATGCTTCTTAACTGTTCAATAGTTTATGAGGGAGGCAGGTGTCAAATCTGTACCCAATTCCAACCATGATCTTGTTGGAGTATGTGTGAAGGTAGAGTCCCACATCGAATAAAGAGTAACAAGAATGGGTCTTAATATACATTAACGGATTGGGCCGGTGATTGTTGCACGTTTGTAGGCTCCCCAATTCCCTAACAACTGGTATCAGAGCCAATGGCTGAAGATCTATGGGCAAGCTTCGATGTTGGTGGATTTGATCTTGCACGGGACTCACGATGGAGCAAGAAAAATCCATGGTGACTCTTGATGGAGTATGGTGGCTCACAATAGAATGTGTGCAGATCGCCCGGGTTGGACTTGATGTTGGAGAGTTATAGATCAAGATTAAAGGGGAGTGTGTAACATCTATGATGGGTGCAGATAATAGATCAAGACTCGAGGTGGAGTAAAGCGAGGCCTGATGTTTGGTTCACGCATGAGGGAAAGATTGTTAGAGCATGTGTGAAGGTAGAGTCTCACATCGAATAAAGAGTAAAAAGAATGGGTCTTAATATATATTATACGGGCTCTCCACTTATAGGCTTGACATTTTAAATGGGTATGAGTTCCAATAATGTATGTTGGGCCCTGGTGTAAAGTATGTGGACTATGATGTTTCTCCCCAGAGCTAATTGGGCTGGTGATTGTTGCATGGTTGTAGGCTCCCCAATTCCCTAACAAACCTGACACTTAATATTCATGCACCTTCTAGTTCAAGACTTCCATCAGAACTACACCAATTGCTACTTCAGTTTATCAATCAACCATTTATCTAACCAAAAATGAACTCACTGTCCATTGCCAACCCTTCATTTCATACCCATTTGTAATACTCTTCCCCCTTTGCTAATACTCCTCCATGTGTAGGAGGGACTCGAAGCTTTCCCAACTTTTTCGACCCCTTTTAAGGTATTTGTTGTTCAAAACCTGAGCCCACAGCTTTTGCTCCTCCATAAAGTGCCATTCCAACTTAGTTAATAAAGATACGTTGACATGCTTCACCTAAACCCCCTACTGGCTCGGGTTGGCATACCGTTTCCCAGCCAATTAGATGCATCTTCTTTCTTTCCTCAATGCTACACCACACATTTGAAGCACTGATTAATGGCTACACATATTGCTCTTGGTAGGTTGGTTGTTTGAACATGTGGGATTACTAAAGAAGAGTGCATTGAAATACTCACATGCACAGTTTTAAAAATGTCATTGTTGATGCATAAAGGTGTATACAGTTTTAAATGAAAAATATCTCAGAAGAAGCCCCCTAGGGTTTATGCTGCTTATAAATCCAAACTATGCAACAGGGCATGGATGTCACAATTCTACCATCTGAAGGGAATCAACATAACTCAGCAGAATAAGGGCCTGCTTGTTTTCATTTTCATTTTTTATTTTGAGTTTCATTATAGGAATATGGGAACTGTGATAATTACTGTTTGGAGTGATGCAATTTCAAGCAAGGACAAGTAAATAATTTTATTAAAAGATAGAAGTGCAACCATATTGGGTTAATTACACCAACACCCCTTCAACTATTAGAGAATATCACTTTACCCCACTCATGTATGAACTCGAACATTTTGACCCCTACAACTATGAAAATGTATCACTTTCACCCTCTTCAAACCACTTCCAAAAGGGGTGTATTTGTACGGGTTTCACAGTTGAGGGGGTCAAAATGTATGAATTCATAGATGAAAGGGTAAAGTGATAATCGCTAATAGTTGAGGGGTGTTGGTGTAATTAACTTATTTACCAAAAAGGTTTACCTACCTCCAATTGTTTCAATATTGATTCATCGGGGATGACGCACAATGTCAAATTGATAGAAGTAGAGAATTTCTCCAACAAAACATAGATAGTTTGAGGTCGGTCAGGAATTATAATCTTCATCTGCAAGATTTCAATTTTATTGCTTCAGTACTCACAAAATGTGGAGGATAAGACAGTCAATTAAAAGGATAAGGCCATCACCTCAAAATCATCTACTTCAATGTCAAAGTGATCACAGAGATCTCGGAGTTGGATGCCCATAGAAATATCACCGGTGCAAATAGAACTAGTAAAGTTCCTCTGGACATATGATTGGTCTTCAATACCTGAAGCTGAAGAACCAAACTCATGTTTGGACACAAAGAAAAGAGCTCCCATTTCAAGTACCTGATCGATATGATAATTCAAAATAAGAAAGGCATAGTACAAAAACATGTGGAGCCCAACATCAAGATTTCAGTATTAGATTGATGACCACATATCTAAGTTGCAATGTCAAACAGAAAAATAGAGGGTAGCATCATTCACCAAGAGAAAGAAAGAAAACAAGAAGTTGTTGGTTCTTTGCTTCTACTACATTTCTATTCTTTATATTTATTCTTCAATTTTTCCCTTCAACTGGCCCAAGTGTTTGGGTTTATCTTCTTTTTCCAAGTAATGCTTGGGTAAATCAGAACCTTCTGTGTTTCACTTCATCCAGGGCAACACCATTCTGAACCATCACGTATTTTCTAACTGCCACAAACACATACTTTTTTTCCATTTTACTTTGCAACAATTTTACCTAAACGATATCAGTTTCTCACATTGGTACGTACACATCCAATTTTTTTTTTATTATTTTTTTTGATAAATATTGGTACGTATAGATCTAATTAGTTACAAATTCTCTTCTTCATTGATCAATGGTTGTTACTAAATCATTTTACGAATCAATACTACCTAATCAACATGTTTATCTAAACATCCTCATTTCAATTATACATTCTTTTGGATGCATATTTCTTGGCTACCCAAGCTTACCAAAGAATCATGTATTAAGGCAGATTTTGCGAAAGCTTATGACAAAGTGGAATGGGGCTCTTTTGTAATTCTTAATGCAAAAGAAAGGTTTTAGGGTTAGATGCAGAAAGAGGATCCAGGTTAATTTTTTATTATGAACTCATTGATAATCCAAATGTCCCTATTTTTAAACTTCGTGATCTCATTTGGAATGCATGTGCACTCCTTAAAGTGCTTATATGGTCTTTGTCACACTGGAAATCAATAGGGATTGAAGAATCACCTCAAAACTTCTTAATTGTAGATTGAAGAATTGAAAAAAACAAGAAGGATCTTTCAGAACAACACTTCAATCCAGAAGACATTTGTCATTTGCCACCAAGTTGTATACTTGTAGTATGTGCTCTCCCATAAAGGCACACCTTATCTCAAGTTCTCTTTGCGAAAAATTTGAAATAGGAACGCACCTTCTTTATCCATTGGATTATTTGTTTATTTGACTTACACTAGTTTGACAATGCTATACATAACTGGATGATACATTTGTCATGCTCTTCCATGAGTACTCACCCAATTGATCTCTTTGAAGGAAACACAGACAGACGGAAACTTAATTTGTCGAATAAATTGCTCATAATTAGGGGTCCAAAGCATGCACTTGAAAATATACATACCAAGAGTGAAATATATTTGACTTGTCTATAAATTAGCATAGTGCAAAACCGAAAGTGTAACAGGTGGAACAAAACAGCACTACAAATAAAGACGTATGATGGCTTGAGTCTGACATAAAACTGAGATAAATTCAAAAATAGAAAAATAAATAAATAAATAAAGGTCTAAAGCCATGCAATAAGATTCATACACAAAAATAAATAAATAAATAAATAAAATATTACCATCGCATATGGTTCTGAATTAGCATTTCTCCATGGGATATTTATTTTAACATTCACGAAATTAATATTCCAAATCCACCTCTTACGACTTGATAAAATATATCTGCCATAGATTAACAAATGGAGAACCACATAAGTAAATGTGGGGAGAGGGGAACTAATAAAAAGCAGCATGAAGAATGGCATGAATGAAATTGCTAACATGCAGTGCCAATTGCATCAAACAGATGTTTGAAATTCATAAATCAAAGCCAAACAACTCACTCAGTTTTTGACATTAATCGTGCTCGCACATCTTCAATCCCATTTAGAGACAACATGACCTGTAATGGGAGAAAAAGAGTGACTCCTACTATCAACCAAGCCTATTATTGCACTCCTATTGAACAAATTAAATTTTGATACGGGAAGACTTTGTCATTTTAATAGTTTTAGTGACACTTGGAAGTGACAAACCATGAAAAATTTTATATAAAAAAATTTTAAAAATTGGTTTTGAAAAATATTGTTGAATCACAAGAAGATAGGAGATATTCTACAGGCAAATTTTTCCATTAAGGAAACAACAAATATTAAATATTTAGTTATACACCAAATCCAAAACCTCAGCACAATTTAAAGGTCAGAAACAGGGTTGGCTATGAATATTTAGATGAACATGGATTGGTAATAGACTTTCATCATAAATTTCAGGGTCGAGAATTGCTGCATTAGTATGATTTTTAAAGAGTTGTTCAGAAAAAACAGAACATTAAATAAATAAGAGATGGTAAAAGAAACTACAGATTTTATCTTTCAAGCAAAGATTTTACATAATAGCCCAGTTTTAAAAATTAAAAAAAAAATGTTTCCCAGCCAAGTTTGTTGAACAACCATGTAGATTGTGCTCGTGAATATAATCACCTTTGCATTAAATCAAAGTAAGGCTTAAGAAATAAAGAAAAAGGTAAACATAATTTTCTAAAAGAAACAACTTAGACAAGATATTACACTAGAATATGGCTGAAATTGAAAAATAAAAAATAAATAACAATAACAGCAGACATGGACAAGCAAGGAAGGAGACAACAAAATGGACATAAGTTTGCAAACAAACACATTTTTTGTAACTTCTCAGCAGAACAATCCCTTTAATTAAGACAGTCAACATATCTTTAGAGAAGTCTAAAGATGTTCATAACTTTCAAACCAATTCCATTATGCTCTTTTTATCCATTACCCGCAATTCACCTTTTGTACACTTAAAAAGAGACGTAACCAAATCCATTAGGTCTGTCAAATGTGCTTGCCAGGTGTACATTCAAATTCATGTTTTTATATTGTACAACTATATAGGGGGGCTCTAGTTTAGTGGTTAAAAAAGCTCAGCCTACTAACTTTGAGGTTGTGGGTTCAAACTTCAGGGTAGTAACTTTCTGCAAATGATGCCTAAGGTTTAGTTTATACAGTTGTTAAAATCGTACCATTCATGATTCGATTCATATGATTTGATAAAAGTTTCAACAAAAACAATTTGAATCGTGCTGTTGAAACAGAAATTGAGTGAATCGTACGATTCACTGTGATTCAGTTCTATTTTTTTTGTTTGTTTACATAATGCATGAAATAGCGTCGTTTTTGCCAAGTTATGAAGATATATAGAAGATACTAATTAGTAATATTGATATATGTGATTTTATAATTATATACATAGATATAATTTAGTCATATTGATGATTTACTTTATTTCAAACATTGTATGCATTTGTATATGTATATAAATATATAGAATTATATATCATATTAAATAAAAATTAAAATGAATCTTATGATTCATGATTCACTATTTCAGTAAAATGATTCACGATTCGATTTCCAATTTGACAACAATGTTTGTACCCAATCAATTCCATCCCAAAAACCCATCTAATGGCAACTAATCTGGGCCTTTTCTTTTTTATATTGTACAACTGTCTAATAAGTCTAAATGTACACAGTGAAGGCCAAAAGGAATAGGTTCATGTCAAGCATTAATGAAGATGGCCATTTGTATCGAAGAGTCGTACAATACAGGGTAGCACCTCTGTAGAAGTATTTATGTTGTTTGTGGATCATTTATTTCTCCATTGCCCTTTTGCTTTGAATTTATGACACAAATTGTTCCTCATGAGAAATGTTATGTGGGTGGTATCAAAAGGGTGTGCGCATATGCCCCTAGTTGATTTTCGTGTATTTGGAGATCGGAGAGAGCCAAAATGTTATGGTCTTGTGTCGTCTTTGCAACTTTTGGGGTTCTATGGTTGGAAGGAAACGCGAGGCTGTTTGAAGATAAGTTTTGGGAAGTGGACTATTTGTGGGATAAAGTTTGCCACTTAGCATTCTACTTAGCATTCTTTTCGGCTTCGGGGAGTTCGCTCTTTAAAGGGGTTCCACTTTTTTTGTTAGCTAGAGATTGGTTGTCAATGTGTGATTAGTAGGTTTTGCTTGTGATAATATTGTCAGGATTCTGCACTTTGTATTTTCATTTTCATTTTCCTTTTGTATGAGGATGCCTCATCCACGTTCCCTTTTTTACTTATCAATTTTGTTGTCGATCAAAAAAAAGAAAACCTACTATCAAGCATACTACAAGTAAACAAGAAGCTGGACTCAAACTCTAAACCATAAATAAACCCCACTCAAGAATACAATTTGAAAGCCCAAAGACAGGTTGTAAATAGCCAACACCATAAAACCTGAAGGTTGAGTTTCAGCCACAAACTAGCTAATTAGCCACAAGTTCAGAGTTATTGCATTCATAGTGCATCATGGAACTAGGTAACTTTGATCTTATGTGGATCATTTGGTGAGACTAAGAGAAATAAAGAGACCTTTAAAGGAGTGTAGGCATCACTTGTTAAGCTTTGGAGCTTATTTTTGTCTACTTTGTATGTTGGTTCTCTAATGGGATTGACTATTGAGCCACCCTTGGATCAATTTTTGGTTTTTTTGGAGTCTTTTGATTAGTTGGGATTGAGATGTAAAGCTCGATGTTTTGTTTTCTAAGAGTTTCTGAGGATCCTTCCCTTTTTTATTTTGTGTGGGTGGCACCCCCTTGGTGCCTTTATGATGCAAAAGTGATTGACAGTAAGTTCATAGAGCAGTTTAACTGTTTGATCGCAAAAACAATAATTTTGCTGATTTTTCAAGGTTGTCATATTAGGCCCAAACACCCATATTTGATCTGAAATGACCCAACAAATACAAGTCACCGCTACACGATGACTCATGCTAGATTTTGTGCGAATTCCATTCTTTAGGGCTCAAATTTAGATAATTTAATATTTTTGAAAAGATTTGAATGCGTAATATCAGGGTCTAGAGAAATCCATTTTGAATCACATTTTTTATCAAAAGATTCCTATTTATGCTAGATTTCAGATTTGAGCTCAACTCAAATCTGCTATTTTGAGTTTTTTCTTACTTTATGTAATTTCGGTTTGATTTACCGAACGAATTGTGGCTTGGTTAGCAGGCAATGTTTACTATAAATTAAGTTGTAAGCCTTTGAGGCTATGCAACAATTGTTTGAGTAATAAATTCAGAGAAAATTCTATCCTTTCTATATTGTTCTTGCTTTCCTTATGTTTACGATCATTCCATAAGCCTCCCTACATTTTTTTTTTTTTGGTATTAGCAGCAAAAAAAGGATTTTATTAAAGAAGAGAAACGAGAAAAAGAAATACAAAGGAGGACAAGAAGTCCTCAAAAGTGAAAATAAAAAAATCGAAAAGTCGCACACAGACTTCCAATCACTAAAAATCAAAAAAAGCGGGATTCCCCTAAACGGGAGAGCAACTGAAGCCCAAAAAGATGCCAAAAATCTGATTTTCTCCCACATCGAAAAGATGTCAATACTTTTATCCTCAAAGATCCTCGCATACCTCTCCAACCAAATAACCCAGAATAGAGCAAAAACTGCACAAAGCCCCAACATCTTTGCTTTTTTGTTAAAGCCCAAAAAATCGAAAATCAATAGATAACATTGAACTACATGATTCAAGAGCCACCCAAGCAATGCCACCCCATGCAAAAAGCTGCTGCCACAAACATCTTGCACTGGACAGTGCAAAAAAAAATGGAGTAGTCTCCCCTCTACCTTACACATACTGCACCATTGAGGAGAAAGATGACAATTAGACCTCCTCTTTTGAAGGATATCATTGGTCAAAACGCTTCCATGAATCAAAGACCATATAAAAAAATTCACTTTGAGAGGCGCAAAAGACTTCCAGATTCTTTCATGGAGAGAGAAAAAAAAGGAATATTTGGCTTCTCAATGATTTTTTCGAAAAAGGATTTGCAAGATATACACTGGAAGTATGCAAGAGCCAAACCAATTTATCACTCAAGGAAGAATCCAAGGACACCTGATCAATGCGAGAGAACAAGGAGACTAAATCACCAGCCTCTATATCAGTGAGATTTCTAGCGAAACTAAGATTATTTAAAAAACAGTGGAGCACGGACTCCACAAAGTTCCCCTTGAGAAGTAAATCTACTACTTTTACATGTACATAAATATTAACATTACAATAGCTTATGAGAACTACAAGAAATATGAAAAGATGAAAGAATTTGATTTCTGACACTTAGACGCTTATCTAGATTGGACTACTAGAATTCTTCGAACAAAATTTTTTTTTTTTTTTTTTTTTTTTGATCAGCAACAAACAAAGATTTATTAAGGCTCAAGGCCAAGAAAAAAAAAAGAGGATAAGATATCCTCTTACAGCAGAAATGGAAAAATCAAAAATAGAAAAAGAAAATACAAAAAAAACAAAAATACCAAAACTCAAAAAACTTCTACATAGAACAAACTGACACCCAATCCGAAGCAATCAAAAAAAGCGAAATCCCCCGGAATACTGAGCTCGCCGAGGCCCAAAAAGACGCCAAGTATCTCACCCTATCCCATAAGCAATCTATATCCCGGGCCACTCCTTCGAAAATCCGAGCATTTCTTTCCAACCAAACAACCCAAAAAATTGCAAAGACTACACCACTCCACAGTACTTTAGCTCTCTTTGATCTTCCAAAAACTTGAAAATCAAATAATAACATTTGAACACATCCTTATGGGGCCACCCACATCAAACTACCCAAACCAAACACCCTAAGCCATAAACACCTAGCCACCGAGCAATGCAAAAAGAGATGATCCAAAGATTCTCCACTTCTACAACACATGATGCATCATTGAGGAATAAGATACCGCAAAGGTCTCCTCTTTTGCAATGAATCATTGGTCAGAGTGCCCCCATGAACCAAAATCCACATGAACACTTTCACCTTGAGAGGGGCACACGCCTTCCAAATCTTGTTATGAAATAGAAACTGAGGGACATGAGAATTATCAATAATTTTATCAAGAAACGACTTACAAGTGAAAGACTCCGACGAATGAATATTCCAAACCAACCTATCCTTTAACATTGGAGGCAAAGAAACATTTTCTAGTCTTGACAAAAGAGAAATCAATTCCGGAACTTCCTTGTCATGAAAATTCCGACGGAAATTAAAATTCCAAGATAAAGGAACCACCAAAGAATCCACCACAGACACAACAGAACAATTATGAGATTGAGAAACACCATACAGAAGTGGATATGACTCAGCCAAGGACATCGAACCCACCCAAACATCCTTTCAAAATTTGACCATTTCTCCATTACCCACCCTCATAGAAATGAATCGGGACCAAACTAGATAAATCTGAGAAATGGACTTCCAAGGAGAACGACCGCTACCCCTCAAGACCACCTGAGAGTCCCTACCATTAACCTGAATCCCATATTTACTTTTAATAACCGCATGCCATAATGAACCACACTCATTGGGAAATCGCCATAACCACTTACCCAACATAGCCATGTTTCTAGCTACTATATTACCAATGGCCAAACCCCCTTTCTCCTTAGATAAAGACACCGTTTCCCAATTCACCAAATGATCCCTCATTCCCTCATCTTTCCCTTCCCATATAAAATCCCTCATTAATTTCTCAATAGATTTTGCTACCTTGACTGGAACCTTAAACACAGACATGAGGAATTCCACTTAGCAACGTCTTAACCAGAGTGTACCTACCCCCCCGGGATAGTAAAGCCCTACTCTATCCTTCTAACCTTTTGCCTATCTTTTCCACAACCGAATTGCAAAACACTTCACCCCTTGGGTTACCTCTCAGCGAAAGCCCCAAATACTTCATCAGAAATGTCTCTATACCACACCCAAGTAACTCGGCCACTCTCTGAATCAAATTTGGGGAGATAAGAGGGGGGATTATTTACTGTGCGGATTGTAGTCTGCACAGTAAATCTAATCCAATGTTTGTTTTGTTTTTAGTCCGCCGGATATGGAGTCCAGTCGGACTCATTATCCCCCATATGGGGGATTATACTATCCTGGGGAGGGGGGGGTGTGGGACAATTTTGGGGGGATTATTTACTGTTGGGATTAGGTAGTAAAATGACCATTTTGACCCTCTACTATTTAATTATGTATTATATTTAATAAAATTCAATAAAATTTAAATGTCTCAATTTAAAAATAAAATAATTTTATTTAACTTTTTATTGATGTTTTATTTATTTTCTTTAAATAATTTTTTATAGATATTTTATTGATGTTTTATTTTAAAATTTTGTTTATATTTTATTTAATTTCATTATTTAAATGTTAATAGATGTTTTATTTAATTTCATTGTTTAATTATTATTATTTTTAAAAACAAATTTATTTAAAATTTTAATTAAAAAAATAATATAAATTTTTATTGATATTTTATTTATTTATTTATTTAATTTTAAAAAAATAAATTTATTTAATTGTGTAAAAAATAAAATAAAATAAATTTTTATTTAATCTAGCTAAAAATAATTAAAATATTAAAGATATTTTTAATATTACTATTACTTAATAAACAATTGAAAAATGATAAAATAGTCTGTTGTTCATTTTTCCTATCCAGTCCGTCCAACCAAACGTTGGATTCACTAAAAATAGTCATTTCCAGACATCTAATCTCATGAAAAAACAAACACAGGATACATATCCAATCCAACCAAACAGTCCGGGAAATTCACAGTCCCAAGACTCAAGTCCGATGGATTCTAATCCCCCCTTATCCAGTCCGTCCAATCAAACACTATATGTGTTGGCAACTCTTCATAGTCCAAGATTCTTCTGTTCAAGATGAGACAGCCTTTGTACCTATCCAATTGGCTGCATGTGTTATGATACAGGTGATCATATCAAAAGTTTTAAATGCTGAGGACCTGATCATTGTTATAGTAATATGCCTAAACAATTCTTTCACAAATACAAAATGCAAATGATAAGGATCCCTTTAGATAGAAACCTAAAGATGAATTTTTCTTTTGAACAATACCACAGAATTTGGTCCTGTTAAAGGTAAGCAGTATAGCACACAGCACAACTAATAAATACAGAAGCAAGATCAAAAACTAAAAAAAATGCCCAACAAATGAAACTGGCATGTAAAGGAGGATACATAAATTCCTAATGGCAGCAAGCCATTGAAGACAAAATTACTCAAATTAATGAATCTTTTTGTTTTTTTTTGTTTTTTTTTTTCCATTTTCTTTTTTCTTCTCTCTTATTTGACTGGAAAACCACAAAAAGTAATGAATCGCAATGGGGGGGAAATGCCCAAAAAACAAAATGCAATATAATAGGGACAAATAAGAATAATTCATGTCAACATGTTAACATTACCCTTTCATGTTGAAATTTGAAGGTTTCCAACACATTATAGAACTCCATGACATTCAGAAGAAACTCTGAATCATATGTAACTTCAAGTGGCTGAAGCATGACCTGAATGGAAAAGTTAGTACAGGAATCCCAATGAAGAAAATTCCAGACACAAAAAACAAGAAGCAGATTGTTAATTAACACCAAGATCCGCTAACAACTCACAAACTGCAGAAGAAGCTTAATCACAAGGGATAAGAAGTACCTTCACCAATAAATTTATATCTTGGTTTGCTGATGAAGTATCAACTTGGATACTTACAGAAGTTTTCTCAGTTTCAAGTAGATCTTTCTCAAAAACAGCCTGCAAACAAACAATGCCAATCATTGATAATGTCTCTATTGAACTGATTTGACGATATAAATAAAAACAAATAAAAAGAAAATTATCTGCAGAGACATTCAACTAATTCAGTAACAAGCATCATAATGTGGACAAAGCCCTATTATCATTACTTTTCAGATAAACAAGGAATATCAAGTGTAGTATGCCAATCATATAGGACACAGATTAAAAAAAAATGTCAAAAACCATCCAAATCCTTGAAGTTTTTTTTTTTTTTTTTTTGGATAAATAATCAAACTTTATTAGAAAAGCATCAAGATGATGCAAAGAATACAAAAAGATAAACAACCCACATCGGGCCAAACAACCTAACTAATCAAGTCCTCCACAAAATCTACAAAAGCCAAGACATTGGGATCAACTGAACCCGTAACCCAACTATGCAAGACCAACAAGAGACTACTCTCTAACCACAAAACTGAATGACACACATCTTGGAAAACACGCCTATTACATTCCAACCAAACCAACCACAACAAACAATGAGAAGCAAGAATCCAAACCTTCTGACGCCTCCTCCCCACCCTAGCCCCACCCCAACTTTGAACCACATCCAACACAAAACCCAGTTGCACCCAAGCCAAAGCAACAACCGAGCTCTAGCTGAACCTGGCCCATCAAGAACGCATAGAAATACAATCCCATCCCATTCTGCCTCAAGCCTTTGGTGTGCAGATCAATTAACTGTCCTATCAACCTACTTAAAAATAAATAAAATCCTAGCTACACTTCTCCTAATAGATGCTTCAGATGCAAATGGTCCAATGATTGTGATTCTAAAGTCATGGGTGCTCAAGGAGTGAGATAAATAGCATACTTCTTTTGCCAGAACAAAGCCAGTGAGTGTTGGAAAAAATATTTAAGATGCAAAAAATAGTGAAGGGTTACAAGATTTGATTTGGTATTTTTCATAGATATTTGTAAGGTATTTTCCTTACTAGTTTCACTAATTTTCTGTATTTTATTTTATGCCCTATTTCCTTAAAAATATGTTTGTTGTGTTCAATATGATTTTTGAAATACTTGGTAATTTTGCCACTTAAGGTTAAAATGGTAATTTGAAACAAGGGTGATTTGGTAATTTGACTTTCAGGGACAAATTTATCTTTTTAGCCCTTGGGGAATATGGTAAATTTGCTAGTAAGGAGCATCTTGTGAAAGGGGCATTATGGTACTTTTGACCTAAAGAGTAAATTGGTAAAATTGTTCGAGTGTTGGAAGTCTGACCAGGTGTAGAGATTTGATATAAATAAGTGTCTGGAAATAATTAAGTATTGGAATATAATGAGATTTGAATTTGGGCTTTGGGTCCAGTATCATTTGAGATATACTGGATTTTGAGTCCCGTACAGGCCAGTAGGCCATATTTTCAGCCTGGTACACTTGAAGTGGCAGCAAGTCTGGTATTGGGGACTAGTAACCCCCGTTAAATAGGGTGGATGAGTCAGCTTTGCTGCCATTGCTTCACTAACGCTCGGCTACGTCTCGAACGGGAACTGGATAGCATATGTAAGACTGCATCTATATATTGATGTTCAAATATCGCTTTTATTATTATATTATTGTTGCACTGCTTTGCATGTTGTGTAGCAAATTATAGACTATACTTTTCAGAATTTGGACTTGCTTAAATTAATTAAGTAAAAATTGTGATGAGATCGGACTAATAAGGAAAATCAGTAATGTGAACAGTTTGACATGCTAAGTATATTTTGGGCATGCCTTGTATATTTATATACCTTAGTTGTAGTGATTATGGTAAACTTGTTGGTTGCTCACCGCATACATGACAGGTACGGATGGGAGGCCCAAGCATTAGACAGGTTAATCAGGGCTATGTCCTCTTTATGATGTATTTGTAGCATTAATCTTTGGTCTGTAATCTTAAATTTTTGGAATCTTTCATTTTATTTGGGGACGATTGTATGTTAAAGTGTGGTTGTGCGAAGCATTAAGTGAACTTATCATTGTTAAACAATTAAATCGGGCAATATTAATTAAACTTATGATTTCTTGAAGATAAGATAAAAATGACTCTTTTTGTCAATAATCAAATTATATTGCAAAATCAAATAAGTTAGTCAAATATAACAAAGCAGCTACTTCAGTCTTGTAGACCCTTTATTCGGAATTAAAAACTCTGGCAAACCGACCCTCTTTTACATGAATAAAGGACTTTGGATACTTTTACGTAAATTTAAACCACTTAAATGTGAGTAAACATGCTTTTGAGGTAGCTGAACTTCTGTCAAATTAAAGGAATGAAGATGGAAATTGTTTTGGAAATGATATTAAATTGTTTAATGAGATAAAAAAAAATAAAAAAAATAAAAAAATAAAAAAAGAAGAGAGGAGGATTTTCGTACAATAGTCACACTTAGGTTAATTAATTTTCGCTTAATTAATCTTTTAAAACCGGGGTGTGACAATTTCAAACTAAAAACATGGCCTTATGCCAGCTGCCAGTTAAGGAGTTGAACCAGCATGAAGTTTTCAAGTAAATATCAAGTCAAGCAACAAGGTTTCTTGCAGGATAGTATCCATGTAGAAGAGATTACATACATCTATAACTTGTCATGGAATACAAGAAATGATTATATATATATATATGTGGATGGCTTATGAAAATACAAACCTTTCCCACAAGCAAAATGGCTTGCTTGTTACACGGATTAATCATCCTTCCACTGTTGACTAAGGCCGTAATGACTGCAGATTCCTCCCAAAGCTTACACTCAATAAACATCCCATCAAAAATTAACTCAGCAATTGCTCGGGCACACTTCCTAAACAATTAATAAAGCAATCCTTGATTAATATTGAACTAAGAAGCAAGAATATTCAAGAAAGCAAGAAAAATATAAGTATTTCTTTATTCAGTTTTCAGTCAAACAAAACAATAGACATGACACCATAAATGAGAAATAATGTCTGTTTCAGAACACAATAACTTGGGATAGCGGCATAAATGATACGCATGAAAAGCTACGGAAAGACTAGTGTAAGCACATCTGTTTTACACATAGATTAAAAGTAGAATGTTGAAAATTATGACTAATATAAAGGAAGCAAAAAACAGAATAGCGAAAATATGGTCACTATCACAAGTCAAAAGGTATATATAACAGCTGTGTTCTTTAAAGAGGACAAGCAAGTGAGCAGGCAGACAGTATCAAGAAGTGGAATTCCACGCAGTACTTAACCCAGAAGTGACAAAAAATAGGCATCTATACTGAAGAAAAGTATAGAATGCATCCCAAATCTTGACATTAAACTGACTAATATGATTGTTAAACAATGCCAAAGAAACTATATTAGAAAAGGTTCAGACAAATTAAAAAGTTTGGAATTCTGATGAGAATTTGGAAATTTGTAAAATCTGGATTTTGATTGGACATTTAAATTCACTATATGTTTGTGAGTTTAAAATAATGCCCATCTGTAAAATAGTACAGTGATTGCAACATAAAATATCCCATATAATTTTACTTTAACCTTGTACAATGGTAACACTAAAAAATTTTGATTTTGATAGTTTTAGTCATCTAAAGGATAAATCATTGACTATATGAAAATAATTTTTATTTTTTGATAACTAATTAGAAACAACAACTTAACTCAACTCAACACACCTTAATCCCAATAACATAGAATTGGCCACATTAATCCTTCTCCACTCTACACCAAGGGTAAAGATTGACATACATGCATACTATTTGAAAATTGATGTAAAAATTTTACACCATATTATGATAAAATTATTGTAGCCAATATCATCCATAGCATAATGCCATTTATACGATTGAAGTATCACTCAGACAATAAGTGTTACACTGGTAGTTCCCAGTGGTTGTATCTGCCAACATATTGCCTCTATTATCTTATCTTTGTTTTATGATACAAAGTTGGGGGACAAAAACTATAATACAAAAAGAAGAGAACAAAAAGATACCAACACAAAAAGAAATAAAATACCACTATGTACCAAGTAAATAAATTTCAATTTGCTATGGTGTTTTGACACACAATTAAGACGTTCAATAAATATTTTGTGGTGCAGTGGTAAAACCAAATGTGTAGAATAACCAAACCAAGCCTTAAGTCCCATCAAATGTGGTCGGCTGCATAAATCCTTTTTCTCCACTCGACTCTATCCAAGGCCATTATTAAGAAAATTCATATCTCTATTTAATACACTAGTCCACGTCAATCTAGGTCTACCCTTTTCCCTAACACTACCATCTACTATCACTGTATCGCAACTCTTCACTACTGTCTCTGTTGGTCTTCGTTGTATATGACCAAACCATCTCAATTTATTCTCTCGCAACTTGATCTTTTATCATTACTGCTCTTTCCCATTCTCGAATACACTCATTCCTAACTCTATTTTTTCTAATCTTGCCACACATCCACCTTAGCATCCTCATCTCAGCAATACTCATCTTATCTACATGTTGCTTCTTAGTTATCAAACATTCCGTCCTATACAACATCGTTGATTTAATAGCCATTCTATAAAACTTCCCTTTTAGTCTAATGGATACTCGTTTATCGCACAATACTCCAGATGCACTCCTCCACTTAAGCCACTCCGCATTAATTCTGTGGACCACATCCGCTCCAATCTCCTCAGTCGTTGAGATAATCAATCTTAAATAACAAACATGTCCACTCTTAGACAGTTATTGGTTCTCAATCTTCACTTCTCATCTGCTTCCATTGTAACTATTACTAAAATTACACTCCATATACTCTATCTTAATTCTGCTTATCCTAAATCCTTTAAATTTAAGTGCTTTTCTCCAAATCTCTAATTTAGTGTTAACTCCTCTAGTCTCATCCACTAACACGATATCATCTGCAAAAAGCATACACCATAGCACATCATCCTGAATATTGCACGTCAACTTATCCATAACTAAAGCGAAAAGATAAGGACTTAAGATTGATCCTAACACTTCTGTTATATCTCGCAATCGACGTTCCATCACTCTCTTCCACAATTTCATTGTGTAACACATTAACTTGATTCCTCTATAGTTGTTTCAATTCTAGACATTTCCTTTATTCTTATATATTGGCACTAAAATACTCTTCTTTTACTTCTCTGGCATTTTCCTAGTCAATAAAATCTTTCTAAATAACCTAGTCAACCAAACAACCCACTTCTTACCCAAGCATTTCCTGAGCTTTCTCACCCATCTACCTAATGTCTTGTACGCAAACTATACTAACTCTCCTCCTAATCATGACATCTACTAATTCCATAATCTTACCAGTTAAAGTTCCTATATTCCATATGGCTACCCTAAACCTATAATCTTGGACTAGCTTCTTTATCTGTGCTCGTCCAGAATACCAAAAAAAATAAATAAACAATGAAAAATAAAGGATACCGGTTTTAAGCTATATTATAGTGGCAAGGATAGACACAAGAATAGGGTAGGAATAGTTACCAAGGGACTTGTAGAAAATGTAGTTGCGATCATTAGAAAAGATGATAGAATTATGTAAGTTAAACTAGTTATTAGAGAGAATATAGTGAACGTTTTTAGTGTATATGCTCCCCAAGTAGGATTAGATGATCGGTCTAAGAGAGTTTTTTGGGACCAAATGGATAAGGTATTACAGGAGATACCCGTAGAAGAAAACTTAGTTATAGATGGTAATTTCAATGGCCATGTAAGAGCAGATAAACTAGGTTATGAGAGAGTACATGGTGGGTATAGTTTTGATGATAGAAATGAGGCTAGGGAGAGTATTTTAGATTTTGCGTTGGTTTCTGGCCTAGTGATGGCCAATACTATATATAAGAAGAGAGAGAAACATTTGATAACCTTCAAGAGTGGGTCAATTAGGAGCCAAATAGATTACTTTCTAGTAAGAAAAGGGGACCGTCTAAAATGCAGCGACTGTAAGGTGATTCCTGGAGAAAGTTTGACGTCTCAACATAAGATTTTGGTACAAGATTTATGCTTTAAAGGGCAATACCAAGCTCGGATAGATAATGGGCGTCGCAGGACTAGATAGTGGGACTTAAAAAGGGATAAACTAGACACATTTAAGAATAGAATGGATAAAGAAGGTACTTGGGACATAGAAGATTATACTAACACTATGTGGAACTTGATGGCCAATTGTATGAAGAGAATCTCAAGGGAAGTTCTTAGAGAATCAAAAGAAAAAGGACCCAACTTTAGGGAAACTTAGTGGTGGAGGGAGGAGGTCCAAGTGGTAATAAAGACGAAAAAAGAGAGTTTTAAAAAGTGACAGAATGATAGAACTGAAGAAAACCTTAAGCACTATAGATTAGCCAATAAGGAGGTCAAAAAAAGTAGTAAGAGAGACTAAGTTGAAAGCCTATGATAACCTATACACTAGACTAGATAGTAAGGAGGAGGAGAAGAGGATATACAAACTTGCCAAAATAAGAGAGAGGAAAATAAGAGATTTTAATCAAGTTAGACTCTAAGGTGTTGGTGAAAGATGAAGAGATTAAAGAGAGGTGAAAAAACTATTTTGAGAAGTTAAATGAAGAACATGGAGGTAGGTCAAAAAAGGAGAAAGTAGGCAGTAATAAGGAAAACTAGGACTATAGGTTCTATCGTAGGATTAGGGACTTTGCAGTACAGTTTGCACTTAAAAAAATGAAATTGCATAAGGCTTTAGGGAAAAAAAAATAATAACAAAATGCTTGACTACCTCTAAACAAAACATGGAGCAACAAAACTATAAATAAACAGTGGAAAGAAGTGGAAGTAATTGCAAAAACATGGAAGTGCAAGTGGAGTCTACACTCTGGTGCAAGTAAGGCCATAGTTTTCACTTACACCGTAGCATGGGACTACTTCCACCTCCATATTTTTTAAACTATTGTCACTTCTTCTCACTTATTTGCAATTTCCCCAACAAAAAACAGAGTTAGTTTTACTGGATCACTAGAGGGATTTGAGAGGAAGAAACAAATATTGCTGATGTATTATCTATCATAACCATCTCATGCCACTTTTCCTTAGGTTCCACCAAAGATCTTTTGGCATCATCATTTAATTATGTCTTTGATAACTTCAAGCAGACCCATTTGATTTGTTGCCACTTCTATTAATAAGAAAAAGCAATGAATGTGCTAAATATTATAGTATTTATAGGTACTATAACTGTTAATTTATTCATATACTAAAGAGATAGGAACAGATACATGTTCCACAGTGTTGCAGAGACTTGATGAATGTGAAACTTGATTTCAGAGAAAAAGATAATATCATCCGCAGCAGAAGTCCCATCAGGCGAAGGTGCAGGCTGGAACTCTGTTGCTTCATAAATATCCTGTATCAGGAAAAGGTTTAATAACTTTTTTGAGAAGAAGAAAAGTAAGTAGCAACTAAATGTAACACATATACCTTTATAACTTCATCTGAAACAACACCAGAAAATTGGCTTGAATCGTCTGTTCCTCCAGCACCAAGCATGCCACGGGACAGCCAATTCAACCATCCTCGAGCTCTGCTAGATGAACGCTCATCATTATGTGAAGCACCACTCACTTCCAAGCTGGAGTTTGAATTCAATAGGAACTCCTGCAATCACATTAACATAGAAAGAAACAAAATAGTTGAATATTAGTTTTCAATTATAGTTAGCAACATAAGTATATTGGCAATATCAAGAAAATGGAAGTTTGAGAAAGTTCAAGGTGCACAATGTATGACAAGATGATGAAGCTATATGATTGTCACAATGTTAACTACAGAAAGCTAACTGCATATAATTATAAAATCATATATTGATGAACCTTCCTATGGTTGAGCATCATACATACCTGTAGTTCAGTCTCAGCAGTAGACCTATAATTTAATATATCCTCTATATCATATTCCTTCTCCATTTGCTCCAACTCTCGAAGAATATCATTGTCAATAAGCTGATGATAACAATAACGGAAAAGGATCAAATCAATAAATGTTCAGCAAGTAACGAACTTCCAATTTGCACGACAATGTGGTACCCAATAAAAGAAATAATTGTACATTCAAGAGCCAGAAAAAATTAACAGCTTGTGTAATCCAAATAGAGAGCCACCCATCAGACAAAGTGAAAGCAAATCGAGAGCCAAAAGTGATTGAAGATATCTCATGGTATAAATAATTAAGGTAAACTGTATAGTTTGGTACAGGCAGGAAATTTCACAAAACCTGCACGTTGCTTTAGAAAAAGCCAATACCCACTAAATCTCAAGCATTAATCAGCAAGGATAAAACAAAAAATTTCAATCAGGGAAGGTGGAATGAATCAGCACCCAGAAACGTGGTATGAATTAACCCATCCAAGCCTTACACTTGATTTTCAAGGGGACAATCGGTTATCCAATGCACGAAGAAGTGTGATAGAAAATAATGAAACCCAAAACTCCTTTTTCCACTAAATCATATAGAGTAATTAAAGTTAGACTGACCCACCCCAAAGCAAAACGTATTGAGTTAAAGATATTACTTCATTTCAAAGAAACTAGAAGTTGAAACATCCTTGATCATAAAAACTATAAAAAAAAATAAAAAATAAAAATATCACAAGCTGAATTGCACTTCAAAATCTGCAAAACTCCAAACTTTAATCAGAGGGGCTTAAACTTAGGTTCAAAAACTGCTAGGGCTTGTCATAAGCAGCCCAAAACACACTAGAGTGAGGGCTAGAGTAAAGCCTTTTTTGTGACCACAAAAAAAACCTTAATTACATTCCAAAATCCATATTTGAAACCAAATATATCAAACTTGAGCTAAGATTTCAAAGAACCTAACCCTATATCCTAATTACAGGTCTGAATTTGAAATAGAAATCTTTAAATTAGCAATAATGTAGGAGTCTTGCAACCAGCCTTAGTACTCATTTTAAATTATTATTAAACAAGCAACCATGAAAATAAAACCTGATAGTTCAGAATAGAAACCAAAACATTCTTCAACAGAAAATGTTACAGCATCAAACATAGAACGGGACTGCCGCAGCATTTATACAGAAAGTACATCACCTGTTCTTCCCGAAGACACTTTAGTTTGGTCTTGTACAAGTTCACATACTTGCGGCGATGGTCTCTGTCATAGATAACTCATAAAGTTAAGACAAGTGGCACAACTTTGGAAAAAATTCAAAAAACACTACGCAAGGTCTTATCTGCCATATGCCTCTCTCAATGAAAACAGTTTACAAAAGAGCAATTGATCCAACAACAGCAAACTTGCTAAACCTGTGCAGGGTAAGCTCTGATTCTATGTTATATTCATTACTTCATCTTTTCAATATACAGAACATGGTATGACAGCTGATCACTCTCTCTCTCCAATATATAGACATATATATATAGTGTCTTAAGGAGTGATATTACCCTAACAGACAGTACGCACAAGTATGATAAAACATGTCTTAAGGAGTGATATTACCCTAACTACAGTTTTGAAATCAGAGAAAGTGCTTGAATTAGTTTGAATGGCCAGAAATATCTCAATGACTAAAGAGTCTGCGACATCAAAGTGCTTCATTTTTTTTCTCTTTCCAATGGTTGGTGAATTTATCAGTTTGCTTTCCCACTTTCTTGGCGTGATTTGTGTCGGTAACCTATTTGGTATAATTTCATTTTTCTTCCATTTCTAGTTTTCATATTTTCAAGTTGTACAATATGGAAACAAAGGAAACTTTGAAATGAAAACTATTTTTACATTTTTCCAGAGTTTCAAATAAGTTGGATGAACGAGTGAAAATGAGCTTTTTAAGGAATTTTTTACAAGAACTTTTCTTTTAACACTCCCACCAGTATGCTGCATCATTTTATCGCATTAGAGAACATATAATAGTTTTGAAAAATATTCTAAACAGGCAATAAAGGTCCCAACAAATCAATTGAGTTTCAGTTTGTCGCTGGCAATTTCCCAACATGTTTTTGGGTGATATATTATGCTTCTTCATTAATTTTTTGAACGTAACAACATGTTCCTCGACTTTATAGTCATCCAGCCTGCTAACAGGAGAGCAAATTTGTTCACCCGAGGTGAACAAAACGCAGTCTCCTATTGGTGGGAGAGTATGGTGGTCCCACTTTTAAACCAATGAGAATTTACATTCCGCTAACAGTTGACTCAAGCAAACTACATTTATACCATTCTGGCAGATTTCTTCCAATCTCTATGGTTTATAACCACACAAAACCATAGAAAGATATTTCCTACTTGTGCAATATAGGAAAGTATTTTAAGAAAATGTACAAAAGCAATTAACAACATAAAATTTAAAATATAGAACAAACATGATTGTACTCACATTGGCAAAATATGCACAAAGTGGCTGCCCTCAGGATGAAAGAGAATAAGTATGGAAATAATTTAGCGTAGATGCCATCAAAAGTTTGGTTTCATGAACTAGAAAAAAGACTACACATACTGGAGCTGGGAAAGGACCAAAAAGAAATGATGGCTTGTTGACATTCAAGAATATCTTCAAATATATTTTTATTAGGAAACAATAAACTTACATTCGTTCTCCAAGGTATTTCCATGATGTTCTCTTCAACTTTTTGCGAACATCAGATAGAACAGATTGTTGAGCATAGTGCCACCACGCTTTTTGCCAACCCCTATGCTTACTTGATAAAGGATTACTCCAAGGTCGATATCTTCCATATCTATACATTCATGACAATACAATAGAGTGTCATCTAAGATTTCAGAAGTACTGATGCTCATGAATCAGAACTTACTGATTCTCTCAGCCAAATATAAACAGAAAATACAAATTGAAGACAACAGTAAGTATTAAACACACAAAAATAAAATATAAAAGAGCTGTGGAGAGAAAACTATAATGTCAACTTGAACCCCCCCCTTCTAAATGAAAGTCGATAAGAAGATATACACTAAAAAACAACATCTTCATATGCCTTCACTAAGTGAACTCAATTCAACACCATGCAGATAACCTTAGGCAAGGAACAGGCGCTGCGTTTCCCTATTCAAGGCAAACATGATTCTCTCAACTCATCATTCCGGTAAAACATTGAACTGCATCCTGGCAAGACAACCATAGGTGCAAAACTAACAACTCCCATCATGTCCATACACTCTCACTGTAGTTTACACAAATCCCATTTTCCCAAGCCCAAGTTGTTAAAGATAACATATTGATGGCACCAAGTGGTAACACTCAATGACTCAATAAAGAAAGAAGTAATTAAAATAAGTCATAATAACTTCATATTAAACTTACTTTTCCCTCAATTGACATATGCATAAATAATCCCATAGTGTTAGGACTTGTTGAAATTGAACCTCATCCAAAGACAATACCTAAAAGAGTTGCATTGCATAAGAAAATAACATTAAGATGTCAATCAACAAACTTAAAAGAAAAGAAAAGTTCCTGAAAAAATGCCATCACAACACTAAACCAACCAATCCCGTTAGCTCAGCATTGATAGAATACTGTGGACAATCATTTTCATGCTTTCCTGATCTGCTCACCTACATGAACAAAAAAATTAATAATAATAATAAAAACTGGAAATAGTAGTTAACGTAAACCTCAAAATCAAGCAAAAGCCATCAAAATTATCAACACACTCATGTGTTGAGAACCTTTATACAAGAACAGAAAAACATGTATGCGGCATTACAACGCCAACTAGACAAATAAATAAAAAAATTAAAAACACAAAAAAGGGTAAATTGAGGATTGAGTTAGAAAAAGAAACAATATCAAAAGGTAAATTGAGGATTAATCTTGAGAAAATGAAATAATATCAGAACTTAGAAATTACCAAGAAGCACAGACACTTCTAAAAAGGTGGTGTATGTTGTGTCAAACATCATGCCAGGCACCAGCACAACAAAACACTCATTGGACACTTCCCAACCCTTATTGAAAACACATCCAAACATGCGCTACTATTTTATTTTATTTTTTCAAATCTAGACTCAAATACACTTTAGAAAATTGGGGAATGCATGTGTTTATCTCTTAGACTAAATGAAACGCATAACAAGTTGGAATAAAACAACTTGGAATCCAATGATATAAAAAAAACAACGTAAATTAATACGGATTCTCCTCCCTTAGAATTTGAAAATTATTATTTTAAAATTAAATATATGACATATAATAATTCCTTATATATAATAAATATATACAACTATATATTTTACATGTCATGTCGTACATATTTTGGCAATTTTCATGTGAGCGTCTGTTATGTAACATGTCTCTATCTGTGCATCTTAGGGAATTAAATTATCAATAAACAATTTCACAACACTAAATGCAAACCTTACATGTGTAAGGTTATTTCGAAAACTTGGGAACAGGAAAATTTATTGTGTAAGAGGTCAATAACTGTTATCAAACTTCCTTACCAATAGAGACATAGATAAATCAACTGGGGCCAATATATAGTCATATTTGTTGCCTTCCAACCTTGCATTTTCCAAAAGTTCGGAGTCCACAAAAATGTCTACTCTCATCAAATCAAGGGTTCCTTGGAAAGTGCTGCAATAAACTTCCAAACCTTGGATCTCCACAATTTTGTTTACTTGACCTCCTCTCACCTTCCCACTAGAAAACCTGACAGATTAAGCAAAAATAAAATAAAATAATGCCAAACTTATTTCTATCATGAGTAATTGTGAATTCACAATATGATAAAGAAGTACACATTATAAATTTGCAAATGCTTAAGATCAGCCAAATTTATTTTTGTTAAAGGCAAAATAAAACATGTTTTTTCACTCATTAATAGTTAGAGATGTATATTTCATTACCAAAGGAAGAAAAGGAAAGCCCTTCAAAGGGAACAAACAAACTACAATGGATTTAATGTAGTGGGGGTGGTGGGGGTTACAGTAATAGAGGCTCTGGAGATGGGAACAAAACATCTAAGCCGTGTTTCATTGGCCGGATTAAAGGTTAGGTTAGGATTGTTTGAAGATAGTCTTTGGTCAGCCTAAGTTGTTGCCGGCATAAAAGGAGAAGAGGTTTTTGGCGGCCTTACCCCCGAGTGGTGTTGTAAAAGGAAAGGTCAGAGTTGGGATTTAGGGAGCTAAGGATGAGGAGTGGTCTAAGTGGAAGAAGAAAAGTTTGCATGGAGTTTGTTAGCAGCTAGGGGTTTCTTTTGCAGGTGTTGAGTCGAAAGCCTTACAACTGATGGAGGATATTGACTCTAGGTGGAGACAAGATAACTCCAAGGGGTTGGCGTAGTGGGTGCAACTTGGGGCTTGGGGGTGTGCTCCTTTTAGGTCTCAGGTTCAACTCCCACCAGGTGCTATCAGCTTCTTAAGGCTACGCCGGCAGGCTCTGCTTGAGAGTTGCCCGATCCACGTGGAGGGGACGCTTTGCGTGGATCCTAGGATTAGTCGAGGTGCACGTAAGCTGGCCCGGACACCAGGTCATCAAAAAAAAAAGGGTGGAGACAAAATAGGGTCGTTCATGTGATGTACCCAATTCACTTGAAAAACCAACCAACCCAATCCACAACAATGTCAAATGGATGATTCTGACTCAATGATTGGTCAGCTACAAGTGCGTGCAATTTAATATCTTCAAGTTTCAGCCTGTTTTCAGGTATGAAATTAGTCCAACCACTTAACCGAAACCGAACAATTATTAATAAATTAACACACTTTACATATGCCATTTGTTTGATTGGCTCAAGTTGATTATACATTATCTCTAACCTACTATATTCTTTCTCCTCAAACTAACATCACTCTCTCTCTCTCTCTCTCTCTCTCTCTCTCACGAATGATCAATCTACAAGCCCTCTCTCCTACGACCCTCACTCCATCATCATTTACAATTGTCATTAACACAATAAATCAAAAGCACCTCCATCCTGAAGCCTCCACAAATCAGAAGCATCACCAATTCTTACTACGGCATCTCCATAAATTAAAAGCTTCAACATGCAACTAAAGCTCCAACTGAGAACGAAGGCAACAACGGCTACAAGATGGTGTCGGCTTCGACTACAACATCAAGGGGCCAGCAATTTGTTCGATTTTACCAGATCTGTTCAATTTTATTAGATCATCCTCATCAAGTTGTTCAATTTAATCAAATCCATCTCTCAGTTTGCTCCCCTCCCCCTCTTTGATCTCCCTCCCACCAAAACCCTTCCCTCTCTACAATTGATTTTTTTCTTTTTTGGGGTTGACTGCAAGTTTGCAACAATGTGAAAAATGCAAGAAAAGGCCACCCGATTGATCCAACCAAAGCCAAACACAATCTGAATGACCCAACCAGCTTCAGTTTCTCATAATGTTCGGTTGAAAGCGAGTGCCCATATTGCCAACCCAATATGGTCAATTCGGATGATGGGTTGACATTAAATTCAAATTGCCTTGACCCGTGAACACCCCTACAAGAGGCCCGTGAGATCAAGACGAAAAAGGGACGAGTAACAACTTCCAGTACGAAGGATACAAAACTTAAATGATTGCATTGCTCCAATTATTCCTTACGGCATGTTGTGATCAAGAGTAATTAATGTTTATATCATGTGGTTAAATGAAAGAATTACCAATCTCTGTGGAAATCCATTTATCAAAAGTTTTTGTGTTTCTCTCAATTCATTCATCTAAGTGTGGGAAATCAGGAGTATGGTCATTTCTAGGAGGATGTTTAGAGGGGTGAGATATCATTTGCTCATTAGTTTCCTTGTTTGTGTTGGTTATCTCACTCACATAATGCATTGCTTGCTTCTATGGTTTCATCTCATTTAATTCCGATTCAGTGAATTTATATTTCTTCATATCCACCAGCCATAGAAAGATTCCTTCTCATTCCACACGATACACTGTACACTATCAATGCCCACTTCTTATATAGAGTTTCAAGAGAACAATACACTGTACACTGTCAACTTCACTTCCTAATCATGCATCACCACCCCTAAATGTCACAACCCAAGTCAGTCCATCTCCACAACCATCTTTGATGTTGATGCAAACCAAAAAACAATGTCGATTATGCATATGCAACATCACACCCAAAGATAGAGAATCGGATTGAAGGACACAAAAGCAAAAAATTTAAATTTTTAGCAAGTTAGAAAAAGTTAGAAGGATCATCACGAATCAACGTGATAGAAATCAAGGTATCAAAGAAACCAGATATCAAAACGGGCTGTAAGTAAATCCTGTCTAATGCATGAGACATTAATTAGAAAAAGTTAGGAGGGATCATCACAAATCAATGTGATAGGAATCAAGGTATCAAAGAAACCAGATATTGAAAAAGGTTATATGTATATCCTATCTAATGCATGAGATATTATCAATCCTCAACTGTAATACTAGTGCATAAAACATGGTTCCCTAAATATATGTACAGTTTTGAACTCATCAAACTAGAAGTATAATTACAGAGAAGTGAACTATACCCAAGAAGATTCTGCTTCATTATTGTCAAGCTGGAAAACTTTATACCAAGTACTGTTTCTGCCTGGAATACAAACAAGAAAATTTGAGCGAGTATTCCAAATCTTATGGCGGGAACATTTCAGGTTCATAATGTCAACATGAAAAATTCAAATGAATAACCCACATCCAAACATAAAAAAGAGAAGCTCTATGATGTTTAATCGAGACACCGTTTCAACTAAAAGAGTCCAGTGATAATTTCCACCACTCCATGTAGCACAGATTATCCACTCCCAAATCTAGTTTCCTCAATGTATCTATCTATCTACTATAATAAAGACGGCACTAGCAGTGGTTTTATTTTTCTCCTATCTGCCCAAAGCTTATCTATTATTACCTATAACAAAAACGAGACTTGTGTATGTTTTCCTCCTAGCTATCTCCTTCTTTATAGCATGCCTAAAGATCCAATCAAAACACAGCACACTTTAATGCACCCCCATACATAGCATTTGTGCACCACTGCCTAAACAACCAATCAAAAGCAGCAACACCCAAAAGCAATATCAGAGTATACACACCCCACAATATTTAACATGGCACTCAATATAAAAATAATAATAATTATAGTGGGATTTAAAGCATACACAAAGGATGAGTTAAAAACCTCCATACATAGTATTGTTAAAATGCACAAATAGGCAACCCCATGGGGTTGGCCTGATGGCAAGGCCCTAGGTCTTGGGGGTGTGCTCAAGGTTCAGGGATCAAAACCTCTTAGGTGCTAACAATTTCCTTAGGGCCATCGGATTAGGGGAAAACCCTTGAAATAACCGTGGTGCACTTGCCAGAAACTACTTGCCAAGGACCTGTACACCCCTGGGAATTAGTCGGGGTTTTGATCCAAACACCCTAGTGTCAATCCAAAAAAAAATAGTGCTATTTACCCCCTACCTTTTTTCTTAGCAACTCGAATCTCTTTTATTTTTTTTAATTCCAATTTTGTTCAAACATGAAGTTTCATTTTTACCCTCATTCCTAACTTTCTAACCTTAATTTCCCAAACTCTAACCAGCCATTCCCATCAACTCCTGCCGCCATTGACCATAGCTCTTGTACTCAGTGTCGAGAGCTTGGTCGGCATAAGCAGAGGGCTCGGCAGAGGACTAGTGGGGGCAATCAGAGTCGAAGTCAGAGGAGGAGGAGGTGGTGAGATAATAGATCCTAATGAGGGAGGAAGAGGGCGGCCATAGGTGAGGGATATGTCGTATCCACCGCCATAAGGAGTGGGATCGTACTCGTCAATGTCGTCGAAGTCGTCGAAGTCGTCGCAGGGATAGTACGTCATTGTCTCTTCTCTCTGTATGTATTGCTCTTGGTCTGTTGTGCTGTGATGAGTTCTAATAATGAAGGGAGTTGCGATCTCGATTGAGAGAGAGAGAAAGAGAGAGCGATGAGGGTGTCTCTATGTGTTATTGATTCTCGCATGGTTTAAGTGGCTATGCGTTATTTACATTAAAATTTGAAACGTTTGATTGTGAGGATTGATAATGAATTATTAGCACTGGGCCTAGAAAGTTTTGAATTGAATCTTATATCATGTTTATCATCACCTTATGTGCTATTCTATATAAAAGTTAAAAGTTATGCATATTTGCTACTTTTCTGGTTTGAGGAAGGAAGGGCAGTAGCGGAATGTGGGTGGAGGTCGCCGGTGAGGGTGGAGGTCGCCAAAAGAAAGGTCACCGACGGTAAAGGGCTGTCGACAGGCAGAGGGGTTGCCAAAAGAAAAAGAGTTGGGGATGTAAAGAATAAGGGTATAGTTGGTATTAAGGTGCGGGTTCAAAGAGAAGATGGGAGAGATTCAATTAGGTGAGTAGAGGTTCAAAGAAGTGGGCAGTCCAAAGAAAAAAAGTAGAGGCATTTAGCAGCACTCAACAAAAAATGTACAAATAGGCAAAAGTGGATACTAATTATGTGTCTTAAATGTTTGCTAATTTAGTGAGTGTACGGATACTCCAACACACAAGTTAATGTGTTTGTTAGGTTATAATGGAACCCACTTTGTGCGTAAAATTTGAAGAATAAAATGTACAAAAAACAACCATCCAATTGGATGTATTGGACCTTCAAAGGTTCACACATCACATGCCAAACCACTAGTTCAATGAAAATTCAAAGCACAATAATCTCCTCTTAATTCCTATGGGCAGAAAATGCAAGTAAATTTTCACAATATTGAGAAAAACTATTAAAATACAATTAACATCTTTTTTCTAAAACTCCATGCTTCTACCACCCTTGATGTTGCAATGATACATTTCATGTCAATGAACTTATTTTTCATATAAAGTTTTTACCCTAAAAGTTTCGAATAGCACTGTTGCATGTGTATTATTAGAGCTGACCCCTTGTTCAATTGACCTCCTTTAAAAAATAAATAAAACAGATTAAAAATAATAAGAAAAAACTGGAACTTGGCTGTTCTCACGGAGGGCAACAAGAAAAAGTTGTCTAAGGTCACTTGATGGTATAAAATTTATAGGTTTGGTCAATTTTGCGTCTACTCAAAGTGTCATCATATTCACCAGAAATCCAGAAATTTTGAAATTAAATTACACGAGAAACCATTTCAAATCGAGAGTTAATGATAGAAGAAAATTAGAAAATGCTCTAAGATAATAGAGGATGATCTGAAAATACAACAAAAATGTAAACGAATGAGCAAAGAATGTCAAAGAATTGCAGGGAGGTCAAGATTATACCGAGTCAGTCAGCAAATCACGATACAGGACATGGACATTTCTAATGGAGACTTGAATACTGTCCAGAATCTAGAAAACATGAGTAAGCAAAATCAGTTGTCATGTGAACATCAAATCAAAGAAACTGAAAAGAAATTTTTCCAACAAGACTTGCATGAATCTCCAATAGAGAAACTAACTAATTAACAAGACTATGCCAAAGAACATAAAAAGGTCAAATTGATCAACAAGGCAATATTACCTTTGCAGTAATGTATGAAATAAATGATTCCCCAGCCTGATTATCTGCAAAAAAAGAAAAACTTGCTATAAGCCAAATTATATATATATATAGAAAGATAATTTTTGTAGCAAAAGAAATCACAGCTGGGTCTCATATCATCATGGCATCCCATAGAAAATCACAGCCCATCAAGAAAACAAATATAAAAAGGTCATCATTTTGAAAATTAGAAAAGTAATTTTAGTAGTGAGAACTATATATCTGGACCACATTAATCGACCACTATAAGGGTACATTGCATGGTTCCCAAAGTCATTGAAGGAAATAATATCTCCACAGTTAATCATTTGTAGAGTCCGACAAGTAAAAGCTGAATCTGTTAGTCCACTTTAAATGCCTGCATCCAGATCCTTATTCCTTCTATGATTCTCTCTCCTTAGTCTCCCTTGATATCTCTTGCAGAAACATTCCTCTTTCCCCTTCACCCTTCCCCACTGTTGGAAAATCCCTCTCCAGGAAGCCGATTCCCCTACTTACTTTAATTTGCCTTTTCCATTCATGTTTATGTTTAAAATTTTGAAGTTTGGAAAGTAAACAGGGCCATGAGTTCAAGGGAATGAGCTTGGGGCAGAAGGCTAGTGACAAGAATCAAAGAAGTGTGAGAATATAAAGGGGAAAGGGTAAGGTATGGAGAATATTACTAAAGAAGCTTAAAAAATCACCAGCAGCAATGGCACAATCACCTTGCCTGCCTTTTATGATGGCAATTGCTCAGGGATTGTGTCCCGCTGAGAAACCATCAATTTGTCAAGAAAAAGATAACTCAGAGATAGATTTAAGGATGTGAAAATGGAAAAGGTTTAGTTCAGGGAATTACATATCTACCCTGTCATGGTAATAAGCAAATTGCACTTTTGGAGTAGTTCTGAAATCCAAAATGGGTAAGATGCTAAGGTGCCAAACAATTGACATATATGAGGGCACAAAATATACATAATGTATAAGATCATACCTTTCAAATAGACTAACTATTTTTCTCCTACATTACCAGTGAAGGCCATGTGTCGTGGATTGCATGTACCAATGACACTCATACATGCAGCAATAGCACTTCTGTCAATAAATGTCTTGAAGTTGCTTATTTTCAGATTTACAATTCCTAGAAAAGGGAGGATATTTGTTACTGCCAACCTGGTGAATATCTATAAAGCATAAATAAGACTATCGATCAAGTAAGTCTCATACCCAAATTGGGTAGCAATGACTGTTGTGTCAATAAATTGTAGAATGTTGATCATGTACCTACTTATTGTTGTCACATCACCATGCCTACCAGTTGCTTCATAAAATGTATTTGTTGCCTACACTTGTGCATCAGTTCTAATTCATGTGCCTTTTATGTGCTTCTTTTGCTCACCTCGCTAGTGTTGGTGACTTCTGGCAGAGGAGCACGATCCCATGGCATATGTGCATCAGTTCTAATTCAGTGCCTTGCCCACACCGACAAGCACGATCCCATGACACATTGCCTCCACATTTTGTAATTTATGAGAATACGAAGCTTGGGTGATGATTATAATATCGTCACCTTTTATATTAATGAATCAACTGTTACAAAAGGAAGCCCTAAGACACTGATTAAGGAATCACCTTTTATATTGATTAATTGATTGACTGACTGATTAAGGAATCACAATCAATCAATTACAATCTAATCTAAATAAGAAAACAATGAAATATTCTAACAGTCCCCCTTAAGCTGGTGCGAAGATATCTCGCATGCCCAGCTTACCTAGAATGTCATAAAATGGTTTATTCTTAACTCCCTTAGTGAGAATGTCTGCAAGTTGTTTGCCTGACTTCACAAAAGGAGTACATATCATGCCATTGGTGAGTTTCTCCTTGATGAAGTAGCGATCAATCTCAACATGCTTTGTCCTGTCATATTAAACAGGATTGTGAGCTATGTTGATAGTAGCCTTATTATCACAATATAGCCATATAGAGTCTGTCTGGCTCATCCCCACATCACTCAACAACAGTCTGATCCATAAGAGTTCACACACACCTTGTGTCATAGTTTTAAACTTAGCTTCTACACTCGATCTAGCCAACACATTTTGTTTCTTACTCCTCCAAGTAACAAGATTGCCGCCCACAAAGATACAATATCCTAACGTAGATCTCCTATCAGTTATTGACCCTGCCCAATCAGCATCTGTATAGGCTTCCACTCTAAGGTGATCATGTTTGGAAAAGTAAAGGCCCTTTCCAAGAGAAGATTTCAAGTACCTCAAAATTCTCATAACAGCCTCTAAGTGAATTTGATGAAAAGCATGCATAAACTGGCCAACCATACTAACAGTAATAGCAATATCAAGACGAGAATGAGATTAGTAAATGAGCTTACCCACTAATTGCTGATAACTCCCGCTATCAACAGTTGCTCTTCCTTCATCATCACTAAGTTTCTGATTAGGTTCTAGTGGGGTATCATAGGCCTTACATCCAAGCATCCTTGTTTCCTTCAGAAGGTCAAGAACATATTTCTTTTGTGAGATGAAAATCGCATCCTTAGAGCGAGCAACTTTGATTCCCAAAAAATATTTCAAGTTCCCCAAGTCTTTGATTTCAAACTCACTAGCTAAATATTCTTCAACAAGGGTATTTTCTCACTATCATCTCCTGTAAGCACTGTCATCTACATAAACAATGAGAGTTGTAGCCTTACCACGTAAGGAATGATTCATAAACAAAGTATGATCTGCCTGACTCTATTTGAAACCATATTTAAGCATAACCTGAGTGAATCTCTCAAACCAAACCCTTGGAGACTGTTTGAGACCATATAACGCCTTCTGAAACCTACATACTTTACCCTCTATCTAATGATCCTCAAAACCAGGACGAATGTCCATATATACCTCTTCTTCTAGATCACCATATAAGAAAGCATTCTTTACATCAAACTGATGAAGTGGCCAATCTAAATTAGCTACTAGAGAGAGAAGTATTCTAGCTGAATTCATACTAGCCACTAGTGCAAAAGTCTTCTGATAGTCTACTCTATAAGTCTGAGTGAAGTCTTTTGCCCCAAGTTGAGCCTTGTAACACTCAATGGAACCATCTACTTTGTACTTCATAGTATACACCCATTTGTATTCCACCGGTAGTTTGCCTTTAGGTAACTCAGTTAATTCCCAAGTGCCATTCTTACGAAGTGCTTTTATTTCCTTAATCATGGCAAGTTTCCATTCAGAGGTAGCGAGAACATCCTGAAAATGGTTAGGAATACTAACAGAGGAAATGTTTGACACAGGTTCTGTAAGAGGAAGATAAATGAGAGTAGGACACAAAGTTTGAGATAGGATATTGAATACAAGATCTCACCCTTTCTTTTAGCAATAAGAATATCAATATCAGTAGTGTCAGAAATAGCAATATCAATAGACTCAAGAGAAACAAGAGGTTCAAAGTTTTACTTGGACTCTTATCAGAAGCAAGAGATGGCAGTGGGTGAGGTGAAGTGATCTCTTGTATCCAAGAAACTTTATGTCTGTCTTTATCCTTGACATAAACTTGCCCATTCCCTGTCCTTTGTGGGATTGGATTCTATAGTCCCAATAATAGGTGGTGCAGGAATAACTGGTTCCACCACAAGAGCAACAGGAATCTCTTCACAACAAGGCTCCCCTTGAAGGGATAACTGTGACACCTGAGAAGACAAGAAGTAGGGTTAGGACTCAAAGAAGGTGGCATCCATGGACACAAACCACTTACGAGAAGGAGGGTGATAACACTTGTACCCCTTTTGAGTAAGCGAGTATCCGAGGAAAACACACTTGATAGAGCGAGGGTCTAACTTACCACAAGAAGGAGAATGATTGTGGACAAAACAGACACAGCCAAAGCCAAATATTTTAGGGGGAATGGAAAACGCAGACTCTGAACCGAGAAGGACCTGAAATGAAGTTTGTTTTTGCAAAACCTAGGTAGAAAGACGATTAATGAAATAGGCTGCGGTGAGAACGGCCTCAACCCAGTAGGACGGAGGCACACTCATAGAAAAACACTTGCAGCGAGCCATATCAAGAAGATGACATGATTTTTGTGTTCTGTGACCCCATTTTGTTGAGGGATATTGGTGCAAGATGTCTAATATATAATGCCATGAGTGGAAAAATAACTCTCGAACCACGAATAGATGTATTCACCCCCATTATCAGAACGCAAGGTTTTGATAATTGCCTCAAACTGAGTACAAATCATTTTATAAAAATTTTAAAACACAAAAAAAACCTCACTTTTTTCTTTCATCAGATACACCCAAGTAGTACGAAAAAAATCATTGATAAAGATAACAAACCATCTATAGCCTTTTAAAGACATAACACAAGATGGATCCCACACATCAGAATGTGTTAAAGAAAATGGAGCTAAACTTTTATTAAGACTTAGAACAAAAGAAGCTCGGTGTTGTTTGCCAAGACAAGTTTCACAAAAAAACTCAGACACATTATTGTTTGTAAAAACAAACAGAATAAATGCCTAAGTAAATGAAAAGAAGGATGCCCAAGATGCCGATGCCGATGCCGATGCCGATGCCACAGCCATAAATCCTCCTTGGTGGTTGGAAACTAGATGGAATGACGAGCAAGCTTGTTCGGCTAAACCAATAAATAGAGACCATTTTCTGCACTATCACTGCCAATCGTCCTCCTCGTGACAAAGTCCTGAAAAAGACAATGATCAGAAAAAAAATGGCACACTACAGTTCAAATCCTTAATAATACGACTCAAGGATAGAAGATTAACAGAAAAATTGAGAACATGGAACATTGAAGACAGAGGTAAGGTAGGGGTGACATGAACTAAACCTTTCCCAGAGATAGAAGAAACAGTACCATCTACAATCCTAACTTTGTCTTCACTTGAAAAGGGCTTATATGCTGAGAAAAGGTCAGAAGATCGAGACATATGATATGAGGTACCAGAATCAATAATCCATGGCAAAGACTTATAGGAAAGAAAAGCATTAGAAGAACAGGCTAAGTTACCTGAGCGAGCAAACAACGAGGACGATGCACTGGGAGCAGTAGAAGACCGGTGGATTAGCAAATGACGTAAAACATCCTCAAGCTCAAGATAAGTCATGCTAGATAAACTATCAGAAGTCAGACCAACTGAGGCGAAAGTAGAATCAAGGGTGTCAACAACACAAGATTAATCAACTCGTGGATTAAAACCACATCCTCTAGACTAGCCTGATCGACCATCTCTAGTACCAGATTGATCACCCCGACTACCTAATGGAGTCCTATGAAGCTCAATAATCACAAAACACAGTATCCTTCCTTGAAGGATGGGAAAAAGGTAGTGACAAACCAGCCCCATCTCGAGAAAGAGCAGAAAGTAATGTTGAACGATCTCCAGTAGCAGGTGGTAATATAGCAAAACGAAGACTCTCCTCATTCTATACATATGCAAAGGCCTCTTGAAGAGATGGATGAACATCCATGCCAAGGACACGACTCCGGACCAGATCAAACTCCACATTGAGGCCTTCCAGAAACTTGAAGACCCTCTTCTATCAAAGAAACTACTGGTAACCAACTAAGTCAACTGTATAGACAGCCTTGTAATCTAGGAGATGATCTAGGTGTTTCCAGCCATAGTCAGAAAGTTGTAATATTGGAGAACTGTCTGCTCCTCTTGTATTGAGCGTTCAATAAACCAACGCAGCTCAAAAGACTGAGAAAAATTCTCTTTTCGAGAATATGTAGCAATGACTGCTTCCCAAATATCCTAGGCAGTATCCATGGATAAGTAGCCTTCACCAAGCTCAGGAACCATGGAATGAATGAGTCACCCCATGATTAAAGAGTTAGTAATCTCCCATTGGTCATAGCCAGGATCCGTAATACTTGGTGCTTGAACTCTCCCATTAACATATCTCATCTTCCCCCTACTCTTCAGAAAAAGTGTCAAGACACTGAGACCATGAAAGGTAATTCTGACCATTAAACAAAGCGGTGATGATTTTGAGGCTAGGGTTCAGGTTCGCAGATGTAGTAGTCAAAACTGGATTGGAGCTTTCCCCTTTAAATGGGTGAGAAGTAGTGGTGGATTCACTAGTTAGGTAAGCCATAAGAACTCTACAATTTCAACCCAAAAAACCTTGCACGAATCACAAGAATGGAAAGAAGAATGGAATGGCCTAGAACAAGTAAAATCACATACAGACTACTATGGAAGCATAACAATCAAATTAATGGGTCATCTATGGACCCAAAAAATAAATCAAATATGGGAAAATGAACTTCCAATCAAAACAAGTATTGAACTGTGTTCAAAAAAGTAAAGAAAAAGAAACTTGGGGCAACAGAAGATGGGCAGCCCTCAAACACTCATCCACAGGAGCCGAAATACACAGAGAGGCTAGGAAAGCCCTCACAAGTGTCGACTAGGCCAAAGAGGCCTTCAGTTGAAGCCGAAACAGCTCTGTGGGACCTTAGCTGGTTCCGACAGAGACTCAGGGAGCAACAATGGAGGATAGGTGGTAATAGATGATGGCTGGTTGGTGGCAGCGGCTGTGTGGGTGACGATTTTTAGGGTTTTGGCTCTAATACCATGTAATTTATAAGAATACAAAGCTTGGGCAATAATTATGATATCATCACATTATATATCAATCAATCAATTGTTACAAAAGGAAGCTCTAAGGCACTAATTAAGCAATCACCTTTTATATTGATTGATTGATTGACTAATTAAGGAATCACAATCAATGCCAAGCATCATCAGTAATAAATAAGGGGTTGTTTGGGATGACCTAAATAAGTGCACTTTTTGTCTTTTTACGAAAAAATGTGCAGAAAAGTAGAGAGGTGATGTGATGGAAAAAAGATAAAAAGATAGATTATTTTTGGGTTGCCAAACTTAGCCTAAAAGCCATTGTCTGACTCAACAGGCACATCGGAAAAACTGATCAATGCTTTCCAAGATTGAATTAGAGGAGGAAGGGAGAGATGCTTACAGAAATGGTTTGGATGAGGCAAATTAATTTTCTCAGTTTGTGTGGAGACAACTAAGCAAACCCTCAACAAGAGAAAATTAAAAAGATCATGGAAACAAATTTCATTACAAATACAAGCATTTCAAGTAGGGTACACCCCCAATAAAAAAAATCCCAGAAATAGGGCCATGACAGAGGGATGAACCACAGGCAGAAAGGAGGTAGAGAGATTATAAAGAAGATATTAAGGGGGCCGTTAGATCTTCTCCTTCATTTTGTCACACTTTTGTGGGGTCATGTGATAAGCTAAGTTAGTGTTTTGCAGATTGTACATGGGAGGCATCTCCTTGATGCTTTGTTAATATTTTTATTTATTAGAAGAATATATTTAGTCAGCCAAATGAAAAACAGGATCCTATAATTTTAGAAATAATAGTCATGTTCCTATAATTATGCACAAGCAATTAGAAATTGTAGTAGTGTATATAATTTTATGCCAAAATATTTATAATCTCAATACACTTTTCACATATCTCAATACATTTTCACATATTTTTATACACATTTTCCAACATTTTTAGTATTTTCTATTATTTATTAAAAAATAAAGATAAAAAGAAAGAAAATACACATTTATTTCATCTTAACCTATGTTACATAGACTCTTCTAAATTTGTGAAGTACTCGTGTCGGACACTAGAGACATAGGTAAGACTTAAGAGTATAGGATATATGTCCAATATGACTAGTTGGACAGGCACCCAACAAGTATGTATGGAGCCAAGTTTGAAACATAACTACCAATAGTAGTTTCCTTTTTTGACAAGTAATCATGATTATATATGCGAAAAGATGCAGGAGGTGCCAACCCTGTAAAAACAAAGTAAATAAATAAATAAATAAGAAAAATACATGACATAAATAAACATTCAACAAAAATGAAAGCAATGCTCTATTTTAGTTTGAAAATATCAGTTTGGTTTTGGAGTTTTCAAAAACAGTTTTTGAGTTTTCAATCCATATTTTTTTTTGTTTTTAGTGGATTTTGTTAATATTTTAATCAATGTTTTTTACTTTTTACATCCACTTAATCTAAATACATTTAAAAAGTACAAATTTTATGAACAAATCTTTAACAAAAATCACTACATACTAAAAAAATACAAAAAATAAGTGCGTTTCCATATTTTTCTGTATTTATTGATTTCTTAAAGATTTCTTCACAAAAATTTTACTTTTTAAGTACATCTATATTAGATGCATATAAAAAATTAAAAAAATCGACCAAAATATTTTTAAAAAATAAGGATTGAAAACTCAAAAACTGTTTTTGAAAACTCAAAACCAAACAAAGTGATTTAAACCATTAAAAATAAAAGAAATATGAAATCTAGTTGCATCCTTGTGTCCTCGAGACAAGAATTAAATGAATCTGATAGCCTGCCAAATGGCAGAGAAAAATATCCTAAAAATAAAGGAAAAAGAAAGATAGATAGATAAATAGACGGAAGAAAAGAAAAGAACAACAAAATAAAGTACATATTAACTAAAAAAACACCACTACTAGCACCAAATAGTGGAAGTCTAATTGCTCACCACAAACACGTCTTGACAATTTTGCCAGCTCCGCTGCAGCAAGTTTGGCTTTTTTTCCAGCAAATTCTCTCCTTTGTACTGCATCCATACTCCACTACCACAAAAACAGGCAAAATAATTTGCCATCAAAAGTTCTGAAGAATAATCTCTTTCTTGAGTTTTTTTCTTTTTGAAGTTTGATTGTGATAATGGGTTGATGTAACATTACGTAAAAAAACATAATAAATAAACAAAATGAGAGAGAGAGAGAGAGAGAGAGAGAGAGAGAGGGAGAGAGGGGGAGAATGAGAGAACATAGGGTCTTGGCTCCCTTCGTATGTCCTCCCATTAGTTTTTTTCTGATTGGGGGGGGTTCAGCTCCCTTTGGAACCAAAAAAACAAAATCAGAAAGAGAAATCATCTTTCCTTGTATAGACACATATGAGATCAAAACTACCTCTTGGTCATCCCGCCGGCATGCCCAAACAAATACATCCTCTATAGAAATTATAATGGGATCCCAGCCAAGCTTTCTCCATGGAATTTTGATGCTTAACCTCCCAACTCGACCTTCCAAAACAATCATGTTCAAGTGCATTCAGAAAGAGCATATATGAGTAAAAGCAGTTCCGAGTACAAAAATATCAAAGGATAAGGTTAAGTAGATAAATGATTCCCATCTTTGGTGAAAGCAACCAAGGTTAAAAAAAGTTTTACAAATCACACGAGGTCTTGCAGTCGCTACTGATCAAAAATGATATAATTCCCACGAATGGAGACAATGTTGAAGCCCAAAAAGAAAAGCCAAACAACAAATTTTATAGCATAAGCCTTCAACATTTTCAGATTATTCCTCAAAAATTCTTCAATTCCTTAGCAACCAAAGAACAGCACAAACTACTTATTTCCAAATAACATGGGCCTTTGAATTATAACCAAAACCCTCGAAATCAATAAAAAGCATCTTGACAGAGATGGGGTAAATCCAAACCACCTTGGCCACATCAGGCACTCGCCACCATAAGGACAATGCTACAAGGGAATATAAAAATAGATGATCTAGCTATATCATTATATATCTTCACATAGCAACTTTTACTTCTCCAGTTTTCCTTATGCGTTTTTTTTCACCTTTTTTTTTTTTTTTTATTGGGGAGCAATAGTAAATGTGAAAATAGTAAAAACTTAGAATTGGGTACTAATAATTTTAATTTCTTGCTAGGCAGTAGTGATGATATTTGAAGTTAGAAACCACACCAATTTGTCGATGGTGGATGGAATATTTGTGTTCATTTTCTACATACAACTCACTGTTTACTAAGCCCAAAACCATCATAAGAAGGAAAAGTTATGGAACAAACCACACATAAATAAATAAATAAAAATTGAGTCCAGTTGTGTTGGATGTCCTAGTATAGCAAAGATGAGTTATTGTACCCATAAAAGCAGATTATAATGAACAAAGTCAGAAACTATGTCCAGCTGTGTACTATCTACCCAGTTATCTTCTTTTTCTATTTTTAATAAGACATCCTAATAACTCCTTACTTAGCTTCATGTACTTCAAGCAAAATACAATGAGTAATTATGATGAAATCCCAGTTGAATCATACCCATAAGGAATTTAGATGAAGCAAAGTGAAAAAATAAACACATGAAGAAAATATGCAAAGATGTCACTGGAATAAAAACACTAGTGGTTCAAAAAACAAAGAACAATAACTATGTACATATAGTGATTAGTTTACAACACCTTGCTTTAGGGCAAACGGCAGCTGGAGATAATCAAAAGCTTCAAGAATTAGTTCTACATTCTCCAATAATACTTCTTCTGCATGAGAAAATCATCAAAAAATTTCAATTCACATGCCATCTAAATGTAAAAAGAAACATCTTTGTCCATATCAACATAGGGATGATAACAGCAGACAAACTATTATATAAATAGATTTTAGAGAGGTTGAAAAATTAATACTAATATCCATCCAAAGAATAGTAATTACAAAAGAAGAGAGCATAATGATAAGAAAAGAGAAACAAATAAAATTGGTTACCATTCCATAGGCTGATCCTAAGTTGTTCCTTTTGTATATCTTTAATGTATTGGCCAAGATAACCCACAAGCAGTTGGCGAACAAGCCCTTCAAACATTGCCCTCTTTCTGAAACCATAAAAACCAAACATAAGCCTCCTAAGATTCTAATACCAAAATAGAAAACAAAATATATATGTTATCTCTTTCACACCACTAAAAATGCATCTTTGTGTAAGACATTTTTAGGGAAAAATTATCACTACTGAAGTGAATAATGAAAATAGTACCTTCCAAAACTGCAACATATTGCCACAAATGAAGACTAAATGTTCCTAGTAACATTTTTTCATGATGCCACATTACCATGAAGGCTATAATTTAATTCAATTTCATAATTTACCTCAGTCATCATTTTAATTTGGTCCAGTGTTACCAGGTTTCCCTTAATAAAATAATTTCATAGGAAAGAACTTATATTTTTAAAAATATCGGACAGTCCATCAAAGAGGAGAAAATACAGAACTAACCAAACCCCAACCATGATGTCATGCTCATATCATAAATGCATGAAATAGAATAACAAAAAATGGAATGAAATTAAAAAAAACCAAGAGTGCTTTTTAATTTTATTCAAATTCAATGTATGAAGAAAATAAAATTTTCTTCATGACCAATGTTTTTAAATTGTTCAAAAACTTTGTTGAGTTATACCAAAGATAGAAGATGTTCTAAAATTGATTATTAGCAACAAAACACAACAACAGCAAAAATCCTAGATAGAATGACTCAACGACTTATAGTACACAAATTAAGCCATTGTTGCTATTTTCCCATTATTTTCACAGCTATAAAAGTAACAAATTATCCTTATGGCTAATTAATAGTTTGTTTAATACCTTAAAATTATTATCTCTTTCACTGCATGAACGCACACACACCTGCAAAGATTTATGACAGGACCATGGAATAGAGAAACTGAGGCAACGTTAAGATTATAAATACTACAATATATCAAAATATATATAAAAAGATATTACATACAACACACGTGTGTATACATTTATATGCATGTATAGAGAAAGAGTAAACTAGGAAAGGGATAGCTATCATCAAACACGTGTGTATATATATATGCATGTATAGAGAAAGAGAAACGAGGGGAGGGATAGTAATTGTTGAACACTGGAAACATTATCTCTGTGGGCCACTTTCCTTACCTTACCCTGTTACACTCTCACTCCACACTACACCTATGGAGAATGATTTTGATTTCCTATGCAATGGAGTACTTAGGGATGTGTAAGGGTCAGTTTGGTTCAGGTTGATGTCAAACTCTTAACCAAACCAACGTTGATCAGTTCCAAATTGTTGCACCCATAACTAAACAAATCTTTCATTAGAACCAAAATGTGGTTCCACCTGAATGTATTAAACCCCAATCTATTTCCTTATTAAAAAGGATTGACACTTTCTTTAGGTATTTACCTCATTTGAGATGCACTTTACTGAAACTAAAAACGCTATTGAAACTATCAGCCTATCGCCACAAGCATGTACATAAAAACATATTTATACATATATAACTACAAATAAAGATCTGAAACAATGTCTTTCTGTAAAACAACGGTGTTTACCCAATGATTTGTTACTGTGTTTACCCAAATCCTACCTTATTAAAACAGATCGAACGCTACAACCATCACCACAAACATATATATAAGCAAAAAAACCAAACCAATCAATCATTGATTATAGACAAATGACACAGAAAAAAAATAAAGCAAAGAAAAAAAAATAAAGAAAAGACAAAAAAAAAAAAAAATAACTGAAGCACACTAATAGTTGGGATTGGATCGCATACCTCAGGGAATGGTGAGGAGAGGTTGAGAATGGCAGTCACAGAGGTAGGGACACGTTGACCCAGTATGTAGCAGTCCAAGTACAAAGTCATCAACACCAAGGCTGCCTTCAACACTCCTGGATTGCACAAGACAAGCCATTTCATTGCCTTAGCAAGGGAGGGGAGAGAGGAGAAACATCAACCAGCATAAATAGAGAGGGGAGAGGCAAAACATCTTATTATGATCTGACAGAGGTAAACTTGTTGTTTGGCAATGAGATAGACTCAGAGTGGGAGTCCATTGATGTGGCAATGGCAGAGACTACAGCGAGAGGAGAGAAGAGACGGAACAACATGAACAAAATAACCCAAAATTTGGATTTATACAAGATGATAGCCCTGTTTGGTGCAGCTTACAAGCTGTTTATTTCAGCTTTCAGCTTAATTTAAACTATTTTGATAGGTTTGATTTAGCTTATAGCTTATAACTTATAGCTTTTTGAAAGTCAGAAATCAGCTTATTCTTTGAGTGGGGCAGGAGATGCTTAATTTATAAGTCAGAAATCAGCTTATGTTCATAGTTATAAGCTATAAGCTGTTTAGACATAAGTTATAAGCACTTTCCCACAGCTTTACCAAACAAGGCCGATAGAGTGTCGCAAGGTTTACAAATTTTAACAATTGGTCACAACCAATCCAATAAAGACATAAACCAAACTAAGGTAAGCCCTGTGTTCCAATTAAGTGGGATCGGTTAGTTGAATCATTTTTCGCCATTCCACTCTATTCATGGCTATATGCTTAATTAAATTAAATAAATTGACATCTATTTGTACTACCACTACATCTCATGTCAATTTTGAAACTCGCACTATTATCCATCAACTCAATCAGAATCGAACTGTAATTTCATAATAATGTTATAAATATATTAAAATTTTGAAATAAATACAAAAATGTAGATTTTAACTTCCAAATCAATAAATAAAATAACAGATGCAGATGGAAGGCATCAACTTAGCCCAATCCATTATTTAAAAAAATGAACTTCAATTAACTTTGCAATATTATCCTCTGCACTATCAACTTACCATCAGTTTGGTATGCCACAACCAACTATTCTGAACTATATTGCAAACAAAGGCAGATGTAAGGCACTGATGAATAAATTTACTTGACCTTGACAAACACTCAAATTTACTTGAAAATGAAGAACAACCCAATAATAAAGCTATAAATTTGACAAATAAAATTTGATTAGGCTGAGAAATTAGACAAAACTCATTAATAAAACAAAACCATAATACCACACACGCCATTAGTAATACCCGGAGCTGGACTGGCTGGTGTGGTTGTTGCCGTGGGGCTGCCGGTGCCGGAGAACTTCGCCAGAGGGATGTCGATTAAGTTTTGGTTGTCGCGATGAGAGAGATCGCTGATGGGAGTCTGAGAGACACAAGTACAAACTGAAATCAGAGACCTAATTCGAAAATACTAAAAAAATAAAGAAGCAAAATGCAATAGTGCCAAATTTGGTAAAAAAAAAAAATGAGTCCGGATCCTCTCCAGCCCTTCAACGGCCAGGATTTGGCCACGTCACTCCTAACCAAATCTACGGCTGAGATCAAATTAACTAACCAAAAAAAAAAAATGAATTTTATCCAACACAGCAAAGCAAAACAGATCTTCCTCCCATATCTTGAGCTCTGGCAACTCCATCTCCTGACATCGACGGCGGCGAATCCAAGTCGGCCGCCACCATACAGCCACATCTCCACCACAACACAGCCAGAGTCCATGTTTTTCTTGCGAACGGACATTGAATTGTGACTCACAGATTAAACCCATAAGGCTACTCTTAGATTAAACCCACAAGGCTACTCTGTAACTTCTCTCCTACACAATAACCTTTAGACCCTTCTTCAATGGGTGATATCTCTAATCATGCACCATTGAGAGAGGGCATTTGTGGTTTGTTTGAAAGAAGGTGTTTTTGGGATTGCTCTATTTCTGTGTATTGAGAGAGAGAGAGTGAGCAAAACAAAGAAATTATATGAACATATATATATATATGAGATGAGAAATAATGGAGGAAGTGGATATTTGGAGGGCAAGAATTTCAAGGATTGCTCTGTTTATTCTTCAATGAATATATGTACCAAAATATATGTATTGTTGAGATAGATAAATAGAGGGAGAGACCCGAGAAGGAGCCGTCAATGTTCGCCGCCGATGGTGCTTTGTGTTCGTTCGTCGACGTTCGTTCGTTCATCGAGCCGTCGCCGTCCATGTTCGTTGGCTGCCGAACACAATTTCATCGAGGCTTTTCCCAAACTAAGCCCTTTTGCATGCTATTTCCCAAACTAAGCTACCTTTTGACGGAATTTTCAAATTAAACTAAAGTGTTATTACAAATTACATTTTTACTATTAGGAGGTCAAAATTTGATGTATAGTGAAATCGCTATTTAAAATCGTGATTTTAATTAAGAAAGCGCTGTTTTAAATCGCGCTTTTAACATAAAAAAAAAATTATAGAAAAAACGTTATTTAAAATCACACTTTCACTGTGTATATAATTTTTTTTTGCTTTTTAAAAAACGCGAATTCAAATCGCATTTCTACTGTTGAGCCAATCCACACTCTGATAAACACACACCAATGGAGGCACCCACAACACTCAAGCATCATTGAAATAATATAATTTCTATATACAATAATAATTTATAATAATCAATTATATAATTTTTATAATTTTTGTAAATATAAATTATTTTTAGATTATGAATAGTTTGGTTTATAATACGTATGTAAGGATAAAAAAATTTATAATCAAAAATAATTTTTATAATTTTTATAATCAAAAATAATTTATAATACGTATGTACTTAAATCTTTACATTTTTTATTTAAAATTTTTTACAGTAAACCCATCTTCACATTTTATAATACGTATGTATTATTCAAAAATAATTTATAAAAAATTATAATTAATACGTATGTAAATAATTTAATACGTATCTTCACATTTACATTTACAGTAAACCCATCTTCACATTTACATACGTATGGTTTAAGGGTAAATTTTTTGATAAATTACTTAAATAATAAATCAAACCATCTATAACCTAAATTTTTTTACCTTTACATACGTATGGTTTAAATAATTTATAAAAATTATTGTCATACGTATGTAAAAACCGATTATAAAAATTACAAAAATTATTTAAAAATTAATTAAAAATTATTATCAAAAATTATTTATAAATTGCAATTTTTAAACCATACGTATGGCTTGGCATAGGCGCGGGTTCAATCCACGCCAACTCCTTTTTTTTTTTTTTCACTCACTCTATACTTTATATATTTATTATATAATTTTTTTATCAAAAAAAAAGGAAAACAATTGTTTGGTTAACTAAAATTTTTTTCTATAAAATACAATTTTTTTCAAAATGTCAACATAATTGTTTAAAAAGTATTTAGTATATTTGGTTTGAGTTTTTTGGATTTACTTATTTGAAAACTGAGTTTTTTTATTTTCGTTTTTTTTTTTTATTTTACACATTTTTTTTTTACTTTTTTAGATGCAACTTAGTTATTTCTATCTAAAAAGTAAAAAATTTTAGTACTGATAAATAATTTTTGATAATAATTTTAAATAATTTATAATCAATTTATAAATAATTTTTGTAATTTTTATAATCGATTTTTACATACGTATGGCAATAATTTTTATAAATTATTTAAACCATACGTATGTAAGGGTAAAAAAATTTAGGTTATGGATGGTTTGATTTATCATTTAAGTCATTTATCAAAAAATTTACCCTTAAACCATACGTATGTAAATGTGAAAATGGGTTTACTGTAAATGTAAATGTGAAGATACGTATTAAATTATTTACATACGTATTAATTATAAATTTTTATAAATTATTTTTGAATAATGCATACGTATTATAAAATGTGAAGATGGGTTTACTGTAAAAAAATTTAAATAAAAAATGTAAAGATTTAAATAATACATACGTATTATAAATTATTATAAAAAAATTTATAATACATACGTATTATAAATTATTTTTGATTATAAAATTTTTTATCCTTGCATACGTATTATAAATCAAACCATTCATAACCTAAAAATAATTTATATTTACGAAAATTATAAAAATTATATAATTGATTATTATAAATTATTATTATATATATAAATTATATTATTTCAATGATGCTTGAGTGTTGTGGGTGCCCCCATTGATGTGTGTGTATCAGAGTGTGGGTTGGCTTTGGTTTGTGGCTCAACAGTAGAAACGCGATTTGAAATCGCGTTTTCTAAAAAAAAATAAAATTATATACACGGTGAAAGCGCGCGATTTTAAATAGCGTTTTTTCCACAAAATTTTTTTATGTTAAAAGTACAATTTGAAACAGCGCTTTCTTAATTAAAATCGCGATTTTGAATAGCGATTTCACTATTCATCAAATTTTGGCCTCCTAACAGTAAAAGCGCGATTTGTAATAGCGTTTTAGCTTAGTTTGGGAAATTCGTCAAAAGGTGGCCTAGTTTGTGAAATACCATGCAAAAAGGGCTTTGTTTGGGAAAAGCCTCCAATTTCATCTGTTTTGCTTTGCTGCGTTGAATGAAATTCTTTTTTTTTTTTCTTTTTTTAGTTAATCTGATATGAGCTATAGATTTGGTTAGGGGTGACGTGGTCAAATCTTGGCCGTTGGCCAGAGAAAGGGTTGGAGAGGAGAGCTAGAGAGGATCTGAACTCTAAAATAAAAAAATTATTAAATGTTTTATACGGTGGATTCATGAGAGGAGGCTTTTTCCAAAACAAGCTAAAATACCAAGTTATTTCTCAAATTAAGCTTAGTTCGGACGGAATTCTCAAAATAAGTTAAAATGTGATTACAAATCACGCTTTTACTGTTTTTGTAGTCCTCCCGTGAAAAATTTGTAAAATCGTAAAAATATGATTACAAACCACGCTTTTAAGTAAAAAAAAATAATTTTCATAAAACGTGGTTAGGAACCGTGCTTTTAAAATGTAAAAACGTGTTTTAAAAACACGTTTTCAATAAAACACAAACTCTCTCTCTCTCTCTCTCTCTCTCTCTCTCTCTCTGTGTGACACACACACCCCCACCACACTCACACACTCACATCTTTTTAATATATATATAAATTTTATTTTATAAATTTGGGACCAATATTAAATATATATAATAATAATTTATAATAGTAAATAATAATCAACTATATAATTTTTGTAAATATAAATCATTTTTATAATCATTTTTATATAATAATAATTTATAATAGTAAATAATAATCAACTATATAATTTTTATAATTTTTGTAAATATAAATCATTTTTATATAATTTTTATCTTTCAAGTGATTAGAAATAATTTTTTACTAATTAAATTGAAACAACCATACGTATGTATATAACCTACCCAAAAGTTAAAATGATAATTATTTTTTACCCTTAAATGATAATTATTTTTTATTTTTTATTTCTTAACCAAATTAATTTTTAATTTTTTAAAAAAATTCTAAAAACCAAACCATACATAGCCTAAAAATCTTTTAATAAGTCATTTCTTACGTTGATAACTTATTTAATTATTTGTTAATTTTACGACATTTTTACCATCTGAGGCATGTTTTGTAACCATTTCGTTTTCAGTTTTCAATTTATATTTACAAAAATTTTAAAAATTATCATAAAAACTTGTTTGATAATTTTTTTGGTTTATAAATGGTTGTCTCAATTTGTAAATTTGAGGAAAAAAACGTAAATTTAAAAAATGAGTTTAAGTTGGTTTTTTAAAAAAAATTTAAAAATTTTACTAACAAAATTTATTTCAATTAATTTTTTTTCAAATAAATTCAAAAAATGAGTTTACGTTAGTTTTTAAATAATTTTTTTTTTCAAATAAAATTAATTGAAAAAGAAAATTATTAGTAAAATTTTTAAATTTTTGTTTAAAAACCAATATAAACTCATTTTTTGAATTTACGTTTTTTCCTCAAATTTACAAATTGAGACAACTATTTATAAATCAAAAAAATTATTAAATAAGTTTTTATGATAGTTTTTAAAATTTTTGTAAATATAAATTGAAAACTGAAAACGAATGATTACCAAATATGCCTCAGATGGTAAAAATGTCGTAAAATTAATAAATAATTAAATAACTTATCAACGTAAGAAATGACTTCTCAAAAGATTTTTAGGCTATTTATGGTTTGATTTTTAGAATTTTTTTAAAAAAATTTAAAATTAATTTGGTTAAGAAATAAAAAATAAAAAATAATTATCATTTAAGGGTAAAAAATAATTATCATTTTAACTTTTGGGCATGTTATATACATACGTATGGTTGTTTCAATTTAATTTGTAAAAAATTATTTCTAACCATTCGAAACATAAAAATTATATTAAAATGATTTATATTTACAAAAATTATAAAAATTATATAGTTGATTATTATTTGATATTATAAATTATTATATATATTTGATATTGATCCCAAATTCATATATATTAAAAAGATGTGAGTGTGTGAATGTGGCGGGTATGTGTGTGTCAGAGAGAGAGAGAGAGAGAGAGAGAGAATAAAGAGTTTGTGTTTTATTGAAAATGTGTTTTCAAAACACGTTTTTACATTTTAATTAAAAGTACGGTTCCTAATCACGTTTTCTGAAAGAAAAAAAAAATTACTTAAAAGCGTGATTTGTAACCACGCTTTCTTAATTAAAACCATATTTTTATGATTTTACAAATTTTCCATGAGAGGACCACAAAAACAGTAAAAGTGTGGTTTGTAACTACGTTTTAGCCTATTTTGGGAATTCCGTCTAAACTAAGCTTAGTTTGAGAAATAACTTGGTATTTTGGCTTATTTTGGGAAAAGCCCCTTAATCAAAGTGTGATTCCATATTGGCAACTCTCCAAAAAGTTAAAAAGTCACAAAGTTATCAAAAAAATTAAAAAGTTATCACTGTTTACCAAGAAAATATATTTAAAAAATAATATACAAATATTCATTCAAATCAACTTTTCGGCCACTGACATGATGAACCACTCAGCGAAAGGAAGGGAAAAAAATTTCCCTTGTGTGCCCCAAACTAAATTGAATGATAAAGTTTGGCCCTGTGGGGGCCCATCATGGGTCCCGTTTTGATAATCTGAACTGTTCAATATGTAGAACTCATCTAGTACTAAATGCTTGTAAAAAATCACGTCAATCGGATATTGCTAACTATATGATCAAATATGTGTTGTATAAAAATGGCTGGTATTATAGTTAACAGTTAACAAAAAAAACTAATACGATCAGATAGCTATCGATATCCAATCAACGTAATTTTTTACAAATGTATAGTACTCGACGAGTTCTATACATTGAATGGTTCCGATTAGAAAAACGGGACCCGTGGTCAGCCCCCACATGCCAAACAACACCATCCAATCAAAGCCCTAGAATGGAACAATAATTTATCATCTACTCCACAGCCCACTCCCTTAACAGTTCGTACGGCCTCCTACATAATATTCTCCTACACACTTTTTTATATAATTTTTTAATACACATTTTTTTATAAAAAGTCAAAAAGTTTAATACACACTTTTTTATATAATTTATCATCTATACTTTTCCTTAACTTTTTAATCTAAAAAAATAAAAAATACACTCATTTATGACACCCCAAACAATCCCTAAATATTTAATCTTTTATTTAATAAAAAATTTAATATCTCTATCAATGCCTAATCCAACAAACAGCGAAAATGTTCAATCAAAATTCATGCTGGCAGCGTGGGTCCCACAGTTTTTTATGTGAACAATAAAAATAAAAATAATAGAGTTCAAATTTGAAGGAGAAATGTTTTTTTAAATATTTGATATTAAGATTTTATAAAATAAAAAATATATAATATTTTTATAATAATTGAAGTTTATTAATATTTTTTCAGATAAATTTTAATTTAGAGAAATTTTAAAACACAGATAAATAATTTCTCTGTATTCTTTAATTTTCCTAGTTTGTTTAATTTATCTAATTTTCTAGGTTTTGAAATTTTCTCTGGGTTTTGAAATTTCTTTGGATTAAATTTTCTCTAATTTGTTCACAAATATCTCAGTAATTTGCTCACAATTTTCTTTGTGTTTTGACTAATTTTCTCTGATTTATTCATAATTTTGTATGTATTTTAACCAAACTAGAGAAAATTATCTTTTCATAGAGAAATTTCAAGCAACCTTCAACAAACACTTACATACAAAAAAAAAAAAATTGAGAATTGAAAATACTCTTACTCAAATTTATGCTTGAATCAGAGTTTATCCTCACTTCCCCACTCAAAATCACATTATTTCCAGAAACTAATTCCTATATATACGTATACATATATATATACATACATTCACATTTTCTGGTTGTTCTAGTTCTCAATGCTACCTGTACGAGGAACAAATGCTCTACACTTCCGTATTTCTTATGTCCAAGCTTCACACTTCTCCGAACAACGTCGTCGAACCTAAAAACATAAAGATGGTGAGCTACCCGGCAGGTATATTGTTGGAAAACTCCTCCGACAGTCAAGTTAGCACTCACAGAGAGAGAAAATGACAAAAGAGAAGATAGCTCAGTGTAAGGAAGATCGCAAAGCTGTTGCATTGAGGCACTGTAGGGTTTATATAGTTTATGTGCGCACTACTCTACTCGTTCTCCTCTAGACACGTGGATGAACCATCATCTCTTTGTCTTACATGTGTGTGTACGATAATACTGTCAAATAATATCGACAAAATAGCCAAATAGTATTGACGCGTACGAACAGTGGGTTCTCCCTATGCTCTTCAATTGGGCCGAGTGGCAATTCTTGTAGAGCTATCCACAACTCAATACTTGACAACTAACTTTATGAACAGCTTTTACTGACTGGCCTAACTTCGAGGTACCTAACCAGCCATCTACAGCTCGGTTAGGTCAATCGAACTGGCCCAAACCAGCCTTGCTCGACATTGAAACAGGGTTGACACGGTCAGTCCGTCTACGACCAAGTCGCCGACCTCTGTCATTCCTTTGTTTAGCCGAGATTGAAAGCTGCTCCTCAGTTCGATAGAGAGCAACACTACTATTCTACCAACCTTAGCCTTGGATCGAGCTGACTGATTACCCCAACCCAATGTTGGGCGTTTCTCCAAACCAGCCATAAGGCCCAGGACAACGGCCCAAGTCCTGACTTAGCTCGGCCTACGTGCCCAATGCAAATCCCCCTCTCACTACCATTATCTTGTTGTTTCTTAATTTCTATGTAAAAATGCATCTTATGAAGAGAAAGGTTGGTAATTTTGATGCCATTAAATATGGAGATTTAAACATGGACATTGAGTGGTGGGTTTTTCTTTCTCCTCTTTCTCTATCTAATAGTCTAAGATCAAGTTTCTCTGAATTCTAATCATACATTGATTGACACCATGATCGGAACACTAGACTCATCGAAGCCTAACAACGTCAAAATTGCAACCATCCATGACTCTCACCATCCCTCCTCCTTCACTGCCGTACCTAACACCACCCTCAACCACCATCTCATCCACCGCCTTGTCTAGATCGGCATAAGGGATGTCTTTTTCGCTCTAGGAGACTTCAACCTCACTTTCCTCGACTATCTACACACAACCATTGTTAAAGAAAGAGAGAATTTGGTGTAAGTGGGTTAGTGGTACAAAAACGTAAGGGACTTTAATGTCACGTCCCACCGAATTACCAAGACAAAATCACCTACCAAACGAAAGTCTCAAGGAAGGGAGATTAAAGGAATATTCTGGAAGCTCTTGAAAGACTTGAGAAAATATGGGAGCTTAGGAGCATGGAGGTCAATGGAAGGATCTAGAACTTCCTAGTTCATTCCAACACTTGAGAGAACATGGAAGAATCTATAACTCCCTAGCAAACTCTAGCACATATGAAAACTATGGAGGATTCTAGAAGGACCTAGGGAATTTAAGAACTTATACACTTGTATATATAAATTAGATATTTGTATAGATAGTTCTAGAATGCACTCTAGAACATACTTGTAGCTTGTAAAGAAGGCTTCCATAGGAAACTTCTACATGATGTTTTCTTGAGAATTCTAGAATGCTCTTAAGGAGCCTATAAATAGGAGAGGAGCTCATTTGCTCCAAAACCATCCAAGAGTTGTAAAGCTTTTTCTCCAAAGTGAATACAAGGCATTCTCTCAAATTCTCTTGTGTTCTTCCTACTTCTCTTTCATATAAAGTTGGTAAGTTAGGTTGACTTAGCATCATCAAGTAAGACATAAGATTGTCTAAGTGTCACACGGATAGCTTGGAAACAACCAAGGCCGTGACACGTGGTATCAGAGCAGGTTCGAGACAAAGGAAGAGAAAGCAACAATGTCATCCGGTGTAGAGAAGACTGTCACTGAGCAAGCCCGTGGAAGGGAACCCATGAAGGGAAGGAAAGATAAGTCATGAGATGCTATGACCACCATGGAAACATGGCTTGTCAAGGTAGAGCTTGTCGTGGACGACTCGGGGGAACGTCTTGATGTATTGGAGCAAAGCCTTGAACAGGAGGTGGAGGGTCTTAAGGAGGAGATCAAGGAACTCCACGATGGCGTGCTTTCCACCATCAATTCTATAGCACATGACGCACAAGTGGCCAATGATTCCTTCAAAGCCAAGGTGTTGGAGATGCTCGCGCAGTATGAAGCCCGTTTGGAGGAGGTGCACCAAGACGTGGCAATGTACAAGAAGGCCATAGCCGGGGGAGCTGTCACCTTGCCAGGGACGTCCAAGGTGGAGGTGCCAAAGCCAAAGCCTTTTGACGGAAAGAGAGATGCCAAAGAAGTGGACAACTACTTGTGGCACATGGAAAGATACTTCGAGGCGATAGCAGTAACCAAGGAAGATTCCAAGGTACATACTACAGTCCTCTACCTCGCCGATACAGCAACACTATGGTGGCATCATAGGCATGCTGATATTGAAAAAGGTACATGCACCATAGACACCTGGGATGACTTTAAGAAAGAACTTAAAAAGCAATTATATCATGAGAATGTGGCCTATCAAGCTAGAAAGAACTTGAAGAAACTTAAGCACACATCGTCTATTCGGGGACTATGTAAGGGAATTCTCTACACTCATGCTTGAAATCCCGAATATGACTGATAAAGAATTGCTTTTCAATTTTCTCGATGACCTACAACCATGGGCGGAGCAAGAGTTACGATGCCGAGGCGTGCAAGACCTTGCAATGGCCATGGCAGTGGCAGAATAACTTATTGAGTACAAACGTGAGGATGACAAGGCCAAGACATCCAAGGGTGACCCTAGCAGAAGTTTTAGTGAAAGTGAGGAAGATGAGGATGAAGGCATTCGACACAAGGAAAGACACTGCAGACTTCTCACTGGCAAAGAGGGCAAAAGCAAGGTCAGAAAAAACAATGAGACATTCAAACCCAAGACCAAGTGTTTCCTATGTGACGGGCCACATTGGGCAAGAAAGTGTCATAAGAGGCAAGCCCTCAATGCCATGATTGAAGAACGGGAAAAGGTGGAGACTCCGCAAATAAGATATTTACGGCTACTCGATGCCATCGAATCGAAGCCTACTACATTGACCCAAGGGGATAAGGGTTTAATGTACGTCGATGCTAAGATTAATGGGAAGGCGACCCAAGTCATGGTAAACACATGCGCATCGTACAACTTCATCAAGGGAGAGGAGGCCAAGAGGCTTGCCCTAAAACTTGACAAGGGTCAAGGATTGATGAAGACGGTGAACACCAAGGCAAAACCCGTAGATGGCATGACTCGAGGGGTTGAGCTACACCTTGGTGGGTGGCGCGGAAAGGTCAATTTTTTGATAGCATCACTCGATGACTATGACGTGGTGCTAGAAATAGAATTCTTGCGGGAGTTTAACGTGGCACTATTACCTCGCAACAACACTATGTGCATTATGGAAGGTAGGCCTTACATGGTGTCTATGGTGAGTAAACTAAATACTAAACTCCAACTTCTGTCAGCTATGTATATTAAGTTAGAGACGTACAAGAAAGAGGTAGTAGGCATTGCTAAAAAGATAACTGGCTCTATAGAAGATAGTCCACCGATATGCACAATTGTTAAGTCATCAATAGGGCCAGTGGACAAGGCAAATCTAAGAAGGCGCAAGTCAAGGAAAAAACCTATGACTTCGAGGAAGAAGGCGCGACGAGGGCGTCGCGAGCATAGGTGAGAGAGAATGTCACGTCCCACTGAATTACCAAGACAAAATTACCTACCAAATGAAAGTCTCAAGGAAGGGAGGTTAATTGAATATTCTAGAAGCTCCTGAAACACTTGAGAAAATATGGGAGCTTGGGAGTATGGAGGTCAATGGAAGGATCTAAAACTTTCTAGTTCATTCCAACACTTGAGAGAACATGGAGGAATCTAGAACTCCCTAGCAAACTCTAGCACATAAGAAAATTATGAAGGATTCTAGAAAGACCTAGGGAATTCAAGAACTTATACACTTGTACATATAAATTACATATTTGTATAAATAGTTCTAGAAGGCATTCTAGAACATACTTGTAGCTTGTAAAGAAGGCTTCCATAGGAAGCTTCTACATGATGTTTTCTTGAGAATTCTAGAATGCTCCTAAGGAGCCTATAAATAGGAGAGGAGCTCATTTGCTCCAAAACCATCCAAGAGTGGTAAAGCTTTTTCTCCAGAGTGAATACAAGGCATTCTCTCAAATTCTCGTGTTCTTTTAACTTCTTTTTCCTATAAAGTTGGTAAGTTAGGCTGACTTAGCATAATCAAGTAAGACTTGAGATTGTCTAAGTACAGCACAGATAGCTTGGAAACAACCGAGGCCATGACATTAAGGCACAAAAAAAATGTTGTTGATCTCTTCCATTATCAAAACTTAAGGAGGGATGTTAAACTAAATATCTCAATTTAAAATTATTTTTTATTAAAAAAAATTAAAAATTAAATGTGAAAAATATATTCAAAATTTTACAAAATTAAATGTTAAAAAAAAATTTATAAAAATTTTAGAATTTATTTTTAACCAAAAATAGTAAATATGAAAATAATGAATTTTTTTTTACTAAACTAACTTCTTTTTTTAATTGCAAAGAAATAAATTTAAAACTAGCATTGGTTAAAGATCAAACACAGTTTCCTTTCTCTATTACTGTTAACATCTTCTACTTGAAGGTTGCGTGGTTGGTGTAGACACCCTATTTTTGACCGTCCTCAAGACTTGGTTGTGCTTGTAGGTACACCCAACGGCTGGTTCAATTGCTCGTCCAGCATTCGACTGTCGCGACAGAACGTCACTGGTTTGGGTTTCCCGAACCTTGTATCATTTTTGTCTCATTTTTGGATCCTGACTTGGTCCTTTCAGGGTGGCCCCAGTGGTGCACTGCAGGCTATGGCATGGCACTGCCGGCTAATTGTGAACACTTGCCGGCCATCAGTGTGGCACTGCCGGCCATTGCTGATGGCCGGCACCCCCCTATCTCAGCTGGTTTCCGGGAAGATCTTTTGTACCAGCTGGATTCCTCATATCTGCCCTCCATACACGTGTATGGAGGGATGAAGCTCTTGCCAAGCTTGTTCAAGAAGCTTTAGCTTTGTATTCCTCTATATAAGCAAGGGGCTCCTTCATTTCAGAGGGTTTTGAGTTTTTGAAGGGCAAAAAGCTTTCTCTCTCTCTATATTGCTTGTGGTTAGAGCTTGGAAGTCGGATTTCTTTGCATTTTTGCACTATACCTCATAGCACAAGACCTCCACCACTCATTCAAACACCTTGAGGCTGTCTCTCAGAGGTTGGAAGCTCAGATTTTTGGACCAAAAGCTGTTGGAAAGATTGTTCTTCAGGGGTAAGCACACTTTTCCCCTAAACTAGTCTTTTCTTGCTTCATTTGTAAGCTTTTCTTTGAAGCATTTTTGGGCTCCGACCCAAACTAAAAATGATCATATTTTGAGCCCCTTTTCATGTTTGATCAAGGGTCTTTCTTTTTTTGAGGCTTCCTTCTATCACTTGTCTCTTTAACTCTCTTTTAGGCTTTTTTTTCATAGTATTTTAAGCTTATTTGTGAGCTGTTTTGGATTTGTCCATAAACTGGAAAGATGCTTGTTTTGAGCCCCTCTTAAACTTTGTTGAAGGGATCTCCTCTGTTTGAGGACAGCAGCTACCACTTGTCTCTTTACCCCTCTTTTAGGCCCATTTCTTGCATGCTAGTTTAACCTTACTTGTGTTTATTTTCGTGGCTTGATGTAAACTGTAAAGTGCCTTATTTTGAGCCCCTCTTAAACTTTATTGAAGGGCTATTCACCATTTGGGGCCAGTTGCTGTCCATTGTCTCTATTCTCACCTTTAGGACCATTTTTGCATGATAGATTAGCCCTATTTGTATTCATTTTTGAGGTATGTTGTAAATTGGAAAGAGGCTTTTTTTGACATCATCTTCATATTTTATTAAGATTTCATTTTTGTTTAAGGTCACATGCTATCTTGTATGCTTGGTTGCCTCCCATTTTGAGCCTTATATCCTAGCCCTTGTTGCATGCTTTGTTTGGCCTTCTAGCCACTGAAATTGTTTTGAGCTTCCAAATTAGAGGGGGGTGACCCCCCTCTCTCCTTGACTTGTTTGGTAGTCATTTTGGCCTTCCAAAGAGGCCCTATCTTGCATGCTTTGTTGACTGATTTTGGGGCCAATTTGGTGAGTTTTGGGACTATCATATTTGATTTTCAGAGTTGTATATGTCATGTCACTTGTCTATCTTGTATGTGCCTAATAACTCCTTGTATGGCCATCTAAATGAGCTCATCATTTTTGCATACCATGGTTGCATATCAGTGGTTATTTAGGCCTATTTTCACATGTTTTATTCATTGATTTTCGACGGTTTGGTGAAATTCCATGTGCATCATACACTTGCCATGTAAACCATGTTTGCTAGTCAAAATCGCATGCTACTTTAGTCCATCTTGCTAGCACTTTTTGGCCTTACTTTAAACTGGAAAAGTCCATGTTTTAGGACTGCCTTGACTCTGTCTTCATGCTTCATGTTCAAATAATGCGTGCTTTGTATAGCTATAAGTCATTCCATGTGCCTAGTTTTGAGTTTTGGGCCTCACCTCATGCATCGGGTGCCATGTTTTCATGATTCGGGGCTGTTTAGCATCATATTTCAGTGCTAAAATTTGCATGTTTGCATACCATGTTCCATGCCTTACCATGCTTTGGTAGAGTGGCATTCGTGCCTTAGGTTCGGTCCTCGGTTTGCGTGCACGCGTACACGCGTGCACGCATTTCGAGTGTCTTATTTTCATCTAATGGCCATTTATGTGAGTGTGGGTAAGGTCCACTCGTGTTGGTGTAAGTCCATTATGCATTGTGTATGCCATTTCATTTCATAGCATTGTATATGCTAGGTTGTACGTTAGCGCATTATGTATGCCATGTTACCTCGTGCATCGTGTATGCCATTTCATAGCATTATTCATGTTAGGTTATATCTTAGTTGCATTCATGCATGTCATGTATCTTGCATTGTGTTTGGGGGTAGGAGTTAGCCCGAGCATGGGAAACGATGGGCGTTTCGTACTCCAAGTGACGGAACATGTCTTAATTCCCAGTCACCGACACTCCGGATTATCCATGATGGAGTTTAGGTATTGCTATATTTTCATGTGCATTCGTTTCATATCGAGTTGTGCAAATCGACTCCTCGGCCATCATGCATCGATATGCGTGATTGGTGGCACGAGGATCGAGGACTACACTCCATGAAGAGTAGTCAAGCATACATATGTGAAAATACATTGCCATGCCCATTTCCTGCTCTTTGTTGTAGCAAATCAAGAATCAGCAGCCTTCCGGAGCTTGGCACGCATTCCAAGAACAATTACAAACAGAGGCTAATTACGGCATCGCAATGGATTTCCACGCAAGGCAACCCGACCATGCATCATTCATCATCCGGAGCAGAGTTGAGGCAGTCCCTGGCTTGGATGCCAATTTACCACTTTCCTAGATTAATTTGTTAATTAATTAGGATTTTGTATTTATTCGGACTGTATTATTTATTTGGGACTGTACTATTTACTCGGACCCTCCGAGCGAGGGCACTGTTGTAATAAGCGTGCGTGCGTGTGATGTATGTCTTCCAACCCACGTCTTTCTCCCTTTTATTTACCAGCTTACGATGGTTAGATTAGGGCATGTTTCAATTAGCATACAGTATGATAGCATGTTTGCATTCATTCATCTGTTTTGCATGCACCGGGCTCGGCGCATCATACTAACTGTATTTGTATTTCAATTTCAAGTTGAATACTTGTTATCTGTAGCATTTCATATGCCATGTTTAGAATAGCCGAGCTTGCTATAGCTGCATTTTTGCATGTGTTGCATTAGGCATTTCTGTATAGTTAGGATCATGCATGGATTTCTAATCAGCTTCTGTTTTAGCTTGGAGTACTCGGTGAGTTTTTACGCTTTAGCATCCTTGCATGCGTGTGAGTGACTGCCATGATAGCATGCTTACCATGAAGCTATATGCTTATGTGTTATAACTGCCTGAATGCCTGTGGGTGAAGGTTGGGTTATCTGAATTGGAGTAATGCGTTGATTGTGAGTTTTAAGCCCAGTAGATAGTGGCAAAACCATCTTTTCTAAGCCCACCCGAGGGTGGCAAAATCTGCATTTTAAGCCGACTTGCGAGTAGCAAACCATCTTTCAAAAACAAATATAAAATGTTTTGTTCCAATTCAGGCGATCCAGTCTATACTTGTATGCTGTGCGCGTCACGTAGTAAATCTAGGCTAATAACCGGAATAAGAACACACAATGTTTTCAAAACTTGATATCATGGTTAGTAGAGGCTGATCTTTGATCGGGCGAGAGGGGGTGCTCATAGCTGACCTTTCCCAATTGTACCCAAGTTCCCGAGCCGAGGCAACTTTGGTGATGACGGACACGTGGCCTTAGGCAACGAGTCAGGGTTTCCTAAATTTCCCAAAAATAAAATATTTAAGTGGCGACTCTGTATCTGGCGAAGTAGTCTATGTTTGGCACTTCTTTCTAAAAAAATCTGTTTTTCTCAAAACGATTTGCCGGATTTGGATTATTTGGTTCAGATTAAGAACCGTGACATTTGAGTCCTGAACTGTAGTAACCCCAAAAAGAACAGAACGGGACTCACCCTCCCGGGGCGTTCGGGGACGTCTACAGTTGGCATTGGCGACAACTTACGTCTATGTCCAACCAAGGCTGTGGCATGATGGTAGCATGCCAAGAGAATAATCTGAGAATATAACAAGTTCTGTGTGGCAGCAACACTCAACTCTTGGCCAAAGTATGGGTAGCATTGCATAGATGCAAGGCATTAATATGACTTGAATGTGGGTTGCAGCATACTTGGGGGTTGAACACAATCAATGGGCAAGACTTGGTCTAGTGGCTAAGAGAAACAATTTCGTGCCTGGCTTGATGAAGCAGACTACAAGCAGTTATTAGCAGTTATGCATGTCTGTTAGAAGTAGTTACCTTTGTTGGGGCAAAAACAAGGCAAGGCTGGAAATCAAGAGGAAAGGCTGGAAGTCAGAAGCAGTTACCGGCAGTTAGCTCTAGAATTATTCATAAGTCCCTAGGCAGTTGAGGGTGTCAACTACCATGCTACTTAGCATGCTTTCCTTGCATTGCTGGTTGTATTTTGTAACTAATTGTAAATCTATATAAGGCATGGACATAGAACTCAAAATGCAGTCAAGTAATTGTGAAAGTTTCCATTAGCATTCCTTTGGATTGTTAGTGCAATAATAAAGGTTCAAAATTTCCTGTATATTAATGTTGCCTTCTCTCTTACTTGTTCTAACTCATTGTGTAAGTCTGTGTTAGAAATTGGTTGAGACTAAGGCCTCGTTTGGGAATAGGATTTTTTAGTAACTTTTTGATTTTTTAGTTAAAATATGACGTAAAAAAACTAATATGCTTGGGATAACTTTTTGGTTTTTCACGAAAATATGTGCAAAAAAAAGAGAGAAAAAGGGGAATCTTTGACTTTTTGGTATAGGTTGTTGGTTTTTTGATTTTTTTTAGTAACTTTTTGACTTTTTGTCTAAAAAAGTCACTTGCCAAACAAGGCCCAAGTGTTAAAATTTAGTGCCATCACAAGACTAAAATTTCTACTCTGAAAATAGTGTTGTGATAATTGGTATCAGAGCACGGTTGCTCATAAATGGTGTTTGGTATGTTTTTTTAAAAGAGAGAGTGACTCGGTTGGAGAATCTGGTGGGGGCGCCTGTCATGCCCCAAAATTTGGAAAATTAAATATTAAATTAGGACTAAACCCTAATCAATATTCCATTATCCAAATCCTAGGGGTGAAACAAAATCTAAACGTTCTCGTCTCCATAAAGTTTAAGTAAATTTCCATGCTCAAAAGATAACAAGGGATTAAAAAAAAAATTAATAAACGCCAACCAAACTATTCATCATAGATTCATAACTATCCAATACATCCAACATTAAAGTAGCAACAACTATTCAAAACAACTTAAATAATGCAACGTTGAAAAACAACCCACAACGCCAAATAATCAAAAATACTAAGGTCATAAAAAATAATAAATATATAAACTAATATCAACTCTAAACTCAAGAAAACCAAAAGACGTCCACAAGACATGTCCTATGATCATAGTTATTTCTTGTCACCACCATAGTCCCAACTAATCCTGCAAAAGAAGCTCGGCTGCACTCAAATAGAACACATCCGAGATGCCAAGAGGCAAAACGGGTTAGTATATAAATATACTGGTATGAGTACAAGATTTGACACCCACGTGTCCACCAGACACCAACAAAAATTATATTAATTCTTGTTACAGGATAAGACAAGTAGTTCTACCCATACCGAAACGAAGGGGTAATTTCCCGAGATACGGTGGCATTTAGTTTCTTACCCGTACACAACTAAATATAAATTGAGTATAAAATAAATAAAATAAACATAAAAATATCGTGGGTCAGCCCTACATAAATAGTTAGTAAGACTTACCATTCTGCAAAAAAAAATAAAGTTAGTATAATTTAATCATAAGTAACTTGCTGAAGAAGTATAAAAAATGTACCGTTTCATACTTAAATAATTCGAATTAACCAAAACTCAAAAAACAAAAGTTATACAGAATCAAATTTCCTAAAAGGAAATGCGAAGGAATTAAGTAGAAATTGAATAGGTTGAGAGAAAAACTTGATAGAAGAACTTAGACGGAATTCCATCGAAAAATCTGAAGCTGAAAAAAAAAAAGAAACCACCCTAAGATGATTTTTTTCAGAAAAGTTCAAAACACAAAAAGTGTTCAGAATAATGTTTTATTTTAGTTTACATGAAACCAATAAAAATGAGCTCGTTTCTGAGTTAAAACAATATCTAAAATCTGCAATACTAAAACAAATAAAAATTATTGAAACAAAGATCATCCGATTACAAGTTCTAATTGATCTTTCTAGTAAAAAGTTAAAACACAAAAGTTGTCTAGAATCACGTATACATGCTTCTACTTAAATTTCATAATTTATCGAGGCCGTTTACTATTTTTCAAGATGTACAAATCAATACTATTATTCATATTGTTTAATTTTGATGATGTCTAAAATATTAATTGATAATTTTTTATATGCATATTGTATATTATTTGACATAAAATTTTATCTGTTTAAATTATATATTGTATGATATATTTGTTAAATATTATTTAAATAAAAATATTGAGAAAACTTTTCTATTCACTTTTTGACAAATTTAAAATTGATTAGTTATATTATTTTGACAAAATTGATTGATTGGTTGGCTAGTCACTATTCACCTTTTGATAGATTCAAAATTGATTAATTGTATTATTTTGACAAAATTGACTAATTGGTTGTATTATTTTGACAAATGTGATATTGATGATTTTTTTCCTTTTGATATACTCAAATGGGAAGATTGGTTATTTTTATTTGAGTGTATTTATAATACACATACAAATATTTTATTAAGAATAGCAATGTATATTTAAATAGTTTAAAATAAAATTTACGATGCACTTTTTTGTTCCTTACGTACTATTTATTGATAGAAATCCATTGCCTTTTATTCAAAGTATTTAATTTGTTCTTTTTGAAAATCAAAAAGGACCAACAACCAGCTGCCACTCTTTTTGAAAAAAATAAAGCCATATAATGAGCATACCCCAGCTGCTAATCCATGTGAAAGGACTCCAAAATCAGAAGAAGAGCGTCCCCTCCTTCAACGGATATATATTTTTGTGTATAAATAGAAGTGTTATGTGTGGAGAAAAATCAAGAACTTGAAGAGAATTTTTTTTTTGTGTGCTCCAAAATTTGAGAATATTGTATTCTGCTCTTTCACTTTCAGATCTAAGTGTAGCTTTTGTTCTTACATTTTCATATCTACTCTTTGTGAGAGAATTATTATAAAAGAGGGTTTAAGTACTATTTATTTTTATTTATTATTTTTGTGAGAGATTTTGTACGGGTAAGACATTTATTGTTGAGTGAGGCTCAATAGATAAGAGTAAGTCCTATGCCAAATCCACAAGCCTAGTGGTGTATTTATTCAGTTGATAGTAAAGAAATTCTCAAGGAGGTTCCTTAGGGAGTGAACGTAGGCCTGGCGTGCCTAACCACTATAAATTTAAGGGTCTGTTTGGTAATTATTTTATTTTTAGTTTACAGTTTATATTTACAAAAATTTTAAAAATTGTGCTAAAAACTTGTTTGGTAAAATTTTTGATTTATAATTCTACTTCTCAGTTTATAAATTTCACCCAAAAAACATAAACAGGAAAAACGTGTTTTCGTTGATTTATTAAACTGGCACTGTAGCGGATTGTTGGCATTTTGACCCTGGTTCAAATCTCCGCAACACCCGAATTAAATTTATTTTCTCCCAACGTTAAACTAAAAGTTGTATCTCATCTTCCTCCACTTCATTCATGTTGACTGAAACTTCACAAATCAGGTCAGTCTCTCTTCTCTCTCTCTTCTCTCTCTATGTTCACTAAGCTTGCTCTCTGTGTTCACCGAGCTTCATTTTTTTTTCTTTTCTAAAACATTATGTTGTAAACATGCAGATCTTTGTAGATCTGTCAACAAATTGATCTCAGGTCTCTCTCTTCTCTCTCTCTTGCTCTCTATCTCGAGCTGCCATGGTGGTTTTTTTTTTTTTTTCCTGAAATGACAAATCTGTTTTGCAGATCTTTTGCAAAATTTCCGGACCACATTGATCTCACTCTCAGGTTAGTCTCTCTTTCTTTGTTATGAAAAATTTTGGAACCAGAAATCTGTTCTACAAATCTGTTCTGCCATGGTTGTTTGTAGATCTGTGCTACATTTTGTAGATCAGTATTATATTTTGTTCTGTAGATTTTTTTCCGAACCAGAAATTTGTTCTGCAGATTTTTTTTTTGTAAATCTGTTCTGGTGGAGGTTTTGCATATTTTTTTTTGTTTGTTTGTAGATCTGTGCTACATTTTGTACTTCACTTTAAATTTGGAGTACATAATAAGGAAATCTGTTAGGCCTTTTGTAGCTGTTCTTCACTGTAATGAAATCTAGAGAACAAATTTAATCAAGTTAAAAACATGGGCATGCTTTCATAGTTGTATTTATTAATAAATATAGTGAAGTACAGAACTGAAAATAATCATGGACGAATTATGAGTCTAACTCTTCCCTGAGTCTTAAAAAATTATATTGTTCAAATTTAACTCAAACCGTAATTGTAAAACACAAGCAGACAACATGAAACACAGTCATATCAAATCTCACCAAGGTGGTAGTTGTCACGCCCCAAGCTCTGTGACAACGCCGCACACTCATTTAAGTGAGCATGCAAGGCTAAGAGTCTAACACATAACCAACAATGTAAAATACTCCAATTAAATCCTTAATTATCATAATACTAAAATCCATAAAAATTGATCATTCTTATCATATGGAATTATCCACCAAGTCCACTAATAAAATCCATTAACAAAACAATTAATCCAAGTACTTAAATCATAGTTTTACTCTCGGCACATTATGATAATTATCCACCAAGTCCACTAATAAAATCCATTAACAAAACAATAATCCAAGTACTTAATTCATAGTCCTACTCTCGGCACTCCCATATGTAAAAAAAAATCCCGCGCAGCTCTACTCTTCAGAATTTGAAAAAAAAAAGAAGGGTAAGTTAGATAGCCCAGTAAATAACCAACCATCACTGCCAGCTGGATCAAGTATTAAAAAAAATTAATAAATAAATCGATAACCAATAAATATAAATTTTTCTACAGTTCAATAAATGAACAATTATTTGTAAGATGGTTTCATAGCTAAAAATAAACAATACACAATACATTTTAAATGAATAATTCTCCGTGTGAGACGCGGCGAGAATTGAATAATTCTCCGCATTCCTAACTACATGAAATGTAGTCGTTGCTTTGCATTCTTGCTTAAAACTGTTGCATCTATTTGTCAATACTTGCTTCATTACAGCTTGCTGCATTTGCATGATCATTTGGCTCTGTGCATGTCATTTTGCATTTTGCCCCCTGCCTGCGGGCACGCCTGCGGGCACACATCTTTGTTCACCTTGTATGATTGTCTAAGTCTTCGGCCTTGACAAAAATGGGACGTCTCTGGGGTTTGACATTCACTCCGCCACTTCTTGACTTCCGAAGTTACAAAGAGGGGCAACTGTAGACACCCCATTTTTGACCGACCTTAAGACTCAGACGTCACCGATTGAGCGCTCGGTGATGTTGCATACTGTGCTCGTTCAGAAGTTTCAGAGTCGTGGCCGTGCGCCCTGCCTCCGGACTTCCGAACTTTCTTCTGTGCCTTGCCTCGGTTTGCGAACCAGCTCGGTTTTCTCTGTTTTCTTTCCTGAGGGAAGGGAGTGGTCCCGTAGACTATCTCTCGGTGGCCGTGCGCTACATTTCGTGGCCGTAGGCCATTTTGCCCATTTCGGAGCCCGGTTCCCGGTTTTCGGAGCCGTCAGGCCGTGTGCCTCGGTTCGGGACCGCCCAACCATCTCCGATTTCTCCGGTTCTTGGCTGGTACCTCTGTTTTATCATTTTGAGGAACACTGGGGCCCCTGATGCCCACTTCATGGCCGTATGCCACTTTCGGTGCCTGCAGCCGGTTTTCGGGACCCCGAACTGCGTGATTTGGGCCCCGAGCATTCATTTTGCATCGGTTTTCTCTGATTTTTGGCAGGAACCTCTGTTTTGTCATTCCGAGGGACACTGGGGTCGCAGATACCCACTTCGCTGCTAAACACCACTTCCGGCACCTGCAGCCTATTTTTGGGATCCCGAATTGCTCGGTTTTGGCCCCGAGCGTTCATTTCTCATTAGTTTTTGTTCAAATTTGGCAGGTACCTCTGTTTCAACACCAGGAAGATCACTGGGGGGTGGGAGGCCAGCAATTATCCCAGATAACCAGTTTCGCTCCTCCGGCGTCCGTTTTGCTCACTTCCGGGCCAATGTTGAACACCCTGGGGATATTTTCTTCCGACCAAAGCTACATATCTGTGATCAGGGGACATGGGAGGACCCTAAAAACTACTGGTCGGCCAGCAATTGTGGATTTCATTTTTGAGCCTCTCCTTCAAGTCCTATGTTGTGACTCCTGTTTCAGTGTTGCCAATTTCCGACCTTGGAACCTTGTTCCACACATCTGGGAGGACCCTAAAAGTTGGTGGTCGGCCAGCAATTGTTGATTTCATTTTTGAGCCTCTCCTTCAAGTTCTATGTTGTGACTTTCGCTTCAGAGTTGCCAGATTCCGACCTTGGGGTCTTATTCTACACATATGGGAGGACACCATTGCATGGTGGTCGGCCAGAATTTTTGCACTTCAGTTTTGGGCCATGGCCGGCTGGCCAGGGTGAGTGGCTGGCCGACCAGGTGGGGTGGTGGCCACTTCTTCAAATTTTCCAAATTTGTCCGGATATTTTTCTAAATATCCCGGGCATCCGGGGGATATTTTGGGAGGGAAAGCTTGGGTGCTTTTCCCTCCCCTTTTACACCTTTTCTTGCTTACTTAAAGGGTTGGGCAGCTCCTTTGCTAGGGTTGGAACATTTTCTCTCAAGGCTTAATCTTCCCTAACCTCCATTTTCATAGCCAAAAACTCTAAAACCTTCAAGCTTCCTAGCTAATTCCTTCATCGACCCTAAGCTCCACCATCACCACCTCCATTCCAGCAGCAAGGGAGTGTTCTTCAAAGGCTTAGAAGCAACTTTCATCAAGGCAAGAAGAGGCAAAAGACTTGTCTTCAAGGGTAAGTCTCAATTCCTTTTTCTCTAGCATAATTTTCCATCAATTCTTTACCCTATTTTCTTTCAGTTTTTGGTCTCCTACCCCCACTGGTTTTGGGTTTATTTTGAGCCCCTCTACAACTTTGTAGAAGGGCTCAACTTCATTTGGTGTCTCCATGATATACTTCCTTCAATATCACTCTTTAGGCCATTGTTTTGCATGCTTTATTTGCCTTATGAGTAATCTGATTTCGAGACTGATGTAAAATGTTGGTGGGCTTATATTGAGCCCCTCTTCAACATTTAAGAAGGGCTCCATCATGTTTGGCTTCTCTATCATGCACTTCCTTTGAAATTCTTCCATTTTACCGTAAAATTGCATGATTGTTTTGGCCTATTTTTAATCTGAGTTGGAGCATGCAACATACTGATATTGTGCTTATTTTGAGACCCTCTTCAACATTGAAGTAGGGCTCAACCTGGTTTTCTTGCTCTACATATCACTTGCTTTGAATTCTTGTTCCACTCCCATTTTGCATGCTTTTTTAAGCTCACCATGCTTCGGATTCCAGCCTTCATCAGGCCTAGAGAGTGCCTTATTTTGGTCCATTATTCATGCTTTGTTAAGGGTCTTAGGCCATTTGATGATTGGTTTTGGTACTTGTTTTGTAATCCTCCATATTTCCCGTAAAATTGCATGCTTTGTTAGGCTTGCTTAGCTTCGGATTTAAGCCTTCATCAGGCTTAGAAAATATCTTTTTTTGGTCCATTCTTCAAGTTTTATTAAAGGTCTTAAGTTGTTTGGTCATTGCTTATGATACCTCTCTTTATAGCCCTCTTTTGGCCCAAACTTTGCATGCTATATTTAGTATAACTACACACTGAATTGGAGGCTGTCATCTATTGTAAATGTACATATTTTTGGTCCCTCTTTAGTTTTGTAGAACTGATTTTTTTGGTTTGAGCAATGTATATACTACTTGCTTTGTAATTCCCCTCTTTTCCCCCATTTTTGCATGCCATTATTGCCATATCAATGCTCACAATTTGGCCATGTTTTGTACTGAAAAGATGCTATTTTTGGGGCTGCCTTGCTACTGTTTTCGCTTTCATGTACCAATTCTGCATGTTTAGCATAGCCGTAGGCCATTTCGGGTACTTAAAATCATATTTCGGGATGATTTCATGCATTGTTTGTCATTTCGTATCATTTCGGGGCTGTTTTCCCCTTCATTTAGCTGCTGAAATTTGGTTTGCATGCTCGCATATCATTTTCCATGTCATTTCATGCTTTAGTGCATTGCCTCGGTTTGCGTGCCCGTGGGTACGCACTTCGAGGCACTCCGTTTTCATTCATTGGCTTCCTATGTGAGTAGGTTGAGGCTCTCTCATGTTGGTGTAAGCCCATCATTGCATTTCTGTACCGTTTTCATGCTTGTATATCATCGCCTCGGTTTGCGTGCCCGTGTGTGCGCATTTCGAGGCACATCTCTTTATCCGACGGCAGCCTATGTGAGTGCGACTGAGGCTCTCTCATGTTGGCGTAAGTCCATCATTGCATGCCATATGCCGTTTTATCATCGTCTCGGTTTGCGTGCCTGTGGGCACGCATTTCGAGACACTTCGGTTTTATCCGATTTACATCTCACATCATCGCCTCGGTTTGCGTGCCTGTGGGCACGCATTTCGAGACACTTCAGTTTTATCCGATTTGCATTTCACATCATCGCCTCGGTTTACGTGCCTGTAGGCACGCATTTCGAGGCACTTCGGTTTTATCTGATTTCCATTTCATATATTTTCTCGGTTTGCGTGCCCGCGTGCACGCATTTCGAGACATCTCTTTTTTCCCGCATTGTGCATACTAGGTTGTATCTTAGATTGCATTCATGCATTTTCTCGGTTTGCGTGCCCGCGTGCACGCATTTCGAGACATCTCATTTGCATAGCATTGTGCACGCTAGGATACATATTAGCTACATTTCATGCATACCATGCATGTTGCATCGCGTTCGGGATAGGTGTTAGCCCGAGCACGGGAAACGAGGCACGTTTCGTACTCCGAGTGACGGAACGGGTCTCAATTCCCAAGTCACCGACACTCCGGATTACCCATGATGGAGTTAGGTTTTGTTGTAGCATTCATCTGCATTCATCCTATATTGAGTTGTGCAATTCGGCTCCTCGGCCATCATGCATCGAGATGCGTGATTGGTGGCACGAGGATCGAGGCATGCATATATCTGTGAAATACACTGCTATGCCTCTTTCCTGCTCTCTGTTACAGCAAAACCGAGGACCAACGAATTTTCGGAGTCCGGCGCGCATTTCGAGAAATACTGCAAACAGAGACAAATTGGGGCATCCCAGTGGATTTCCGCATCAAATTTCAAAGATACATCATTCATCGAAGCAAAGCGGGTCCACGGCAAGGCGCGATTTACTAAGTGACCCATATAAATTAATGTAATTACCAATCTATCCAAAAATAATAATGTTCAAAACTTGGGTTTTACATCCTTCCCTCCTTAAAAGAAATTTCTTCCTCGAAATTTGACATACCTGAAGTCTCAAAAAGTTGTGGACACTTTCGTTTCATTTCATCCTCGAGTTCCCAAGTTGCTTCTCTTTCTGAGTGATTACTCCATTGAACCTTAACATAGTGGATGACTCGACGCCTCAAAACCTGTTCCTTCCTATCAACAATTCGTATAGGGTGTTCCTTATAAGTCAAATCCTCCTTAAACTACAACGGTGCATGATCAATCACATGACTAGGATCCGGTATATACTTCCTTAACATTGAGACATGAAAAACATTATGAACTCCAACTAGTGAAGGTGGTAGGGCAAGTCTGTAAGCTACCTCACCAATTCGATCTAAAACCTCAAATGGCTCAACAAATCTAGGACTCAATTTACCACAAACACCAAACCTCATTACTTCTTTCATAGGAGACACCTTAAGGAATAAATGGTCTCCAACCCCAAACACCAAATCACGTCTCCTGTTATCTGCATAACTTTTCTATTTACTCTATGCCGTGCGAAGTTGCTCTCTAATAAGATTGATCTTGTCCACTGTTTGTTGCACAATCTCAGGCCCTAACAACTTCCTTTCACCCATATCATCCCAACAAATAGGTGATCTACACTTTCGTCCATATAAAGCCTCATATGGTGCCATCTGAATGCTCGCATGATAACTGTTATTATAAGAGAATTCCACTAAGGCCAAATGCTCATTCCAAGAACCTCCAAGATTGATAACACAAGCCCTAAACATGTCTTCCAAGGTTTGAATAGTTCTCTCTGACTGTCCATCAGTTTGAGGATGAAAGGTAGTGCTAAAATTCAAACTAGTGCCCAAAGCTGTATGCAAACTTCTCCAAAACATAGATACAAATCTGTTATCTCTATCAGACACTATGGTCACCAGAATACCATGCAACTTCACAATCTCCTTGATATACAATTTTGCAAACTTCTGTAAGGAGAACCCTACCTTAAAAACGAGAAAGTGAGCGAATTTGGTCAATCGATCAACGATAACCCAAATAGCATTGTTACCACCTTGGGTCGTAGGCAACCCTGTCACAAAATCCACGGTAATATGTTCCCACTTCTACTCGGGAATAGGAAGAGGTTGTAACTTACCTGCAGGTCTCTGATGTTTAACTTTCACTTGTTGACATACCAAACATTGAGCAACATACTGAGCAATTTCCCTCTTCATATTATTCCACTAAAAGTTTCTCTTCAAGTCTTTATACATTTTAGTGCTCCCTGGATGTACAGTATATCCTGAACTGTGAGCTTCTCTCAAGATTTCTCTCTTGAGCTCTAAATCATTAGGCACACACAACCTCTCTCCAAATCTCAAGGTTCCATCTTTATGCATACAAAATTCCATCTGTAGCCCTATTTTCATTTCAGCCATAAGTTTTTGCAACTAAGGATCTCTTCCCTGAGCATCTTTAATTCTATTAATCAATGTGGGTTGAACTCTACGGTTTGCCAACTGCACTCCATGGCTATGCCATCTAATCTCAATATTCAACCTCTGTAAGTCCTCCAAGATATTCTTTTGGTCAGTGATTAAGGTAGCCAAATTACTCAGGGTCTTTCTACTCAAGGCATCTGCCACTGCATTGGCTTTTCCTGGATGATAATTGATAGTCAAATCATAGTCCTTTAATAGCTCCAACCATCGCCTTTGCCTCATATTCAATTCTTTTTGAGTGAAAATATACTTTAAACTTTTATGATCAGTGAATATCTCACATTTCACCCTATACAAGTAGTGCCTCTAGATTTTCAATGCAAACACCACGGCAGCCAACTCCAAATCATGCGTAGGATAATTTTGCTCATATGGCTTCAACTGCCTAGACGCATATGCCACTACCTTAGCATTCTGCATCAGGACACAACCCAAGCCCATCTTCGATGCATCACTATAGATGGTAAAACCTTCATCTCCGGACGGAATTACAAGTACAGGAGCAGACACTAATCGACTCTTTAGATCCTGGAAACTCTTCTTACAATCATCAGACCATTCAAATTTAACCCCTTTTTGTGTTAAACGAGTCAAAGGCATAGAAATTCGGGAAAATCCCTCAACAAACCTTCTATAATAACCTGCTAAACCCAAGAAGCTACGAATTTCAGTGACACTAGTAGGCCTATTCCACTCTACCACCGCCTCTACTTTCTTGGGGTCAACAGATACCCCATCTCTAGTATCACATGACCCAAAAATGATACACTCTCCAGCCAAAATTCATACTTCTTTAATTTAACAAATAATTTCTTCTCCCTTAATATCTGCAACACTATTCTTCTCCCTTAATTTCTTCACTGTAATTCATATATATAGCTATCGCTCCTTTATTTTTTATAGTCCTGGGAGTTCTCTCAACCTCTTGGCCTGCAGAATTTTCTATTGTACTACATCATTAGCATGATATTTTCCTCGTCTAAATAAACTAAAAAGATATTTTACTGGTGCTTGTTCTTCATTGCCTCTTCATTTTATTTGACTTACATTTTTTTGAAATTTGTTTATCTATGAATAAATATACATATTTAGGCAATGTCAACAACAATACACAATGATCTCACCATTGATGATGATAATGTTGTTGAAGTTGGTAGAGGAAACAGTGGTCCATGGCCTCAGGCAAATGAGGCTTTTTTCATTACCCTCATGGATGAGGAGATGAAAACCAAGAATAGTAAAATAACTGGGACATTCACTAAACAAGCTTGGAACAGGTTGAGAGATCAAATGAATGCAAAAACCAAATACCAGTATAACGCACACCAGCTTCGGAACAAATACAATCAGCTGCGTATTATGTTCAACAAATTTACATCATTACTGAAGCATACTGGCGTTGGTTGGAATAGCCAGCGACTTACTATCACTGCACCGGATGACGTTTGGGAAGCCCTTTATAAGTTTTAATTAACTTTTTGCATTTTCTTTGCTACATTTAATTGGAGAATTCTTCATGTTAACCTGAAATTCATTGGTTTGTAGGTTAATAGCCATGCAAAGAGGTTCAGGAAGAAAGGGATGGTTTACTACCATGAGTTGTCTCGTATCTTAGGAGATACATCCGCAACTAGTAAACTAGCCTTCCCTTCCACCAAATCACCTTCTGAAAGTAGTGCCAGTTCTAATCCTGAATTTAAGGTAAAGAATGAGGAGTTAGATGCATTGCAAATTGATAGTGATAATGATAATGGAGATGGCCAAGGCAAAGGCAAGGGCAAGGGCAACGGCAAGTGTAAGGGCAAGAGCAAAATGGGAGGTAAAAAGAGTAAGAAGATGAGCTCTTTTCAAGTTAATATTTCTAAAGCACTCAAAGAAATGAGTGAAAATAGAGAGAGGAAGGTGGACCTAATGGAAAAGCGCTTCACAAGTGCTTCAATTACTAATGTTGGCGATGGCAGTGGTTCAATTGAAAGTGGCTCTACTCCCTCACGTTCATTACTGAAAGAGTGCATGGCACTATTGCATGCTATGGAGGAAATTCATGCTCCTGCTTACACTAAAGCTGTGAACAAGCTTGCATCAGATCCCATAATAAGGGAGGTATTTGTTGATATGCCTGCTAGTAGGATGAGAGATTGGGTCCTTAATGTCACGACCCGCTCCCCGTACCCAAGGGTTAGCATCGTGATGGCCAGTAACTGAAGTTACCTCCGACCAATTCTTAAACAAATCAATAAACGTAAGCGGAATAAATATTTAAGTAAGGGTACCAAAATAATCATTTGAGCTTCTATTTTTATTACAAAATTATATTGACCAAAAATGTCGATATTTACATAGAAAAATATCATAAAAATACTGTGTGTGTGTTTATTCCGCAGCCCCGCATCTAAGACTTTCCAAAAGCTATTTCTGAATTGTATTGTTTCCTGAAAATTGGTAAACAACTATAAGCACATGGCAGAGTGAGAAATATTATACCAAGAGCATAAGGGACACGAAAGAACCATGGATAGTTAGTTAGGCCAAAACATTTATATAACTCAGTTTGGTAAATAAATCATTGGTAAACAAATCATTTAAGTAGCAGAAACTGAAATACATAAATTATGTAAATAAATAACCATAACCACGGTACAGAACAGAATGGAACAGAGGTCACAGAAATGACAGTCAGAACAGAGGTACGGATTCAAGTGGTGGCTCGTACGGATTCTAGAGGTGGCTCCCATAATAGTATAGCACTTAGCTCCGCACAGCACTTTGCTCCGCACAAAACAGAGGTCAATGGATCCATGACAAACAAAGGACCACAAAGTGGCCAAACAGAGGCCAATGGCTATTTAAGTCCCCTAAGGCGTGGGACTCCCGTGGTAATACTTACAAAACATAATTGTACATAAGGTCATAGTCAAATATTCTTTAAAAGTAAAACAAACATATCCATGGGTTTCCTTTTAAGCAAATAGCGTTCAGAAAATAATCCACGTAGCTGAAATAATAATATAACTTAATATAATTTATAAAATATAACTTGTATAAAATAAGTATGGTAAGTCAAAATATAAGTAAAATACATTTTGATGACTCAAGGTATAATATAACTCACCTTAAATTTAATACCTTGCTCTTTCTTTCCATTATCAAAAATCTTTTTAGCTTCCACTATCTTTTTCTTTCTTTCCTTTCCTTCTCTCTTTCTTTCTTCTTTCTTTTCTTTCTTCTTTTTCCTTTCCATTCCAAGGTCACCACCTCCTTATTTATAAGGAGGTGCGAGCGTCAGTTGGCCAACATGTGGCCCGCGCATCTCTCTCTCTCTCCAGTTTCATTCAATAAATATATAAATTTATTCTTATCCTTAATAGATATTTAAAATAATTATATTTTGGCCCAATATTTTAATATAATTATATAAATAAATTAATTTCTAATTAAATTACACCCCATCATATATTAATAGAAAAATAATTATTTACTTTACTACCACACTCATTATTATTATTATTATTATTATTATTATTATTATTATTATTATTATTATTATTATTATTATTATCTATATTATTATTATTTATATTTTGACCCCTAAACTTTTAATAATTATATTATTTTACAAAATTACGTATAATAATATATAATAAATTATATATTTTCCTAACTGAGATTAAATAATATTATTATAAGTTTTACAGAATAATTAAAAATCTGGATTGTTACAATCTTCCCTCCTTTTAAAATTTCGTCCTTGAAATTTGTCATATGTAAACTATTTGCTGTGCACTTTGATAAATATATATTAGATAATTAATCTGATAGAAAATAGTACCTCAAAAAAAAAACTTTACCAAAAATAACTCACTGTCTAGTTGTCAAAAATTGTTTTGGGCCAAAATAAGAAATAAGGTGCGACTTTAAAAACCTGTCACTCGTTTTGTTACGATAAAATGAGAACACAATGACAGAATTATATTCAAGAATTGAAAAAAATTTGAGATGAACTTTTTATTGATTGGAAATAGTTTCAAAATTAGTATCTTTATAATTTGAAATCACTTTTAAAAAAAAAATCAAAATAATTTTTTTTTAATACTGAACTGAAAATTATATGTATTTAATTATATTATAATTTTGGTGGGTGCTTGAGCCCGACATCTTTCGTTTCTTTTTCTTCTTTTGCTATAACAAATATAGATTATATCTATTATCCTTCAAAAATTAGGCACACTAAAAAAAAATTTATTATATATATAATCATATAAAATTATATTATAATTAAATCGACTAACAAAATATAATAATTCAGTACTAATTACCCATTATCCCACTTCTTCAATGTGCGTATGTCCTATGCTCCGATGATATATACTTTTTTTTTTTTATAAACTATTGCTCTGATACCATTTGTCACGACCCGCTCCCCGTACCTAAGGGTTAAGTATCGTGATGGCCAGTAACTAAGGTTACATCCGGCCGATTCTTAAACAAATTAATAAACGCGAGTGGAAATAATATTTAAATGAGGGTATCAAAATAATCATTAGAGCTTCTATTTTTATTACAAAATTTATTGACAAAAAATGCCGATATTTACATGTAAAAATATCATAAAAGTGTTGTGTGTGTCTAATCCGCAACCCGTCTTTCCAAAAGCTATTTCTGGATTGCATTGGTCCCTGAAAATTGGCAAACAACTAGAAGCACATGGCAGAGTGAGAAATATTATACCAAGAGTATAAGGGACACGAAATAACCACGGATAGTTAATTAGGCCAAAACATTTACAAAACTCAGTTTGGTAAATAAATCATTCAAGTAGCAGAAACTGAAATACATAAATTATGTAAATAACTATAACCACGGTACAGAACATAACAGAATAGAGGTCACAGAAGTGACAGTCAGAACAGAGGTACGGATTCAAGAGGTGGCTCCTACAATAGTATAGCACTTAGCTCCGCACAGAACAGAGATACGGATTCAAGAGGTGGCTCATACGGATTCTAGAGGTGGCTCCCACAATAGTATAGCACTTAGTTCTGTACAGCACTTTACTTCGTATAGAACAGAGGTCAATAGATATTTAAGTCCCCCAAGGCATGAGACTCCCATGGTGATACTTACAAAATATAATTGTATATAAGGTCATAGTCAAATATTTTTTAAAATATAAACAAACGTATTCATAGTTTTCCTTTTAACAAATAGGGTTCAGAAAATAATCTACATAACTGAAATAATAATATAATTTATAATAATTTATAAAACATCACTTGTATAAAATAAACATGGTAAGTCAAAATATACGTAAAATACATTTTGGTGACTCAAGGTATAATATAACTCACCTTAACTTTAATACCTTACTCTTTCTTTTTACTGTCAAAGACGCTTTCACCTTCCACTATTCTTTCCTTCTTCCTCTCTTTCTTCTTTTCTTTTTTCTCTTACATTGATCCTAATCTTCTCCCATTTATAGGAAGGCAAGCCCTCTCATTTGCCACTACGTGTCCACGGCAAGATTTGGGTTTAAATCTCTCAAGATTTATACTTATCTAATTAATTTCCTATAATTACATTTTGGCCCTAATTCTTTATAAATAATTATATAAGCTAATTAATCCATAATCAAATTATACTTTATCCTATACTAGCAGAAAATTATTTATTTATTTTATTACCACACTCATTATTATTATTATTATTATTATTATTATTATTATTATTATTATTTACATTTACGTTTTAACCCCTAAACTTATACTAATTATATTGTTTTACAAAATTACGCATAATAATATATAATAAATTATATATTTTCCTAACTGAGATTAAATAATATTAGTATAAATTCTATAAGATAATTAAAAATCTGGATTGTTACACTTAATCTTTGAAAGTTATTCTCAGAGAGTGCCGCAGATTTAGTGTGGTATGTGTTTGTGTTGTTTAATTTATTACTAATGTTGGATAATATTTGGTAGTTAAAAAATGTTAGTTCGTATGGATGTTTTCATGTTTTCAAAAATATTGGATAATATTTGGTAGTTTATTGTGGAAACAGAGTTATTATAGAAGTTTATATTTGGTGCTGTATTGTATTTGATAGTGTATTGTTGGATAATATTTGGTAGTGTATCGTGGAAACAGCATGTATTTTATATTTGGTACTGTATTGTACTTTTTATTTTATTTTATTTGTTTCAGAATTATTTATTATAGAAACAGAGTTAGGTGTATGCAACATGTTTTTAATATTGTACTGGAATGGTATTATGTAAACAGGGATGGGTAGATGGGTAGATATAAAATTGAAGGTGGTTCTGGAATGCATTTCTACTGGAAAGCTTTCCATTACTAGTCTTGAACAATGCTATTGTATTGGTATGCAGCATGTTTTTATTATGGGAGTTTATGGTTAATTGAAGTATTGAATGATCTTCTCCTATATAATGCTTGTTAGTAGTCATTCCAAGTATTTTTTTATATCATTGCATTGTCAACATTGCATGGGAAGCATTGTCAACATTGTTTTATATCACTGCATTGTCAACACTGCATTGCAAGGTATGTGTGATCTTCTTGTATAAAAAATTCTTATGTCACTGCATTGTCAACATTGTTTTCTTTAATGTCCATTAGCTGTTCGATAAAATGTGTCAATATGTCTGGATTATTGATACTGTTCTAGTTTGAATTAACATATTATTTTCTATTATGCTTTTTCTTGCCCATAAATTTTATATCAATTTAACTACTGGGTGCAACAAATTGTTTGAGTTTTTGGAGTTTTATTTTTTATTTAATTTTTTTGGTGGCTTTTAAATGTCTCTGTAGACAAGAACATATGAGTTGAATGGCTTTAAAAATGAACTTATTACTATCAAACATTTTCACAAACACAAAAGTCCAAAGGTATATTTAAAAAAAATAAAAAATATTCGTCTTTAGTAGTAATAAAAATAAAAATAAAAAATAAAAAAAATAATGGCATGGGAAGCATCAATTTCTTTCTATCACTAAATTCAATTTATTTGTTGAATCCCACAAGAGTATTGTTAAATAATTTCTCAACCAATAATTTCTATCACTACTTTCTATCTTCACTTCTCTGTTGGGTTATATATTTGTGTGAAAAGCCTTTTCATTGCTACGAAAATAAATTATTTTAATTATTTGCATAATTGACATGAAATTATTTTAAAGTGACATGAAATTAAAGTACTATCGAATCATCATAGTATACTAGATAAAATAAATTTTGTTCTTCATCTTTTAAGTTGCGTAATTGACGAATTTGTTCCTCCATCACCTTTAACCTTTTCATTATTCCTGAACAAGATAATAATAATAATAATTTACTGGAATGTTTTTATGGTTCATAAAGAGGATCAAAGGTTCAAATTCCATGGATAAAAAATAACAAATTCTTATATTATTGTTCAGATCAGATCACATACTTTGCTAATGAATGTGATAGCAAATTTGGGATTACATGGCTTATACAATTTTAAAGTTAATTGGTTTGTTTCATCCTCACCAACATTTAAATTGGACCACACAATGTCCTCAGAGAAATTTGTCAAGTGAAATAAAAAATTCAATATATATGGAGCCAACATTTGAATTGGACCAAACAAAATGGTTACCAAACGGAAAAAAATTCAATGAAAGAAAAAATTCTTGTGTGACCATTATTTCATGTATTTTCATTATCACTAATACTTTTGTTTTTAAGAGGTCAACACAATATCACAGTGATATATATGGAGCCGATGCATGCTCTTGATTTGAGTTTTGACTCAGACAGTGACGATGAAAATAAACAATTCCTGGTGTGTGTAGCACTACATAAGTATTGTAATACTTACCTTCAACCTAGATCATGCCGAACGTCCATATTACAAGGACATAACTATGTATTAGAAATATTGAATGGCCATGAAAGAAGGTCCAAAGAAAATTTATAATGGAACCAGATGTATTTATTAATTTGTGCGAGGCACTTAAGGCATATGGTAAACAGTAACACTCACGTTATCTGACTGTCCAACAGCAAGTTTGTATATTTTTGCTAACAATTGGTCACAACGAACGAAATCGTGTTGTCCAAGAGCGATTCCAACATTCTGGCCAAACCATCTCCAAATATTTCAACCGAGTCTTGAAGGCAGTGTGTAGGCTTGGTAAACAAGTTATAAGGCCTCCAGATTTTGATGAGGTACTTGCAGAAATTTGACATAATCCACGCTTCTACCATTTTTTTAAGGTAATCACTAACAGAATATTTGAAGTATAAACTTTAGTAAAATATTTTGCATTATTAAAGTCATTTGTCAAATAGGATTGTGTTGGAGCAATTGATGGTACCCACACATCTACAAGGGTGCCAGCATCAGAGCAAATACCATATCGGGGTAAGCATACAGTTACAACGCAAAATGTAATGTGTGTTTGCTCATTGACATGCGATTTACGTATGTATTGGCCGGTTGTGAGGGCACTACAAATGATTCAAGAGTGTTCATTGAAACCGTACATGATCCAGCAAATTTATTTCCAATGCCACCAACAGGTACGTATTATATGGCATTTTGTTAATTTATAATGAATATTCTTTTGTCAACCCATAATAATAGATACATACATGTTGAACAAATAAATACTATGTTGTTGACTCGGGTTATACAAATATGCCTTGCTTTTTATCGTCATACCGCGGTGAGAGGTACCATCTAAATGAGTTTCGTATTCAATGTAACTAAGAAACAAGAAGCAAATGTTCAATTACCGACACTTCTCACTGCGCAATGTGATTGAGAGATACTTCGGTGTCTTGAAAGCTCGTTTTTCAATTTTGAGAGACATGCGTTCGTATTCAACTAAGACGCAGAGATACATCCCCATTGCATGTTGTACAATACACAATTGGATAAGGATACATTCTCAAAGTAACACATTTTTCGCTGAATGGGCCAATCCAGATCGTATCGTTGAAAATGATGGGCCTAGTAGATGTGGTAGTAGCAGCTCGACATACGTAGAAAGTAGTTCTCAGCAACCAATTGACTTAGACATTAGTCAACCTCAACTACGTCACATATCTGATGTAAGGAATCAAATTGCTGGTCAAATTTGGGAATCTGTCGAAAACAATTGAAATATTATTTATGCTTATAATAGATTGTGAAAGATGTTTTTTTATGGTTTGTGGAAGAATTGAGATGTTATTATTATGGTTTGTAAGTTGTTATGAACATTACACTAATATGGTTATTAAATTTATCTATGGTTGGTATTGTATCAATATGGTTATTATGGATAATGTGTATGATCCCGTTGTCAAAAAAAATAAATAAAAAAAAATTAGGCCTTAACGAACATGTTTTTTAGTTTATGTTTTCAAAAATTTTCAAACATTTTGTCCAAACCAAACAGGTTTATTATTTATATTTTTCTAAAAATAAACAAAAATCAGTTTATAAAATTTATGTAAACATAAACCAAAAATGTAAACGTTAGCAAGCGCTACCTAAGTGTTTGATTTTCTCTCCCTATTTCTCTTACTTTTATATTGATAATTATTATTCTGTTTTTTTTTATTTGTTAAAATTCTGAATATTGTGTTAATTATAATATTGTAAAATTTTTTAATAATCCAATTCACCCCCCATCTTGGGTTGCCTACCAGGGATAACAAATACAATTCACACTATAACAACAAATTCATATTTAATTCTTTGAATCTTAACTTCACCACTTCGGCCCTTCACTTCCAACCTACACATATATCCCATGTGCCTCCTATAATGACTCATTTTTTTTTAAATAGCCAGTGCATAATTTAATTGAGCAAATTTTCGAATTTAATTGTCGTGTAAATTCTGTGCGAAAATAGTTCGGTTTTGTATTTTTTAAAAATAGTTCACGATCTCAGAAAATTATGAAAGTTTTATATGTTGTTGCCATATAAGTCTAGCATGTTGGATAAAAATTTCAGAATTTAATGATTAGTATTTATTTTATGAAAATTCACTAACTGATTGGTGTTCAGTTCAATTTATAGCAGAATTTAAAATTGAGTTTGGGTGTTCATACCATGATTTGAGATAAATTTGTTAGGGTCTATTTTTGTATATAATTGGACCATATTTGACTTATGGGTGAGACCCATGACTTAGATTTAATTTAAATTGAGTTTGTTTAATGGCTCACGTTTAACTGTTTGGTCTTTTTAAAATGTGATTGGTAATAACCACCTTGGGAGTTGTTATTACTTATTATATAGAATTATAATAAATATTTAATAGTTAATTTTATGTAACATATGGTGAAAAATTATATATTTTTGTAGTAAATAAAATGGGCGTATATTTCGCGGTGAGCAAAATATTATATTTTGTGATGTTTACAAGCAAACAAGATATATTTTATGGTGAGAAAATATTATATCTTTTTATCATTAATAATGTTGAAATATACTTTTAATTGATATATATATATATATATAGATATCTATGTATAGATAGATAATTGTATTGATTTGAAAAAAAAAAAATTATTAAATTGAAATAAGGAGGCAAACCCACGTTGGTGCTGCTCTCCCATTTCCTGTTTGTTTTTTTTTTCTTTTCCTTCTTTCTTCTTCTTTACTTCTTTCATTCTTCTTTCCATTTGCACAACTCACTCCCTTTCTCTCTCGGCTCTCTTTCTCTCTGGATTTTTTTTTTGTTACTTCTATCATATAAAATCTTTGATCTACCAAAATCTATTAGGTTTTAGACCATAGTTATTAAGATCAAAGTGAATATCTTGGTGAGAGCAACATTTTAACTAGTGGAGATCGAAATTTGACAAAATCGAAAATTTGAATTTTTGCTTGTTTCTCCTTCTAGCTTGAGCTAGGGATTTTTCCTATACTTCTTTATGCACTTTTACTTGATTATAGGAAGCTTAGAGTTGTATATATTTTAATTAGAATTTTTGAAAAATTTGTGATTTATTTGTTTAAAAGAGAAATTTTGAGAAAAATAAAAAGTTGATGCCCAAATTGCGAAAGTGTAAACTTAGAATATGTTTGTAAGGTTGTGAAAGAGTTATGTTTTAAATTTAAACAAAAACGGACTTCGATTCGATTGGTTTTGAAATTTTACCGGTTTGTGATCAAAAGAGCATTTTTAAAGAAAATAAAGGAATTACGTTTAACTTTTGGGACTTTCAATCAAAATAGGATATCATAATTGAATAATACTTGGAGAATGAGTTTGGAAAGAAAATGATGTTTTCTTGGGCATTAACGGTATTATTTTGTTTAATGTATCTATTAGAATAAAACCAACACGGTTAGAAATGGACCTTGAGAGATTACTGGACGTGGTTGTGATATGAAAACTACTGTAGTTGTTCATATTTGATGAGATGTGGAATAGATTGTATTTATTAGAATTTTTTGAAATTTAATTGTTTAAATATCCGTTTAGAAATATCTATTTTGAGCTATTGGTGGAGGATAGCCATGATTATTGTCGAAATGCATGAGACTTAGGTAAATTGAACCACATTCTTCATTTGTTGCATTATACATTGCATTACATTCATTTCATTGGAAATGTATCGATTTTTGAGAAATGTTTGGAAATATATTTGTTTACGAAAAGATGAATACTTGGTGAATCTGGATAGAGGGTGTAGAACCGCGCAGTTAGGTGTCGAGCCTTCCAGTTTACTGGTAAAAATGACAGTGGTAGTGCATTAGGGCTTACTTGCAGATACTCACCTATAGATTCACAGAGCCTGTATTCATGTAATAGATATGGTTTAAAATGGAAATGGTTTTATATTTGTTATTGCATCTCAGCATTGCATGCTTTATAAAAAGAGAGATAAATTATTTTATCATGAGCATGGTATGCGCATACGCCTCTTTAGTCTTTTCATGGTTCATATGTTGTGTAGTATATCTTTACTGGGCTGTGGCTCACCCTATAAGGGAAACCATTTCAGTTACAGGTGCTATGCGTCCACCAAGGCATTGACTTAGGGGGACTCGAAACTGAGGTTTCATTTTTGTTTTATTGTTATTTGTTGAATATAAGCCTAGGGCTGTATTTTCGTTGAGTTGAAACTCCATTTTTGTGTAACCAAGAATGTTCTTGGATAAATTTGTAAGCTTGTAGGGCACTCATTATCTGTTTGGCTTTCATTTCATACTTGTTGTAAAATGCATTCTTGGGATTGGAATTGGGGCAATAAGATGTGAACAGCATGTATTTAGTATTTGGGATTAAATAGAAATGGATGTATGGAATAGTTAGCTAGATATATGCGTTTGTTTATCAGGTAGGTTTATTGTATAAATTGATATACCCTGCCCAATTTTCGGGGCGTTACACCTCCCATATACCTAACATCGCTCTGAAGCTAAAATTGCATAAGGATATCTTCCCGAGTTTGACCCACACTCTCCGAATGGTTAGCATATACGTACGCGCGTAAATCAAAGCATTCGTTTACTCATGAGAACAAGGCAACAATATATATACACAATCTTTCATTCACTCATGAGAACAAACACAATAATGCCAAGCCTAAGACATTCAAATAAATCTCATAATCCTCACATTTTCTTTTATACACTCTTTCTCATCAACACTCAAATAAAACAACAATCCATGGAGTTATGGTAGAGTATAAGGAATTTATCTATGGGTTCCAAGTTTATTTTAATTTCATATAACCATGAGTGTTATTACAATTATATAATAAATACATACAAAAACCCTAAATCTGGCATACACAACTATTCAAAATAATTAAAATTAATCGATCATTTTCGTATAAATATAATATCAAACGAACATTAAATAAATATAAATAAATAAATAATCACAACAAAATAAACATAAAGTAAAGAAAGTGGATTTTGCACTCACAATTATTTTTCGATGATCAAAGAAATATTTGAAGAATTAATTAAGCTACCAAAACAAAACCCTAATCCTTTTTTCTCCACTCTTCTTTCTGTCGCCGTCCCTCTTTTCTCTTGGCTTTCTTTTCTTGCCGATTACTCTCTCTCTCTCTCTCTCTCTCTCTCTCTCTCTCTTATTTTCTTAGTCGCACAGGCACAATCCTCATTTTTCTTTTTTTTTTTGTTTTGCTTTCTAATGACACATCTAAACTAATAAACTATTATATTATATAATACAACATAATTATAACATACATAAATATGATATATATATATATATATATATCAATATATAAAACACCTTTTTTATATATAAAAAATATCAATATATAAATATTCAGATTAATTATATATAATTAAATATCATATTAAATTAATTAAATACCTTATTAAATTCTCATGTACCCACACAATTAATAAAGCCAACAATAAAATAAAATAATAAAAATAAATAAATAATAACTTACGAAAAATTAAGGTCGTTACAGCGCCCGTTGCGACAGATCGATTGGATGTCGTGGCTTCTAAGTTCCTTGCCCTTTAGGCCTCGATGACAGATCAGTTCAAAAGAGTCGCGGAAGACATAGCTGCCATGGTTGATACTTGGAAGGACAAGTTGCAGAATGTAAAAGACGAATTGTCTATCCTCAATAAGGCTATTTGTGGGCATTCAAACAGTGGTGAGCCCTTTCATTCTAAGATCAAAGTTCCTAATCCTAAGGCATATGGAGGTGCTCACAATGCCAAGGAACTTGAAAATTTCTTATGGGACATAGAGCAGTACTTCAAGGATGCTAATGTTCCTAATATGGAGAAATTGACAATTGCTAGCATGTACCTTTCTGGTGATGTTAAGTTACCACGACCCACTCCCCGTATCCAAGGATTAAGCATCGTGATGGCCAGTAATTAAAGTTACCTGTGGCCAATTCTTGAACAAATTAATAAACGCGAGTGGAAATAATATTTAAGTGAGAGTACCAAAATAATCATCGGAGTTTCTATTTTTATAACAAAATTTATTGACCAAAAAGACCGATATTTACATATGAAGAATAGAATTATAAATACTATAAAAGTGCTATATGTGTCTGTTCCGCAGCTTCAGGCTCGTGTCTAAGACTCTCTAAAAGCTATTTATGACTTAATGGTTTCTTGAAAATTGGTAAACAGCTATAAGCACATGGCAGAGTAAGAAATATCATGTTAAGAGTATAAGGAATACAAAATAACCATGGATATGTATTTAAGCGAAAACATTAACATCACTTAATTTGAATAAACAAATTAATCAAAGTGGCAAAAACTGAAATACATAAATTATGTAAATAAATAACCATAGCCACGGTATTGAACAGAACAGAACAGAGGTCACATGAGTGACAGTAAGAATAGAAGTCAATGGATTCATGACAATATAGAGGTACGGATTCAAGAGGTGGCTCCTACAATAGTGTAGCACTTAGCTCCGCACAAAACAGAGGTCACTAAAGTGACAAACAAAATAGAGGTCAATGGATCCATGACAAACATAGGATCACAAGGCGGTCAAATAGATACCAGTGATTATTTAAGTCCCCCAAGGCATGAGACTCCCGTGGTAGTACTTACAGAAAATAATTTCTTATGAAATCATTGTCAAATAATTATTAAGATTTAAACATACATATCCATGGGTTTCATTTTAAACAAATAGAGTTCAGAAAATAATCAACGTAATTGAAATATTAATATAATTTATAAAACACAATTTGTATAAAATAACTTATGGTAAGTCAAAACATAATATAACTCACCTTTACACTACAGATTGGACCTATTGGCCTCTTGGTCATTCCCTTAGACCTCCACTCGACCATCCACTTAACCCTCGCTTTCCCAGTCACTCGCTCTCTCTTTCTTCTCCTTTCCACTCGTTTTCTATTTCATTTATTTCCTTATTTTTGTTTTTTCTTCATGAATCAACAACAAACCTATATATATAGGTGAGTAACTAACGCATGAGCCAGATGTCTCCTCCAAATTAGAGGTGGCACTCCCACTTCCTATAATGACACTTTGACCCCTAAATTTCTTGATAATTACATTACATTACACAATTACACATAATAATATAAAATAAATCGTATATTTTCCCAACTATGATTAAATAATATTAGCATAAATTTTAAAGAATAATTAAAAATCTTGGTTGTTACATAAGTTGTGGTGGTGGACTCAAATAGAGGACGATGCTCGTACAGTGATTGAATCATGGGAATTATTGATGAAGGAATTGAAAGAACAATTCCTTTCTTGCAACTTGCAACTTGCAACTCGCCTTGGGTTGCGAAAGAAGCATTGAAATGATCGAAACACACCAGTTTTGTGTAGGATTATGTGAAGAAGTTTAGCTCGTTGATGCTTGATGTGAAGAATATGTCGGAGGAAGACAAACTCTTTAACTTCATATCGGGCTTACAAAGTTGGGCACAGTTAGAATTACGTTGACTGGGGATCAAGGACTTAGCTGCGACTATAACTACCGTTAATAGGTTGCTTGACTACAAGTTAAGCAAGGATTCTATATCAGAGACCAGGAAATCTAAGAGGAAATGAAAAGAGAAAAGTAGGGAAAAAAAAGGTTTGGTTCAAGAAAAGGAAAGACAAGTCTAAATACAAACAGAAGGGAGAGTCTTCTTCACATTCAAAGAAGAAACTTAAACAAATGATACTTCATATGTGATGGACCTCATAGGGCGAAAGATTACCCTAACAGGAGAAGTTGAATGCTATTGTGGCAAAAAATGATGGAGGGGGCATAAATAGTGATAGCCTAACTTCGATAAATTCCTTGCAATTGTTAAATGCAATTCAAGCGGATAAAGCCCCTTTGACTGTCTGATGGACATTCAAGTAGCATTGGGTGGTGGAGATAGTATGGCTATGATGGACACTAGAGCCACTCATAATTTAATTTCAGAAAAGATGGTGCAAGCCGAATTAAATTCGTAAACTCTACTGCACAATCAGTACATGGAATGGCTTTCAAAGTGCATATTAAAATGGGTGAATGGATTGGACAAATAAACTTGATGGTGGTGCCATTGGATGATTTTGATGTCATCATCGGAAATGACTTTTTTGTGATTGTCAAAGTGGCACTAATGCTTTATCTTGGTGGGTTAGTTATCTCAAATAAAGACAGACCTTGCTTTGTTCTTGGTTGTGGCAAGCCAGACAAAGGCAAGGCATGAAGAGAAAAACTGGTACGTTGTCAGCAATTCAAGTACACAATGGCTTGAAGAAATGAGGTGAGACTTATCTTGCAACCTTAGTGGAAATCAAGCTTGATGTAATAATAGAAGTGCCAGATGAAGTTGCTGTAATTTTGAAGGAATTTTTGGATGTGACGCCTCCAGAATTGCCCAAGTCGTTGCCACCTCGATGTGCCACAGATCACAAAATCGAGTTGGTTTCTGGTGCAAAGCCTTCTACAAGACACCTTACAAAATGTCTCAAATAGATTTAGTAGAGTTGCGCAAGTAATTGACGAAATTACTAGATGTTGGATTGGTTTAGCCATCCAAAGCCCCTTATGGTGCCCCAATGCTGTTCCAAATGAAGTAAGATGGGTCCATGTGGATGTGTATTAACTATCGTGCCTTAAACATAGTGACAATCAACAATAAATACCCAATCCCTTTGGTGGCTGATCTTTTTGACCATCCGTGCAAGGCCACTTACTTAACCAAGTTAGATTTGTGCTTCAGGTATTGGCAAGTCAACGTGGCTGAAGGGGATGAGTCCAAGACCACATGTCACTAGATATGGATCTTATAAGTTTCTTGTAATGCCATTCGGACTCACAGATGCGCCTGCTACATTTGTAACTTGATGAATGATATTTTTTCTGATTATGTTGATCGTTCTGTTGTTGTCTATCTTGATGATATTGTAATTTACAGTGAATTTTTAAAAGATTACTTGTTCTACCTTTGTATAATGTTTTCTCAATTGAAGGAATACCAATTGTATGTAAAGAAAGAGAAATGTGAATTTGCCCAACAAGAAATCAAATTCTTGGGGCATATCATTTGCAAAGGCCATGTGAAGATGGATAGCAAAAAAGTCCATGCCATTCAAGATTGGCCTGCTCCTAACAATGTTCTTGAGTTGCGTTCCTTTTTGGATCTTGACAACTATTATAGAAAGTTTATTGAGGGCTACTCCAAAAAGACCGCACCACTCACCAATTTGCTTAAGAAGGATCAGAAATTGAACTAAAGTGAGAGGTGTTAAATGGCCTTTGACAAATTAAAAGTTGTGATATCAACTAAGCCGATGTTGCGGTTACCGAATTTTGAACTTCCTTTTGAAGTGCATACTGGTGTATCAGATAAAGCTATTGGCGGCTTTTTGGTACAAGAAGGGCACCCCGTTGCCTTTAAAAGTCACAAGTTAAATGATGTGAAGAAAAACTATTCAACCCACAAGAAAGAAATGATAGCAGTGATACATTGTCTTCTCATATAGAGGGTTTATTTGTTGCGGACTAAATTCCAAGTCCTAATAGATAATGTGGCGAATACTTTCTTCAAAATGTAGAAAAAGTTGTCTCCTAGACAAGCTTCATAGTAAGAGTTCTTGGAGGAGTATGACTTTGAGTGGAAACATAAGCTTGGTTGGCACAACCAGGTTGTGGATGCATTGAGTAGGAAGGTGGTTGAGGAATATATGGCTGTCATTTCTACCATCGAGTCAAATCTACTGGACAAAGTTAGAGAAAATGTTGCTGAGAATGCCACTTATCAAAGGTTAGTACAACAAGCCAATGAGGGGATTGTCCGCAGATATTGGTTGGAAGATGACCTTCTCCACACCAAAGGAGATAGGCTATTTGTCTCTAGCAATAGAGGACTTAGACACGAATTACTTCGAGGAACACATGATCCATAATGGGCTGGTCACCCTAGTGTGAGACGGATGTTGGTCCTTTTATTTCATTCTTATTATTGGTTGAAGATGGAGGATGACATTGAGATCTATGTCAAGACATGTTTGGTCTACCAATTAAACAAAACAGAATGCAAGAAAGAAGCTAGTTTATTGCAACCTCTTTCCATTCTAACGAGGCCATGGGTTTCTATTTATATGGATTTCATATCGGGATTGCCTAAGATAGACGATATGCGTTCCATTTTTGTCATTGTTGATCATTTTTCAATGTATATAGTTTTTATTCTTATACTACATACATGCCTGGCGGACGTGGCTACAGAGTTGTTTTTCAAAAATATAGTGAAGAACTTTGGGTTGCTAGAGGACATAGTAAGTGATCGAGACATTCGGTTCACCGGACGATTTTGGACAGTACTGTTTGAGTTTATGGGTTCAGAATTGAAATTTTCTATAGCAAACTATCCATAAACAGATGGGCAAATAGAATGCATGAATGCTTTGCTGGAGGAATATTTGAGGCATTATCTTACAGCAAGTCAAAAGAATTGGGTGGACTTGCTGAATAGTGTACAATTCTGCTACAACATGCACCAGTCCTCAGCAACCGGCCTTAGTCTGTTTGAGTTGGCCATTGGATATTAACCCCTCGCTCCTTGTGTGGTGGCCAAACAGAAAATAAGGGGATATTGTCCCGCAGCATATCGGTTTGCACGTATCAAGCAAGAGTTGCTAGAAGAGGCACAAGATAGTTTGTCTAAAGCCTTTCGTCGCATGAAACAGTATGCTGAAAAAGGAAGAAGACCACTTGAATTCCAAGTTGGAAATAAAGTATTGCTGAAACTTACTCCCCAAATTTAGAAGAGGATCAGTAGCAAGATTGTTCGTTGTGGGCTCATTCTTAAGTATGATGATCCTTTTAAAGTTATGAAAAATGTTGGAGATGTGGCTTATAGACTAATACTACTTGATAGGTTGAAAATTCACACAACGTTTCATGTGAGCTTCCTAAAGCCTTATCATGAAGGTATGGTGAATGCTGAAAGGACGCAAGCAAAGAGAGCTCCATCAATGATTCGGAAACAGTTTGACAATAAGGTCAAAAGGATTCTTGAACACAAAACAGAGGGCATGAGCAAAAAGAATAGGAGAACCCATTACTTAGTGAAATATAAAGGTTTGCCTAAAGCTGATACTAGTTAGAAGAAAGATGTCACGCTGTGGCAATTTGAGAAACAAATGGTTGAGTACTTGAAGACCCTATCAACGGGGACGTTGGCTTTTTTTGGTGGGGGTGGTCTATTAGCACCTTCTACTTGAAAGTTGCGTAGTTAGCATTGGCGGCACCTTGCGCCTATGTCCAACTAAGGCCGCCGCATGATGGTGGCATGCCAAGACAGTAAGGTGGGAATATGACAAGTGCTATATGGCAGCAACATTCAACCCTTCGCCAAAGTATGGATAGCAGTGCACAAATGCAAGGCGTTAATATGACTTGAATGTGGGCTACAACATGCCTGGAGATTGAACACAATCAATGGGCTAGACTTGGTCTGGTGGCCAAGATAACCAATTTCGTGATTGGCTTGATGGGGTAAACTACAAGACAGTTATTAGCAGTTATGAATGTCTGTTAGAAGCAGTTATCTTTATTGGAGCAAAGCCAAGGTAAGGCTGGAAGTAAGGAGCAGTGACTGGCAGTTAGCTCCAGAATTATTCCTAAGTCCTTAGGCAGTTGGGGATGTCAACTGCCATGCCACTTGGCATGCTCTCCTTACATTGCCGGTTGTATTTTGTAACTAATTGTAAGCCTATATAAGGCATGGCCATGGAACTCGAATTCAGTCAAGTAATTGTGAGAGTTTCCGTAGGCATTCCTTTGTATTGTTGGTGCAATAATAAAAGTTGAGAATTTCTTATAAATTCGTGTTGGCTTCTCTCTTACTTGTTCTAACTCATTGTGTGCTTAGTGTGTATTGAAAATTGACTGATACTAAGTATTAGAATTTAGTGCCATCACAAGACAAAAATTTATACTCTGAAAATAGTGTTGTGACACTTACCAAGTTGAGCTACTCCTCTTCACTACCACTTTCCCTCTATTAATTCATTTTTGTGAATGCCAAATACCCCTCTCTAATTGTCTTCAAACTGAACATCAAAGATATATATATATATATATATTAATTTGAGTTTGATTAATTTACTTTTTAAATAATTCAAATTTGCAGATTTTTATGAAACCCAAAAGTTCTAAAAAAAAGACATGTAAAATAATGGATTTTTTTGGTGCAGTTTATAATATTCTCTTTATTGGTGATTTTGTCAAAATTTCCTCGTAATAAAACTTTAATACTTTAAGGATAAACACAAAAAAATTCTTAAAAAATCCGACACATATTACTATTACCAAAATAACCTTAGTAACTAATTTAATATTTTAAACTTTAAAATGATATAATTTTTTATTTAAATGTCAATTTTTTAAAAAAGTAGTAGTTTTAGAATTTTCTCATCAATATCTATCAAATAAGATCTATGTTAACTACGAAATTTTTTTTAAAACTTTTTTTACCTCGTAATTGACATAAACAGTAAAAATGTACCATAATTCACAGTACAGTAAAAATTTACTATGAATCACAATAAAATTTTACCGTTGACGTTAGTTTCAACAAGAATATTTTTTTATTATAAAGAATTTCATAGCTAACATAGATCTTGTTTAATAGATCTTGACGAGAGAATTTTAAAATTACTAATTTTATTAAAAATCAATATATAAATAAAAAGTTTTATTATTTTAAAATTTGAAATATAAAAGTAATTATTAATGGTAAGATTGTCTATAAAAAAAATTGAAATAAATTTGTTTATCCTTGATGAAAGAGGCACTTTTTCACCTGGGCGCTTACAAATTTTTTTTTAAAAAAATTGAATTGTCCTTTTTATTTGAGAGTCTATATCAAATTAATTGATATAGTTTATAAAATAGAAATAACATAAGTAAGTTTAAAAAAAAATCTAATTATTTGGAAACCAAGAAAGAAGGCTTGTGAGGTAGAAGTTCTGTTGGTTATGGTGTTCGGCAGTAGCATGGAGTTCGGCAGCAGCTTAAAGTTTTCAGTTGGGGTGTTGCTGCAGGGGTGGTGTAGCAGCATCGGGTTTTTGGTGGTGGCTTTGGGGCCTTCTCAGCCGGTGTGGGTAGTGGGTTTGGTCGGTGGCTGTGAGTTGATTGTCCTTGGGTGTGCTCCGACGCAGTGCGTGCTCGGAGTTTGAATCAGATTAAGTTCCCGCCCATGGAGTGTGGCCTTGGGTGTTGGGTGTTGTTAGTGGGTGGTGGTGGTGTGCAGTTGGGCGTTGTCAGTGAGTGTAGCTGGTATGGTATGGTGTTGGGCAGTCTGGGGGGCCATTTCCCTAAATAAGCCAAAATAGTAAGGAAATTCCCAAACTAAGCCTATTTTTCAAAGATTTCCAAAATAGGCTAAATCGCGGTTCAAAATCGCGAGTTCAACAATTTTTCCCCCTGGGCTGTGAAATCTTGAACTTCATTACGGCGCGAAGTTTAGTTAGAACTCGCGGTTACAAACCGCGAGTTTAATTAAATTTTTTTTCTTTTGATTCCAAGCACGAGTTTAATTATTTCATCCCAAAAAAATTTGTTCTGAACTCGCTTTTTGTAACAGCGATTTCATCAAAAAAAAAATTTCTTCTGAACTCGCTTTTTCTAACCGCGAGTTCATCAAAAAAAATTTTCCTTCTGAATTCGCAGTTTCTAACCGCGAGTTTAAGTGAATTTTTATTTTTAACATAAATTTTTCTGTTTTACTTTGTTTTAAGTGAAAATTTGTTTTTTTTTTTTCTCTGTTGTCATTGTTTTGGTGATAATGTATTTCAGAATAAATTTTTGGGTTAAAATTGTTTTACTAAAACCGTTCTCATGTTAATTTATTTTTTCTTTTATTTTGGGTTAGAATGTGTAATTCAGCATTTTTTTTTGGTTTGACTAAAGTAAATTTATTTTGTTTTTCTTGTGTTTGTTTTGGATTAGAAGGTGATAATATAAATCATAAATTTCTTTTCGCTTTACTAAAGCCATTTTCATGTAAAGTTTTTTATTTTTTATTTATTTTTTGTTGTATTTGTTTTAGGTTAGAATGTGTTATTCAGAAATTTGTTTTGGCTTTACTAAAGCCGTTTTCATGTAAATAATAATTTTGTTTTCTGTTGTCTTTGTTTTGGGCTAGAAGGTGATAATGTAATTCATAAATTTCTTTTCGCTTTACTAAAGCCATTTTCATGTAAAGTTTTTTAATTTTTATTGTTTCTGTTGTCTTTGTTTTGGGTTAGAATGTGTTATTCAGAAATTTGTTTTGGCTTTACTAAAGCTGTTTTCATTTAAATAATTTTTTTTTCCTGTTGTCTTTGTTTTAGGTTAGAAGGTGATAATGTAATTCATAAAACCTTGAGGAAAAAACACATAAGTAGTACAGACATAAGTAGTACAGACATAAGTCTCGGACAAGAATACATTGTGGACACCATGAACTGAACACACAATACGTAGATAAACATAAAAGTTAGACAGACAAATATTAGGCAGACAATCTGACAAACTCATTACGGAAACACTTACTCTAACACAGACATTACATATGAATGCATGACCTAATATTGCCGAAGTGTAGACATTAACACCTAATTCGCGCTTAAATCGGTAGGTGGCTCAGAGTCTGAACAATCCGAAAGCTCAGCGTCAGAGACAAGCTGAGGATCCTCCATGATAGCCTTGATAGCCGCATCATTTGGTTCTATTTTGTTCTTCTGGGCATCCTTCTTAACTATGAGTAGCTGCATATTGCGGGCCAACCTACGACCCATTTGAGAAATCTCACGTTGTAGTCTTTGACATAGTCGATCAACATTATCAGGATCTTCCTTTTGGATCTCAACAGAACGTGCTTTTGGCACCTTCAGTCGTCTTTCCCGACATAACCTTTCATTTTGCACTCGCTCTATAAATAGTGCGGGCCACTTCAGAAGTCTAGCGTTTGCATAACCATATCCTGTTTGATTCTTTGATGGATCCTCCACCAAACCACATGGATCTCGATAGTACTTGGGCATGACAAAATGTCGCTTCCCGAACCTATCATGATAAGCACAAGAGGCATCTAACAAAGGAAATGGTGTTTCATCTTCAGCATCGCCACTTCCCCTTCCCCCTCCTCGTCGTGAACTTTCACCCCTTTGCAAGTTCCTACCACCTCTGCGATACCCACCACTCCCTCCCATGAACCATGTAGCCATGCTAATTTTGTAAAGCAAATAAATGATAATTTCGTAGGGCGAAATGAGTTGTAAGGTTGTGTCTTCACCTTTACTCGTTTATATAGTTGGTTATGAACGACTTTAGAAAGATGCCTCTGCATGACAATCCCACATAAATGAACAATGTATGAGTTGTCAGTACATTGAAAAAACAGAGAAAAACAAATACTCTGTACAAAGTCACGTGACTTTCTGAATTCACAGCTGCCATGTGACTTTCTGAATTCAGAAATCAGTGAATTCACTGTAGCCATGTGACTTTCTGAATTGAGAATCCCACATATATTAATAAGAAATGAGTTGTCATTGTAATAAAAAATCGAGAAAAAAATCGAGAAAACCAAAGTCTGTGCACCAAGTCACATGTCTTGACAATCCATCTGCATATACCGACAAAATAAGGGCATGCTCATTGTAAGGTAAATTAGTGAATTTATTGTTGCCATGTGACTTTCTGAATTGAGAATCCTACATATATATTAATAAGAAATGAGTTGTCATTGTAATAAAAAAATCGATTACAAAATCGAGAAAACCAAAGTCTGTGCACCAAGTCACATGTCTTGACAATCCATCTGCATATACAACCAAAATAAGGGCATGCTCACTTACGGTAAATCAGTGAATTCACTGTTGCCATGTGACTTTCTGAATTAAGAATCCTACATATATATTAATAAGAAATGAGTTGTCATTGTCAAAAAAAAATCGAGTAAAAAATTGAGAAAACCAAAGTCTGTGCACCAAGTCACATGTCTTGACAATCCATCTGCATTTTCTTACAAAATAAGGGCATGCTCATCGACTAAATCGCTGAATTCATCATTGCCATGTGACTTTCTGAATTGAGATTCCCATATATATGAAAATGGTGTTGAGTTGTCATTGTAATAAAAAAATTGAGTACTAAATCGAGAAAACCAAAGTCTGTGCACGAAGTCACATGTCTTGACAATCCATCTGCATATACCGACAAAATAAGGACATGCTCACTGACGGTAAATCAGTGAATTCACTGTTGCCATGTGACTTTCTGAATTGAGATTCCCATATATATCAAAATGGTGTTGAGTTGTCATTGTAATAAAAAAATCGAGCAACAAATCGAGAAAACCAAAGTCTGTGCACCAAGTCACATGTGTTGACAATCCATTTGCATATACCGACAAAATAAGGGCATGCTCACTGACGGTAAATCAGTGAATTCACTGTTGCCATGTGACTTTCTAAATTGAGATTTCCACATATATCAAATTGGTGTTGAGTTGTCATTGTAATTACAAAATTGAGCAACAAATTGAGAAAACCAAAGTCTGTGCACCAAGTCACATGACTTGACAATCCATCTGCATATACCGACAAAATAAGGGCATGCTCACTGTAAGGTAAATCAGTGAATTCACTGTTGCCATGTGACTTTCTGAATTGAGAATCCCACATACATGAAATTGGTGTTGAGGTAAATCTGTTTGTGTATAATTAATTGTAAATAATGATTTTGATAAGCAAATCAAGTAAAACCAATGGGGTTTTAAATTTAGTTCCCCAACTGGACCAACCACTTGGCTTTGAGCTTGTTTGTCTAGCCCCCCAAGTTTAGTTATCTGTCAACCCCCTATTCCTTAACAGAGTCATCATTTTGACTGGACTTCCAGGAATTTGAAGGCGACCCTTTCTTCTTTCCTGATGGAGATTGAAATTCTTTATGTACAAGATCCCTATTTCACAAGCCGCAGTTAAGGGAAGCTTTTCACCGAGCTACCTGTTCTGTTTTATGTGTTGTTCAAGGCGGTTGTTCGTTTGTATGAACTTTATTTAGTTCCCCAGCTTGACCAACCATTGGCTTTGAGCTTGTTTGTCCAGCCCCCCCAAGTTTAGTTATATGTTAACCCCCCATTCGTTAACAGAGTCATCATTTTGACCGGACTTCCAGGAATTGGAAGGCGACCCTTTCTTCTTTCTCGATGGAGATTGAAATTCTTTACGTACATGATCCCAATTTCACGAGCCCCAGTTAAGGGAAGCTTTTCACCGAGCTACCTGTTCTGTTTTATGTGTTTTAAGTATTCACATAATTCAACATACATTAATCCATTCGTTAATCCAGAACATTCCTTAACTCATTGCAATTCAATAAAGAAAGTCATGAACTAATAAATGTGCAGTTATAAATGTAGTTATTTCATAAACTTCAAGTTCATAAAACAAATACTTGAAATACATCCGTACGTTAGATGAACAACAACATTGTGTCACACTCATGTAACGAAGATATGAGACAACATACAAACATATATGAAAGATAAAGGTGTTTGATTTCTCATTCCTCATCTGACATGTAGTAGTCAGAGAGATATTTTTCATTGTTTAAGACATTATTTCGCTCAATCACTGTCAAATCTCTGTTGCTTGCTTCTGCCATTTCGGTGGCTAACTGAAGCATGAAATGTCGACATCTCCGCATCAACATTCTGTTGTTCTCCTTCTTAATTCTGGTAACTGCTTTTTCATAGTCACTCACATTTCGTCTAGCCATGGTCAATGAACGACGATGAGGTACCGGTGCCCCAAAGTTACGTAGATCATTGAACAATCCTTCTTGCTCCGTTACCCTGAACGCCCACTCTGCTCGAATACCAGCATAATAATCCTTCGGACTTGAGTACTTTTCGCTCTTGTAGTCATAAGTAAATGGAGGTAGCAGCCACACTTTCGGATTTCTTTGCTGGCGTGAACTTCCTGCACCTCTTGAAGACATTGTTCATAAAATAAACAAACAAATAATAATAGTAATTGTAGATATATTACTATTGTTATGACTTGAACAAACATCATACTGGGGGTGTCGCTATTTATAGACATCATACTGAGGGTTAACTAGAGATGATCTAGTGACGATAACGCATGCTGGGGCACTGTGGAACAAGTGATACCCGTGATATTATTTTTTATCTTTTCATTTCATGCAATACTGAGTACCCGTGACTTTGTGTACCTTTGATGTAGTCACGGACGTGTTTGTCAGCTAAAATCATAATTGTAGGCCAAATGATGACAATGCAATTCCTTCATATTGGAGCAGTGAGTTGTCAAATAAAACAACATGCAGTGAGTTGTCACATCGCTATATGAAACTATTTTTTCATACTTACTTTTTCCATACAGTAAGTAGTCACTTGGAATTGACGATTTCAGTACAAAGTGGTGTTTTTAAAAAATTATAAATTAAATGCTTAAATTTTTAATAGGTTTTAAAGTAATATTCTTCATCTCATTTTCTCCTCTTTGCATTTTTTGCTTTATTCGGTAAATTACACTTTACTCCTTTAGTCTATCACATAATTGTTTATCAACACTATTGCCATGTGATCGTATTGATGTGACTTACATGAATTCTGAAATGTGATAAAAAAAAATAAAGCATTTACTTGCGCTGCAGAAAGTCACATGCATCACGAAATGTGAGCAAAAATGTGACAAACTATATAAGCATGGCAAAGTCAGAAAGTCACATGCATTACTGCATCACTGCATAAAGTGGCATGCATCACTGCATCATTGCACAAAGTCAGATGCATCACTGCATCGCTGCACAAAGTGACATAGCATCTGAGGAAAAAACAAAGCATCCAAATTATTACACCAGTTCAATTAATTGGTGAGCATCACTGACAAATATTGGACGTATCACTGCGCCAAGCTACAATGATGGATAGTTGTTCAGGTCATAAAAGTTGACGTGACAACTCTGATGCATAGTTCTTTACAATAATTTCATACATACAACTACCATGTGTATATATGGTATAAATATAGCATCATACCACAACAAAAGTTTTACAGCTATTTCGAGCAATATCATCATGAAATATACGATGGTTGATCTATATTCAGCAATGGGTCGCTATTGGGTTGCAGATGGAGATGAATTTGAATACCCAATGAATCCAAATTTGCGTTACTCACGTGCTACCGTCAGTACCATGACAGCTGAGTGGGAATTTCGCAAAACTCGAGCAAACGTTCTCGTTGAGCTATGTCGTGAAGTTAATCTTAAATTTCCTCGTCGGTTAGCCATGCGTATGCCAACTGACACTCCCCAGTTGTTGCAAAGGGCATTGCATCGTATCCGCGACGAGATTAATCGCATGACCCAACGTTTGCAAAGGTCCGGACTAATGAAGACCGCAAATGAGTGTGCCGAAGATGGGTTAATGGATGATGCACACCAAGATTACGCTGAGCATGGATGTTATGTATGAATCGATATTGAGATGTCGATGATGATGATAATGAATGAAATTGTTTGGATGAACGCCCAAACCATTTACGTAATGCATGCAATTTGTAATGCTTATCCACCACTTATCAATGAAGGAGATATTTCAATTGTTTTGAATATTTCTTGTCATTCTACCTTTGCTTTCTCTCCGTTATTGTTATTTTGAAGAACGCTACTTGAACTAGACTTTCATTATTTCATGCATTATTGATGTGGAATATAATAATGATACTTAATGAAGTACATGTTCATATAACAAATAGTTCAAATACTTGTTTGGTTATCATTGGTTTGTACATGAAAAGAAGACAGTGAATGCAATCATTCAGAAAAGTGAAAGAAAAGGGAAAAAAAAATTATGTGCGTGTTTAGATATTTATTTTGTTTCCTTTTTGTTTTCGTTTTCATTTTTATGGAAATCATCAAAACAAGTAAGAATAACAAAATTGTAAAATTATATTTTCCGAATAAAGAAGTAAGATACATTTACATCATCTGTACAAGTTTGATATACAAAAACTATAACAAAAAGTATAAATAAAATAAACTATACACTTCACATCACACCCGCTAATGCCCTAACCTGCCCCCAGTCCCACAACCCCGACCGTGGACCTCCCTCTTCGGTCTCCTGCGGTAGACTCTCTAAATATCTGGCTCCCCCAATCGGAAATGCATATCCTGTGGAGCCTATGACTGTGACTTTCATCGCATGCCGCTTCGATCCTGTCTGTGGCAGAAGATCGAATACTGCTGTGAGCTGTGAAACTCCAGCATCTGGTGCAACTGTATCACGATCTGCAGCTGGAGCTCGACCTCTGCCTCTGCCCGCACCACGACCTCTGCCGCGACGTCCGCCACGACCAAAACCTCGACCTCTCCCGCGCCTTCTGGGAGGGGGCTCAATATGGCCCTCAGCATCAACGTGGGAGATGCCAGTGAGAACTGCATCATGTGTACTCATGGTCGCGGTGGGACTGTCTGGTGGTGGTAACTGGGTGGGTGGGGTAAGAACGTCATGCATGTATGGGGGCGGTGTCCAATCAGGGTCAGACATATAAGGTATGCCAGTATGCTGCGTATGAAGTACGTCGAGGGAATCTGCAGATATCAATGGGGTAGTATGTGGTGAGGTGACTGATGTCGAAGGCGGCGATGTGGCGGTATTTGAAGTGGAAGCGGCGTGGGCGGCGGCGATGTGTCTGGAGTAGCCATTGAAGTGTGTACACCGTAGTGGCGAAATGCAAACGATCTCCCGATGGGCAAATTTGCCCGAATGCTTGGTACAATAACTCCGGATCTTCGCAGAACGGCCTCCAAGGCATCTTTGTCCGTCACGCCTCAAATGGGCGCCTCACCAAGTGAAACACCCTCCCAGCCTCCACCATTAATGCACATGCAGACGTATTATTACGCTACAGTTGACTGAAAGTAAAGCAAGTATGATTTTAATAATTATCTGACACATAATATGATACTAACCAATGCCTCAAGATAAGGGCCAACTCCCTGATATCCAGACTCAGACCCGTGGCTCGGATTCCCGACTAGTAGGTGTGTATGTCGTCGATACCACAACATGTAAGGGTTGGAAGAGGGGAGCACCTCATCGTCAGAAGTCACTGCATAATATCGTCGTGGCGATCCCACAATCAGATATATGGCATATAAACAGATGCCGGCCAAGGCTACCGACCACGCCTATCAGTGACGTGCAACTGCCACTCAGTGTCGAACCGATTCGGCACGGACTGTACCCGACCAAACTGTCGGAGGACATGATGGGGGAGATGCCACTCAACCACGTCAAAACAAATAAGTGGCACTCTCGCCATCCATATCTCCTGACCGAGTCGGCAGTAGTCGGGGAGCGTATCGAGGACCCCAGCATAAGGCTGCCAGATAAACTACAATGACGACAAATAAATTAAATTTTGCTCGTGAACTCAAAACATATACAATGAAGAAGACAACTAAAACGCAAGCAAAAAATTTCATACCTCTCCCTCAATCATCCAGTCCAGCTGGTCTCTATAAACTACCACTACGTGGGTCGACACGACCTCGTGGCCCATGTCAACCCTCCACCGGCTACCTCGCGGTCCGGTAGGCATCTGCATGTCCCCCTCACCCATAGGAAGCTCACCAGGACCAACCTGTTGCCGCCTAGACGGGGCAATGCGAATCAATCTCTCCCATACCCAAATCTGCAATAGTTTGAACACAATTACAATACTGATACATGACATACAATATGAATTGACATGTAATAAAATTGTTACTAACCTGTAGCAACACAAGTGGTCCTCCAATCTCCTCAGACGTACCCTATTTGCCGACATAGCATCCTATACAACCATGCCAGAGCCGCGCTACCCCAGCTGTACTGCCTAATCTCCTCAATGTCTCTCAAGAATGGCAAGTACATCGCTTTGACCAGTTACGTGACTTATCAGGGAGAAGTACCCCCCCAATAAGCCACAGAATATATGCTCGGGTATGCTGCTGTACCAACTCATCTGGAGCATGATCTGGAAGATGATCAAAGTGCTCCGCCAACCACCTGACCCTCACTCTACCTGCCTGTAAATCTGCTGGCGTGGGTGCTACTCCCAATAGCTCAGCACATAGGGCTATCCACTGCTCCGTCGCGAGAGATGGGTTAACTCCAGTAACTGCTCGGCCATCAATCCGAAGACCATATAGGACAGATACATCCTGCAACGTGACGGTGGCCTCCCCAATCGGGAAATGGAATGTATGAGTCTCTGTGCGCCACCTCTCGACGAGAGCAGTGATGAGTGCGTGGTCCAGTCGAATGTGCCCGATACGATACACACCATAGAATCCCGCGCGTAATAAATACTGCAAGACTCTATGGTCCAACGGATGGTCCCACAATCCACCATCTGCCCGACGGCATGTTAACACTGTGCGTGCCTCATCCTGCACAAAAGAATTATCAGTTTAAATACTAACATTATCCCGAAATATACAACAAAATGCAAGGTATTTTAATTGTAGGCGTAAAGTCCAACAAACATTATTGCATACCGGACGATCCCACATACTGTCAGCCCGATGTGCCTGTCTGAACAGTGGAACCTCCTCAAGTACATGTGCCATGAAGCCTGTACAACTGAAATATTAGATCATCCATATCAAAATCTCATTTAATCATAATATAATAACAGAGAAAACTGTAATTATTGATTTTGTAGTTAACGATGTACAATACAATGAAGTAAATGTTATGGGTTCGAGAAAAGATAAATTTATGTGCCACTTACACGAAGGCAATTCAAAATTAATGATTACATTTATGGCATATTTGACAAAACTTAAATATTGATTTTGTAATGCTACAAGTTTGAATAAATTATAAATTTTGCAAAATACATATACAATTTTGTAATTGTGAACAATGACTACAGCATTCCAATTTATAAAATTTTAATTTATAATAGGTTAATTTTTTATAATAGGTTAATTTTTTTAATAGGTTAATTTTTTTAAATTCCAATTTTGTAATTTTTTTAATTTATATAGCATTCGATATTAAATATATTCAAAAATATGAAATTTTGAAATGATAGAAGAACTACGTGATTAAGTATATAAGCTTGTAATACACATTTCGAATCAAGTAGACGGTGAAAAACTAGTATACATTTTCAATAAATTACACAAGTTTGCATAAATTATACACATTTGTAATTTTGCATTACACATTTTTCAATCAAGTACACATTTTGTAATACACATTCAAAATAGATAGGTAAAGAAAGAATTGAAAAAAACATAATTAAATGATCTATTACAAATGAAGAATTTCCAAATTATATATTACAACATGTAAGTATTACAGTCTTCATCGACCAAGTCGCGCCAGACATGTTCGCCTGTCATGACCTGTCTGGTGGCACTCACTGCAACGAGCTGTCAAACGCCTGTCTGATATATCCATCTCATTCGGAATACGAGCCATAGATGTACGACCCCGTTTTACTTCTCGCAGATGAAGGTCATTAGGCAATAAGTTCCACTGCGGATCATCCAAATAATCTTGATGTGGTATTGGATTGAATTTAGTTTCCCAAACTCTCATGTATACAGGAAGCCTATATACTGGATCAACGTACTGGAATGGATTGTCACCGCATTCAGACATTACAGCGAGCATATGGGAACATGGATAGTGTCTTATCTCATATTTTCCACAACTGCACGTGGGTTGATTCATCCGCACAACCTGTCTATTGCGACCTCGTCCACGGCAAAAAGATGTTTGCACCTCAAATACACGGCGGGGCCTATAAGACAATATTGATACAAACTAATGAAGTTCATGTTTTTAGGTGTAATTAACTTGACAACATAATAATAATAATTTGTTCACATTACAAACTAACTTGTCATACGATATCAACGTGAAACTATTTCCCCTTGCGATACCCTCCTCCATAGTTCTTTGCATCTCTCTAGGGTATTGGAACTCATTATGCACATCGGGCCAAATTGGGCTCCCATCTCGTCAAAATATTTGACGAGTCGTCGAAATGTAAATTCAACCATAGCTGAAATAGGTAAGTTCCTTGCACCTTTCAAGACGCTATTGAAGCACTCTGCATCATTACTAGTCAATACCCCCCAGCGATATCCACCGTCATATGCAAGGGCCCAATCCTCAGGATTCATCTTGTGGACCCAAATGATGGCTTCTTGGTTAATAGCCTGTATCTGCTCTAAGTAACCATTACACTTTAAATGTTGATCAAGACTCGCTTTCCACAGAAGTTGTTTGAGCTCCTTATTTCTGAACTGTGTGTTAAAGTTACTGCAAACATGTCGAAGGCAGTGCCGATGATATCCAACAAATTGGAGCGATGGATTTAGCCAATGTCGCCTCATAGCAGCTAAAATACTCTCAGCTCGATCAGATATCAAAGTCACTCCCTGTCGGTCCATGACAATATGTTCCTTGATATTTTGAATGAAGAACGACCAAGACTCCAAACTCTCCCTGTCGACAACAGCGAATGCAAGCGGTAATATTTTGCTATTGGCAGTGACAATCGTTGCTACCAGTAACACACCAGTGTATTTACCGTATAAGAATGTACCATCTATAGTTATCACAGGCCTACAATATCTAAAGCCATCGATGACGGGTTTGAAAGACCAGAAAACAAAGTGGAAGACGGGCATAATGGTTGTATGCCCGGTATATCTGTGCTTCCATGTCACGATGGTGCCAGGATTAGATGTCTGTAATGCATGCATGAATTTAGGCAACTGTCTATATGATTCATCCCAATCACCGAATACCATTTTAATTGCCTTTGCCCTTGCATGCCACGCCTTCTTGTATGATACACTATAGTTCATGGTCTTTTTTATATCTTTGATGACATTCTTAATTGGCATATCAGGTTCATTCTGCATACAACAATCAAATATGAGTTGGATTATCTGGATGTGAACACTATAAACAAACAAATATGTATATATATGTAAACATTTATTTTTTATACTAACCGCAACTTGTCCCAAAATATGAGAAGCAATGTAACTAGAGCTAATATTAGTGTGGTCCCTGTTCATTCGTGGGTATAAACAATGGTGAGGACCCCTGTACTGCTTAATTTCAAAAAGACCATGTTTCCTATTAAGAGATGCACGCAACCACCAACTGCAGTCGTGCTTGCAAGCAGACACCCACAGGTCTCGTTTGGAGGTTACGACCTTATACTCTCGATTATTTGTTGCATGGTACAATTTCACAGCATGTAGAAGTTGCTTCTTATCAACAAAAACCATTCCTCTGTCCAACTCTGGATTTTCAGCGCTCCAGATCCGGTTACGGGGAATGACATCACAGGTACTAATGTCAAAATCACCACCAATGTAAATGTTGTCATAGAAAGGGATTTCAACTCTAGGTGGAATGGGGGCATTTTCAACGTCGACAGGAGCCTGGGCATCATATTCTTCATCATCATCATCATCTGATCCGCCTAATACATTTTCTTCATCACACATTTCATTGTCATTATCGTTTAGGGCGACATCAGGACCGTACATGTCACTGTCGGCAAACTGCACCTCGTTCACTGTTTCAGCCATATTACCAGCAACGTCAACCGGAATGGTATGATGGCTGCATGTGGGCACATCTTGTGTGTTATTGTCAAATTCATAACCATATCCACCATGTGAACTTGATTCTACACCATGGCCCTGAAATGACTGTTGTGTGTAGCCCAGTGGATAACATTGATCTGAGTCATACATAGGAGACTGAAACGCTGTTGTGTCAATCCCATGCGTCAGTAATGTAGTGAACGGACGAGAATCCATCTGTGTTATGTTCGGGATATTTTGTACAATCTCTTTCTCAATGTAGACTTCCAAACAATTTGGCGCTTGAAAATTTGCACCGATACTTAATACGGTGTTCAACGCCTCATCGTTATTGATCGGTAATATCTTGTATTTGCTGTGTTGTTGCCACTGGCGATAAGGATATCTACATTTGAAGGTTAATCGGACACTTTCCCCGTAACTTGCCACCTTTGACGTAAACATCTCCTCTAAATTGCTAAGCGTGGTGCCAATTTGCACCGCATATATCCCTTTCGGCTCAGCATCATATGATACGCCTTCATCGGGATCCCGAATTATGTTTCCCCCCCAGTAGAAAATAATTGGAACAGTGTCCATATACTTGCTTCAATTAAGACAAAAAACATTAAAATAGCAACAATATACTTATATCTCCTTGTACTTGTAAAATAATTATATGAAATTCTACTCATTCAATTACAATTACTTGTGACGCAAAAACTTTATTTAAGTAATCATCAATTATAATCCAACAATCATTATTGATTTTTTAATTAAGATATGAGTTAAAAAATGATAATGCTTTAGATTTTTTAGCTTTTTAAAAAAAACATCTTACAACACATACAAAATTAACATCATGCTCTTTTGTTATACTTTTTACATTACTTATTATGATTAAGATCATGCTCTTCTGCACATTAAATGTAATTCCGCTAAGTTTTAGGTTTAAAAACCCTAAAAATCTTTTATTAATTTTGGTTTATTTTTGTATAAATTATAAAAAAATGATTATAAATTATAAAGTAACAACATTTGTAATCATTAAATAAATATAATTGATGTAAATTGATTTCGGTGATTGATAAATTATAAATCTAAGTAATTTACATAAACTTATAAATGTAAGTTGTTAATCTTGTTACTTTGATTGTAGGTAAAGTTATGAGTGTAGGATGACTCATTTGAATAAACATAAATCAAAATATGTTATGAGTGTAGGATGACTTAAAAAGTTATGAGTGTAGGATGACTTAAAGTTATGAGTGTAGGATGACTTAAAAAGTTATAACTTAATTGAATAAACATAATCCAGGCGCATAAAGAATAAGTCAATTGGATAATTCAAATGGATAAAAATTATCGAGAATGACTCATTTTATAAATCAAAAATTTGTATTTTTTCATTTTTTCAATTTTTTATTTTTTATCGAGAATGACTCATTTCATTCATTTTTTTTTTTTTCATTTTATAAATCAAAAATTTTCATTTGAGTGTAGGATGACTCAAAAAATTTCAAAAATTATCGAGAATGACTCATTTTTTCAAACATAATTCCTAAATAATTTTTTTGTTTTTTTTATATCAAATGTTTTCATAATAGCATTTTCCATGACGACTTGAAAGGCCTCTTTTCGCAAAGAGGTAAAAAGTATTTTTTTGACTTCTAATGTTTATATTCGACTTCTAATATTTATATCAATTTTTTTGTGAATCACTTTTAAAAAGTCATTTATTTATATCAAATTTATAAAAGGGAATGTCATGAAATTTAAGGAGGAAAAACTCGAAAATGAAATTAAATCGTAAATGGGGCATGAAATTCAAGTAAACTATAATTTTACTTAGTCAAATCAATTTTACTTATCGTAGTGGCATGTGGCATCAATTTTACAAACCGATTAGATTTGAATTCATTTTTTTTTTTTTTTTTTTTGGGGGTCAACATTCTAAGTAGTTAGATTTTTAATTTGTTAATAAAATTTTAGTGTACTACGTAAAGGGTCACCCATAGAAAATATTAACAATAAATATGTATATATATATATATTAAAATAAATATTTACAATAAATATATATATATAATATTTAAAAATAAATATATAAAATATTATATATATAATATTAACAATAAATATATAAAATATTAACAATAAATATATATATATATATAATATTTAAAAAAATTTAGTAAGAAAACGAAATATCTGACTTTTCTATTTTGCCATATCCCTATCTCCAAAAAATAAATATATATATATATATATATTTGCTCCTGGCCAAAATGATGAGAAAACTTCCATAGCAATTTCTTATCACAAATTTTGTTCCTTACTTTTCAATTTCTTATTCTTACTTAACAAATTGAAATTTCGAATAAAATTATTTTGGTTACTTTATTAATTTTAATTTATTACTACTCCGCATCACCTAATTAATAATAATTTTTACAACCAAATTAACGTTTCTCTTTCTTATGTAATTAATTAACAGCATTAAAATTATTGTAAATATTTAGCTGCATAGGACAAAGATAATTTATTGGAATGACAATAAAAGGGAATGGCACGATTATTCCTTAAATACGTTTTGATTCAAAAGAAACGAAAATATGTTTTGATTATTCCTTAAATTTGTTTTGATTCAAAATTTGTTTTGATACAAGAAAATTATTATTATTACAGATAATTAAACACATTCAACATTCAACAAATTATGAATTTAAAAAATATGTTTTGATTCAAATTCAACAAATTCAACATTCACAAACTACCTATACTTAAAATATGTTTTCATTCACAAATTCAACATTCAACATTCAACAAATTCAACATTCAACATTCAACAAATATAATTAAAATTCAACATTCACATTCACATTCAACAAATTACCTATACTTAAAATTTCACAAAAATCAACCATAACCCTAATTTATTCACAAACATAAACCCTAACCCTAACCTCACATTCATGAACCCTAACCCTAATTTATTCACAAATATAAATCCTAACCCTAACCCCACATACATGAACCCTATCCCTAATTTATTTACATTTTCACAAACACAAATATATTCACAAATATAAACTGTAATGGTAATTTATTCGTACTAAAGTAGATGATAGAAGGCATACCAACGAGAGAGACAGTACAGAGGGAGGTCGAGAGAGAGACAGAGCAGGGAGCTCGAGAGAGAGACAGAGCAGTGAGCTCGAGAGAGAGACAGAGCGGGAGCTCGAGAGAGGGAGCTCGAGAGAGAGAGAACAGAGAGAGAGCTCGCGAGAGAGAGAACAGAGAGGAGTAAGAGCGAGAGAGAGACAGCAGAGGTATATAGAAATCGTGAATACAAAACACGGGGCTGGGGTGCTTATATACATGTTTTAAAATCGTGGTTCACAACCACGATTTCACTTAACCAGAACAAACTTGCCCAAAATCGTGGTTACAAACTGCGAGTTCAGAACAAAAAAAATTTCTGATGAACTCGTGGTTAAAAACAGCGAGTTCAGAGCAAAAACCATTTGGGGTGAACTCGTGGTTACAAACAGCGACTTCAAAACAACATGAACTCGTGGTTCTGAGACGCGAGTTCAGAACAAATTTTTTTTGCGATGAAATTAATTAAACTTGTGCTTCGGAATTCAAAAGAAAAAAAAATTAAGTAAACTCGCGTTTTGTAACCGCGAGTTCTTAAGCAAACTCGCGTTTTGTAACAGCGAGTTCAAGATTTGGCAACTCCGGGGCAAAAGTGTTGAACTCGCGATTGTGAACCGCGAGTTAGCCTATTTTGAGAAATCTTCGAAAACTAAGCTTAGTTTGGGAATTCCCTTGCTATTTTAGCTTATTTAGGGAAATGGCCCCAGTCTGGGGCTAGGGAGTGTAGCAGTATGTGGGTAATGGAAAGGTGGGTTATGATAGCTTGGTGTTGTAGCAGCTATGGTGTGGTGTTGGGCAGCAGCGTAGGAGTGGGTAGCAGAGGCGTGGGTCTTGGGCTGTAGCATTGGGAGTTGTAGCAGCAGTGTGGGTTGTTGTTCAGATGATATATATTCGGAGGTGATTAAAATATTTGGGTTGATTTGATGATTTTTGGGTTTTGGTTTAGTTAATATAATTTATTTTGGGTGTTTTGGTGAGTTGATTATGTAGAGATTCATGTATTTTATTTTTCTAGTTAAGTTCTTCTTAACTCTTTTGTAAAAAAAATCGAGAGGCTTAGGGGTTGGTTGTATGGATGCGAGTAGCAGTAGTAGGGGTATTTTTATACTTCCGAATCTCTCTCAATGCATGTCATCTTCTTGTACCTTTAATTTCATGTTGTTAAATGAAATTTTTCTTTGCTGATCAAAAAAAAAAAAAAAAAGGTGCTTTTAAGGGTTGGATTTGATTATTACAATTTAATAAGTTGTACTAAATAGAGCTAATATCACGTTTGGAGGTATTATGGTTTTATTTGGTTCAGTTTAAAAAAAAAATAGAAATTTTTTCTAAACACCTAAAACATAATTTGGTGAAAAAAATGAAAAAATGAAAAATATTGACTATTTTCGTATAGTTTTGTCCTTTTGGGAGGTATAAATAATTTTAAAATTTGTAATTATTTTTAGTGTTTATTTTATCAAACTAATTTTTATTTTTTCAAAAAATAAATAAATAAACTGTTTCGTAAAACAATCCAAACATGACCTATATGTTTCGAATCATAATCCAATCAGTTACTTATCAAAGTTTACCAATCATAATCCAATCAGTTACTTATCAAAGTTTACCAATCACCAATAACAATTTGTAATGATGTATTTGACAAAAAGATTTGACCAAATAAAAAAGGGAAAGTCTGTCATTGAGAACAAATTACCAAAAAAACTACTAAAGTGTGCAAATTTAAGGTGTCTATTTAAAATGTTGTTGTGATGATGAACTTTGGCCTTAAATTGTAAATTTTGGCTAATTTTCTAAGTATTTTTTCTAGTTATATAAACCTACTTGATAAGGAATTTTGTGATTTCATTACAACATATATAGGTTTTCAAGATCAATTTTTTTTGTCTTTAAAAGTAAAAAATTTAAGGGACCAATATTGTCATCATTAAAAATTGTCCAGAAAAAGTTCAAAAAATAGTCATTAGCGACAAAATTTTGAAAATGTCACTATTAAATGAACTTTTAGGGACAAAACATTTTTGTCCTAAAAAGATTTACTTTTTTTTAAAAAAAAAATTTGTTCTTAAAAATATAGTAATCACTAAATGTTTAATTTCGTCGCTAAAAATACAAAAATGACACTTTTGATAACTATGATATTTCATTCTTAAAAAGATAACTAAGATGTTTCATTCTTATAAAGTAATTTTGTAATTAATTTTTTTTCTCAAAAACCTTAATTTGTTGTAGTAGTGTTGCGTAGTGCATGCAAGCGATCACCTAGACATGAAGCAGGCTTGGTAAATACACAAAGCAACTCAAAACCCAATAACCCAAAAAGGAATGATTCTCTCCCAGGAGGAAGTCCCAAAGAAACCTCTTACAAATCCTCCAACAGTATATGTATTTGTAAACACATAGAGGAGGACTCTCACATTGCATCCAGTATACACTTCCGAACATCTTTGTCAAAACCCTAGGGATGAAGAAAGCACAGCTTGCAATGGAAACCATGAATGGAGCTGCTGTGAACCCACCTTATGAAGAATTTGAACCTTTATGCAATTGGCGACACGACGACAGACGTGAAACTCTTGTTGTCCATCTCCCTGGTACTCAGTATCTCATACCCCTACCATGTGTTTTAAAAAAAAATCCTTTGCTAAGTTGCTCCAAAAAAAAAAAAAAAACTCTCCATGTCTACAACAGCCACAAAATTATTTAGAAATTTGATCCTCTAATCAATAGATTAGTTATTTTTTTTCTTTTATCAATTTCTTATGCTCAAATTTATATACATCGACTTTCATTTAATTATTTTCCTTTATATATTGTTAATTTGTTATGAGTTATTAATTGCAAAATATGTATATATATATATATGTGTGTGCGCGCGCACGCGCGCACGTGTGCATGCACATATATTTATAGTTAATGGGCATTATGAGGTGATGTTTGTTTTTCTACCCGATAGCTTAATGGTTGGTCACATTTTTTATTTGAAACGGAGGACCAAATTTTATAGTGACAAGCCGGATGAGAAACTTTACGTACGCTACTAAAATCATGGTTTTTTTATTATTTATTATTATAAAGAATGAAATTTAATGTTTATTGTTAAGAACTGTTTAGAGCATGACAATTGATAAATATTTTAGTGGAAATCACTCAAATTTTGGTTATATTAATTTGTTTTAAAATTTTGAATTTGAGAAATTTCATAGCATGCTTTTATCTAGAACTCGTATGATGGTCTACAGATGACCTAAGACCACCATGGAGCAAAAAATTCTACCGCCTGCCTAGAGAAAAAGATAGTCACCAAAATTTTGTTTTAAGTATTCATAATTTTTTAAATCAATTTATCATTTTTTTTAATGTTTTTGTTTATTGGATAAATTTCAGCATTCAAGAGGGAACAGTTGAAAGTACAAATTAGCAATTTGAGAAACCTAAAGATTTCCGGGGAGCGTCCTTTGGAAGCAACAAAAAGTAGTCGTTTCATAAAAACAATCAAAATTCCGAGGGACTGCAATGCAAAGGAAATTCGTGCAAATTTTGCTGATGGCCTTCTATACATTGTAATGCCGAGAAAAGATTCTTCGGCCCCTAAGCAAGAACATCCACCACAACTTCAAAACTATAAAGTTAATGAAAACTCAACACCAGAGAGTATCCACGATCAAGCCACTAAATTGCCAACGTTAGCTAAAGCAGACAATGCCACAGAGAAGATTGCATCACTTAATGATGCAAAATTGCCAAAGAATGTTGCACACGATTCAAGATTGAAAAGCTTAAAGATGATGGCAACAAATGTGGTGGTGGTGGCGGTGGCGGCGGCGTGCCTCGGTGCTTACATCATGTATTCATTTAGGTCTTTATATGTTGAAGATTAAATCTTGTTTTATACCTTTAAATGATTCTTTATGTATATTTGATGTAAAATGGCATAAGATATCAAACCTGGTGAGTGTAAAAAATCAAATGCAAATGAGCAATCACCAAATGTCTTTAATGATGACAGGCATGCACTTTAATTTAGTGCTGCAAATGTTCTCAATATTAGGTTGTTCAAACTTGATTTGAAATTTTAACGAGTTTTAAAATGTATTTAAATTTGATTTGTTTACATAACGAATTGATCCTAAATGAGTTTTTAACAAGCCGAATATGAGTCGAGCTAGAATAGTTTGATTTTTATAATGAATATAAGTTTATCAAACTGAGTAATATGTTGTTCAAACTTAATTCAACAACATAACAAGTTTTAAATTATGTTCAAGCTTATCTTATTTACATAATAAACCGATCTTTGATGGTTTTTACCGAGCTAAACACGAGTCAAGCTTGAGGAGTTTAATTCAATTAACAGCTCACTTTAATACGAGAAATTTGTTGATCTTTTGAAAATCTCCCATATTTATACTAATATCTTTGGTCAAACCAACGAATTCTGTAATTCTCACTTTTTTCTTGAATATCACACATATTTTCTACATATCTCTTGTATCTTGAATTATTCATGACAAACATAAAAATGGAACTCATGTTTTTGCCCATTGAGAGGGAATAAAAATAACTATAAGAATTATGTGGGTCCCGCCACTAACACGTGGCGTAATTATAAATTATCACGTGTATGACAGTTATCAAATTTTTATCAAACACTGCATTAGTGTTTCATGTTGTGCAAAACTCATAAGGATATGAAACCTTATCGATATAAAAGTCCTCAATAATCAGAGATTGTTGGGATAGGACTTCTGAAAAATTCAAACTACTTGCTAAGTAAGTCACTGGGTATTATAAATAGGTAACACCCTCATGGGTTGAGTTACGCAATTTCTCTCTATGAATTAGTCCATTAAATATTTTGAAAATATAGGAGGACTGACTTGGGCATCGGAGGGCCCCCGATTACGGCTGAGGGTGTTTTGTCTTGTAGATAACGATCATGTGGTGGTGCTGACCATCTTCTTTGTTGGATTTCTTTATCATCAAATACGATATTTTTAATGTCCGTACAATTGGCACTGTCTGTAGGAGCCGACAAAATTCAATGAAGAAGATTATACGGTTGGGTTCTCCAATATTATGTTGATCATTGATTATGGTGATCAACGTAATAATTACGCAGTAACATGCTAGACATAGCTTACCATTCATTATGTCAATCAAATACACGATTGACGTTGGGGTAAAAAATTCTTGTATTATTATTATCTTTATATTAAGGCTCTACTATAGCTTTCAGATTGATCCATTGGAATACGTATGGAGAAAAGAGGGTTTGACTATCAAGTCATAATTATGCAAACAAATATGCAATGAATTGATCTTGCACAAGATTCCTTGAAGAAAATAGATGAATTCTTTCCTTATAGGAGGCAATGATGTGCTATTATTGTCATATGCGGGCTAGAGAGTTCATGTACTATTATTTTGATCACAGAGATATGGAAGATAAATTATATCAGATTTTTATTATCTGCGGCATATGGGTTTTATGTATTATCATTCTGGACATAGAGGTATTATTATTAGTTATTATGCTACGGAGCATAAATTTTATACATTATATCGGATTTTTGTTATGTGGAATATCAACTTTATGCATTATGATTCTGCGTTAGGAGTTCATTATTTGGTCAAATATACTAAGATGGAGTCTGTGCTTTATACATCACAGGGGCAAAATGAATTAAGCTACCATTTGGTTACAAATTTTATCTCTTTGCCAAGCTGGTTTGGGCAAGAGATAAGTTGGCAAGTTTGACTAACTTGAAAAATCTTTGTAAAGCGAGTTTTGCTTGGTGAAGTAGATTGTCAAGTTTGACCAATTTTCAAAATCTTTATCGAGCAAAGTAGATTGGCAGGTTTGACCAACTTGAAAAATCTTTATCGAGACAGTTTTGCTTGGTAAAGTAGATTGGCAGGTTTGACCAATTTTGAAAATCTTTGTTGAGCGGGTTTTGCTTGGTGAAGTAGATTGGCCGGTTTGACCAATTTAGAAAATCTTTATCGAGCAAAGTAGGTTAGCAGGTTTGACCAACTTAAAAAATCATTGTCGAGCAAGTTTTTCTTGGTGAAGTAAATTGGCAGGTTTGACCAATTTTGAAAATCTTTATCGAGCAAAGTAGGTTGGCATGTTTGACCAACTTAAAAAATCTTTGTCGAGCGGGTTTTGCTTGGTAAAGTAGATTGGCAGGTTTGGCCAATTTTTGAAAATCTTTGTCCAGCAAAGTAAGTTGGCAGGTTTGACCAATTTCAAAAATCTTCGTCGAGCGGGTTTTGCTTAGCAAAGTAGGTTGGCAGGTTTGACTAACTTTGAAAATCTTTATTGAGCAGGTTTTACTCAGCAAAGTAGGTTGGTAAGTTTGATCAACTTGAAAAATCATTGTCGAGTGGGTTTTGCTCGACAAAGTGGGTTAGCAGGTTTGACCAACTTTAAAAAAATTTACAGAGTAGATTAGTGGTTTGTTCAACAGTGGAATTTCTTGCCGAGCAGGTTTTGCTTGTTAATAAGCAAGTTGGTGTTTTGGTAGTTCCTAACAAAATTAGGCATTTTTGGAATAAGTCCTAACATGGTTATGCATTTTCGGAATAAATCCTAACGAGGTTAGGTATTCTTAGAATAAGTCCTAACAAGGCATTTTCGGAATAAATCCCAACGAGGTTAGACATTCTTGGAATAAGTCTTAGCAAGGCTAAGCATTTTCGGAATAAGTCTTAACAAGGTTATGGATTTTCAGAAAAAATCCTAACGAAGTTAGGTATTCTTGGAATAAGTCCTAACAAGACATTTTCGGAATAAGTCCTAACGAGGTTAGACATTCTTGAAATAAATCCTAGCAAGGCTAGACATTTTCAGAATAAGTCATAATAAAGTTATGCATTTTGAAATAAGCCCTAACACCCATGTATGGTTTTAGCTAGGCATTATTACACGACTATTTTTATTAGAACAACAGAAAGCTTCCATTCTTTCACTGGGTTCAAAGAGAATGAAAGCTTGGGGGCAATTGAAAGGGAATAAAAATAACTATAGGAATTATGTGGGTCTTGCCACTACCACGTGTGGCATAATTATAAATTATCACGTGTATGACAGTTATCAAATTCTTATCAAACACTGCATTAGTGTTTTATGTTGTGCAAAACTCATCAGGATATGAAATCTTATCGATATAAAAGCCCTCAATAATGAGAGATTGTTTCGGATAGAACTTCTGAAACATTCAAACTACTTGTTAAGTAAGTTACTAGATATTATAAATAGGCAACACCCTCATGGTTTGAGGTACGCAATTTCATAATATAAGAGGACTGACTTGGGCGTCGGAGGGCCCCCGGCTACGGCTGGGGGTGTTTTGTCTTGCAGATAACAATCACATGATGGTGTTAATTATCTTCTTTGTTGGATTTTTTTATCATCAAATATGATATTTTTTATGTCCGTACACCCATCAAAGAAAAAAAAAAACTCATGTTTTATATTTTAACTAAAGATCTTTAAAAACAAACAACTATTACCAATGCTTTAAAATAAATCAAATTGAGAATTATGTAGTAGACTTCTTGAGAAGCATATGTCTAAAATAGTGTGTGGATTACTAAAATTTGGTTCAAGCTTGGCTTTAAAAAGCCTGTAAGTTTGGCTTTTAAGGTCACTGATTTATGTTTCTTGCGTTTTGTAACAGAAGATTTGCAAACCCTTATTGTAATTCATAACCAAACAACCATATTTTGTATTGTTTTCATTTTTCATTTATTTTGAAACAATAACAACGAAAAGTTCAAAAATATCCATCCTTTTCATATTTGCGCAAAAACAATTTTTAAAATTAAGAACTAACATAAAATTGTTTATTAGGACAAAAAAACAAATATAAAATAGCTGTCAAAAAAGTTTGTTAAACAAATTTTCTGTTTCCTTTTTTCTTTATTTGCAACAAAAATATAAAAATAATACCAAACATTAAAAAAAAGTTCCAAGGAATCAAATTAGCCAACATTTTTATTTCTATCGGTAGAAGTAGAAATATTATTGACACTAAAAAGTACAACCGTGTATCCCAAAATACATCCAATGGTGGTTTTAGGGCAAAATGCATCATCACCGAACATACATGGAGACGCTTTGGTGTGTCTAATGATGGCCCATGCTCTTAACCTTTCTCTTATAGAGATCGCAAGTGATAACAAGGCTATGATTTTATTGTGTGTGTCTGAGAATGATCCCCTTTGGAACAGTGCTCCATTTATTGAGGACATTCAAAGTCTAGCCATGGGCAGAAATCTCTCTTTTAAGTGGAATCCTAGAGCAGCTAATGGTGTTGCAGATTGAGTTGCTAATGAGTGTCTTTCTAGGCTTCTGCCTTTCCAATGGGTGTCTAACCCTCCTGTGGCTTTGCTGAATGTTTAGAGTCCTGTTTTGTAGTTTTGTTTTCAGTGTTCAAAAAAAGAAAAAAAGAAAAAAAAGAATATACATCATCCCAATCAGGTTTCACGATGAGAAAAACTAACCATACTTGAAAAATCTAGAAATCCCCTAGATGTTGATTTGTGATTATGTATCAATTTTAAGCAGTAAACAACAATCCCAATCAAACAATCAAGACAAATCGACACAACAATTTTACGTGAAAAAACCACAATTGGACACCTCAAATTGCAATAAAAAACCACGGGCAACAGTTACAAAACAATCCACTAAGATATAAAGGAATTACATAGGTATACTCTCAATTACCTAGTGAATCCACGCCCGAATTGAACCAACCTCTATGTGCCTCTTCCAACCCCGTCTTCACCTTGGAATTGTCTTGACGATGAGCCACTCCAGAATCCACCAAAGCTTCAGGCTCGAATTCTTCAGAATCCACCGAAGAACAACTCTCTCTTTTGTATATAATGAACAAACAATCTTTTGATGTATCCTCCTGAAACCATGAGTTGAATACTCAATCAAAACATCAAAGAAAACTAGCAAAATATCTCCAGATATAAACCTTAATATCCAAGAAGAAGATCTGGAGGAGTAATCCTAAAATCTGACTGAATCACGTACTTATAGAAATCTGGGACTGCGAAGCTCGCTCGAGCAAAGACTCTCTCGCTCAAGCAAGGAACTAAAAACGCATGTTTTCCATAAGTGGCTTCGCTCGAGCCACGCACCCTTAGCTTGAGTGTACATTCATCTCTTTCAGGTTTTTACACATACGCAAGCTTCGCTCAAGCGAGAACTCTTTCGCTCGAGCGAGCAAGGGCGGACAGGCAACTTTGAATGCAATTTTGCATTTGAGTTCAAGGGCCTTGCCGACCGACCATAAAGTATTGCCCGCCTCAACCCCATGGTGACCGGCGACTCGATCCTCGTCATAATCAGCGAAGTGGCAATCTTGAAATTATTAACATCACAAACTTCTCTACAAGGCACAATTCGGGTTGGTTTCGCATCTAAACACTCATAGCCTTACTGAAATAAAAAGTGCGAAAATAAGTACAACTGAAAGGAGTTTTGTCAAACGGGATTGCCAAGAATAAAACCTAACAATCTCCCTCTTTGGCAATGCCATGACAAAACACACCTAACAAATAAAATCCTAATTACCCCAACCCATTACAGCTAACAAAAACAAACTTCTTTCTCAAAGTCATGATCTACAAAACAGTTATTAGTGCCACAATCTCCAAAACAACTATTAGTGCCACAAGAGTATATAAAAAAACAATTAATATATGACAAGATTATCTTGAAGCATGAGATGAAAAACATGAATAGATGCGACTTGGAGATATTAACTACATGTAGCATGAAAACATAAAAACTAAGACACATGCACAGAAAACAATGAACAAGAAGAAACCGACAAAAATAATATGGTGGAGCAAGCAAGAAATCTCAAATTTGTACCTTAGAACACACAAGATTAACCAAGAAGCATAATTACTTGAAAACACAATATGCACAGCCTCCAGAAAATTCCTCATAAAAGAAAGTGATGCATTATGTGAAAAGCATAGATCCCATGAGAAAAGTGTGTATGTGACTCTTGGAGTTCGACAAACACGAGATTCAAATCCTAGTAGTGATCTGATTGCTGGACCTTCGGTATGAGAATCTAAGCACAATAAAGGAAAGTCAAATCACTAGGAATCAAGGGGTATTTGGTGAGTAAAGGCAGAGGCTCCCCCTCAATCAATGAATCTTTCTTTTTTTTTTCCACATTTTTTTCTTTCTTTTGCACACTAATTGGCAGCTGACACGTTCAAGAGTATGGAAACCGAACCAGAGAAGCATGGATATAAAAATGATAGCCTGGTTGGTGACTCTGAGGTAACTTTTTCCTCATGGCTAGACTACAAAGAATAGAGGGGAAAGCCATAGAGATGCAAAAAGATGAAAGGTGGTTAAGAGACTCAACATCACCCATGATATGCTAGTATAGGTCAATTCCTCTAGAAAAACAAAAGATACAATACCAGAAGTCCATAAAAAAAAATAATCACTAAGGTGGAAGACTTCGATATTTGCTAATCTAAGAGTGTGTACAGAATGAGACATGCTAATCAAAGAACACACACTCCAAAATGAGTAATGACCACAGAAAGCACACATATATTAACATGTAATGGTTATTCTCATCAATTCCAATATGCACCAAGGACATCTCAAAAAATATTCAAGCTTGCAAAACTATACTAAGAAAATCTTTTTGGTTTTTTTTTTTTTTTTTTTTTTCATTTTTTTCTAAACAAAGCAAGACAGAAAACAAACATGCACACATTAAATGACAAAACAAAAAAACACAAATAAACCCAAAAACAAAAACGACTAAACAAAACACTACTTAACACAAGTCAAGTTTTCTCACCCAAACTGCTTTAGTATAAACAAAGTTATGAGAATTGCGGTTCTTGAGTGGTGTCTTGACGTTGTGGTTCCTTTCCCTTTCAATGGGAACCCGTCTCGACGTGGTTTCCAACTTCCTACTTCTAGGTCTAGGCAAATGCAAACTCGCTCCATGTTTGGTCCTAAGCACATCAAAATAACAAGGTCTAATATGACCCTTAACCGCATTACCACCAATGAAGTGTCTCCTACCCCTCGAGATGTTGGAGTTTCTTCCATCTTTATGAGACACTCTCCCATGCAACTTATAACAATAAGGGCGAATATGACCATGCATACCACAATGATAACAAATAAGAACAGGGTGTACAGGGTGTACCATTTTTCCTTTTACCTTACCAACTCTAGGAAGTTTGAGAAGGTCATCCTTATGTTGAATTTTTTGTTCTCCCTTTCCTTGAGTTCTTGTATCATGAGATGTGGATGCACTTTGTTTTTGCTCTATCTTACCACCAAAGCCAAAGTCAATGCCACTCTTGTCAGAACAAATTTGTTGAGACCTAATGATATTGTCTAAAGTCTTTGATCCTTTGTTCCAAAGACCAATGGTATCCATAGCACACTTGAGCTCTTTCTCTTTCTTAATCATTAGCTCTTCCAAAGCAATTTGAGACATCTCGAGAGATTCAATATTTTCTTCATACGTTGCATAGATTTGCTGTAGCTCATTCCTCTCTATCTCACAAGTCAAGAGCATTGTATAAAGAGCTTGTCGATCATTAGGTATCTTGATGGCATCAACCCTAACCTCAGAAATCTCCTCCTTAAGTTTGACATTCTCACTTTCACATGCTTTGAGTTTCGTTGTGAGTTTGTCATTCAATTTGGATAAGTTAAAAGACTCCTTATACAACTTTTCATAAACTTGCTCAAGCTCTTCATCATCACTCTCCGAGGATTCATCATCAGTGGCATTCTCAACTGACCTTTTCGGATACTCTGTTCGTCTTTCAGTTTCGGAAGCCGCTATGAAAGCAAGGAATTGTTTATGTCCCTCTTCGCCTTGATCTTCGTTGTCACTTTCATCTTCATCAAATTCTAATTCATCATTTCAAGTGATAGCGAGGGCTTTTTTCTTCTTCAAACGAGTTGGGCATTCTGAAGCAAAGTGGCCAAATCCTTGGCATTCATAGCATTGGATTCTTTCAGAGTTCCCTTGTATCTTTCCTTTCTCCTTCTTGGCTATAGAATTAATTTTGAGTTTATCTTTGCTTTTAGATTTATGAGTATGAGTAGATTCCAAAAGGTTAAGATTCTTTTTCAAAAAAGATTTTCTAAATTGTTTAACAAAGGCAGCCGTAATCTTGGAATCATCTCACAATCCTCATCAGAATCCTCTCCAACTCTATGAGCACTACTAAAAGCAATAGCATCTTTTTGTTTCTTTTTGAAATTCCTATGTGCCTCATAAGTTTAGAGATTTCCAACCAAGTGATCCAGCTTGAGGTTGTCAATATCTTGAGCCTCCTCAATAGCCATAACTTTTGGTTGGAACCGATCGGGCAAGGATCTCAAAATTTTTCCCACAACTTTGGATTCTGGTATTTTTTCACCTAAATTGAAGCTGGAATTTACAATGTCACTCAACTTCGCATAAAATTCATCAAAGGTCTCACTATCTTTCATTGAAAGGTTTTCAAAACTAGATGTAAGCCTTTGAAGTTTTGAGCGTTTCACAGAAGGAGTGCCCTCATGAATAGTTTGTAAGATATCTCAAACCTCTTTTGCGACTTCAAAATTACAAACACGACTAAACTCTTTAGGTGTGACAGCACAAAAGAGAGAATTGATAGCTTTACTATTCCAGCTACTATTTTGGTAATCAATTGTGTCCCACTTATCAATTGGTTTGGGGAAAGTTACTCCATCAACGGTAATCGTTGGTTCAATTCACCCATACATGACAGATTGCCAAACTTTTTCATCAATAGATTTCAAAAACGATCTCATCTGAGCTTTCCAAAAAGAATAATTGGATCCATTAAGTAGGGTGGTCGAACCATAGAATTTCCCTCACGTATTGAATCCATTATCACAAATCAAACAAAATCTCGCTCAAAAGTTTTTAAAAAACCAAAGAGCGACCCACTCTGATATCAATTGAAAAATCTAGAAATCCAAAAAGAAGATCTAGAGGAGTAATCCTAAAATCTGACTAAATCACGTACTTACAGAAATTTGGGACTGCGAAGCTCGCTCGAGCGAGGAACAAAAAACGCGTGTTTTTCATAAGTGGCTTCGCTCAAGCCACGCACCCTTCGCTTGAGCGTACATTTATCTCTTTCAGGCTTTTACACAGACGCAGGCTTCACTTGAGCGAGAACTCCTTCGCTTGAGCGAGCAAGGGCGGACAGGCAACTTTGAATGCTATTTTACATTTTAAGGCGTTGCCCTGCCTCGACCCCTTGCCGGGCTCCACCAAGTTGCCCCTCGACCAAAGCTAGCTAGAGACGACTTGATCCGTCATAATTAGCGAAGTGGCAATCTTGAAAGTATTAACATCACAAACTTCTCTGCAAGACACAATTCGGGTTGATTTCGCATCTAAACACTCATAGCCTCACTGAAATAAAAAAGTGCAAAAATAAGTACAACTAAAAGGAGTTTTGTCAAACGGGATTGCCAAGAATAAAACCTAACAATACTGAACCACAAAATTGAAAACCAAAAGAGAGTAAACAGAATTGGCAAGGGCCAACCAAAAATACACACAAAAATCCAGAGAAAAAAAATAAAAAATAAAAAACTTCATAACTTCAAAGAACATTAGTAAGTATGATGGACAGGGACGAAACCAGACTTTTGTCTTCCGGAGGGCCAAAACTTAAATAAAAATGTGAGTAATGTTAGAGATTCACAATTTATCCACAATTTTTTTTTTTAGGTCTCCCACGGTATCCCCAGGTTTTTTGGACCTAGGACTAATCCGCCGAGGAAGCTGCCGGGCGCATATGCGGGATCCTCTCCCAAGGGGGTTTGCTGCATCTACAAAGACTCGAACTCGAGACCTTTGCTTAAGCGACCCAAGTCCCTTTCCACTTGGACCAACCCCCATTGGTAATTTACCCACAATTATATGACAATGAATTGGGCATTATATGGTTGAATCTGTGACCAAAAAATAAAAAATAAAAAAATAACATGTAATTTGCAATCAAGAGATAAGTCCAAAAGAAAAAAAAAAATTAAAATTAAAAGAAGAGAGAAAATAAAAAATATAAGAATAAATAAAATTACAAAAGACAAAAAAAAGAGGAGCACATGAATTGCTTTAAAGTAAAAAAAAACATAATAAAGAAGAGGTGGGAGCCAATACACAACACATAGGAAATAACAGTAAAAAAAAAAAAAAAAAAAGAATACACAAGTAGTCAAGCTAAAAGTGGGGGGACCACGGCCCCTTATAGTCTTTACATAAGTCCGTCCCTAATGATGGACTCCTCTAGTTCAAAAAAAAAAAAAGAAGTATGATGGACTCCTCATCAGCTTGAGAACTACTTGCAAGAAGTTGCTTGGCAATGGTGACTTTTGATGGTACAAGAAAAATATGATGCTTTTGGGCTATGGATTGTTAGCATGGTTTCGAATTAATTCTCAATGAGAAATTTCGTAAGTGGCTCTTAATGGAGTGCTTTCAAAGGAGTTTCGCCTAGATTTGGACACATGCTTTTTTATTAATTGGTATTAGATTATTTATAAATACACCAAGTTTAGTTTGGAGTTATCAAAAACAATTTTATGAGTTTTCATTTCGTATTTTTGTATTTTTATATTTTAAGTGATTTTTTAAAATATTTTAATTAATTATTATTTTTATTCTTTAGATCCACTTATAATCTTCATATACTTAAAAAATATATATAATTTTTGGGCTATGAATTGTTAGCATGGTTTCGAATTAATTCTCAATGAGAAATTTCATAAGTGGCTCTTAATGGAGTGCTTTCAATGGAGTTTGGCCTAGATTTGGACACATGTTTTTTTTATTAATTGGTATTAGATTATTTATAAATACACCAAGTTTAGTTTGGAGTTTTCAAAAACAGTTTTATGAGTTTTCATTTCGTATTTTTGTATTTTTAGTAATTTTTTAAAATATTTTAATTAATTATTTTTTTATTCTTTAGACCCACTTATAATCTTCATATACTTAAAATATATATATAATTTATACAAAAATCTTTAAAAAAATTCATTAAATATAACAAAATACGAAAGTATACTAAATTTACTAGAGTTGATTATAATACCCCTAATGGTTGTGTTTGGTATGATTTATTATAGTTGATTATAATTTTTTCATTGTAAAAATTGGTTCTAATGTTTATCATTTTTCTTCTAGTTTATTTAAGTTATTTATAATGACTGACACTTAATTTTATTGATACAATAAAAATCGTGTGCATATGTTAGAATCACTATTTAAAAATTAATAATAAAATATATATAAATGACTATAAATAACATTTCTCATAATTATTAAATTAACAAAGGGGAAGGAGTTGCTTGAGATGAAAATTCTTGAACATGCCTCAAGACAAAGAAAATGTATAGTCCAGAAAAAAGGAATCCAAAGACACAAAGGCGACACAAAACTTTAAAATGTCAAAAAGGTAGTGATTCTCTTTCAAGATCAAGAAACCCAAAAGAAACCTCCTATTTGGACAACCCTTCCCATGATCATCCATCATTAATATCTATATAATACAAGAGATGTAGAGATATATATGTCCAGTTCTCCCAAGTTCTTCACAATTCGTTTTCCTATATCCCAAACAAGAAGATGAGTACTCAGACTAATACCAAGGCCATCGCAGCAGATGCTGCCGCCACCACCACTGCTGCTGCTGCCACTGCCAAGACAGCTGCACCTCCAAAAATGGCTTCAGTGGAGACCAAAGCTGGAGCTGCTGCAGCCATGCCCCCATATGAGGATTTTGAGCCCTTATGTGGTTGGCGTAGAGAGGAAGGGCAAGAAACTCTGGTCGTCCATATTCCTGGTATTGTCTCTTAGATTCTTTACAGAATAATGATATGCCTACATAATTATCGTATGAAAAAATCTAGGATATTATAAAAAATCTCAAGAAATTATCATGAATTTTATATTAATGATGTGCATTTAAATTTATTGTTGTGAGCCCAATCTTGAGTGAATCTTAGCCATTGATTTCAAATTTGGACTGTTTTTTAAAATTTTATTTATGAATATATAGCAGGACTGTTATTGTATATAGTTTTCAAAATTTGATTTACCTTATCTTTTCATTTTTAATCAAAATCAAAATGATCACAATTCTCCTCATAAGGGAAATGAACTTTTTGACTTTTTGAACTAAAAAGTTGAGGAAAAAAGATGGTTATTTGGGTTAACTTTTTGACTTTTTACGAAAAAATATGTATTAAAAAATTGTATAAATTAGTAAGTAGGAGAAGATAAGAACGGTAGGCAGTGGTTGCCTACTTTTTTGGCATTGCATTAGACGATGCTGTTTGATCCGTGGACGCCATCACGAGTCCCGTTTTGATAATCTGAATTGTTCAATGTGTAGAACTTGTCGAGTACTATATGCTTGTAAAAAATCACGTTGAGCGGATATTGATAGTTATTTGATCGGATTAGTTTTTTTCAACCGTTAACTATAACACCATCCATTTTTTTATACAAAACTGATTTAATCATAGAGTTAGCGATATCCGATAAAAAATAGATTGTGTTATAGTTAACGGTTGAAAAAAACTAATCCAATCAAATAACTATCAATATCCGCTCAACATGATTTTTTACAAGTATATAGTATTCAACGAGTTCTACATATTGAACGGTTCAGATTATCAAAACGGGACCCATGGTGGGCCCTCACGGGCCAAACAACACTGTGTTGTTTGTGCACCCTGCCTGTGCAATTTTTCCAAATCATTTCAGCGACTCAACAATAGTCTATAAGACGGTTCAAACTGTATTGTAATAATTTGTGTGTAAAATTATTATTTTTTTTGGTGAATAATGATAATTTTTACTTTTTTAGTAACTTTTTTGCTTTTTAGATGTTTTTGAGTATCTCAAACCAGTCCTTAAAAAATGGCATTGAGATACAATTCTCAATTTTTTTTGTTTAGATTTTTTCTTTGTAAATCATTTTCCTTATACACCCTATTATTCACAAAATAAAGTTAAATAACTGCTAAAAGGGGTTACATTGTACGATTTTTTGTATTGTAATAAAAATTAGGAGAAACTATATACAGGTGAGAGAAAGAGAAAAAAATTACCAATATATAAGGAGTGCAAGTGACACTTGCACTCTCACAGTCTTTCATTTACACCTCACCACAAATACACTTATACCCCTCATATGTTAATAATTTTTTTCTCTTTCTCCTACCTGCACGTAATTTCTCTTAAAAATTACAAATGTTTATAGTGTGAGATATGTTGATTTATGATGAAAATTACAAATGACAAATTTATAGTGTACACTTAAAGTGATAGAAAGTGAATTGAAAGAAGAAAGTAAAAAAAAATTATATTCTCATGTGTATTTAGTTACAACAATACTATATATTATTGAAAAGGTCATCTGAAAAAGTAAATCTATAGATCACATTCATTGTAGTTGTGCCCACATCTCACTTTACGAATTTTAAAGCTACACATTACACCTTATCTCAAAGTAAGCTTTGAAATATTTTTTTACAATACATAGGCCATGTTTGGTTTCATTCTTTGAATTTTTTTTTCAAAAATGAAAATGAAAATGAAAATAGAAAATAGTTTGATAAAAATAAATATTAAAAATATAATTCAAAATTTTAAATAATTATTTTTGCCTTCCAAAAAGATAAAACTATATAAAAACAATAATTAATTTTGTTTTTTTGTTTTTATTTTTTCCTCGAAACTAAGTTTATGAAAATTAAACCAAACATGATCATAATAAAACTATATAAAAATGATAAGTAATTTTATTTCTTTTTATTATTTTGTCAAAAGTAATTTTATTTTTTTATTTTTAAAACAAGTTTATAAAAATCAAACCAAATATGACAATAGTGTTTTTGAGTTGGGTAAGATAAAATTTATATAAAAGTTCTAAGAAAATTTGGAAGTGAGATAATAGTTTTTTGGGATACTTGCATATAGTTTCTAATAAGTGGACTTATTGTCTAAGAGGTCTTATGGAAAAAATTTATCAAAAAAAGTCATTAATTGTAAGTTTTAGCGACAATTTATAAAAATCATGATAAAAAAAGTCACTAATTGTTAATTTTTAGCGACGTATGTAAAAATTGTCACAAAAAATTATTTTTATGACAATTTGACGAAGAAATATTTTTAATAGAACTTGATGGAAGTCTAATTATTATGAATTATTGGTAGTTTACCTTAGTTTGTTATTAAGTTCTAAGAAAATTATCATTGACCATAACTAAGAAACAATCATCATCATTATTTCATTGTAATGAACTAAACACTATATTATATTAGAATAACGACATTATTGTCCCATAAATTTCACTATTTCTTTATTTAATTTGATAAAAAATTTATGCTCAATATATATATATATATTTTTGCTGATAGAATTCAAAAAAGAGCAACTGAACGTCTCTATTACCTCTGGAGGCATTCTAAAGATCTCAGGTGAACGCCCCATTGATGGATCTAAATCCAGTCATTTCAGCAAGAAAATTGAAATTCCAAAGGACTCCAACGCTAGTGAAATCAGTGCAAAGTTCACCAGTGCTGGCCTTCTTTTTATTTCAATGCCCAAAAAAACTGTTTTAGTCCCCAAGCAAGATGAACAACCCACACCACCAGTTACAATTCAAGAGAATCAGCTCCAACAGAAGCCCCAAGAAACTCAAGATCAAGGGGCTAAGAAACTTGGCGGTGTGACTGTTGTGGTGGCGGTGGCGGTGGCGGTGGTGGCAGTGGCTCTTGGTGCTTATGCAACTTATAAGTATAGGTCTTTGGATTCATGATGGTGCTGCTAGTTTTTTCTCATATTCTTTGTATATGTTAATGTTGAGTGAAACTACAAAGTTCACATGAGCTATGATGAATATATGTTAAACAGAACTAATGTAACAAACATTATTGAATTGATTGGCAATATATAGTTGATTTTAAATAAATTATCAATAAATCCTAACAGTTTAAATTAATTTTCATTAAGTCCTATTAAAAATAAGTTATAATAAAATCGTAGTTAAACATAATTTTTTTTATTACATTTTTTTACATATGTCACTAAAAATTGACAATTAGTGATTTGCTTTTATCACGGTTTTATAAATTATCGTAAAACTTATAGTGACGTTTTTCTGCAACGATTTTTTCAAACTGTTGTTGAATGTTCAAAATTAGTGACATTTTTTTATAATGATTTTTAAAACTGTCGCTAAAATTTATAATTAATAACTTTTTTGTGATAAATTTTTTAAATTGTAGTTAAAAATTAACAATTAATTAACAATTAATGACTTTTTTAATAATGTTTGATAAAAAAATGTCATTAATTCTCATAGGACCTATTGAATAATAAGTCTACCTATTTTTTCATTAATTTTTAGTTTTTGAGTGACACTTTTTTCGTCAATTAATTGGACTTTCATTGCCAAAGATCACAAATTTAAAAAATAAATTTTATGAACCAAAGCAAAGCAGGGATTGAAATTTTTTTGCAATAATCTTTCATTAACAAATTTTACCTTTGAACACTTTTCTAATAAATCTTACCTTTTTTTTAAATTAACTTTTGTTGAGATTTTTTTTTTTATATTTTTTACCATAAGAAATTTTCATTAATATGAGTTGAAATGGTATATACAGAGGAGTACATTTAATTTAACAAATAAAATTTACATAAAAAATAAAATAAAAAATAAAAATCAATACAAAAAGTATAAAGATGAAAACTATGAAAAAAGTTCTAGGCTTTGTTTGGTATAGCTCTGGAACTAACGTTCCCGAGTTTATTTGGCATATGATATTTGTTTAGGTATTTCAAATCATAATTCCACAGTTACTTTTGAAAACGCGGTCGAAAGTAGGAAAATTTGGACTAATCGGTCGTCCGGGCAGATGACTGGAATAGTGCATTTTTTTTTTGTGCAATTGACATATATTAATTTTTATATATTCGAAAAAAATATTTTTCGAATTTTTAAAATTTGTTTATGTGCTTTAATAAAATTTTGAGTTGTATGTTTGGTTATGAGTTGTAAGTTTTTGTATCAAATATCATATGTCACATCAAAATTTCTCCACTCAATTCAAAACTCTTTTACCAAACAAATTTTTCACGCTCAAGTCATAATTCCAAAGCTCACAAACTCAAAATACAACTCCTATTCTCAAATCATATTTAGAAAGTTCTATCAAACGCAACCCTAGAATTTTAAGAATTTTTTATTTTTATTTTCATCAATTTTATTTAATTTGATAGTATTAAATATTTCTTTTGGTCAAAGCAGAGTTTTATCAAATATTTCTTTGGGAAAATTGGTCTAAGGTCCCTTTCCCAATTTTAGTAATGGAAGAGATCCACAATATTATTATTTGATGTCTAAGGTCCCTCACAGATAAATTTGATAGCTTTCTTCTGCTACTCTTCTCTCTCTCTCTCTCATCGATCTCAACTACAAGTTCAAAACCCATTTTTGACTCGAACCTCGTCTTCTCTCCCCTCTCTATCCACTTTGTCTTGAGCTTGATCACCGCTGGCTTCAAATCCCCAACCCTTGACCAGTTGCTCTCCTTCCTCAACTCCAAATCCTCTGACGAACTCAACTCTCTCTCTTCGCAGCTCGTCTCCCTCATCTTCGCAGCAAAAGCTTCCATGGCAGCTCTGTTTTGGGACCTTGCTTCATCGTTATTGTTGTCTTTGTCGAAACGTTCTGAATCGTTTTTGAGTTTGTGGTCCTGAGGTATGAGCAAGCAAAACCAAGTGCTTGAAAGGGATTTTGAGGCTTTTCTGAGGTAAATGATGTAGTGGAAGGTTAATAGAAAAAAAGAATTTTTTCGCTCCAATTGGGGAGGGTTGATTTCTCATCTGCAGACACAGATATCACATGCATCACACACTGATATAGATACACGGCAGCACACTCGGATGAGAGAGAGGAAGATGGATACACATTACACACCACAAAACACACAACACATACACGGCTATCGCAGACCCATCACACACATGCGCAGAACACAAAATTCAAAATTTCTCTGAAGATAAATTTTAAATTTCTCTGGAGATAAATCCCGAAGTTAGAGAAATTTAGTTAAAACAAATTTTCACATGTGCCTCAAATTTTCTAAAAATCTCAAATTGTCAAAAATGAACCTAGAGAAATTTGAATTTTCTCTAGGTTTGAGTGAAGAAGGGAAATTTGAAATGTAAATTCTCAGAGAAAATCACAAAAACTTAGAGAAATTCACTGATAAATTCCCAGAGAAAATCACAAAAAACTCAAAGAAATTCATTGATAAATTCTCAGAGAAAATCACAAAAACCCAGAGAAATTCAAAAAAGATACTCAAAAAATGGACAAATTTAAGAAATATATTCAGTAGATCCTCATGTTCTATGTCTTCATGTACTCCACTAACAAAAATGATCCCACCCTCACTTGCTGCAGGAATTAAAACAATTAGTGGAAATCAAATTTCTTCAAATTGGTACAAAAGCATTAAGAGGATCAAATCTATTCATGATTTTGTACAGTTATGAACTCACGAAAGATTAAACTTTTAATTATATAAAAGTAGCATGTCAAAACAAACACTTTTATAAGATTTTTAGAATTTCTCTGGAGCAGAATTTCTTTGGACCAAATTTCTCTGGAGCAGAATTTTTCTGGACAGAATTTATCTGGACTAAATTTCTTTGGACCAGAATTTCTCTGGATCAAATTGAGAGACCTTAGACATTATGAAAATATTAGATGTCCTTTATACTATAAAGTCTTAATACCAGGGACCCTAAAAAAAAAAACCCTATTTCTTTTGGTAAGAGCAGAACAGACTAATGCTAGAGATTTCAAAAATTTTATCAAAATTTCTATCAAATGTGTTATGTGAGTGTGGGACCTATACAATGTGGGTTCCATGTGAATCCCATATTTATGTAAGACATTTAGTAGAATTTTTGGGTATCTAGCATTTTTGATTAAGTAAATGTTTGACTTGCACTAAAAAAATACATTTTTTTTTACATACATATACTTAGGTCTGGTTTGGGGTACTTAAAAAAAACCAAAAAATTTAAAAGTTACTCAAAAAGTTAAAAAGTTATTACTATTCACAAAAAAATATTAAAAAATTAATTTTACACATAATTAAATTTTAGACAATTCTGAAGTTCCACAGGCGAAGCTGACTTTTTTGAAAAATTACCCTTGTTTAGGTGCACAAATAACACAATATTGTTCAGCCTGTGGGGGCCCATCACAGGTCCCGTTTAAATAATCTGAACTGTTCAATGTGTAAAACTTGTCGAGTACTATATGTTAATAAAAAATTACGTTGATCGAATATAGGTAATTATATGATCAAATCAGTTAAAATTTATAAAATAGATGGTTTATAATTAACGGTTGAAAAAAAAAATTAATTTGATCAGATAGTTATTGATATCTGATCAACGTGATTTTTTACAAAAATATAGTACTCGACAAATTCTACATATTCAACGGTTTTGATTAGCAAAACGGGACCCGTGGTGGATCCCCACGAGTCGAACAACACTTCTAATTCAATGTCCAAAAAGTAAAGAATCATCTCCCAGCTTACAATCTGCCGACTCTGTCCTGAATTCATCCCAGTGTAGCACCTATTCCCTCCCAATCTTCTGTTATATACTAATTTATGTCAAAAAAAATTATCCAAACAATCATATTTTTTTCTTTTAATTTTTTAGATCAAAAAGTACAACTATTTAAGACACCCCAAATAATTATTTGTTTATATTACATCAATCAACATCTATCAATATATACTCCATACTTTTCTATATATTTTTTTAATAAAAAATCAAAATACACTTATCTAAAACACCTTAAGACACCTTAAACCACTACTAAAATATCTCTTACATCTTTAAAAACAAAATTAATTAACAAGTGCATTTCTGTCTTTGAAAAAAAATCATCCCGATCCCCGGAAAATATGCCTCTGAAGGCGGCGGCCGCCGCTTGGCGGAGACGGTCTCCCAGAGCCACCGCCAGAAAATCCACCCGTCCAGTCTCTTCCTCCGTATCCACCTCCGATGCTTCCTCTTCCTCTCTACCCTCCCCTAAAATCGAAACCACCTCTCAATCCAACGCCAATGAAGTTTCTCCCACAAAAACCCTAGAAATCTCCCCTGAAACTCCCAAAGTTGCTGAGACAAACCCTAAAAATAGCGAAGAAATGGGGCGAGATGAGAACCCATATGAGAAGGTTTCTGAAACCGCTGTGATTGGAGATGCTGTGACGACGGCGACGAAGAAGAAGGGAGCTAAAACTGTGGTGAAGAAGACAGTGAGGGTAGTGAAGAAGGTGGTGAAGAAGAGGGTGCCCAAAAAGGTGCAGGCTTTATCGTCGAATGAAGAGTCGGTGAAATCGGAAGTGGATAATGATGGTGAAAACCCTAATTCTTGTGTTTTGGGTGCAATCGGTGCTGAGAACCCTAAACCTCTTATGTCTGATTCAATGTTGGAAGTCGAAAATCTTAATTCTGACGTTGCTGTTTCGATGGAAGCTGAAAATCCTAATTCTGACCCTGCCAGTTCTATTCCAATGGCAGTTGAAGACTCCAATTATAATGTTACTGGTTCAATGGAAGTTGATAATCCAGAGGAGGCTGAGGCTGAGGCTGAGGCTGCTGAAGCAAAAGATAATGATTCTTTGAATCATCAAAACTTATCTGAAGCTCCGGTTTCGGATTTGATTGAGGATAAGAAAAATGGGAATGAAGGTGAACTGGCTGTTTCCACAGCTGAAGTTCAGTTAGGAGATCAAAAAGTGGGATTAGTTCGAAACCAGGGAGATGAAATTGAGATTGAGAATGTGGATTCTGAAGGTGGTGAGGGCAAGGAGGGAGCAAAGCAAGAGGTGGAGAATTGTGATGTTAGTGGTTTGAAGGGGGAATTTGGGATGGGTGATGGGTTAGTATTGAGTGCGGAAATGGAGGCATTGGAGCGGCGAAAGAGGCGCAAGACTGAGATTTTCATTGGTGGGTTGGACAAGGATGCAAAAGAGGAAGATGTCAGGAAAGTTTTTCAGGAGGCAGGTGAGATTGTGGAGGTGAGTTTGGTGATGAATGATAAGACAGGTAAGAATAAAGGTTTTGCATTTGTCCAGTATGCTTCAGCTGCTGATGCTATGAAGGCATTAGCAAAATTTTCCAAAATTGAGGTAACACATTTTGCCTTTATGTTGGTGTGTTGTTTACTTTTTATTAGCATGAAGCTTAAATATGTTAATGGTAGTGTATTTGATTGCCTCCTTTCTATAGTTGGACGTTAACCCTGGCTGAGGCCCTGAGCAGGTGCTTTCAATGATGAAATAATGGCGTTCAAATAGTACCAACCCTTGTAACCATTGTTTTGGATCCTTTTTTATTTTTATCAGTTATCACTATGCACAAGAACCTCAATGTAATATACCATAAGATGCGTTTGACTTTGGTTACTCTTCAAATACCTTTTATGATATTGTAAAACTGAGACACCAATTTTTGTGCCCTGGATTTTAATTGGTGTCTTAGGAATGCAGACATATATTTTTTCTTCCTTTATGTATTTTGTGAAGTTATAAAACCACCCTCAGGATTTTTGAAAATAGTATTTGATTAATTGACTTCTTTTAGTTTTTGTACAATTTTACACTCCTCTCGTCTTCATGGACTTTCTAAGTCATGAAGTCATCTTTGCAAGTATGCTCCTTATCATTTAGATAAAATAAACTGAAAAGTAAGATCGAAATGACACAAAAGTGAATTCAGATAATTTAATTTTTATTTATTTTTTAAACCAGGAGAGTTAATACTTAGGTGGTTCTTGTTTTAAAAAAAAAAAAAAAAAAAAAAAAAAAAAAAAAAAAAAAAAAAAAAAAAAAAAAAAAAAAAAAAAAAAAAAAAAAAAAAAAAAAAAAAAAAAAAAAAAAAAAAACACACACAAAAAAAGCGTAGTGCTACGTGTGATAAACAACAGGAAAATGATTGTGTACACACACACACATTGATTTAGCTATTTGGGGGGTCATGCTTATTTTTGGAAATGTGAAAATAACCGAAAGTAAAGTAAAGTACTATACTATATATAAAATAAAAAAAAAAATCAAATTGATATAATATCAATAAATATAATATCAACAACATATCAAATAAAAATGGATAGTTTAATAAATAAATATTAAACAATAAATAAATAAAATAATATTATATATATAATCGAAAATCAATATTTTTATAATTTTTATAGGCACATATTGTTTATACGGTTTATGGTTTTAAATAATTAAATAATGGATTATGAAAATGGCAAAACAAAAAAAAAAATAAAAAAATAAAAAAAAAAAAAAAATAATAAAAAATTCAAATTCATCCGACTCCAATTCATGGGCCACCCACCCCCCCCTAATCTCCTCCCTACTTTTTTTTTTTTTTTTTTTTTTTAATTTTTTTTAACACAACAAAAAAAAAAAAGTTGACCAAACCTCCATTTTTTTTTCCCTTTTTTTTTTCTAAAAAAAAAAAAAAAAACTTTTTTTAGACACCCCAAACCAGCCCTTAGTAAAATGAAAAGCACACTAATCTAAGAAAGTTACATTTTCAATCAAAAGTAATGGGTTCGTTTATGTACTGCCGTAATGGTTTTATAATTGTTACATGCTCATTATGTTTTGTCAAATTTGATACCCAGGTAAACAATGACCATTCTCTGCTATATATATTTCAACAACATAATACTGATTTAATAGGACAGAGTCCTTGCAATTTAAGTATGATGGTTAAGCAAAAATTTAATTTCCACTTAATTTATCCAAAAAAAATAAAATAAATTCCACTTGATGCAATTTCACTCGTGACAATATGTCAAAGTTTTTATTATGTAGGTCAGACCCATTTAGGATATGATATCCCTTAATTATAATCCCTTGTTTCAAGAGAAATACCCTTTGATTCCAACTTCTTAATATCATAATTTGGGTAAATATTTGGATTGACAAGGATTATGACTGCACCATTTTAATGGGTTGCCTACTTATCCGAATTGGGGAACAAGTTCGAAACATAATCAAGTTAGATGTAGTTTATGATTCAGTGTTTGGTTGGATTTTATTTATTTGGTGTTGTGATACCCAATGGAATGGGTTGCCTATGTATCTGAGTCAGGAAACAAGTCAAAAACGGAAACAAGTCAAAAACGGAATCAAGTCAACCACAGTTCTAGAATGAAATTTCGATTTTGATTTGAATGGAATTTAAACCTTTGAGGTTGACAAGGATTGTGATTTTGATTTGATTTGAATGGAATTTAAACCCGCAGGACTCTTTTTACAGTTCACGAGGTTTTCGTGGTGGTGTTTCCTGTGGTGGTGGACCTCATGGCGGTGGATCCTGTGGTGGGGGTAGTAGTGGACCTGGCTCTCGCACACGTAATGATCACAAGTGTACTCATTGCGGTTCCTAAGGTCATACTGAACCTTAGAGTTGGCAGAAGTATGGCAAACTTGACTATGTGCATCGGGTTATGGATGCCTCAGCCTCATAGTCCTCTTTGTTTTTCACTGGTTCTATTGCTTCTTCGGTTGATTCCTACGAGACACTCACTACTTACATTAATGAGCTTACTGCTCCTGTCTAGTCTGTCCAGCCTAGTATACCTTCATCCTCTACCGCTACTTTGGCTAGTTCAGGTAATATTGCATGTGTGGCTAGGTTCCCATATCTCTGGTAATTCCTATCTTTTTGATAATTTGAAGCCTGTTGATCATACTATTATACTTGTTGATGGATCTTCTCGAGCTGTTAGTGGTCAAGGTCCTCTTCACCCCACTCCATCCCTTTCTTTACCTTGGGGTCTTTATGTTCCTAAGTTTCCATTTAATTTGCTTTCTGTTAGTCAATTAACTCAAGCTTTCTACTGTTCTATAACTTTTTCTCCCACTTCATATGTTTTGCACACCTCCAGACCAAGAAGATGATTAATTAGGGCATGGGAAGGATGGCTTAAACTTTTTGGAGACAGAGATTCCTTCTCATCCTCCATCTATTGTGTTGAGCGCTACTGTATCTCCTCTTTAGTGGCATTTCCGCTTGGGCCATCCTTCTTTGGCCAAGCTTAAGTTAGCTGTTCCTGGTTTGAGTCATGTTTCTCAGATTGAGTGTGAAGCCTGTCAATTTAGGAAGCATCACTGTAGTTTTTTCGCTAGTAGGAGTGTTTCTTTTCTAGGGCTTGCCACACTTGAAAGCAATGAGTGTAATGAAGAACAGATGAATAAATCGAGAGAGATAGAGTTGCAACCAAGCAGCTTAGGAGATGAGCATCAATTACCTCCCATTTGGTAAATTCTGGATTGAGAATTTGTTGCGTTCTAGTAGAATCCATGATTTCTTGAGCAGGGCAAACAATCGAACTAGTTGCATAACCAAGAAGATTTGTTCCAAACTATGCCAAATTCAACTCATAACACAAGAATCCTTACTACACCAATCATTATAGGCTTTATCAGCAGTGGCAGGAGGGAGTTTGCTAAGGAAGTGAGACTTCTTCTTGCCATGTAAGAAAATTTTGACTGCATGAGCCCAAGCAAAGTAGTTGGCACCATTCAATTTCTTTGTAGTGATAGACTTAGGCATGTTATCATCTTTACTCACAGCCATAGCCTTAGCAACAATCTCGGCCATGATGATCAATCGCACAGAATATTCAACAACGAGCACAAATGTAGCAAAAATACTTGTAAATAGTCACTATCCACAACAACCAATACCCACAACAATCAATATAGGTAACAACAAATAGGAATCCATGACAAATCAGGCATAAGTGGGGAAGACACAGATCTACCAAACAGATTCAGACCCAAATTGAACCAACACAACAACCTACTAGTAGAAATTAACACTAAAGATCAATTATCTCTTGCTGGAAGGATTTCAGCCCCTACATAGTCAATTTCAATAGGTAGAAATGAAAAAAAAGAGAGCCTATTGAACGGATACAAAGTCAGCTGAACAAATAGGAGTACAAATTTGAACCAAATACTCACCCAACAGCATTAGAACAACAAATTAACACCAAATATCACTAGGGTTAGGATTTTCAGCCCCCATAGTGTTGATTTTGGCAGTAGGATTCAGCAAAAAAAATCCCAAATCCAGATTCCAAGATAGGCACAAAAAAATATGAAAAACATTTGAAAATAGAAAACTCACAGCAGGGATGATCAAAAAATTTTACAAAAATCATCAGAAATCTCAGGAGAGATTTTCAAGCCTAGTGGTATAGGTTTCATCCGTACAGTGCTAATGTCATGTTGACGTCATCGTATAGAAGATGACGTAAGCACATCGCGGTCACCTTCGATTGATCTCTAGAATTTGTAGAACACTTCCTAATGAAGAATAGATTGCTCTGATACTAAGTTAGAACGTATAATGAAGAAATTTAGTGTTAGGGTTTATAAGGTGAAGAAGAGGAAGAGGAAGAGGAAGAGGAAGAGGAAGAGGAGAGAGTAATTTTTATATATATTTGGAGTAAAAAAAATGTTTACTCTACATCAGCAAAATATATATATACAAACCCTAACATAGTAAAATGACTATCATACCCTCAACTTAAGTAAATATTAACAGAAGAACAGTAAAACAGAAAATAACTATTCTAATAGTTTTCTCCTTCCTTTCTTCTCTTCTTCTCTCTTCTACTTCTAACTTGGTATCAGAGCCAATCCATAACCATTTTCATTATCACTGCAACCTGTAATATTGTTGGAGAGAGACATATAAGAGGCAATCGAAAGGCTGACGTCAACACAATCCTGACATTAGCATTTCCGGCTTACACCATTGAATTCGTCTTCTCTTTTTGAGTATCATGCTGTTTTTCTCAGAATTTTTTGAAGTCATTTGGTAGGTTTTTTGAATTTAGTGTTTTTTTGGATATTTCATAATTTTTTTCTCGATCTACCTATTGGAGGAGTTTTTGGTGGATTGATCACACCATGCCTCTTCCTTGGGTGCCGACTTGGACATCGTGAGGGTTCTAGAGGAGTTTCTACGGGTTTTGTTTGAGTCAAACCCATGTGTTTTTTGGGCTCAAATTGTGTTGGGAACCTTATTGGAGATTGTCAGGTGCTGTTTTTCCCTGGACAGTATGTTACTTTGACTTTATTTCTATTGGTTTTTTGCTCTATTGCTTAGTATAAGTTATGGGCTACCTTTTTTCATTGACAACATTTAGGCTTGGGTTGTGACATCTTTTTTGGTTTTTTGTTCTGCTAGTTTTCTTTCTATATTGTGGTTATGCTACTTCGGATTTGTGGACATGTCAGAAACAACTAGTACTAGTGTTATTGATATTATTATTGTTGGGTCGAATAGGCTAAGTTGAGTCGGCACTGTTGGTGATTACCCCTCTCTTCAGATTAATCCTTTTACATTGGATGGCAACAACTATTTGTCTTGGTCAAGGTCTTGTACTTTATCAATTTCTGCTTGATGCCTTATGGATATATTACAGGAGACACAAAGGAATCGACAACAGATGGTTCTTTGCATAGTCAATGGCGTTCAGAGAATTCCTTGGTGATGTCATGGTTTTTTACTCCTTGATACAACATGTAAGATTCGGAATGTTGTTGCTCAGACTTATTCACAAGTGGGTAATGATGCTCGAGTCTGAACAGCGCAAAAAGGTTCATGAAACAAAACTACAAGATATGACTGTTACCCAGTACTGTACAAAGCTTAATAGTATGTGGCAAGAGTTTGATTGTTATCAGGTTTTCCAAGTAGATTGCCCATTTGATGCTGTTAAGTTTCAGAAATTAACTGATAAGGAGCGGTTTTTTGATTTTTTTGGCTGGATATGGAGTTTGATCAGGTTTGTGCTCAAGTTCTTGGTTGAGACCCATTTTCTACTTTGAAGCAAGCATATGCATCTGTTCAGGAGGAGGGAAGTAGGAGGATCTTGATGATACATTCTATTTCACAAGATCGATTGGCCTTGGTAGCTATTCCATTATCGTGGGATACACGAGGGGGACCATCTCGGGTTGATCATAAAGACTAGCTCAAGTGTGACTATTGTGGCAAGGCAAAGCAGACTCGGGAGTGTTGTTGGAAGCTAAATGGACGTCCTAACCGAGGACATGGAGGTTGAATAGGACCAGCTAGATCACATGCTCACTTATCAGAGGTGGCCGAGGACTTACCTTCATCCAATGGCACTGATGTTGGTTCTCTCTCAAAAGAAGAGGTGCAAACTCTTAGACATTTGATGACCAAGCTTGACTCACATTCTACCATTACTTCAACTACGACTTCCACTAGTACCTATGTTAGTAATGCTCCTTCATTCCATTTTGCCCAAACATGTAGCCATGCTTGTGCTTAAAATTCCTCCATTGTTTCTGCTTACAATTCCTCCATTGTTTCTGCTCCTTGGATTATCGATTCTGGTGCAATTGTACTGCTCTGGTAAGCATAAGGTTAGAGTGGCAGATGGTTCTTTATCATCTGTTTCTGGCAAAGGTTCTGTTTATTGTTCTCTATCCTTGCAGCTCTCTTCTGTGTTTCATGTTTCTAATTTTTCCCGTAATCTCTTGTGCATTAGTCAAATCAATGAGTCTTTGAATTGCAAAGACATATTTTTTCCTACTTATTTGTGTTTTTTAGGAATTGGACATGGAGATAATGATTGGCTATGGTAGAGTTCACGAGGGGTTGTATCTACTCGAAGGTGGTTCTTCAATCCCTTCTCTCAAACTTCTAATTGGTCAAGCTCTACAGACTACAACTTTAGAAGATTTATCCTATTGGCATAGGCGACTAGGTCACCTATCTTTTGGTGTTTTAGACTTTTTTCTTCTTTAGCTAGGCAGTGTAATCAAAATTGTTTGTCGTGTGATGCTTGTGAGTTTTCCAATCATACACATTCAACTTATCCTAGTAGTAATAATAAAAGCACTGCTCCCTTTATGCTTGTTCATTCTTATGTTTGGGGTCCAAATCATACTATTTCACAGTTTGGATATCATTGGTTTGTTACATTTATTGATTGCTATTCTCAAGTCACATGGGTTTATCTTATGCATACCAAAAGTCAAGTCTTCTCTTGTTTTAAGAATTTCCATAAGATTGTGGCTACTCAGTTTGATGCCAAGATTCGAGTTCGTCGAAGTGATAATGACATTGAATATATGGACGGGGCCTTTTAGGTGTATCTTGTTGATCATGGCATAATTCACCAAACTAGTTATGTTGATACTCCAACACAAAATGGTGTTTCTGACCAGAAAAACTGTCTTCTCTTGGAGGTTGCTTGATCTTTACTATTTATTGTGGGTGTTCCGAAATCTTATTGGGGTGATGATGTGTTGACAGTCAGTCACACATCTCATCAGTAGGATGCCTAGTAGTGTGTTCTTGGCTTTAAGGCTCTTTTTGATCTTTTGCTCAGTACTACACCTATGCATATAGTTCTTCCTAAAGTGTTTGGTTGTGTGTGCTTTGTATAGGGTTACCATTGTTCCTTAGGTAAACTTGATTCGAGAGCTCTCAAATGTATTTTTATTGGGAAATGTGCCACCAAGGAAGGCTACAAGTGTTACCATCCTTCTCGTCGCAAGACTTATATTAGTATGGATGTTACTTTTTGGGAGTTTGATTTTTTTTCCCCTCCTATGTCATCTCTTCAGGGGAGATCATAATTGAAGAGTTGCCCTAGGAGGTGTCTTTGTTGCCGTTACCATCATATGTTGATCTTAGGTGTTAGGGCAAGAAGGATAATTGTGATACGGAGGCGCACGTAGGGAAATATAATGGTGAAGAGGGGGAGTAATGTGTGCGTAATCACCAATTAGATAGAGAGAACTTGAAGACTAACAGTCGCTGTGGCCAAAGTCAGTTGGATCAGATCCCCTTATGATCTTCCATGCCAATTACAACCTTTGGCTCCATTCCTTTTTCCTCATTTGGTAATGAATCCGTTATCCCTTCTCACTCTCTTGATCCTATAATTGATCATATTGATTTGCCGATAGCTATTAGAAAAGAAGTTCAGTCTTGTACTCAACATCCTATCTCTAACTTTGTTTCTTATGATCCTTTGTCTCTTTCCTATGGAGCCTTTGTTTCCTTTGTTTCCTACTTGTCTTCTGTGTCAATTCCATAGGTTGGAAGGAAGCTGTTGTGGAATCAATGCGGAAAGAAGCAATAGTAGACAAGATGTAAGCTTTGAAAAAAATAAAACTTGGGATTTGGTACTTCTTCCAATGGGAAAAAAAACAAGTTGGGTGTGTGTTTACTATGAAGTAGAAAGCAGATGGGTCTATTGAAAGATACAAGGCAAGGTTGGTTGCTAAGGGCTTTACTGAAACACCTAGCATTGACTACCGTGAAACATTTGCACTAGTTGCAAAGGTGAACACTGTTCTGGTGATTATATCTTGTGCAACTAGCTATGTTAGGTTGGAGTTTGAACTAGTTGGATGTGAAGAATACATTTCTTCATGGAGATCTAGAAGAGGAAGTATATATGGATGTTTCACCAGTTTTTTTATCCCCAAAAACTGAAGAGAAAGTATGTAAGTTGAAAAAAGTTCTTTATGGCTTGAAGCAATCTCCCAGAGCATGGTTTGGTAGATTTGACAAGGCAATGATCAAAGTTGGGTATGTACAAAGTCATGTGGATCATACTCTATTAATAAAACATACTAATGGGAAGATTACAATTCTCATTGTGTATGTTGATGATAGAGTTGTGACTGGTGATGATGTAGCAAAGATATCTAGCCTCAAGGCTCATCCTTCTAGGGAATTTGAAATTAAGGACCTAGCTCAATTTGTTATTTCTTGCGAATAGAAGTTGCCAAGTTTGAGAAAGGCATATCTCTATCTTAGCGAAAGTATGTGATTGAACTCCTAAAGGAAACACGTATGTTAGGATGCAAACCAGCAGCTACTCCTATTAAGGTCAATCATTGGCTTAAAGGTGACGATGGTAATTCTACAGACAAGGAGCGTTATTAGAGGTTGGTAGGAAAACTTAATTACTTTTTTCACACACGCATTGATATTGCCTATGCAATAAGTGTTGTGAGTCAATTCATGCATAATCCTCACACAACTTACCTAGAGGCAGTGTTTCGAATTTTGCAATATTTCAAGTCGGTTCCAGGAAAAAAGGACATTATTTTCCAATCAGGGACGTTTGATAGTTTAAGCCTTTATTGATGCAGATTGGGCAGGATCTCTAGATGATAGACGTTCGACCTTGGGTTATTGCACCTTTGTTGGAGGGAATCTTGTTACGTAGAGAAGCGAGAATCAAGCTGTTGTTGCTAGTTCTAGTGCAAAAGGTGAATATAGGGCTATGGCACAAGGAGTTTGTGAACTGTTGTGGTTTCAAACTTTGTTCAAAGACTTGGGGTTAATGTGTGATGGTCCTATGAAACTATATTGTGACAATAAGGTTGCTATTGCTCATAATCCTGTTCAACATGATCAAACTAAGCATGTCAAGATTGATTGTCATTTAATAAGGAAAAGTTGGATATTGGTCTTATTTGTACGCCATTTGTGAAATCTGGCGATCAACTTGCAGATATCCTTACCAAAAGCCTTGCTAATAGGAGTTTTTGTTCTCTTATATGCAAGTTGGGCATGAGAGACATAAATGCACCAACTTGAGGGGGAGCGTTAGAGTTTAATGTTTTTTATGTTAGTTTATTTATTTTTATTTCATTCCAGGGCACTCTTGAAATTTCTCAGACTATTTAATATAAATATCTGGGTCTAGGGATGAGTAGTATCTCATTCTAAAACCTAATTTTCAGTTTTACTTTCTCCTCCCCCTCTTCTCTTCTTCTTTCTTCTACTTCTAACTTGAACCTTTTTAGGATTAAGAAACTTGATCTTAGCTAAGTTTCTTGGACTTGAATTTGGGCCAAATCATTTTTTGAAGGTCACTCAAGTTTTGTTTCTTAGGCCTTTGAATGACTCTTTTTATTGGATATATGGGGTTTTCTTTTTTTGTGGTTATTTTTATTTTTATTTATTATTTTTTTTCTTTAGTGAACTTTTTTAAAAAAAAAAAAATTCAAAAAGCTTTAGGCTTTTGGGTTCTACTCGACTAGATGTACCGCAAAAAAAAACAAAAAATGAAAAAAAGACTAGAAAGGACCAAAAAAAAAAAAAAAAAAAAAAGAGCCAAAAGCAGTTTGCTTATTTTGTGATTTTTTCAATAATTATTTTAATTTTTAGATTCGTCTACACAAGATAGACCGGAAAAATAAGTTTTTTTATTTTATTTTATTTATTTTTTTACATAATTTTGTAAAAAGATCACTAAAGGCAAAAATATTTGGAAAAAAATGTGGTTTTTTAGGTTGTCCCCAACACTTGGTTAGCCATTAGAAGCACCTAGCTTTTCCATAAAGAAACCAAGTTGTGAGCTTAAACTAGTGGCCTTGAGAGGTTCATTAATGGGCTACTGTGACCGGAACAAAAGAGGCATCAGAGTGTACTGTTCTTGGTGTAATTTTCAGACCTTGAAGGGCTTTTAAAAGGCTGGAGTTTAATTTTTACAAGGCTGAAAATATAGGCCTTGCTGAAACCAAATTATGGTACCCAGTGGCAGCAATTATGGGCCATATGGAGCTAGTTTTTTAAGGCAGCTTGCTCTGTAATTGAGAGTCTTTTAAAGCTATTAATTATGTCTTTTCTTTTGGCTACATTTTAGTATCCAAATGTTGAATTTTTTTATGGGCCTTGAGAGGCCAGAACATGGGCCACATGGGGGCAACTTTAAGGTCACGAAGGGGGTCGTCCATGTCAGCTTTTGTTGCGGATTGGATTTTTCTTGTGGTGGACTGTCCAATGGATATTTCTTGTGGTGAACTCTCAAAGTGTGTGAACAAATATATTTTTTCTAGGGCAATAATGGGTCATAATAACCATTATTGATTAATGTTATTTTTTTATTGCCACAATTTTAATTGGATGACTATAGTCACTAGTAAATTGATTTCAAGACCATATGAATAGCCTTGTAGCATCGTAGGGTCATATTAAATTTAATGAACATTGACCTTTTAATTTTAAATGCAAGTGAAAATTTATTTTTCAACAATCAAAATATCACATTTAATATATGTAAAAAGATTTAACATAAATAATCTTTACTTACAAAGCCAATAGTGAGAGGTAGTGTTGTTAGAATAATATATTATTATTTGGGTTATTTCTGTAGTTATTTTATGCCTTAGGGCTCCCTTGTAATTATTAATCTTCATTAATATATATAAGGGATGATATTCTAATCATTCCCTAATCTGGTATTCCTTAAAAATAACATGGTATCAGAGCCTAACCCAAAAACTTAAATTCCTCTACCCATACGGTACCCACCGGAGCCACCAACCACTGTCGCTAAAGCCAACCCAATCGAATCACATTCAGATCATCGTCATTGGCTTCGTTGTCCACATTTGTGTTAAGCTTGAGGGGTTTCGGCTCACCTAGGGTTCAGAACTCACCTGGTGTGATGAACGTGGATCACTGAATCACCTTCGACTCATCGTCGTTGGATCATCGTTGACGCCTGAATGACCCAGCTGATAGCTTCTAAGCCTTCATTGGCTTCGGCTGACTGCCTCGCCTCTTCCACCACCTTGCCTCGCTTCTCTCGACTGCTTTGCCTCTCCCTCTGCTTGACTTCAGTGCGCCTGCCTCTGGTACCTATCTCGTTTGTCTGTCTGTCTGTCTCTCTTTATCTTGAGTTGTTTGTGTGTCTCCTCTGTTCGTGTATCTACTCTGTTTGTTTATATAACCCTAAGTCTGTTTATATCAGTTAAAAAAAAGAAAAAAAAAAAGGTAATATGAGTTGTTAATTTTTTACTGTCATGGTGGTTGTTTGTTTTTCCCTTTCGCCACCACCTTCCGGGTTTGTGATTGGCACTAGTTTTGTTGTGGGTTCGGTAGTACAGTATTTATGGTAGATTCCACTAGTGTTTCCATTACTTCTTAGACACCTAGGAGTGAGAGTTCCTCTATACCTACTACTATGACTGATAACCCCAACCCTAGTCTTAAAATCACCACCTCTTTATTTAATGGTCAGAACTATCTCACGTGGTCACAGAGTTTGACTATGTTTTTAAAGCGCAGAGGGAAGATGGGGTATGTGGATGGCAGGATACAGGCATCTAGCACAACTGACCCAGGTTTTGACCAATGGGAGATTACCAATTCTTTGATTATGGGTTGGCTTATTCATTTAATGGTACCAGACATTGGAGAGGGCTACTTGTCTATGGAGACTACCCAAGATGTTTGGGATGCTGTGGCTACCACCTATTCTTGCAAAAGGAATTTCTCACAGGAATTTGAGTTACGCCGCTCTATTGAAAGCTTTGTTTAGGGGGAGTAGACAGTTCTTCAGTACTTCACCTTTCTCACAAACGGTTGGAAACGCCTTGATCACCTGTAGGACTATAAGCCTGTTTACACTGCTGATTCAGTCGGGTATAGGAAGTTCATTGCACAGGAAAGGGTTTTCAAGTTTCTGGTTGGTCTCAATGTGGAGTATGATCCGGTTTGGAGTCAGGTTCTAAGTATGGACATTATTCTTTCCCTTCAGGAGGCCTTTGCCTATGTACAGAATGAGGAGAGTCGCCGGTCTGCTATGATGTCCCCTATCTTTACTGGCCGCTCAACATTACTGTCTACCTCTAGAGATGGCCTCAACTTGACTCCCATCCCTCAGCCTACCGCCAAGGAGTTTGTATTTTGTGATTACTGTAAGAAACCGCGACATACTCGTGAGACGTGTAGGAATCATGGAACTCCATGCGGGGGCCGAGGTGATCGGTCTGGTTCTAGAGAAGGTCGGTTAGGCCAGTCTAGAAGACGTGGCTCCTATGCACGGGCTCATCAGTCTAGTGCCGTTGATACACTTGATTCTATTTATGCTTCCGTTGGCCAGGCTTCTGATGGACTCTCTGGCATGACTACTCATGAACTTGAGGATGTTCTGTGTCAATTGCTGGATCGCCGGTCTTCTACTGCTCTTTGTGCATCTTCCTCGTCGTTTGCCCGCTCAGGTAATTTAGCCTCTTCTCCTTGTGTTTTCTTGTTTCATAAGTCTTTGCCGTGGATTATTGATTCCGGTGCCTTAGATCATATGTCTGGTTCCTCTGATCTTTTCTCTGCCTATAAGCCCTCTTCAAGTCAGGACAAAGTTAGGATTGCAGATGGTATTGTTTCTTCTATTTCTGGGAAATGTTTAGTCCATGTCACTCCTACTTTACCTCTCTCTTCTGTTCTCCATGTTCCCAATTTTTCTGTTAACCTGCTATCCTTGAGTCATATTGCAAAGGATTTGAATTGTAGTGTGACATTTTTTCCTGATCATTGTCTTTTTCAGGATTTTGTCACGAGGAGGACGATTGGCAGTGGTAGTGCAAAAAATGGTCTCTACTTCCTGGATCAACCGGACAAGCTTGCTCATTCTTCCACCACGAGTCCTGCTACCACCGATGATATATGGCTGTGGTATCTGCGTCTTGGGCATCCTTCTTTTTATTTACTTAAGCATTTATTTCCATCTGTTTTTTCAAACAATAATGTGTCTGAATTTCTTTGTGAGTCTTGTCAACTTAGCAAACAACACAGAAGTTCTTTTGCTCCTAGTTTTAATGAAAGTTTAGTTTCTTTCTCATTAATACATTCTAATGTTTGGGGTCCATCTCGTGTTGTGTCTGTGAAAGGTCATCGCTGGTTTGTTACATTTATTGATGATTTTTCTCGTACTACTTGGATGTATCTCATGAAAGACAAGAGTGAGGTTTTCTCTGTGTTCCGCAATTTTCATAAGATGATTTGTACTCAGTTTGTGGCCACTGTCAAAATATTCCATTCTGATAATGGGGGTGAATACATAGATTCTGGATTAGGGCAATATTTTTCTACTCATGGCATTATCCATCAGACCTCTTGCACCAATACCCCTCAACAAAATGGGGTGGCGGAACGCAAGAATTGCCATCTTCTTGACATGGCTTGGTACATGTGTTTTTCTATGCGTGTGCCTTGGTCCTACTGGGGTGACGCTGTTCTCACCGCTACCCATCTTATTAATCGTTTTCCTACCCAGGTCTTGAATAAACAAGCTCCTCTTCAAGTCCTCCTAGGTTTCCAGTCCTTATTTTTTGTTCCTTCCAAAATATTTGGCTGTGTCTGTTTTGTCCATAATCACTCTCCTGTTCGTGGTAAGTTGGACCCTCGCTTCCTCAAGTGTGTTTTCCTTGGGTACTCTCTTATTCAAAAGGGTATAAGTGTTACCACCCTCCTTTTCGTAAGTGGTTTGTGTCCATGGATGTCACATTCTTTGAGTCCTAGTCCTATTTCTTGTCCTCTCTGATGTCACAGTCCTCCCTTCAGGGGGAGCCTTGGTGTGAAGTGATTCTTGTGATTCTTATAGTGGAACTAGTAATTTCTATGATTCCTATGGTGGAACCAGTTCTTGCACCACCCCCCTCTACTAGGGCTGCAGAACCCAATGGCACCAAGGATAGGAAAGGGCAAGCTTATGTTAGGGACAAAGACAGACAAAAAGTTAATTGGATACAAGAGACCACTGCCATCTCTTGCTCCTCCACTGCCATCTCTTACTTCTGATGAGAGTCCAGGTAACTTTGAATCTCTTGAGTCCATTGATCTTGATGTTCCTATTGCTAAGAGAAAGGGTGTAAGATCTTGTACTCAACATCCTGTCTCAAATTTTATGTCTTACTCTCATTTGTCGTCCTCATATAGAGCGTTTGTCTCAAATATTTCATCTGTTAGCATTCCTAATCATTTTTAGGATGCTCTTGCTACCTCTGAGTGGCCATGATTGAGGAAATGAAAGCACTTATGGAGAATGACACTTGGGAATTGACTGAGTTACCTAAAGGTAAACGACCTGTGGGATGCAAATGGGTGTATACTGTGAAACACAAAGCAGATGGTTCTATTGAGCGTTACAAGGTTAGACTTGTGGCAAAATGGTTCACTCAGATATATGGCGTTGACTATCAAGAGACCTTTGCACCTGTGGCTAAAATGAATTCAGTTAGAGTACTTCTCTCTCTAGCAGCTATTCTAGATTGGCCACTTCATCAGTTTGATGTAAATAATGCCTTTCTCCATGGTGACTTCGAAGAAGAGGTATATATGGATATTACTCCTGGTTTTGAGGATCATCAGATAGAAGGCAAAGTATGCATGCTTCAGAAGTCATTTTATGGTCTCAAACAGTCTCCAAGGGCTTGGTTTGAGAGATTCACTCAGGCTATGCTTAAATATGGCTTCAAACAGAGTTAGGCAGATCACACGTTGTTTGTGAAACATTCCTCATGTGGTAAGACTACAACACTCATTGTTTATGTAGATGACATAGTTCTTATAGGCGATGATAGTGAGGAAATTCCTTTGTTGAAGAAATATTTAGCCAGTTAGTTTGAAATCAAAGAGTTAGGGAGCTTGAAGTATTTTCTGGGAATTGAAGTTGCTCGATCCAAGGATGGGATATTTATCTCACAGAGGAAGTATGTGCTTGATTTGTTGAAGGAAACTGGAATGCTTGGCTGCAAGGCTTGTGACACTCCATTGGAACCCAATCAGAAACTGAGGGATGATGAAGGAGGAGCAGCTGTTGATAGGGGGAGCTATCAGCAATTAGTGGGTAAGCTTATTTACCTATTTCACTCCCGTCCTGGTATTGCTGTTGCTGTCAATGTGGTTAGCCAGTTTATGCATGCTTCTCATCAGATTCACTTCGAGGCTGTCATGAGAATTTTGAAGTACTTGAAGTCTTCTCCTGATAAGGGTCTTTATTTTTTGAAGTATGGTCATTTTCGTGTGGAAGCCTATATAGATGCTGACTGTGCTGGATCAGTGACTGATAGGAGATCGACTTCAGGGTATTGCACATTTGTTGGAGGCAACCTGATTAATTGGAGGAGTAAGAAACAGAATGTGGTTGCGAGGTCAAGTGCAGAAACTAAGTTTAGAGCTATGACACAAGGGGTATGTGAGCTCTTATGGATCAAGTTATTGTTGAGTGGTCTAGGTATTGATTAGACGGACTCCATGCGGTTATACTATGATAATAAGGTTGCTATCAACATCGCTCACAATCAGGTTCAACATGACAGGATAAAGCATGTTGCGATTGATCACCATTTCATCAAGGAGAAACTCACTAGTGGCACAATATATACTCCCTTTGTGCGGTCTGGTGAACAACTTACTGACATACTCACCAAGGGAGTTGGGAGTAAGCCATTTCATGACACCTTAGGCAAGCTGGGCATGAGAGATATCTTTGCACCAGCTTGAGGGGGAGTGTTAGAATAATATATTATTATTTGGGTTATTTCTGTAATTATTTTATGCCTTAGGGCTCCCTTGTAATTATTAATCTTCATTAATATATATAAGGGATGATATTCTAATCATTTCCTAATCTGGTATTCTCTTAAAAATAACAAGTGTTACTTTTAGCAGCCATTTTGATATTTTGTTTATGAGATAGTGTTTTTCTTTTGAGCTAGGGGATTATGGATGCAATCTTATATTGTAATGAAAAAACAGTGTTGGTTCTATATTTTAATGTATGTCCTTGTTACACGGACTTGGGTAGAACTCTACCCCCCCCTCCCCCCCAAAACTCCCCCACAAAAGCTAGCACTTCCTCTCACTCTTTTATATTGCATATTACTTTAGTAGCCAAGTGATGTGGGACTTCGCTTCACACCCTCCCTTACGCCCAGCGTGCAGGCCAGGGACACTTACCCCAGCCATTCTTGGTACTTCGGCTCTAATACCATGTTATACAGTCTTGGGTAGAACTTAACCCCAAAAATTCGCTATTGAGATGAGGGTGCCCTCATGCTTTTATGTTGTATATTACTTTAGTAGCCACACGATCACACGGCAACACGTGCGGTGTGCAAGTCAGGGAGATACACCCTATCCATCCTTAGTACTTTTGATATCATGTTACACGGTCTTGCGTGGAACTCAACCCCAAAAGATAGCTCTTGAGGTGAGGGTGCCCTCACGCTTCTATACTGCATATTACTTGAGTAGCCAAGCGATGTGCGACTTCACTTCACAGTCCTAAACATGTAATGCGGTATTCATATACCATTATTTTATTTGTTTTTATTGGAATTATTATCTTTATCATCATCATTAACATTCTTGTTGGCCATCATATTGTTATTATCATTATAGTTTTAGTATTGTGCTATTGTTATCCTAATTCCTCATCATTAGCATTGTTGTTGTCAATATTGTTAATATTATTGTTTGTTTCATTCAATATCACTGAAGTTGGATAAATGCTCCATTTAATGTTTGCTTGGACTGCACAACTCTAGCTATGTACTTATTGGGAAAGGTGGAATACTGGCAATTACTAGTTAATTCATGCCTAATTCTTCTTTTGCTTGAAATTCAACTTTAGATTTGTGGAAAGCAATGTAGCGCTACACCTGTTGAGGGCAATGACACAATTTTTCTTGGTAATATTAACAAGAAGTGGAAGAGTGAAGATGTAAGGTTTTGCATTGCGTGCTGTTCTTACTCATTGACTCTATAGGCTTGAATAGTGCATCTGAACAAAGGTATTATGTCTGGACAGATTGTTAAGCTGTTGCAGGAGTTTGGGATTGAGAAAATAGATCAAGTTACAGTTATGGCCGATCCTAGTAACATTGAGTGTAATCGTGGCTTTGCCTTTCTTGAACTTGAAACTAGAAGAGATGCTAAAAATGCTTACAGGAAACTTCAGAAGAACGTCTTCGGAAAGCTGCAAAAGATAAAAGTTGCTTGGGCTGAACCCTTGAGTGAGCCAGATGAAGAAGAAATGCTTAAGGTCTGTCCACGTAGAGTTTATATCTATATTGATGATGCTCAAACTTTCATGGCATGATTAATTTTTGATTTCAGTTGGTATTTGTTTTTAGGATGTAATTGCTTTTGTTAATTTGTTTAAAATTTGAGTAGATATTTGTTTGTAATTCTGTACTTTTGATCATATGGTTCCTTCTTCTTCTTCTTCTTTTTATTTTTATTTATATTTTTTGTTGTTGTTGTTGTTGTTGTTGTTGATAAAAATTAGTTGTATTAGAAATTTATGGTTCAGTGCCTTGCTTCATTGTAGGTGAAATCAGTTTATGCTGAATATCTGCCTTCCTCATGGGATGAAGAGAAAGTGAGAGACTATTTCAAAAAGTTTGGTGAGATTGAAAATGTTACGCTTTCCAGAAATCTTCATTCATCTAGAAGAAAAGACTTTGCATTTGTTAATTATACAACCCGTGAAGCTGCTCTTGCATGTATTGAGGCATTCAATCGTGAGTCACTGAATGTTGAGGGTTCCAAGGTTCTACACTATCTGTATGAAACCGTTGTGAAGTTATTTGCTTTGGTTCTTTCTATAACTGATCTGTGTATTTATTAATTTTAGGTAAATGTGAAGGTATCTCTTGCAAAACCGTTGCCGAAGGGCAAGCAAGTGAGGCATGTGTTAAATCCTGTCAGTAAGGAACCTCCCAAAGAGAAGCCAATGGCAGCCCGATGTGAGTGTTGTTCTTGCTAGTAGTTACTATTCTTCTATCTATCATCAGAGAAAGAGGAGAAATAGTGAGAAACAGATTACAGATTCACGAGTCATTTTAGTATTGATTTTGATTTTTTTTTCTTGTTTTCATATGAAAAAATTAAAAGGATTTGAAGAAAGAAACTTTCTGGAAAACAGCAGGTTTCGGGAAAGTATCTAAACTTATTATTATTATTATTTTTTTTTGAGACCAACTCCTTCAAAGCTGAAAACAACCCAAATATGGACACACATTAAAAAAATATTATTATTTTTGTTTTTGGTATATTTTGGAAATGGAAGCTGCAGAAGAAAATGTGTTGTAATTCTTGAACATGATACCTAATTATCCTTCTCATAGGGACAAGAAAGAGTTAAAAAAAAAGAAGAATATTATGTTTTACAAATAATAAACTACATATTTTACAAAATAAGTAAAATACCATGGTTTTGTAATTGCTATTTAAGCATCTCCGTTTACATTTTGTTTATTATTCAATATGTAGGTATTACTTAGAATTTAGTTGTCGGAGAGGAAAATGCTCCTTTCATTGACATTGCATTCAAGCAGAATTCAAATTGGCAGTTTTGAAAATAATATAACGATGTTAGTTATTTTCAGAACTATTGTCCTTATTTGTAAGATCTCCCAACGAGAACAGAAGCACTCTTAATTGTTTGCCTTATGTAATATGGCACACTTAAAACCATTTATGCTGCGAGTGTGCACTTGAGAATGCATAATTCTTGGTGAAGGCATCATATTATTGATTTTATCAATTCGCTGCAATCGTACCCTATAATTTTGGTCTGAGGACATTATATTATTGATTTTAGTGAGTCAGTGCAATTTTATGCTAGAATGCAAGTGTGCTCTCTTCAAGCAAACTTGACTAAGAGTTGACTTTGCATATTGTTTTCAAGAGGATTTTGATGAGTTTAGAACCCATAGCAGTTTTGAATTCGTTTATGGCTCAGCAACTTAGAATCTAAGTTTCAAGGTCATTATGAGCTGAAACAAGTATCTATTTAGATGAAAGGCAAGGTTGTGGTGCCTGTTCATCACTGATAGATATCATTGAGCTCCTTATACCATTTTGAAAGACGTCAAAGCTAAAAGCAAAGGAAGATACATTATGCAACAAAGATTTCATGCCAAACCATAGAGTTTTTTGAGGTTATGAATGTTTATTTCATTTGGAAGCGCTTCAAAGTAAATTAACCTACTTACTAAGGATTATTTCATGATTAACCAATACTCTAGAAATAAAAATTTTAAATTGAAAAATTGCTTGCATGACGCTGTGCAGGGAGCCTTGTGCACTGGGTTGTGTTTTTACTCATAATTAGGATATCAACCCAAATGACATATAACCATGCAAACTTTATCTGCAGTTTTCTTTGTCTTAGGCCTTTACATTTACTAATATTACTTTAGTGAGTGAAGAGTGATCACATCAATCTTTCGTTTCCTATCAAAAGGGGGAAAAAAAGATTGACCACATCAATAACACCATGCTGAATTTGGTTCCAAGGCCTCAGAGAGTCTATCTTTAGCTGGAAGAAATATCTTCATTTCCGTACATAGAGATATCATTGGAGACAACCATTTTGGAAATGAACTTGAGAAGATTTGGCCAACAAATGGCAGCTTGAAGCTTGTTAGTGAAGATTGGTTTGAGAATTAAGAATTGGGATGTGTAAGGACTAAGGAGCTTTGGCTTGAATTATGATGGAAGAGATGTGTTGCTAATGCATGGAGTTATTAATGTAGGCTGTGGTGCCAAGTTAACATGCATAATATGGGAAAAAGTTTTAATAACATAGTTGGCAGGAAGATTTGTAGTAGCTATGAGGAAACCTATGTTATGTTACATGGACTTCCCTAATTTTGTGGAGTACCTGTGTCGGATGCTTGACGCTTGGGTAAGGGCTTGTGATATGTGTTTGATATGATGGTTGGACATGCACCCAACAAGTATATATGTATAAGTAGCTGAGTTTACTATATACGTAAAATATATATGTTTTTGAGAAATAAGTTCGTATTACTATATTAAAAGCACCCGAAGGGTGCAAACATATACAAAAGAATAAAAAAAGCTTAACGAAGAAATTGAGCTCAACTGTAAAATCTACAAGGAGAAATTGCTTGAGAGACCCTTTGCTGAGTGTGAGGTGCGACAGGCTGTGTTTGATTGTGAGAGAGATAAGGCTCCAAGATTGGACGGTTTTTCAATGGCAATGTTCCAAGATTGTTGGGACATTGTGAAAGGAGATTTAATGAGAGTGTTTGGTGAATTTTTCAAGAGTAGGGAGGTTCACCAACGCATCTTTCATTTGCCTTATTCCCAAGTAGGAGAAGTCAGTTAGGATTGGGGATTTTAGCCCATTAGCCTGGTTACATCACTTTACAAAATTTTGGGGAAGGTTCTTTCTAAAAGAATTAGAGTGGTTCTTGAGGAAACGATCTCTCCTTCACAGGCTGCCTTCATGCATGGAAGGAAAATTTTGGATGTGGTCCGATCTCTCCTTCACAGGCTGCCTTCGTGCATGGAAGGAAAATTTTGGATGTGGTCCTAGTGGACAATGAGGTTGTGTAATGCCTCCAGATCTGGAATTATGAACTATCCAACATGGCAGAGATATACATATAATAACAAACTCAAATTTACAACACGAATCCCAAATGTTCTCTTTCTCATTGAACTATAATTTCAAAGTTGCAAAAATACATATTGAGCTTTCACAGTTCAAGAAGTTAGAGAAAGTTAAACAAATGCCCCACGGGCTTACAATATTTAGTACATGGTCTTCAATGAACAAAAAAGGCCCCTTGATTTCCAAAACAACATAAAAGTTCAACAATTTAGTTACAACTTCAAGATATCATTGAATTTTAGACAAAAGGGTTGGTCAGCTTCACTGGGGTGGTTGCGGCTCACCAAGTCCTGAAATTTTGTTAGATAGGAATGAGTAATTGCCCAATAGAGAATATATTTAACTACGTATATAAACATTTGATTTAAATTATGCATAACCATGCCCCTTACTCATGAACACTAATCCCCCAACTTCATACCCCAATTGTCATCGTTTCCCTTAATTCCACATTTCTCTATCCTTACATGAATGGCCAGTGGGCACCTCAAGTTTTCCACATTTATCGTCCTCACATGATCGGGCATGTGGACCCCTCAAACAGTCCCACATTTGTCATCCTCACATGACCAGGCAAGTGGGCACTTCAATTTTTCTGCCCGGGTAAGACCATATCACACAAGAAGCAACTATCCAAAACTCAAATTTCATCTCAACACAATGGATCTCAATACATTTCCAATTTACCCATTAATTTCTTTTCTTTTACCAACCAAGACCCATGAACAATAATTAGGGTTTTTCCTTCTATTCTTTCATTTTTCCAAGGTATATGATGTGTTCATTATTTTTCATTAAGAAATAATCAATTCTTTCACAAATTTTAGGGCAAAACTCACTATCACCATTAATGTCCATATATATATAAATCACCCATTCCAAATCACACATCCATATCATGAGATTAACACATATTCAAACCAAAATATAGATATACAAGGGTAAAGATATTCCTACCTCAAAAGGTTGTGAGTGAAGAGATGAAGACCCAAAGAATGAACTTTCAAAATGACACGATCCAATTGGTTCAAAATGTAGCTTTCAGCGAGGTTAACAACTTTGATGAAGGCACAAGGATGGATCCTTGCTATAAATGGATGAAATCTAGTGTTTTAATACTAGGGTTTTCGGAAAAGGGTGATAAAGAGAGAAAAAGTGTGAAAAAGTGAGTCCAAAATGTGTTTAGATTGAGTTTTAAAATTGCTGACCTAAACAGACCGCTCGAGTGAACTTTTCATCGCTCGAGCGATGCACACAATACAATTAGACTGCTTGAGCTAACTTTCCATCATTTGAGTGGTAAATATAAGGTCTCAGAAGTTTTGCAGAGTTACAGTGAAAATACTGGGAGCTTCATTTCTATGCTCGAGCGATCACTTTACTGCTCGACCGATCTCGCCTGCAAACGGGCAAGATACTAGGAGCTCTGCTTCACCGTTCGAGCGACCGATTTACCGCTTGAGCGGTAGCCCAGAACAAGTTATTACAGGTTGTGGAGGAATACAGAGGTTTGCATAAGGAGGGTGTTATCTTCAAGGTGGACTTTGAGAAAGTATATAATTATGTAGATTTTGGACTTCGTTTTGAAAAGGAAGGGTTTCGGTTTTAGGTGGAGGAAGTGAATTTATTGTCGTGCAATATGTTAGTTATTGTGAATTCTTTTCAAATGTCTAGGGGATTAAGGCAGGGTGACCCATTATGACCGTTTTTATTTATTTTAGATGTTGACGTGTTGGGGAGGTTAATCGACATTGCTAGGGATAAGGTTGTTATTGAGGGGTTGTGGTGGGTAGAGATATGATTGATGTCACTCATTTACAGTTTGCAAATACTATTTTTTTCTTTGCAAAGGAGGAAAGTAAGGTTCATAATTTGCTTATGCTTTTGGGGATCTTTGAAGTTGTGCTCGACATTAAGGTCAATCTTAGTAAGAGTAGTGTTGTGGGTATTAATCTAGAGCATAGTTGTGAGCAACGAATGGTAGCCATGTTGGGTTGTCCCATTGAGAAGTTCCCTCTCAAGTATCTTGGCCTTCTATTGGGTGGAGACCCTAGAATAGAGACCTTCTAGAATCCAGTTTTGTTAAGATTGGGAAAAGATTGGAGGGATGGAAGCGAGCTTTTTTATTTTATTTTATTTTTTTTGGTGGGGGGAGATACACTTTGGTACAGGTAGTGTTGAGCTGTATTCCTATTTATTTTGTATCCTTGTTCAAGATACCGGTTCGAATTGCAAGGAAAATTGAGAAACTGATGAGAGACTTTCTTAGGGAAAGGTGCGATGAGGGTAAAAGGGATTACTTAGTTGGATGGGAGTTGCCTCTCTTCCTAGGAATAAAGGGGGTCTTGCTATTGGGAACATTGTTGCTAAAAACATTGCCCTCTTGGGCAAATGGTTATGGAGATTTCCCGATGAAAGCGAGTCCTTATGGTGTTCTATTATTAAAAGCAAGTATGGAGTTCAGGCCAATGATGGAGATTCTATTGTGGTTAGTAGAGGCAATTGTCGTTCTCCTTGGAAGTCTATCTCTTGTTTATCTCCACTTATGTCTCGGTTTTCGTCTATGAAAGTGGGTGATGGGGCTAGTATATGATTTTGGGAAAATGTTTGGTTGGGGGATACATCTTTCGATAAAGCTTTCCCACTTTTGTATCAATTGGTTCATTCTAGAAATGTTTCAATTGCGTTGGTGGCATGTTCTACCGTGGCACCAATTTCTTGGAATTTTAGTTCCCTTAGGAATCTAAGCGATAGGGAGTCTCTTGAGTTGGCATCTTTGTTGACATTGATTGATGGGGTTTTGTTATTTTTATTTTCTGATAAAAGGGTGTGGAATATCAGCTCTTCAGGGCATTTTTCTTGTAAATCTTTGTTTGAAAAACTCATCGATGAGTCTTCTGTTCCTTTGTTTCCTCTTTATATGAAAATCTGGAACGCGGGTGTCCCTCATAAAGTGAAGTTTTTCGTGTGTGGTCCTTAGCTCAAAGAGGTGCCATGACCAATGACCTATTCCAAAGGAGAAGGCCTAGTAACTATCTTTTCCCTCAATGGTGCGTGATGTGCAAGAGGTGTTCGGAATCAGCGGATCATCTCTTTCTTCATTGTTTGGTGGCTCTTGATGGCAGCGTTTCTTTGGCTTGTGTGATGTTCAATGGGTTGCTCCAAGGGATTGCACACATATGCTTCTTGTTAAGTTTGAAGGGTTCGGCGGCTCTAAGAGAGTCAACACATTGTGGTCTTGTATTGTTTGTGCTATTTTTTGGATTATTTGGTTGGAGAGGAATTCAAGGATCTTTGATGGAAAGGAGGCTGCTGCAAATTCTTTATGGGATAGGGTTGGGTTTTTGGCTTCGTTTTGGGCTTTTGCATCTCCTCCTTTTAAAGGAGTTCCACTCTTCTTGATTTATAGGGATTGTGTTGCTGTTCGCAATCCTTAGTGATTGGATTTCCTTGTTTTCTTTTAGTTTTTTGATGGTTGTTTTTATTTTATTTGGTCCTTCTTCACTGTATGAGGACTTCTTGTCCTCTACCTTTTCTACTACTTAATAAATTTCGTTGTTGATTTTTCAATAAAAAAGGATTCACAAACAGATCCTTTACAGTAAAATTGAAAGTTATGTAGGAGATCCATTTTGAGCTTATGAATTCCCAAGTCCACCTCCTCAAATGTGCCTAGTTCTCTACCGCCACAAGCTCCACATCGAACGTAAGGGAGTGACCATCCAAGCTTTCTTCTTAGTTTTTCTTCTACAATCATGCCTCCAACAACTTAACACATCCTTTACCAATCTTGGCATTTCCCACTGAACCCCAAAGATGGTGAGCAACAAGTCCTAAAGCTTTTGCAAGAGTTGTGAGGTGTAAATGATGGCAAAAATGTCATCGTCTTCAAATGTGCATGGCACCATAATAATATGTTATAGCATATTGCCACCCTTATTTAAATATTGAGCTTCTATAAATATTTATATAGGCTCTTTTTTTTATTCTAAATATTTCCATACATTTCTGATATGTTTTTTTTCGTTTCCCATGTATTTTCAAAATGTTTTCATTTCCAAGCTAACCTAAACAGCACACCAAAATGATTTTTTTTTTATCCTTGCTTGACAAGTGATGGTGAAAATTGTCATATAAAAAAATTGGGCCCCCATCACTGCCTCCAATGTGCGGAAGTTCTTGGATTATGGCTTGGACTTATTGTTCTATTGGCAATTCTGGAGTTTTAAGTAGTATGAAGATAAAAGTTAAAAACAAGTGTTAGTTTCCATGATGGAGCAAATCATGAATTATAGTAATTTTCTAGGGGATTTTCTTCCATGGATTCTATGACAAGTTAGGAGTTATTTGAGGCAATTAGGTGTAGGTGCATAGCATTTTATATAATTTTCATTTGGATATTGTGGAATATTTTTGCAAAAATAGGTTGGAATTAAAGTTGATTCAAGGAATAGAGGACCTATTCTAGTTTTATTTTTTATTTTAATTTATATATATCCTTTGTAATAAAGAATGAGCAAAAATGAAAAGTCGATTTGAAGATTGTGTAGGGTAGCAGATATTTGTGCTAGACCGTTGAGAGGCTTGTGGATAGGATTCTTGTGAGTTGTGATGTGCTAAGAGTAGTAAATAAATGGGATGATATGGTTCACAATCTTTAATTTTTTGATAAGCAAATATTGTATTAGAAAAAGTGCCGGAAGGGGTGCATCGTATGTACAAAGTCTATGAGAAGTCAAAAAGGCTCAACGCAAAAATTGAGTTCACCTATAAAACCTACAAGAATAAAGGAGAATTTATAAAAAAAATTCCTTTACACCAAAATATAGAAACTATGCAAAAGCCTCATCCTAAGCTTTAGAATTGCTAGCACTGACTTCAAAAATGCATCTATTCCTTTCTCTCAACAAATGCCAAGTCATATTGCCGTTTAAATGACTTGCTGCGATGCTGGATTTTTCCATGAATGTCTCATTTTCAAAAACTAACAGCGTAATGGGACATTTAGGGTCTTTTATAATTGCTCTATATAATTGCTTTTCTACTTTTTTGTTTGTCCCAAGGAAGGGACTCATTGTGTTCTATGTGCTTCCTTTGATATAAGATAAGAAAAATTGATAGATGTTGAGCCTTTGCCTTCTAACAAGATAATGTCATGCTTTAAATGAAATTTGTAGAAGAAAATATTGTTGTATGTGATCAATAATCAGTACTTTTCATTTCTTTCAGCTGTCATAATGCCACATCAACCTAGAACCAAGGGAAAATCTGCCAGTAGGAACCATGAGGACATCCAAGTAAATAGAAGGTCTTCTTCTACAACAGATGAACTTGTACAACTCTTGAGACAACAAGCATCACAGAGGCAGCCACAAACAGGTTTAGGCATAGGTACTCCAAATGTCTCTCTCAATTTAATTTCTTAGATATTGCTCTTGAGAATATCCTAATGCTTTCAATTAGTATCTTGTAGATGTAAATTCATGCATTTGTTTTGTTTTGCTTAAACGTAGAGAATCTTTGCCATTTTACTGTCTACATTTTTTCATTTATCAAAAAGAGCAAAATATTCGCTGTCTAATTTTTTTTGGTAGGTTTGTTGTCTACATTGTTCACACCATTGGCTACTGTTATTACTTCATTTCTTCACCTTTAATTTCTTAAATATGTTGTAATTGAAGACGAAAATGCAAAAAAATGTAGTAAAGTGATAAGCATTTGATATGTAAGAATTATCAGTGTTAACACTTATGAATAGATAGGAGTCAGGTTAAACAACTGAAATTTGTCATCTATGTTTACATGGAATAGGGTTGGGGTGTTGGGTGCTTGTCTAGGGGTCAAATCCATCAAATCTCTAGCTGAAGGATATGGTACCCTGGCGAAAAAGGATGATCTTTTTAATAAAAAAAAAAAAAAAATTTTGTCGCATAAATTTATGTTTTTTTATGTGACATAGTTTGTAAACGTTGTATTGGATTTAATGTAAAATTGCCTGAAATAACAAGTAACAATGACAATAGACAACTCCAAAGACTAGAATGAAACATGAACACAATTGCGAGAAACTTGTTACATGGTCTTGGGTAAAACAGTCCCAAAAACTAGTTATTGAGGTGGGGATGCCCTCATTCTTACATACTTGACATTACTTTAGTACTTAAATGATGTGGGATTTTGCTTCACACCTACCCTCATGCGTAGCGTGCTCACTCGGCAACACTTGTCATGTGCAAGCTAGGGACACGCACCTTACCCATCCCTATGTAATTTGGCTCTTACCCATCCCTATGTAATTTGGCTCTGATACCATGTTAGTCGTTCTTGGATAGAACTCAATCCTAAAAGCTAGGCGATGTGCCCTTACTCTTATATACTTCACATTACTTTAGTATCTAGACGATGTGAGACTTCGCTTCACAAAACTATAGTTAGTTTTAATTTGACAAAATAGGAGCCAGCTGATAATATGAGTTTATCTACACTATTAACTGAAATGGTTTGAAACGGTTTGAAACTTGGGTGCAACAAGAATGGAAGGATGGGATTTGGTTTGAGCTTTTGAGAAAAGATGAAAGTGGTCCATGATCTATTCTAGCCATTAATAATGGAATAGGATTTGTTCAGCTTTTTCTCAAAATTGAGGTCACATGAATTGGTCAATAAATGTTAACTCTTATTTTCTCAAAATTGATTGTACTTCTTTATGCGACTGCATATACATTTGTTGGGGGTTCTACTTCCCTACTGAAAATAATTGTAAATAATCATGTTTGTTTTTCTGTTTTGAATCTTAATTGATAGCAACATGTTGGAATGTTTGTAATCTATCTGAATTTTTTTCCCATTTTATTTTTGTTTGGTGAGCAGCGTCTGTTGATCAGGGTTATCCTTACTCTTTGCCCGCAAGGAAGCGCCCTGTTTCTCTATTGGTGAGTCTTATATTGGTTAATGTATGCTCTCTTGTTAATTTGCGTTCCTTTTCAAATGCCTTCATGTTTTCTGTGCAGGGAGATGACCCTCTTTATTCAGATCCCAGAGGGTATCCTCGTGCACACTTTGAAAGTTCTTTTACAGCTGCGAGCCCAGGGTGTGTTTTTTTTTTTTTTTTTTTAACATTGTCTGATATGTATTCGTAATTAGTGATATCATCAACGATTAATCCATTTTGCATGCATGATAAGTGATTCTTTCACCAGTACTTTCAGATTAACATCTTCCTGTACATTTTGTTCATTTAAAAATAATGATTTTCTTCTTTTGTTTTCCTTGTATTTTGTTACAGTGTATTGTCCCAGCGTGTTGGTGCGACATCTTTGCCCTATTACCGCCAGCAAGGTTCTGGTCATGCATCTGGTAAGCTTATACATCACAGTATCTCAGGCTTAGAATTAAGTATCAGGTTTTGATTTATGATGATTTTCATTTTTATTGTCAGGATCACTTCATGGGGTTGAAGATTATCCCAACAGTTTTCAGGTATGGGGTCCATACATTCTAACTACTTTCTGGTGTTTTTCATTGAGAAATACTTTTGGTTTATTAAATGACACAAGCTTCTTTCAGCTTATGCAAACCTGTCAATTTGACAAGTTGCAACATATGACTCAGTTGTGCCAATATTATGAGAATTGTGGGTAAGGAAGTTGGTGAGAGTTTGACAGGAATGACATTAAAAATCAATTTTGATAATAGTTTTATAAAGTAGATATACTCCAAAAAGAAAGGGGAAAAGGGGGAGGGGGTGAGGAGCACTGCTTGCAAGCCCTTTTTCAAGTGTCTCAATATTTTACCAGCCTAATCATGCGAATTGTATGGTTGTAAGATAGCTTTTTAAGTCATATAGAAACTCAGCCTCTTTATTTTCTTATCGAAAATGTTCTTTCAAATATTTTAATCATTTTGAAAGCAAAATGATGGAAGTTCTTGAAACACTGTTTATTGTCATGAAAGTTGAAAATGAAATCATGGTAGACTACAGTATTGTGTTTGCAATGATGGATTTAACTGAATTTTTCTTTTTTGTTGTATTGTTCCATTTTTTAAGTTCTGATTTGTACTGTTTTCAAATACATGCCTACATCATGTTTAACTTAAAGTTATTAATTAGGAATTTTATTTTTGTTTAATCCTTATCTTACATACAAATTTGTGATCATTCTCATATCTAAATTTTGCTTCACAGACAAGAGGGGCTCCTTACCATGGAAATAGTGGCAAATATGATAGATGTAAGTCATCTCATGTCTTTCAGTGTTTCAAATTTGGTCATGACTTTTCTATTTTTGATTTGTGATAGTTACATTGTTTTTATCTATGAGGAATGCTAGAGATCCACAATCTAGAATCCACAATGACATGGGGAGTTGGGCCTTACATGGTTGCATTTCTGAAAAATCAAAAGTTGACTCATCACTTGCCATGTCATTGTGTAAAATTAGGGGAGGCTTCTTAGGTGTCTCAATTGGCCTTTATTTACTGAGGAACGCTTCTCCCATTTCTCTCGTTGTTTGCGGGGCTGCTGCTGGGGATTAGTATTACCTGTGGGATCTGTACAATGAGGACGGGAAATTTGGCAGAATTTTAAAATTTGAGTCACATTTTTATTTAGACAAGTTTTATGACCGTACTCCTAAACTCATCTTCTTGGAATGATCCCATTCCAAATGGTTTGTGACTTCAAAATGTTGGGAGTATGGAGTGGATTGCTTTGACTCTCTATGGTGTCCCCAGGCATTATTGTTGTTATTATAGTTTCTATTTTTTCCTGAGTTTTCAATTCCTTATGACATCTCTTTTGTGTTCCTTATGATTGTTGCATTATTTGTGCCCTACAATGCCTTGTATTTGTGTTTTTTGAATATCTTCTTGTATGAGACTTGAGTCCTGATTATCTGATCGAATATAAACCATCTTTACCTGTATCAGTGTTAAATTATGTGCTCCTGATGGTTAAACCATCCAAATTGTCGATTAGCACATTTATGGTGTTGGGACCAAAACCATTTCGGATGAACTAACTTCTCTCTCTCTCTCTCTCTCGGTGGGTGCAAACTGGGTGGTAACCCCCTGCCCTTTCCCATAATCTGGTTGAAGCTGAGATTCAATCCCAGGTTTAGCAATTCTAGCTAGGCTACTTGGCATCTTCGAACCAGAAATCAAACCACCCATTTTTGACTATTTTTAAGTTCTCGTATTTGGTTCTCTTTGTTATGTTCATAGATATGACCATTTTGTTCAAGCCAGACCAGACGATTTGCTGAAGATTTTTCTGCCACCCAACAGACTCAGTCTCAATATCCATGTCTGTTCTTTCCCCTTGCATGACACTTTTGGAAATTCTGTGAGTTTGCTCGACTGCCCAATGTCACCGAATTGCTCAACTTGGTTTTGTTTAGTTTATCTATAGGTTGCTGGACTGTTGATGGTTTCTGATGTCTGCTAGTAACACAGATCTCCTTCTTTGACCACCCACCACCGCACTTATAAAATTACAAACACGCTCAAACGGTTTCAAACTGTTTGACGTAGACACTGGAAATGCTGATTCTAGAACCCTTTGAATGGTTTACTTTTTAAAGATTTTGATGCTTTTGTCATTTCTAGTCCTGGTTTTAAAAGCTTATTTTCTACACAGATTGATGGAGGCATTCACTTAAGTGCAAGATGCTGATGAAATACTCTGGTGAATGTTCCTGAGCTTTCGCAATCGACTGAAGTGCAAGTATGCTGATGAAATAGTCCAGTAACAAATTTGATTCTTGTAAATTTTGTTTTCTTATTTGGACGGTCACATGCCAGCCATCTAGTGAAATTTTGAAGTGTAACCCCACCATCACCCTTAATCCCGCCCCTTCCCTCACCCACATCTTCATCCTCAGCGAGCTTGTTTCAAGTTACACTATCTAAACATATGGTGAATGAGAAGACAATTGAGAGTCTGCATTATTAGCAGTAACTTGATCGGTATATCTGGGTGTTTTAGGGCCGTTGATAGCAATAGAGTTGGCTATTCATGCTGTAAAAGCAATGGTAGTAGTATTCCCAGTGTGGACATGCAATACTAGTATTGAATGTTATGACTATGTATTTTAGGATGGCTCAACATAGCACTGTTTTTGTGCCCTGATCTTGCAAAATTTATGTACATATAACAGGAGCTGGTGATGTGACGTTTTATAATTCTTATGATCAAAAAGCAAAAAACCAAATTGACCTGGAAATATTTATCTCTCGTGTTGTTTCTTTTGATGGTTGCTAGCTGACAATTTTGTTGTTGGAATGGCCATTTCATTTCATTTTGTTTTTATTTTACGCTGTGTTTGGTTAGGGGATTTGGGAAGGGATTTGGAAAGGGAAAGGAAAAAGGTGTGTGAAACTATGTGAAATGTAAGTATATTTTTTTCACATTTCACCTATCTTTTTCATTTCCTTTTCCAAATCCCTCCTCAAATCCCTCAACCAAACACAGCATTAGTAAAACCAAAAACGGTATAAAGTAATGGGAAGGGAAGGGTGCAGGATTGACATGTCTCAAAGATAGGGATTAATAAAGCTCGTCCACTCTGCCCCAAATACATATTGGCTTCTATGATAAGGAGATGCTGCGAAAAGCTACCAAATGTATGCGGGTTTGATCACTTGATGTAGAGTCTATTTAATATTAATATTGTGTGTAGTTGATATGCTTGTTGATGTCTTTATTAGTGTTGTAACATGTCAATTCTTATGACCAAAAACATATTAATTCAACTTGTGACTAAAAAATTAACATAAAAACAAAGGTATGAACTTCATAGAACAGAGTTTCCAATCTTATTATTTTTGTTTTTCTTGTTCCCTCTCTCCTTTCATCAATCTTAATCTAGATGTGACCAAATCAATGGAAAGTTTCATGTGGTTGGGATAGACTGTCTTACAAATACTTATTGGTCATTTTGATTGATTAATGATTCTCCATATTAAAATTTTTCTATTTTAAAATACTCATAATCATTAAATTATTAAAATTCTTGACGTGTGATAATTTTAAAATATGATTCAATAGGTATGAATTTTCTCTCCTCTTTCAACAACCTTAATCTAGGTGTGACCAAATCAATGGAAAGTTTCATGTGATTGGGGTAGCCTATCTTACAAATACTTATTGGTCATTGTGATCGATCAAGGATTCTCCATATTAAATTTTTTCTATTTTAAAATACTCATAATCATTAAATTATTAAAATTCTTGATGTGTGATAATTTCAAAGTATGATTCAATAGATATGAATGTTTTGGAATAAAAGAAAAAAGAAATTTGAGAACAGATAATCTCATGCCATTGCGAAAAATCAATATATATACGCATACAAATATTTTCTTTTGTGCACTGCAAAATGATTTTTTATTATTGCAATATTATTAGAAAACACTCACTTCAACATGTGACTTTGCTCACTATTATTTATATATTTGTTTGGCCTTTTGATCTGAGCAAGGGAGATCATGATGCTAATGAGCTGCCTGGATCCAACTCCTCTATGCTAGTTCCTTCTACCTTTCTTTTTTGATACGGCAAGAAGACCTAACAGAACAAATCCTTTATAGGAGATCAGGATAGTAGTTAGTCCTCTTGTGGCCATCTGCTTCCATTGATTTGATTGAGATTTACTCATGAACTCAGGAACTGGTTTAACTAGCTTTTTCACTTCGGAAGGAAAGAAAGAAATAATATAATTTTTTATACTTTGTTTCTTTTAATAATGAGTGCACTGTCAACAATTGGCGTGACCATTTTATAGTGAAATTTTCAAGCATTTTTTGAGCACCATATAACATTAGCAGAAGCAATAATATTACTCATAATTTCAACAAGAGTAAAGTGTCATAATAAATGAAAGGCAACACAAACACAAACACAAACACAAACACTATTCATTTTCCAAAAATATAAGAATTAATTCATCACAAGGTATACAGGAGCTACAAAAGATTGTAAATGGTGTTGTACGCATAGAATTAGTTGATCAAAAGTGACCGAAATGTCTTACTGGTCAAGCCACGAGTACAGCTTCCATGTCTTATTCTTAAAAGAATATAAAATTTGTTGATTCTAAACGATCTAAATTGCATATTAGTCAAGCTACAATCATGGCAGCCACAGCTAACACTGCTGCTATGAAAAATTGATACCCAGAAATTAGTATCCCATGAGCAGAGTTTTTCATAGGGGCCGGTGCTGGAGCTCCGCCTTCTACGTTGATGGCAAGCTTTTGGCCAAACTGAGCACAGTGCTGCCCCACACCGCAAATGTACCATTTTTTTCCAGGGACCATAAGGGGAATGATATCATGCCCAGAGGTCAATGCCTCATTTGATGGTGGGATAATGCATTGGCTGAAGCCGGTAGCGTTCACTTTGAACACGTTATGATCTCCCATAGTGTAGTTAAAAACTGTATGGGAAACAAACAAACAAATAGAGAAGAAGAAATTAATTGCAGTGACATTGTTGAATATTTATTTTAGGTTAATAGAGGAATAATTAAAACGATTAGAAGATCGTTTGTCCCAAATTTCTCTGCTTCATTGTCATAAAACACTCACAATCATTGAATTATGTCTCAAGATTCTTGTGTCTTAAGATTCTCAATGATTTAGTGACATAGTCGTAGAATTATGACTCAAGATTCTCATACCTTAAGATTTTCATGTGATTCAATGACTCTGTGAATGTTTTGGGACAAAATCATAAAAAAAATTCGGACAGAGTTGTGGCCAGTAAAAATGAACCTCGACTTACATTATGTATACAATTAAATTGTTTCAGTTGCCCACCGCCTATGACTCCCATATGGGAAGTCATGAATTTGAAGTTACGAATTAGACTAAGGCTAACAATTACTCTTTTGATCCAACCCTAGTCAAGACTTCGGCTAAAAATTACTTGAATGGTATATAGGACAAAGGATTATATACATCGAGGGATAAGGGTTATTGTTTGGCTTGAAAGTTGCCTAGTCCATTGGCTGAAATCCGATTCGATAGCTTGGCCTATTATGCATGAGGTGGCCCACAAATTGGACAAAAATAATACAAGATAAAAAGTATAATAAAAAAAATATCTTGTATGGGCCAAGTCCGTTGGACAGAGTTTGAGCTTAAGGTTTTGACCTTCAACCAGCCTGACTCAGCTTGTAAGAAAAAAAACTCGTTAGGCTTAGCCCACGGGTGAATTTGGGCACCAATTTTACAGTTTGGACCAACTAGATGTCCAACCTTATCCGAAGATCAATTAAGATGAAACTCCTAGTTAGTTAAAATAAAAAAGAAAAAAAGAAAAAATGAAAAGAAATGAAAAACTAGTATACCTAGTTTGTCTCCAACATAGAATACTTTATCCTTGGCCCAAGCTTGGTAATCATAGCTAATGGTCCAGCCACTAGAGTCACCAACCCAATACTCAGTAGCCATGGTGAGTGAAGGAAGAACAACTGCCACAATGGCAAGGATGACAAGAAAATTGTTAGAAGCCATGTGAGCTCTCTTTGATTCACCTTTTTGAAATATTCTTTTGTATTGGTTTCAATGAGCTCTAATGGCTGTCTCTGGTTGGGACACTGTAAGGGTCTCAAGGGTCTATTTATAGTGTTTTTTCTCTTTCAAAATTTCATTAAATGCCTATAAAAAAAAATAAAATAATGGAAAACAGGCGTTGGTCGGCATATAATCACATTGGGTTGTACGAGGGATCCATGAAATTCATGAGATTTTCTTTTGATTTTACTATAAAAATTTGGGTGGTGGAAGCAAGAAATGTGATTCTTCAGCATACAACTATGTTATATATAGTTATGTGTGTGTGTGTGTGTGTGTGTGTGTCAACATTGTCATTTTGTGTTTGTTTCAGGAGATAACCAATTTTTGTGTTCGGCCTTTGTGTATGGAGTGGATATTTATTTTTATTTTTTGATGAAATTAATTTTGTTAATTTATTTATTTATTTTTTTAAATTCCACCTACTTACAAGTGGGTGGGTAAATAAAACTCTCGGCTTGAGAAACTATAATCCATTTAATCTCATGACATTTCTTATGAACCAATTAATTCCAGTGATTTTGATAAGGTGAATTTAATAATATATTCTCTTGGGTAGAGTTTTACATTTTTGACTTTGCTCCATACAGAATTAAATTGATTTTTCTATTTAGGAAGAAAGTTTGAGAATACAAAACAATATTTTTTGGGATTTTATTAAGGGAATCACGAGATTAATTGGAGTGAGACCACAATTTATGAAAATAATAGATTTCTAACAGATACGTTGTGGATGACAATAGAAAATATATATCCACACATGACCCATATTTTATTTAAAAAAAATAAATATTTTGCAAACATTAAGTCACATCTTCATATCATAACCATAATTCATGTTCTTGTTAGGGATCCCATTCAACTAGTGTGGGATGTAATATTGTACACATTTACATTAAGCATAAGCTATAAGCAAAAAAAATCCACTATATGGATGGAATATAGTTTAGTTTAGGAGATAATTAACCTAAGCTAATGTTTGGGGGGGGGGGGGGGGGGTTGGTTGGGTATTCACAATGAGGTTATTTTATTTTATTTTGAAAGTGTACACAAATATAATTCATATTTTAAAAGCCACATTGTAAATGGGGGAAAATTGGGTGTACATAAATGTAACCCACATTTTAAAAATCACATCATAAATAGGAGAAAATGGGGTGGGGTTCGGGTATTCACATTGAGCTTTTTTTGATTTTATTTTGAAGGTATATACAAATGTCATCCATCCACACTTTAAAAATCATATTGTAAATGGGGAAAAATCAATGTGGGGTTTGGGTATTCAAAATAGGAAAAATTGATATGAAAATCTTCTTGTTTTGAAATGACTTGATTTATGGATTTCTCCAAACATTCTAAGGAGTAGAAAAACCCTTTAATAAACTTTGGATAAACGTATAATTTCAAGATATGAATATTTTGATTATTTATGAGTGCTAATTAGCATTTAGAATACAAAACATAGGATTATTCTGTCATTTCTACATAGATGGAACTGTTGGGTTCATTAAATTAGAGGTATATCATTTTGCTTTCCAAACTTTCACTCATTTTTCAATTTGACCCCTAGACTTCGATTAATATCAATTTTACTCCAAAACTTTTGAAATTTTGATCAATTTGGCCTCTGCCGACACATTCCGTCTACAATTGGACGGAATGTGCTGATGTGGCACCAAAGTTCATTAGAAATTTCATTTTACCCCCCAAACTATACTTTAAAAATCAATTTGCCCCTCAAATTATACCTTAAAAATCAATTTAGCCCCCACGTTAACACATTCCGTCCAAACTATACATTCTGTGACTGTAGGGGTCAAATTGATCAAAATTTTGAAAGTTTAGGTGTAAAATTGATATTAATCAAAGTCTGGGAGTCACATTGAAAAACACGTAAAAATTTGGGGGTGAAATGATATTTTCTCATTAAATTAGTTGGAGGATTTATGAAAATTAAATTAATTGGTACTTTCCCCTTAAAAGAATAGGGTGAGTTCTATTTAAAATAAGGGTAAATTACAAACACACTCCCTGAGATTTACTTAAATTACAAATTATTTCTGTGATTCTAGAAATTACATTATGCTCCCTAAGGTTTCTAATTTCATAACAAATAGATCATTTTATTAATAAACCATCAAGTTAATTAACAGTTTTTAATAATGTTAAATTTTATTTCAATTAATAATTTAGATAATTTTATTACTGTATAGGTAAACAGTTAGAAATTTCTTTTTTTCAATTAATTCTACTAAATAAAAAATTCTACCAAGGAAATATTTGTAATTTTCTAAACTATATGGATAATTCATATTTTAAATAAATCTCAGAGAATGTATTTGTAATTTACTCATAAAGTAGTAAATTTTACTGTCTTAATCAGGAGTCATTCTATTTAAAGAATACATTTTTCCCATCATACTCAATTTCTAATTACATCAAAAATTTTAAATTTTGTTTCTCTCCTTATACGTACTATGATACCAAATGTACCTTAATGAGAAACAAGTACGTAACTTTTTTAGACAATTTTGCCCCCAGTAATGCTACGCATAGAACTAATGCACAGAATTTAACGTGGTCTACATGCCATATATGTGTAGTTCCCACTAAATTGTTTAAAATATTGATTAATCTGTTAAAATCACATCAATTCATATCAATCTATACTGTTCTATATGCAAATCATAGATTAAATTTTAAAATTTATAATCCACACTTGAAACTGTTTCTCTTTGCTATAGTTAATACATATGTATTTTTTAATCTCTAATGAAATATCAAAATAAAAATAAGTGTGAAAGAAATTTAAAATGTGAAATTTATTTCAAATTAGTAATTATATATATGAAACATATTATGTAAAATCACTTTGGGTTATATATATTAATATTATGCAAATGTTTGATAATTGGTTAGAATATTTTTCAATCGGCCAGTCTGTCCAAAACCATCCAAATCGTGATTTGTCAATCTGCCAAACCGTTATTTAATTTATAATTTTACTCTCAAACTATCTGAATCGCATTACGTACACCCCTAGTCCCCACCAATCATGTGCTCAGTCTAGCAGCGGTGAAAAAAACAAAAATGTAGAAGAGTTAAAATATGTCTAATACATATTGAAGATAGATAAAATCTTGGAAAAATTACTCTCGTGGTAAGTTGAATCATCAACTCATCTCTGACGCCGATCTATTTGAATATTAAGGTTGGAGGAGGTTTAAATTTGTAAAAATCACCTATTTTTTGAAAGTTTTTTTAAAATTAAAGTTTATTATTATTAATTTATGATCAGTTCGAATACTAAGGTTAGGATCTCAAATGAAAATGTTGAAGTATGTTCAACAGCGAAAATAGTAAAATTTTACAGTGTAAAAGTAAAAAGAATGCCACATCAGATAAAAGTTTACTGTCAATTTTATGAACAAACTAAACTAAACTTTTACTGTCATTTATAAATAAATTGTCACCAAACAAAACTCAAACCAGAGTAAAATTTTAAAAGTTGGCAGTGTACATATTAAAAGTCGACAGTAAAATGAAAATAAATTTGTTTGTCTTTCATGAAGGACACGGGTCTTCTTAAAATGTTAAAATTTCAATGTAAAATTTACTATAAATCAAAGTAAAATTTGATTGTAAGATAAAGTACATTTTTACTGTTAACATTAATTTTGACGGTAAAAATTTTATTAATTTTTTTTTATTACAAAATTTGATGGCCAACATTATTATTGTTTGATTGATTTTGACGAGAGAATTTTAAAAATACTAATTATATTAAAAACAAATAGATAGATATCAAAAGTTATATAATTTAAAAAGAAAAACAAAAATACTTCCAACCACTAAACCTTCATCACTAAATTAGCACTAATGACGTGGCTGCCAACGTGGAAAACTGATGCAAACTTGTCTGTTTCTCTCTGTTTCTTATTCATTTCACATTTCAAATTCATTTTCAGAATACAGTTGAAGACACACACTCTCTCCCTCTCTCTATTCTTCATTCTCTTCTCTATTGTGCCTCTCTCTCGACGAGCTCCCCGACGACCAACGACCCGACTAACGCAGCTCTCCAACCTAGGCGACGATCGAGTCTCTGTCCAACCTGTATCAGTCTTCAGTCGACTGAGTCACTCACGGCAACGATTGAGTCTCTGTCCAACCTGTATTAGTCCTCAGTTGACCAAGTCACTCACGACGATGATCGAGTCTCTGTCCAACCTGTATCGACACTCTCGACGACCGAGTATCTCCTTGTGTTCCTGCCGGACTCGCTTCTCTCGACTCTTTGTGTTTTCTCGACAGATCTGTCTGCACAGGTCAGTTCTCTCACTCTTTCTCTCTCTCTCTCTCTCTCCATATATATATATATTGTTAGCAGGTATTTTAATATTATAATGTGTTATTGGTTTGATTTGTTTTTTTTTTTTCTCCAAGTTAATCCTTTCTTGATGTACAAGAATCCTTCAAGTCTTCCAAGTCTTTGCCTAGTCAAGTCTTCTTCTAAGTCTTCCAAGAGTCAAGTCTTATCCTCTAAGCTACTTCCAAGGAGCCTCCAAGAAACTTGTCCCCCAAGCTTTCATCTCCTATAAATTGATCGAACTTCTTATCTTGGAAGGGAGAAGAAGTTTTTGTTGCTTTATTATGTTTTGTGTAAGATTATCAGGCAAATAAAAAAGGGTGTATGTGATAAAGCTTTGGGTTCAACCAATTGCGCAGTATTGGTGAACCATACGACTTAGTCGGGCTGTTGTATCTTGAAGGGGACAAGTCAAGGTTTTTTCTGCTGCACCGGTGTGAGATTTTGCCTAACCGCGAGGGCTTGAATCTTCTTAAAGAGAGCGAATTTTCCACGCCTCAGCCCTTACAATAGTTATTGTAATTTTTATTATTTGTATTTTTCAGTGTTTTATTTGTAATTATCACCAACATATATATATGCGCTGATTTGTTGAGATTTTTGTGCCTTTGATTTCGATTTCATCTGTTTAAGAGGATTGTGATTTTGATTTTGATTTGCCCCAATTTTACATTGGATGACTTTGATTTTGATTTCATCTGTTTAGGAGGATTTTGATTTTGGTTTTGATTTGCCCCAATTTTACATTGGATTAGCTATGGAAAAGTGATTAACTGTTAGTGAAGCCATTGCCAAAAAAAATATAAAATATTATTTGCCAAAAAAATCTAAAATAAATTGATTGAATTATGGTGCAAGATTCTTCAAGATGGGCTGTTCATGGCATGTGCTTACCAACCAAACTGTTTGATTGATAAAGTCCAGATTGCTTCCCTGATTTTTTTGGTTATGTTTTGCTTCCCTGGTTGTTCAAGATTCGTGGAATGTTTTCATTGAGAAACAAGTATAATGAATTAGATTATATGTTTAATGGGTTTGATGAATGATTATTTAGATATATGAAAAAGGGTATATGCATATAGAATTATGGAACTGTATGCAGGAAGATTAATTGTGTGTGCCCCTTCGAGAAAAACTTGATAAATTTGGAATGACAGAGAAAAATAATTATATGTGGGAGGGATTTTTACATAAGTTGCATAATGATTCTATCTTGTGCTGAAATTAGAAATTTGGAGAAAAGGGTATTTGTTTCTAGCTGATCGAGCACCCTTCTTTCCTTTGGAGTTTCAATCATCATTAGTAGTTGAGGTCAATAATTATGAAGAATAGTGAACCTGTTTATGGTGACTATGTTGAAATTTCCCATTTTACTCGGTCAGTTGCTTTAGTCCATTGTTCCACTAATCATATCAGATTTGATGTTCAAATTCAACCGGAACCTATTAGGATAAAGTTTAGAACTCCAAGTTTAGTATGTGTCGCCAATATGATTGACTACATTTCTAAAATTGAAACTAATGTTGTTCTCATATTTCGTTGTGCTCTCATATGTATCTTGTATAAATTTCCATCAAATCTACATCAGATATTGATATGTTACAAAAGAGTAGTTTGCCTTTTTTCTTCAGACTTGATGATACGTGGAAATATTGGCAGACGGGGGTAATTTTTTGGAGGTTATGACTCGTAAATTGAAATCTCAAAAGCTCGTGCATTTTTCTGACATTCCTTTCTCATAATAGAAATTTTCTCTATATGAGTCTTCCCCTTTTTTGAACCAACCATTTGTTGTTGAATAGTTTTGGCAAATTCTTCATGTTGTGATATATGAAGACTGATTCTTCGACACAATTTTTTAAGACTTACATGCAAAATAATGTATGAAAATAGTATTAACTGAATTCAATCAAGCACTTTCCAAGGTTAGAAACCCACCCGATTGGGCAAAAGCTCGCTGGGATGTACCATAGAAGTGTACACTTGAATAAACTAGATCCAAACAGGCAATAACTACACTTTGCAAATGCTGCTGGCAGCGACCTCTCTTCCAGATTTAAATATTATTTGTTTCCATTTGACACTGATTTACTTGATTAAGTAATGATTAGAGCTATCACTACATCCACATGGGTCACCCACTCACCATCTATCTTCTTCTTGCAATTAAACTCTCACATGACACATTTGCCCAAAACCTGAATGAGAAGTCCCACAACTATTAGACCCACCAATTGTACTCTTTCACAGGTGACCAACCGACTTAGCTGGCAATCAACCACTGAATACATACACCACCACTGAATTCCCCATCATCTCTCATACCCAAATCAACCAAGAATTCCTTCAAATCTATATTGCCCATAACTCTTTCTTTCTTCAACACAACTCCCCTTCATGAAACACCATGGCAGTCACAATGAGAGTAGGAAAAACCATAACCGAATGCCCAAACAGTAGCCACCCCTAGCCTTCAAGGAACCACCATTGACCTCTCTTACCTCTTACACTCCTATGGTTGTCCATAGCCTGCAACCGTAATTGTCAAATTAGGATTGGAATCGTGAATTGTTAGGATTTCGTCACTTTTTCTAAATCACTTAGAAAAATATATCTAAATTCATACTTAGATGTTAAATATATATCTTATGCATTGTTTTGTTACGCATTGTTTCTAGCAAGTTAAAAGCTGGTAATCATAAATTAGGGGCTAAATGCACCTCTCCTGCTTTTTAAACAGTCCTGAGATTAATACACTAACTGATTGAGATTTGACTTCATATTTTTGTAGATGTCAACTTTAAGTGCTAGCGGCAGTACCTCAAATCATTTGACATATTGCAACAAAAATTGTCCTAAATGTCGTAAAAAAGCAATTATTCGAATTTTTGAGACGGAGTGAAACAAAAACAAGTTATTTTATTGTTGTCATGACTGCGGTGGTTTTCTTGGATGGTGCTTGCTTACAAATTCACTATGTAGACATGAAGGACAAGTGAAAATGGATAACATATCAACAGTCACCGAACAACTTCGAAGTATGGGTGAACACCTTCGATTTCAAAGCGAACAACTTCAATTTCAGAGTGTGCAGATGCAAAAATTGTAGATAGACTTAAATCGAAGTTGGTGTTGTATTTATAGGATCTTTTTCTTTCTTGTAATTGGTGTTGTAGTTGTTATGAAGATGTAATAATTTAAATGACAGTTAGAAGTTGAAATAGATGATATGTATGAAGATTTATGATATATGACAATTATCTTTGAGAAGTATGAAGATGTAATCTGTAATCTGTTTGTCTGTTCGAAGAATGATTGAACACAGGTTGTTATATGTTTGTTTGTTTGAGGAATGCTTGAATACATGTTGTTAGATGTTTGATTGAACATAGGTTGTTATATGTTTCTTTGTTTGAAGAATGATTGTAGAGGTTGTTATATGTTTGTTTGTTTGAAGAATAATTGAACACAGGTTGAAGATAGGTTTTTTAACACAGATTTTTGAAGAGATATTTTGAACATAACTTTTTGAAGACAAATTTTTTCACACAGGTATTTGAAGACAGATTTTTTCACACAGGTTTTTGAATACAGTTTTGAAGACAGATTTTTTGAACATAGGTTTTTGAAGATAGATTTTTTGAACACAGTTTTGAAGACAAATTTTTTTCACATAAGTTTTTGAACACAGTTTTGAAGACAGATTTTTTGAACATAGTTTTGAAGACAGATTTTTTCACACAGGTTTTTGAACACAGTTTTGAAGAAAGATTTTTTGAACACGGGTTTTTGAAAACAGATTTTTTAAACATAGTTTTGAAGACATATTTTTTCACACAAGTATATGAAGACAGATTTGAAGACAGGTTTTTGAACACAGTTTTGAAGACAAATTTTTTCACACAGGTTTTTGAAGACAAATTTTTTCACACAGGTTTTTGAACATAGCTTTTTGAAGACAGATTTTTTCATACAAATTTTGGAACACTAATATTGAAGACAATTTTTGGAACACAGATTTTAGAACACATTAAATCTGTAATAGATTTGTAACATATTTTTATCATATTAACTCCATTTCTATATATAACAAGACAACAAATATAACAACAAAGCAACATCAAATTTCTATAAATTTCATAAACTATGTTCCATCAAATATAACAACAAAGCAACATTAAATTACTCCTACTACAAAATAAACTCGAAGTTAAAATTATAAGTTTCCAACTAACAAAAACGAGACTCATTTCGGTCCATTTGTACATTGAAGTCAACAAAAGAAGACGGTAGGGCTCCATAAATTTGATTCGTAGCACTCATGGATTGTTGAGTTCGCATCATGTCAATAAGTCCCGGTGTGTCTTCAATACATTCCGATGGGGTAAGAGATGTGTCCACTCCATAAATCTGGGTTGGAGTAGTGATCAAACTTTGTCTTCTCATAATGTCTATATTTTCGGGTGTGCCTCCAATCGCATTTACCATTTCTCCCTATTCAAGTACAATGACATGAAAAAAAACAATTTACTAGATATTATTGACAAATAAAATAAATTGATCGATGTAAATACTATTTTGCATGCCAACCATACAAAGATAAAGCTCTCTACGTGCACTAGGGTTGAGGTTGAGATTGAGATTGAGATTGAGCTTGAGCTCCAAGCACCTTAGTACCCTATATTAACCAAGATCCATGAGTAGAGATAAATAATAAGTTCAATAGAGATAAATGATACAATATTGAAAAATCAATAGAGAATACCATGAAATTTACCTTTGATTTGTTATTTTTTGTTTTGCTTGCTTTCAACCGATTTACTATTTGATTCACTTTGGCAACCTTTTGTTTCGTAACTGGATGACCTTTTCGGCAAGTAACCAAAGGACTAAGCAACTTCGTATTATTGATTGCTTTTCTATTAATGCTCCCAATCGGGGAAGATGATACATTACTAGTAGAAGCTGGTACATTACTCCCACCACCCTCATCATCTTTCATCACTCTTGCCTTGGTTTCATCCAACCTACGGTCGATAATTCTGATTTTGCCTTTAGAGTTCCCAGTTACTTGTACGATGCCAATCAATTTTTTATTCATCTTATCAAAAACCTTTGTGTTGAAATCATCCCCAAAGCCAGTGTATGTGGTTTTGATGCATGTGTACCCTCTATCCAAATCTTTTCTCCATCGTGGTAGAATGAATTTAGGTGGAACCTCAATTATGCATCTTGCAATGAGCACAACAAGCGAGTGAGCACACATGATACCCCTAAATTGAAACAACCGACACATACATTGAACATCAACTTCAGTTGAATAAAGTCCACATGTTTCATCTTTCCAAAAACTATTTTCAAATTTAATTTTTGGAAGTCCAATGACCAAATCCTTTCTCAAAAGTTTAGCCATTAAATCCATATGAGCATGACCAAGTCTTCTATGCCATAACCAACTATTTTCATTATGAACATATAAACATTTAACATCACTGGCATAGAGATCATTAGGATGAAAAACATAAACATTATCATGGCGATTACCAATGAATAAAGCTTTATGATCATTTGTGCTTTCAATTGTGCAATGTGATTTATAAAAAATAACCCGATTACCTTTATCACATAATTGACTAACACTAAGTAGGTTATGCTTAAGTCCATCAACAAGTAAAACATTTTCAATAGAAGGGTTAGGAGAAATACCGACGCTACCAATACCAATGATTTTTCCTTTCTTGTTGTCTCCAAAAGTAACAAATCCTCCATCTTTCGATGATAGTTTAGTAAAGAATGATTTATCTCCGGTTATGTGTCTGGAACATTCACTATCAAGGTACCATTTCCTTTCTTTAGCTTTGGACTTAAAGCAAACCCTACAAGATGATAATTAAGTGTTGGTTTTTGATACCTATAGTTTCTTGGGTCTTTCTTGGTTAGTTTTGTTAGATCCCTTAATAATCCAAATCTTTTTAATTCCCATATTCATATTCTTTTTGAATGGACAATAAGATATATAATGGCATTTCTTTCTACAATAATGACAAGTAATATGAGGGTGTGTCATGAGAGATGCCTTTTCAAAAATTGTATTGAGATTCTTTTGTTTCTTAATAGGGTCATATCCAATACCCGCTTTATCAAAAACACATCTTTGATTTCTAAGAAGCATGTTGAGATTATATCTACTTTTTACAAAATTTTCAAGTATTTTTTGTTAAATCATCAACATTATTTTTTAAAGTAGTTTTCTCATTAGAGATAGTATCAAAATCATTTTTCAAAATAATTTTTTCTTTCTTTAATTCTTCTACATTAATAGATAAAGATGCAACAGATTTCTTCAACACATTATTTTTGGCACGAATTTTTCTAAATTCATTTGATAGTTCATGGAATGCACTTTCAAGTTCTTCATAAAGAGTAGTTACCTTATCTTGAGTAGAGTCTTTATCTTCAAGAGCCATGAGACATAAGTTGGCTACTTCATTTTCAATTTCATCACTTGAGCTTTCATCTTCACTTTCTCCCCAAGTTGCTATCATGGCCTTTTTGTTTCTTTTGTAGTCTTTTCTATGATTCTTCAATTTTGGACAATCCATCTTCATATGTCTAGGATTTTTGTTATATATAATCTTAACTCTAACTCATTATTATTGAAACCTTAGTATTTTCTAACTTTTTTTGTTTGTATTTTTGTTAATCTAGGAATTGAAAAGTATTTTATTAAATGGATGGATTGAATGTATTTGAAATGGTGAAAAAATAACTAATTCAATATTTTTATATAGATTAGTGACTATATTAAAAAGTAGCTTAACTTTGAAAAGTCATAAACCGATTAAACCGAACCGTTTCAATCGGTTTCGTTCGGTGTAGTGTGGTGCGGTTTGATGGGAGAAATGATATGTATCGGTGCTCAAAATAATAAAACCGACATTATCGATTCGGTGAAATTTTTTACCTAAATACCGACTGTATCAAACTAATTACATCCCTAGACATGATAGGGCTTAAGATTCCCATTCCTTAAGATTTTTATGTGATTCAATGACTGTAAATATTTCTAGACTAGACTAAAGGATCCTTTGTCAGTTGGGGCGGGAGCAAATAGAAATTTAGGCATAGAGTAGTGGCTAGTAAATTGAAACTCAACTTATATTATGTAACTAGGTTGTTTCACTTGCCCATAGCCTATTATTGTCATACGAGAAGTCATGAGTTTGAACTTAAGGAGTAAAAAGCTCTCTCCCTACTCCTCTTTGATCCCACCCTAGTTAGGACTTAGGCCCAACAATTACTTGGTATATAGGACAAATGATTATATATATTGAGAGATAGGAGTCATCATTTCGCCTGAAAATTGCCTAGTCAGTTGAATTTTTATTCAATCCAAGGTTATACCTTTGGTGAGCTAGGTTAGCCCAAATAAGGCTTGTGTTGGGCTTAGGTGCTGAAACCCGACTCAATAGCTTGGCTTATTATGCATGAGGCGGTGCACAGATTAGACAAAAAATAATAAAAGAAATAAAAAAGTTCAAGAAAAATATAATTTTTTTTTTTTTGGGTACAAGTCAAGCCCGTTAGGTACAAGTCAAGCCCGTCAGACACAACTTGAGCTTAAGGTTTTTTTTGACCTTGGACCAACTTGACTCAGTCTATTAACAAAAACTTGTTAGGCTTAGCCCATGTGTGAATGTGGGCACCAATTTTGCAAAATATGATTCAATAGGTATGAATTCTCTCTACTCTTTCAACAGCCTTAATCTAGAAGTGACCAAATCAATGAAAAGTTTCATGTGATTGGGGTAGACTATCTTGCAAATACTTATTGGTCATTGTGATTGATCAAGGGTTCTCCATATTCAAAAGTTTCATGTGATTGGGGTAGACTATCTTGCAAATACTTATTAGTCATTGTGATTGATCAAGGATTCTCCATATTCAAAATTTTCTATTTTAAAACTCATAATCATTAAATTATTAAAATTCTTGATGTGTGATAATTTCAAAATATGATTCAATAGATATGAATGTTTTGGAATAAAGGAAAAAAGGGATTTGGGAACAGATAATCCCATGCCATTGCGAAAAATCAATATATATACACATACAAATATTTTCTTTTGTGCACTGTAAAATGATTTTTATTATTGCAATATTATTATGGTTACTAAAAATTACTTAAAAATTTTATTAGAAAACACTCACATCAACATGTGACTTTGCTCACTATTATTTATATATTTGTTTGGCCTTTTGATCTGAGCAAGGGAGATCATGATGCTAATGAGCTGCCTGGATCCAACTCCTCTATGCTAGTTCCTTCTACCTTTCTTTTTTGATATGGCAAGAAGACCTAACAGAACAAATCCTTTATAGGAGATCAGGATAGTAGTTAGTCCTCTTGTGGCCATCTGCTTCCATTGATTTGATTGAGATTTACTCATGAACTCAGGAACTGGTTTAACTAGCTTTTTCACTTCGGAAGGAAAGAAAGAAATAATATAATTTTTTATACTTTTTTTCTTTTAATAATGAGTGCACTGTCAACAATTGGCGTGACCATTTTATAGTGAAATTTTCAAACATTTTTTGAGCACCATATAACATTAGCAGAAGCAATAATATTACTCATAATTTCAACAAGAGTAAAGTGTCATAATAAATGAAAGGCAACACAAAACACAAACACAAACACAAACACAAACACTATTCATTTTCCAAAAATATAAGAATTAATTCATCACAAGGTATACAAGAGCTACAAAAGATTGTAAATGGTGTTGTACGCATAGAATTAGTTGATCAAAAGTGACCTAAATGTCTTACTGGTCAAGCCACGAGTACAGCAGCCACAACCAGTACAGCTTCCATGTCTTATTCTTAAAATAATATAAAATTTGTTGATTCTAAACGATCTAAATTGCATATTAGTCAAGCTACAATCATGGCAGCCACAGCTAACACTGCTGCCATGAAAAATTGATACCCAGAAATTAGTCTCCCATGAGCAGAGTTTTTCATAGGGGCCGGTGCTGGAGCTCCGCCTTCGACGTTGATGACAAGCTTTTGGCCAAACTGAGCACAGTGCTGCCCCACACCGCAAATGTACCATTTTTTTCCAGGGACCATCAGGGGAATGATATCGTGCCCAGAGGTCAATGCCTCATTTGATGGTGGGATAATGCATTGGCTGAAGCCGGTAGCATTCACTTTGAACACGTTATGATTTCCCATGGTGTAGTTAAAAACTGTATGGGAAACAAACAAACAAATAGAGAAGAAGAAATTAATCAAAATGACATAGTTGAATATTTATTTTAGGTTAATAGAGGAATAATTGAAACGGTTAGGAGATCATTTGTTCCAAATTTCTGTGTTTCATTGTCATAAAACACTCACGATCATTGAATTATGTCTTAAGATTCTCAATGATTTAGTGACACAATTGTAAAATTATGACTCGAGATTCTCATACCTTGGGATTTTCGTGTGATTCAGTGACTCTGTGAATGTTTTGGGACAAAATCATAAAAAAAATTAGGGACAGAGTTGTGGCCAGTAAAAATGAACCTCGACTTATATTAGGTAACCAACTAAATTGTTTCAGTTGCCCAAAGCCTATGACTCCCATATGGGATAGTCATGAATTTGAACTTAAAGAATTAGATCAATAGTTAAAAGCTCTGTTCCATACTCTTTTGATCCAACCCTAGTCAAGACTTAGGCTAACAATTTGTTGGATGGTATATAGGACAAAGTATTATATATATGGAGGGATAAGGGTTATCATTTGACTTGAAGGTTGCCTAGTCCGTTGAGCTTTTATTCGACCCATGGCTGAAATCCGATTTGATAGCTTGGCTATTATGCGTGAGGTGGACCACAAATTGGACAAAAATAATACAAGATAAAATGTACAATAAAAAAAAAATATTGTATGGGTCAAGTCCATTAGACAGAGCATGAGTTTAAGGTTTTGACCTTAGATCAGTCTAATTTAGCTTGTAAGAAAAAAACTCGTTAGGCTTAGCCCATTGGTGAATTTGGGCACCAATTTGACAGTTTGGACCAACCAGATGTTCAACCTTATCCGAAGATCAATTAAGATGAAACTTCTCGTTAGTTAAAATAAAAATAAAAAAATGAAAAAATGAAAAAAAAAGAAAAACTAGTTTACCTAGTTTGTCTCCAACATAGAATACTTTATCCTTGGCCCAAGCTTGGTAATCATAGTTAATGGTCCAGCCACTAGAGTCACCAACCCAATATTCAGTAGCCATGGTGAGTGAAGGAAGAACAACTGCCACAATGGCAAGGATGACAAGAAAATTGTTAGAAGCCATGAGAGCTCTCTTTGATGCACCTTTTTGAAATATTCTTTTGTATTGGTTTCAATGAGCTCTAATGGCTGTCTCTGGATGGGACACTGTAAGGGTCTCAAGGGTCTATTTATAGGGTTTTTTCTCTTTCAAAATTTCATTAAATGCCTAAAACAAAACACATGAAAAACAGGCGTTGGTCGGCATATAATCACATTGGGTTGTACGAGGGAGTCATGAAATTCATGAGATTTTGATTTTACTATAAAATTTGGGTGGTGGAAGCAAGAAAAGTGATTCTTCAGCATATAACTATATTATATATATATATATATATATGTGAACATTGTCATTTTGTGTTTGTTTCAGGAGATACCAAATTTTGTTTTCGGCCTTTGTATATGGAGTTGATATTTATTTTTATTTTTTGATGAAATTAATTTTGTTAAAAAAAAAATTAATCAGTGTGTTTGGTTTGAATTTTCTGGATTAAGTTTTTTAAAAATTGACTTTTTTGATTTTCATGTTTTTTTGTTTTTAGTGAATATTTTTTAAATTTTAAACATTTTTTTTTTACTTTTTTAGATGCACCTTACTTAAATGTATCTAAAAAGTAAAAAATTTGTGAAAAAATATTTTAAAAAATTAATAAATACATAAAAATACAAAAAAAGTACTGAATTCTTGTATTTTTTTTTTTTATATTTTTGGTATTTAGTGAATTTTTAAAAGATTTTTTTACAATTTTTTTACTTTTTAGGTGTATTTATGTTAGGTGTATCTAAAAAGTAAAAAAATTGCTTAAAATATTAAAAAAATTCAGTAAAAATAAAAAAATACGAAAAATAAGAAAGTAAAATTTTCTAAAAAGTGAAAACAAGCATTTTATTCCACCTACTTACAAGTGGGTGGGTAAATAAAACTGTCGGCTTGAGAAACTATAATCCATTTAATCTCATGATATTTCTTATGAGCCAATTAATTCCATTGATTTTGATAAAGTGAATTTAATAATATATTTTCTTGGGTGGAGTTTTAGAGGCTTTTCTCATATTAAGCCTATTTTGCATCTTAATTCCCAAACTAGGCCTAGTTTGGACGGAATTTCCAAATTAGGCTAAAGCAGTATTACAAATCGCGCTTTCACTGTTTGGAGCCCAAAATGTGATGAATAGTGAAAACGCTATTGCAAACCACGCTTTTAATTAAGAAAGAGTGGTTGTAAATCACGCTTTTAACATAAATTTTTTTTTTTGTTGAAGAAAACGCTATTTGAAATAGCGATTTCACTGTGCATTCGTTTTGTGAAGAAAACGCTATTTTAAATAGCGCTTTCACTGTGCATTATTTTTTCTTCATAAAACGCTATTTGGAATTACGCTTTCTATGTTCATAAATGAAAGCGTTGATTGAAATAGCGCTTTTAAAACTGTTCATTTTTTTTTTTAATATTTTGTTTTTTTTCCTGTTCTTATTGTTTTGGTGATAATATAATTCATAATTTTTTTTGGCTTTACTAAAGCCATTCTCATGTTAAATTTTTTTTTTTCAAATCTTTGTTTTGGTTTAGAAAGTGTAATTCAGAGATTTACATAATATGGGAAAAACCTCTTATTTTCATATATTAATTTGTGTTGCATCATATCAGAAAAGTCTCTTCTTTATATATTAATTTTACATAATATTTTTAACTAATTACCAAACTTTGGGAATTAAGCCAATTTATATATCATTTAAATTTTTATGGGAAAAGCCTCTTTTCATATATTAATTTTACATAATATTTTTCATATATATAATTTTAAAATCATGTTCATTTAGATATTATTAAGCCAATCATGTTCATTTACAAAATTCATGCTTTCACTGTTCACTACAGTAAGCATGGATTGAAACCACGCTTTCACTGTTCATTTAAATTATATTTAATTTTTTTTTGTAAATTTTTTTTTGTTGTCATTGTTTTGGTGATAATGTAATTCATAAATTTTTTTTGGCTTTACTGAAGCTGTTCTCATGTTAAATTTTTTTCAATTTTCTTTTGTCTTTGTTTTGGTTTAGAAAATGTAATTCAGAAATTTTTTTTGTCTTTACTAAAGCTGTTTTCATGTAATTTTTTTTTGTTTATTGTTTTGTGTTTATTTTGGGTTAGAAGGTGATAATGTAATTAATAATTTTTTTTTTTGCTTTACTAAAGCCGTTTTCATGTAAATTTTTTTTTCTTTTGTCTTTATTTTGGGTTAGAAGGTGTTATTTAGAAAATTATTTTGGCTTTACTAAAGCCGTTTTTATTTAAATATATATATTTATTCTTTTGTCTTTGTTTTGGGTTACAAGATGAGAATGTAATTTATAAAACTAGTTTAGTAAAACCGTTTTGTACCTGTTTTCATTAAAAAAATAAAATTTTTTCTTTCGTCTTTGTTTTGGGTTAGAAGGTGACATGCATGCTCTACAGTTTGAAGCACACCCACACACTGTGCAGTTCGACGAGCAACGATGATGGGTGAGACGCGAAGAGCACCGCGGAGTAGGCCAAGAAGACGAAGGTCACCGCGAGAGCTCCTAAAATAAATTTTGTCAACATTTTTGTAATAAAACTTAATACATAATATACGAAGTCACTAATTTACTAAATACTCATACAGGCATGAAAACAACATAACTGAAGTTGCAAATGTAATAGTTTTCAGTTACATAGGTAGTACAGACATAAGTCTCCCCCAAAAATACATTCTAGACACCATGAACTGAACACACATTACATACATCTTGGACACCCTGAACTGAACACACAATACATAAACATAACAGTTAGACAGACAAACACCTAATTCATGACCTAATATTGCATATTAATAGCCGTAACATTTGACAGACACAATACATAAACATAAATATAACATAACAGTTATACTTAGTCTAACACAGACATTACATATTAATGCATGATCTAATATTGCCGAAGTGTAGACATTAACACCTAATTCGCGCTTAAATCGACAGGTGGCTCAGAGTCTGAATAATCCGAAAGCTCAGTGTCAGAGACAAGTTCAGGATCCTCCATGATACCCTTGATAGCCGCAACATTTGGTTCTGTTTTGTTCTTCTGGGCATCCTTCTTAACTATGTATAGCTGCATATCGCGGGCTAACCTACGGCGCATTTGAGAAATCTCCTGTTGTAGTCTTTCACATAGTCGATCAATATTATCAGGATCTTCCTTTTAGATCTTAACAGAACGTGCTTTTGGCACCTTAAGTTGATTTTCCCGACTTAAGGTTTCCAGCTGTACCCGCTCTATAAATAGTGTGGGCCATTTGAGACGAGCAACGTCAGATAAACCATATCCTGTTTGATTGTCAGATGGCTCCATACATGAACCTCCTTGAACTAGATAATACTTGGGCATAAAAAAATGTCGCTTCCCAAACCTATCACGATAACCACAAGCATTATCTAAAACAGGTATTCCCACTCCCTCCCATGAATCGTCTTCAGCATCGCCACGGCCCCTTCCCCCTCCTCGTCGTGAATTGTCACCCCTTTGCAAGTTCGTACCACATCTGCGATTCCCACTCCCTCCCATGAATCGTGTAGCCATGCTAATTTTTTAAAACAAATGAATGATAATTTCGTAGGGCGAAATGAGTTGTAAGGTTGTGTCTTCACCTTTAGTCGTTTATATAGTTGGTTATGAACGGTTTTAGAAAGATGCCTCTGCATGACAATCCCACATATATGAACAAGGTATGAGTTGTCAGTAGACTGAAAAAACAGAGAAAAGCAAATACTGTGTACCAAGTCACGTGACTTGACAATCCATCTGCTCAATGTAAGGTAAATCAGTGAATTCACTGTTGCCATATGACTTTTTGAATTGAGAATCCCACATATATCAATAAGAGATGAGTTGTCACTGTTATAAAAAAATCGAGCAAAAAATCTAGAAAACCAAAGCATGTGCACCAAGTCACGTGACTTGACAATCCATCTGCATATACAGACAAAATAAGGTCATGCTCAATATAAGGTAAATCAGTGAATTCACTGTTGCCATGTGACTTTCTGAATTGAGAATCCCACATATATCAATAAGAGATGAGTTGTCACTGTAATAAAAAAATCGAGCAAAAAATTGAGAAAACCAAAGCATGTGCACCAAGTCACATGACTTCACAATCCATCTGCATATACGGACAAAATAAGGACATGCTCACTGTAAGGTAAATCAGTGAATTCACTGTTGCCATATGACTTTCTGAATTGAGAATCCCACATATATCAATAAGAGATGAGTTGTCACTATAATAAAAAAATCGAGCAAAAAATCGAGAAAACCAAAGCCTATGCACCAAGTCACATGACTTCACAATCCATCTGCATATACGGACAAAATAAGGGCATGCTCACTGTAAGGTAAATCCGTGAATTCACTGTTGCCATGTGACTTTCTGAATTGAGAATCCCACATATATCAATAAGAGATGAGTTGTCACTGTATATCAAATAATCGAGCAAAATATCGAGAAAACCAAAGCCTGTGCACCAGGTCACATGACTTCACAATCCATCTGCATATACTGACAAGTCTTTCCACGATTTGACTACTCAATGTGTGAAAAAATGAAGCTTCTGTAGGCAATGTTGTGTTTCACTTAGCTATGCATCATTCATTGTTACGACCTACTATTTGTATTTCATTGAAAAGGATGACTATTTGAATTTTTGTTGTCATTTGGAATTATTTTAAAATCAACTTTTGAATATTCAATTTGTAATATTTTGGGAAACATTTACAATCTCAACTTTTGAACTCAACTTTTGAAATCAACTTTAAAATAATGGTGGATCTTGTGAGTGAAACGTGGGTTAGGTAGGAGTACTTGGCCACCAATGTTTGTGAATATCATGGTGCATTCAAATCTGTCCAGAAAACTAGTGCATTCAAATCTGTCTAGAAAACTGGTGTTGCACAGTAATTTCGGAAGTGTTGTTCTCTTTAGGTATAAATCCGAAAAATAACAAATCAGCGTCATTAGAACTGGTTACAATTCTAGTTTCTATACTAAGAGAATCGTCAATTTCTTTAAAAAGGTGCAGCAAACAATCTGTTTGGGTATAATTAATTGTAAATAGTGATTCATCCCAACCAAATCAAGTAAAACCAATTGGGTTTTAAACTTAGTCCCCCAACTGGACCAACCACTTGGCTTTGAGCTTGTTTGTCCAGCCCCCGAAGTTTAGTTTTCTGTCAACCCCCCATTCCTTACCAAAGTCATCATTTGTACTGGACTTACAAGAATTGGAAGGTGACTCTTTATTCTTTCCTAATGGAGATTGAAATTCTTTACATAGAGGATCTCCATTTGACGAGGCCTAGTTAAGGGAAGTTTTTCACCGAGCTACCTGTTCTGTTTTATGTGTTATTGAAGGCGGTAGTTCGTTTGTCTGAACTTTATTAGTCCCCCAATTGGACCAACCACTTGGCTTTGAGCTTGTTTGTTTGGCTCCCGAAGTTTAGTTTTTTGTCAACCCCCCATTCCTTACCAGAGTCATCATTTTTACTGGACTTCCAGGAATTGGAAGGTGACTCTTTCTTTTTTCCTGATAAAGATTGAAATTCTTTACGTAGAGGATCCCTATTTCACGAGCCCCAATTAAGGGAAGCTTTTCACTAACCTACCTGTTCTGTTTTATGTGTTATTGAAGGCGGTAGTTCGTTTCACCGAGTTTAGTTTTCTGTCAACCCCTCATTCGTTACCAGAGTTATCATTTTTACTGGACTTTCAGGAATTGGAAGGTGACTCTTTCTTCTTTCCTGATGGAGATTGAAATTCTTTGTAAATTGATCCCTATTTCACGAGCCCCAGTTAAGGGAAGCTTTTCACCGAGCTACTTGTTCTGTTTTATGTGTTTTAAGTATTCACATAATTCAACATACATTAATCCATTAATTAATCCAGAACATTCATTAACTCATTGCAATTCAATAAAGAAAGTCATGAACTAATAAATGTGTAGTTATAAATGTAGTTATTTCATAAACTTCAGGTTCATAAAACAAATACTTGAAATACATCTGTACGTTAGATGAACAACAACATTTACACTCCAGTAACGAAGATATGACACAACATACATACAAATATATTTGAAAGATAACGGTGTTTGATTTCTCATTCCTCATCCGACATGTAGTAGTCAGAGAGATATTTTTCATTGTTTAAGACATTATTTCGCTCAGTCACTGTCAAATCTGTATTGCTTGCTTCTGCTATTTCGGTGGCTAGTTAAAACATGAAATGTCGGCATCTCCGCATCAACATTCTGTTGTTCTCCTTCTTAATTCTGCTAACTGCTTTTTCATAGTCACTCACATTTCGTCTAGCCGTGGTCAATGAACGACAATGAGGTACCGGTGCCCCAAAGTTACGTAGATCATTAAACAATCCTTCTTGCTCCGTTACCCTGAACGCCCATTCTACTCGGATACCAGCATAATAATCCTTCGGACTCGAGTACTTTTCGCTCTTGTAGTCATAGGTAAATGGAGGTAACAGCCACACTTTCGGATTTCTTTGCCGGCGTGAACTTCCTGCACCTCTTGAAGACATTGTTCATAAAATAAAAAAATTAATAATAATAGTAATTGTAGTTATATTACTATTGTTATGACTTCAACAAACATCATACTGGGGTATTTATAGACATCATAGTGGAAAAAAACTAGAGATGATCTGGTGACGATAATGCATGCTGGGGCACTATGGAAGAAGTGATACACATGATAATGCATGCTGGGGCACTTTGTGTACTTGTGATGTAGTCACGGACGTGGTTGTCAGATAAAATCATAATTGTAGGCCAGAGGATCACAATGTAATCCCTTCATATTCGAGCAGTGAGTTGTCAAATAAAACAAAATGCAGTGAGTTGTCACATCGCCACATGAAACTATTTTTTCATGTTTACTTTTGTAATACAGTAAGTACTCACTTGGAATTGACGATTTCAGTGCACATAGGTGTTTTAAAAAAATTATAAATGAAATCATAAAATGAAACAACGGCTTTAATTTTCTTTGTTTTAAAGTAATATTGTTCATAAACAACTATGAAACAGAGTGCAAGTAAATACACAACCGTCTAACTCACTTCGACCTACAAAATTATCGTTGTTTTTTCACCAAAATAATAAAATGGTCACCTGATATGTAAACACGATTGGAACTTTGCAGCCTATATTTTATCTTATTTTCACTTAATGAACTTCACAATCATCCCATTTTCATTGTTATGCATTTTTTGCTTCTTTTCACAGTCATATTAATGTGACTTAGATGAGTTCTGAAATGTGAGGAAAAAACAATGCATGTAAGTTGCGCTGCACAAAGTCACATGCATCACGTAATGTGAGGAAAAAAGTCACAACGTATACAAGCATGACAAAGTCAGAAAGTCACATGCAACTTACATGCATTGTTTTTTCCTCACATTTCAGAACTCTGCACAAAGTCACATGCATCACGTAATGTGAGGAAAAAAGTCACAACGTATACAAGCATGACAAAGTCAGAAAGTCACATGCATTACTGCATCACTGCATAAAATGACATGCATCACTGTATCATTGCACAAAGTCAGATGCATCACTACATTGCTACACAAAGTCACATACCTACCTACTGTGCCCATGTGAATTATGCAATTCATACAAATTTTTAGGGGGTATCAGAACAAAATAACAATAAATTAATAAATATTTCAATACACCTAAAAAGTAAAAAAAATTATGAAAAAATATTTCAACAAATTAATAAATACATAAAAGTAAAAAATATTGTAGAACAAGTGGTTTGAACAATGGGTACAAAAATATATTGTAAAAAGACAAAAAATACACTTATTTAGATCATCCCAAACAACCTCTAAATTTTCAACTTCCTTTTGAAAAAAGGTAAAGTTACATTTTTACAGTAGCCAGGCTGACACCATCTGCGACACAACAGCTGATGCTACAGGCCTTTGATTCGTTCATGACTTGACAAAAGTGGAGTCCTGGCAGCCGAATGCACTGTATAAGGTCAGTGGCATGCATGTGATCGAACAGGAAATGCTCATAAATTGGTTTAGACAAAATATTATAATCAATTAAAATATTTTAGTACTTGAAATTGTAAGTATATTTTAATGCAATATTGTAGTCAAAATTGAGGCTGTGTTCAGTTATATTTGTCAAATATATTTTTACCCAATTTTACGGCCGTGGTGTTTGTTTTGGATTTTTAAATTATAATTTCACATTTATTTTTAAAAAAAAATTTCAGGTAGAGAAATTTGACTAATTCAGACGCTTAGTCAGTTGATCAGCTTGCTTTTTTTCATTTTCGTGTTTTTTTTTTATTGTTTTTACTGAATTTTTTTAATATTTTAAGCAATTTTTTTACTTTTTAGACACACCTAACATAAATACACTTAAAAAGTAAAAAAATTGTAAACAAAATCTTTTAAAAATTCACTAAATACCAAAAATATTAAAAAAAAATATAAGCATTCAGTAAATTTTTTGTATTTATATGTATTTATTAATTTTTTGAAATATTTTTTCAAAAATTTTTTACCTTTTGTTTTGAAATAACAATAAACTATGTAATTCATAAAAGTTGAAGTGACAACTCCTATCAAGTTGATGCATAGTTGTTCAGGTCATCAAAGTTGACGTGACAACTCTGATGCATAGTTGTTATAGTTGTTTACAATAATTTCATATATACAGCTACCATGTGTATATATGGTATAAATATCGGATCATATCAAAACAAAAGTTTTATAGCTATTTCGAGCGATATCATCATGAGATATATGGTGGTTTATCTATATTCAGCAATGGGTCGCTATTGGGTTGCAGATGGAGATGAATTTTAATACCCATTAAATCCAAATTTGCGTTACTCACGTGCCACCGTCAATACCATGAGAGCTGAGTGGGAATTTCGCATAACTCGAGCAAACGTTCTCGTTGAGTTATGTCGTGAAGTTAATATTAAATTTCCTCGCCGGTTAGCCATGTGTATGCCAACTGACACTTCACAGTTGTTGCAAAGGGTATTGCATCGTATCCGCGACAAAGTTAATCGCATGACCCAACGTTTGCAAAGGTCCTCACTAATGAAGACCGCAAATAAGCGTGCTGAAGATGGGTTAATGGATGATGCACACCAGTACTTCGCCTGGAGCATGGATGTTATGTATGAATCTGATATTGAGATGTCAGATGATGATGATAATGAATGAAATTGTTTGGATGAATGACCAAACCATTCATGTTGTAATGGATTTGTAATGCTTATTCACGACTTATCAAAGAAGGGAGATATTTCAATTATTTTTAGGCCTGAACAAACATATTTTTTAGACATGAACAAACAAATTTTTTATTTTATGTTTTTATGGGTTGTTTAAACATTTTGTTCAAACCAAACGCGTTTGTAATTTATGTTTTTCTAAAAGTAAACAAAAATCAGTTTTTAATTTTTTTGTAAACATAAACCAAAAACGTAAACGTTACCAAACGCTACCTTATTTATTTTTATTTTAGGGTTTAGGATTTACAATTTAATTCTTAAAATTTATTTGAACTTCAATTTTATAAATTGATGTCTCAATTTGTTCGATAATTTTTTTGGTTTATAAATGGTTGTCTCAATTTGTAAAATTAAGGAAAAAAGGTAAATTACTATAAATAATGCAGAAACTACGGAGAATGAGAGAGAGGTAGAGATGTGAAACAGATTTGTGTGATTTATCAAAATAAGTAAGAATAAAAAATTGTGAAATTATAATTGCAAATAAATAAGTATGACATATTTACATCAGCTGTACAAGTTTGATTTACAAAAACTATAACAATTACTACAAAAAAAAAAAAAAAAACAACTACACAGTCCATATCGCAACTGCTAATGGCCTAACCTACCCCTAGTCCCACAACCCCAACCGTGGACGTCCTTCCTTGGTCTCCTGCGGTAGACTCTCTGAATATCTGGCACTCCCTCCCCTGCATGTGGCCCTCCACTGACTGCCTGTGGAGCCTGTGAGTATGACCCCCCTCTTCTGCATCTGCTGCCCCTGATCCTGTCTCTGCATGAAGATCGGATATTGCTGTGAGCTGTGAAACTCCCTCATCTGGTGCAACTGTATCACGATCTGCAACTGGACCTTGACTTCTGCCTCTGCTCGCACCTCGACCTTGGCCGCAACGTCCCCCATGACTAGAACCTCGGCCTCTCCCTCGCGCTCTGGGGGGGGGCTCAATATGGGGCTCATCGTCAACATGGGAGATGTCAGTGAGAACTGCATCATGTGTACTCATGGGTGCGGTCGAAGTAGTCCCCAGAAAAGCAGGTGGTAACTGGGTGGGTGGGGTAACAACATCATGCATGAACCGGGGCAGTGTCCAATCAGGGTCAACATGCTGGATAAAATGTACATGTGGGGAATCTGGAGAAATGTATGGGGTATCATGCGGTGGGGTGACTGAAGTCCAAGGACTTGCTGTGGCTGGCGTTGAAGTGGGAGGCACTGACGGGCGGGGTGATGTGTCTGAGGCATTTCGCCTTTGTGTACACCGTAGTTCCCAAAATGCAGAAGATCTACCCGATGGGCATGCTGGATCCCCTCGTACAATAACTCTTGGATCTCTGTAAGGGCCTGCAGACCAAGCTGTCCATCACGTCTGAAAAGGGCGTCCTCAGCCAAGTGATATAACCTCCAAAGTCGAACCACCTGAACAAAAAATCAGATATATTAGGCTATAGTTGATTGAAAGTAAATCAATTATGATATTAACAATTATCTGACACATATTATGATACTCACCAATGCCTCGAGAGAAGGCCTAACTCCCTGATATCTGGCCTCAGATAGGTTGCTCGGATTACCGACAAGTTGGTGTATATGTCGCTAATACCACAACATGTAAGGGTCGAGAGAGGGGAGGACTCCATCGCTCCAGTCAGCCTGTACAATACTGTCACGACGGGCATCCCACAGCTGTATGTATTGCATATGATGCACACTCCAGTCAGTGCCGGCTCGGCCACGTCTATCAGTCGCATGCAACCGCCACTCGGTGTCACACTGATCCGGCACGGACTGGACCCGACCATGTATCCTACTAAGAGATGCACGCAACCACCACCTGCAATCGTGCTTGCAAGCACACACCCAAACGTCTCGGTTGGAGGTTACAACTTTATACTCTCGATTATTTGTTGCATGGTACAATTTCACAGCATGTACGAGTTACTTCTTATCAACGAAAACCATCCCTTTGTCCAAGTCTGGATTTTCAGCATTCCAGATTCGGTTATGGAGAACGACATCGCGGTTACTAATGTGAAAATCACCACTCATGTGAATGTTTTCATAGAAAGGGATTTCAAGTCTAAGTGGAATGGGGGCATTCTGAATATCAATAGGAGCGTCGGCATCATCTTCTTCATCATCATCATCATCTAATCCGCCCAATAAATTTTCTTCATCACACATTTCATTCTCATCATTGTCTAGGGCGACATGAGGACCGTACATGTCATTGTCAGCAAACTGCACAGAATTAACCGTTTCATCCATATTACCAGCAACTTCAACTGGAGTGGTATGATGGCTGTAGGTGGGCACATCTTCGGTGTTATTGTGAAATTCAATCTCATATCCACCACGTGAACTTGATTCTCCACCATGGCCATGAAATGTCTGTTGTGTGTAGCCCGCTGCATAACATTCATTTGATTTATACATAGGAGACTGAAACGCTGTCGTGTCAGCAATGTAGTGAACGGATGAGAATCCATCTGTGTCATATTCGGAAGATTGTGTACAACCTCTTTCTGAATGTACACTTCCAAACAATTTGGTGGTTGGAAACTTCCACCGATACTTAATACGGTGTTCAACGCGTCATCGTCATTGATCGGTAATATTTTGTATTTGCTAGTTGCTTGTCACTGGTGATAAGGATATCTACATTTGAAGATCAATCGGACTGTTTCCCCGTAACTTGCCACCTTGGACATAAACATCTCCTCCAAATTGCTAATTGTGGTGCCAAGTTGCACCCCATATATCCCTTTCGGCTCAGCATCATATGACACACCTTCATTGAGATCCCGAATTATGTTTCCCCCCCAGTAGAAGATAATTGGAACAGTTGCCATATACTTGCTTCAATGAAACAATAAACATTAAAATATCAACAATATACATATATCGAATTGTACTTCTAAAATAATTATATGAACTTTAAATCATTTAATTCGAATTACTCATCTATGGAACTCCTGCGTTCTGCTTTTTCCATTATTTATTGCGATTAACATCATGCTATTGCACACGGTAAATGTAAATTTTTCTTTTTTCATGTTTCTTCTTTTTTGTTTTGATAACATTTCAGTGTTGATTTGATTTTTGTAAATTAACTTACTTTTATTTTGATGTTCGTTATTTGAATTTGTTTAGGCGGACAGTTGGTGAAAGGAAGTTGTGGGAGTGAAGAGATAATTTAAATTTTCCTATAAGTCACATTTATATCATAAGTGACATTTTCCTATAAAAATCAACCCTCCCATTTTTTGTCAATTTATATTTTCCAGGATTGAAGGAACTGTAGAGGTAAAACATTACTTCAATTTATATTTTGTCAGCTGTATATTTGTGTCTCAATTTGTTTATTAGTGTTTATTTTCTCATTTTTTCTCACTTAGTTTTATTCGTATAAAACAACAGCTGAGATTTCATCTCTACGTGGAGTTTTTATTTACTTTCTATGTGAAGACTCTTATCTTTTCTGCGTGAAGGTTCTTTGTTGTCATTGCTCTCTTGTCTTCATTAAAAAAAAACATTAGACCAACCATACTTCTTGTCTTAATTCTTTGTTGTCATTGGTTTTTTTTTTTTCTCATTCTTTTTAAGGTTGGATATGTTTTGTTCATATGATCCTTTTTGGAATTCATACACATGTATACATGTCCTATACAAAAATGTTCATTGAATTAGTGGTGAAAAATAAATTTTGAATCACATAGCAGCAATAACTTTAGATTTTGAATAAGTCTAAGAATAAAAAAATGGTTATAGAACTGTACATAAAATGTATATAGATGGATAAAATTTTTAAAAATAGTAACAAACTCTATAAAATTTTATGCGTATATATGCATTTTTATTCAATTTCATGATCAATTTTGTTTGTTTATAACAAAACTACAAGATTTTTAGCTAGTGACCCATTTTGATTTACAAGATCTATAAAGGGATAATTCCAAAGATTACAGTCATGGCAGAGTTTAGAGGAAGATCAGATATATGCATGCGTATTATTAAGTATTTAAAGAGTTGTGTTTGGTTTGTGTTTCTAGAGTGTTTTTTAGATAAAAAGTATGCGATCTTATTTGGTTTGCTTTCTTTCAGAAATGGTTGTGGAAATTTGTTTTAGGGAGAGAGTTTTACAAAAAAGTGATTGATTTGATGTGTATGACAGAGAAAGTTATTTTGGAAAGTAGGTAACCAAACAAAATTTTGAGATTTTATTTGGAAAAATTTATTTGGTTTGATTACTCTTGAAAATTTGTTTGTAGAGAAATTTTCCCAACATTTTATATGAAAAACAAACCAAAGAAGCCCATTATTTCTATGATTTGAATCCATAACACTCGAATTATAATAGATTTATTTTATTTTATATTATTATTAGCATAATAAAACAACCTTACCATTGCGGGAATGGCCTCCCTCCCTCAATATGATCAATTTTTAAAAGGCATTCACTGAAAATAAATAAATAAATAAATAAATAATAATAATGACTCTACACAATCGTTAATTTAGGCAATGATTTAATCATACGCATGTAAGCGGGACCAAATTTAAAACACTTATTTTGTTTTCTTTTCATAAATCTTGATCTATTTTTTATTATTTTGATAAGGTAGACAGATATATCACACATTTAAAAAACACACATTTAAAAAACACTTCATTCTATCAAATATTTTTCTTATTTAGTGAGACTGGACAAAATTGGACAAATCATACAAACATCTTAAATCATAGTGTAAGTTTTGTAGATAATTAAATATTTGTTCCATTGAGTTGAAAGAACTCGATTGATTTGGACAATATAAAATAGAGGTTTCAAAAATTATTATTAATTTTTTAAAACTGGTGATCCAATTCTTCATATTTATGAACAATTACAGAGAAGTTAATTTGATTTGCTCAAACTTGTGCCATTAGAGACCTTAATGACAAAGTTATTTCCTATGTGAACTAGTAACTATAGCGACCCCGGTCTTTTCCCATTTGGTTGTTGTATCTGGACTTACGTTCCGTAGATCCTGTTGTTATATATTTGTTGTTGTCATCCTTCAATACTTGTTGTTTGAGTTATAGAATGTTTTGGGCAAGTTTGTTATAGGTTGGGAGTGTTTGGGAGCAAAGGGTTGCTACCCAGTATTTTGGCCCTTCGCTCGAGCGAGCAGTTTGTTGCTCGAGCGAGTTCTTTGTTTTGGTCCTTCGCTCGAGCTAGGGTTCCTTCGCTCGAGCGAGCTACTGCGTCTGGGCTTAAAACCTGAGAGCTGTGTTTCTTGGCTCGAGCGAGATTTCCTTCGCTCGAGCGAGCTAGGTGTATGTTTTCGAGTTCTTCGCTCGAGCGAGCATTCTGTCGCTCGAGCTAGCTTCTGGATTGCAGACCTGAAGCTTCGAGTTTTTGGCTCGAGTGAGACTTTCTTCGCTTGAGCTAGATTTCTTGTGTCTGGTAGCTCGAACGACCAATCCTTCGCTCGAGCGAGCCTGTTTTATATAAATACGTAACAGTGGTTTTAAATACACTTTTTCATCATCGTTTTGATTTCAAAACCCTAGGTCCGTGTTTTCTCTCCCTCCACTCACCTTCTTCCTTAGGTTTCATCTATTTTTAGGGTGTTTCTACCCTAGGTTCTTTATTAAAAATATAGAGTGGGTTGAGGGCTTCGTTTTAATCTGAGAGTTTGGCGGTTTGGAGCACTTTGGACTTTTGTCATCTTCTCCATTCGAGTTCTTCACTTCGAGGTAGGGATAGCCTACTCCATCTTATAGGTTTTGTCCTAAGTTTTGGTTATTTTGATATGTTGGTATCGTTTTGGTAATTTTGGGAAAAACTAGGGTTTGTATTATAATGTGGGAAAATTGTAGAATTAAGTTTAATTCATGAAACTGGGGTATTATGAGATTAAATGGTGTAGTTGGATAATTTAATCACTCACCTATGAAAATGTTGAGTTTATATGTGTTAGTACATTTATTTCCTGTTTAGAAATAACTGTTTTGGGCTATCGGTAGAGGATAGTCGTGATTGTTGTAGACATTGCATGTTGATTAGGGAAAACTGAAACTAATCACATTGATTGAGTCATTGAATATGACAGTTGAATTAATACAGCGAATACGTGTATTGAATGAATAGTGTATATGACAAGTGTTAAATACATTGTATATGCATATTGTTTGGGAGGAGATAGGGGATGTACTCCATGTTTTGAGGGAAGATAGTGGATGGACTCTCAAACCTATTTAGGAGGAGAAAGGGGATGGACTCCATTAATACAACAATTATGTGTACTTATTGATTTATGGAAATGTTTTAGTATGAGCCTTAGTCTCATTTAATTGTTGATATTGGAAGTAATGTTAATGTGAGATGTAGTCTCACTTTGTAGTTTGGCCAGGTTCTGAGCCATGTCTGTATAAATGGAAAGTTGAATAATAACGGAATGTGAAACATGTCATGGACATTATTGTCATGAAGCTGAATTGTGTAATAGTTGATTTTAAGTGTTAACCATCTATCGAATGCTATTGCTTTAGTCAATTTCTATATTTGGTTTAGTATATTTCTGCTGGGCTATGGCTTACCCTATACGGGAACATCATTTTCAGGTCCAGGTGATATGCTACCTCCAAGGACTTAGCTTGGAAGGATTTGGATTTGAAGACTTGTTTTTAGTTATTTGTTATTTCATATTGCATGTAAACTCAAGCTGAGGGCTTAATTTGTAGTTGAGTTAGTACTCACATTTTGTGTCCAAGTGTTGGCTTGGAAAGATGTAAGCCCGTAGGGCATTTACTTTCGATGTTACATGTAATGTCTTTTAATAAGAATACTCTGATGAATGGAATAATGTTTGGTTTTCTTATATCAATGCATGTCAATATTATGTATATTATGGGTTCATTTTGAGGGCGTGACAGTAACCCTCGTCCACTTTTTAGAGGTCATAGAGGCTTTGTTATGAAATTAAAACAAAAAACTCATTTTGGCTCGTTCTGAAAAGTAAGAAAAAAAATTAATTTATTTACTCTTTTTTTTTTTCTTAAACATACAAAAACAAAGAAATAATTAGAGAGATAATTTATAATGGCCAAAAATTAGAGAGAAAATTTAAGTTGGTGGTTAAATGTATGTAGTAAATTTTGGATAGTTATCCATGTGAATCTATCGGGCCATCCGTACCACTTATTTGGTATTATGAAACACAGACTTACCCATCAAAGTGGCATTTTTTTTTTGTCTTTCTTACCTATGAAATTGCTATGGACTATTAATTAGAATATTTTAAGACTCTTTTCATGCATATATTATAACTAGTATAATAATGACTTCCAATTATATAAATCAAAATAAAAATTATTAAAACATAATGTTCAGATTTTCCTTTTTAATGGTGGTGGACAGTCACAAAACGGAAGTGGCAATAAGTCACTTCGTTCAATACCCATTTCAAAAACTTTTTCAAATTTTCTTAAGTTTTATGAGGAAATTTTAATTTCTACTATAATGTTATTATATGTATTACAAATTCAGCTCATTAAATTTTTTAAAATTTCTATGACAAGATTATAAAATTAAATGTTAGTATTTTATGATGAAATGTCTTCAAATTATTCTACTATCAAAGTTAATATTTTTTATAAAAATTATTAATTTTATTGAATGTATATTAAAAATAATACATGATATAGCGATTTGGTTTGATTTTTTAAATTATTTTTTGATTTTTTTGAAAAACTATAAATAAATTTGACAAAAATAAATTGTTTGGTTTGATTTTCGAAATGATTGTGGAAGAATGTGGCACCTCCCAAAATTAAATTTTTTTGGTTGGTTAGCTTGGAGGGATAGAGTGCAATCCGATCTTACATACAATTTATAAATGATTATGTGCTTATATGCAGACACCTGCAATAAGCTATGTCCTAAAGTATGGATTTAGATAGTTAATAACTAAGTGGAAACCTTTAGCGAAACCCAAATAAAAATAAATCCTAAGAATTTTTAAGCATATTCTAGGTGCCTGACCCCAAATACAATAAAATAAACCAAACGAAACTAAACCAAAATATTTTTATTTGAATAAAATAGAGTCAAAATTAAATATTTTGAGAGAGCATGATCTTTTCATTTATTATTTTGAAGTCAATAAAAATATTTTTTTTTTGGAATAAAATAGAGTCAAAATTAAATATTTTGAGAGAGCATGATCTTTTCATTTATTATTTTGAAGTCAATAAAAATATTTTTTTTTGAATAAAATAGAGTCAAAATTAAATATTTGAGAGAACATAATATGAATTTCAATGAGGAAAAATTCCAATTCATGAGTAACATAATATGAATTATCGGTTTATGAGTAACATAACTAAGAGTTTGTTTGATATTTGTTTAATGAGGAAAAGTTATTAGGTACTCTTGGAAAGTCATGCGTTTATGTTTTTCACTAATCATCCATTGCCTTTAAGTAAAAATTGATTTACTGACCTCTTAATTTATAAATAATATGACTAAAAACTTGTTTGATATTATTTTTTTAATGATTTTTTTGACTTTTTTATAAGCTAAAAAAGTTAATATGAAATTGGATTGCTTTTTAAATTTTTTTTTTTAACGGGTGATAAACATAATTTTTTTTATCAATTTTTATTTTTTAAAAAGCTATTTTCACAAAATAAGGTAATGTTTTTTGGGTGAATACAAAATAAGGTAATATTCCTTACAGTATACCATAATATCTATACAAGTATTATTTGGGTGAGTGGCAAATTGAAAATGAAATTTACCTACTTGGTTCTAGATTATGCCAACCAATTGATGTAGAAACTGAATAAAAAATTGAATATACAACCATAAAGTCAACAATTCATGCTATGTATATTGGTAATTATGTGTAACAAATAAAGAATACTCTAACTGTATATATGATTAAAGCAAATTGACTTTAACACATCAACTTCATATATAACATATACAAAATGAAAAACATTATACAAATTAATAAATTTTATAAATTATTCTTAATAATTGACATATCATGTACTAATAAAATTTTTAAAATTAAAGCATGAATTATTTTAATGATGTAATAGGTGTTATACTAGTAGTTAATTTTTTTTTTATAATAAAAATTTATTAATATATATAACATTATCAATTTAAAATAGGGATAATTGGAGAAAAGTCCACACTCATGGGGCCATATGTTATTTGGTTCATGAAAAATTCCAAATTCCAATTCAAACAAACTCTTAGTTATGTTACTCATAAATATCTCAATTCATGAAATTCATAATATGAATTTCAATTCTCAATTCTCAATTCTCAATTCTCAATTCTCAATTTGAATTTCATAATATGACATTAACAATTATCAATTATATGAATTTCAATTTTTTTAATTTTATTCTTAATTAAAAAAATTACTTTTAAAACCCTAATTTCAAACCCTAATTTCCTTTTAATTCCTTTTCACAAGCAAAAAATAAAATTTCCAATTCAACAAATATAGGTTGATTTATTCACAATTCAAAATTCCAAACCCTAATTTCAAAAAATATAGACATTTTGATTCACAAGCATAATTTCAAAATTCTAATTTCTGATTTCAAATTTCAAATTTCAACATATAGACATTTCATAATTCCAATTCAACAAATATAGGTTAGTTTATTCACAAGCATAATTTCTGAATTCTGATTCAGAAGCAAAATTCCAAACCCTAATTCCAAACCCTGATTTCTGATTTCAAAAAATTTCAAACCCTAATTTCTGATTTCAAAAAATTCCAAATCCTAATTTCTGAAACCACAAGCATAATTTCTGATTTCACAATTCAAAACCCTAACATTTTATAATTTCATAATTTTATAACCACACTGATAAAACCCTAACACATTACAACCCTAACACATTTAATAATTGACATTTAAAACCCTAACATTCACATTTTCACAAACACACATTCACATTTTCACAAACACAATAAATAAATACATAAAATTCAAATGATACAGACAGAGCTAGATGCCATACCACGGAGAGAGAGAGAGACAGAGAGAGAGAGAGAGAGAGAGAGCGGAGAGAGAGTCTGAGAGCAAAGGGAGAGCGCGAGCGACAGTGAGAGTTAAGCAGAGCGAGATCGAGAGCGAGAGAGTCTGAGAGCAGAGGGAGATCGAGAGCGAGAGCTAGAGAGTAGAGAGCAGAGTCGAAAAATCCAAAGTGTAAAAAACGTGATTGCAAATGAGAGGGCTTTGGTGTTTTATATAAGTTTTAAAAGCACTATTTCAATCAACGCTTTCATTTATGAACATAGAAAGCGTGATTCCAAATAGCGTTTTATGAAGAAAACATAATGCACAGTGAAAGCGCTATTTCAAATAGCGTTTTCTTCAGAAAACGAATGCATAGAGAAAGCGCTATTTCAAATAGCGTTTTCTTCAGAAATTTTTTTTATGTTAAAAGCGTGATTTGCAACCACGCTTTCTTAATTAAAAGCGTGGTTTGCAATTGCGTTTTCACTATTCATCACATTTTGAGCTTCAAACAGTGAAAGCGCGATTTGTAATAGCGCTTTAGCCTAGTTTAGGAATTTCGTCCAAACTAGGCCTAGTTTGGGAATTAAGATGCAAAATAGGCTTAATATGGGAAAAGCCTCAGAGTTTTACCTTTTTGACTTTGCTCTATATAGATTTAAATTGGAAGAAAGTTTTAGAATATAAAACAATGTATGTGTTTGGTTTGAGTTTTCTGGATTAAGTTTTTTGAAAATTGAATTTTTTGGTTTTTTTGTTTTTTTGTTTTTAGTGAATGTTTTTAAAATTTTAATTTTTTTTTTTTACTTTTTTAGATGCACCTTACTGAGATATATCTCAAAAGTAAAAAATTTGTGAAAAAATATTTTAAAAAATTAATAAATACATAAAAATATAAAAAATGTATTGAATTCTTGTATTTTTTTTAAAAAAATATTTTTGGTACTTAGTGAATTTTTAAAAGATTTTTTTTACAATTTTTTTACTTTTTAGGTGTAGTTATGTTGTGTCTAAAAAGTAAAAAAATTGCTTAAAATATTAAAAAAATTCAGTAAAAACAAAAAAATATGGAAAATAAGAAAGTAAATTTTTTTGAAAAGTGTTTTTGAAAATTTAAACCAAGCAATTTTATTAAGGGAATCACAGGATTAATTGGAGTGAAACCACAATTTATAAAAATAATCACCATGCTTGGTTGCGTTTTTTTGAATTTTTAAAAAAAAAAGTGATTTGAAAACTTCTTTTTGAAAAAAAATACTTGTTTGGTTTTCTAAAAAAATACGTCATTACAATTTCAAATTTCCTTCCAAATTAATGATTGAAACAATTAAAAAAACACAAAAAATCACATCAAAACATTCTCTCAGATTTTTTAAATATATATATATATATACATACATATATATATATATATATATACCTAAATGTACCTATATGTAAATGAAGCCTACCTATATTTTTAGAAAAATGTACCTATTCAAAGCCTACCTATATGTACCTAGATTTTCATAAAAACCTACCTATTAGAAAAATGTACCTAGATTTTCAAAGCCTACATATATGTACCTATTCTACTAAAGCCAACCTATGTCATTTATTTTTTTGAAAACATAACTCATTTTTCAGAATAACCAAACAAGTTGTATAAAATTTTCAAAAAACTATATTTAAAAAACCACAACCAAACACAGTGAATAGATTTCTGACATATACGTTGTGGATGACAATAGAAAATACATATCCACACATGACCCACATTTATTTTAAAAAAATAAAATATTTTGCAAATCAACATTAAGTCATATCTTTTTTTTTTTTTTTTTGATAACTTAGGGTGTCCGGGCCAGCTTGCGCACACCTCGACTAATCCCTAGGGGATCAATCCCACCATTCACTAGCGGGGGGCCCATTTAAAGCGGGACCAATTCCACCGTCCACTAGCGGGGGCCCATTTAAAGCCAGAGCAAAACTCTGTATGGACTGGCCTAACACAAGAGTTGATAGCACCTAAGAGGTTTTGAACCTGAGACCTAAAGATGAGCAAACTCCTAAGTCCCAAACTGTTGAAGATTGGCTAAAGATTCTAGCCAACACATTGCCAACCGTATGGTAGGGAAGGAAGGCATTATTCTCTCTTCTGGCTATTCACATGGTGGGACAGCATCAAACTGGAGATGGAGTTGGCCATGTGAAGAAAGCCACCGAAAGGAGAAGAAGTGGGCTGGCAGCCAGCTCACTTGAAAGCCTCTCCATCTCTCTTCTATAATGTGTATATATAGAGAGGGTGAGAGCAGAGTTTATACACAGTGAGGTGAGCTAAAGAGAGTGAATATAGAGAGAGAGAATTATTCAGAGAGTGTTGTAATTCTTCTTTGTTCAATATAGCGAATCCGTTGCTCGTGGACGTAGGCGACTTGCCGAACCACGTTAAATCTCTTGTGTTGTTGCTTGTATGTGTTCCCTGGTGTGCCACCGATCCACAACAATTGGTATCAGAGCTCGGATGGTGAAAAATAGAATTTTTTCCGAAAGTGCCCAGATTTCGAAGTGTTTGAAATCAACTTTTGAGCATACCAGGAGCAAGATCTCCCAAAGAGGAGTCCAGAACAGCAAAGATCAGCCCCAGAACATTATCTACGCGCCCTCACGCGCCACCTGAATTTTGCGCGTGCGGCCCACTCACATCACGCGCCTCCCCGCGCCGGCTGCTGCTCGGCACGTCATCCCACGCGCTTACATGAGCCACACGCGTGTCTCCAGGAAGAAGACGAGCCACGTGGCGCCACGCCACCATGAGCCGCCGACGTGCCGTCGCGAAGCTGCCGTTGACTCAGCCGCTGACCAGAGCTGTCAAGCGTTGGCCGCCAGCCGCGCCGCGCCAGAGATCCACGCCGTTGACCGCGCCGCCTGCGTCGTTGACCGCGCTGTTGATTGGAGAAATTATCCGGTGCATCTCAGACGTGCCAGATTCTGCAGATCTAAACCGTTCAAACTGTTTTGGCCATTTCTGAGTCATTCGGAGTCCGTTTTTGACAATCCAATAGTGCTTTCCAACTATTTGGAGTATTCCGGACACATCCGTATGGTCAGTTTTTTGAATTGAAGTTTCTAAAAAATGGCAGAATCTACAGAGGCCAGATCAACCGAGTCCGTAAGTAATTCAGCGAGTATAAGCAACTCTAGGCATTGGACCCCGATGTCCCATGCTAAGTTCGAGGTAGAGAAGTTTGATGGAAGCAGCAACTTCGGCATATGGAGATGCGAAGTTAAGGATATGCTTGTCCAGATGAACCTGCACTTCACTTTGGGAGACAAACCAGATGACCTGGATGGGATAGAATGGGAGAAGGTAAATCTCCTGGCCTGCAGTTCCATCCGACTTTGCCTTGCAAAAGAGGAGAAGTACGCCTTCACAGAATATGATATTGCGAAGAAGCTTTGGAAGGTGCTGGAAGATAAGTTCATGACAAAGAGCATTGAAAACTGGCTCTACTTGAAGAAGAGGTTGTTTCGTTTCGACTACAAGAAAGGTATTTCGATGAACGAACACCTAAATAACTTCAACAAAATTCTTACGGATTTGAAGAATTTGGATGATCACATTGGTGATGAAGATAAAGCACTGTTATTGTTGAATTCCTTGCCTGACTCGTATGATCATCTCACTACTACTTTGCTGTACGGTAAAGAGAAGATCAATTATGTTGATGTTGCGAACGCCTTGGTGAACAATGAGTTTAGAAGGAAAGTTAAGTTTGCAAATAGGGACTCAACATCCGAGGCATTGACAGTCAGAGGCAGAACAAATAACAGAAGATATGCAGGGTGAGGAAAGTCTCGCTCAAAATTCAGAAATCTTTAGACAGAAGACGTCTTGTAAAAGACGAGTGTGCTGCTTGTCGCCAGAAGGGGCATTGGGCAAAAGATTGTCCCAAGAAAGACAAGACAGAAGAAAAGGTGAACGTTGCACGAGATGGAGATAATGGTGAAGGAGCAGCCTTCACAGTTTCATCATATGGCCAGTCTGATGAATGGATAATAGATTTCGGATGTTCCTATCACATGTGTCCGAACAAGCAGTGGTTCTCGAGCTTACGAGAGTTCGATGGAGGAGTTGTGCTGATGGGCAACGACCAAGCTTGCCAGACAAAGGGGATTGGGACAATTCGACTGAAGATACATGATAGAACAATCAGAATTCTTGAAGATATTCGGTATGTACCGGATCTGACAAAGAATCTCATCTCAGTGGGAGTTTTAGACTCCAAAGGTTACAGAGTAACCATGGAAGGTGGAGTCCTCAAAGTTGTTCGAGGAGCATTTGCTGCAATGAAGGGTACTCGACAGGGAAATTTATATTTCCTAGACGGCTCTACAGTCACTGGGAGAGTAGCTATCTCCGCCAGCTCAGAAGATGATGCATCAGACACTTCCAGACTTTGGCACATGCGCGTAGGGCATGTCGGTGAGAAGGCTTTACAAGGGTTGGTAAAGCAAGGCCTGTTGAAAGGCGCCAAGACAGGAAAGCTTGAGTTCTGCGAGCATTGTGTACTGGGCAAACAAACAAGAATCAAGTTTGGGACTGCTATTCATCGTACCAAAGGGATTCTAGACTATGTTCACACCGACGTATGGGGTCCTTCCAAGAATGCTTCATTGGAAGGTAAACACTACTTTGTGTCGTTCATTGATGATTTCTCCAGAAGAGTTTGGATTTACACAATGAAGCACAAAGATGAAGTCTTAGACATTTTTCTTATGTGGAAGAACATGATTGAGACCCAGACAGGCAGAAAGATCAAGAAGCTCAGATCTGACAATGGTGGAGAATACACATCAGATCCCTTCTTTGAGGTTTGCCAGAATGCAGGGATAGTGAGACATTTCACAGTTCTTGGAACATTGCAGCAAAATGAAGTTGCAGAACGCATGAACCGCACTTTGATGGAGAAAGTCCGGTGTATGCTGTCACATTCTGGAGTGGGCAAGGCATTTTAGGGCGAGGCATTGAACTATGCTCGTCATCTTGTCAACAGACAACCTACTACAGCACTAGATGGCAAGACTCCCATGGAGGTATGGTCAGGAATGCCAGTTACTGATTATGATCAGCTACGTATCTTTGGATGTCCAGCCTATTTTCATGTTACAGAATCTAAGTTGGATCCAAGAGCCAAGAAAGCCATCTTCTTGGGCTTCAGTGACGGAGTCAAGGGATACAGACTTTGGTGCCTTGAATCAAAGAAAGTTCTCATCAGAAAAGACGTTACCTTTGATGAGTCTGCAATGCTGAAGCAACCAGATCCTTAACAGAATGAGGAAGCATTGAAGAAGTTAGTGCAGGTGGAGTTTGAGACTCCAGCAAAGACTAGTCAGTCAATCAACCATCCTGAAGAAGTCTCAGAGGATAGCTCTGAAGAGAGTTCAGATGAAAATGAAGATCTAGAGGCTTTGCAACAATCAGAACCCATTGCAATCAGGAAAGGAAAAAGGGTTACTAAGCAACCCAGTTAGATGACCAATATGGTAGCCTATGCACTTCCAATCATTGAAGACAATGTTCCTTGCACTTTCAAAGAAGCCGTGCAGAATGCAGAAAGTGTCAAATGGAAGGAGGCTATGGATGAAGAGATCGGGTCACTTCATAAGAACCAGACTTGGGAGTTGGTGCAACTTCCAAAAGGCAAGAAAGCAATTGGGTGTAAGTGGGTTTACACCAAGAAAGAAGGCAACCTAGGCAAAGACAACATCAGATTCAAAGCTAGATTGGTAGCTAAAGGCTATGCTCAAAAAGAAGGAATAAACTACAATGAGGTATTCTTACCTGTTATGAAGCACACGTCTATTCGTATCTTGTTAGCTTTGGTTGCACAGTTTGATCTCGAGCTCGTCCAACTTGATGTCAAAACTGTCTTTTTACATGGAGATCTTGAAGAGGAGATATACATGTCCTAGCCAGATGGTTTCAAAGTTGCTGGCAAAGAGAATTGGGCCTGTAAGCTGAACAAATCGTTGTACGGATTGAAGCAATCCTCGAGGCAGTGGTACAAGCGATTTGATCGGTTCATGATAGAGAAAGAATACACAAGAAGTCAATTTGATCATTGTGTATATTTTCTTAAGCTTCCCTACGGTTCCTTCATCTATTTGCTCTTATATGTAGATGATATGCTGATTGCATCTAAGAGCAAGGTGGAGATTGACAAACTCAAGGCACAGTTGGCAAGAGAGTTTGAAATGAAGGATTTGGGAGAAGCAAAGAAAATTCTTGGCATGGAGATCAAGAGAGACAGGAAGAAGGGCACGGTTTGTCTGATACAAACCCAGTATCTGAAAAAGGTGTTAGACAGATTTGGCATAAATGGGAAAACCAAAGCTGTGAGTACACCATTGGCCCCTCATTTCAAACTCAGTGCTTCGATGTCTCCACGCACAGAAGAAGAATGGAAGCATATGGCACAAGTTCCATATGCAAATGCAGTTGGTGCATTAATGTATGCTATGGTTTGTACAAGGCCTGACATCTCACATGCTGTAAGTATGGTAAGCAGGTATATGCATGATCCAGGAAAAGATCACTGGTAGGCAGTGAAATAGATCCTAAGGTACATACATGGCACGGTCAATTTGGGATTGAAGTTCGAGAGAGCTAACCGACTCGGGCAGAATTTGGAAGGATATGTGGACTCAGATTATGCTGGTGACTTAGACAAACGGCGGTTAACAACAGGGTATTTATTTACGATTGCTAAAGGGCCGGTGAGTTGGAGGTCAACGCTTCAGTCAACGGTGGCTTTGTCTACTACAGAGGCAGAGTACATGGCAGTGACGAAAGCCTTTAAGGAAGTTATTTGGCTACACGGGTTGATTGAGGACTTGGGAATTGTTCAGAAGCACGTTGAGGTGTATTGTGACAGTCAGAGTGCCATTTGTTTGGCAAAGAACCAGGTTCATCATTCCCGCACCAAGCACATTGATGTCCGTTTCCATTTCATCCGAGAAATTGTGAATGAAGGGGATATTCTGCTTCAAAAGATTAGTATTGCAGATAATCCGGCCGATATGCTCACAAAAGTAGTTTCTGGGATCAAGTTCCAACACTGTTTGGACTTGGTCAACATCTCTCGGAACTGAGCACCTTCGGGTGCAAGGCAGTGTTGATCGATCACTATGTTGGATAAGAGAATCCTCGCCAAGGTGGAGATTTGTTGAAGATTGGCTAAAGATTCTAGCCAACACATTGCCAACCGTATGGTAGAGAAGGAAGGCATTATTCTCTCTTCTGGCTATTCACATGGTGGGACAGCATCCAATTGGAGATGGAGCTGGCCATGTGAAGAAAGCCACCGAAAGGAGAAGAAGCGGGCTGGCAGCTAGCTCACTTGAAAGCCTCTCCACCTCTCTTCTATAATGTGTATATATAGAGAGGGTGAGAGCAGAGTTTATACACAGTGAGGTGAGCTAAAGAGAGTGAATACAGAGAGAGAGAATTATTCAAAAAGTGTTGTAATTCTTCTTTGTTCAATATAGTGAATCTGCTGCCCGTAGACGTAGGCGACTTGCCGAACCACATTAAATCTCTTGTGTTGTTGATTGTGTGTGTTCCCTGGTGTGCTCCCGATCCACAACACAAACCTCCACCACTAGGCCAACCCTTGGGGGTTATCAAAAAAAAAAAAGTCACATCTTCATATCATAACTATAATTCATGTTCTTATTTGGGATCCCATTCAATCAGTGTGGAATGTAATATTGTACACATTTACATTCGCTTACATTGAACATAAGCTATAAGCAAAAAAATCTACTATATGGATGGAATATAGTTTAAGAGATAATTAACCTCAGCTAATGTGGGGAAAATTGGGGGGTGGGTGGGTTTGGGTATTCACATTGAGGTTATTTTATTTTATTTGGAAAGTTTATACAAACGTAATTCACACTTTAAAAGCCATATCGTAAATGGGGGAAAATTGGGTGTGCACAAATGTTACCCACCACACATTAAAAATCACATCATAAATGGGGAAACATTGGGGTGGGGTTCAGGTATTTACATTGAGCTTTTTGGATTTTATTTTAAAGGTGTATACAAATGTAATCCACCCACACTTTAAAAATCATATCATAAATGGGGAGAAATCGAGGTGGGGTTTGAATATTCAAAATAGGGAAAATTGATATGAAAATCTTCTTGTTTTGAAATAACTTAATTTATGGATTTCCTCAAATATTTTAAGGAATATAAAAATTCTTTAATAAACTTTCGATAAATGTGTAATTTCAATATATGAATATTTTGATTATTTATGAGTATTAACTAGCATTCTGAACGCAAAACATAGGATGATTCTGTCATTTCTACATAGATGGAACTGTTGTGTTCGTTAAATTATTTAGAGGATTTATGAAAATGAAATTAATTGGTGTTTTCCCCTTAAAAGAATAGGGTGGGTTCTATTTAAAAGAATATATTTCACTGTTTCAATCCAGAGTCATTTTATTTAAAGACTACTTTTTTCTCATCATTTCTAATTACATCAAAAATTTTAAATTTTGTTTCTCTTTATACTTAGGCTAGGTTTGGCATAATAAAAAAAAGTTAAAAAATTACTATTCTATTTAAGTCACATCATCTTATTTAAGTCACATTATCTCTCTACCACATCACTTCAAACCCAACCAATACCCAACCCATATTTCATAAAAAGTCAAAAAGTTCACTTATTTAGGTCAAGTTTGGCAAGTTGAAAAAAGGTCAAAAAGTCAAAAAGTTACTCAAAAAATTAAAAAGTTATTACTATTTACCAAAAGTCAAAAAGTACAGCTGCACAACTCCCAATCCTAATTTTCCTCTACATACTAATTTATATAATTTTTTAATACACATTTTTCTATAAAAAGTCAAAAAGTTAACCACAACATTCATATTTTTTCCCTCAACTTTTTAGTCCAAAAAAATAAAAAGTACATTTATTTAGGACATTTCAAACAACCCCAGTTTGTCCCAAACAAGATACCAACCGTACCCTAATGAGAAACAAGTACATGACTTTTTAAGACAATTTTGCCCCCAGTAATGCAACGCATAGAACTAATGCACAGAATCTAACGTGGTCTAGATGTCATGTATGTATAGTTCCCAATTCTTATTATTTCATATTGCTCTATTCGCGAATCATAAAAATTTATAATCTACTTTTGAAATTATTCTGCGTTGCTATAGTAAATATATATATATTTTTTAACTTCTAATGAAATATCAAAGTAAAAATAAATGTGAAAGAGATTTAAGATGTGAAATTTGTTATAAATTAGTAGTTATATACATATATTATATAAAATTAGTTTGGGTTATATATATGAAAAATATTATGTAAATTAATGTTATATATTATGCAAATTCTTAATAATTAATTAGAATATTTTTCAATCGGCCAATCCATCCAAAACCGTTCAAATCACAATTTGTCAATTCGCCAAACCATTATTCAATTTATAATTTTACCCTCAAATCACCCGAATTGCACTCTTAGTCCCCACTCATCATGTGCTTAGTCTAGCAGGTGGCGGAAAAAACAAAAATGTAGTAGAGAGAGATACTAAAATATGTCTACTACATATTGAAGATAGATAAAATCTTGGAAAAATTACTCTAGTGGTGAGTTGAATCATCAACTCGCCTGTGACGCTGATCTATTTGAATATTAAGGTTGGAAGAGGTTTAAATCTATAAAAATCTCTTATTTTTTGAAATTTTTTAAAAATTAAAGTTTATTATTATTATTTTATGATCAGTTTGAATACTGAGGTTAGGATCTCAAATGAAGATATTGAAGTATGTTCAACAGTAAAAATAGTAAAATTTTACTCTGTAGAGGTAAAAAAAATGCCACATCAGATAAAAGTTTACTGTCAATTTTATGAACAAACTAAACTAAACTTCTACTATCATTTATAAATAAATTGTCACCAAACAAAACTCAAACCATCGTAAAATTTTAAAGTTGGCAGAGTACATATTAAAAGTTGATAGCAAAATGAAAATAAATTTGTTTGTCTTTCATGAAGGACACGGGGTCTTCTTAAAATGCTAAAATTTTACGATAAAATTTATTATGAATCAAAGTAAAATTTGATTGTAAGATAAAGTATAATTTTACTATTATCATTAATTTTGACGGTAAATTTTTTTTTATTATTACTTTTTTTACAAAATTTGATGGCCAACATGATTCTTGTTTAACAGATTTTGATGAAAATTTTAAAAATACTAATTTTATTAAAAATGAATAGATAGATATCAAAAGCAACATAGTTTTAAAAAAAATTAGTTATTAAGAGCATTTTTGTAATCATCTCATAGATGTCTTTATTACAACATAATCCACACGCGTGTCCTTTTCCCGTTAAAGTATTATAATGAGGGACTCCTTGCAGATTATCCCTATCTTTAAATTCTAATTTTTCAAATCCTAACCCTACTCTACCCCTTAACCACCATTTTCGGCAGCCATTGTCGTCGCCTTTGACCACAAACCCCGGCTTGTCTTCCATCGACAGTTTTGGAATAAAGGAAATAAGAAATTTGAGAACATATAACCTCATGCTATTGCGAAAAATCAATATATATATACATATATTTTCTTTTAGGCACTGTAGAATGATTATTTATTATTGCAATAATATTAAAAATTTACTTAAAATTTTAGAAAACACTCACATCAACATGTGACTTTGGTCACTGTTATTTATTTATTTGTTTGGCTTTTTGAAGTGGCAAGAAGATCTAACGAAACAAAACCTTGATAGGAGACCAATGACAGTTGTTAGCCTTCTTGCGGCCATCCGCTTACATTGATTTGATTGAGATTCACTCATGAACTTTGGAACTGGTTTAGTTAGCTCCTTCATCCCGGAAGAGAACAAAGGGATCGAATAGTTTTTTGTTTTTTTTTTTATAATTTGTTTCTTTTAATAATGAGTGCGCTGTTCACAATTGGTGTGACTATTTTATGAAAAAAATATTCAAACAATTTTTTGAGCATCATATAAAATTACGAGACCTAATAATATTACTCATAATTTTAACAAGAGTTAGAGTGTAAAGAGAAAATATCATTTTGTCCTCCAACTATTATTTAAAAATCAATTCAATTCTTGTTTGAATTCTTTTAATAATATTAATATTATATCTAAACTATTTAATTTTAGATCAATTTTATCCCGGCGTTACTTGCAATTTATAATCAAACGGAAGTTGTTAACGTGGCATCAAAATTTTGTTTGAAATTTCATTTTACACCCAAATTATCTTTAAAATAGTAATTAGACCCCCAAACTTCATTTTATTTAGGAGTCTAATTGATATTTTGAGGATAGTTTTGGGGGTAAAAGAAAATTTTAAATGAAATTTAGATGCCACATTAACAACTTTTGTTCGATTATAGATGGGAATTGGCAATAAGAGTAAAATTGATGCAAAATGATATTTTCTCCATAATAAATGAAAGACAACACATACACATACACATACATATTATTCAATTTTCAAAATATAAGAATTAATTCATCACAAAGGTATACAAAATGCATACATAAAAAAGCTACAAAAGATTGTAAATGGTGTTGTACTCAATGAAATCTTATTCTTAGACAACATGGAATCAGTTGATCAAAAGTGACTTATTGGTCAAGCCACAATCACAACAGCCAGAGCCAGTACAGCTTCTATGTCTTATTCTTAAAACAATATAAAATTTGTTAATCTAAATGACCTAAATGTCATATTAGTCAAGCCAAAACCATGGCAGCCACAGCTAACACTGCTGCCATGAAAAATTGACACCCAGAAATTAGTATCCCATGAGCAGAGTTTTTCACAGGGGTCGGTGCTGGAGTTCGCTTTCTACGTTGATGACAAGCTTTTGGCCAAACTGAGCACAGTGCTGCCCCACACCGCAATGTACCATTTTTTTCCAGGGACCATAAGGGGAATGATATCGTGCCCAGAGGTCAATGCCTCATTTGATGGTGGGATAATGCATTTGCTGAAGCCGGTAGCGTTCACTTTGAACACGTTATGATTTCGTATAGTTAAAAACTGTATGGGAAACAAACAAATAAATAGAGAAGAAGAAATTAATTGAAGTGACATAGTTGAATATTTATTTTAGGTTAATAGAGGACTAATTGAAAACGGTCAGGAGATCATTTGTCCCAAATTTCTTTGTTTCATTGTCATAAAACACTCACAATTATTAAATTATGTCCCAAGATTCCTGTGTCTTAAGATTCTCAATGATTCAATGACACGATTAGGGATGTAAGAAAAATTAAAAAAACTAGCCAAACCGATTGAACCGGACCGAACCGGCTATATTTTTTCTGTTTTTTAACAAAAATCAATCTGTGCAGTTTTTAAATTTGATTTTTTTCGGTTTTTGGTTTGGTATTGGTTCAACCACTTTGTGCACCGAATTAAACCGAAACCCAATTGCTTCAACATATTATATTTATAATCTATATAATCTAATAATATAATGATATTAATAAATATAATAAATTTTTAACCTTAATTAATTAACCTTATCATCTCTATAACGTTTTATAATTTTTTGTTATATATAATCTTAACTCTAACTTATTATTATTGAAACCTTAGTATTTTCTAACTTTTTTTTATTTGTATTTTTGTTAATCTAGGAATTGAAAAGTATTTTATTAAATGGATGGATTGAATATGTTTGAAATGGTGAGAAAATAACTAATTCAATGTTTTTATATAGATTAGTAACTATATTAAAAAGTAGATTAACTTTGAAAAGTCATAAACCAATTAAACCGAACCGTTTCAATCGGTTCGGTTTGGTTCGATGCAGTGCGGTGCGATTTGATAGGAGAAATGATATGTATTGGTGCTCAAAATAATAAAACTGACATTATCGATTCGGTGAAAATTTTAACCTAAATACTGCCCGTATCAATATTACATCTCTAGACATGATAGTGCTTAAGATTCCCATTCCTTAAGATTTTTATGTGATTCAATAATTGTAAATATTTCCAGACAGGACTAAAGGATCCTTTGTCAGTTGGGGCAGGAGCAAATAGAAATTTAGGCATAGAGTAGTGGCTAGTAAATTGAAACTCAGCTTATATTATGTAACCAAGTTGTTTCACTTGCCCATAGCCTATTATTGTCATACGAGAAGTCATGAGTTTGAACTTAAGGAGTAAAAAGCTCTCTCTCTACTCCTCTTTGATCCCACCCTTGTTCGGACTTAGGCCCAACAATTACTTGGTGTATAGGACAAATGGTTATGTATAGAGAGATAAGAGTCATTATTTCGCTTGAAAACTACCTAATCAGTTCAGTTGAATTTTTATTCAATCCAAGGTTATGCCTTTGGTGAGCTAGGTTAGCCCAAATAAGGCTTGTGTTGGGCTTAGGTGCTGAAGCTCGACTCGATAGCTTGGCTTATTATGCATGAGGCGGTGTACAGATTAGACAAAAAATAATAAACAAAATAAAAAAGTTCAAGAAAAATATATATATATGGGGTACAAGTCTAGCCCATTAGAAACAACTTGCGCTTAAGGTTTTTTTGACCTTGAACCAACTTGACTCAGTCTATTAACAAAAACTTTTTAGGCTTAGCCCATGTGTGAAAGTCGACACCAATTTTGTAAAATATGATTCAATAAGTATGAATTCTCTCTCCTCTTTCAACAACCTTAATCTAGATGTGACCATGATAATGTACAGGTGCAGGTTCAGCCTTAGTCATGTGCTGTTAAACCAACTGACTCACAAGCATGTAGTAGTACCAGTTCTGTTAGTTAGATTCTTGAACTAACAACTGTTAGTTAGTTATAAACAGATAAAGACCTGTTATTCATGTATCAGGTATATATAGAAATATCTTGTAACTAATTCAGTTGTGAAATGGAATTATGAAAATTCTCTCTATTTATGGTATCAGAGCTCTGAAGCTCTTGCGAGCAATTTATGATCCATCAATGGAGGACAATGCTTTTGCTTCCCTTCCTTCCAATCTCACCCTACTCATTTCAAATTTCAATTCATTGGAGACTGTAAAGCTTGATTCAACCAACTACTTGATATGGAAGAATCAAACGCACAATGTGCTTCGAGCCACAGGCCTTCTTGGTTACGTCAATGGATCACATTCATGTCCTTCTTCAAATATTCTTGATTCTAATGAAAAATCAATCTCTAATCCTAAGTATCAGCAATGGCAAACAATTGATGCACACCTTCTCAGTTGTCTCACTGCAACTTTGTCATCATCAATCTATTCATCTGTTCTTCATCTTCAACATGCTGAAGAAGTTTGGCATGCTCTTGAGAAGCAATTTACTTCAGTTTCCAGATCACACACACCAGTTGAAAAACAAACTTCAAAGTATCAGAAAGAAATCTTCTTCAATCGAAGATTATCTTTCTCAAATCAAAATCATATCTGATCAGTTAGCCTTGGCCTCTGCTCCAGTTGATGATGAAGATCTTGTTTTTCTGACTTTGAATGGCTTACCAAAAGAATATGACTCTTTCAAAACTTCTATTCGAACTCAGTTTGAAGCGGTTTTGATGGAAAATTTGTGTTGTCTGTTATGTTCAGACTCGATTCATATTGAAAATAAACTCAAACATTCCTCTGGACATGATCTTCATGTGGCCTACAATGTATCAACAACTAAAGAATCTTCATTCTCATCATCTTCTTCATATCCTAGTTTTGATTCTCATTCCAATTTTGGAACATCTCGTGGTTTTTCATCTAGTTCGAGAGGTCGATCTCAATACAGAGGTACTAGAAGAGGAAGATTTACCAATTATAGAGGAGGTCGATCTCAATATAGAGGTACCAGAGGAGGCAGACATTCTTTTTATGACTTATCTGGTTCTGGTTGTCAAATCTGTGGCAAGTTATCACATCTGGCTTTTGATTGCTGGTTTCGAATGGATCCTACTTTTCAGCCTCATTCTTCTTCTTCATCTCCTCATCACCAGTCCTCTCAAGTTTCACCTCGAGCCTATAATGCATCTGTTTCTCCTCACACTTTACCAGATTCTTCTACTCCTCCATGGTATCTTGACTCTGCAGCCACAAATCATTTGACTAATGATGTGTCTAATCTTCATCTCTATCAGGCTTATTAAGGTCCTGAACAAGTTCAAGTTGGTGATGGTTCCTCCTTGCCTATCCAACACATTGGTACTGGTCTTCTACCTACTCCTCACTATGGTTTTCATCTTACAAATCTTCTTCATGTTCCTTCAATTTCTACTAATTTGCTTTCTGTACATCAATTGACTAAGGATCATAGCTGTGTTGTTATCTTTGATGCTGACACATTTGTTATTCAGGACAAGCACACGCACCAGGTCCTACATAAAGGCACTCATGTTAATGGACTTTACCAGTTCTCTTCTTTATCTTCTCTGTCATCATTTTCTCCTGTTGCTCAGGCTCATCAATCTACTACTTCTTCAGTGTCTGACCTGCTTTGGCACCAAAGGCTTGGCCATTCTTCATCACAGAAGTTGCAACATTTAGCTGTGCACTTACCCAATAAAATTTCTGTAAATAATGTGTTGTCTTGTACTGATTATCAGGTGTCTAAGATGCATAGATTACCTTACAAACTGTCTAGTACTTCAGTTGATTGTCCTTTTTTCTTAATTTATAGCGATGTTTGGGGTCCATTTCACTCTGCTAATACTTCTTGCAAATTTTATGTGTTGTTTGTGGATGATTTCAGTAGATTTACCTGGATTTATCCTTTGAGCTACAAGAGTGAAGTTTTTGATAAATTTTTAGCTTTTAAAGCCTATGTTGAAAATCAGTTTAATACTACTCTCAAAATTTTTCGAACTGATTGTGGCACTGAATTTGTTAATCACAAGTTTGATTCCTTTTTTCAAACTCAAGGCATTATTCATCAAACTAGTTGTCCATATACTCAGGCTCAAAATGGAGTTTCTGAAAGAAAGCACAGGCACATTATTGATACTGCTATCATTTTACTCCATCATTCTTCTGTTTCTTTACTTTATTGGCTTGATGCCATAGCTGTGGCTGTTTTTCTTATAAATCGCATGCCTAGTAGTGTCCTTTACAATAAATCTCCTTATGAAGTTCTGTTTCATTCCATTCCTGATTTCTTTTTTTTCAGAGTTTTTGGCTATCAATGTTTTCCATGGCTCAAACCATACACTTCTCACAAACTTCAACCCAAATCCGTGGCTTGTGTTTTCTTGGGCTATCATCCTACGATGAAAGGTTATCGCTGTCTTGATCATCTCACTGGCAAAATCTATGTTTCTAGACATGTGCTCTTTAATGAACATTGTTTTCCCTTTTCTTCTAATTTTTCTGCTGCTACACTTTCTTCCTCTCTAGTTCCTCATCTTACATATTTTTTCTGGGGTTCTTCTACTGTCCCTTCTTCAGCTCATACCTCAGGTAAGTCCTCTTAGACCTCATTTCAGCCCTCTCCTTTAGTATAGACTTCTTCTTCCTCACTATCATCCTTTTCATCTCAGTCATCTTCTTTCTCCCCTTCTCTGTCCACAGTTCCTATGTGTTCTTCTCTTACCTCTTCTGCTATTCCTATTACGTCTCTCACTTTTGATTTACCTCTTCCACATCCTCCTGCTTTTAGCCATCCTATGATCACTAGATCTAAATCTAGACATCCTTTTTGTCTCACTGCCTGTTTTTCTCTTCTTCAAACTGAACCTCATTCTGTAAGTGAGGCTCTTCAGTCTTCAGTTTGGGTTGCTGCCATGCAAGAAGAATTTAAAGCCCTTCAACATCAAGGCACTTGGGAGTTGGTTACTCTTCTCTCTAATAAGGTGGCTATTGGCTATACGTGGGTATTTCGCATTAAACAGAATTCAGATGGCACTATTGCTTGGCATAAAGTAAGATTAGTTGCCAAAGGATATTTGCAACAAGAAGGGGTTGATTTTCATGAAACATTCAGTCTTGTAGCCAAACAACCTACTATTCGTATTTTGTTGTGTTTGGCTCTCCATTTTGATTGGCCTATCAAGTAATTGGACATATCCAATGCATTCCTTCATGGCACCTTAGAAGAGGAGGTTTATATGCTGCAACCCCCTGGTTTTATTCAGAATTCTACTCAAGTGTGTAAGCTCAAAATGGCTCTCTATGGCCTTAAACAAGCTCCTCAAGCTTGGTACTCCACTTTCTATGTTGATCAAGGTTTTCATACATGCCATTCTGATCCATCTCTATTTGTCAAGCAAACTCCTACCAGCCTTACCATTCTTTTGGTATATGTTGATGATATTTTAGTGACTGGAAGTGATCCTACTCTTATTACTCATTTGCTTACTCAAATGCATCATTCTTTTTCTATGAAAGAACTTGGCTCTGTGTATTATTTCTTGGGTATTTCTATTCATGCTCAAGCTAGTGGCTATTTTTTGTCTCAAGAAAAGTATGCTACTGATCTGTTACTTAAAGCTGGTCTCAGTGACTATAAACCTTGTTCTACCCCATTGGCTGTCAAAACTTCTACTTCCCCTACAGATTCATTTCCTTTTTCTTAGCCCTCTTTCTATAGAACCATTGCAGGTGGTCTCCAATACCTTACTATTACTCGTCTCGATTTGGCTTTAGCTGTTAATATGGCATGTCAACATATGCACTCTCCTACTAATGCTCATTTTCAGGATGTCAAATGATTGCTTCGATATGTCAAAGGCACTCTTTCTCATGGCCTGCATTTTCCATCTGGTCCTCTTTCTCTTCATACCTTTTCTGATTCAAATTAGGCTGGTGATTTTGTGGATAGGAGATCCACTTTTAGGTACTATGTCTATCTTGGTCCCAATTTAATCTCCTGGTCTGCCAAGAAACAGGCCACTATTTCCAGGTCCTCGATTGAAATTTGAATCTGAGTCCTTAGCTCATCTTCTTCTTGAGCTCACTTGGTTCTGGCAATTTATTCACAGGATATGTGTCTTGTTGCTCTTTCAGTTCCCATTTTGTGGTATGACAATCTCTCTGCTATGGCCTTTGCTTCTAACCCTATCTTCCACTCTCGCTCCAAGTACATAGAAATTGATTGTCATTTTGTTTGTGAAAAGGCGGTGGCTACACAGCTTGATCTTAGATATGTGCCTTCTGCTGATCAAATTGTAGATGTGTTTACAAAGCCTTTTTCAGCTTCTCGTTTTCAATACCTCAAAGACAAGCTCTTGGTTCTTCCTTGCCCCAATAGCTTGAGGGGGGCTGATAATGTACAGGTGCAGGTGCAGCCTCAGGTGCAGGTGCAGCTTCAGTCATGTGCTGTTAAACCAACTGACTCATGAGCATGTAGTAGTACATGTTCTGTTAGTTAGATTCTTGAACTAATAACTGTTAGTTAGTTACAAACAGATAAAGATCTGTTATTCATGTATTAGGTATATATAGAAATATCTTGTAACTAATTCAGTTGTGAAATGGAATTATGAAAATTCTCTCTCTCTTCAAACCAAATCAATGAAAATTTTCATGTGATTGGGGTAGACTATCTTGCAAATACTTATTAGTCATTGTGATTGATCAAGGATTCTCCACATTCAAAGTTTTCTATTTTAAAACTCATAATCATTAAATTATTAAAATTCTTGATGTGTGATAATTTCAAAATATGATTCAATAGATATGAATGTTTTGGAATAAAGGAAAAAAGGGATTTGGGAACAGATAATCCCATGCCATTGCGAAAAATCAATATATATACACATACAAATATTTTCTTTTGTGCACTGTAAAATGATTTTTTATTATTGCAATATTATTATGGTTACTAAAAATTTTATTAGAAAACATTCACATAAACATGTGACTTTGCTCACTATTATTTATATATTTGTTTGGCCTTTTGATCTGAACTAGGGAGATGATGATGCTAATGACCTGCTTGGATCGAACTCCTCTATGCTAGTTCCTTCTACCTTTCTTTTTTGATATGGCAAGAAGACCTAACAGAACAAATCCTTTATAGGAGATCAGGATAGTAGTTAGTCCTCTTGTGGCCATCTGCTTACATTGATTTGATTAAGATTTACTCATGAACTCAGCAACTGGTTTAACTAGCTTTTTCACTTCGGAAGGAAAGAAAGAAAGAAATAATATAATTTTTTATACTTTGTTTCTTTTAATAATGAGTGCACTGTCAACAATTGACGTGACTATTTTATAGTGAAATTTTCAAACATTTTTTGAGCACCATATAACATTAGGAGAAGCAATAATATTACTCATATAATTTCAACAAGAGTAAAGTGTCATAATAAATGAAAGGCAACACAAACACAAACACTATTCATTTTCCAAAATATAAGAATTAATTCATCACAAGGTATACAAAATGCATAAATACGCAAGTAAAAGAGCTACAAAAGATTGTAACTGGTGTTGTACTCATAGAATCAGTTGATCAAAAGTGACCTGAATGTCTTATTGGTCAAGCCACAATTACAGCAGCCACAGCCAGAACAGCTTCCATGTCTTATTCTTAAAAGAATATAAAATTTGTTGATTCTAAACGATCTAAATTGCATATTAGTCAAGCTACAATCATGGCAGCCACAGCTAACACTGCTGCCATGAAAAATTGATGCCCAGAATTTAGTATCCCATGAGCAGAGTTTTTCATAGGGGCCGGTGCTGGAGCTCCGCCTTCTACGTTGATGACAAGCTTTTGGCCAAACTGAGCACAGTGCTGCCCCACACCGCAAATGTACCATTTTTTTCCAGGGACCATAAGGGGAATGATATCGTGCCCAGAGGTCAATGCCTCATTTGATGGTGGGATAATGCATTGGCTGAAGCCGGTAGCGTTCACTTTGAACACGTTATGATTTCCCATAGTGTAGTTAAAAACTGTATGGGAAACAAACAAACAAATAGAGAAGAAGAAATTAATCAAAGTGACATAGTTGAATATTTATTTTACGTTAATAGAGGAATAATTGAAACGGTCAGGAGATCATTTGTCCCAAATTTTTCTATTTTATTGTCATAAAACACTCACGATCATTGAATTATGTCTCAAGATTCCCGTGTCTTAAGATTCTCAATGATTTAGTGACACAGTCGTAGAATTATGACTTGAGATTCCCCTACCTTTAGATTTTTATGTGATTTAGTGACTCTATGAATGTTTTGGGACAAAATCATAAAAAAAATTAGGGGCATAGTTGTGGCCAGTAAAAATGAACCTTGGCTTATATTATGTAATCAACTAAATTGTTTCAGTTGCCCAAAGCCTATGACTCCCATATGGGAAGTCATGAATTTGAACTTAAGAATTAGATCAATAGTTAAAAGCTCTGTTCCCTGCTCTTTTGATCCAACCGGACTTAGGCTAACAATTACTTGGATGGTATATAGGACAAAGGATTATATACATTGCGGGATAAGGGTTATTATTTGGCTTGAAAGTTGCCTAGTCCGATGAGCTTTTATTCGACCCATGCCTGAAATCCAATTTGATAACTTGGCTATTATGTGTGAGGTGGCCCACAATTGGACAAAAATAATACAAGATAAAAAGTACAATAAAAAAAATATAATCTTGTATGGGCCAAGTCCGTTAGACAGAGCTTGAGCTTAAGATTTTGACCTTAGATCAGCCTGATTAAGCTTGTAAGAAAAAAACTCGTTAGGCTTAGCCCACTGGTGAATTTGGGCACAAATTTCACAGTTTGGACCAACCAGATGTCCAACCTTATGAAGATCAATTAAGATGAAACTCCTCGTTAGTTAAAATAAAAAAAATATGAAAAAATGAAAAGAAAAGAAAAACTAGTTTACCTAGTTTGTCTCCAACATAGAATACTTTATCCTTGGCCCAAGCTTGGTAATCATAATTAATGGTCCAGCCACTAGAGTCACCAACCCAATATTCAGTAGCCATGGTGAGTGAAGGAAGAACAACTGCCACAATGGCAAGGATGACAAGAAAATTGTTAGAAGCCATGAGAGCTCTCTTTGATTCACCTTTTTGAAATATTCTTTTGTATTGGTTTCAATGAGCTCTAATGGCTGTCTCTGGATGGGACACTGTAAGGGTCTCAAGGGTCGATTTATAATGTTTTTTCTCTTTCAAAATTTCATTAAATGCCTCAAAAAAAAAAAAAAAAAAACACATGAAAAACAGGCGTTGGTCGGCATATGATCACATTGGGTTGTACGAGGGAGCCATGAAATTCATGAGATTTACTTTGGATTTTACTATAAAAATTTGGGTGGTGGAAGCAAGAAAATTGATTCTTCAGCATACAACTATGTTATATATATATATGTGAACATTGTCATTTTGTGCTTGTTTCAGGAGATGCCAAATTTTGTTTTCGGCCTTTGTATATGGAGTTGATATTTATTTTTATTTTTTGATGAAATTAATTTTGTTAAAGAAAAAATAAATTAATTTTATTCCACCTACTTACAAGTGGGCAGGGGTGTGAAAATGACCTGCGGTATATGAGCGGTCTGAAACCCGCCCGTGGCCCAGGGTGGGCTCGACCTGGTTAGGCTTGAGCCCAGTCCAAGACCCTGGTATTCATTTTGAAGCTTGGTCCAGCCCGCGAGTCCTGCCCACCCGGCCCGACCCATCAACCCACTCAAACCCGGTTCGAGCCTTGCCCACCCGGCCCGCCTGAGGCCCAATGTCATTTTTGGTGAAAAAGAATAAAATTTTGATGGAAAAAATAAAAAAAAATGTTCAGGCCCGCCTAGGTTTGCTAGCCCGGCCTCTAGGCCCGCCCAAGGCCCGAATACTTCCTAAATCTGGGCCTAATTTTCTAGCCCATGACCTGACATGTGCTGAAATCGAGGTGGGGTTTGAGTATTCAAAATAGGGAAAATTGATACGAAAATCTTCTTGTTTTGAAATTACTCAATTTATGAATTTCTCCAAACATTCTAAGGAGTACAAAAACCCTTTAATAAACTTAGGATAAACTTGTAATTTCAAGATATGGATATTTTGATTATTTATGGCTATTAACTAGCATTCCGAATGCAAAATATAAGATTATTCTGTCATTTCTACATAGATGGAACTGTTGGGCTCATTAGATTATTCAGAGGATCTATGAAAATGAAATTTGTTGATACTTCCCCTTAAAAGAATAGGGTGGGTTCTACTTAAAATAATAAATTTCACTGTTTTAATCCAGAGGCATTCTATTTACGGAATTTTCTCATCATACTCAATTTCTAATTACATCAAAAATTTTAAATTTTGTCTCTCTTTATACTTAATATAATACCAAACGTACCCTAATGAGAAACAAGTACGTAACTTTTTAAGACAATTTTGCCTCTAGCAATGCTACGAATAGAGCTAATATGCACATAATCTAATGTGGTCTACATGTCATGTATGTGTAGTTCCCATTAGGCTGTGTAAAATACTACTCAATTCGTTAAAATTATATTAATTTACATCAATACGTATCATTCTATCTGCAAATCACAGATCAAATTTTAAAATTTATAATTTGCCGTTGAAACCGCTCCGTTTCGTTATAGTTAATATGTATGTACTTTTTAACCTCTAATGAAATATCAAAATAAAAATAAGTGTGAATGAGATTAAGATGTGAAATTTGTTACAAATTAATAATTATATATATGAAACATATTATATAAAATTAGTTTGTGTTATATATATGAAAAATATTATTTAAATTAGTGTTAAATATTATGCAAATACTTGATAATTGGTTATAATATTTTTTAATCCGTCAATCCGTCTAAAACCATCCAAACTACGATTTGTTAATTCGCTAAACCGTCATTTGATTTATAATTTTACACTCAAACTAATTGAATCGCCTTGCGTACACCTCTAATCCCCACCCTTCATGTGCTTAGTCTAATAGGTGGGGGATAAAAAAAAAAAGTAGAAAAGAGAGATACTAAAATATGTCTAATACATATATTGAAGATAGATAAAATCTTGGAAAAATCACTCTAGTGGTAAGTTGAATCATCAACTCGTCTCTGACGCCAATCTATTTGAATATTAAGGTTGGAGGAGGTTTAAATTTGTAAAAATTTCCTATTTTTTGGAAGTTTTTTTAAAATTAAAGTTTATTATTATTATTGTTAATGATAAGTTCGAATACTGAGGTTAGGATCTCAAATGAAGATGTTGAAGTATGTTCAACTGCGAAAATAGTAAAATTTTACTGTGTAGAAGTGAAAAAAAAAAAATGCCACATCAGATAAAAGTTTACTGTCAATTTTATGAACAAACTAAATTAAACTTCTACTGTCATTTATAAATAGATTGTCACCAAACAAAACTCAAATCAGAGTAAAATTTTCAAAGTTGACAGAGTACATATTAAAAGTTGACAGTAAAATGAAAATAAATTTGTTTATCTTTCATGAAGGACACTGGTGTTCATAAAATGTTAAAATTTCACGGTAAAATTTATTATAAATCAAAATAAAATTTGATTGTAAGATAGAGTACAATTTTATTGTTAACATTAATTTTGATGGAAATTTTTTTATTATTACTTATTTTTTTTTACAAAATTTGATGGCCAACATGATTCTTATTTGATAGATTTTGACGAGAGAATTTTAAAAATATTAATTTTATTAAAAATAAATAAATAGATATCAAAAGTTATATAATTAAAAAAAAAAAGAGTATTTTTGTAATCAGCTTATAGATGTCCTTATTGCAACACAATCCACGCACGTGTCCTTTTCCATTAAAGTATTACAATGAGGGACTTCTTGCAGAATATCCCCATCTTTAAATTCTATTTTTTCAAATCCTAACCCTACTCGGGATTGGGGATGCTGCTGCGCAGGGTGTGCAGCAGCATCTGTTGTGCGGTGAAATGAGCTCATTTCGGGACTCATTTTAATAATTCAAACCGTTCACATTTTAGAATACATCAAGTAGAACATGCCTGTAAAAAATCAAGTTAATCGGATATCATTTACCCATTCATCCACAAACATTTCTATCTACAAAAATAAATAATAATTGTGATTTAAAGTATTAAAATGAATATAAATGTGAGTGGATGAATAGGTAAACGATATCCGATTAACTTGATTTTTTGTAGGCATGTTCTATTTGATGTATTTTAAAATATGAACGATTTGAATTATCAAAATAAGCCCCGAAATGAGCCCATTTCACTGCACAACAGATGTTGCTGCGCGGGGTGCGCAGCAGCATGCCCAAATTTACCTAGTCCCCTTAACCACCATTTTTGGCAGTCATTGTCGTTGTCTCTGACCACAAACCCCAGCTCATTTTTCGTCAACGGTTCTAGAATGAAGGAAAAAAAAAATTTGATAACAAATAATCTTATGCCATTGAGAAAAATCAATATATATATACATATATTTTCTTTTAGGCACTGTAGAATGATTATTTATTATTGCAATAATATTGCGAATACTATTGCGGTGACTAAAAATTTATTTAGAATTTTATTAGAAAACTCTCACATCAACATGCGACTTTGGTCACTATTATTTATTTATTTGTTTGGCTTTTTGAAATGACAAGAAGATCCAACGAAACTAAACCTTTATAGGAGACCAATGATAGTTGTTAGCCTTCTTGCGGCCATCCACTTACATTGATTTGATTGAGATTCACTCATGAACTTTGGAGCTGGTTTAGTTAGCTCCTTCATCCCGGAAGAGAACAAAGGGATCGAATAGTTTTTGTTTTTTTTGTTTTTTTGTTTTTTTTTTTTTAAATATTGAGTGCGCTGTTCACAATTGGCGAAAAAATAGTCAGCCAATTTTTTGAGCATCACATAAAATTAGGAGGAGCAATATTACTCATAATTTCAACAAGAGTAAAAAGTGTCATAATAAAGAGGAAGTATCATTTTGCCTTCTAAATATTATTTAAATATCAATTCAACTCTCATTTGAATTCTTTTAATAACATCAGTTTTATATTTAAATAATTTGATTTTAAATTAATTTTACCTCCGCCGTTACCTGCAATTTATAATCAAACGGAAGTTGTTAACATGGCATCGGAATTTCATTTGAAATTTCATTTTATATCCAAACTATCTCTAAAATAGTAATTAGATCCCCAAACTTCATTTTATTCAGGGGTTTAATTGATATTTTGGAGATATGTTTGGGATAAAATGAAATTTTAAATGAAATTTGGATGCCACATTAACAACTTTTGTTTAATTGTAGATGAGAATTGATAGTGAGAGTAAAATTGATGCAAAATCGAATAGTTTAGGTATAAAATTGATAATATTAAAATAACAAAGATTGAATTGATTTTTGAGTGATAGTTTAGAGAGTAAAATGATATTTTCTCCACAAAAATGAAAGACAACACTTATACACAAACACATACATATTATTCAATTTTCAAAATATAAGAATTAATTCATCACAAAGGTATACAAAATGCATACGTAAAAAAGTTACAAAAGATTGTAAATGGTGTTGTACTCAATTGAATCTTATTCTTTAGACAACATAGAATCAATTGATCAAAAGTGACTTAAATGTCTTATTGGTCAAGCCACAATCACAACAGCCACAGCCAGTACAGCTTCTTTGTCTTATTCTTAAAACAATATAAAATTTGTTGATCTAAATGACCTAAATGTCATATTAGTCAAGCCATAACCATGGCAGCCACAGCTAACACTGCTGCCATGAAAAATTGATATCCAGAAATTAGTATCCCATGAGCAGAGTTTTTCGTAGGGGTCGGTGCTGGAGCTCCGCTTTCTACGTTGATGACAAGCTTTTGGCCAAACTGAGCACAGTGCTGCCCCACACCGCAAATGTACCATTTTTTTCCAGGGACCATAAGGGGAATGATATCGTGTCCAGAGGTCAATGCCTCATTTGATGGTGGGATAATGCATTGGCTGAAGCCGGTAGCGTTCACTTTGAACACGTTATGTTTTCCCATAGTATAGTTAAAAACTGTATGGAAAACAAACAAACAAATAGAGAAGAAGAAATTAATTGAAGTGACATAGTTGAATATTTATTTTCGGTTATTAGAGGAATAACTGAAACGGTCAGGAGATCATTTGTCCCAAATTTCTTTGTTTTATTGTCATTAAACACTCACGATCATTAGATTATGTCTCAATATTCATGTGTCTTAAAATTCTCAATGATTCAATGACACGATTAGGGATGTAAGAAAAATTGAAAAAACCCGTCAAACCGATTGAACAGGACCGAACTAGCTATATTTTGTCTGTTTTTTAATGAGAATCGATTTGTTGAGATGGCTTGGTCATATTCAACGGAGACCAACAGAGGCAATAGTAAAGAGATGCAATACTGTAACGGTAGATGGAAGTGTTAGAGGACATGGTAGGCCTAGATTAATGTTGGTTACCGTTATAAATAAAGATATGAATCTACTTAATTTGACTAATTAAATGGCTTTTGATAGGACAACGTGGAGAAAAATGATTCATGTAGTCGACCTCATTTAATGGGACTTGAGGCTTGGTTTGTTTTGTTTTAATGAGAATTGATTTGTGCAGTTTTTAAATTTAATTTTTTTCTGTTTTTGGTTCGGTATTGATTCAAGCACTTTGTACACCGAATTAAACCGAAACCCGATTGCTTCAACATATTATATTTATAATCTATACAATCTAATAATATAATGATATTAATAAATATAATAAATTATTAACCTTAATTAATTAACCTTATCATCTCTACAACCTTTTATAATTTTTTGTTATATATAATCTTAATTTTAACTCATTATTATTGAAACCTTAGTATTTTCTAACCTTTGTTTGTTTGTATTTTTGTTAATCTAGGAATTGAAAAGTATTTTATTAAATGGATGGATTGAATATGTTTGAAATGGCGGAAAAATAACTAATTCAATGTTTTTATATAGATTAGTGACTATATTAAAAAGTAGTTTAACTTTGAAAAGTCATAAACTGATTAAACTGAACCGTTTCAATCGATTCGGTTTGATTCGGTTCGGTGCAGTGTGATGCGGTTTGATGGGAGAAATGATATGTATCGGTTCTCAAAATAATAAAATCGACATTATTAATTCGGTGACATTTTTTACTTAAATACCAACTGTATAAAACTGATTACATCCCTAGGCATGATAGTACTTAACATTCCCATTCCCTATGATTTTTATGTGATTCAATGACCGTAAATATTTCCTGACAAGACTAAAATTTAGGCATAGAGTAGTGGCTAGTAAATTGAAACTCAACTTATATTATATAACCAACTAAAGTTGTTTCACTTGCCCATAGCCTATTATTGTCATGCGAGAAGTCATGAGTTTGAACTTAAGGAGTAAAAAGCTCTCTCTCCCTACTCCTCTTTGATCCCACCCTAGTTAGAACTTAGGCCCAACAATTACTTGGTATATTGAGAGATAAGAGTCATCATTTAGTCTGAAGAGTGTCTAATCAGTTGAATTTTATTCAATCCAAAGTTATACCTTTGGCGAGCTAGGTTAGCCCAAATAAGGCTTATGTTGGGCTTAGGTGCTGAAACCCGACTTGATAGCTTGGCTTATTATGCATGAGGTGGCATATAGATTAGACAAAAAATAATTAAAAAAAAAAAAATTTCAATAAATATATATATTTTTTTTCCGTACAAGTCAAGCCAGTTAGACACAACTTGAGCTTAAGGTTTTTTTTGACCTTGGACCAACTTGACTCAGTCTATTAACAAATTTGTTAGGCTTAGCCCATGTGTGAATGTGGGCACCAATTTTGCATGCTGAGCCAACCAGATGCCGACCCTTACCTAGAGATGAATTACGAGGAAGCTCCTCATTATTTAAAACAAAATTTAAAAAAAAAAAGGCAAAAAGAAAAGAAATGCTAGTTTACCTAGTTTGTCTCCAACATAGAATACTTTATCCTGAGCCCAAGTTTGGTAATCAGTGCCATTGGTCCAACCGTTAGAATCACCAACCCAATAATCAGTAGCCATGGTGACTGAAGGAAGAACAACTGCCACAATGGCAAGGATGACCAGCAAATTGTTAGAAGCCATTAGAGCTCTTTGATTCACTTTTTTAGAAATATATATTTTTTGTATTGGTTTCAATGAGCTCTAATAGCTGTCTCTGGATGGGACACTATAAGTGTTCAAGGGTCTATTTATAGTGTTTTTTCTCTTGCAAAATATTCATTAAATGCCTATAAAAAACATGAGAAACAGGCTATGGTCGGCATAGAATCACATTGGGTTGTACGAGGGACACCTGAAATTCATGAGATTTAATTTTGATTTTAGTGTAAAAATTTGGGTGGTGGAAGCAAGAAAAGTGATTCTTCTACATACAAATATGTTATTATATATAAATATGTCAAGATTGTCATTTTGTGTTTGTTTTAATAGATACCAAGTGGTTTTGTTTTCGGCCTTTGTATATGGGGGTGACGTTTATTTCTATTTATGATAAAATTAATTTTGTTTAAAAAAAGAAAATTAATTATATTCCATCGACGACTTAGTGGGTAAATAAAACTCTCTATTGTGTGATTGGTTAAAACAAGGTGAATTCTATTTAAAAAAATAAATAAATTTCACTGTTTTAATTAGGTGTCATTTTATTTACACAAAACTTTTTTTTTTTTTTTTTTTTTCTCATTACACTCAATTTTTATAGTTTTCTCTTTTTACACTCACTATAACACCAAATTTGTCCTCATCTTTAAACCCCAAAATTTCAAACTATAATCCTACTCCATCCCCTAACCACCACTTTCGGCAGCCATCGTCGCCGCCTTCGACCACAAACATTGACTCCTCTTCCATCAGCAACTTTCTTTACCTACTTTAACCTCTTTTCCCTTCTAGTGACTCCTTTCACCACCGCTATCCCTTTCTTGGCCCTTACAACCACCACCTTTGACTACAACGACCCTTTCCGAATATGATCACCTTTTGATATCCATCCCCACTGTGACTTCCCTTCCAACCTCCCTCTCTATTGCAATTCCCCCCTTAGCCCTATCCATCATGATCCATCTGCCCAGCTCCTTCTACTGTGACTCAGGCCTCTTGTTCCCTCATATTGCAAACTAGTCGCCTCTATCGCAACCTGGCCATTTCCATTGCACACCCTTGCAAGAGAGAGAGAGAGAGAGAGAGAGAGAGAGAGACTAGGGTTTTAAATATGAAGAATAAAAAAGAGGAGTAAGGTAGAGAGGGGGCTGGGAGTGGTGCTAGCGGCAGTGGATGGTGGTGCTGACTACTAGCAGGGGTGGTGACGGGTGGAAATGATGGTGGAGTTAGGGGTGAGCAGCGGATATTTTGATCCGCCCAAACAGACCAAACCGAACTAATCCACTGTATTTTGGACGGATGCGTGATGATGAGTGGACGGTTGCGGATTGATTTTTTCCAATCCGCCTAGTTTTGGATGGATGACGGATTTGAAGTTCCTTTGGCCTCAACCGCGAACCGCTAGACCACGAGCACCTTTAGTAATTTATAAGACTTTGTATTTTCAATTTGTGTAAATATTCTGTTTGTGTTTTTAATTGAAAAAGAATTTAGATATTCTGTTGTGTTTTCAATTTGAAAATCTTTTTATCAAATAGCAAAGGTTGATATTTAGTATTTTTGTATAGAAAATATAAGGCTTAATTGTCATTTTTTTAAAAATCAAATTAAATTGTTTTTGAATAAAAAAAATTAATGAAATAGTTTTGATAATGCATGGGTTTCTTATATGTATTTGTTATTGGTATTTGATAATTTACTTGATAATATTTTGATTATGTTGAGTTGGATTGTTATCCAAAAAAAAAAAAAAAAAATGTTGACAAGTTGTATTATGTTCAAAATTTATAAAAGTTTAAACTGCCAAACCGATTCACATTCATCCACCAATCCGCTCAATCCGTATCCGTCAATTCGGAGGACGAATACGGATTGATTTTTTTCAATCTGTCCATCCGGCGGACAGATGGCGAATTAGTGGTTTTCTGGCTGCAACCAAACCGTGAACATGCCTAGGTGGAGTGTGTGTGGATTGATAACGTAGGGTTAGATTTTTGAATTTTTTTTTGATAATTTTAGAGAAAGGTAAGATTGTAATAATAAAAAAAAAAGTTAAGTGTGTAATGAGATAAAAACGTGGTGTAAATAGAATCACCATATAACCAATTAGAGTTGTAGATTTTATTCAAACACTTGTTAGGTGGAAGAACAAATCGAACTCATATGAGTGGCTAATAAAAAATAAACTAGTAATTTCATCTTACATTTTAGATAGGAAAATGTTAGAGGAAATATCATTTCCCCCCCCAAGCTATCACGCGTTTTTCACGTTGACCCCCATATTTTGATTTATTTCAATTTAGTACCTGAAATTTTCACAAATTGATAAATTAGATCCCTGCCGTCTGTAACTTGCTTTTCGTGCTCCTTTCGGATACGATCAGCCCTACAGTTCAGACTCCCGTGATTCTGAATCTAATTCCACAAGTACAATGTGAAATAGATAAATACAAATAAGTCCAAATTTGGCAAATCTTTTGAAAAATCGATTTTGAATCAAAATGCCAAAAATAGACTACTTTGCCATATTACAGAGTCGCCACCTACATATTTTTGAAAAATTTAGAAAACCCGAGACTCATGCCAAATGCCACTTATCCATCATCACCAAAGTGTCTTGGCTTGGGAACTTAGGTACGAGAAGGGAAAGTCATAAATTGAGCACTCCACTCGCTCGATCAAAGATCGGCCTCTACTAATCATGATGTGATTTTTATTTACATTATATGCTCTTGTTCTGATTATTTAGGCTAGCATTACTATGTGAAGCACGCAAATATAGACTGATTTGCAAAAATTGGAACAATTTGATTTCATGTTTGTTTGAAAATTGTTTCGAATTTGTATGTCATGACCCAAACCCGCCCTTAAGGGTTTAGCATCGTAACCGGCCAGTAATCCGTGATTACCAAAGGCCTGTTTAATAGTAATAACAGTAATACAGAGTAAGGGGCTGGTGGAAGCCAAACAGTAAATAAAAAGATGTCCAATGAGCTGTGAAAATCTGAATGCAGAAAGACTTTTATGAACAAGCCACATTCATAACCAAAACATATATACATAAACATCCAGGTTAGGGATCAAATACCTTCACCAACTATATAGTCAAGTCTTATTTAGTCAATACAAAATAGAGACAAAAGGGGTGAATCTGGAACACCCCAAAATAGCCTTAGCTTGAACGGACTCGGAACCTCGAAGTGAGGTGCAATGGTTGGCTCGATAAAACGAGAGCTTAACTTGACGCTCCTAGCTTCGGTCCGGTGCCTGGATACCTACATATAAATATAAACAGTGAGCTAAAGCCCAGTGAATAACAACTGTGTAAAGGGGTTAAGAATGAATGTCCTTTCATTAATTAAAACAGTCATTTGTATCAGTAAATCAGTTATTCAATCAGTGGCTCATCTTTCATGCCATATCAGTCATTTAGAAATCATGACAGTCGTACGTGGTACATCCAATAGCAAAAGCAAGATGGAGGTCTTAATAGATGAAACGATCGATTGATGGCCATCAATACGATGTGATAGTAGTTCCAAACATTGGGCCGGCGAGGATCTCTGTAGCGATGGTAATAGTAAGTTGCTATGGATGCCACGAGTATGGTTTATAAATAGGACAAACATTCATTCAGTAAACAATGCCATTTCAGAAAGCAGTACGATCAATCGTTCAGAAATAATTATAATTGAACGTATCTTTACAATATTGTTACTTACAGAGTACTGGGCTATAGACAGGCTAGTCAGCGTCCTCGGGTGCCAACCCTACACAGTTGCAGAACGAATACGCACACTAAGTTACACACTTGGGATCAATAACTTAGCCCCTTAACTTGACTTGGTGTGGTTCTATAACATTATCCTCATTAAGATGCCTTAAAACTTGGCTTAGGAATGCGTAGGATAAAATGAGAATGCAAAGATGTACTTTAACACATTTTTCAAAATTTGCTGAAAACAGGGGTCTCGATCGAGCGTGGCTTACCAAAACAGAGGGGTCGCTCAAGCGTAGACTCTCTCGCTTGAGCGGTCTGTAAAAATGCAAAAAGTACTGGTTGTTGAAATTCTCCGCTCGATGCTTGCTCGAGCATGAGACACAGTCCTTCGCTCGAGCGTAGGTCTCGTCGCTCGAGCGTGCTTCTGCGTCCACAAAAACCTGAGAGCTTGTAATCTACGCTCAAGCCAACATCTTGTCGCTCGAGCGGGATTCAGAAAACAAAGGTGCTCGCTCGAGCGTGGAATCCCTCGCTCGAGCGAGGAAGCCAAAATCTGGGTTTTCCAGATTTGCCTGCAAAGCTCAAACTAAGAATTAACCTTATCAAAACTCAACATTTTGGGCTAATTTTCTGGAAAACACCTGGAAACTCATATTACAACATGTTTTGAAGATCATTTTGTAAAATCAAGCCCAAAGGTAAGCCAATTGAACACAATTTCAATGAAACTCTCATGAACTATGTAAGAACATAACATGCATGAGTTCTTATGAATTTCAATGCTCCAAAACATGATCAAATGCAAGATTGAGCTCAAAATTATGGTGAATTCATGGACTACAACCAAAATATGAACATGCATGTATGGATTTCATGAAAACAACCTTAAGATTCTCTGACATGGGCTTGTATGCATGAAATCACTCTAAAAACAACACTTTAAATTAATTCTTGACTTAAATCACTAATTTACCATGAACCATGCATGTGACAACTCAAATTCATAATTAAGAGGGTGAATTTCCTACCTTAGGTCTTGAATTCCAAGTATGTTTGCTCAATTTTGCAAACCTCCTTCAATTTCTCTTATTTTCCAAGCAACTCTTGATGAAATCAAGTTTTTCTCTCTCTCTCTCTCTCGGTTTTGGTCTTGGAGGTGGTTGAGATGATGCATCAAATGCAAGAATTAAGTCCTAAACAATGTTTTAGAAAATGACCACTAAATGTCAAAAGTGTAATAACTCAAGCTAATGCAATTTAACATAATTTAATCGTTCCAAATACAATTTTAATTAAACCTACCTGTAGACACCCCATTTTTGACCGACCTTAAGACTCAGACGTCACCAACTGAGCGCTCGGTGATGTTACATATCGTGCTCGTTCTGAGGTCGCGAAATCTCGACCGCAAGCCTTGCCTCCGGACTTTCGGACTTTTCTGTGCTTTGCCTCAGTTTGCGAACCAGGCCCTGTTTTCTCCGTTTTCTCTTCCCGAAAGGAGGGAGAGGTCTCGTAGATCATCTCTCAGTGGCCGTAGGCTATGTTTCTTGGTCGTAGGCCATTTTTCCTATTTCGAAGCCCGGTTCACGGTTTTCAGAGCCGTCGGCCGTGCGCCTCGGTTCGGGACCGCTTAACCACCTCCGTTTGCTCTGATTTTTGGCATGCATCTTATTTACTCCCTTTTGAGGGACACTGTGGTCCGAGAGACCAACTTCATGGTCGGACACCACCTCTTGTGCTTAACAGTCAATTTTCGGGGCCCCGGGCTGCGTGCTTTGGCCCCCCGAACCTTCAATTTGCATCGGTTTAGGTTCATTTTTGGCAGGGACCTTATTTTCATTATTGGGAAGCTTGTAGAAGGGTGGGAGGCCAACAATTGTTCTAAAAAGCCAGCTTCATTCTTTCATCGCTCCCCGTCGCCCATTTTTCTTGCTAGAAAGCTGATGTTGACCATTCCCGGGCCACTTTCTTTGGCCCTCAACCACATATTTGTGTTGTACATACCTGGGAGGCCACCAATATGTCATGGCCGGCCAGCAATTGTTCCTGACCCATTTGAACCCCTCTGAAAAGTTGGATTTTCTTTCTTCTAGTTCACATTTTCAGGGTTTCAACCACATAGCTGTGTTGTGCACACATGGGAGGCCACCAATATGGGTGGCTGGCCAGTTTTCTATGATTGACCCTTTTGACCCGGCCGGCCAAGGGAGGTGGCTGGCCGGCCACCTGAGCTCCCAGAAACTGGCCGGCCATGCTCCCCTCAGCTGGTTCCTTACAGATACACCCTTATTTTCCACCCAGATTCTGTATCCGATGGGGGAATTTTGGGGGGGGGGAAATATGAATTTCATTTCCCCCCTCTTTTTCTCCATTCCTTTGCCTATATAACCAGCACCCCCAACTGTGTTTTAGAGGTTACAAAATTTTGTTCTAAGGCTCTTGCATTCAATCTCTCTCCCTCTCTACTCCAAGTCTCAAAAACCCCAAAGTCCTACACCATTTCTACTCCATCTCCAAGCCAACCAATCCACACTCCATTCCAGCAGCTTGGAGGCCCTTTCCAGAGGCTAGGAGTACCACTTCTTGGACCAAAAGGCTGCTGAAGTTTGGTTCTACAAGGGTGAGTCCCATTTTCCCTCTTTTGTGTACTATTTTGATCTATATCCTAGCTCCTTGTGCTTACATTTTTGGGCTCCAACCCTAACTGAATATAGACTTTTTTTGAGCTCTTTTTCATGTTTGATTAAAGGCCTTTCCCTGTTTGAGACTTCCTTCTTACCCTATGTGTTTAAACCCTCTTTTAGGCCTATTTTTGCACAGTATTTTAGGCTTATTTTTGAGCTGTTTTAGACTTGGTTATAAACTATAAAATATCATGTTTTGAGTCCCTCTTCAACACTGTTGAAGGGCCCTCCTCTGTTTGGGGCCAGCAGCTACCACTTGCCTCTTTGTCCCTCTTTTGGCCTTTTTCTTGCATGATAGTTTAGCCTCACTTGTGTTTATTTTTGTGGCTTGATGTAAACTGTAAAATGATTTTTTTTTAGCCCCTATTCAACTTTATTGAAGGGCTCCTTGCCATTTGGGGCCAGCTGCTGTCCCTTATCTCTTTTCCCCCTTTTAGGGCCATTTTTGTATGATAGATAAGCCATATTTGTGATCACTTTTGAGACTTGTTATAAACTGAGAAAAGGCTTTTTTTGACATCATCTTCATGTTTTATTAAGGTTCCATTTTTTTTTGAGGTCATATGCTATCTTGTATGCTTGATTCCCTCTCATTTTGAGCCTTATACCCTAGCCCTTGTTGCATGCCTTATTCGACCTTCTAGCCACTGGAATATAATGGATTTCCAGTGGCTTTGATGCTATTTTGAGCCTCCAAATTAGAGGGGGGTGACCCCCTCTCACCTTGACTTGTTTGGTGGCCATTTTGGCCTTCCAAAGAGGCCCTACCTTGCATACTTTGTGGACTGATTTTGGGGCCAATTTGGTGAGTTTTGAGACTATCATATTTGATTTTCAAAGTTGGTTTGGGGCTGCCACATGTCCATCTTGTATGTGCTTAAGAATCCCTTTGTATGCCCTCTAAAGGAACCCCCTCATTTGTGCATGTGTTGGCTATTTTTCCATGGTTATTTGGGATTATTTTGGCATGATTTATTCACTAATTTTTTCTGGATTGGTGAGTGCTCACTTGCTTCACGTACTTGCCATGTAAACTATGTTTGCCCACCAAAATTGCATGCTAATTCAAGCCATCTTGCTAGCACTTTTTGGCCACACTTTAAACTGGAAAAGTTCATGTTTTGGGACTGGCTTGACTTTGTCTTCATACTTCGTGTTCAAATAATGCATGCTTTGTATAGCTATAAGTTATTCCATGTGCCTAATTTTGAGTTTCGGGTCTCATCTCATGCATCGGGTGTCATATTGCCATGCTTCGGGGCTGTTTAGCATCATGTTTTAGCACTGAAATTTGCATATTTGTATGCCATATCCCATGCCTTGCCATGCTTTGGTAGAGTGGCATTTGTGCCTTAGGTTCGGTCCTCGGTTTGCGTGCATGCGTGCACGCATCTCGAGTGTCTCATTTCCATCATAAGGCCTCTTATGTGAGTGTGGCTGAGGTCCACCTGTGTTGGTGTAAGGCCATTATGCATTGTGTATGCCATTTCATTTCATAGCATTGTGTATGCTAGGTTGTATGTTAGCGCATTGTGTATGCCATGTTACCTCGTGCATCGTGTATGCCATTTCATAGCATTGTGTATGTTAGGTTGTATCTTAGTTGCATTCATGCATGTCATGCATATTGCATTGTGTTTGGGATAGGAGTTAGCCCGAGCACGGGAAATGAGGTATGTTTCGTACTCCGAGTAACGGAACGTGTCTCAATTCCCCAGTCGCCGACACTCCGGATTATCCATGATGGAGTCTAGGCCTTGTTATGTTTTCATGTGCATTCATTCCATATTGAGTTGTGCCATTCGACTCCTCGGCCATCATGTATCGAGATGCGTAATTGGTGGCACGAGGATCGAGGTATGCATACATATGTGAAAATACATTGCCATGCCCCTTTCTTGCTCTCTGTTGCAGCTAATCAGAAACCGGCAGTCTTTTGGAGCTTTGTGCAACGTTTCGGGTTTAATTGTAAACAGAGGCTAATTGGGGCATCGCCATGGATTTCCGTGCAAGGCAACCCGAACATGCATCATTCATCATCCAGAGCAGAGTCGAGACAGTTCCTAGCTTGCATGCTAGTTTATTGCTTTCCTAGTTAAATTTGTTAATTAATTAGGGTTTTGTACTTATTCGGACTGTATTTATTTGGGACTGTATATTATTCTTTTGGACCCTCTGTGCGAGGGCAATGTTGTAATAAGTGTGCGTGAGTGTGATGTATGTCTTCCAACCCTACGTCTTTCTCCCTTTTATTTACCAGCTTATGATGGTTAGATTAGGGTATGTTTCAATTAGCATACAGTATGATAGCATGTTTGCAGTCATTCATCTGTTTTGCATGCACCGGGCTCGGCGCATCACACTAATTGCATTTGTATTTCAATTCCGAGTTGAATACTTGATAGTTGTTGCATCTCATATGCCACGTTTAGAATAGCCGAGCCTGCTATAATTGCATTTTTGCATGTGTTGTATTAGGCATTCCTGTATAGTTAAGATCATGCATAGATTTCTAATTAGCTTCTGTTTTGGCTTGGAGTACTTGGTGAGTTTTTATGCTTTAGCATCCTTGCATGCGTGTGAGTGACTGCCATGATAGCATGCTTACCATGAGGCTATTTGCTTATGTGATATAACTGCTTGAATGCCTGTGGGTGAAGGTTGGGTTACTTAAATTGGAACAAATCATCAACTGTGAGTTTTAAGCCCACTAGATAGTGGCAAAACCATCTTTTCTAAGCCCACTTGAGGGTGGCAAACTCTGCATTTTAAGCCTACCTACGGGTAGCAAACCATCTTTTAAAAACAAACATGAAATGTTTTGTTCCAATTCAGGCGACCCGGTCTATACTTGTATGCTGTGCGCATCACATAGTAAACCTAGGCTAATAACCGGAATAAGAATGCGTAATGTTTTCAAAACTAGATATCATGGTTAGTAGAGGCCGATCTTTGATCGGGCGAGCGGGGGTACTCACAAAGTGACCTTCCCCAATCGTACCCAAGTTCCCGAGCCGAGGCAACTTTGGTGATGACGGACACGTGGCCTTAGGCAAACGAGTCAGGGTTTCCTAAATTTCTCGAAAAATAAAATATTTAGGTGGCGACTCTGTATCTGGCAAAGCAGTCCATGTTTGGCACTTCTTTCAAAAATCTGTTTTCTCAAAACGATTTGCCGGATTTGGACTCTTTGGTTCAGATTAAGAACCGTGACAATTAGAGTCCTGAACTGTAGTGAGCCCAAAACGAACGGAACGGGGGGACTTCATTCCTCCCTCCCGGGGCGTTCGGGGACGTCTACACTACCATAAAATCACACAAATCCTAATTAGCATATAACACTAATCAATTTCTGATTCGGTCACCGATAAGGCCTTCAATTTGCAATTCGAAGTCAAAACATGAATAGATCATTAAATGACAAACAGATAGAAATGCAATTAAAGTAACACACTCATACAAACAGATTAGGATTTCATTCTAATCAATTACTTATCATGCTCAATCACAATTTAACACTAATCAGAGGTGAGGGTTGTCACAATGTACCACTTGAAAAAGTGATCTCATATATACATTACCTAATTATCCCAATTCAAGCATTTAGCTTTCATTCACAAGCATTCAAACAAGTATATTGCTTAAGCACTTAGCCTCATGGTATCATGCTTGACATGGCAACAATCACAGACATGTGATATGTTAAAATAATAAGTGTTCACTTAGTATTCCAAGGCAAGCCAAAAGAAAAGAGTTAGAAAAATGCATGTTCTAACTATGTAAATGACTAATGCAACACATACAATAGGCAATTTAATAGGCTCCGCTACTAGTTATGACATGTGAATCAACTTGATAGCATGCATTTTGAGCATGTTTTCAAAGAAGTAATAAATAACAATGTGAGTTAGAATGATGTGCTGAGCCTAGTGCATGCAAGACAAATGAATGCTTTATACATGGGAAATGCTTAAACGAAATATGATGCTCTACACTATCCATCATATAAGGGTAAATAAAAGGGAGAAAGACATGGGGTTAGATGACATACACAGCATTTATACATTATTACATATTTATCCTCGTATAAGAGGGTCTGAATAAATGTCCTAGCTAATTACTATGAATTAACTAACTATTACAAACTGAATGAAATAAATTAACTACACTAACTAATTGGAACAAATTGGCCCTCGCACAAGAGGGTCTGAATAAAAGAATCAGCTAAGCTACTTAACTAATTATTACAACGCCGAATTTAACTAACTATTCTAGCTAATTAAATAATTACAATACAAAATTAATTACTCTAACTCATTAGTTACAACACAAAATTAACTAGTTACTTTAACTAATTAATTACAACACATACATAATAATACAAAGGACTAACTAAGTAGCTACACTATAGAATTAATTAAGCGTAATTAAGTACTCTAACTAATCAGCCCGAGAAGAAAGGAATGCTCATGAATGAAGGCGGTTTCCACTCGAAAATGCCTCTGTTTTGCTGCCAAAAGGATTATGTTTTGCAATCAAAAACTTGCATTGTTTTGCCTCAGCCTTTGCTTTGTTCTACAGGAAAAATGGTATTGCCTGGCTGAAAAAGGTGGATGGCCAGCAGAAGTAGTGAACGACCATACAGAAAAAGTGGCCAGCTGCCACTAGTTTAGGGTACTGCCTTGTTGCAACAGATAACAAACAGAGCATAAACAGAGCATTTTTAGCAGGATGTCTGTCCACCTTACCTCTTCTTATCATCAAATAGCTCAAATGAGGAGTAGGCTTGATTCGCAAACCATAAATCGATGTAAATTTATTACATGATGGCCTAAGAATCAAGGGATACAATCTCAATAAATGAAACTAAAGACGAACAAGAACTTCTCCCTATCATGATTTTGATCAAAGGAAGTGGTTGACATTGACTTTTGAATCGTTTTCATCACTAACAAGTATGAAATGAATCAAGACTCAATGGATTCAATTAACGTCCAATTAAACCCAAACCATTTCATTATCTTACTCTATTTTATTCCAATTTTAATACCTCTTTTAATTACCTTTCCATTCCTTAAGCCTTTTAGTCCAATAATGAAGATGAAGTCCACTAATGGAAAGAAGTGTCAAACAAAAGGTTGTTTTGGGCATGAGAGAGATGTCATGCCGTTGGTAATGAACCTCCGAAGAGATTAAACCATTAAGCACAACAATCTCTATTTCAAGCTTAAACAAACAATCGGTTTGAAACGACTCTCAAAGCAAAGAAGAAGCCAAGAAATGAGAGAAGTACATAGATGATTAGAGGTGAAGTTAAGTACGGAAAGCTTGAAATAAATGTTATCAACTCAAATAGGTTGGTGTCTAATGCCTAAAACACCAAACCTATGAGAATCGTTACACTATAAACATGCAATACAAAGCATAAATGACATGAACAACTTAAAACAGTCCTAGAATAAACTAAAACAACACTGAAATTAAGGTAAAAAATCTACAAAAGCAAGCTAAAATAATGGAGCAATTAAGCTAGTAAACAAGCAAAAGGGAGGCTAAGCCCTCCATTTTTGGGATTTCAAAACAATATTTTAGCCTTTGAAAAAACTCTGAAAATCAGTGGTAAAAAAAATCAAAAAAAGTTGATGTAAAGATGGGAAACACAAGGGCAAAAGCTTCAAATACAAGGTACAAAAAAAGATGGTTAACCCCTCTACCTTTGGTAGCTTTAAGCCACAAGTTTCAGCCCATAAAAATAGTGTCGAAATAGCCCAAAAACTGTAAGAAAAGATAAAAAAGAGATAGTACACAAAAGCTAGGATGTATACCTCTTGAAGAGGAGTGAGCCTTTGAATTACAAACCACCAATCTCACACCCTCAAGAGTTAAAATGCAAGCTCAAACACCTTAGCAAAGAACCCTCAATATTTGGTTTAAAGTGTCTAGGCAAGGGTATAGAAGTTGCAAGGGAGAGAGAGAAATGTAAAGAGAGAAATATTTTTCCAAAACTTTGTTTCACAAATTTTTCTGACTCTAAAATATGAGAGAGAGTCATCTATATATAGAAATATCCATACAGACACAGCTGGTGCAGTGCATGTATCTGTGAAGATAGCTGGCACAGTTAGCAAAAAGATGTGGTTTTTTACACAAGTGGCCGGCACGCCACTAAAAGGGGGTGGTAGTCCACTAATAGTGGCCGGTAGATCACTAGTGGGTCTGCAGGCCCCTGGATGGTCAGGCTTGAAAAACTACTGTTTTGGTCAAAAAACAAGGCATAAGGTTTGTAGGTTTCTGAGGCTTAAAACTGAGGTTTCTTGCAAAGGAAATTGAGCATTTGGACAAGTGCGCAAATTCATCATTGGGTGATCACTCAATGGTGCCCAAGTCTTAAGGGTGGTAAAAAATGAGATGTCTACAGTTGCCTCTTTTTGACAAAGCTTGAAGTCATGAAATGACGTGAGTAAATGTGAAAGCCCAGAGACAACCCATTTTGACAAGGTCATAAGACTTGGACAAAGAATTAAGACATAAATTAAATTGGTTGAACCCAAAGGTTGTCTACGTATCCCTTTGCAAGGAATCAAATCATCGTAGTTCAAAGGCATGATGCAAATGATATGCACAAAGAATATACCTTGAAAGCTGGACTTACACACTTCGTGAAGTTAGTTTTTTGAAACTCCATGATCATGGAAGATGATGCAATAAGCAATATTGAGCCCAACCACGTTTCACGTGGAAAGAAATAAAAGCACACTCTAACTATGCCCAAAAAAACCGCTCAGGGTAATGCTTCTGCACACCCCGAGATGATACGATAGATGCAAGAAGTATGAGATTATGTGATAGATCCACAAGGCAATAAGAGTGTGTGATAGATGCACACTGCAGATTGATTGTGCGATAGATGTACGAAGTTAACGAGTGCGATAGATGCACAAAGTGACAAAAGTGTGCGATAGATGCACAATGTAATAATAGTGTGCGATAGATGCACAATGTGACAAAAGTGTACAATAGATGCTCAATGTAACAAAAGTGTGCGATAGATGCACAAAGTAAATGAGTGTGATAGATGCACAAAGTAAGAGAGTGTGCGATAGATGCACAAAGTGAGAGAGTGTGTGATAGATGCACACAATGAGAGAGTGTGCGATAGATGCACATAGTGAACGAGTGCGATAGATGCAGAAAGTGAGCGAGATTGAAAATCAATATAATGACCACGTATGTTCTATGCAAGATACTAAACAACCGACACATGATGTTAATTAAAAGCATGTTCCATACAAGAATTGAAAGCATGTTCTATGCAAGATAATCAAAAGCATGTTGTATGCAAGATAATTAAAAGCATGTTGTATGCAAGATAATTAAAAGCATGTTCTATGCAAGAGAAGGTATCAGATATGTAAATCGACAAAACGGACAAAAGTGACGTTTGACGACAACCTCCGACTTGCCTCCTCGAAGGCTTTGCAAAATGCTCAAAAGGATCAGTGGGCATTGGAACGACGCAACCGAAACACAGTTTTGAGCTCCTTGGAAATCAAATCCACTCGCATACGTCAATCCTTCTTCCCAGACCCAAAATAGGACCTCCCATACACTGTTAGGGCAAAAGGGGAACAAAACCAGCATAGGGCCACAAAAGGGGCTGGCCGGCCACTAATGGTGTACGGTCGTCCACTAATGGTGATTCAGGGGAAAAAAAATGAGATTTCAGCGTGGGTCTACTTAAACACATCACCAAACTTCATTTCCTCACACACCCAAGTCCGAAAACTCTCCCCTTCCTTCTCTAGGTACTTTCTCTCTACAGATTTGTGTTTTGTACTCGTTTTCCAATGCCCCACGCAAACTTTATTCGTAAACCCTCTTTGGCCCTGTTCACTTTGAACCAATTATATTTTGTTTTCGTTGATTTTTTTTCGAGTTTTCAACACTTTGGGCTTGTTTCCCTCGAGTTTTCTTGAGTTTTGTGAACTCTCTTGGGTTTTTGACTTTTTCTTCCATTTTCTCTCTCCTAGGGTTGACTTTTTCCAAGTTTTTCCTTTTTTCCCCCCCCCGATTTTCTCCACTTTTTCACCAGTTTTCATCCATTTTCCAGATGGCAGATGACATTCCTCACGACGGTGCTCCTCCCGAGGTACCTATTCTTCCGCCTGCTGTTGAGGTTGAGGCGCCTATAGTTGATGAGGCTGACGAGGCAAGGGAGGACATTGTCGCTGACCTCGAGGTAGAGGCAGAGTTCTTCGCCCCAAGGCTCGAGCCTGAGTTATTACCATTAAGGGTAAGGCCCTTTGATCCGACCACGTACCACCCCCGCACGCACACGATGGCGCTTGGAGGCATGATGCACTTTGATGACTTCATTGATGGCAGGTTGGAGGATATTTTACTGAAGGAGCCAAACTTCCACCTTTCCCATGGCACTTCTAAGGTACAACCTTTATTTTTATGCTTTACTGCCTTTCATTTGACTGTCTTGCACTGTCTTTCATTTGACTCTTCTTTTATCACTGTCTTTCATCTGATTCACTCTTTCTTTGCCACATGAGGACTCTCGCTCTTGTAGGGGTTACGGGGCAGTGATGGCCAGGGATTGGTATCACAAGCTCCCTTCCGGGTTTGCAACTTTGTCGACGAGGCAGGTCTTGGCTTATTTTGCACCAGGCTCACGCGCCACATGGCTAGCCGTGCCCTACTCGGAGTACTAGTAGAGAGGTGGTGGGATACCACCAACTCCTTCCATTTCTTTTCTGTTGGGGAGATGATGCTGACCCCTATGACTTTTCAATGATCATAGGCTTAGGAGTAGGGGGTGATCCGATCCCTTTTGATATGGACATGGGTCAGTAGGAGGCGGCCTGAATCTACCTGTTCGGAGCGAGCCTGCCGCCATATAGACCAGCTATGGTGCGATATAGTTGGTTCCTCGAGCGCTTCCGTAGAAGTCAACCAGAGACTCAGGAAGAGATAGAGCAGTACACCCGGGGTTATTTGATGTACCTTCTCGGTACCACATTGTTTGTGAATAGGTGGAACACTATGGGTTTGAACTTGTTAAGCGCCCTTGTGACCTTGCCCTAGGTCTGATTTTATGACTAGGGTGAAGCCGGTCTTGCTACACTTTATGGCTACATGAACTCTAGTTCCCGTATGAAAAGAGATAGGGTCGGAGGCTACTGGAGAGCCTGAGAGGTATGGACTGCACTTTTGATCCTGTTTACTTCTTATGCTTTTTGCTTTATATTTTCTGTTTAATATCTGTTCATGCATTGTACTTTCTGCCTTGCATTTTTTTGCCTTATATCTGTTTATGCATTGTGTTTTCTGCCTTATATCTATTCATACATTGTGCTTTCTGCCTTGCACTTTCTATTTAATATCTGCTCATATATTGTTGATAACACTACTGATTTTTTCTTGTAGCTGTGGTTTACGCCTATTTCCCAGCCTTTGCTCCAAAGTCGATGGATGAGATTGCTTCGGCCGTGCCCTACTCATAGCGGTATGATGACAGTCTTGCCGTCAAAGTACAATCTCTATTTGTAGATCACGTGGCAGCCTACAAATAGAGATTGTACAAGTTGTTAGTTACTGTCAGTTGTCAGAATATATATCAAAACAACAACAATGATAATAAAGCAAAAAATGACTGTAAGTTTCAGAGTACCTCGCGGGCGACCACTATGTTGAACCAACCATGAACGACGATGCCAACCAGAGTTAGAGACCAATATGTTGGGGCTTGGGCTACCTCTCAATATCGAATTTTGCTGGAGGGTCCATTCTGCCGAGCCTGGTTCTTGGGAGTGCGATTTGTACACCAAACACTAGCCTTGCTCGCCCCGGTTGTTCCTATGCCGCCCCCAACATCCATGAGGAAAACTGATAGCCTCTCAGCTGAGGCCATTATTCAGTATATGGTAGGGCTAGATGTCGACTATTTCAGAGAGTAGGACAACTACACGACCTTCATCCGGACTCATCTTATGCCACCCCTGACTGGAGTTCACGTGGGCGACGTAGCAGGTGCCCCTTTGGCTGGAGAGACTACTCAGGAGACCGAGGCTGGTATTGAAGTAGCTCCTCCTACTGTGCAGGCTGTTAGTTGGCCAGCGATTCCCACCACAATCCCTTGCGGGTGGCCGAGTGGGACGACCTATCAGCTCCCGATCGAGCCACCGGAGACGAGGCATGGTATATCAAAGCCCTGGACGCACCTCAAGTATGGACCATGCTTGACATCTTGCATCTCGCATTCTCCCTTTTCGGATACTAATTATTCAGTTTCACTTGCAGACACCCACACAGTATACGGAGGGCCTTCTTCAGCTGATTGCCTCCCTAGTTCATATAGTGTAGAGGAGGGAGATGCTGCTTGTTCTGCACAGTATCCAAGTATACTTCCCTTCCCCCCATGCATTGGATTACTTTCCATACTGTACTGACATGCCATATTCCCATTGATACACGATACTCATACTGTGCGACACTCACAGTGACACTGCATACTGACATACATTCTGATCTTGCTTCACACTGCACCGACACATTTCACCCATACTGCATCTATTTTCTATATCATACTCATATTGCATACTCGATTCTATAACAATACATACACTGTATCTGATTTGTTGATGCTTGTTTTTCTTTAGGTTCTACGTGTACTGAGGACACCGGCAGCAGTAGCAGCACTGGTGGTACCTCCTCCAGCAGTAGGGAAGAGAGGTAGACAAGCTCTAGTATGCGGTTGAGATGAGCGTTGAGGTTAAGGTAGGGGCAGAGGTGCTCGGAGTCGGAGAAGCTCGGAGCTAGTTTTAAGTGGAGATGATACTGAGACCAACGACTCTGAGGAGGCAGTGAGCCGATGCTCTAAGTCTGAGAGCGGGGACGATGATGCTGGCTCGGGGTTAGGGAGCAAAGACGATGCCGATGCTGGCTTTGAGTCAAGGAACGGAGATGATGACACTGGCTCTGGCTCAAAGTCTGATTCTGATAATGGTGCCGATGGAGACAATGCCCTTGAGTCTCATCCGAGGAAGAGGATGAAGAGGGCCTCTTGAGCTTGTTATCTCTTTTTTAAAAAAACTATGATCGGGGAAAAAACCTTGCAGTCTTATGAAAAGAGTTATTGTTTTTGCATCATGAGCACCACATTTGTGTAGAATGAAAATGGAATTGAATTTGAAACTGCTTGTATTGGAATAATATTCGTAACTAGGTATTGAGCCAACCAACGACTAAAATACAAAACACAACTTGATAAAAGAAAAACAAAGTAAAAACAACTTAAACACAACTATTTACACTTGTTATAAACAAAAGACTCAAAACAAAATCCCAAAACACAAAGACCAAAACAAAACCAAAATACCAAACTGCCAAGCCACAAAAGTGGACGGCCGGCCACTTGTGGTGATCTACTAGCTTACTGACAGCTGGTTTCCACTCACAGCCTATCTTCTATAAAAGGTCTTTCACAATTTCTTCACTAGAACCTCATTTTAGCTGCTGTTTTCTTGAAAGTGGAGATCTTCCTTGTCGAGAAACTTAAAGATTGGATAGCTACTTCGGACGGCACGAAAAAAGGTAAATTTCTAAGGTTTTGGCATAAATGCACTTTTTTCATTTAGCTGTACTCCACTTTGTTTCCCGTTCCTCCATATCGCGGTCCGGTGTTGGGATCCAATTACACTCGTATTTTGGTTTGGAGCACAAGAACTGTGCCCGACTTTTAAGGAATTTCAAGCATTAATGGAATCCCGTCGCGATGAGGAAATCATGTCTCAGCCCTGTTTTGGCAATACCCAGGCTTTGGAGCGAATGTGTGGACTGACTTTGCACGAAGCTCAATCTTTAGCTCATGATGGGGAGTTAGATATACGGTTGATCCATTGGTTTTTCGACATTAGCGACAGAGGTGACCTTATTTGGCGAGGCTTTGGGCAACATGCCCTCTATTTATGTATGCTCGCACACTTTCTTTTGTCTCTAGTTGCGGCAGAGCCAGTATCAGGTTGATCGAGGTGGCCCAACGCCTGAAGGAGGGTAAGAGTTGCATTGGTTTGGCCCTGGCAGAGACCCTGATGGGTTTGGACGCTTTTTATTAGCGAGAGACTACTCGATTCGTGGGGAGTCCATTACTTCTTTAGATATTGTTTCCCACCCTTTCTTATTTATGGCTTGCATCACTCAGCACTCAAGCTCTATTTTCTCTCAAAACCCTTTTCTTTATTTTTCTCTCAATGTACATCTCTCTATTCTTTAATCTCTCTTCTTTTTTGTCCTTTCCCAAGTATGGCTCATGGATAAGCTGAAAGTGGTGGACTCTTCCCCCGAATATTCAGCTCGAGCTTACTTCTTCCTCCAGCGAGTAGTGGACTTTCCTAATGAGGGATGGTGGTGTGATTGGATGTGCAACAAATCTGTGGTTGACATTGCTTGGCGTTGCCCCTGGCTTAACTTGGCTGAAATGAGCTACAACATGTCTTGATAACCGGGCATACAGTTGATCGACCTCACCCATGGCATGTTCTATTTCCCTTTCTGGTTTAGACTCCAGTTTGGACATGATCAGACCTGAACAGAAGATGGGGTAGAATACCTGGCTTCATTCCCAATTCGCACTTCATCTTTGACTCGGTACCTCGCTGCTTGGAGGACGAGAGAGCTTTTGGCCCCCAACCCTAGTTTCAATTATGCCCTTTCTAGCGAGTGCTTAGCTTGGCTTGAGGACGAGGCACAGGTTGGGCCAACTTTGGCTGAAGAGGCTTCCGCGAGTACAAGTAGAGGACATAGGAACACCTGACTCATTTATGTCCTTAGTTTATTGCTCTGACTTTTTTTTTTTTTTTTCAAGTTTTATGATGTAAAAGTAACTTTGATTTAACTCAGAGAGTTGAGGAATGTACCCGCGTTGAAATCAATGGAATTAAAGTTGTGAGCACTAAAATTTTTCTTTTTGGTTCCAAAATGGTCTAAGTTGTAAAAAGGTAAAATTTTGAACAAAATCAACTTTTATTAAAACTTTTCAAAGTCATTTTCGAAAGTGATCACTGCTTGACACGCACAGAGTTAGTCCTTAAGATGTACAACCCCAAATCAGAAGATTATAACTGTCCATAACTATATTCATCATCACTGCTCTGCCTTGCAATTGGTCCTTCTGCCAAAATAGAGGCAACACAACCGAGATAAATAATGATGGGCAAAGATGACCTGATCAAATAGATGGACAGGGCAATTGAGATAGAGATGGTTGCGGCCAAACTTCAGAATGAAGTTGCCTACGTATCCCAAAAATGGGAATCAGGCCTTACGTAGTGCGGTTCAGGTTCACTCGAGTATTAACTCCTTCCTTTTGCACTCTAACTTTTGCCAAAGTCGCCCTTTAGGGTTTTTAACCTTGTGGGCTCAATTTTTCTTTATTTCTAATTTTCCATGCTCTAACTTTTGCCTAGGTAGCCTTTTCGGGTTTTCGGCCTAGCGAGCCTCTCAAGGGTAATATTTCTTCAACTTGTCTATGTTAATCGACTATGAAAATTCTAGGCGATCTAAGTCCGTGAGAATAATTGCCCTTTCTGACCAGATAGATTTGATGATGTAAGGACTAGTCCAATTAGGTCTGACTTGTCCCTAGGGTCATGGATGGGAGTTTGGTTGTCCTTGAGCACTATGTCTCATTCCTTGAGATTTCTAGACTTGACCTTCTTGTTAAAAGCCCTAGCAATTCTGCGCTGGTAGCCCTAGACATGATACAATGCCCTTAGTCTTCTCTCATCAGACAATATTAACTCATCAAATCTACTTTGCTGCTAGTCCGCCTCCGTTATCTGACACTCAGCCATGACTCGTAGGGACGACACTTCAATTTCAATTGACAGAATGACTTCTATCCTATATACTAATGAATAGGGGGTTGCACTTGTAGATGTTCGAATTGATGATGTATCCCCAAAGAGTGAATGGCAGTTTATCTGGCTAGTCCTTGTATGTTTCCACCATTTTTTGCAAGATGTTCTTAATATTCTTGTTGGCGGCCTCAATAGCTTTATTGGTCTGTGGTTTGTACGTTGATGACTTGTGAAAAGCCACGTTGTATTTCTCGAGCAGATCTACCGCCTTTCTCTTGAAGTGTGAGCCATTAGCTAATATAATCTCATTTGGAACCCCATATCGGCAGATGATGTTGTTTCTGATAAATTTGACTACATGCGACGCCTTTAACACAGCATATGACTGAGCTTCCACCCACTTCGTAAAATAGTCAATTGCCACCAAGATGAACTCATGCCCATTCGAGCCCTTTGGCGAGACTGCACCAATAACGTCAATTCCCCAGACTAAGAAAGGCCATGGCGAAGTCATGTTGTAGAGCTTTGACGACAGGATATTCATGCAATTGGTATGGATTTGATATTTGTGGCATCGCCGTACAAAACCAATACAATCCTCCTCCTCCATAGTGGACTAATAATAGTCTTGTCTGAGGATCTTCCGGGCTAGCATGACATCGTTCATGTGTGCTCTACAATCCCTTCTGTAGTGGCCTCCATGAGCCGCTTCGATTCCTTTTCTTCAACACACAGGTTGTGCATTCTTAGATGATCCCTTTTGTATAGCTTACCCCCACAGATGATGAATTGGATGAGCAGATGCTGTATTTCCCATTTGTCTTTGGTATTTGCCCCTGGTGGATATGTCTCTTTTTTCCAAAAAATTCCAAATATCATAGTACTAGGGGTTTTTGTCTTGAACCTTATCTATCGCGGCGATGGTCTCATAAGCTGGCGTGTATTTTTGTTCGATGATAATCGGACGCATCTTGACTCCCAACAGGATGTCTATCATAGAGATAGAGTTGTCATAGTATCGGCTAACCTATTGTTCTCTCTTAATAAATGAGTGAATGTCAGTTTTTCAAACCTCGGAATCAGAATATCTAGGGTCTGATGATAAACCTTTATTTTCTCCTCTTTGATTTTCCAGTCTCTGTTTGCTTGAGAAACAACCAAGTTCAAGTCCCTGATGACGTCTAACCTTATTGTCCCTAGTTCTAGGGAAGCTTCCAAACCAGCAATACATGCTTCATATTTTGCTTCGTTGTTGGACACTTTGAATTGGAGTTTGAAGGCTAAAGGTATATGGGAATCATCGGGTGCTATCAGCAACACACCAATCCCATAACCGTACTGATTAGATACTCCGTCAAAGTACATCGTCCATGTTTTCTCTTTCATTTGCAGAATGTCTTCATTTGGGAACAAGTATTCCACTACCTTATCCTCTTTTATCAAGTGATCCACCAAGAATTCTGCCACAGCTCTCTCTTTAACTGATTTGTGCGTTACATACTTGAGATCAAATTCGGAGAGAAGAAGCAGCCAATGAGCCAGCCTATCCGTAAGCGCTGGTTTCTCAAAGAGATATTTGATGGGATCTAATCTCGAAACCAGGATTACAAAGTAAGCTAACAAGTAGTGCCTCAACTTCCTAGTGGCCCATACCAAGGCTAGGCAAGCTTTTTTAAGAGGAGTGTAGCGGGTCTCATAATCCAGTATTTTCTTGCTCAAGTAGGAGATGGCCTTCTCCGCCCTATCTATAGATTCCTGAGCAAGCATGCACCCCATACAGAATCAGAGGCTTCCCCGGCTCTAGTGGTGATAACACAGGTGGATTCTAGAGGTACTGCTTGACCTACTCAAAAGCAAACTGACATCGATCATCCCATCGGAATTTCTTCCCTTTCTTCAGGAGACCAAACAGTGGTTCAGAAGTCAATGTTAGTTTTGAAATAAACCGTCTTATGAATTGCACTTTGCCTAGAAAATCGCGCACCTCATTTTCAGTCATTGGTGGTGGCATTTCTAAAATGGCCTTGATTTTGGACAGATCAACATCAATTCCCCTCTGTGTGATCAGAAATCCTAGCATTTTCCCTACTATCACCTCGAAGGTGTATTTCTATGGGTTCAATCTCAACCCGTATTCTCTGATCCGTTGAAAGAATTTCTCCAGCGCGGTGTAGTGGCCTTCTCGTTCTTTGGACTTGATGATCATGTTGTCCACGTACATCTTGACTTCTTTGTGGATCATGTTGTGTAGAATGGTGGTCGCAGCCCTCTAATAGGTGGCCCCAGCATTTTTTAACCCAAATGGCATAACTCAGTAGCAGTAGGTACCCTACGAAGTGGTGAATGGAGTCTTTTCTCTATCCTTGGGTGCCATTAGAACCTGGTTATACCCGGAAAACCCATCCATAAACGATAGCTATGCATGGCCCGTGGTGAAGTCTACAAACTCATCAATATGCAGCAATGGAAAGTCATCATTCGAACTGGCTCTGTTTAGGTTCTGAAAATTGACACAAACCCGAATTCTACCATCTTTCTTCGACATTAGGACGATATTGGCCAACCAGGTCGGATACTAACAAGAACCATGCATCAATTTTCTTGGTGACCTCTTCCTTGATTTTCAGTGCCCAATCCAGACGAATTCTGCACAGTTTCTGTTTGGTTGGTCGGGCCTCAAGGTCAAGATGGATCCAGTACTGTACAATCTCAGGATCGATTCCAGGCATGTCTTCTTACGACCACGTGAAAACATCTTCAAAATTTTTTAATAAAGTAATTAAATGCTCACGTTCATCCGAAGACAACGTGGACCCGATCTGGACCAAGCGTGGATCCTTCTCAGTACCCACATTAATGGCAACGATTTCATTAATATAGGGCTTAGCAAACCTCTCATCCTTTCAATTAATCAAGTTTTTCAAAGTCAGAGGAATTTCTTCCTCTTCATTTTCATTAAAATTTTGAAAATCTTGGTCAATGCAATAAACCAGTGGCACAGAAAAGTACACAAAATCTGCTGAGTTCTCATTCAAAAGTTTCGGCTCTTCGGTTGTAGACTCAAAAGAAAAGCTGAATGAAGACCTAGACAGGACTTTGGTATCCGGGTTACCACCCCTAGAGATACCAGACTTAGACCCCTCGGACTGACTTGAATCTGATCCCGACTCCATAAACTCAGTGGAATCAGATTCTAGCTCATCACCAAATTCAGAATTGGAAAGAAGCCTTCATCCAGCTGCCAAGTAAGACGTGGTGCAGTCGATACATCCAAAATTCTAAAGGTTAGGTCAACACTCGGTTCTTCCCCGATCATAGAGATAGTAAAGCTATCTTCTAAATTCTCTATGTCGGTTGTGGGATCTGTCAGGAGACAGGCCAGTGCTGTCCTTACTCTAGGCTCGCTATCGTCTGAGTCATTTTTTGTGCTTTGGCTAGCTTTGATGCTTAGTTCAACCCTTTCCTCATCACTGTCCTGCAATTGTAGATCAAAGAAGATCTCGAACCCAGGGACACGCGTATTCGAGGAATTTACCCAAGGCTCAGAAAATCCGCAAAAAGGGAAATCCTCTCAATTTTGAACAAAACGGCCATTTAGCGTCCCCCGGATTGGCCTGTAGACGAGCTCATAATGCTTTCCAGCTTTCTTGGCCTTGGCTTTGCCTCTCATTTCTTCCCCCTTTCTAATCCAGTCCTCTCTGGTTGGCACATAGCCCAGTCCAAAGGCATGTGGGTTATGTGGCACCTCGGCAGATGTCGTAACACCTTTCCGGTCACTTCTTCCAAGTCCCATTCTCGCAACGTACCGCAGTTTATTCATGAAGTATATGGACTGGGTACTGACGTACATGCCTTCATCCATAGCCAGAAAGGTCTATACTACTCGGGCTTTCTCCAGAGTGAATCCCGAGAAGAATACATCCTCATCGCCATGGTTGATCTCTGGCACTGGCATAGTCACCTCGGGTGGTGGGTGGATGGATGAGTTCCAAAAAACAATGGCTACTCCTCCCTCATGAGGATACTTCAATATCTGATGAAGGGTCAAAGAAACATCTTTCACATGATGCAACCAAGGCCTCCCTAACAACAAGTTAAAGGTGGCTGGCACATCCAGTACATGGAACTTGATCTCTTGCTCTGATGGGCCCACCTGAACTTTCACTTTCAGTATACCCATGACCTCTCTGCTTATGTTATCATACGCCCGTATCACCTAGGCTGTGGGGATAAAGTCTGTCGGTTTGAGGCCAACCATATAAGCAGTACAGGAAGAACATACATTAATGGCAGAACTGGTATCTACCAACACCACCGGCACTCACTTCTCCCTACATTCCATACAAATGTATAATGGCTTGTTATGAGCTGACCCTTTCGGCAGTGGCTCTTTGTCAGAGAAGGTGAGCAATGGTTGGGCGCCACTTGGAAAAACCAGGCCTACAAGTTGCTCGGGTGTTGTATCAATAGACAATTAAACCTTGTCCATTGCCGACAATATTGCCTGTCGGTGTACCTGTGATGCCATAAAAAGTCCCCAGATAGAAATATCAGCTTGAATTTTCTTGAGCTACTTTAGAACTAACTCCTCTTCTAGTTATTTCTTCTTCTATTTCTCGACCTCTTTGTCCTTTCTTGATGGCTCTGCTTGATCCAAGTGTAGCGGCTTAAAATACCGTCCACTTTGGGTAAGATGATCTATGTCCTCAGCATACCATGTATTATCTGAGATACAATCGCCCCAATCTTCGTCACTATGGGCCATATGCAAATCATTGTCATCCCACCACTCACCATCAGATGCCATCAAACAATTATCTGGCTCTACCTAAATCACTTTTACAGTACAAGTACCCCCCTCGAGGTGGCACACAATCGTAGTTTTCATGTTATCTTCAAATCTTTCTCGTTTAAACTGCATTAGCGCAACTTCCTGTTCAGTATCTATAGTATCCACAACACCCATTTCCTGACTTGAGTTTCCCACACATGTGCCCTTTGGCAGTTTTTCTTTTTCATCAGCCTTCCCGGCCACTGCAGCCACCTTTGCTTTTTTTCCCTTAGGTTTCATCTTAGGTTCTTCTTCTTTGTCTGGCTCATTACTCAGCTATCCAGTATTATCAGTCTATCCGTTCAGGTTGAACCACCCAATCTGTATATCTTCCATATCATGCTCATCAAAGAATTGCAGGTTGTTCAAATCCTCTTTGAGGTCTGCCAAATCATCTAACCCTTGGCTCGGGCCATCCTCCCTAACCACATTGATGTTTGCCGAGATCGGTAACACCAATTCAGGCTTGGTTTGACTAGTTGGCACAATATTGCAACTCAGGTCATACACCATTTTAGATAAGTCCCCAAGACACTCCAACAACAGACTAGTACCTCATTTACCACCTGTATTGTCACCACATTTTGAGGCTCAGGTTGTGGATTAGATGTGCCCATCATGCACAAATCTGTGCCCTCAGGAATGAACAACATCGGTTTTGGAAGGTGAGAATGAGTAATATATACGATGGGGTCATAAGAGGTGGCCAATGTATGGATCAGGTTAAGATTTCGAGGTGTGAGGACTTGATTATGGGTTGGAAGCGGATTTGTGGTTACATTTGGCTTTAGAGGTAGAGCGATCACCTTGTTGTTAATGAGATCCTGAATCTCATGACGTAATCGGAAGCACTGGTCGGTGTCATGACTGTGCTACTGGTGAAAAGTGCAATACTTTATGGGGTTATGTTTGGGTGGAAGAGGATCGGGAAGTGGGCAAGGTTCTAAGGGTTTTAGGTGCCCTTTTTTGACTAGCACCTACTTGGCTTTGGATAGGGTCATGTACAATTGGTTAAAAGTCCTACCCTGAGGTCAAGTAGGGTTGGATGATGTTTGTGGGCCTATATTGGCAAAGGGGTTTGCAGTTTTTGTGGTGGTTACAACACTTACATCCGATGGCCTCACAGTTGTGCTACCACTGGCAGCATTGGAACTACGAACAAATGGACTTTTTGCCAGCTCCTTCTCATCTGTAATAAGCCCCTGCGTCATGGCATCTTCGCTTTGCAATCCCATTTCATGAAGTTCTGTAAACGTAAATAACGGGAGCACAATCATTTTTCGCAACAACTTGCCATGTAGATTCCGAAATACCATTCTGATTTGGTCTTTCTTGGAAGGCCTCGTAGTCATCATTGAGGCTTTAGCTCTCTATCTTGTCACAAATTTAGAGAAACCCTCATTCGGCTCTTGATGTGTTGCCTCGAGATCACGAGTTATGACCTCAATCTGCGTATTGTAAGAGTGCAGAGCAATGAAGGCTTCGGCCATCTCCTCTAAATTCTATTTGATGGAATTTTCCAACTTAGCATACCAAATGGCCGCTATACCTGACATGGTGCGACCGAAGAGAGACAGCTTTTGTAGTCTAGTTAAGCCTATCGACTGCAAGATATCTAAAAATAGTCGCAAGTGAACTATCGAATCCTCGGAAACGTCAAAACGATCAATGTGTGGTATCTTAAATTGATTCGGCAATGTAACTGCATAATCAGTGTATCCATCCTCTATGTCTGGGATGGAGTTAACCCCTTGCGCTCTTTTGAATAGTTTCTCTAGTTTAGTGACTTTAAGTGTTGTTGGATCAACTTCGAACTCGAATGGTGCCTCGGTGTGATAAATCGGTGCTCTGGAAGCTTGTGTCGGGAAAGGTTCTGTTGGATTACCCTGGTTTTCTTGAACATTGGCAGTATTAGCAGTGGCTTTGGGTGCTGGGATAGCTATGGTGGGTACACAGGATGTAGAGGCCATGACTGGCTGCGGTGGCTGTTGTTGTAGCCTGGTTATGACCTCGGCCTGATGGGCCGCATCATGCTGTAGGGTCTCAATTGTTTGTTGTAGATGGAGTACCAGTTTCTCCATATTGGCCGGGGGATACTGTGCCATTGGAATAGGTGACTGGTTTTGAATCGGACTGGAAGTGGATGACTGTTCCTAAACCGGACTGAACATAAGTGAACTAAGGGGTGACTGTTGTAAGAATTGGACTGGTGAACTCTGTTTAATTCTCCTCCATCTTGTAACCAGTGAGAATGAGGTAAACACGGGTTGTCCCCAAACAAGATCCTCGGCCTTGCACAGTCTTCTGATTCGGGTCCAGAGTACTTGAGGGAGATTCGAACTTTCTGAAGCTATGGTTTAAACTACCTAGCAAAAAGAAATAAAGCAAAAGAGCAGTAATCAGAAACCGCACAGTACCTCAGCTAAGATGTTATCAACACAGACATGATTAAAGTTGTAGGCCTGTCCTCCACACTGAATCTTACACCAAAACTGACACCAACTGTGTAACTAATATGCATATTTCTGTACAGTTTCACTGTAAAGCACATACTAATTAAGAGAGAACCAAAACACCCCTATGATGGGGAGGGTTATGCTGTCCTAGTTTTGTCATGAACTAGGATTCACTATTTCAATCAAGCAGTTTCACGCAATCCTGCATTCCGGTGAGCATCCTATCCTAGTTTGGAACAATCTCTACGGCTTCACTATATGCAGCTAGGCCAAATGCTCAAATAGGGATACCTCAGCAAGACTACCTAATATATCTGTCACACCTAACACTGAGAAGTGAAAGGAGAATCAAATAGTACAGTGGTAGTCCAGATCCAAGAGTTGTGTTCCTAACATAGAAAAGCCCACGACCGATCAGCTTTTTGGCAAGCTTTTGGACAAGCCTCTGACAAACCGCCTAGGAATAGCAGATGGCAAAACACAGTGACTTAAGTTCACCAATGCAAATGCAATGCAAAGAACATATAAGCGTAGATAAAATTTCACATCACGAAGTTCGAGTCAAGTTCTCTAAAGTCCCCAGTAGAGTAGCCAGAAATTGTAGCTTGCTTTTCGTGCTCCTTTCGAATACGATCAGCCCTATAGTTCGGACTCCGTGTTTCTAAATCTGATTCCACAAGTGTAATGTGAAATAGATAAACACAAATAAGTTCAAATCTGGCAAATCTTTTAGAAAATCGATTTTGAATCAAAATGTCAAAAATAGATTGCTTTACCAGATTATAAAGTTGTCACCTAAATATTTTTAGAAAATTTAGGAAACCCGAGACTCGTGCCAAAGGCCACTTATCTGTCATCACCAAAGTGTCTTGGCTCGGGAACTTAGGTACGAGAAGAGAAGGTCATGAATTGAGCACCCTACTCGCCTGATCAAAGATTAGCCTTTACTAATCATGATGTGATTTTTATTTACATTATATGCTCTTGTTCCGATTATTTAGGCTAGTATTACTATTTGACTCACATAAGTATAGACTAATTTACAAAAATTGGAACATTTTGATTTCATGTTTGTTTGAAAATTATTTCGAATATGTATCACTTGAAAAAGTGATCTCATATATACATTACTCAAATTATCCCAATTCAAGCAATTAGCCTTCATCCACTGGCATTCAAATAGGTATATCACTTAAGTACTTAGCCTCATGGTATCATGCTTGACATGACAACAATCACATGCATGCGATATGCTAAAGCAATAAGTGCTCACCTAGTACTCCAAGGCAAGCCAAAATAAAAGAGTTAGAAAAATGCATGCTCTAACAATGAGAGTTTACAACAGATCTTTTAGAACCAACCCCTTGTGTTCACCCTTAAAATTGTTGTACAAATGCCCCACACAAAACCTGTGTGAAGCATTTGGGAACAACTCAGCCACTACATCAATCAAACCCTTTTGTTTATCACTTATGAAGGAATAACAATGAGAGTTTACAATATTCAGACCATGTCCTAGCAGCTCTAAAAACCACAACCATGTTTTCTTCTTCTCTTTCTCAACAATTGCATAGGCAAATGGAAATATGCAATTGTTTGCATCTATCCTAACAGCAATCAAGAGAACATCACCATATGACCCCTTCAAATGGCATCCATCAACTCCTATGACTAGCCTGCAAGCATTCATAAAAGCTTTTTTCAATGGACCCCAACAGAAGTACAACCTTTTAAACTTTGACTTTGTATTGCTCCCATCACTAGGAGTGGGCGCAGGTCGGTTGTGGTCACGGAACATTCAATCCACCATTCGTCCGTCAGATTGGCGGATTAGAGAAAATCAGTTCGCATCTGTCCGCTAAATCCGGCGGATGTGGATTGAGCGGATTGGTGGATAGATGTGAATCGGTTTAGCGGTTTAAAATTTTATAAATTTTTAACATAATTCAACTTGTGTACTTGCTCAAAAAAAAAAAAAAAAAGAAAGTATTACAATCACTGCATGTCTCATCTAAAGAAAGAAAGTTTGAAACTTTAGAGTATTATAATCATTGCATGTTTCATTCACATATTCGCAGCATGTCTCATCCATATGAAGCATTTCAATTTGTGGTTCTTAAAATATAAAAACAATTCAAACCACTAAAACCATAAACAGAGCAGTAGTAGAGATTTTATGCCTCTTCATTGTTACATTTATATCTATTTTTGAAAACAAAAACCAACCAGTATATATCATCTTTTTTGTGTATTATTTTTAGAGTTAGATTTAAAAATAAAAAAATATAGATAAATAATACATTTATTTTTTTCAATTCAAAAAATATATTCAAGTTGAAAACTCTTTTTTAACAGAATATATTTAACAAAATATTTAAACTCTTTTTCAATTGAAAACACAAACAAAATATCTAAACAAACTGAAAACACAAAGTCTTACAAATTACTAGGGGTGTTAGCGGTTTGGCAGTTCGGTTGCGGCCAAAGGAACCTCAAATCCGCCATCCGTCCAAAATTAGGCGGATTAGAAAAAATCAATCCACAACCGTTCGCTCGTCATTACGCATCCGTCCAAAATGCAGTGGATCGGTTCGATTCGGTTGATTTGGGCGGATCAATACATCCACTGCTCACCCTTACCCATCACTAACCCTTGGATTACTCCCTTCATTAACCTTTGGAATCTGTTTCACCATCATGCAGACTGTTGTCTTAGGATTGGTATTCCTAATCTCCTCAATGTAACTCCATAACATTGCAAACTGCTCAGTTGTATTACCATTTATTTGTGTCAACACCTTGTTTCTTGCCCTTCTCACTTTTGTAAGTCAACCTTCACATTGTGCTCACTTGAAATAGTGTCTGCCAATGACTGAATTGGCCATGTTGGATTTAACCTAATTCTTTCAAAGTACCTCTTGACAATTCATTTGGAACTCACATATGCCACATCAAAAGACCTATTACAAGTGTGCTCATCAACAAGTGTTTTGATCCTATACAACCCATCATGTTTTACATATGAAGCATAACAAACCCAAGGACAACCAACTTTGCACTTTGCCCTCACCTTCTGTTTGTCATTCTTGGTAAATGTTATATGTTTGCCCCACTTAATTGCATACTCTTTCACAGCATCCCTAAACATATCATGACTCTTAAACTCCATATCAAGTTTGAATTGAGGATTGTGCATATCAGAGTCAACACTAAAAATAGGGTATAGCCTCCTATGAGAAGTACCTTCTTCATCAAATGAGCTATCAATACTTCTTAGCTCATCAGAGGAGCTTCCAAGGCTTTGTAGGTCATCAGCTGCCTCAGCCATTACATTTTTACTACTTCCTACATTAGCAAACTCTAGATCTTTGTCAACATTAGCCTCATACAATGCATCATCATCAAAAAATCCATAGTCACTATCCTCATATTTCTCAGACTTGTCAAATGAGAAGATTATGAGAGATTAGGATCATAGTCATCATTATCTTCCTCTTCTGCTACCTGTATATCTATAAGTACTTCCTTTCTTTGACTTATTTTGTACTTGACCTTACTTGATTAACTTGGACACCTATAACACCATCCATTGCTAAACAACCTACATAAACCTCTACTACTCTGTTTCCATCCACAAGTGTCTCCAACCTCATTACATCTTGATCAATGTTAATCAACTCTAACCTAGCACAATAATTAACCTTATAGTAATAGATGTTATATCTAGTGCAGCCTATTTCCTTGGCCATATTATCCAACTCCACAAGTGATATTTCATCAGAATTAGAAAAGTCAAAATAACTGATAAATCCACCACTATAAACCCTCTGAGGATTATAACTAACCAAACCCCCATGATGCATTTTGATTGTGAAATAACAAGATCCTTTCTCTGCATTTTTAAATGAAAAAAATATGCTATTATGGACTAATTATACTAATAAATAAATAAAAATAGTATTAAACTACTATTACTATAAGACAGTTCCAATTGAAGAAATCCATGTATGAATATATTAAAAAAAAAAAAAACTTTGTTTGTATTCTTGGTAAATTGTTTTTTAATAAGCATTACATAAAAAATGAGTTTCTTTTAAGGACTGATTAAACTAAAACTAATCAAGTATTATACTATTCAAGTAAAAGAATTATGGTTCAACAAATCCTTTTGAAAAACAAATAGACAAAGATGCATTCTAAAAAATGTCAAATCAAAATAGTATTATATTAGAAATCGATTTTTCATAATCATTAGCATCAAAATTAAACAAATATTAAAGGTAAATACCATAAACAATTGGTCGATTTCCTTCGCTTGCCATCTCTCTCTTCGAACCCAACCCATGATTCAATGTTAGTTCATGCCCTTCGTTCAATGATGAACTTTGATTTCGATTTCAAATAAGGAGTTTCAAAACCCTAACCGCAATTTTGATCCCAACAAAGCCCTAGTTGAAGTGTCTATCACACCAACTTATTTTGTAAGGAAACCGTCTTATATTCCTTCCAAAAGATAGTTCAGGGGACATCTCATTACATGCTGTCCAATTGTGGACGGAAGGTGACGGTAGGGGTCTAATTAATCAATTTGTAAAAAGTTCAAGTACTAAATTGAAATAAATCGAAGCGTGGGGGGTCAACGTGAAAACCACATGATAGTTTGGGAGGAAAAATGATATTTCCTCAAAATGTTGTATATAAATGGATTTCTTACTTGATTTATTACCGTTTGATACAAATATATGAGTTTCACGTGTATTTATTAATATGAATTCTACAAACTAAATATTTAGTTACAATAAAATATATATGCTTTATTCTTTTCAACAATGATTCATCCCCCCTTTTTAGGACCCCCTTTGGACCCCCTCTCTCTCTCATTGGTTACCTTTTCTTTTTCTTTTTCTTTTTTTTCCTGCTCCTCCAATCACCTCTTGCCACGTGGCAAAGGGGGGTAAAGGGGGTGACCCCCAAAGGGGGTCCCAACCTTTATTCTATTCTTTTACATATCACATGCCTTCATTTTTATACGATGGCTTTAATATGTACCAACCAATAAATAATCTTGCAAGTTTGGACTATAAAAACAGGATTTTATCTTGATTGAAATACATGAAAAAACTATAATGATCTAGCCCAAAACTTGGTACATTGGATTAAGAATGAGCTTTCAATTTCAGCTTTATTTATTTATTAATTTATTTTCAAGATACGACTCTTTCCAAATTAGATTAGACACTTAAAAAATCTGTTCCAGTTTTAAATGTTGCTGATCAATTTAGATCCGCTGGCCAAATTTGCTTCTATATATGTGAATTCTTTTAAGCTTGCATAGGTTTTGTTTAGTTTTGAATTTTGAATTTTTTTTTTGATTAATTAATTAAGTGCAAAAAAAAAAAAGTTTCTTTCTTTTTTTACTAAGAAAAGCTAATAATGTAAAAAAAATAAAAATAAAAATCACAATTGAGGACCATTCGACTTTCTTACTAACGAAAAAAGAATTCTTTTAACATTTTTTTGGATATTTCGGAAATGTTCAAGAGCTGAAGGAAAAAAAAAGAAAAAGGGAGCAAATTACAGCGGTAGTCCTTGTAATTTATCTTTTTTTATTTTGGTTCCTATTATTTTAATTTACTCAATTTTGCCCTTTAATTTTACGGATTGTGTTATATTAGTCTAATAAATAACGGCAGTTAAATTTGATGGACGGATAATCATATGATATTTCAATTTGGTCCATGTAGTTTATAAGATGTGTCAATTTATTCCCTGTTGTTTTGACTTTCCTATAAACTACAAGGACCAAATTGAAAGATCATTTGATTTTTCGTCTATGAAATTTAACCACCATTATTTATTGAATTAATATGACACAATTTCTAAAATACATAGGCAAAATTGATTAAATTGAAATAATGGGAACCAAAATAAAAAAGGGGTTAAATTATAGGGACCATTTGTATAATTTGCAAAAAAAAAAAAAAAAAAATACAGACAAACAAAGGTCTAAAGTCTCTTACTCTTTGTCCTAATATGTCAGCCACCTCCAAATTTCTGACTTCTTCTGGTGCATCTTCCATGACTACTAACGCTGGTTGAAAAATTTAGAGAGAAATTTGAAAATGGAAAGAGAAAATATGTGTAAAATTAGGTAAAATATAAGTATATTTTATTTTCATCTCAACTACCCTTTATCTTTTCCTTTCTAAATTTCTTTTTTAAATCTTCCAACCAAACACAATATAAAGATTCATTATGAGCAGCCCCAAGGTTCGTAGGCTTGTCTGCACATGCATTGCCTTCTCTCATAACATACTGAATTGTACAGCGGCAACATTGCAAGAGGTGTTTTGTATTTTGGTAGTGCTACGTAGCTCGAAAGGTGGAGCTCGAAATTGGCTCGAATCAGAAGTAGAGAAGGAGAAGAGAAGGAAGGAGGAATGAGGAAGGAGGAGGAGGAGGAGGAGGAGGAGGAGGAGGGAGGAGGGAGGAGGGAAGAGGAGGAGGAGGAGGAGGGGGAGGAGGGACTGGAGGGGGAGGGGGAGGAGGAGGAGGGACTGGAAGGGGCCCAACAAATGGGGCTGGAGGCGGGAGGGGGCGGAGGCAAGGCAGAGCCGACGAGCAGCGACGGCAGGCGACGAGGCGACGAGCAGCGATGATCCTCGGCGGCGGCGGCGGTGTTGGCTCTTCTCCTCTTTCTCTTCTCTTCTCTTCTTCCTCTCTTCTCTCCCTCTTTCTCCTCTGTCTCTTTCTCCTCTCTTCTTCCTCTCTTCTCTCCCTCTTTCGAGCCAATTTGAGCTACGGCTCATTTCCGTTTGTATTTTTATCAAACACTTCAAAATTTTTAATAATAAGTTTATCCTAGAAAATCCAAAAAAAAAAAAAAATATCAAACACTTCAAATTTTTTTTAATAGTAAGTTTATCCTAAAAAATCCAAAAAAAAAACAAAGAAGAGAAAAAAAATGCAAGCTGGAAAACCATTGGCATGAGGTAGCTGGATGTGGTGTACAGCTACATTTTCCTGTAAATAAAAATAATAATGAAAGCTGTCATAATATACTAATTAAGCTACATCATCATGTTTTGTTCTTAGTAATAAACGGGTTAGTTTGACTTCTCTGCAAATAGGTTGTGGATTTGACTTCATCCAAATCTACTCACTTCTACGAAAATCATTATAGTAGAATAAAATCAATGGGTTGGAAAAGTAATCAGATTTGAACTTGAGATAAATCTAATTCATTAATTTAGGCTAAGTTTGGCCATCTAAAAATAATTCATCTTTTTATCTTTTTTTTATCACATCATTTTTTTATTTTTCTGCACATTTTTTTCGTAAAAAAATAAAAAATATACTTATTTAGGTCATCTCAAACAACCTCTTATTATAAATTTTCAATAGGAAAATGAGTGGGAACTCTAATTAGAGCTACCACTAATGATGTGGCAGCCACAACATGTGTTGTGACTTATTTATTTATTTATTTATTTTTTTACTTTGCCACCTCATTAGTGATGGGTTTAGACCCACTGAATTAGTGGTCTCTAGCACCACCGTTTTCAATAATTTCTTATAAGGCATTGGTTTTCAAAGAAGAAAACTAAGGTCCCGTTTTGGTTTGAATTTTGAAAATGGTTTGAGAGCCCAAAATTGAAAATTTATTTATCTTCTCTATTCTCAAAATTATTTCAAATTTATGTTTATTTCCAAAACTATTTCAAATATATTCCAAATATATCTTTATTCCTAAAACTATTTTAAATATATTACAAATTTATCTCTATTTCTAAAACTATTTCAAATCTATTATACATTTATCTCTACTTCCAGAATTATTTAAAATCAAATTTATTGAGAGAAAATTACAATGAACTCCCTTCAACTAAGGGGTTGTTTGGGATATCTTAAATAAGTGTATTTTTTGATTTTTTTGACTAAAAAGTTGAGGAAAAAAATTATGGTTGTTTGGATTAAATTTTTGACTTTTTATGAAAAAATGTGTATTAAAAAATTGTATAAATTAAAAATTAGGATTGAAAGTTGTGCAGCCATATTTTTTGACTTTTGATAAATAATGATAACATTTTAATTTTTTGAATAATTTTTTAACTTTTTGACTTTTTGAACACATGTCAAATTTGGCAGAAGGCATTTGCACTTTACTTCCATAATATTTAAAACTTAACATAGAAATTGCAAACACAATTAACACTGTCAGTGGACAATGTTAATTTACATTTTTACCCTTCTGTGTGAAAAATGTAAATTTGCACAATAAATGGAAGAATGAAAGCATTTTAGGAAAGTGGCTAAATATAACTCACCAAGCCTTGATCAATGGCAGACAAAAACACTTTATTGCATCAAATAATCAACAGTACCGTCGTAGGTCAATGGTAGACAAATTTTCCTTTTTCCATTTGCCCTTGCAATTTAAGCACAGCTAAATCTCTCACACGATTTCGGCTGGGTGTTGGATTTGGGAGTAAAGGAATTTTGGGCATATTTGGTTTGGTTTTGAGAGAGTAGTTTTTAAAAATTATTTTGGGAGAGGGTTTAGAAATTTTTTTGGTTGTGTATTTTGAAAGTAGTTTTAGAGTTTGAGAGTTTTGAATAATTTTATATTTTGTTATAATTGAGTAGATGTGTGTAAGAAAAAAAGTGATTGAGAAGAAGAGATGAGAGAGACAAAAAGTGATTGATTGATGTGTAAGAGAGAGAAAGTGATTTTAAAAATTATTTTGAAAAAATTACAAACCAAACAAGTTTTTTAAAAAAAAATTTCCAAAATCACTCTACAAAATCAAACCAAACATACCCTTAGTACCTGTAAATTCCAACGGTAGGTAAGTAAAGCTCTGATTTGCAGAGTGGTGTTATATTCTTCAGCTTGAGGGGAGGAAAAGAGCTTGATTTGAGAAGAACGACTATTGGTACTGGTACAATATGAGTACGTTGATATAATAAATTTCAAAAAAATGAAGTACGGGGTACGACTTGATACACTTATAAAAAAATATTTAGATAATACAAAAATTAATTAAATAGTTTAATTTGTTAAGATCTAACCTATAATTAATATTTAATGTCAAAAATAAAGGTATCAATGAAAATTAAATGTCAATATATTAAATAACTTACAAACAACAGTTTAATTTTAAAATCATGCTAAGCATAAAACAAAAAATAAAAATGAAAATTTAGTGAAAGAAGTTTTATCTCTGTAATAGAAGAAAATATTGTTTTAATTGATATATAGTACGGCTTGGGTATATACTAGATACGCCTGGGTATGCCAAAAGATAAGAAGAAAACATTTGGGTACGTGTTTCGTATACTTAATACGTATTCAAAAGTACCATACAATGTATTATATGTCGGTAAGTACCCAGTACAGATATGACATATTTTTCGAAGTATCCATTCTTCATCAAGTTTGATGAAGGGTTTTGTTGCCAATATGTGAAATGAAATATAGGAAAGAGAGGGATATATACATTATTGTATAGTTTAAAAGCCTTGTTTGGTTGTAATCTTTAGAGCAGAAAATAATTAAGGGTGTTTTGGTCTGAAAATATAATATATATTGTCATGTGCTCCTCATGTGACTTATTTTCATCCAAATTCTTTACAGTTAGCTAACAGAAGGATTTTAGTGTTACAAAATAATAATATTTTAAATTTGTTTGGGACGATCTAAATAAGTATATTTTTTGATTTTTTATGAAGATATATTTAGAAAAGTAGAGAGGTAATGTGACCCAAAAAAAATAAAAGTGTAGTTATATAGCACACCCGAAACAAGCTTGTCAAGTTTTAAACATTAAGGAGGTAAAGTGCAAATGAGCTTTAGTTCAAAGGGGTTTATTGTAATTTACCCATTTATCTATATTACGAAAGTTATATTAATTGAACTGATATCTATGTTGAAATATGCGGTATAGTATATTTTCAAGTTAATTGAATTTTTTTGAATGAAACTCTGTAAAGAAGTTATTTACAAATTCATATAAAAATTTAGGGTAAAGTACACTTTGCCCCTTTTAAGTTTGATCATTTTCTCATTTTGACCCTCGAAGTATTTTTTCCCACTTTAATCCTTATTGTTTATAATTCTTCCTAACTTACTTTGAACACTAAGGCCATGTTTGTTTGGGCGGACATGTGTTTGGGATTAGACTAATAGTCCAATAAAATTATTAATCCGATGTTTGGTTAAAAAATTGAAATATAGACTAATAATTCATCCGGATATGGTATTCCACATATGATGGAGTATTTAATTCCACAGAGGTGGGGTAGGATATCAATTGGGAGACTAAGCCAAAGTCTACACTAACTCATCAAATGACCAAATTAACCCTGACTATATATATATATTAACCCTAATTTAAATATTTTAAATATTTAAAAAAAAATTTCCATAAAATATTTTTTTAATCTATAAATGTTTTAAAAAATAAAGAAAATTTTAAAATATTTTGGAAAAAAACCCCAAAATATTCTTTGTTGGAAATGATCTAAGAACAATAATATTATTACAATTATGAATGGTAGTAATCATTAATTACCACCCTAGACTTTTAATTCAACATGTTTATAATTGTTATTTTGTGTGCATCTTCTCATAAATATATTTGTTCAAATGAATACTTTTTTGAATTTTGGCAATGAATGATTAAAATAGCATTGCAAATTTTTTGATGGTTGTTTGTGTATATACATAAATTTTATAGTTGAATGATTTTTGATTTTTTCTTTGAAAAAAAATTGGGGGTTAAATTTTGTTCAAATAAATATTTTTTTGAATTTGGGCAATGAATGGTTAGATGATTAAAATAGCAGTGTATTTTTTTTTAATAGTTGCTTATGTATATATAAATTTTATAATTGAATGATTTTTGATTTTTTCTATTAAAAAAAGTAGGTTAAATTTTGTTCAAATGAATCGAAATGGATGTGGAGCAACAATAGGGAAATTTGCTTTTTAAAAATTATAACACATGCTAGTGCAAAATTTTACAATAATTATAATAGGTGTATTATGGTCAATATATTGAATGTCCCATGTCCTGTCATGTCTTATCCATTCCAATCCTCTTAAATAAATATCGGATTGGATAATATTTTATTAATCCTTCCTTATAGTCATAACTCGATCTAAACATAGGGTAGGATACACAATCCAAAGGGATTCATAGTCTTATTAGTCATGGGAATGCTAATCCAATCTAATCAAAAATTTCGAAATCATCCGCTGTTGGGCTTTTCAAATAACGTTGTAGTTCAGAACTATTTACGCTTGTATGTTGAGATATTCTTATACTTTTTATTGTTGAAAAAATGCTTAATTTTCTACCTTGAGATGGGGCTAGTGGTGTAGCGTGTATATGTGTATTTACAGATACAACTGTCATGTATTCTTCAAATAATGTTTTGCATAATAAGGGCAAATTATTTTCGATCAGCAAAAATACGTTCTAAAAATTCTTATAAACAAGTGTCTTTACACCTAAGATCAATTATTATGGCCAATCTAAAAGATGATGCAATTGATCAAAATATTTATCAAAATTTTCTTTTATTGCAGTAATAATAGCTACATAATATTCATTACCCATATATTTTACAAAAACTTTCATTATTTTTGCTAACATATGTAAGACAAATGATGAAGTAAGAATATATATATATATATATATGATTTTTTTTTTGTTACTGTTGGCTTATTTTTCCTACGAAGGAAAATATTATAAATGCGAGCGTGCCAGCAAGGATTGAAAAATCCTTACAGATTAAATTCAAGCCAATTATCAAGCGATTGTGTTGACGGTTCTTTTGCCTCAACAAAGAGGACTTCAAAATTGCCAAAATGTAGAGAAAAGAAAAATTAAAAGAAGAAAGGGAGATGGAGAAAGACGATTGAGTGAACAATCAAAGTAATAATTACTTACCTCTACTCCTATGCTTTGAAAAGGAAGTGCATGAAATGCTTCGAAATGAAAGTGCTGAAAATAAATGCTTCGAAATATAAATCTATGTTAAACTACTCCTAAGATAAGGAAAATGACAAGAAATATTGAAATCAACTGTCTTTGATTTCAGTTCTGGATCTCTTACAATGTAGCCATTAATGGCTATTTATAGAGGAAAAAATACAGCAATAACTACTTAGTAACTACCCATTTTTTCCATCTTCATTCTTGTCTTGCCATGTGTCCTTCCACTCATCCACTTTGTCCTTCCACTCATCCACTTTGTCCTTCATATTCTCCATCATCTCTATAACTTCTTTTAACTTCCAAATGAATAAGAGGATGCCACGTATCCTGCAATTATATAAATAATAAAAATTGCAGATTTATGGTGCTAACATTACCCCCCGCGGCCCTTAAAAATGATGTTTACTTGAATTTTTGAAGGGCCGAACCAAGCACATGATTAATCTAAGCAATAAAATGCTTCGAATAATATCAACAAAGTGCTTCGAATGAGTATGAAATTATGACTAGATGTCTCGAATGCTAGCTATTATGGACTAGTAACAAGCTTCGAAAGTGGTAAAAAGGACCAAAATCATCTTTCGAAGGTTGAAAGTGCCAACAAAGGACAAATTACATCATTGAAAATATTCGGCAAAGCTTCGAAAGTTCATAACCACCATTATTGTTTCTTCGAAGCTGTTAATGCAAGATGGAGTGCTTCGAAGCTTACAAAATTATGGCAAAAGGGCCTTCGAAGCAACTTTTGGCCAACATTGTGATTATTCAAATTTTGTATGTTCTGGTTCATACATAATTAATGAAAATATTAATCTTGTGCTTCGAACCAATTATTAATTCTTCGAAGACACCAAAACAGTTGTTCTTCGAACCAACTTATCATGCCAAAAATACGCATTATTCGAGAACTAATTAATTGCCATTTTACATATATTTGAAGAGAGATACACATTTCGAAAGTTTTTTCGCCCCATGTTACATTTCGAAGGTGTTTATTGATAACAAAACCACAATTCAAAAGTCACATATGTTACTAAAGGATTAAAGTCGTCCTTCAAAAGTGCTCACGACATCTCTTCATACGAAATCCAAAGAGTTGGATTACTATGAAATCAGTTTGACATTTTAACCTATAAAATGATATTTCAATGAATAACATGCTTCGAAGTGTCTTAGGACATATTTCAAAGGTAACCACAAAACCAAATGATGATGGTTTTATGGATCAACCATATTTTTGGCCCAATATATTTCAATAACGAAATATTATTTGTTAGCCATTCCATCAAAGTCAACGTTTGATGTGATCCACAAATCCAAAATGGATTTCGAATAACAAAAGTCATGGTATAGTGTGACCATGAAAATTCATACTTTTTGACACTTTGGAAAATGTCAAAAATTTTGAATTCATGAACAGTGGCTTGTTCATTATTCTCGACCATGTTTGCTTTAAAAACATGACTTTTGCCGAATTGATTTTCATAATTATTTGGCAAAGTGGGTTGTTTTTCCATGTTAGCCATTAATGGCTTATGAAAATCACCCATAGATATGTTATTTTCATTACTTGACTCTCTAAAATTTGGTTTTTGGACCCCCCGAGTCATACATAGAACATCATTTTTAGCCAAATTTGGCTCAAGAACATACTCTTTCGTTGTGTTAATTTCATAACTTGGCTCTTTAAAAACGGACTCTTGAACCCCCCGAGCCATTGATGAAATTAACTCTTTACTTTTGCTATTTTCAACCATGGAAAAATTCTGAAAAAATTCACCAATTCCGGCCATTAAAGCCTCAGTTAAAGACTTGGTAGTGAGAGTTGATAACTCATCATTCCATTGGCGAATTTCCATATCAAGTTGATGAATTTCTCCAATTAAATGGTGCCTTTTTTCTTCCACCAAATAATATTGTAATGGATGAAAGTTTATTTCATCAAGAAAATGGATCTCTTCTTGAAGATCCAAAATTTTTCTTTCACGCCAATATATTTCAAATTGACAAGTTCGAATGGCGAAATCCAAATTGTTTGTCATTTCTTACACTTGGCTGTCCCACTGGGCGTGCCAAAAATGTTGGCTCATTTTTCCTACGAAGGAAAATATTATAAATGCGAGCGTGCCAGCAATGATTGAAAAATCCTTACAGATTAAATTCAAGCCAATTATCAAGTGATTGTGTTGACGGTTCTTTTGCCTCAACAAAGAGGACTTCAAAATTGCCAAAATGTAGAGAAAAGAAAAATTAAAAGAAGAAAGGGAGATGGAGAAAGACGATTGAGTGAACAATCAAAGTAATAATTACTTACCTTTACTCCTATGCTTCGAAAAGGAAGTGCATGAAATGCTTCGAAATGAAAGTGCTGAAAATAAATGCTTCGAAATATAAATCTATGTTAAACTACTCCTAAGATAAGGAAAATGATAAGAAATATTGAAATCAACTGTCTTTGATTTCAGTTCTGGATCTCTTACAATGTAGCCATTAATGGCTATTTATAGAGGAAAAAATACAGCAATAACTACTTAGTAACTACCCATTTCTTCTATCTTCATTCTTGTCTTGCCATGTGTCTTTCCACTCATCCACTTTGTCCTTCCACTCATCCACTTTGTCCTTCATATTCTCCATCATCTCTATAACTTCTTTTAACTTCCAAATGAATAAGAGGATGCCACGTGTCCTGCAATTATATAAATAATAAAAATTGTAGATTTATGGTGCTAACGGTTACAATATCAAAAACTTTTAGAAAAATCTTTATATAAGGCTACTTGGCACCAATTAAATTCTGTGGAAGTCAGTACTCCTCTTATTGATAAAATAAATCTATTATTTTTCTTTGTTTACAAGCTCTTTTTAACATATTATACGTTGAATTCCACCTGTTGTCTATATCTAAAATTAATTTTTTAAATGACATACCTTCTCGTGGACAATTTTTTTGTATTCCGAAATTCGATTAGCAGAAGACATAATAGTAACTACCGCATTTTTTATTACTAGTATAGAAGTCTCGTATACATGCATAGTTTCTTTAACAATCAAGTTTAAAATATGGGCACAACAACGAATATTAAATAAATCAGCACCAACAAGTAATTGTAAAGTTAATTTCAAATGGATTACAGTCTGATTGTAATATGTTGCATTATCTAAACTAATAGTAAATATTTTATTTTGCAAAGCCCACTTATATAATAAATTTTTTTTTTTTATTTCTACACCAAACGAATGACCAGCGTATGGAAGTTCAACTAATCTAAATGAAATAATTCTTTTATTTAATTTCTAATCATTATCAATAAAATGTGCAGTAATGTATTGATATTCTAAACAATTATTTGACCACAGATCAGATGTTAAACAAAATTTTCTATTCAAATTTTTAAAGATGTCAAATAATTCAGTTTTAATATCCTCAAATTTTCTTTAAAATTCTGTTTCTAGTAGTATATTGTGAAAAACTTTGATATTGCGATCATTTGTGAAAAACCTAAGTAATTCGTGATTAGATCAAGATTTAATTGTTTCAATTCCCAACCAATTAAAACTCACAAGCTAAATCATCAAACACGTATGAAAGTGATTTAGATTGTTGTTTCAAAAACAATGAATTGACACAAACGATTTTTTACGTGGAAAAAACCACAATTGAAGCACCTTCAATTGTGATAAAAAAAAATCACAGGTGAAACGCCACAAATCAATCCACTATTGAAGAAAGAAAGATTACAAAAATACCAAACAAATTACTAGAACCGCTTTCATTTGTCTTCAAATCTTCTGTATATCTTTCACTGCAACTTTCATTCGGAATTGATTAGCTTGATGTTGAATCCACAACATCTATTGTCGAATAAACGACTACATACAACATCAAACTCCTTTGACTACTCTATACTTGAATCTTCGGATTCCACTGAAGAAGAATACTCTCCAAGAAAGATTAAACAAACTCCTTGATGTGTGCGTATAAGAACATGAGTTCAACCTCAATCAAACATCAAGGAAAATCATAAAAATATCCCCAAAAGAAAACCCTAAAAACCCTTGAAGAAGATCTAGAAAAAGTAACCCTAGAGTTGGAGCAAGAAATGGTTTTATGGAGTCTGAAATCGTGAGGTCCGCTCGAGCGTGGACTCTATATCGCGTGTTCCAAACTAGGGTTCACGCTCGAGTGGAAGATGCCACGCTCGAGCGTAAAAACACATCACTCAGTATTTTTGCAGACACGCAAAATACTGTGAGAGTGTATACTCCGCTTGAGCGCCACTTTGCCCGTTTGAGCGGGAAGACTAAAAATTGGAAAATTACAACTCGATTTAAACATAAGTTTGTCCATGGAATTTGACAACAAGTAGGGTCCTAACAATTTGTACGAAATCGAGACATTTACTAGTAGTAAAAGGTTGTTCTTTTTTAATAATATAATCAACTACAGAATTTTGTACACATATAGGATCATATGAAAATGTTTGCAAATGACCAGTTGATGAAGCCCCTAATTGCATTTGACTTCTAATATCAAGTTGTTGACTTTGTAAATGTTTGTTAGTATGCCTTTTTAGATAACTAGTACCCCCTACAGATGTATCACTAATTAAATGTGCACAATATTTACATTTTGCTTTAAATATAATTGTATCATCATGATCATTTGCAGATATTTTTTCGAAATGATCCCAACCACTACTAGTCATGCCCCCAGATGATGATCCAGTTGTTGGAAGAGAGATATTAGATACATTAGAAGAAGAATCAACAGATTCATGTTGTGTAATATATGCATCAATATCGACATACACATTAGGAGTATTAAGATTCATATTAATGTAAGTAACATAATATATAAGAACTAACCATTAATTTAAATAATGAGTAAATAATGACAACTAATATAAGTTAAGAAATAATTAATGTAAAAAAATGAGTAACTAATAAATTTAATTCAACTAATTAGTATTATCGACTGGCAAATGCTATACAAAAATTAGTTTATTCTGATAAAAACTTATTCTTGCACAATTGCAATTGCTACTTAGGGATGAGACTTCAAAATTAATTGAGACAGTTGAGAGTTCAGAGAGAGAATTGTTTGTGAGAAATAAAATGAGAGATGGGGGATATTTATAGGAGTTTGAGAGGAGAGGAGTCAATTTGTAAATTTTTTATTTTTATTTTTTATTGTTGAAAGTAAACAATCATTTGACCATTTGAATATTAAATTTAAATTTTTTTTTTTGAATTTTGATCGTTGGATAACAGTGAGCCGTTGGGGTGTGGGCCGCGGGTTGGGCTAGAAATTGTTTTTGGGTCATGCTAGGTAGCCGGGTCGGGCCAGGTTTCAAGATGATAGGCCAGGCCTAGGGTCAAGGGCTGGTCTTCGGCCTGGGCCTAAATAGGCCTTACCAGGCCGGGTCCACCCCAAGTCGTTGGCGGGCTTCGATTGTTCACAGGACACGGGCTATTTTTACACCCCTATCCAAATAGCATTTTTGACCTGGTGTGTTATTCTCGCAAAGGAAACCCAACCATTAAATCTTGGGGGTAACTTGTTTGGTGTTCGGAAAAAGTATATCTGGTTTGGGTTTTGATTTTTAATTTTAGTTTTTGGGTTTTGGTTGAGTTTTTGGGTTTGGGTTTGGATATTGGGTTTGGATTTTGGATTGAATTTTATATAATCTATATTATTATATTAAGTGAGGCCTAAATTTGGTCTCCTAAAGCTTCTACCACGTGTAAATTGAATAATTAAAAAAACAAAATTCTTCTACACCTAAATACATGGTCTTAATGACAATTTAACTATCATAACAGTTTCAAATTTTGAAAATCAAATTTGAAGGTTTACTTTCAAATTTGAATAATAATGTGTTACACACGTAGTGTGTGCACCCTTCTAATAACTTTTTTATGTCACAGGGCAATGAACATGGCACTTTCTATTAAAAAATGGAAGGTTTAGTGTTTAGAGTAAACTGGAAAGAATTATAAACATTAAGGCCACGTTTGTTTGGATCCATAGGATGGAGGCGATTAGAAGTATGGTGAGATTAAGTGAGAAGATTATTAGTGTGTTGATATTAAGTGGCGATATAAGCTAAAGAGTGTTTGTTTGTACACCATCGGATTAGTAATACTATAGATAGTATATTAAGGGTAAACTATCAATAAATCCTAATGGAAAAATTACACTAATGGTCCTTATAGTTTGGGTCTTGTGTTACTTTGGTCCCTGACTTTTCAATTGTGATACATTTATCCCTGAATTTTCAATTGTGATACATTTATCCCTAAATTTTGAATATTGTTCCAAAGAAGGACAATTAAAGATACTATTGCTCAATTTCAAGGGTAGATTCGTCAATTTGATAAAATATAAACTAATTTGACAAAAATATGTCAAAAAAATATTTTTGAATTTTAAAAAATTATTTCTATCCACTAAAAATAAAATTATATAAAATTGATAAATCTTTTAGATATTTTTTTTTACCAAATTAATTTTTATTACGTGTTTGGATAATGATTACGTAATGGGCGGTTGTTTTTATTTTTATTAAATTAATTTCTATTTTCTCAAAAACTAAATATGACGACAACTTTGATATCATTACCAAACCATTCCGTTAAATCAAAAAATCCAAAACTAAAAATATTTCATATATTAAATATATCGATTACACATTAAAAGCCTAGCAACCACCCATTATATGTTATCATCCAAACACATAATAAAAATTAATTTGGTAAACAAATAAATAAATAAATGTTTAAAAGATTTATCAATTTTGCATAATTTTATCTTTGGTGGGTAGAAATTATTTTTAAAAATTCAAAAATATTGTTTTGATATTTATTTTTGTCAAATTAGTTTATATTTCATCAAATTAATGACTTTGCCCTTGAAATTAAGTAATGGTATCTTTAATTGTCCTTATTTGAAACAAGATTCAAAATTTTGGATCAAATGTGTCACAATTGAAAAGTCAGGAACCAAAATGACACAAGCCCCAAACTATAGGGACTATTAGTGTAATTCGCCCAGTCCTAATAGTTTGACTTAATTTCCATCAAGTTCTACTGAAAATATGTTCTAGCAAAATTATCACTGAAAATAATTTTTGTGACAATTTTTTAAATATATTGTTAAAAATTGACAATTAGTGACTTTTTTTTCCACAGTTTTTATAAATTTTCTTTAAAACTTACAATTAGTGATATTTTTTGTGCATTTTTTTAAACTGTTGCTAAAAGTTAAAAATCAACGACTTTTTTTGTATCAATTTTTTTAAACTGTTGCTAAAACTTATAATTACTGAAATTTTTTGTGACAAAATTTTCAAACTATTGCTGAAAATGAACAATTAGTAACGTTTTCTAATAGTATTTGATGAAAAACGTCATTTACCTATTGAATAATAAGTTCACCTATTCAGACCTACATGTAAGTTCTCCTAGTATTAATATATAAAATTAATATTTTAAATATTTTTTAATATTATAATTATTTTTTTGTTCTAAAAAATATAAATTTTACTTAAAAATTCACTAATCTCCTCACTCAATTTCTAATCTTAGCCCCACCATGGGATTGATCGTCCTATTGTCATGACTCGAACCCGTCCCTAAAAGTTTTGGTCATAACCGGTCAGGAATCCGAAGATTACCGAAGACCTCAAATGATCATTCAGAATATTTATGCTAATGGGCCATAAACAAAAGTGTATAATAATGAGAACTTCATTGAGCTGTGCCAATCATGAACAAAATTATAAAGTTAACCTCATAACACATTCAAACATTTACATGTCCAAGTAAAATATAAGTATTGTAGGAAATTTGTACATATTGTTTACAAACCCAAGACCATAATAGCAAAAACAAAGGTCAAGGTATGGTGTGAGTCAAAGACAAAACTCCATCTCGGAGGCATGACTTGATTGGGTCACAAAAATAGCTCCTGAAGTTGACTCTAAGGGTGTGTGCTCTACGCTGCGGATCATCTACATGTGCATACATAATATTAGGTGAGCGAAGTTCAATGAATAATAATATAGTAAAGCAGTGTAAATAAATGATCATAAGATTATCACAATATCCATAATCATAAATTCAAAACTGCCTTAGGCCCAATCATATAACAAGCGGCCTTTGGCCCAATCATATAACAAGCTGTCTCGGGCCCATATTGCACATGTCATGTAATATTAATGAAGTTTGTTCATTTCGATCAAATGACACATTTTAGTCTGATTCCAAATCACATTAAAGCTTGTTTCAAATCACATAGTATCAAATATTGCTTATCAAACCTTTCATAACTCCAAGTTGTAACGGAGTACTCGAAGGCTTAATTAACTTGCTGAATTATCATATAGGACAATCGTCAAAGATTGACATCATGCAGAACGTTTATAGCGAATCATTAGCTTATACAAAACGTCTAAGACGGATCATAGACAAATAACAGTTACTGATGGTCAAAGTACATTTTCCCAATTTATCATAATCATTGCTCAAAAGGAAACTCATTCATTCTTATCAAAACATTCTTTCAGAAACTTGCCATAGCATAATTGCTCGGAAGATTTCAAGCATATTTTACCATTTCGAAAACACTCGTCAAGGCACATAATTTATACAAAGCATAAGTTTCACAATTGTAAAGTATTTCATATGAAAATACCGTTACAAAGAAATTACTCACAGTGCTTGGTCGGATGATACTCCTTAATGGCTTAGCCTGCAGAAACATAACCAAGCATAACATTTCAAAACACATTGCCTTCAATTCACTCAATTAATTTATTCATTACATAACCGTTCAATCGTTCCCCATTCTTTAATTCCTCTCAAGTGTTTAATGTTATACTTCTCTACATGTGAATCACGTACAAATTATGTGTCAAGGATGTACTTTAAACAGCTCTAAATGTTCATGACCTAAATTAATGTTTCCTACAACAATTTCATATGTTTTTCATTGAAAATATCATGTTTACATATTTAAGGTTTAAGGAAATAGCAAGAAGTGAAAGGAAACTAAGTTATGGTAGGAAATGACATGAAACGATTAAAAGAAAATAAACAGCCTTCACTAATTTGAACATATCTATTTGTGTACTTAGAATTTGGATGTGAGACCACCACCATTAGAAACGAGACTTCAAGGGCTTGAATTTAGGCTCAATAATGGATTAAAATGGAGTCCGGATGAAGGAGATATGCCTTTTTGCAATTGGGTTGAGATAGGGGTTCTACACGTGCAGAAGTCTTCACCGCTTGTGCGGCTAAAATCCGCTCGAGTAGAAACACTGGTTGCTTGAGCGCCCAGAGAGCAAAATGAAAACCTCTGTTTTTCTTCATGTTCCACTCGTGCGGAGCCCATGGCCGCTCGTGCGGTCTGGGCAAAATCTGACAGTTCGAAAAATGGTTCAAAGATGTAAACTTCCTAACCTCATTTCCAAGTCCAAATCAAAGCAAAACTCACTCAAAAACATGATATACTAGCATGATTTAGGTATAATTCCATATTACATACATCAATCTTGCCTCACCATTAGATTCATGGTCTCAACTATTTCATATATTCATAAATTACATACACAAGCTCAATATACATACAACATGGTGGATCTTCCTACAAATCTTGATTGTATGAACCATCTAAGGTTTATTTCATGTATCAATCACAAGAATAAACTCAAATCAAATAAAAATGAAGAGATTTCATGATTTTATTTCAAACCCTTACACAACTCAAAACCCTAGCTCAAAATTCCCAATTTCTTCTTGATTTCTAGCCAAAGATGAGTTAAAGACAAAGATTATAAGTAGATTATCATACCTTAGCTCAAGTCTACGGTTTGCCCTATGATTCTCTTCCAAAACCCTAGCTTTTGCTTCTCCTCTTCCTCTCTCTTTAACTCACTCTAGCAAGCTCTCAACCAAATGATGAACTCACGAGCAAAATACATTATAGATATAACTTAACTTATAATACGCCGGCGAACTTCTAGCAACTTCTAGGTGATGTTGAACATTTTGACGAGTTTCCGGTGACCGTCTGACAAAAGTCCCACGATGGTGGGATGTAGTAGCATTTGTAAATTAAAAAAAAAAATAGAATTTTTTGGTAACAATTAAAAATATGTAGGCTTAATTGGTACAAATATTTTGTTTTGGAACTAGATAGATTTTGAACTTTATGTATGGAATTTACCGATAAGTCCCCCATAAAAAAATTGGTGTCTCAAACATTGTTCTATTAAGAAAGTAATTCTGTTATGTTTTACCTAATAAAAGAGTGGTCCTTGAACCTTTCTATTTGCTCACGTTCTCTAAGGGAGTGTTTGGTTAGATAATTTGACGAGAGAAATGTAAAAAGAAAAAAAAAATAATAACAATAAGTTTCGTTTGTTTCGATATAAAATATTTTATACAAAAAAATATTTTTTTTTATAAATTGATTGTAAACATAAAAAATGCTTTTGTTTTTGTTTTTTAGCGTTTGGTTGACACTTGAAACAAAAATATTTTTTTTTGTCTAAAAGAGAAATTTTGATTCAATAAAGTGTCCTCTATGATTTTTAAATGAGCTAAGATATTTATTTGAAAAGGCTAAATGTGTTGAAAATGTAGTGAGTGAGTCAACTTTATAAAAATTCATTTACGGAATTTTTAAAAGTAAGTCGTTTTTGCGAAAATGATGCAAAAATATTTTTCTTAAAAAATATTTACTTGCTTTTTATTCAATAAAATAACGGAAAATGAGTAAAGTATTTTTGACAAAAACATTTACGTCAAAACAAATAGAACTGTAATCTCACTTTTTATTTGGTTATAATAAAAACACAAGAGAAAAGAAGGTTTAGGGGTAAAATTGATGCAAAATTGAATAATTTAGGTATAAAATTAATATTATTAAAAGAACAAGGATTGGATTGATTTTTTGAGTGATAATTTAAGAGCTAAAATGATATTTTCTCCATAATAAATGAAAGGCAACACAAACACATACATATTATTCAATTTTCAAAATATAAGAATTAATTCATCACAAAGGTATACAAAATGCATATATAAAAAAGCTACAAAAGATTATAAATGGTGTTGTGTTCAATTGAAACTTATTCATAGACAACATAGAATCAGTTGATCAAAAGTGACATACATGTCTTATTGGTCAAACCACAATCACAGCAGCTACATCGAGTACAACTTCCATGTCTTATTTTTAAAACAATATTTGTTGATCTACATGACCCAAATCTCATATTAATCAAGCCACAATCATGGCAGCCACAGCTAACACTGCTGCCATGAAAAATTGATACCTAGAAATTAATATCCCATGAGCAGAGTTTTTCACAGTGGCCGGTGCCGGAGCTTCGCCTTCGACGTTGATGACAAGTTTTTGGCCAAACTGAGCACAGTGCTGCCCCACACCGCAAATGTACCATTTTTTTCCGGGGACTGTAGACACCCCATTTTTGACCGTCCTCAAGACTTGGACGTCACCGTTTGAACACCCGGTGATCATCCATGTTTGTGTTCGTTTGGAGTTCCCGGAGGTCTCGGCTACGCGCCTTGCCTCAGGATCTCCGAACTCGACCGTTTTGTGTCTGGTTTTGCACCAAACACTTGTGTTTTGCCTTGGAGGGGCAGGGAATGCCTTGTGAGGCATCCCCACACATCACCGGCCATGGCTAGATGCCACCGGCTGTTGTTTGTGTCCACCGGCAATGTATATTGCCGGCCGGCACTCTTTTTGGCCGACCGGCCATCAATTTTGTCAAAATGACAATTTTGGCCAGTTGACTACTGTTCATCTGCTTTTAGCAGATATTTTGTGTCAGCTATGATAGCTGGCACCCACCCCATTCCCCTCCATACACGTGTATGGGGGGATTTCCCTCTTGAATGGCTTGTTTTGTAAGCCTTACAAGAGGGAATTGCCTATATAGGAGAGCTTCCTCTCTTTGTCCAAGGGTTAGACCTTTGTTAGACATTTTAGACAGCTTTTGTAGAGCTTGAGTTCTAGGGTTAGGGTTAGATATATATTCTATCTCTATAAGTGTGTGTTTTGTCCTACTTTTGCTCACAAACACACACCAACACACCATCTCTTGGACTTGAGACCTTTGGAGGGTTGTTTTAGTGTTTTGGAGCTGGATTAAAGCCAAAGAAGGCTGTTGGAGCATTGCTTGTGAAGGTGGTTTTCAAGGGTAAGAAACTTCCCTTTTATTCCCCATTTTTGCATTGCTTTTCTACCTATCTTAGAACTGTTTTTGTGCTTAGTGTATAATGCAAAAAAGTTCTGTTTTTAAGCCCTCTTGATTGTTTGTTAAGGGTGTTTTGTGGTTTGGAGGTGTTTGACTACCCTTAGGCCTTGTAAGGTTCCTTTTTGTGCTATTTTGTGCAAGTTTCGGAACTTTGGTGTTTGGGCCTCTTCACCACTGAAATCTTGAGGGATTTCAGTGGTGAAGATGGTGCCTTGAAGTCTCAAAAAGGGGAGGGCCACCCCCTCTCCTTGTTGTCCTTGAAAAGGACCATTCTTGGCCTCTTAAGGGAGCATTATGTTTAAAGGTTTGTTGCTCATGCCATGGCTGTATTTTATGCTTATATTGTCATGATTTAACTTTGTATTGAGTTGGTTTTGGTACACCATGCATGCTTAGCATACCTACCATGTAATGCCTTGTTATTGCCTTAATATGTCTTAGGTTGTTAGCCTTTGTTCTAGCATGTTTTAGGCTTGGTCTTGTGAAGCTTTTGTGCTTATCTTGCCATGTTTAAGGTCTGTCCATGGTGGTTTGGGTCGATCTTGACATGCATTATGTGGCCCCTTTGCATTTTGGCTTATTGGCCTTAAGTATGTACATGTGTAGCATGCCATTCTTGTATGGATTTAGTGGGTTGGGATCATCTTTCATGTCATTTCAGTCCCTTTGACATGCTCATATGCTTGCCTTGGACGCCTCTTTGAAGCTTTGAAAGCTTGTTTTGCATGCTCCATGTTTTAGCATTTGTGCATGCCTTTGAATTCAAACCATTTAGATGCCATTTAAGTGGTCTTTTGGCCTTGTTTTAACATGCTAAAAATCTGGTTTTAGTTGTTTAATGCATGCCATGTTTGCCTTGCTAAGTGTAGTTCAATGCATCATTAGCTTGCTTTGAATTCTTGGCCATTTTGCATGCTTTGCTTGCTTTGTTAGTTGGTTTGGCACCTCCTATAACATGATTTTCAGAGCTTGTGTTGCATGCTAATTGTCCACATTATGCTCTTTTCAAGTGTGCTTGAGAGTTGCTTGTTTAATGCCTAAGTGTTGGTCCAACTTACTTGCATGTGTGTATGTATGTTTGATCCCAATTCCTTGGTGTTTGGCCACTGTTTTGGGCCTATTTAGAGCTGCCTAAATCATGTTTAAGTCCATCTTTTCATTAGTTTGCATTGCCTCATGTTTGCTTGCTAGCTTGCATAAGTGTCTTGCCATGCCATGTTGCATCCTTAGCTTGCATGCCTAGGTTGCATTGCATCTTGCATCCATGCCTTGTTCCTTGATTTGGTGATAGGAATTGGGTCTTGGTTTGTTTGTTTGGTTTGCATTTCATTTGACATGAAAGTGCATGCTTGATTCTTTGGGCCATCATGCATGGAAATGCGTGATTGATGGTCCGAGAATCGAGGCACATGCCCCTTTGAGTCACAAACATGATAAGGGGCATGATTGGTGCATACATTGCTTGAATTGTATTGCCATGCAAGTTCTGCCCTCTGCTGCTGTCAATTGCAGATTCTGCAGGAATTATTTGCCGACCGGCATTACAGAGTGCCGACCGGCAATGTATTGGTGGCCGATAGCCTCATTTCCAGCCGATGGACACATCTTGCTGCCGATGGTAATTCTACTCAGCCGGTGGTGTCCCCCAATGTCCAGAGAAGCATTCCTGGGACTTTGGCAATCTTCAGAGGGGAATAGCAGGGAAAACAGAGGCAGTTTATGCATGGTAGTGAACTCCCGAGCAGGACCCGAGCGTGCATTGCATTCAGGCTCTCCTCCCGAGGCGGTTTACTGTTTTTCCTAATCTAGTTAGTTGTTAATTAATTAGGCAATTTGTAATTATCAATTAGCTTGCGTAGTTGGTTAATTTGTATTATTCTTTTGGTCCCTCCGGGCGAGGGCGAATCTGTAATAAGTGTGGATGAGTGTGTGTATGTCTTCCAACCCCCACTTCTTTCTCCCTTTTACTTACCTGCTTTGATGGTTAGTATTAGAGCACGTTTAAATTAGCATACCTCATGCAATGCATGCGTGCATCCATGCATTTGTCTTGCATGCACCGGGCTCGGTACATCATACAAATTGCATTGTATTTTCAATTCCAAATTGAATACGTGATAGTTGTAGCATTGCACATGCCACTTTAGGGTTTGCCGAGCCCATCCTAATCACATCCTGTATGTGTTGCATTAGCCACTTAACATGAACTAGGACATGCATGTTTGCTAACCAGTTTATTGTTTTGGCACAGAGTACGATGTAAGTATTTATGCTTTAGCATCTCGCATGCGTGTGAATGTTAACATGACAGTATGCTTACCATGTGGCTAAATGCTTATATGAGATAAACTTCCTGATTGCCTGTGGGTGAAGGTTGGATTGTTTGAGTTGGAAAAACTCGTTGAAATCCGTGTTTTAGCCTACTTGCGAGTAGCAAATTCCAAAGCATTTTCAAAACAAACGGATATGCAATGCTTGTTTCCAAATTAGGCGATCTAGTCTATACTTGTTTGCTGTGCACATAACATAGTAATTCTAGGCTAATAACCGGAATAAGAACATGTAATGTTTTCAAAATCGGATATCACAGTTAGTAGAGGCCGGTATTCGGACCGGGCGAAAGGGGGTGCTCATAGCCGACCTTCCCCGATCGTACCCAAGCTCCCGAGCCAAGACAGCTTTGGTGATGACGGACACGTGGCCTTTGGCACCGAGTCAGGGTTTCCTAAATTTCCCAAAATAAAATATTTAGGTGGCGACTCTGTATCTGGAAAAGCAGTCCATGTTTGGCACTTCTTTTAAAAAATCTGTTTCTCAAAACGATTTGCCAGATTTGGACTCTTTGGTTCAGATTAAGAACCGCAACAACAAAAGGGAGTCCGAACTGTAGAGTGAAGCCCAAGGGCGCGTCTACAGGGACCATAAGGGGGATGATATCATGTCCAGAGGTCAATGCCTCATTTGATGGTGGGATAATGCATTGGCTGAAGCCGGTAGCGTTCACTTTGAACACGTTATGATTTCCCATAGTATAGTTAAAAACTGTATGAGAAATAAACAAACAAATAGAGAAGAAGAAATTAGTCAAAGTGACACAGTTGAACATTTATTTTAGGTTAATAGATGAATAATTAAAATGATCGTGAGATTTTTTGTCCCAAATTTCTCTGTTTCATTGTCATAAAACACTCACGATCATTGGATTATGTCTCAAGATTGCCGTGTCTAAGATTCTCAATGATTTAGTGATACAATCATAGAATTATAACTCGAGATTCCCGTATCTTGAGATTTTCTTGTGATTTAGTGACTCTGTGAGTAATTTTGGGCGGCCCAATCCTTTTCTTAGAGTTCAAACTCACAGAATCACTAAGGAGTAGATCAATAGTTTAAAGCTCTGTTCCCTACTCTTTTTTGATCCCACCGGAGTCAGGACTTACATTCTGTTTGGATCGTGAGGGGAGGTGAGAAAAAAAAATGTGGTCTCTTACCTAGGTAAAAAAAGAAAAGAAATTATTATTGTTTCTTACCATTATATTTGGATGAATAATAGGAAAGAGAATGTGATTTTTCACCTATCTTATTTAGATAAAATAAGTAAGAGAAAGGAAAAGAAAGTGTTTTATTTCATTTTACCAAAATAACCTTCCACATTAATAAATTATGTTTTTCATAAGGATAGTTTTGGTATTTTAAACAAGTTTCAGTAAGAGTGATACTATTAGCACCTAGATTTTTCCTTTGGACTTCCACCTCTTCTATTTTATTTATTTATTATTTTTTTTATTGTCTTAACACTAATTTCCATTTTTACCTATCTGTATCCTCCCAACCCTAACCCTAACCCTAACGCTGACCCTAACCCTCTACCTCCACCTTCACTCCACTCCACTCCACTCCACTCCACTCCACTTCACTCCGGCCGACAGCCTCCTTTCTCTCTTCTTCTTTTCTTCTTCAATAGATCCAACTACCCTCCCACCACCTCTCACCACTGCGATCCCACTACAAGAAATTGCACTTTTGGCGACTACTTTTGGTGACGACGTCAATTTTTCATCGCCAAAAGTATATTTTTGGCGACACAGTGATCAATTTCGTTGGTAAAAGTATACCTTTACCGACGCAATTTGTTGTCGTCGCTAAAAAGGCATAAAATTATTTTAGCGCCAAATTTTTTGGTTGGCGCCAAAATTTCAAAACTTTTACCTACGAGGCTTATGTTTTAGCAACACAATGAGTGTTGCTATTAGTGTGCTTACTTTTGACGACGACAAGTTAGCATGGGCAAAGAGTTAACCATTTAGCGACGATGACACTATTCGTCGGTAAAAGTTTTGCTAGTAGAATGATGTGATTTCGTGATTTGTGTTTTTTATTATAATTTTTGAAAGAGTTTTAAATATTTTAGTTACTGAATTGTAAAATTAAAATGATCATTGAATTAGATCACAAAATGAACCCATTGAGCCCAAACACACTCTTAAGTTGAGATGACTAATTTGAGATAATTTAAACTTTTTCAAAGAATATGGTTAGATTATCAATTTCAATATGTTTATTTTTATTTTCAGAAACTAGTTTCAATTTTTTTTCCTAAAAAACTAAAAAAAAAATTGGGTGAAAAAAAAAACTTATTTATTTTTGTATATTTTTTTATCTTTTAGGTCATAAATACTTTTTAAAATTTTAAAAATATAATTTTGATTTTTATTGCTTTCAAATTATTTTTAATTTTTTCAAAAAAAAAAAAAAAAAATCTAAATTTTTTTTTGATTTTTTTAATCTTTTAGGTCATAAATACTTTTTAAAATTTTAAAAATATAATTTTAATTATTATTGCTCTGAGATTATTTTTAATTTTTTTAAAAAAAACAAATCTAAAAATTATTTTGAATACTTTATTTTATTTATTTTTTTTGGGGTAATCTACTGATCGGCGGTCTCCCTCTTAAAATTCCCTCTCTTTTTTTTCCCTCATCAAATCTCCCCAAATCAATCTCTCAATGTATGTGTTTCTCTCTCTCTAAACGGGGAGTGACCAAGAAAATGGATTTGAAAGCCGCTGGCACAACCACAACACAGAAGAGACACCTTTGAGAGAGAGAGAGAGAGAGAGCCTTTGCATTTCAAAAATCAAATCCTATACACTCAAAATACACACATACATACTCTCATTTCTCTCGATTTCAGTTGAGTTTTATCCAATTTCGCCAAGATCATAGTCCTAGGGTTCAGATTCATCCTCACTCTCTCTCTACTTCACCAGATCCTTCTATATCCTCTCACTTCAATGGCCTTCTTTTGATCTTCGTATGCTTAAATAGGTAACTATACGTACTTACTTACACAGTCTTTCTTTGTATATATATATATATATATTTGCATTTGTGTTTTCAAAGAGATTTATGTGAAGCGATGGGTTCAATCTGGGTATCTTTTGTTTCAATGGGTGGATCTTCATTTTGGGTGAATCGAGCTCTGGATCTTTTGCATCATGGGTTTGAAGCCTTCATTTGCAACTTTTTGCTGTGTTCGCTTAAGTTTGTAGAATTGGTGTTACAAGATTGACTTGCAAATAATTACGAATAGATTTGGGAACAGGATTAGTGACTCAAAATTGATGATGATAGCCTACACATCAGATTAAAAGTAGTTATAAACACTAATGTTTGGTTCTCCATGAAAATTTATTGAATATAACACATAAAAAATAGTGTGGTGAAACCTTTAGGTTTTGTTTGGATCTTGGATTTGTTGAAGGATTTGTTGAGAGAAAGGGTAAGGGAAGGAGGGTTTTTTTTTTCACTTTTCCCTTCCTTATTCTTTTTTCTCCACAAATCCAAGATCCAACAACATTAAGGTTGCCACTCTCCATTTAAAATCAGTCTTCATATCTTGAAATTTAGGAGTAAAAAAATTTATGAGAGCCACGTTCAAGTCTTATTTACGCTTGGCCATGTTGCTTACTACCAAAATTAAGGTCCTGCAATCGTCAAGTCGTTTTAGAACTCTGTTTATGTCATTTTGAGACAAGTTTTCAAATTATTTTTTCATTTGAAGGTTTGGCAATCAAGCAAGAAGAAATTCACTGCCTTCAAGCTCATGATGTGAAAGAAGCAGTTCACGAGTTGACAGCAAATTCCAACGTTGCATGCTTTTCCTCCCAAGGAACAGGAGTTAAGGCAAGCTTTCTTAGATTGTTCCAACAAATTAACATTTGTGATTCTTAGATTGTTCCAAGATTTATTTCCTATAGTACATTCAATTTCCCAGAATAGGTAGTTGATCAGATTTTCTTGGTATCATTCACTGCTTCCACTGTGTGTATCTCTCTGATCAATGTGGATGGCCATCCTTATGCCTTAGTTTTTGAATGCTCAACTACATCAGCCGGTTTCAATGTTATTTAGTGCTAAAAAATGAACGACTACAGTACATTGGAGCTCACTCTTAGGGATATTCTTCGTGTGATCAGTCCCTTAGAAGAAGACTGGGCAAAACGATTTCAATTTATTAATGAGCTTCGAGCTGTTGTTGAATCTGTGGAAAGTCTTGATGCTAAATTATATTAATATTTCATTCTTTTAATCAGTTATGCACTAAAATATATTGTTGTTTCTTTCTTTTAATCTAGTTGTGCATGCATAGTAATAGCTGAAAAACTCACCGTCTTCTTTTGCAATCTTTCTGGATTTGCATATAAGATGCAATGGTAATGTAAGTGCATTTGGTTTCCTAAAGCATTCAAGCCAGAGAACCATCACTTGCAGCTGGCCATAGTGATTTTGAAAAATGAAACCATTTCATCTCATGAAAAAACTTCAATGATCCTAGACATGTATAAAAAAATTGGGCTTTTTTCATATGCGATACAAAACTAAAACATGCAAGAAATGTTAGAACAGAAAAAACGTGTTAGTGTGTCTTATGTCGCTTGACTATTATAAAAGTAGTTGTTTACTAAATTCTTACTTTACCCATGAGGGGTAGCTTGATTTGTTAGTCCCTAGGATTCTATCTAGGATATATGATTTATAGTGTGCATTGGTTATATGATTTATAGTTGACAATGTTTATTAATGATGAATGGTGCAAATAGGTGCAACTGTGGAGCCATATGGATCATTTGTCTCTAATCTCTTTACACGGTGGGGAGATCTTGATATATCAATAGAGTTACCCAATGGTTCATTTATTTCATCTGCCGGAAAGAAACTCAAGCAGACTTTACTAGGAGATTTACAAAAAGCTTTAAGGAGGAGAGGTAATTCGATTTAACTTAATACTTCCAATTTTTTACTCTTTTGCATGTCACAAGACCTCTACATGCATTGAAAGTTTTAGTGCATTCTACGTAACTATTCATTATTGCTTCTTTTGTTTGTTACTCTGTCAGAACCTGAACCACTTTTGAAGATAAATCGTTGCTAATTAAGAAGGATGAGCTGTTCTTGATCCTGGAAACAATGAAATTAATAAGTAAAATAGCTTTAAAAATAGGGAGGATGATAGAACACTAAAACTAAAAGCAAAGAAAACATAAAGAACTTCATGGAAAATGAAAACAATATGAAGTGCACAACACAGATCACTCAAGAAAACAAATGCCTGGAGCCAGCCATTGGGGGCATCAACCAAACGAAAAAGACAATGCCCACCTTGGTTTATGTAGCAATCAGAATGGATAAGTTTCTTGTATGTATAAAACTATCTTAGGAGATCATTCTGTGTGTTTGTGGCCTTGCTTGCTCTGTCCATTTAAAATTTGAGTTCTTTCCTTCAAGTGCAATAAGATACAAAATGGAATATACTTCCCAGATGGTGTAAACTCATATCTTACTAATCATTTATAGTTTGTAAGACCTGGGGCTCCATTTTTCATTTACTAACATCACCTTTGAAAGTTAAAAAAAGAAAAAAAAAGAAAAAAAGGTACCATCAACAAATAGAAGCATAATATAAGCAAATTTTTATGGCATGGTCTTTTGTTTATTGTTCTTTATTGAAGTGCTCCTTTTTATTTAATAATAGCATTGTTTTGTAGGTGAATGGTATAAATTGCAATTTATCGCCAATGCAAGAGTTCCCATTCTAAAGTTCGAGAGCAACTACTTGAACATCTCCTGTGATGTCTCAATCAATAATCTGAATGGTCAATTGAAGTCCAAATTATTGTTTTGGATCAATGAGATTGATGGGCGTTTCCGTAATATGGTTTTATTGGCACGTTCTTATAACAAATTAATAGATGATGATGTTGTGAGGAAACTATGCACTAATTTGATGTATCAATTTTTGCATGCAGGTCAAGGAATGGGCCAAAACACATGGTATCAATGATTCGAATTCCGGAACTTTAAATTCATACTGTCTCAGCATGCTTATTATTTTCCATTTTCAGGTGATTTTGCCTATAATTATGGTTGTTGATTTCTTCTTGTTATTGCTATTGCTTTGTTGTTATATATTTTTAATTGAAAGTAAATTGAGGATTCTTCTTTAACACATAATCAACTGGAAATATTCTAAGATTTTTGAAGTTGACCTATTCACTGAAAGTAAATCCTACAACCTGTAAAACTTATGTACAGGAGAACATAGTGAACCATCCTATCAAATTGTATAGTCCTGTTTTTAAGGTGATCTTAAAGTATTATTTGTGTCCCAGTGATCATAGTGTGCTCTATATTTGTGTCACTTTGTAATTATAAATTTTTAGCTTAATGCAATCGCATCCTCTGTGTCTGTTTTCTCTATTATATTTATATCCTTTTATGTCTTTTAATTATCCATTTTTTATTTCTGATTTGGAGCAACCAAGATCTCCACCTTTTTTCTCTGTGCTTCATCTTTTTCTTCTCTTGCAGACATGTGTACCTCCACTTTTACCTCCTCTTAAAGAAATCTACCCAGGAAATATAGTTGATGACCTGATAGGTACTTGTCCTCTCTCTTGGCCCCCCCCTTTTTTTTTTCTTTTCATTGTATTCTTCTGAAATTAATAAAGATACAAGCAACACGACATATCTTTAGGCATTTTAATCTATAATTAGTTTAGACACTGAGTTGAAACCTATTAATAAAAGAAAATATTTAAAATTTCCTTGTGAAGTGGGAAGTCAAAGTACCAAAAGAATGATTTATTATCTTTCCATTACATGAAGACTGCATTAGATTCTAAAAAAATTATTATTGTGTTTTAAGGTCCAATGGAGGGCTTTCTCTCTCTGTTGGTACTTCTTGACATAAACAGTGTGGTCCTGGTACTAGTGTAAGTGCATGTTTGAGGCTTCAATTTTCAACATCTTACGAATTCTGTCAGAAATATTCTACAAGCAAGGTTTTGGTCTTCCATGAGTTGATATCGAAAACTTGAAAGATTCTAAGAAAATGAAAGTGATCTGAGAAAACTTTTTGCATGTTGACCCATTTTAGTAGGTTTGAGAATCAAGAGATGCAAAATGGGAATAGTATTTGACCAAAGAAGATTGAATTCCATGGTTGCATAACTTGTGAATATGAAAGCCACAGTTGCCAAATCTTCATAACAGCTTGGAAACTTGGTTAATAATTAATAATTTGTCATATATGTTTTATTGCAGGTGTGAGGGTTGTTGTAGAGAGACATATTGAAGAAATATGTGCTGAGAATATAAACAAGTTTAGATCTGATAAGTCCAGAAAAATAAATAGAAGTTCTTTGTCTGAGCTTTTCATTTCATTCCTCAAAAAAGTTAGTAGTTCTTTCATAATTCTTTCCTTTACAAGTGAATTTATATGTATGAGATCAGCACCAAGGATGGATCTTTGTGTGGTGAAGGGGGGGGGGGGGGGAGGGACCACACACCCCTAAAATTTGAAAATGTCACTTATTATATTAGAAAATTTAAAATAATTAAAAATTATAAGGATTTGCACGCCCAAACATATTTTCGCACCCCCATAGTGATAATCCTGGATCCGTCCTAGCACCAAGTATATGTTTGTTACATTTTCTTTCTTTTATTTTATTTTTGGGTATTTTGACCTGAATGATGTTGTGTATAAAATACAATAAATGTTTTGATATCACCTTATCTTTTGTTTATCCTTCCTGGTTGATTACAGCACAGTCAAGTCTCTTGAAGGCTTCAATTTTAGTTGTTGGAGCTGGAGGGTTGGGATCACCTGCTCTGTTGTACCTTACTGCCTGTGGTGTTGGTAAGATGTCTACTCTCAATTATGCCTAATGTAATACCATCAAGAAAAGAAAGCACAAAAGCTGATGCTCGTGGTACATCAAGTGTTTCCTATTCTAGGTTCTGTTAGTTGATAGAGATTTGTTGTTGATAGCTTGTCTTCATCTATAGCAGGCCAAAATAAAAAAAGAAAAAAAGCTTGCTTTGTAATAATCAAAAGTGGTTTGAACATCACTCTAAATGGATGGGTGCTTCAATGGAATCATAATATATAATCTTACATTAGGACTTTTTGTTTCGGAAACTAACTATTTTGTTGTTTTTAAATCTTTCTAGGTCACTTAGGTATTGTCGATCATGATGTAGTTGAGCTTAACAATCTGCACAGGTAGGTAGGACTCTCAATTGTATTATGATATTTGTAAATCTTCTTTGATGGAGATGATGATGATGTTGCTATAAGTGCTTCCAAGGAGAGAATCAAATTTGTAATTCTTCATCAGCTAACTTGTATTACTATATTGCAGATTATCCATATTGAAGCATATATTGGTCAGTCAAAAGTGGAATCTGCTGCTGCTGCTTGTCACTCGTATGTAATGCTGGATTGACTGACTACTTTGAAAACCTGGTCATTAGTTCCAGTATCTGTGTAGTTATTTTGATACGATCGATCTTACATTGTCATGTCACAAATTATCTCTTTGAATATCTACTACTGTGATATTATCTTTTTGCCTGTATCTAACTCGACAATTTAAATTATGATTAACTCTACTATTCAGATTGTGGAACACAAAGAAGCTTTACGTACATCCAATGCCTTGGAAATTTTGAGCAAGTATCCTTGATAAAATTAATTTGATATGCTATGATTTCCTCTTCATGTTATAGTATATTTGGTATTTTTGGGTCAATAAAGCTGGAATATGTTGATTTCCATGACTGTGGTGCTTCCTAGATATGACATAGTAATAGATGCAACAGACAATGCTCCTAGCCGTTATCTAATCAGTGATTGTTGTGTGGTATTGGGTAAGGTAAGCTGTCTGCTATCCTCGTTTTCTTTTTATAAAAAAGAAGAAAACTTGTGCAAAGACATTATGAAGTTGACTTACAATTGTTGACTTGTATCTGAATCTGCTTAAAATGATTAAGGTGGCAGACCTTCAGTTCTTCTACTCCTAGTTATTCACTTCTATTTTAGCTCCATTGTCATATATGTTCATTTATTTATTAGAATCGTAGATTTAAGGACAGATTTGATCAAGCTTGTATGTATTATCCAATGAAATAGTTTAGTCTTCATATGTTAATCTTCTGATTATTAACCTCAATGTTTATGCATGCAGCCTCTTGTATCAGGTGATGTTATAGGATTGGAAGGGCAGGTAAAAAACAGTATTAGCAATTTTCTCACTAATTCCTATATGAACATGTGGAAAACTCTTTATATGGATTTGGGACTACAGAATGTAATTAACTCTTTTTTATATTGTTCAAATTCTTACTGCAACTGCATCCTCAAATCATTTGTGTAGCTTACAGTTTACAATTACAATGGAGGTCCATGTTATCGGTGCCTATTTCCAACTCCACCTCCTACGACAGCATGTCAAAGATGCTCTGATAGTGGTGTTCTGGGAATCGGTAAGCCATTAATATGTTGTGTCTTAGTCCATTCAATTAGAAATATTGCCTACAATCTTGAATTTAAAGAAAGAAAAATCTGAGTATGCCTAGGAGTTGTCCTTTAGCTGTCTGTCCTTGTTTGCATTTCTCGAGTTCCTTGCATATTTCTAGTTTATCTTGTTACTAGAATTTTGATATATTAGCAAGAAGAATGGGTATTCACAAAAGGGGAATGTAAGAGTGATGGACCTGATGGTCAATAATACCTAACTCTATATTTGAAGGCTTTGTCCCAATTGCATAAGTTTTGAAAGGTGAAGTTTAAAGTTTTTTGTTGTTGTATTCTTGTCCATATTTCTAATTTATCTCATTGTGAAATTTTTGATATATTATAAATGGGTATCACAAAAGGGAATGTAAGTAAGAGTGATGGTCAAGAACTCTAATTCGACTCGATTTTTTGGATGATGTAATTGGTTAGGCGAGTTTTGTTTCCTTCTATTGGTTGTTTTGTTTTAGTTGCATCATCTTGATGCTTTCTCAATAAAATTTATTATTTATCAAAAAAAAGAACTCTAATTTGACTCTACTTTCAAAACCATAATCTCAATTGCTTTAAGTTTTGAAAAATGAAGTCATAATTTTTTTTTTATATTTTTTTTTGGTTTCATTCCATAATCATGGATGTAATCACTTTAATACATTACCAATGTTGACTACCACAACCTGGATGAGCCAAAATTTATGACAGCTCACTGAAAGGTGAAGGCATAGCAAAGGATTGCGGGGTTCCTTTAGAGATTGGGACAAGATCTCAGAAAACCTCAGAGCACAGTGAATAACTGAGAAGATGATCTGCAGATTCTCAGTGCCTTGCAGGATTTGCTAACAACATTGCATATTGTGGTCATGTCATGATTTGTGTTCTTTTTCCTCAGCTATCAGTTTTTTAGTTGCCTAACACGGTACTTTGTCTTTATGTGGTGGACCTTGAACTTGCTATGGGAAGGCATAGGATGACACTAAGAAAGATGCTTTAATGTGCAAGGTATTGTGTACATATTTGGAGTCTCCAGTCTAGTCCTTATTTTCTTGCAAATTCACCTGGCTTGCAAGTGATGTATTTCTTTTATTTATTTGCTCTACTTTTATATAATTTTACAGTTCCTGGTATTATTGGCTGCCACCAAGCCCTTGAAGCTATAAAGATAGCAAGTGATGTTGGTGAACCACTCTCAAGAAGGATGCTTCTTTTTGATGCATTGACTGCACAGATTCGTATCGTATGTTTTAAAAATTTTCAGTTTTCTATTAATAAATTCTCTACTCTATATTTATTTTTTATTTTTCTTCTAGCATAAACATCCTGTATATTTGTTGAACTTAGTGGACATGCCCAGTCAATTCCCCCTTTTTTTCAATTAGCCTTGTTCCCTGATTTTGCTTAGGTCAAGATCAGAGGGAGGTCATCACAATGTGAAGTTTGTGGAGAAAATGCGACATTCACCGAAAAGCAATTTCAAGAGTTTGACTACGAGAAATTCACACAATCTCCCCTGTCCATGGTATGTTTATGTTCTTTTATTTCCATTTTAGGCTGTACATTGTGTTTTGATTAGCTTGCTTGAGATTTATTTTGTCTTAAAAAGTGAAATTTTTTATGTTTTCCTCTGCCACAACTTCTTGTTTCATAAATAGATCCGAAGATTTTTGTCTGTGAACTATTGAACTGGCTTAAGATAAAATTCATCTCGTGTGTTACCCAAGTTGTCATACACTCTAAATATCAAAATGGAATTTACAATTTACAAGCCCAAGTCTCTCTCAATCTCTCTCTGAAGTGCTTCTTTTTATAAACCCAGGGATCTGTATTTCATTGTGGAGTTCTATATTGATTCTCTTTCCTTGTTTTAACTTTTGATACTCGCTAGTGTAGAATTTATTCAAGACTGAAGCCTAGAGAAACAACCAAATCTCATGAGAACGTGGACATAACAAATCACATATTGCAACATAATGCACGTACCGTATTGTTCTATGTGTGAGATACTAAGCATATTTTATGACCTGAATGCATTTATTAGCATTTGTTGTAATACTAATGCCATCAAACTTGCTAGCTAGTTACTTTGTTATAATACTAATGCCAACAAATCACATATCTCAATGCTTAGTTACTTTTACTGTTTCCAGTGCATTGGTATAAGGTTAGCTTGGTAAACATTGTGGTGTACTTGAATTGAGTGTTTTTATATAACTCACTCTCCTAGTGTAAACATGAATGACCCGATGAATTAGTTTGAATTTTTACTTAACCATTAACCGATGGCTTAAAAGTTACTAAGAATTGTATAGTTTTGAAATTTGAACAATTGATGGATGACAAACATGGTAAACTGATTTCTGAGCATTTTCTATAGTTTTGTTGTTGGTTTTGTTTGATTTGTTTTCTGACTGTTCTGGTACATAAGGTAAACTGCTGCGTCAATTCTGATTTGGTTATATGATTTTGTTTGGGTTACTGAGTTGAAATGGTTTTCTGAACTGGTGGTGATCTGTTGAATCGGTTCTTGATCTGCTATACTAATCTGCTATTTTTCCGGTGTCTTTGTGATGTTGCTTTGAGATCTTTGTGGTGATCTTCTTTGTGATGGTGATTGTTACGATGAGGTGCTGCGGTGTTGTTGTTGGATGTTTGCTGGTGTTGTTGATGTTTGGAAGGGTGCAGGACTTTTTGTCCAATCTGTAATAGATCAGGTTTTCATTAATGGGGGTTGTCATTAGGTGTAAGTTCGGGTAACTGCTGGTGTTTTGAATGGAAGGGTATGGAGGGGGTATTTTGTGTGATTTCATATCAATGTTATTAGTTTGTTATACTACTGCCTGAGGGATGCCTCTTGTAAAACTGTAAATCTTTTAAAAAATTATAAATGAGTTTCAATTATTTTTGCCGTTGCAAATTTGTCGTTAAAAAGTAAAACTTTCTCGACAAATAACTTGTCGGTAAATGTGTAGCCAAAAGTTTATTTTTGCCCACTCATATTGTGTTGCTAAAAGTGTATTTTTTGCCAATGCCAATTTGTCGTTGCCAAAACTAAAGCTTTATCGACAACCAAATCGTTGGCAAATGGTAACATTTACCGACGTAAATGTGTTACTAAAAGTTACTTTTCCCCACTCATATTGTGTTCGTAGAAGTGTATTTTTTGCCAATGCCAATTTGTCGTTGCCAAAAGTAAAGCTTTAGCGACAAACAAATCGTCAACAAATGGCAACATTTACCGACGTAAATGTGTCGCCAAAAGTTTACTTTTGCCGACGCATACGTTGTTGCTAAAAGTATATTTTTTGCCCATGCAAATTTGTGTCGCGAAAAGTGCCACACAATCATCATATTTGAATGACTTTTACCAACGCAAGGTAAATTGCCGACGATGGATGGAGGCTTTTAGCGACGACTATGTTCGTCGCTAAAGGTGTTACTTTTACCAACGCAATGATAATTTCGTCGGCAAAAACTTTTGCCAACTCACTTTTGCCTACGGGTTGCCAACGTAGCTTTGTGTGTCAGCAAAACTCTTTGTCAACGAATTTTCCCTTTTAGCAACATATTTTGTTGCGTTGCGAAAAATGCAATTTCTTGTAGTGGCCTTTCCACTTCTCTCTTCTTCTTCTTCTTCTTCTTCTTCTTCTTCTTCTTCTGGGTTCGTGGTTGTTCTGCCTTCATGAACTCCTCACCGCCACGGCCATTAAGCCCGACCATCTTCTTTTTCTTCTAGGTTCGTGGTTGTCCTGCCATCGCAAACTCCTCACCACCATGGCCACTATGGCCGTCAAGTCCGACCTCGATCTTGGACTTTTTTTTTTGGTATAGTGATAAAAATTATTATTTTGGTAAGATATTGACTTTTATTTTTTATTTTTTATTTTTATTGTATGTTTACAAAATTTCAATTGTAAATTTAGTCTCATACGCAAGTATGAATTTATAATTTCTTTGGCTCGTTAAGGTTTGTGAACAGACCCGAACTCGAGTAAAGCCTCATCCAACTCAGCTCGAGCTCAATTCGTTAAATTTTTATTGAGTTCGGGCTCGAACTTGAACTTGTTAAAATCTTAATAAACAAACTCAAACATATTAAAACTTGACTTGGCTCGTTTGCAGCCCTATCCATAAGCAAGTCAATTGTATCTGAGAACATTACAACTCCATTAATTCTACTATTCCTTTGTCTAGGTAGGGCAACATTCGTGGTTCTCCACTATACAACTCAAAAAGATAAAATGCAGCTAAAAAATATGTACAAATTAAAGCCCCAAATCAAACCCCTAATTTTTCATTTTTCTCTTTTGCCGGTGTCGTCGTTCCTTGTATGTGAACAAAAAGGATAACTATAATGAGAAATCTGTTTAAGGGGTTTTGAAAGGGTTTTTTAAAGTGGTGTAATTTGGAAATTTTTTATTTGTTTATTATTTGAGTGTACCTTGAAGGGGAATTTGGAAAAAAAAAAAAAAAAAAAACATGGAGTGTATTGAGAGTAAATATAAATCTAAATAATTTAATAGAGTGTACTGAGAAATTGAACCTATTTAATGATTTTTTAGATACATATAGAATCCCTCACCTATTTTGCATGAGGCGGCCCACAAAAAATAAAAAGCAATAAAAATCTTATATAGGCCAAGCCCATTAGACATAGCTTAAGCTTAAGGTTTTTTTGATCTTGGACTAACCTGACTCGGCCTGATAGAAAAAAAAACTTGTAAGGCTTAGCTATAGGTGAGTTTGGGAACTAATTTCGCAAGCTTGGCCAACCAGATGCGACCTTACCTGGAGCTCCTCGTTAGTTTTTTTTTTTTTAAAAGAAAAAAAGAAAAAAGAAGAAGAAGCTAGTTTACCTAGTTTGTCTCCAACATAGAATACTTTATCCTTGGCCCAAGCTTGGTAATCATAGCCATTGGTCCAACCACTAGAGTCACCAACCCAATAATCAGTAGCCATGGTGACTAAAGGCAGAACGATTGCCACAATGGCAAGGATGACAAGCAAATTGTTAGAAGCCATTAGTGCTCTCTTTGATTCACTTTTTTAGAAATATTTTTTTTGGTATTGGTTTCAATGAGCTCTAATGGCTGTCTCTGGATAGGACACTATAAGGGTTTAAGGGTCTATTTATATTGTTTTTTCTGCTGCAAAATATTCATTAAATGCCTCAAAAGAAAAATAAAAAAATAAAAAATGAGAAACAGGCTATGGTCGGCATAGAATCCATTGGGTTGTACGAGGGAGACTTTAAATTAATGAGATTAAGTTTTGATTTTACTATAAAAATTTGGGTGGTGGAAGCTAGAAAGGTGATTCTTCGGCATACAAATATGTTATATATAAATATGTCAATATTGTCATTTTGTGTTTGTTTCAAGAGATACCAATGATTTTGTTTTCAGCCTTTGTATATAGGGGTGATGTTTATTTCTATTTTATGATGAAATTAATTTTGTTAAAAAAATGAAATTAATTTTATTCCACCCACTTATTAGTGGGTAAATAAAACTCTATTGTGTGATTGGTTAAAACAATTGGGTGGATTCCATTTAAAATAATAAATTTTCTTGTTTTAATTGTCATTTTATTTACACAATACTTTTTTTTTTTGTGTGTGTGTGTCATTACACTCAATTTCTAATTACGTTACATATTAAAAAAAAATGTTTTTCTCTTATTACACTCACTATAATACCAAATTTGTCCTCATCTTTAAACCCCAAAATTTTAAACCCTAGTCCTACTCCACCCTCTAAACACCACTTTTGGTAGCCATTGTCGCCGTCTTTGACCACAAACCTCAACTCCTTCCCCATCGGCAACCTCCCTTCCCCACTATAACCTCTCTCCCCCTTTGGTGACCCCTTTCACCACTGCTACGCCTTTATTGCCTCTTGCAACCACCACATTCGACTATAATGACCGCTTCCCAATGCGATCACCTTTTAAGCCACCCCTCCCCACTGTTACTCCCCTTCTAGTCTCCTTCCCCATTGCAATTCCCTCCTTAGCCCTATCCATCATGACTCATTAGCCCAGCTCCACTGCGAACTAGTTGCCTCTAACGCGACCTAGCCGTTTCCATTGTGCAACCTTGCAAGAGAGAGAGAGAGAGAGTAGGATTTCAAATATGAAGAAAAAAAAAGAGGATGAGTGAGGCAGAGAGAGGGCTAGGAGTGGTGCCAATGCAATGGATGATATCGCTGATTATTGGCAGTGGTGGTGATAGATGGAAATGATGGTGAATGAGTGAGTGGGTTGAGAAGTTTGGGGTAAGTTTTGAGAATTTTTTTGATGGGTAATGCTATAGTGTGCAACTTACACCTTACACCTTTTTGTGTTCACTTACACCTTACACTTACACCTTTTTTACCTTGCACTTACACCTTTTGTGTAAGTGGCACATGGTGTGCAACTTATACATTTCATTTATACCTTCCACTTACACTTACACCTTACACTTACACCTTACACTTACACCTTTTGTGTGAGTGGCACATGGTGTGCAACCCACTTACACCTTTTGTGGGTTGCACACCTAAAAAAACTCCTTTTTTGATAATTTTAGATAAGGGTAACATTGTAATAAAAAGAAAAAGGAAATTAAGTGTGTAATGAAATAAAAGTGTAGTGTAAATAGAATCACTCTTTAACCAATTAGGGTTATGGGTTTTGTTTTGTAGGTTTTGTTCAAACACTTGTTAGGTGGGCGAACAAATTAAACTCGTATGAGTGGCTGTATAAACACACAATCTTGTTGTAATAAGAAATAAACTAATAGTTTCATCTTGCATTTTAGATAGGAAAATGTAATACATAAACAGATTTCTTATTTGATTTATTACTATTTTTTTTTATTTTTTCAATTCAGCAAAGAAAATTTTTATTAATGATGAAGCCATACATTACATATGGGAGTTCAACAATAAGGATGAGAAATTAAAAAAGGAGAAAAAAGGATAACCAAGCATAGTGTTGGTGAGAAACCAACACTAGCTCACAAGACCACAAACATTCCTAGCAGCAGAGCAACACTCCATACACAAGACCAATGTAACAGTCCACTGCTAAGGGAACCTGTCATTTGCTGAGCATAACATTCTAACAAAAACATACCACCACCAACAACCAGCAAAAGGCCAACACAGTGACACAGCACCAAAGGCACACAGCAGAGTTACCAATTCTAGCAGATACACAGCCTCTACAAAATACAACCAAAGCCAGAACATTAACAGTAGAAGAATAGCAACCACTAACACATTAACATCAGCCTCCCAAACATATCAGCAGCCTCAATGTAATGCAGATTCACCTGGAACAAAATTTGACCAAGAGGCACACAGTAGAGCTACCAGTTCTAGCAGATACACAGCATAAACCAGTAAACCAGCAACTAGCAAAAAGCACACAATAGAGCTATCAATTCTAGCAGATACATAGCCAGGACTAAAACAGGTGTTGCCCAAACCAGTAAACCAACAACCTAGCAAACACCAAAATGCCAGATAGATACAGCATTGAGACAGATAGATACACAGTTAGTAGATAGATATACAACCAAGATTGAAAGAGGTGTTACCCAAACCAGTAAACCAGTAAACCATCAAATACCAAAATGCCACCCAAAACACCACAAACAGCAACAAGAAAATTACAGACCAACTCACAATACATGGTGGCAGACCAGCAAGTGTTGCCCAAACCAGCACAGCCTGGGGTGGAGCAACTGTTCACCAAACCAGCAAATCAGCATACCAACAAAATCCAAAATCCAAAAAGCCCCCTAAAACACCCAAACAGCAACCAGCATATGACAGAACAAATCTTAGCTACAGTCGTTAATCTGTTCTAGATTGTTGATTAAGTCCATGCAAAGTACATGATCCCCTTTGATGAAGCTTTAACCCAAAGAGAAAATCTAACCTTAATAATTTCACATAACTCAAACCCACTTGGCTGGACTCCATTAAATACACAATCATTTCTTAACTTCCAAATAGACCAGAGAACAATAGAAGGTAAGGCCCTCCACAACCTCCTAACCAATTTCTTATGATTCCAACCTAACCACCACTGGAATAAGCAATCAATAGACTTAGGCACCACCCACAAACACCCCCACCAATGCAGCAAATCAGACCAAACTTTCCATGAAAATGGACAGTGTAGTAGAATATGAAAAGTAGATTCATTTTCACTTTTGCAAAAAGCACATAAGATAGAAGCACTACTATTAAGGGCACCAACATGTTGTAAAAAAATCCTGTTTTAACTCTATTGCTCCAAACCAACCAACAAAAAAATTAAACTTTGGGGAGAATACCATTGTTCCAAATAAACTTACAAATTTTGATATGAGAGCCTAAAAGGGAATCACTGAACCTATAGATATCAAATACCTTAAAGTTACCTCCAGTAGAACCAATCCAAATAGGACAGTCTTCTACATCAGGACTTAGAGAAGGGGTCTCCCTCAATGTTGCCACCAACCCATTGACCTCCACTTTCTCCCAATTATATAACACCCTTCTAAAGGCAAAGTTCCACTCCATTAAGCTGGATTTCCTTTCTGAAAAATAAGACAGTGTGCCCTTCTTGTCATTTGACAAACTAAAGAGTCTAGAGAACTCATCTTTAAGGCACCTATTACCAACCCACTTATCAAACTAAAACTTAATTCTATGCCTATTCCCAACCTTTATCTGATACTGCCCCAAAAAGAACTCCACCAGAGGTTAATTATGACCTGCAATTAAAAGAACATCTCTCCAGAGTCTAGATTGTCTAGATGATGAGTGCACATGTGGTATCCAACTAGTCTCCTCAATCATGTACTTACTGCACACCAATTTTCTCCGTAGTGCATTTACTTCACTTCCAAATTTCCACCACCATTTAATGAGTAAACTTGCATTCAAATCCTTAATTCTCCGAATCTCTAGTCCTCCTTGATTAATATTTTTGGATACTTTCGCCCAATTCACCAGAAGAACCTTCCTGTAGATGCGCTCCCAGGAACTCCCCGATATCCGCAACCACGAAGGCAGCGCGAATCTCGTCTTGTTCCGAGCTACTACAGTTCGGACTCAATGTCACGGTTCTGAATCTAATCTCGCAAAGTGCAATGCAAGACTGATAAATCACCAAAGAGTCCAAATCCGGCAAATCATTTTAGGAAAACTGGTTTTAATAAAGAAGTGCCAAACATGGACTGCTTTGCCAGATACAGAGTTGCTACCTAAATATTTTATTTTGGGGGAATTTAAGAAACCCTGACTCGTGCCTAAGGCCACGCGTCCGTCATCCCCAAAGTTGCCTCGGCTCGAGAACTTGGGTACGAGAGGGGAAGGTCATGCAATGAGCACCCCTGCTCACCTGATCAAAGATCGAGCTGTACTAAGCATGATATTTTGCTTTTGAAAACACATGTGCTCTTATTCCGGTTAATTAGCTAATCTTACTACGTGATGCGCACAACATACAAGTATAGACTAGATAGCCTAATTTGGAACAAAACATTGCATATTCGCTTGAAAATGGTTTGGAGTTTGCTACTCGTAAGTAGGCTAAATCAGGGATTTTAATGAATTGTTCCAATTCAAGTAATCCAACCTTCACCCATAGGCATTCAGGCAGTTAATCACATAAGCAGTTAGCCTCATGGCAAGCATGCTTTCATGGTAATCAATAACACACATGTAGTATGCTAAAGGGTAAACACTCAAAGTGTACTTCGAGCCAAAACAAAGAACTAGTTAGAAATCATGTATGATCCTAGTTCATGTTAAGATGGCTAATGCAACACATGCGAGAATGCAACTAAAATAGGCTCGGCTATTCTAAGATGGCATGTGAAATGCAACTCGGTACATGTATTCAAATTGGAATCGAAATACAATGCAGTTAGTATGATGCGCCGAGTCTGGTGCATGCAAAACAGATGAATGGATGCACACATGCAAAGCATAAGGTATGCCAATCGAAATATGCCCTAAAACTAGCCATCGTAAGCGGTTAAGTAAAAGGGAGAAAGAAATGGAGGTTGGAAGACATGCATCACACACACGCACGCACGCTTATTACAACAGTTTGCCCTCTCGAGAGAGAGATCGAATAAGAAACTAACTAGCTAATCTAAGCTAATTAAACTAATTATTACACAACAAACTAATTAACTAATCCTAGTTAACTAATTATTACAAAACAAATTGAAATAGCTAAACGCATTAACTATTGAAGTACAAAACGAATGCCCAATCTAGCTAAGTAAAGAAGCTAAATAAAGCAGTAAAAAAGGAGGTTCTAAGAGGGAGAAGACTGAATGCATGCTCGATCGCCTCGTTCGAAAATCCGTCACGATGCCCCAATTTGCCTTTGTTTGCAATTGTTTCCAAAACACTGCACAAAGCTCCAGAAAGCTGAAACTCCATCATGGGAACCTGTGGAAGGGCTGCCGACTAGTTGTTGAGGAAGGAGACCACCTGCCGACCACTTTCTGTGCTGAAAACCAGAAAAAGTGGTCAGCCAGCTAGTAATATTGGTCGGCCGACCACTTGTTGCTGCCAGACTCCACTTTGCTGCAACAGAGAGCAAGAAAGGGCATGTCAACGTATTTGCAAGATATGGGTGCACAACCACCCTCCCTATCATTTCATAAGCTCAAGTGAGTGTGGTTATCGACCCTCGGGCCACCAATCACACATCTCGAGGCATGATGGTCGAGAGACGAAGTTGTACAATTCAATATGAAAGTGAATGCACAAGTAAACACATAAGGCCTAGAACTCTATCATGTATGATCAAGAGCGTCGGCGACCGAGAATTAAGGCACGTTTCATCACTTCAAGTATGAAACGTCCCTCGTTTCCCGTGTTTGGACTAACACCTATTCCAAACACAATGCAACACAAGCATGGCATACACAATTGGACTCAAGCATGCAAACATGCAATGCAACTTAAACATGCAAGCATGCAATACAATAAAACAAACATGCAAACATGCAATGGACTAGCATGCTAACAACATGCAAGGCATCATAACATAGCATACTCAATGCTCAATGGCATGCATGATCAATGCAAAGCAACTTAAGATCTTAAATACAATGTAATGCATGCATGCACAATGCAATGCAACAAGGGCAACTTATCAATGCTAGGGACAGCATACTTAATGTGAAGGACTACTTGGTAGACACAATGGAAAGAACTACATGGCATGCACAATGCAACGAACCACATGGCATACTCAATGCTCAATGGACTTCAACCAAGATGGGCAGACCTCAGCCATGCCCAAAATAGAGGCCATAACACCCAAAAACAAAGGCACAAAATACAAAGCATGCATGCATAATGCATTGGCCAACCAAGTAGGCCTAAGAGCACAACCCTCAAGAAGGCTCATGGAGTGATAAATGCGGAAGTGTAACAACACTAAATGCACTGAGATTAAGTAAGAAATGATGCCAAATCATTCAAACAAAGCAAGCAAAGCATGCAAAGGTCCTTAAAGCATGAAGCTAGTAAAGAGGACTACAAAGGAGGCATGCAATATATGGCACAAGTGCATGAACCAAACATGGACAGAGCTGAAAATAGGTCAAAACAATGACCAAAACATGCTAAGATGGAGGCTCAAAGACCTAGGCAAGATGGCATACATGCTAGGCCATAGGTAAGGCAACAATGCACAACACTTAAAGGCATTCAAAGCATGCAAGAAGTGGGAACATGGCAATGCTAAAAGCTCTAAAATGAAGTATTAAATGATGCCAAATAATCTAAATAGCTCAAAGATAGCATGCATGAGTCACAAAACACAAAGCTAGCAAGGCTAATTGCACTACAGCTGTACAAAGCATGAAGGATATGGGAAAGGCAACCCAAAACAGTCCTAGAACATCTCAAGATAAGTCTAAAACATGCGTGGAAGGAAGCCAAAACAAGCTATCATGAAGGGCATAAGGCATGATGCATACAAGGCGAATAAGGTGGATTACACTACACCTATTAAGACCAAGCATGGGATGATTTTAACCAACAAAAATCAGAGTTATATCATGGCAAGATAACCCCAACAACACATTGAAATGATGGCTCGTAAGCTAAGGCATGAAGGCATACGCACTGATTCATGTTAAGGCATAAAGGGGTAAAACCCTCCAACGCATTGAATGAGTGGTAAATGCAAGTGCATAAGCATGAAATATGGACTAAAATCACATATGAAATGATGCCATTCAAATACGCCAAGTAAAGCATGCTAGTGGACTTGACACACAAAGCTAACAAGCTAGAATGCACTATAGCTATACAAAGCAAGTCATGCATGGCCAAAACAACCAAAATCAGAGCTAGAACATGCTAAAACATGGGCAAAAGCTTCTTGAGGTTAAGCCAAAAGCATGCTAGAATGACATGTTAAAACATGATGCATGTTAGGCTAATTCATGGAAATGCACTACAAGTGCATGGAACATGCAAGAGGTGACCAAACCAAACCCTAATAGAGGTATGACATGGAAAAACATCACCAAAAACATGCTGAAATGGAAACAAAATAAGCTAGAATGACATGCTACTTCATGAAGCATACAAAGCTAGTTTGTGAGATTTACACTACAAGTGTATTAGCCATGCATGGAGTGACAAAATCAAGTAAAAATAGTGGCATGCCATTCTAATATAAGCCCAAATACATGCTAAGATATGGCCAACATAAGCTTAACAAACATGCTTACACATGAGGCTAATGAAGACAAGTATTGAAGACACAAGGAGAGGGGATGACCCTCTCCTTTTTGGGACCTCAAAACACCCTTCCCACCACTGAAATTTCTCTGAGTTTCAGTGGTGAGAAGGCCAAAACAAGGTGGTCCCAAAGCTTAAAAAGAAGGCATAAAAGCAAGGCTAAACAAGGCCTAAGAGGGGGTAAAGAACGCCAAACACAAAAGTGATCTTAAACAAAGATCTTAAGCACCAAAATTCAGAACTTTTTTCAGTAGGAAGTTAAGCTCAAAACAGCATGCAAATAGGTTCAAAAGCTTAAGCAAGAATGGGGGTTTAAAAGGTTAAAAACTCACCCTTGAAGACCCTCTTGAAAACCAAAACTCCAGTAGCTTTTTCCAACCAAAACCAGTCCAAAAGCTTCAAAAACAACCTCAAGGGACCTCAGCTCCAAGAGTATGGTGTTTGAGTGTGTGTTTGTGTGTTAAAGTAAGACAAAACTACACTTTAAGGCACAAAAATGAAGCAAAGGGGGAAGTATAGATACAAGTGTATATCTATCACTCAAGCTCCAAAATTCTGAACCTAGAGGAGGGAGGAGGAGCCTCCCTCTTATAGAGAACAAAAGTTAAAGCTTCTAGGAGAAGCTAAGGTTCAAGGCCATCCCTCCATACGGAGGATGGTTGTTGTGCCCTCCAACTGTGCCAGCTGGTGGAAAATATCTGCAAAAAGGTGACATAAAGCAGCCGACCACTTAAAGTAGTCAGCCAGCTGCTTAAAGTGGTTGGCCGACCACTTTAAGTGGTCTCCCAGAACAAAAACTGGTCGGCCATGGTGGGAGAGAGTCCAGAGGATGAAAACAAGCAAATGGTGTGGTGGCCAACCACTTTTTATGGTCTAAAGATCAGGGAGACCAGTTGTCAGACCAGAAAACTGGCTGGTAGGGGGGAAAGTGGTCTCCAAGGGGAAATACTGGTCTCCCACCCTTGTACCACCTTCCAAACAAGGAAAACAAGGTTTGTACCAAAAACAAACCAAAATGGATGCAAGACGAAAGTTCGGGAGGCAAAGCGCGCAACCGGGAGTTTCGAAAACTAGTTGACAAGCACCAAAAGTGGTCCACGACCACAAAAGTGGTCTTCCAAACCATAGTGGCCCTCTAGGCCAAGGAAATAAGGTGTGGTTGAAAAACCACACCAAACGGAGAACGTTAAGCGGTCCTGATACAAGGCGTGCGGCTGAAGGCTCCAAAAATCGGAAACTAGTCTCCAAACGGGAAAAGTGGCCTACGATCACGAAAAGTGGTCTACGACTACAAGAAGGGGTTTACAAGACCTCTCCTTCCCTTAGGCAAGGAAAACAAGGCTTGGTCCGCAAACCGAGCCGAAGCACAAAGAGTTCAGAGGCCCGGAGGCAAGGTACTCGGCCAAAACTCCGGAAACTCGAAACGAGCACAACATGCACTATCATCGAGCGCTCAATCGATGACGTCTGAGTCTTAAGGTTGGTCAAAAATGGGGTGTCTACAGTTGCCTCTCTTTGACAGAACTCGGAAGTCATAAGTGACAGGAGTGAGTGTCAAAGCCGAAAGACAACCCATTTTTGACAAGGCCGAAGACTTAGACAAACATGCAAGATAACAAAGAGATGCACCTGCAGGCAGGGGCAAGATGCAAAAGACATGCACGAAGCCAAACATAACTTATGATCATGCAAAGAAAGTTGTAATGAAGCAAATATAGACAATAAATGCAACAGTTTAAGCAAGTGAATACAAATCAAACTACATTACATGCAGAAAGGATGTAAGCTAATTATACAATTCTCACTACGTCTCACACGGAGTACATACAATACCGTCTGGTTCATCTGGTCATGCCAACTTCAAATGAACCGTACATACAATATTATCTGGTTACACCAGCCTCAAATGAATCGTACATACAATATCGTGCTTGCAAAAGAAAGAAACTCAACATGTACAATATAGTAAAAGCACATGCATAGCAATGCAAGTGAAAAGTGTGTGACAACGCAAGCAAAGTGTGGGTGCATAGTAATGTAACCTAAGTGTAACGCATAACAATGTGGAAAGGGGTGCATGACAATGCAACCAAGTGTGATGCATAACAATGCAGTAAAAGGGGGCATGACAATGCAACCTAAGTGTGACGCATAACAATGCGGTGCACTAATAAGTGCAGGTAAGGTGCGCAAGACAGCGCGATAAAATGCACGCACAACGCAATTAAAGTGCACAAAACAGTGCGATGTGCAAAACAGCGTGATACGCTAAACAGCGCGAGTGCACAAGAAAGTGCAAATGCACAAGACAGCGCGATGCACTAAACGACACGAATGCACAAAATAGTGCGAATGCACAAGACAGTACGATGCACTAAACAGCGCGAATGCATAAAACAGTGCGATGCGCTAAACAGCGTGAATGCACAAAATAGCGCGAATGCACAAGATAGTGTGATGCGCTAAACAACGCGAATGCACAAAACAGTGCGATGCACTAAACAGCGCGAGTGCACAAAACAGTGCGATACGCAAAATAGCACGAATGCACAAAATAGTGCGATGAAATGACAGTATAGTAGATACAAAAGGGCGACATACTCCAACCATGCTGGAATCATAAGAGAACGAGAAATAACCAATCGGGCGCATACACAACGCAACCTAAGATAAATTCCAAACATGCCGAAATCGTATGAGGAAAAGGACACTCAAATCATGCTGAAATCATGACAGGAGGTCCAAAACAACCTGCCCAGGCGTGTTCACAACACAATCTGAGACACGCTGAAATCGTGTAAGGAAAGGGACATTCAAACCATGCTGAAATCGTGAGAGGAGGTCCAAAAACAAACAATCAGGAGTGTGCACGACGTAACCTGAGTCAAATTCCAAACACACTGAAATCGTGTAAAGATAGGGACACTCAAACCATGCTGAAATCGTGAGAGGAGGTCCAAAAACAACCTGCCCAGGTGTGTGCACGACACAACCTGAGATAAATTCCAAACATGCTGAAATCGTGTAAGGAAAGGGGACACTCAAACCACGCTGAAATCATGAGAGGAGGTCCGAAAACAAACCGCCCAAGCGCATACACGACGCAACTTGAGATAAATTCCAAACACGCTGAAATCGTGTAAGGAAAGGGACACTCAAACCACGCTGAAATCGTGAGAGGAGGTCCGAAAACAAACTGCCCAAGCACGTACACGACAAAACCTGAGATAAATTCCAAACACGCTGAAATCGTGTAAGGAAAGGGGACACTCAAACGACGCTGAAATCGTGAGAGGAGGTCCAAAAACAAACAATCAGGAGCGTGCACGACGCAACCTGAGTCAAATTCCAAACGCGCTGAAATTGTGTAAGGAAAGGGACACTCAAACCAAGCTGAAATCGTGAGATTAGGTCCAAAAAAAACCCGCCTAGGTGTGTGCACGACACAACCTGAGATAAATTACAAACACGCTGAAATCGTGTAAGGAAAGGGGACACTAGAACCACGCTGAAATTGTGAGAGGAGGTCCGAAAGCAAACCGCCCAAGCGTGTACACGACGCAACCTGAGATAAATTCCAAACAAGCTGAAATAGTGTAAGGAATGGGAAAAAACCTCTCAGTGTAGCACACGCGAGAGAGGAAAGGGAAAACCTCTCAGCGTATCACACGCGAGAGAGGAAAGAAGCGGTGCAAGCATTGGAACATGTTCCAGATGCTCTTAACCAGAGAGGGAGATACACAGGGACATATCCCAGTGTTTCGGAAAGTAGAAGAAACATAGGGACATATCCCGGTGTTTCGAAAAGAGGGAGAAACATAGGGACGTATCCCGATGTTTTGGAAAAAAGGAGCATACATAACAATGCAAGCGGAGAGTGCGTGACAACGCAAGCTAAGAGGTGTGCATAACAATGCGGATGAAATGCACTAACAAGTGCAGGTAAAGCGCGCAAAATAGCCCGAACAATGCAAGTCAATGCAACAGATACAAGCATTTTCAATGCAAGATGAAAGCATGTAATGAAATGCACAAGATAGTGCGGTGCGCAAGAAAGTGCGATGCGCCAAACAACACTAGTGCACAAGACAGTGCGATGTGCAAGAAAGCATGATGCGCTAAATGGCGCGAGTGCACAAGACAATGCGATGCGTAAGAAAGCGCGATACGCTAAACAGCGCGAGTGCACAAGAAAGTGCGATGCACAAGAAAGCGCGATGCGCTAAATAGCGTAGTGCACTGGACAGTGCGATACGCAAGAAAGCGTGATGAAATGCATGCTACAACATGTTACAAGCAATGTAATGCATGATCTTTAGAGAAAAGCAATAAACAAAATGGCGCTTTAAAAAAAAAAGCACCTCATGGGGTGAGTGGCGGTGAACCGCTCTACTCTGATGGGGACCTTCCCTTGTATTCTTTGAACACTTACATTCAACTCGCTGTACAAAGGTCCTAAAATGCTAACAAGTACAACACCTGCATATAGAAGCCACAGCTGCTTCCCTTCCTGATCATATTCACGACTTTCCCTCATTGCAAACACAGCCAAGATAACCTTGGTAGGGAAAGGTACTCAGGAAGAGCACATCTGATCGCCATTCTAGCTTTGAAGTAGGCTTGAACTTGCGCTTGGAGTAGAGGCACACTCATACTTCAGAGCTTGACATGTCCTGAAAAGATTCATCTGGAATAAAATCACGGAATTTGCTGACGGTGAAACACACTCAGATGCTTTGATTTTCCCTCTTTTCTTTTGCTTTGTAGTTTGGAACCTATATAGCTTCAAATAGGTCCTGGTTTGACTGTTCTCACATGACCTGGGTTGAACCTTGCAGTTTTATGAAAGAACAAATTTTGTTTTACACAAATGTGGAGAATGACACAGCACTTCAAGCACAAAACGATTCATTTTGAAATCGAGAAATGAGTTTTTAACTGGGTATTAAGCCTACGACTGACCACATCAAAAACGATTCAACAAAGGAAAACAAAAGGTAAACAACCTAAACACATCGAGTAACACTCGAAACGACTCAAAACAAGAATCGAGACAAACAAAACAAAAGACACGACACTCAGACGTATTCCAAAGACGAGAGACCTCTTAGGTCACGAGGAGCTAGTTTCTCCAGGTATTGTTTCCCTCCCTTTCTCATTTGTGATTCTTACATCACTCGGCCCTCAAGCTCTATTTTTCTGAAGAAGCCCTTTCTTTACTTTTTCTCTCATCGCACATCTCTCTATTCTTCAATCTCTCATTTTTTATCCCTCCCCTGGGTGGTTGATGGATAAACAAGAAGTTGCGGGCTCTTGCCCTTAGCATTCTACTAAATTCTTCTTTTTCTGCTCACAACAGTGAACTTCCCTACAGAGGGGTTGTGCTACATTTGGCCGTGTGGCAAATCTGCAGCTGACATCAGTTGACGATGCTCTGCCGGGGAATTTGGACGTGATCAACTGTGTCCAGATGAGGGAGTGGAATATCCTGATCCATTCCAGTTTGTGCTTCGCACTTAGCTTGATACCTCACTGCTTGGAGGGTGTTGAGAGCTTTCAGCCCTTTTCTGTTAGCTTCAGTGGCACCCTTTTCTGGCGAGTATGCAGCCCTTTCTGGCAAGTTTGTTGATAATGGAGAAAAGACAGAACACCTGAGTCAATTGCGCCCCTAGTTCATCATTTCGACCATTTTTTGTTTTTTTAAGCTTCTGCTAAAACAATTTTGGCCAACATGAAAGTTAGATCAACATGCTTGTTCAATTTTCTGATTTGAAATCATGCAAGTTAGGCTATGAGTATTGAAAATTTTCCTTTTTTGGGTCCAAGAAATGGTCTAGTTTTGGAAAAATGTAATGATTTTCGAGAAAATTAGTCAACCTCAGTAAAAATTCTCAAAAACTATTTTTGCAAATGACCACTGCTCAACCAACACAGAACTTACTCTTCAAATGCACAACCTCAGATCCGAAGGAAAATTGCCTCCTGTCTGAACAGCGCTGTATGGCAATGGAAAATTGCCCCTTGTTTGAATAGCACCGCAGCACACTGTATGGCAACGAAAAGTTGTCCCCTTGTTTGGATAACGCCGCAGCACACTGTAATCAGTCCTCAAAGTTACGATCACAACCGAACTCTAGGATACAGAGAAGACAAAGATGATCAAAACCATTACATGGACACAATTGATTTGGAAGTGTTTACGGCTAGACTTCAGAATGAAGTTGCCTATGTATCCCAAACATGGGAATCAAGCCTTACGTAGTTCCGGTTAAGGTACACTCGGGTATTAACCTCTCCTTTTGCGCTTTAACTTTTGCCAAGGCCGCCCTTCCGGGTTTTCAACCTTGCGAGCTTTGTTTTTCTTTTCTTTTCATTTCTTTTATATTTTCATCTTTTCTTTTGTCTTCATTTCTTTTCTTTTTTGTTCTTTTTTCATTTTTTTTTTCTTTTTTTGTTCTTTTTCTCTTGCTCTAACTTTTGTCTGGGTCACGCTTCCGGGTTTTCAGCCCAGCGAGCCTCTCAAGGGTAAAAGTGTAGCTTTGTCCATGTCAAATGGTTTTGAGATCTCGAAGTTGTTTGAATCCAAGAGAGTGGCTGTTGTTCACTGATGATATAGGAGTCCATCCAATGGGGGGCTGAATTTGCCCCTAGTGTTGTGGATAGGAGCTCAATTGTCCTTCAGCAATACTTTCTTCTTTCTTCCCTTCTGGGATTTGGCATTCTTGCCGATCTTCATGTTTGACTCTTTGAGCATAATCTGACATCGTTTGCCCCTAGTTCGAGGGGTGCTCATGATCTAGCTTCGCAAGCTTCTTTTGACAACATCTGATCTTCTTGATCTGACTTTTCTTGCCCCTAGTTCGTGGGCTGCTTCAAATCTGGCCACACAAGCCTCACATTGATGGTTGACCATTGAACATTCTGAATCAAAGTTCAAGGTTTGAAAGCAAAGGGGGTCGAGTCTCGAGGCTGAGAGCGATCCTAAGCTGCACAATCTCAAGAGCAATTCTACACAGGTCTTCACAGGATGGCGCAAAACATTTTTTTGAAATCTTTTAAGAAAGCGACTAGTCACTCGCGCTAAAGACAATGTAAAACCAATCTAGATCAAGCTAGGATCCTTTTCAGTACTCATATTAACAAGCATGATCTCAATCATTAAGGGCTTAGCACGCCTCTCTTTCTCTCAGCTGATCAAATTTTTGCAAATCCCGAGGAATTCTTTCCTCTTTGTTTTCATCATAGTGTTCGAAAAGTTTTCAAAAACTTAGGTCAATGGAATGATTTCAAGGCACAGAAGAGAAGGTGAAATGCATTGCCGTTTCATTCAAAACTTGTTGGCACAACAGGCTCAAAGTAGAAATAAGCACAAAAACATAAAACCACTGCTACTTCATTCAGATTTTCTGGTGTAACTGGCTCCACGGCAGAAACAGACTCAAAAGAAAGCGAAATGACAAACGCAAACGAAAATAGTGATGTCCGAGGTAACACTCCTGGAATCACCCAACCCCTATACAACAGGACCGACTTGATACAACAAGACAGACCCAACTGACTTAGTACAAAAAAAGAAAAAAAAAAAAGACTGACTATATACAAAACAACAAAACTGACCCAATACCCAAGTCGGAAAGTACGAAAACTAGCATTCGCAAATGCTCAAAATAGTGCGTGCCATATCCCACATCTGGAGTAAACTGAATGCCACCAACAGGTGGTTCATCCCCTGATCACATACTCGTATTATCCCCCAAGTTCACTGATCCCGTGACAATAGACTTTGCTGAGCTTGGTGGGATGACGACCTCGTTGTCAAACAAATCTTGTACTTCGTGGCGAAGACGGAAGCAATTGTCGGTGCTATGACCAATTTGTTGATGGTACGCACAGTACTGGGTAGCATCATGACCAGGTGGAAGATGACCAGGGAGAGGTCGAGGCTCAAGAGGTTTGAGATGGCCTTTTTTAGCAAGGATTTGAAGAGACTTGGACAAAGGCATATGGAGGGCATGGAAGACCCTACGACCTCGGGGTGGATACTTCGAGGTTTGTGGATTTTTGCTGAGCGCATTAGAAAAGGGGTCGGCAGGTGCTGACTTGGTTGGCTGATCCCTTTCGAGTGCAGAATTAGGGTTGGAAGGAACGGTTCTGGTACGTTGGCCCTTCTCCCGATTTTTCCCTTGGCTCGAATTGCCCTCGTTCTGAGTGACAAAAGTGTCATCCATAGTTTTTGCAGCAACTGTGAGCACTTGCTGTTTGCTCAGTCCGCCAGCTTTCAAAGCCTCAACAGCCCACAGGAGTTATTCATAGGGATCAATATCTACCTCTACCTTGTTCTTACCACTCACCTCAGCTTGGTTGAAGGTTTGGGTTGCTACATTAGTGCGAAGCCCTGTTGTTGTCGACATGTCATTGCCCGAACTTGGGATGACTTCAGGTTGGGTTAGTTCAATTACAATTTGCCCTAACAGTGGGGGCTCTTCTGGTGTGAAATTTTTGACATGTGATATGGTCAATGGCGGAGCCGACATTACGAAGGCTAGATCAGCCACAACTCTCTGAAGATCGCCGATCATTCCCATTAGCTCAAAGTGGTGGGCTCATGGGTTTGAAATGATTGGGGTTCCCAGATTGCATGTGCGGTAGGTGGTGTAGATGGGCGTTGCATTTCAACATCGGTCTCACCTTGCATGGTGATTCCCTGGTTTAATGCCGCTGCCATGACCACAATTTCTTCTGAATTTTGCGTCATCATGAGTTTGCTGAATGTAGTTGAGGTGATATGACTGGTGACTAACGGATCTGATGAACCGGTGAGCCCTGACTGGCCCTTCTTTGCCTTGCCTCAGCAAAGGAAAACACTGGCTGCTCTGAATTGAATCTCTGACCCGAGAAAGTCTATCAGTAAAAGTCCAATGTACCCGTGGAATATTGGAGCCTTCTAAAGCTATAGTTCCACGACTACCTTGCAAAAGAGAAAATAGGCAGCATCTCAGCCCAATTTCATCAAAAATAGATATGAGTAAAAGCTGAATGACTGCACTCTCTACTGAGTTCTACACAAAATTCTACTTGTAACCTGATACCCTCAGGTAAAACTGATCCCCCCAAAATACTGATGCCCTCAGGCCTGATACCCAGACTTGTAAACTGATACGCACAACCCTGTAGAGACACTCTAACAGCAAATATTATGCAAGTAAGAGCCAAAACACCCCTATGTTGGGGTAGGGTTTCCCTGACCTATTTTGTCAAAAGCTAGGGTTTCACTACGCACGCAGCGGTTTCAAACAACCTATAACCGGATAAGCAACCTGTCCTAGTTTGGAATGGTCACTATGGATTCCGACATGTACTAGGTTGAATGGTCAAAAAAGGTGCCCTGGTAACAACCGGGGTTTGTGTTCCCATCATGACAGAGCCCGTAACCGGTCAACCTTATGGTACACAGCCTTAAGTTAACCGTTCAGGAATAGTAGATGGCGAACCCGGTGACTTAGGCGCACCAATACAAATGCAATGCAAAGAAACACATAAGTGTAGTCAAAACAAGATATCATGAGTTCGAGTCAAGTTCTCTAAGTCCCCAGCGGAGTCGCAAGAAACTGTAGATGCGCTCCCGGGAACTCCCCGATATCCGCGCTCGCGAGGGCGGCGCGAATCTCTTCTAGTTCCGAGCTACTACAGTTCGGACTCAATGTCACGGTTCTGAATCTAATCTCGCAAAGTGCAATGCAAGACCGATAAATCACCAAAGAGTCCAAATTCGGCAAATCGTTTTAGGAAAACTGGTTTTAATAAAGAAGTGCCAAACATGGACTGCTTTGCCAGATACAGAGTTGCCACCTAAATATTTTATTTTGGGGGAACTTAGGAAACCCTGACTCGTGCCTAAGGCCACGCGTCCGTCATCACCAAAGTTGCCTCGGCTCGGGAACTTGGGTACGAGAGGGGAAGGTCATGCAATGAGCACCCCTACTCGCCCGATCAAAGATCGACCTGTACTAAGCATGATATTTTGTTTTTGAAAACACATGTGCTCTTATTCCGGTTAATTAGCTAATCTTACTACGTGATGCGCACAGCATACAAGTATAGACTAGATAGCCTAATTTGGAACAAAACATTGCATATTCGCTTGAAAATGGTTTGGAGTTTGCTACTCGTAAGTAGGCTAAATCAGGGATTTTAATGAATTGTTCCAATTCAAGTAATCCAACCTTCACCCATAGGCATTCAGGCAGTTAATCACATAAGCAGTTAGCCTCATGGCAAGCATGCTTTCATGGTAATCAATAACACACATGTAGTATGCTAAAGCGTAAACACTCACAGTGTACTCTGAGCCAAAACAAAGAACTAATTAGAAATCATGCATGATCCTAGTTCATGTTAAGATGGCTAATGCAACACATGCGAGAATGCAACTAAAATAGGCTCGGCTATTCTAAGATGGCATGTGAAATGCAACTTGGTACAGGTATTCAAATTGGAATAGAAATACAATGCAGTTAGTATGATGCGCCGAGCTCAGTGCATGCAAAACAGATGAATGGATGCACACACGCAAAGCATAAGGTATGCTAATCGAAATATGCCCTAAAACTAGCCATCATAAGCGGTTAAGTAAAAGGGAGAAAGAAATAGAGGTTGGAAGACATGCATCACACACATGCAGGCTTATTACAACAGTTTGCCCTCTCCAGGGAGAGACCGAAAAGAAGCTAACTAGCTAATCTAAGCTAATTAAACTAATTATTACACAACAAACTAATTAACTAATCCTAGTTAACTAATTATTACAAAACAAATTGAAATAGCTAAACGCATTAACTATTGAAGTACAAAACGAATGCCCAATCTAGCTAAGTAAAGAAGCTAAATAAAGCAGTAAAAAAGGAGGTTCTAAGAGGGAGAAGATTGGATGCATGCTCAGTCGCCTCGTTCAGAAATCCGTCGCGGTGCCCCAATTTGCCTCTATTTGCAATTGTTTCCAAAACATTGCACAAAGCTCCAGAAAGCTGAAACTCCATCATGGGAACCTGTAGGAGGGCTGCCGACCAGTTGTTAAGGAAGGAGACCACCTATCGACCACTTTCTATGCTGAAAACCAGAAAAAGTGGTCGCCCAGCTAGTAATATTGGTCGGTCGACCAGTTGTTGTTGCCAGACTCCACTTTGCTGCAACATAGAGCAAGAAAGGGCATGTCAACGTATTTGCAAGATATGTGTGCACAACCACCCTCCCTATCATTTCATAAGCTCAAGGGAGTGTGGTTATCGACCCTCGGGCTACCAATTACGCATCTCGATGCATGATAGTCGAGAGACGAAGTTGTACAATTCAATATGAAAGTGAATGCACAAGTAAACACATAAGGCCTAGAACTCTATCATGTATGATCAAGAGCGTCGGCGACCGAGAATTAAGGCACGTTTCATCACTTCAAGTATGAAACGTCCCTCGTTTCCCGTGTTTGGACTAACACCTATTCCAAACACAATGCAACACAAGCATGGCATACACAATTGGACTCAAGCATGCAAACATGCAATGCAACTTAAACATGCAAGCATGCAATACAATAAAACAAACATGCAAACATGCAATGGACTAGCATGCTAACAACATGCAAGGCATCATAACATAGCATACTCAATGCTCAATGGCATGCATGATCAATGCAAAGCAACTTAAGATCTTAAATACAATGTAATGCATGCATGCACAATGCAATGCAACAAGGGCAACTTATCAATGCTAGGGACAGCATACTTAATGTGAAGGACTACTTGGTAGACACAATGGAAAGAACTACATGGCATGTACAATGTAATGAACCACATGGCATACTCAATGCTCAATGGACTTAAACCAAGATGGGCAGACCTTAGCCATGCCCAAAATAGAGGCCATGACACCCAAAACAAAGGCACAAAATACAAAGCATGCATGCACAATGCATTGGCCAACCAAGTAGGCCTAAGAGCACAAGCCTAAAGAAGGCTCGAGGAGTGATAAATGCAGAAGTGTAACAACACTAAATGCACTGAGATTAAGTAAGAAATGATGCCAAATCATTCAAACAAAGCAAGCAAAGCATGCAAAGGTCCTTAAAGCATGAAGCTAGTAAAGAGGACTACAAAGGAGGCATGCAATATATGGCCCAAGTGCATGAACCAAACATGGACAAAGCTGAAAATTGGTCAAAACAATGACCAAAACATGCTAAGATGGAGGCTCAAAGACCTAGGCAAGATGGCATACATGCTAGCCCATAGGTAAGGCAACAATGCACAACACTTAAAGGCATTCAAAGCATGAAAGAAGTGGGAACATGGCAATGCTAAAAGCTTTGAAATGAAGTATTAAATGATGCCAAATCATCTAAATAGCTCAAAGATAGCATGCATGAGTCAACAAAACATAAAGCTAGCAAGGCCAATTGCACTACAGCTATACAAAGCATGAAGGATATGGAAAAGGCAACCCAAAACAGTCCTAGAACATGTCAAGATAAGTCTAAAACATGTGTGGAAGGAAGCCAAAACAAGCTATCATGAAGGGCATAAGGCATGATGCATACAAGGCGAATAAGGTGGATTACACTACACCTATTAAGACCAAGCATGGGATGATTTTAACCAACAAAAATCAGAGTTATATCATGGCAAGATAACCCCAACAACACATTGAAATGATGGCTCACAAGCTAAGGCATGAAGGCATACGTAATGATTCATGTTAAGGCATAAAGGGGGAAACCCTCCAACGCATTGAATGAGTGGTAAATGCAAGTGCATAAGCATGAAATATGGACTGAAATCACCTATGAAATGATGCCAAATCATTCAAATACGCCAAGTAAAGCATGCTAGTGGACTTGACACACAAAGCTAACAAGCTAGAATGCACTATAGCTATACAAAGCAAGTCATATATAGCCAAAACAACCAAAATCAGAGCTAGAGCATGCTAAAACATGGACAAAAGCTTCTTGAAGTTAAGCCAAAAGCATGCTAGAATGACATGTTAAAACATGATGCACGTTAGGTTAATTCATGGAAATGCACTACAAGTGCATGGAGCATGCAAGAGGTGATCAAACCAAACCCTAACAGAGGTATGACATGGCTAAACATCACCAAAAACATGCTGAAATGGAAACAAAACAAGTTAGAATGACATGCTACTTCATGAAGCATACAAAGCTAGTTTGTGAGATTTACACTACAAGTGTATTAGGCATGCATGGAGTGACAAAACCAAGTAAAAATAGTGGCATGCCATGCTAAATAAGCCCAAATACAAGCTAAGATATGGTCAACATAAGCTTAACAAATATGCTCACACATGAGACTAATGAAGACAAGTATTGAAGACACAAGGAAAGGGGATGACGCTCTCCTTTTTGGGACCTCAAAACACCCTTCCCACCACTGAAATTTCTCTGATGTTCAGTGGTGAGAAGGCCAAAATAAGGTGGTCCCAAAGCTTAAAAAGAAGGTAGAAAAGCAAGGCCAAACAAGGCCTAAGAGGGGGTAAACAACCCCAAACAGAAAAGTGATATGAAACAAAGATCTTAAGCTCCAAATTCAGAACTTTTTTCAGTAGGAAGTTAAGCTCAAAACAGTAGGCAAATAGGTTCAAAAGCTTAAGCAAGAATGGGGGTTTAAAAGGTTAAAAACTCACCCTTGAAGACCCTCTTCAAAACCAAAACTCCAGCTGCTTTTTCCAACCAAAGCTAGTCCAAAAGCTTCAAAAACAACCTCAAGGGACCTCAGCTCCAAGAGTATGGTGTTTGAGTGTGTGTTTGTGTGTTAAAGTAAGACAAAACTACACCTTAAAGCACAAAAATGAAGCAAAGAGCGGAGTACAGATACAAGTGTATATCTATCACTCAAGCTCCAAAATTCTGAACCTAGAGGAGGGAGGAGGGTGTTCGCTCTTATAGAGAACAAAAGCAAAGCTTCTTGAGGAAGCTAAGGGTCCAAGGCCATCCCTCCATACACGTGTATGGAGGATGGTTCTGGTGCCTTCCTGCTGTGCCAACTGGAAGAAAATATCTCCAAAAAGGTGATAAAAGTGGCCGACCAGTTGAAGTGGTCAGCCAGCTACTTTTTCTAGTTGGCCAACTACTTTTTTTGATTTTTCAGGATAAAACGTGGTCTCCCGGAAAGAAAAGTGGTTGGCCAGGTGTCCAAATTGAAGCCCCAGAAGTTAGCTTTCCAATGGCGCCAACCTATGTCAAAATTCCAACTGTGCAAAAAGTTATGCTTGTTTTGGTGAAGCCGCGCAGTTTCGATCCTACCCAGATTGATGCCGAACTTCTCCCAAACTAGTTTTCTTCTCTTCTTTCTCATTTTCTTCAACTCCAAACCCCTAAACAAGGTGTTTTGAAAGATTTTTCAGAGATTTCATCTCTCTTTCATTCATTTCCACTTTATCCTTGCTCGGTTTACTGAAAAGCGCAACATTTAATGAAATGTGAGCCTCGGAGCATCATAGGAACTTTGTTTCAAAAATGTTTTGAAAGAGAGAGTTTTAAGGTCTAAAAACCATTCAAAATGGCTTTGGTCCAAAATGAGGTGTACGGTTGGGATTTGACTCTCCTCTCGCCGAAGAAATCGAACCTTTACACTGCAAAGCTTTCAACACCAAGTAAACCATCAGTAACACCTAAGTCTTAAGGGCAGTCAAAAATGGGGTGTCCACAGTTGCCCCTCTTTGACAGAACTTGAAAGTCAAGAAGTGACGGGAGTGAATGTCAAAGCCTAGAGACGACCCATTTTTGACAAGGCCGAAGACTTGGACAAACAAACAAAATAGCAAAGAGATGTGCCCGCAGGCAGGGGTAAGTTGCAAATGATATGCAATGTAAATGAGATAATTGAACCACAAGCAGAGCAAGACCACACAAATATCATAAAGGGATGGAGATGCAAAAACGAACTACGTGTAACATAGAAAAGGTACCGGAGCACTCTAACCACAATTCTGTTAGTGGAATAGGTGCATGCACAGATAGAATTATGTGTTTCACAGAAAGAATATAGGTAATTGGGTGGCATGATATAAGTGAGGAATGATCTGCTGAGGAAAGATCGTGATCCTACATGCTGAATGCAATAAACTGCAATGCAATGGATGCATTGGACGGAGTGAATCAGGCGCGCGGCCAAACCACATCTTGCCTAGAAAAGGCATAAACACAAAACAGACCACGTCTAACACAGAACTGGTGCCAACACCCTTAGACCACAATTCTTTTAGTGGAATAGATGCGTACACATAATCGCAGAACCATGCCTTAACACGAAAAGTATGGACACATGCCATACTAAGCTTAACATGGAAAGGATGCATGATGCAACGGATAATGTAGTAAATGCATGTGATAGATTCTATATGCAATGCAATAGACATACTAGATGTGATGCAATAGATAATAGATGCGATGTAACAGATAGTACAGTAGATGTAACAAAGGACATACTCCAACCATGCTGGAATCACGAGAGGAGGAAAGCAAATCCCAAAAACAACCAATCAGGAGCGTGCTCAATGTAGCCTGAGATAAATTCCAAACAGGCCAAAATCATGTGAGGAAAAGGACACTCAAACCACGTTGAAATCGTGAGAGGAGGTCCAAAAACAACCGCCTAGGTGCGTGCACGACACAACCTGAGATAAATTCCAAACACACTAAAATCGTGTGAGGAAGGAACAAACTCTAACCACGCTGAAATCGTGAGAAGAGGGATACAAATTCCAAACACGCTGAAATTGTGTGAGGAAGGAACAAACTCTAACCATGCTGAAATCGTGAGAAGAGGGAAGGCAAATTCCAAACACGCTGAAATCGTGTGAGGAATGACAGACTCTAACCATGCTGAACTCGTAAGAAGAGGGATACAAATTCAAAACACGTTGAAATCGTGTAAGGAAGGAACACACTTTAACCACGCTGAAATTGTGAGAAGAGGGATACAAATTCCAAACACGCTGAAATTGTGTGAGAAAGGAACAAACTCTAACCATGCTGAAATCGTGAGGAGAGGGATACAAATTCCAAACACGCTGAAATCGTGTGAGGAAGGAACAAACTCTAGCCACATTGAAATCGTAAGAAGAGGGATACAAATTTCAAACACGTTGAAATCGTGTGAGGAAGGAACAAACTCTAACCACGCTGAAATCATGAGAAGAGGGATACAAATTCCAAACACGTTGAAATCGTGTGAGGAAGGAACAAACTCTAACCACGCTGAAATCGTGAGAAGAGGGATACAAATTCCAAACACACTGAAATTGTATGAGGAAGGAACAAACTCTAACCACGCTAAAATCGTGAGAAGAGGTCAGAAAACAAACCGCCCAGGCGCGTACACGATGCAATCTGAGATAAAACACGCCCAGGGCTGCGGTTCACGCGTCCTGGGAAAGCCTCGGGGGACAACGATCCTAAACGCTGCGCAACGTAAAGGGATAAACGATACAAGATAACACAAGATGCAGATAAATGCAATAAGTGCGATGATATGATACATGTTACAACATGTTGTAAGCAATGTAGAGCATGACGTTTAGGGAATACAATAAACAAATAAAGCGGCACTTTAAAAAGCACCTCACGGGGTGAGTGGCGGTAAATCGCTCTACTCTGACGGGGATCTCCCCTCCATTGTGTTCTTCCAACTATTACCTTGTGTTCTTCGAACTCTTACCTTCAACTCACAGTACAAAGGTCTTGAAATGCTAACAAGGGGTAACTTCTGCATATAGAAATCCCAAATGCCATTCTCCTTCCTGATCACATTCATAACTTCCCCTATTCTTCAACAGGGTGACAGACTAGGTTGGTTCAGTATCCAGAATCGAGATGCATACTCGCTACCTCAACCTATGGGGCTTCCATGCAGATTTCAAGCCAGGGATACACCCTTGGTTATTCAAACCAAACTTTAGTCTCGAAAATTCCAAACCTTTGTGTTCTAGGCAACCGCCATTCGAACTCTAGTTTCCACTGTCTCAGCTGATCTCTTAGGAACTCATTGCAAACACAGCCAAGATACCTTTGGCAGGGATGGTGTTCAGGAAGAGCACTTCTGATCGGCGTTCTGGCATCGAAACAGTCAACACAGTATTCTGTTCACTTTGAACACATAGCTCATACACCACACTGCTCATTCTGAACACATAGTTCATAACACAACATTCTAGTTTATTTGGCACACAGCTCATACAGCGCACTGCTCATTCTGAACACACAGCTCAAAACACAGTGCTCAATTTATTTGGCACACAGCTCATTCTGAACACACACACACAGCTCATTCTGAATATACGGGATGTAGTAACAAAACTTGTAGAGGTTGAAACAAATTCAGATGCTCTAAATTTTCTCTCTTTTCTTATGCTTCGTAGCCCGGAACCCATATAGCTTCAGATAGGTCCTGGTTTGACTGGTCTCACATGACCTGGGTTGAACCCTGCAGTTTTATGAAAGAACAAATCCTGTTTTGCACAAATGTGGAGAATGGCACAGCACTTCGAGCACAAACGATTCATTTTGAAATTGAGAAATGAGTTTTCAGCTGGGTATTGAGCCTACGATTGACCACAGCCAAAATGACTCAACAAAAGAAACAAAAGGTAAAATAACCTAAAAACATCGAGAAACACTCGAAACGACTCAAAACAAGAATCGAGACAAACAAAACAACAGACACGATACTCAGACGTATCCAAAGACGAGAGACCTCTCAAGTCACGAGAAGCTAGTTTCTCCGGGTATTGTTTCCCACCCTTTCTCATTTGTGATTCTCACATCACTTGACCCTTAGGCTTGGTTTTTCTCTCAAAAAACCCTTTTCTCACTTTTTCTCTCAACGTACACCTCTTTATTCTTTAATCTCTCATTTTTCATCCCTCCCCAGATATGGTTGACGGATAAATTGAAGGTTGTGGACTCATGCCTAGCATATTTAGCTCACGGCTATTTCTTCCGGCGACGTCTAGTCAATGCCCCTGATGAGGGGATGGAATGCCTTGATCCCTTCCAATTCGTGCTTCGCATTTGGCTTGATACCTCGTTGCTCGGAGGATGAGAGAGCTTTCAACCCTTTGTTGTTAGCTTCAGTTGTGCCCTTTTCTGGCAGGTAGAGTGCCTTTCCTAGTAAGTATGGTGCCCTTTCTGGCAAGTGCATTGACAACGGGGAAAAGACAGGAAGCCTGACTCAACTGTGCCCCCAAATTATCATTTTGACCATTTTTTGTTTTGGACTTCTGCTAAAACAATTTTAATCAATATGAGAGTTAGATTAACATACTTGTTCAACTTTTGATTTGAAATCATGCAAGTTAGGTTTTGAGCACTGAAAATTTTCCTTTTTGGGTCCAAGAAATGGTCCAGTTTTGGAAAAATGGAATAATTTTTGAGAGAATTAATCAACCTCAGTAAAAATTCTCAAAAACTATTTTTGCAAATGGCCACTGCTCGATCAACACAGAATTTACTCTCGAGATGCACAACCTCAGATCCAAAACAATGGAAAATTGCCCCTTGTCTGAATGGCATTGCATGACAACAGAAAGTTGCCCCTTGTTTGGATAGCACTACAGCAAATTGTAACTAGTTCTCACAGTGACGATCACAATCGAACTCTTGGATACAGAAAAGATAAAGATGATCAAAACCATTACATGGAAACCATCGATTTTAGAAGTGTTTACAGCTGGACTTCAGAATGAAGTTGCCTACGTATCCCAGACATGGGAATCAAGCCTTATGTAGTTCGGGGTTAAGGTACACTCGGGTATTAACCTCTCCTTTTGCACTCTAACTTTTGCCAAGGCCGCCCTTCCAGGTTTTCAACCTTGCGAGCTTTGTTTTTCTTTTCATTTCATTTCTTTTCATTTCTTTTCTATTTTCATCTTTTCTTTTGTCTTCATTTCATTTCTTTTCTTTTCTTTTTTGTTCTTTCTTAATTTTTTTTTCTTTTTTGTTCTTTTTCTTTTCTTTTTCTCTTGCTCTAACTTTTGCCTGGGTCGCTCTTCCAGGTTTTCGGCCTAGCGAGCCTCTCAAGGGTAAAAGTGTAGCTTTGTCCATGTCAAATGGTTTTGAGATCTCGAAGCCGTCTGAATCCAGGAGAGTGACTATTGTTCGCTAATGATGTAGGAGTCCATCCAATGGGGGGCTGAATTTGCCCCTAGTGTTGTGGATAGGAGCTCAATTGTCTTTCTGCAATACTTTCTTCTTTCCTCCTTTCTAGGATTTGGCATTCTTGCCGATCTTCATCTTTGACTCTTCGAGCATAATCTGACATCTTTTGCCCCTAGTTTGAGGGGTGCTCATGATCTAGTTTCGCAAGCTTGTTTTGACAACATCTGATCTTCTTGATCTGACTTTTCTTGCCCCTAGTTCGTGGGCTACTTCAAATCTGGCCACACAGGCCTCACATCATGATTGACCTTTGAACATTCTGAATTAAGGTTCAAGGTTTGGAAGCAAAGGGGTTGAGTCTCAAGGCTGAGAGCGATCCTAAGCTGTACAATCTCAAGAGCGATTCCACACAGGTCTTCACAAAACCACGCAAAACATTTTTTTGAAATCTTTTAAGAAAGCGACCAGTCGCTCCCGCGGAAGACAAAGTAGAACCAATCTGGATCAAGCTAGGATCCTTCTCAATACTCACATTAACAAGCATGATCTCAATCATTAAGGGCTTAGCATGCCTCTCTTTCTCTAAATTGATCAAATTTTTGTAAAACCCGAGGAATTCTTTCTCTTTGTTTTCACCACAGTGTTCAAAAGGTTTTGAAAAACTTAGGTCAATGCAATGATTTAAAGACACAGAAAAATAAGTGAAAAGCACTGCCGTTCCATTCAAATCTTCTGGCACAACTGGCTTCAGGGCAGAAACAAATGCAAAAGTATAAAAACCATTATTGTTTCATTCAGATCTTCTGGTGTAAATGGCTCCACGTCAGAAACAAACTCAAAAGAAAGCAAAAAGACAAACGCAAAACAAAATAGTGATGTCCATGGTAACACTCCCAGAATCACCCGACTCCTATACAACAGGGCTGACTCGATACGACAAGACAAACCCCAAACAAAAAGACTGACTCGATCCAGTGTGTTTCACCTTCAGCAAATTCCGTGATTGTATTCCGGATGAATCTTTTCAAGACTTGTCAATGCTCTAAAGTATGAGTGTGCCTCTACCCCAGGTGCAAGTTCAAGCCTACTTCAAACCCAGAATGGCGATCAGATGTGATCTCCCTGAGTACCTTTCCCTACCAGGGTTATCTTGGCTGTGTTTGCAATGAGGGAAAGTCGTGAATATGATCAGGAAGGGAAGCAGCTGTGGCTTCTATATGCAGGTGTTGTACTTGTCAGCATTTCAGGACCTTTGTACTGCGAGTTGAAGGTAAGTGTTTGAAGAATACAAGGGAAGGTCCCTGTCAGAGTAGAACGGTTCACCGCCACTCACCCCATGAGGTGCTTTTTTTTTTTTTTTTTTTTTTTTTTTTTTTTTTTTAACGCGCCACTTTGTTTATTGCTTTTCTCTAAAGATCATGCATTACATTGCTTGTAACATGTTGTTAGCATGCTAGTCCATTGCCTGTTTGCTTGTTTGTTTTATTGTATTGCATGCTTGCATGTTTAAGTTGCATTGCATGTTTGCATGCTTGAGTCGCATTGTATTCTTGAAGTGATGAAACGTGCCTTAATTCTCGGTCGCCGACGCTCTTGATCATACATGATAAAGTTCTAGGCCTTATGTGTTTACTTGTGCATTCACTTTCATATTGAATTGTGCAACTTTGCCTCTCGGCTATCATGCATTGAGATGCGTGATTGGTGGCCCGAGGGTCGATAACCACACTCCCTTGAGCTTATGAAATGATAGGGAGGGTGGTTGTGCACATATATCTTGCAAATACATTGCCATGCCCTTTCTTGCTCTCTGCTGCAGCATAGTGGAGTTTGGCAGCAACAACTGGTCGGTTGACCAGTATTACTAGTTGGCCGACCACTTTTTCTGGTTTTCAGCACAGAAAGTGGTCGATAGGTGGTCTCTTTCCTCAACAACTGGGCGGCAGCCCTTCCACAGGTTCCCATGATGGAGTTTCAGCTTTCTAGAGCTTTGTGCAGTGTTCTGGAAACAATTGCAAACAGAGGCAAATTGGGGCATCGCGACGGATTTCCGAACGAGGCGACCGAGCATGCATCCAGTCTTCCTCTTTAACCCATTCCCACCCTATAGGAAAGAAGCTTCAAGCCTTTCAATTTCGCTAACCACTCCACTAGGCATTTTGAACAAAGATAGATAATAAATAGGAAGGCTAGACGGTACAGACTTAATCAAAGTTAATCTACCTGCAAAGGAGAGGAGCCTTCTCTTCCACCCAGCCAACCGAGATTTTATCTTATCCAAAACTAGCTTCCAGGTTTATTTCCTCCCTAGATTAGCACCTAAGGGAAGACCCAAAAATTTGAGTGGCAGGCCATGAACCTTGCAGTTTAGAATATCAACGAAAGAAACTAAAGTTTCCTCATCCACACCCACACCACATACCATACTCTTGTTGAAATTTATTTTCATTCCAGACAATATTTCAAAACTTCTTAAGATCCTCTTTGTGTGCACTATTTGATCCATATTTGTCTCACAAAATGTAATGGAATCATTAGCAAATTAGAGATAGGATATCACTACCTCTTTTACTCCCATTTTTACCCCCTTAATAATGCCTTTCTCATAAGCTCTGTTCATTAAGATATTCAGACCTTCAGCCACTATTTTGAATAGAAAAAGAGAAAGAGAATCACCTTGTCTAAGACCTTTCTGTGGAGAAAACTCCTCCGTTAGTGAACCATTCACTAAGACAGACAGCCTTGCTGTAGAAATACATTCACTCATCTAGCACATCCACTTAGATCCAAAACCACAATTTGATAACATAGAGAATAGGAATTCCCAATTGATTGAATCATAAGCTTTCTCCAAGTCCAGTTTGATAATAACATCTTTTCTTCTAGATTTTTTCCGTTCATCAAGTATTTCATTAGCAATAAACACTCCATTTGAGAGGGTAATTTATATGCATAAACGGGGCCGAGCTAGGTCCATTTGGTTTAAGTATTAGGCCGAGCTAAGTAGACTCCTCAGTTCGTAGGGGTGTGCTTGCGGCCGAGCTAAGAGCTTTTATAGCTCGGTCTTGAGGTGTACAGATATCAGTCCAAGGACTGGAGCAGATTGGCTGGATGTAAATAGCAGCTCGGACTGGGGTATATTTGTAGCATACCGGACTGAACTTTATCTCGGTTGAATACTATCTTGGTTCTGCCTAGCATAGAACAAGGCCACGTTAGCTCGATTGACTGTACTACTGAGCTGAGGCAAGAGGTTCGAACCATCTCACTTGGTTGGTAGCGAGTACAGAGTTATCAATATAGGCATTATCCTTAGGCGTGTGATTCCTAGGAGGACTCTTATAAAGAGAGTTGGAGTCCTACTAGGATTATGCCAAACTGAATCTATAAAATCTCATAGCAAGACCTATGTGGAGGTATCGCAATTTCAATTCTCGAATACATAGAGCTTTTGTCTATTGTCTATTTGCTGACTTAGACATTGGAGAGGTTTTCGGCACACACCCGCCAGCTAGCTCACGTTTGTGTTTTCAGGTGGCAAAGTGACAACGTTTGGAGGAGTGCAAACTTGATCAACAGGATTATATGACAAGATTATTTTGTGCTCGTACAATTGGCCCCGTTTGTGGGAATCGCTTGCAAAGAATAAACCTCTTGATTAAGTTTTCTTTCAACTGATTTCAATGGCGCATAATGAAGACTTGCCACACTCTACTATTGATGGGCAAGCCCCGGAGGGGGGCGGGAGGCGCGAAGGCTTGCCTTTTATCTCACCTATGATAGACTTAGATCCCCAACGATGAAACCCACGGAGGGACAAGCGAGAAACACGGGGCTGCAGTCCTCATCGCTCCCAAAGACCTGAAAGGTAGAAGCGGAGGTTGGATCCTCAAGTTCTAGAAGATCGGGTAAGGAGGTAAGTGTAGACACCCCATTTTTGACTGACCTTAAGACTCAGACGTCATCGATTGAGCGCTCGGGGATGACACATGTTGTGCTCGTTCTGAGGTTAAAGAGTCTCAGCTAAGAGCCATGCCTTCGAACCTTAGGACTCTTTTGTGCTTTGCCTCGGTTTACGAACCAGGTTCTGTTTTCTCTTCCCAAAGGGAGGGAGAGGTCTCGTAGACCATCTCTCCGTGGCCGTAGGCTACTTTTCGTGGTCGTAGACCACTATTCCTGTTTGGAGACCAGTTTTTGATTTTCGGAGCTGTCGGCTGTGCGCCTCGGTTCTGGACCGCTTAACTTTCTTCGTTTGGCATGGTTTTTGGAGAGCTTGAACATTTTGAACCTTCGTTTTAGCTTCTAAAGAAAGCTTGAACCTTTTGAACCTTCATTTTAGCTTCTTGAGGAAGGTTGAACCTTTTGAACCTTCATTTTAGCTTCTTGAGGGAGCTTGAACATTTTGAACCTTCGTTTTAGCTTCTTAAGGAAGCTTGAACCTTTTGAACCCTTCGTTTTAGCTTCTTGAGGAAGCTTGAACCTTTTGAACCCTTGTTTTACCTTCATGAGGAAGCTTAAACCTTTTGAACCTTTGTTTTAGCTTCTTGAGGAAGCTTGAACCTTTTGAACCCTTGTTTTAGCTTTTTGAGGAAGTTTGAACCTCTTGAACCTTTGCTCTAGCTTCTCTAAGAAGCTTGAACCTTTTTGCTCTAGCTTCTCCAAGAAGCTTGAACCCTCTTGTTTCTCTATAAGGGAGGGCCTCCCTCTCCTTTAGAGAGGTTGAAAAAAATTGTCTAAGGCACAAGGGTTGTATCTCTCTCTATATCTCTATATTTAGGCTTAGAACTTGTTGGTTCTTGACCCCTTTGCACCACAACTCTTACGCACACACCTCCACCATTGTTCTAAGGTTCTTGGAGGGTCTTGAGAGGTCTGAAAGGGCTGGTTTTTGGTCTAAGAACTACTGTCTTTGCTGAGCTACAAGGGTAACTCATTTCCCTTCTTCTAAGCATTATCTTGATCCTTCTCTTAGCCTTATTTTCATACATATTTGAGCTTTGTTGTCAACTGAAAAAAGCTTCATATTTAAGTGTTTTTCATGGTTGTTTAAGATCATTTTGGTGTTGGGGGTCATCTACCCTCTTGCATGCTTGTTTTGGCCTTGTTTTGTGCCATGCCATAAGGCATTCGAGATAGTATTTGCTTGGCCTTCCTACCACTGAAATCCAATGGATTTTCAGTGGTGGTTTTGTGGTTTTGAGGGCCAAAATTACAGAGGGGTGACCCTCTCTCTGTTGGCCTTGTTTGTTTGCATATTTGGCCTTTCAAAGGAGCCCATCTTTTCATACTTCCAAGCCTTGGTTCAGGAACTTTTTGGTGATTTTTGAGACCTACCTAGGCTCTTTCCATAGTTTTTTTGGCCATCTTTTGTTTGCTTCTTGCATGTGTAGAGCAATCCCATTCATAGCTTATCAAAGGAGCATGTCATTCTTGCATGTATTGACCATGTTTTAGTGGGTTTTTGATCGTATTTTGGCATTCCATGATTCTTTTTTTGGCTGGTTTGGTGGCCCCTCACATGCTTCATAGGCTTGTAGTGTAAATCATGCTTACTAGCTCACATTGCATGTTGTTTCGGCCCTCTATTCTAACACCTTTTGGCCACACTCCAAACATGTTTTGTTCATATTTTGGGCTGCCTTAGCTCTATTTTTAGGCCTCTTGGTCGATTGGTGCTTTCCATGCATGGCTGTAGTGTAGTAGCCTTGCTTACCTTTGAGTTTTGGGGTCCCTTGCATGTGTTGCTTGAGGCATTTTAGTGTTTTGGCATCATTGAATATGATATTTCAGAGTTTATAGGTGTGCCATATTCTCATGTTTATCATGCCTTCAATGTGTTTGAGAGTTGTGCTTTTATACCCCGTTTGTGAGCCATTGCATGAGCTTCATTTTGGTGCATGTCAAGCCATCATTTTAGCTCATTTTGCCACTATTTTGGACCTACATAAGGTCTGTTAGAAGTTGGTTTGGTCATTTGAGCAATACTTTGCATACCTCTAGTGTAATGTGCTTCACTAGTTTCGGTACTTGAGCCTTCCAACGTGCATTGTGTGAGTCGTTTGCATGATTCAGAGCCATTTTGTATGCCATTTCAGAGCTGGAATATGTGTCATTGTATGCCATATTTCATCCTTGCCATGCTCTTGGAGAGTTGCATCTTGTGCCTTTGGCTTAAAGCCTTTGCATTGGGCATGCCCGTGTGTGTCTTGTTGCTTTGATTTCCTCATCCATTGGCCACTGAGTTGGACATGGCTGAGGCCTATCCATCTTGGTTTAAGTCCATTTAGCATTGCGCATGCCATGTAGTTCGTCGCATTGAGTTTGCTATTTGACATTCGCATTGTGTATGCTTGTCTCATTTTGTTATATTGTTGCATGCTTATAGTTGTCTCGCATTAAGTATGTGTACATTAGCATTGTGCATTGTGTATGCCATTACCCTTGCTAGGTTGTTCATGTTGCATTCAATATTAACATTGTGTATGTGTAGACACCCCATTTTTGACCGTCCTCAAGACTCAGACGTCACTGATTGAGCGCTTGGTGATATTGCATACTGTGCTCGCTCAGAAGTTTCGGAGTCTCGGCTACGAGCCTTGCCTCCGGACTTCCGGACTCTTTGTGCTTTGCCTCGATTTGCGAACCAGGCTCTGTTTTCTCTGTTTTCTCTTCCCAAAGGGAGGGAGAGGTCTCGTGGACCATCTCTCAGTGGCCGTAGGCTACGTTTTGTGGTCGTAGGCCATTTTGCCCATTTCGGAGCTCGGTTCCTGGTTTTCAGAGCCGTCAGGCCGTGTGCCTCGGTTCGGGACCGTCTAACCACCCCTGTTTGCCCTGGTTTTTGGCATGCATCTTATTTCCTCCCTTTTGAGGGACACTGTGGTCCGAGAGACCAACTTCGTGGTCGGACACCACTGCCGGTGCCTAACAGCCCTCTTTCGGGGCCCCGAACTGCGTGTTTTGGCTCCCGAACACTCATCTTGCATTTTTGGGCCCCGACCTGAACTTGAGATAGTCATATTTTGAGGTCCTTTTCATGTTTGATTAAGGACCTTTTATTGTTTGACATCTCCATCTGTCACTTACTTCTTTACCTCTTTTCGGGCCTATTTTTGCACGGTATTTTAGGCATACTTTTGGGCTGTTTTGGGCTTGGTCGTAAATTACAAAGTGTCTTATTTTGAGCCCCTCTTCAACTTTGTTGAAGGGCTCTTGGCCATCTGAGACCCGCAGCTATCACTTACCCCTTTAACCACCTTTTGGCCCCTTTTGGTGCCCCCTTTGCTCAAGGCTTCTTGAGGAAGCCTTGACCCTTTGTCTTGGCTTCCTCAAGAAGCCTACCAGCTGTCCAAGCTTCTTTGATAAGCCAAGACCCCCTTGCACCTCTTGAACCTCCCTCTTTTGCTTAGCCATTAAGTCTTCTTTGCCTATATAAGCACCATTCCTTCTCCTTTGTCTAGGGTTGGATTTTTGGAACAAAAAACCAGAGATATATAGATATATCTGATATATACATACATATATCCCTCCATCTCTCACTATATCTCTCCTATTCAACCATCAAACACCCTTGTTCTTGGGCCATTTCTTCATCAACTCATAGCACAAAGCATCCTTACTCCATTGCAGCGACTTGGGGATTTTCTTCAGAGTTTAGGAGCACCCAAACTTGGTCCAAGAGGTGCTGGTTTGCTGGTCTTCAAGGGTAAGCCATCTTCTTCCCTTTTCTAGCATTTTCTTGCTTCACATCTAAGCCTTGCTTGCAAGCACTTTTGGGCTCCGACCCAAACTGCAAATCATCATATTTTGGGGTCCTCTTCATGTTTGATTGAGGACCTCTTGCTGTTTGAGGACAGTAGCTAGCACTTCCTTCATTAGCCCTCTTTATGCCATAATCTTGCATAGTATGTTTGGCTTGTGTATAATCTGTTTTTGAGCATGTAATAAACTGTAAGTAGGCTCATTTTGAGCCCTTCTTCAACATTGAAGAAGGGCTCAACCTTGTTTGGGACCCCCATGTATGACTTTCTTCATTACCCCTCTTTGGTCCCCTTTTTTTGCATGTTTCTTTAGCCTGCCATGCTTCTGTTTTTGGGCCTTCGACAGGCCTGAAAAGCTTCTTATTTTACCCCCCTCTATGTGTCTCATGAAGGGTCTTTGGCTGTTTGGTGCACCCTTTTGGTACTTCATGTTACACCCCTTTGTGGGCCTTAATCTTGCATTGCATTTTGAGCATGTTTGTATATTGATTTGGGGCTTGTCATCTACTGTGGGTGGTCATATTTTTGTTCCCTCATCAGTATTGTAGAAGGGTATTTTTCAGTTTGGTTCATGCTTTGCATAGTTGCTTTGTAATGCCTTAATAGTCCCTTAACATGCCTAGGTTGTGTGCCTCTATTTCTAGCATGTTTTAGGCCTAGATCCATGAAGCTTGTATGCTTATTTTAACATGTTTTAGGTCTGACCATAGTTATTTGGTTTGATTTTAGCATGCTTAACATAGCTCCTTTGTGTTTGGCTTGTTGGCCTTAAGAGCATAAACGTGTAGCATACCATTGTTTGCATCTTTTCAATGGTTTGGAACCATTTAGCATGTCATTTCAGACCCTTTTGTGTGCTTGTATGCTTGCCTTAGTTGCCTCTTTAATGCTTTGAGAGCATGTGTTGAATGCTCCATGTATTGGTCATGTTGCATGCCTTTGTGCTTAAGCCTCTTAGATGCCATCTAAGTAGCCATTTGGCTTTGTTTTAACGTGCTAAAAACCTGTTTTTAGTTGTTTAATGCATGCCATATTTGTTTTGCATAAGTGTAGTTCAATGCTTCCATGACTTGCCTCAAGTGTTGAACCTATGTTGCATGCATTTGTTTATCTTGCTTAACATGATTTGGCATCATTTCATAGCATGATTTTCAGAGCCTAAATTGCATTCTAGTTGTCCATTGTTATGCCCCTTTAAGTGTGCTTAAGGGTTGTTTGTTATGCTTAAGTATTGGTGCATTAATTTGTGCATGTGTGCATGTGTGTTTGGCCCTCATGATTTAGCATTTTGGCCACTGTTTTGAGCCTTTTAGAGTTTCCCAATCCATGTCTAAGTCCATCCTCCATTTGGTTTGCATACTTGCCTTGTATGCTTACTTGCATGTTTGCATTGTATTGCCATATTGCATACTAGTTGACATGCTTAGGACTTCATTGCATTGACATGCATGCTAAGCCTCTTGACCAAGTCATGATAGAGGTTTGGCACCCTTGTTTGTTTGTTTGCATTACATGCATTTGAAATCAAAGTTGCATTCTTGGTTCTTAGGGCCATCATGCATGGAAATGCGTGATTGGTGGTCCGGGAATCGAGGCACGTGCCCCTTTGAGTCAATAACATGATAAGGGGTGTGTATAGTGCATAAATATCTTGAATCACATTGCCATGCATGTTGTTGTCCTCTCTGTCATGGGTTGCGGTGTTCTGCAGTGTTAAGTGCCTAAGCACTATTTAGTGCCGACCGCCAGTCAATTGCCAGCCGATAACTTCATCTAGTGCCGGTGGCCTCCTTCTTCAGCCGGTGGTGCTCTACCCCAGCCGGTGGTACTCCCCAGTGCCCTGAGAGGCACTCCTGGGACTTTGGCAATTTTCAAAGGAGGATAGCAGGGGAAACAGAGGCAATCCGTGCATGGCAGTGCGATTCCGAGCCAATTCCAAGCGCGCGCTGCATTTGAGCCCTCTTCCCGAGGCGTTTACTGCTTTAATTAACTTAGTTAATTTGTTAATTAATTTAGTTAATTTGTAATAATTAATTAGCTTGCGTAGTTAATTAATTTGTATTATTCTTTTGGTCCCTCCGAACGAGGGCATATCTGTAATAAGTGTGCGTGAGTGGGTGTATGTCTTCCAACCCCCCCATTTCTTTCTCCCTTTTATTTACCTGCTTACGATGGTAGATTAGGGCACGTTTATTTTAGCATGCCTTATGCAATGCATGCGTGCATTCATGCATTTGTTTACATGCATCGGGCTCGGCACATCATGCAAACTGTATCGTACTTTCAATTCCAAATTGAATACGTGGTAGTTGCTGCATTTCATGTGCCATGTTTAGGGTAGCCGAGCCTGTCTAGATTACATCCCTGTATGCGATGCATTAGCCACTTAACATGAACTAGGACATGCATGTTTGCTAACTAGTTTCTTGTTTTGGCACGGAGTACGATGTAAGTTTTTATGCTTTAGCATATCGCATGCGTGTGAATGTTGCCATAATAGCATGATTACCATGAGGCTAGCTGCTTATGTGATATAACTGCTTGAATGCCTGTGGATGGAGGTTGAATTACCTAAATTGGGACAATGCATTAAAAACTGTGAGTTCTAAGCCCACTAGTTAGTGGCAAAATCATCTTTTCTAAAAGCCCACTTGAGGGTGGCATTACCTGCATTTTAGCCTACTTGTGAGTAGCAAACCGTTTACAAAGCAAACATGTACTGTTTGCTCCAACTTAGGCGATTTGGTCTATACTTGTTTGTCACGCATAACATAGTAATTCTAGGCTAATAACCGAATAAGAGCATGTAATGTTTTCAAAACGGATATCACGGTTAGTAGAGTAGGTCTTGGACCGGCGAAAGGTGCTCATAGTGACCTTCCCGATCGTACCCAAGCTCCCGAGCCAAGACCACTTTGGTGATAGCGGACATGTGGCCTTGACTTAGAGTCATGGTTTCCTAAATTTCCCATTTTAAAATATTTAGGTGGCGACTCTGTAATCTGGCAAAGCAGTCCATGTTTGGCACTACTTTTCAAAATCTGTTTTTCTTCAAAACGATTTGCCAGAGTTGGACTCTTTGGTTCAAGATTTAGAACCGACACAAATCGAGTCCTTTGAACTGTAGTAGACCCAATATCGAACCGAAACGGGAGTCGTTCTCCCGGGGCGCGTTCGGGGACGTCTACAGTTTCTGGCGACTCTGCTGGGGATTTTTAGAGAGCTTGACTCGAACTCGTGATATCTTGTTTTGACTACACTTATGTGTTTCTTTGCATTGCATGTGCATTGGTGCGCCTAGGAACACCGTGTTGGCCATCTGCTATTCCTGAGCGGTTTGCTGGAGGCATGACTTTGTCAAAGCATGCCATAAGGTTGACCGGTTGCGGGCTCTGCCAGTATGGGAACACAAACCCCGGTTTTATCGGGGCACCCTCTTTGACCATTCGACCTAGTGCATATCGAAATCCGTGGTGACCATTCCAAACTAGGACAGGTTGCTCACCCGATATTAGGTTGTTTGAAACCACTGTGTGCGTAGTGAAGCCCTAGCTCCTGACAAAAATAGGACAGGGAAACCCTACCCCAACATAGGGGTGTATTGGCTCTCATTTACTTGCTATGTGCTTTTAGAGTGTATCTCTACAGGGAATGCATATACTAGTTTGCGAGTCTGGGTATCCGGCCTGTGGGCACCAGTATTAGTATTTTTGAGAATCAGTTATATCTGCGGGTATCAGATTCAGATTTGGGGCAGTGATTTCGAGGAACAGTGATCAGTAATAGAATACAGTCGTTCAGCTTTGCTCGTATCCGTTCCAGTGAAGTTGAGCTGAGATGCTGTCTGTTTTCCCTTTTGCTAGGTAGTCTTGGAACCATAGCTTCAGAAGGGTCTGATATACCCCGGGTACTCTAGACCTGTGTTGTTATGTGATCAGGGGATGAACCACTTGCTGTCAGTGCTCAGTTTACTTCAGATGTGATGGATGGCACGCACTATTTTGAGCATTTGTGAATGCTGTTTATCCTACCTTTTGACTTAGGTATTGCGTCTGCCTTGTTGTATCGAGTCAGCCATGTTGAGTCTGTCTTGTTGTATCGAGTCACCCCTGTTGAGTCTGTCTCGTTATATCGAGTCACCCCTGTTGAGTCTGCCTCATTGTATCAAGTCAACCCTGTTGAGTCTGTCTCGTTGTATCGAGTCAGTTCTGTTTTGTTAGAGTCAGGTGATTCCGGGGGCGTTACCTCAGGCATCACCATTTTGCTTTGTGCTTGTCTTTTCATTTTGTTTTGAGTCTGTTTCTGCCTGGAGCCAGTAACACCAACAAATTTGAATGAACAGCAGTGATTTTCACACTCTTGTGTTTGCTTCTGCCGTGTGCTAGTTGTGCCGGGATTTGAATGAAATGGCAGTGCATTCCACCTGCTCTCTTGTGCCTTGAAGTCATTGTAATGACCTGAGTTTCTCAAAACTTTTTCGAACACTGCGGTGAAAACGAAGAGGAAGGAATTCCTTGGGATTTGCAAAAATTTGATCAATTGAGAGAAAGAGAGGCATGTTAAGCCCTTAATGAACGAAATCATGCTTGTTAGTGTGAGTACTGAGAAGGACCCTAGCTTTGATCCAGATTGGTCCTACACTGTCTTCAGCGCGAGCAATTTGTCGCTTTCTTAAAAACTTTCAAAAAATGTTTTGCGCGGTCCTGCGAAGACATGTGTGGAATCGCTCTTGAGATTGTGCAGCCTAGGATCGCTCTCAACCTCGAGACTTGACCCCTCATTTTCGAACCTTGGACTCAAACTCAGAATGTTCAACGGTTAACTACAACGTGAGGCCTGTGAGACCAGATTCAAAGCAGTCCTCGAACAAGAGGCACCAAAGTTAGACCAAGAAGATCAGACCTCATCAGAAGAAGCTTGCAAAGCTAGATCAGAAGCACCCCTCGAACTAGGGGCAAAAAAATATCCGATGTGCTCGAAGAACCAAAGGTGGATCTTTCTGCAAATCAATACAACAGCCACTCTCCTGGATACAGAGGGCTTCAATCTCAAAACCATTTGGCATGGACTTGTTATACTTTTACCCTTTGAGAGGCTCGTTGGGCCGAAAACCCGGAAGGGCGACCCAGGCAAAAGTTAGAGCAAGCAAAAAATACATACAAAAGGAAAGAAAAAAAATGCAAAAAGAAAAGAAAAGAAAAATGCAAAAAAGAAGAAGAAAAAGGATTGAAAAGAATAAAAAAAAAAAAAGAGAAAAGAAAAGAAGAACAAAGCTCGCAAGGTCAAAAACCTGCAATAGGCGCCTTGGCAAAAGTTAGAGCCTAAAAATGAGAGGTTAAATACCCGAGTGTACCTTAACCCCGAACTACGTAAGGCTTGATTCCCATGTTTGGGATACGTAGGCAACTTCATCCTGAAGTCCAGCCATAAACATTTCCAATTCAATTGTGTCCATGTGATGGTTTTGATCATCTTTGCCTCCTCTGTATCCAAGAGTCTAGTTGTATTCGTCGCTCTGAGGACTGATTACAAGTACGCTGCGATGCTATCCAAACAAGGGGCAACTTTCCGTTGCCATTCAAAACGTCGCGGTGTCACTTCAAACAAGGGGCAACTTTCCGTTGCCATGCAGTGTCCTTCAGACAAGGGGCAATTTTCCATTGCTTATGGATCCGAGGTTGCGCATCTCAAGAGTAGGTTCCGTGCTTGTTGAGCATTGACCGTTTGCAAAAAATAGTTTTTGAGAATTTTTACTGAGGTTGACTATTCTCTCAAAAATCATTCCATTTTTCCAAAACTGGACCATTTTCTTGGACCCAAAAAAGGAAAATTTTCGATTACAACCCCGACTTGCATGATTTCAAATCAAAAATCGAATAAGCATGTTAATCTAACTTTCATGTTGGTCAAAATTGTTTTAAAACCAAAAAATGGTCAAAATGATGAACTAGGGGCACAGTTGAGTCAGGTGTTCTGTCTTTACTTGCCAAGAAGGGCACTCCACCTGCCAAAAGAGGGCACAACTGAAGTCAACAACAAAGGGCTGAAAGCTCTCTTGTCCTCCAAGCAGCGAGGTATCAAGCCATGTGCGAAGCATAAATTGGAATGGGGCGAGATGTTCCACTTCCTCATCTGGACAGATCTAACCATGTCCAAACTCCCCAGCAGGGCATCATCAACCGATGTCAATTGCAGATTCGCTATACACCCAATTGTAGCGCGGCCCCTCTGTGGAAGAAACTCACTGTTGTGAACAAGAAAGAGAATCTAGCAGAATGTTAGGGGCAAAAGCCCGCAACTTCTTGTCTACCCATCAACCACCCAGGGGAGGGATTTAAAAAATGAGAGATTGAAGAATAGAGAGATGTGCGCTGAGAGAAAAAGTGAGGAAAAGGGCTTTTTTCAGAAAAACAGAGCTTGAGGGCCAAGTGATGTGAGAATCACAAATGAGAAAGGGTGGGAAACACTACCCGGTGAAACAGGCTCCCTGTGCATGTTTGAGTGTCGTGTCCTTTTGTTTGTCTCGATTCTTGTTTTGAGTCGTCTCGAGTGTCACTCGATATGTCTAGGTTATGTGCCTTTTATTTCCGTGTTGAGTCGTTTTGCTATGTCCAGTCGTAGGCTCAATACCTGGTTAAGAACTCATTTCTTAATTTCAAAAAAAGGAAATCAAATCATCTTGTGCTCAGAGTGCCGTGCCATTCTCCACATTTGTGTAAAACAGATTTGTTCTTTCGAAAGCTGCAGGGCCCACCCCCGATAAGTGTGAACAGTAAAATCGGGATCTATCTGAAGCTATATAGGTTCCGGACTGCAAAGCAAAAGAAAAGAGGGAAAATCGAAGCATCTGAGTGTGTTTCACCTCCAGCAAATTCTGTGGGATGTACCCCATCAAGCCTTGTCAATGCTCCGAAGTATGGGTGTGCCTCTACCTCAAGCTCAAAATGTTTCTGCGGAAGTATCAACTGATGTCTCCGATGCGTAGCTCATTGTCAGTTTACATGCACAAGTTGTATCCGTTTGGAATCTATTGTGACCCCTCCAAGAGGTAAATCGGAGGTTGCATTTGGAGTTTGGTCTCCTCAAGGCTTGTAATCCCTTATTCGGCATTTTGTTTCAAATATGCATTGTGATGCACGTTCCAACTGCATTGTTATGCACCTTTTTCACTTGCATTGTTATGCACATCTATCTAGTGTTGTTATGCTCATTCGTTGCATTGATATGCCCATCTATCTCGCATTGTTATGGACCTTTTTCACCTGCATTGTTATGCACATCCACTGGCACTGTTATGCTCACTCGTTGCATTGTTATGCACATCTATCTAGCATTGCTATGCTCATTCCTTGCATTGATATGCACCTTTTTTCACTTGCATTGTTACACACATCTACCTTTCTTCTCTTGTGAGTGATACGCTGAGAAATCTACCTTTCTTCTCTTGCGTGTGATACACTGAGAAATCTATCTTTTCCTCTCTTGCATGTGATATGCTAAGAGGTCTGCCTTTCTTCTCTTGCGTGTGATACGCTGAGAAATCTACCTTTTCCTCTCTTGCGTGTGATACGCTGAGAGATGATCTTCTCCTCTCTTGCATGTGATATGCTGAGAGGTTTACCTTTCTTCTCTTGCGTGTGATACGCCGAGAAATCTACCTTTTCCTCTCTTGCGTGTGATACGCTGGGAGATGACCTTTTCCTCTCTTGCGTGTGATATGCTGAGAGATGATCTTTTCCTCTCTTGCATGTGTTATGCTGAGAGGTCTACCTTTCTTCTCTTACGTATGATACGCTGAGAAATCTACCTTTCTTCTCTTGCGTGTGATACGCTGAGAAATCTATCTTTTCTTCTCTTGCGTATGATACGCCGAGAAATCTACCTTTTCCTCTCTTGCGTGTGATACGCTGGGAGATGATCTTCTCCTCTCTTGCATGTGATATGCTGAGAGGTCTACCTTTTTTCTCTTGCGTGTGATACGCTGAGAAATCTATCTTTTCCTCTCTTGCGTGTGATACACTGAGAGATGATCTTTTCCTCTCTTGCATGTGATATGCTAAGAGGTCTACCTTTCTTCTCTTGCGTGTGATACGCTGAGAAATCTACCTTTCTTCTCTTGCGTGTGATATGCTGAGAAATCTATCTTTTCCTCTTTTGCATGTGATATGCTAAGAGGTCTGCCTTTCTTCTCTTGCGTGTGATACGCTGAGAAATCTACCTTTTCCTCTCTTGCGTGTGATACGCTGAGAGATGATCTTCTCCTCTCTTGCATGTGATATGCTGAGAGGTTTACCTTTCTTCTCTTGCGTGTGATACGCTGAGAAAGTTACCTTTCCTCTCTTGTGTGTGATACGCTGAAAGGTTTACCTTCTTCCCCTCCTGTGTGTGATACGCGGAGAGATGTTCTGTGTGAGGCTCCGGGTACTCTCGGTAGTCACTTTTAGCCTTCTCCGCGCAAGACGCCGTGAGAATTACATAATTTTCTTACATCCTTTCTGCATGAGATGTAGGTTGGTTCACGTTTACTTGCTTGCATAGCTTTCGCTTAAAATGTTGCATTTATTTTGCATAATTGCTTCATCACAGCATCATTTGCATGATCATAAGTTATGCACTTGCATTGTGCATCACTTTGCATCTTGCCCCTGAACTACGCTAGTTTGATTCCTTGCAAAGGGATACGTAGGCAGCCTGCGGGCACAACCATTTATTCAGCTATATTTTGCCTGTTTGTTTAAGTCTTCGGCCTTGTCAAAAATGGGTCGTCTCTGGGCTTTGACATTCACTCCCGTCATTATTATGACTTTCGAGTTCTGTCAAAGAGGGGCAACTGTAGACACCCCATTTTTGACCGTCCTCAAGACTCAGACGTCACCGATTGAGCGCTTGGTGATATTGCATACTGTGCTCGCTCAGAAGTTTCGGAGTCTCGGCTACGAGCCTTGCCACCGGACATCTGGACTCTTTGTGCTTTGCCTCGGTTTGCGAACCAGGCTCTGTTTTCTCTGTTTTCTCTTCCCAAAGGGAGGGAGAGGTCTCGTGGACCATCTCTCAGTGGCCGTAGGCTACGTTTTGTGGTCGTAGGCCATTTTGCCCATTTCGGAGCCCGGTTCCCGGTTTTCGGAGCCGTCAGGCTTTGTGCCTCGGTTCGGGACCGTCTAACCACCCCTGTTTGCCCCGGTTTTTGGCATGCATCTTATTTCCTCCCTTTCCAGGGACACTGTGGTCCGAGAGACCAACTTTGTGGTCGGACACCACTGCCGATGCCTAACAGCCCACTTTCGGGGCCCCGAACTGCGTGTTTTGGCTCCCGAACACTCATCTTGCATTTTTGGGCCCCGACCCGAACTTGAGATAGTCATATTTTGAGGTCCTTTTCATGTTTGATTAAGGACCTTTTATTGTTTGACATCTCCATCTGTCACTTGCTTCTTTACCTCTTTTCGGGTCTATTTTTGCACGATATTTTAGGCATACTTTTGGGCTGTTTTGGGCTTGGTCGTAAACTACAAAGTGTCTTATTTTGAGCCCCTCTTCAACTTTGTTGAAGGGCTCTTGGACATCTGAGACCCGCAGCTATCACTTACCCCTTTAACCACCTTTTGGCCCCTTTTGGTGCCCCCTTTGCTCAAGGCTTCTTGAGGAAGCCTTGACCCTTTGTCTTGGCTTCCTCAAGAAGCCTACCAGCTGTCCAAGCTTCTTTGATAAGCCAAGACCCCTTGCACCTCTTGAACCTCCCTCTTTTGCTTAGCCATTAAGTCTTCTTTGCCTATATAAGCACCATTCCTTCTCCTTTGTCTAGGGTTGGATTTTTGGAACAAAAAACCAGAGATATATAGATATATTTGATATATACATACATATATCCCTCCATCTCTCACTATATCTCTCCTATTCAACCATCAAACACCCTTGTTCTTGGGCCATTTCTTCATCAACTCATAGCACAAAGCATCCTTACTCCATTGCAGCGACTTGGGGATTTTCTTCAGAGTTTAGGAGCACCCAAACTTGGTCCAATAGGTGCTGGTTTGCTGGTCTTCAAGGGTAAGCCATCTTCTTCCCTTTTCTAGCATTTTCTTGCTTCACATCTAAGCCTTGCTTGCAAGCACTTTTGGGCTCCGACCCAAACTGCAAATCATCATATTTTGGGGTTCTCTTCATGTTTTATTGAGGACCTCTTGCTGTTTGAGGACAGTAGCTAGCACTTCCTTCATTAGCCCTCTTTATGCCATAATCTTGCATAGTATGTTTGGCTTGTGTATAATCTGTTTTTGAGCATGTAATAAACTGTAAGTAGGCTCATTTTGAGCCCTTCTTCAACATTGAAGAAGGGCTCAACCTTGTTTGGGACCCCCATGTATGACTTTCTTCATTACCCCTCTTTGGTCCCCTTTTTTTGCATGTTTCTTTAGCCTGCCATGCTTCTGTTTTTGGGCCTTCAACAGGCTTGAAAAGTTTCTTATTTTACCCCCCTCTACATGTCTCATGAAGGGTCTTTGGCTGTTTGGTACACCCTTTTGGTACTTCATGTTACACCCCTTTGTGGGCCTTAATCTTGCATTGCATTTTGAGCATGTTTGTATATTGATTTGGGGCTTGTCATCTACTGTGGGTAGTCATATTTTTGGTCCCTCATCAGTGTTGTAGAAGGGTATTTTTCAGTTTGGTGCATGCTTTGCATAGTTGCTTTGTAATGCCTTAATAGTCCCTTAACATGCCTAGGTTGTGTGCCTCTATTTCTAGCATGTTTTAGGCCTAGATCCATGAAGCTTGTATGCTTATTTTAACATTTTTTAGGTCTGACCATAGTTATTTGGTTTGATTTTAGCATGCTTAACATAGCTCCTTTGTGTTTGGCTTGTTGTCCTTAAGAGCATAAACGTGTAGCATACCTTTGTTTGCATCTTTTCAATGGTTTGGAACCATTTAGCATGTCATTTTAGACCCTTTTGTGTGCTTGTATGCTTGCCTTAGTTGCCTCTTTAATGCTTTGAGAGCATGTGTTGAATGCTCCATGTATTGGTCATGTTGCATGCCTTTGTGCTTAAGCCTCTTAGATGCCATCTAAGTAGCCATTTGGCTTTGTTTTAACGTGCTAAAAACCTGTTTTTAGTTGTTTAATGCATGCCATATTTGTTTTGCATAAGTGTAGTTCAATGCTTCCATGACTTGCCTCAAGTGTTGAACCTATGTTGCATGCATTTGTTTATCTTGCTTAACATGATTTGGCATCATTTCATAGCATGATTTTCAGAGCCTAAATTGCATTCTAGTTGTCCATTGTTATGCCCCTTTAAGTGTGCTTAAGGGTTGTTTGTTATGCTTAAGTATTGGTGCATTAATTTGTGCATGTGTGCATGTGTGTTTGGCCCTCATGATTTAGCATTTTGGCCACTGTTTTGAGCCTTTTAGAGTTTCCCAATCCATGTCTAAGTCCATCCTCCATTTGGTTTGCATACTTGCCTTGTATGCTTACTTGCATGTTTGCATTGTATTGCCATATTGCATACTAGTTGACATGCTTAGGACTTCATTGCATTGACATGCATGCTAAGCCTCTTGACCAAGTCATGATAGAGGTTTGGCACCCTTGTTTGTTTGTTTGCATTACATGCATTTGAAATCAAAGTTGCATTCTTGGTTCTTAGGGCCATCATGCATGGAAATGCGTGATTGGTGGTCCGGGAATCGAGGCACGTGCCCCTTTGAGTCAATAACATGATAAGGGGTGTGTATAGTGCATAAATATCTTGAATCACATTGCCATGCATGTTGTTGTCCTCTCATTGTGGGTTGCGTGTTCTGCAGTGTTAAGTGCCTAGGCACTATTTAGTGCCGACCGTGATCAATTGCCACCGATAACTTCATCTAGTGCGGTGGCCTCCTTCTTCACCGGTGGTGCTCTACCCCACGTGGTACTCCCGGTGCTCGAGAGGCACTCACGGACTTTGGCAATTTTCAGAGGAGGATAGCAGGGGAAACAGAGGCAATCCGTGCATGGCAGTGCGATTCCGAGCCAATTCCGAGCGCGCGCTGCATTTGAGCCCTCTTCCCGAGGCGTTTACTGCTTTACTTAACTTAGTTAATTTGTTAATTAATTTAGTTAATTTGTAATAATTAATTAGCTTGCGTAGTTAATTAATTTGTATTATTCTTTTGGTCCCTCCGAACGAGGGCATATCTGTAATAAGTGTGCGTGAGTGGGTGTATGTCTTCCAACCCCCCCATTTCTTTCTCCCTTTTATTTACCTGCTTACGATGGTAGATTAGGGCACGTTTATTTTAGCATGCCTTATGCAATGCATGCGTGCATTCATGCATTTGTTTACATGCATCGGGCTCGGCACATTATGCAAACTGTATCGTACTTTCAATTCCAAATTGAATACGTGGTAGTTGCTGCATTTCATGTGCCATGTTTAGGGTAGCCGAGCCTGTCTAGATTACATCCCTGTATGCGATGCATTAGCCACTTAACATGAACTAGGACATGCATGTTTGCTAACTAGTTTCTTGTTTTGGCACGGAGTACGATGTAAGTTTTTATGCTTTAGCATATCGCATGCGTGTGAATGTTGCCATAATAGCATGATTACCATGAGGCTAGCTGCTTATGTGATATAACTGCTTGAATGCCTGTGGATGGAGGTTGAATTACCTAAATTGGGACAATGCATTAAAAACTGTGAGTTTTAAGCCCACTAGTTAGTAGCAAAATCATCTTTTCTAAAAGCCCACTTGAGGGTGGCATTACCTGCATTTTAGCCTACTTGTGAGTAGCAAACCGTTTTCAAAACAAACATGTAGTGTTTCGTTCCAACTTAGGCGATTTGGTCTATACTTGTTTGCTGCGCGCATAACATAGTAATTCTAGGCTAATAACCGGAATAAGAGCATGTAATGTTTTCAAAAATGGATATCACGGTTAGTTGAGGCCGGTCTTCGGACCGGGCGAAAGGGGGTGCTCATAGATGACCTTCCCCGATCGTACCCAAGCTCTCGAGCCAAGACCACTTTGGTGATGACGGTCATGTGGCCTTCGGCACCGAGTCAGGGTTTCCTAAATTTCCCATTTAAAAATATTAAAGGCGACTCTATAATCTGGCAAAGCAGTCCATGTTTGGCACTACTTTTCAAAATCTGTTTTTCTTTAAAACGATTTGCCAGAGTTGGACTCTTTGGTTCAAGATTTAGAACCGACACAAATCGAGTCCTTTGAACTGTAGTAGACCCAATATCGAACCGAAACGGGAGTCGTCCTCCCGGCGCGCGTTCGGGGACGTCTACAGTATGCTAGGTGCATGTTTGCATGTTTCACCCCTTGCATGTTTGCATGACCAAGTTGCAGTGCATTTAGCTTGCATGCTAGAGTCGCATTGTGCATGACATATTTGTTGCATTGTGTTTGGAATAGGAGTTAGTCCAAACACCAGAAATGAGGAACGTTTTGTACTCAAAGTGACGAAACGTACCTCAATTCCCGGTCGCCGACCCTCTTGACTAATACATTATGGAGTTTAGGTATTTATGTGTTCATATATGCATTCATTCCATATCAAGTCGTGCAATTCGACTCCTCGGCCATCATGCATCGAGATGCGTGATTGGTGGCCCGAGGGTCGAGGACTACACTCCTTTGAGCTTGTGCAATGATAGGAGAGTGGTCGTGCGCACATTTGTTGAAAATACCTTGCTATGCCTCTCTCTTGCTTTGTGTTGTAGAAAACCAGGAACAGGAGGCAGAAACTGGTCGGCCGACCAACTTTTTTGCCAGGCCGACCACCTTTTTTGGTCTCCACCATAAAAGGTGGTCGGCAGGTGGTCTCCAAGGCCAAGGGCTAGTCGGCAGCCTTCCCACAGCTTCCCAGGGTGGAGTTTTAGCCTTCTAGAGCCTTGTGCAAGTTTCTGACATCAATTGCACACAAAGGCGAGTCGGGGTGTCGCAAGGGATTTCCCAACAAGGCGGTTCAAGCATGCATGCATCCTTTTTAAATCAAAACAGAGCCGAGGCATCCTACTTCATTTAGTTTACATGCTTACTTAGTTAATTTGTTGATTAATTAGAGTTGTGTAATAATTAGCTGTAGCTTGTTGGTTCTGTATTATTTATTCGGACCCTCCGTGAGAGGGCGAACTTTGTAATAAGTGTGCGTGTGTGTGATGCATGTCTTCCAACCCCACATCTTTCTCCCTTTTATTTACCAGCTTATGATGGTTAGCTTTAGGGCATATTTCAATTAGCATCTATATGTTCGCATGTTTGCATTCATTCATCTGTATTACATGCACCGGGCTTGGTGCATCATGCTAACTGCATTGTATTTCAATTCCAAGTTGAATATATGTATCGATTGTTGCATCTCATATGCCATCTTAGAATAGCCGAGCCTATCTTAGTTGCATTCTTGCATGTGTTGCATTAGGCATCTTATCACAGTTAGGATTTATGCATGATTTCTAATTAGCTTCTTTCTTTGGCTTGGAGTACTCGGTAAGTGTTTATGCTTTAGCATCCTTGCATGTGTGTAAGTGACTACCATGATAGCATGCTTACCACGAGGCTACGTGCTTATGTGATATAACTGGCTGAGTCTGTGGGTGAAGGTTGGGTTGCTTGAGTTGGAATAATTCGTCAAAATCCGTGTTTTAGCCTACTTGCGAGTAGCAAACTTCAATCCATTTTCAAAACAAACGGATATGCAATGCTTTGTTCCAACTTAGGTAATCCAGTCTATACTTGTATGCTGTGCACATTACGTAGCAATTCTAGGCTAATAAACCGGAATAAGAGCACATGTGTTTTCAAAAAGTTGATATCATGTTTAGTAGTGGCCGATCTTTGATCGGGCGAGCGGGGTGCTCATGAAATGGCCTTCCCCAATCGTACCCAAGTTCTCGAGCCGAGGCAATTTTGGTGATGACGGACACGTGGCCTTAGGCACGAGTCAGGGTTTCCTAAATTCCCCCAAAACAAAATATTTAGGTGGCGACTCTGTATCTGGCAAAGCAGTCCATGTTTGGCACTTCTTTCTAAAAAATTTATTTTTCAAAATGATTTGCCGGATTTGGATTCTTTGGTGATTTATCGGTCTTGCATTGCACTTTGCGGGATTAGATTCAGAACCGTGACATCGAGTCCGAACTATAGTGAGCCCAATGAACAAAATGGGATTTCTCTCGAGACGTTCGGGGAGGTCTACAGCAAGATGAATTGATACGAAGGATGGCAGCAGACATTGACAATGAAGCGCCAGATAAAAGGCAAAGGGGTAGCAACAGAAGAGAGGCGCAAAGGCAACACACGCTCTTACCACTCAAAAGATCGTGATAGGCAAGTCATGCTGTCACAAGTTGAAAGTAGGAGCATCAGGACCAGCGATATACAATCAAGGATTTCCAGGACTCATTACTCTAGGTCTGAGAGAACGAGGATTGAAAGGTCTTACACAAAGGGAAGCAGTTATCGGCCCTTGCATTTGCACCAAACGACATCTAGGCACACAGAGTTGCCTAGGTCGGTGGACCAGCGGATAGTGCTAGAGGAAAGGGCTCGAAGGAGAGAAGACACTTAGGCTCGCGACTTCCGCAGAGTCTCTGCACTGCAACGGTTGGCCCGTAAAACACATGGGAGTGTCGAGGTCGGAATGCTAGAGTCGCGCCTTGCCTATGAACCAGTAGACAAAGTGTTAGCAAGGTTGCAGAGTTTGCCATTCGTTTTGGCGATAGAGAACACACCATTACCCTCAGGCTTCTACCAGCCCAAATTCACTACCTATAAGGGGAAGTCGGACCCCTACATGCACTTTCGCCACTTTTGCTAGTTTATGGTCGTATATCGACAAAACGAGGGTCTAATGTGTATCCTATTTCCTTCCAGCCTTGGTAACCTGGGTTTAACATGGTTGCCATAAGGTAGTATAGCTTTATGGGCACAACTAGCAGAGGCATTTGTGACTAGATTCAGAACGAACACCAAGACACCAGTGGAGATTGACTAGCTTCTCTCCATTGACATGGGCGAGAAGGAAACATTGAGGTCTTACAATAACCAGTATTGGGAGACTTTTAATCAGATTGGAGATTGCCCCACAAATCTAGTTATAGCACAATACAAACAAGGTTTGCCGGCTGGCAATAAATTGAGGGATTCAATAACGATGACTCCACCCCTCACAATGGAGGCCCTAATGGAAAGGGTACATCAGCACATCCGGGTAGAGGAAGATGTCCCGCGCACCAAAGCAAAAGCTGGCACAACAGTGATGTCAGACATAAAACCTGTGGAAAAAGTAAGCATAGTCGAACGGGAAGAGCAACCGAGCAAAAATGGGTGAGGCATATGAGCCAACAGAGTGGACCCCCACGCAAGGAAGTTGCATTGCCATTGCCACGGTATTCAATAAACCTATCAACCAGATTCTTAGAAAGATACGCGATGAACCTTTGTTCTGTGGCCAGCCAAGTTGGGAGAATCACAGAGGGGCTATGATGTTAGATATCATTGCACCTTCCATGATGAAAAGGGGAACTGAACTGAAAACTGTACGTTATTGAGGCAATATCTAGAGGAGTTAGTAGCCAGAGGCCACCTAGACCAATATATTGAGGGTGGAACATAGTCGGCCCCTCAAGACCACAACAAGCTGAATGGGATGCCGGTCGATGGTCCACCACAAATCATTATCAACATAATACATGGGATCATCGAACCTAAATGGGTGTGTCAACTCAGAGGGATGGTCAAAAAGGCTGAACACTTGAGAGAGGTACTAAATGCGTAACCTACCATCAAAAGGGAAAAAACAGAGGCAACGAACGTTATCTCATTTTTTGACAAAGACTTAGCAAGGTTACAAAGCCCTCACAACGATGCACTGGTGGTTACTCTGCGCGTCAAGAACTTCGACATCAAGCGGATCCGAATTGACCAAGGGAGCTCCCGAGAGATAATGTACTATGAGACCTTCAAGCAACTAAAATTGGAGGACAAAGACTTGGCACCCATAACATCTCCCTTAGTCGGCTTCAACTCAATGTCAGAATAGTCGGTGGGCAAGATAATTCTGCCAGTCAAGGCAGGAACGATGACGAAACAGGTGGAATTTTGGGTATTGAAAGTCCCTTTCACTTACAACATAATCTTGGGAAGAGTATGGTTGCACGCCATACGAGTAGTGGCATCGACCTACCATCAGGTGTTACGGTTCCCCAACGAAATTAGAATGATTGAAGAAGTCTTAGGGGACCAAATCATGTCGAAACAGTGCTTTGTTACAGTAAACAGCAACCGGGCTGCAAAAGGGTTTGTACCTAGAAAGCATCGAGTTGTTCACTGACGTTGGCAAAGCATCCGAACAGAAGGCAGTGGAAGACTTGGTAAAGGTACGAATAGATGAAAAAAAACCCAAAGAAATTCTTTTTGCTCGGCTCGTCTCTGTCCAGCACTGAGAGATTGGAAATCATGGAATTTTTGACCTCTAACATCGAAGTGTTCGCCTGGACGGCGAATGACATGCCTGGCATTGACCCCAATTTCATCTGCTATCAACTTAATGTCCATCCAACGGCCTGACCAGTTATACAGCAAACTCGCCGATCGGTACTTCACCACATAGAGATAGTGGCAGAAGAAGTGGGAAACTTGTTGGAAGCAGGGGCAATCAGAGAAGTACACTATCCAAGGCGGATTTCCAACATTGTAGTAGTACCAAAAATGAACGGCAAATGGCTGGTTTGCGTGGACTACAAAATAGTTAACAAAGCATGCCCGAAAGACAGCTGTCCCCTACCACGAATAGACCAACTGGTAGACCTAACAGCAGGGCATAACCGACTTAGCTTTCTTGATACGTATCGCGGTTACCATCAGATCGCTAAGTATGAACCAGATCAGGAGGTCACGTCGTTTACAACATCCAGAGGGCTATATTGCTACAAGGTCATGCCCTTTGGCCTAAAAAATACAGAGGCAATATTTCAATGGATGATCTACAAAATGTTTGAACCATTGTTAGGCAGAACAATGGAGGCTTACATAGATGATATAGTGGTCAAAATCAGAGATAAGGGGGACTATCTCAGGAACCTAGATGAGATGTTTCAAATTTTGAAGTCCCACAAGTTACGACTGAACGCATCTAAGTGCGCATTCGGCGTGGGGTCAAGCAAATTCATGGACTTTCTAGTGACCAACCGGGGTATGGAAGCTAATTCCTCTCAGATCAAAGCCATCCAAGATCTTGAGAGGCCAAACACAGTTAAGGAGGGGCAGCATCTCACTGGCCTAGCAGCTGCGCTAAACCGATTCATAAGTCGATTGTCAGATAGGTACCGACCGTTCTTCCAGGCACTGAAGGCCAAGTTTGAGTGGGATGATGAGTGTGCCCGTGCCCTGGAAAGATTGAAAGACTACATGACCTCTCCTCCATTGTTAGTGACCCTAATACCAAGAGAGGGGCTCTTTTTGTACTTAGCAGTTTCCTAACATGCAGTTAGCGCAGTATTGGTAAGAGCTGAAAGAATTCAACACCTGCCTATCTTTGATGTGAGCAAGACATTACTGGGCGCTGAAACAAGGTACTTGCCATTGGAAAAACTGGCCTTAGCTTTAATGATGGCTTCAAGAAAATTGTCGCACTACTTCCATGCCCACACCATGATTGTCTTAACGGCCATTTCCTTAAAAGCCTTGTTTAAGAGGGCAGATTTTTCAGGATGAATTTTGAAGTGGGCAGTGGAGTTGGAGCAGTTCGACATTAAGTTTCAACCAAGAATCGCAATAAAGGCCCAAGCGTTGGTAGATTTCGTGGCTGAGTTCGCACTAGGAAGTCCTTATGTTTAACCAATCGACTTGACTGAGACAACCGAAAGAAGGGGAAAAAGCGCCCCAGGAATAGAGCAGCCCCCAAAGAAGGATGCTCAACTGCATAGTAAGCCATTCAGTCCTGAAGAATGGGAAGAAGGAACAGACTGCAGCACTGCCAGTAAAGACTCACCCAAAAGTAAAGTCTTGAGACAGTCAGACAGTGATGATCAAAGCCTAACGGCAGACATTAATCAGGAAAAAGGAATCAGTAACGCCCCTGATCCCAAGACATCATCAGATCCCTTCACTTCCCGAAAGCTATTCGTCGGAGAGATGTGGAAACTCTTTATCGACGGTGCATCCAACAGAGACAGTGCAGGGCTAGGCATAGTCCTCATCTCACTAGATGGCCTAACAATTGAACATGTAGTCAACCTTAGGATCCCAGCATCCAACAATGAGGTGGAGTATGAAGCATTGTTAGCAGGTTTGAAATCAGCACTTCGCATGAAGGCCACCAAGCTGATGGTATACAGTGACTCCCAACTAGTAGTCAACCAGATTTCGGGTGACTATGAAGCAAAGGATGATAGAATGGCTAAGTACCAAAAGTTGGTCAGAAAGAAGATCATGAAGTTTGAAGTAGTTCGGATAGAACAAATCAGTCAAGAGGAAAATAATAAAGCAGATGAGCTGGCCAGTTTTGCGTCAATGGAAGATACATCTATCCCATACCTATTATTGATTGACTTCCTACCCAGACCAAGTATTGAAGAACCCGAAGCAGCCAAAGCATGTTGTGCTGAGCTAGGCCCTTCCTGGATGGATCCAATCATAGTATTTTCAAAAGATAGCTTCTTACTTGAAGAAAAGAAAGAAGCCAACAACATTAGAGAAAAGTCACAGCGATTTTGGCTCTCCCCATCACTAGCACTGTACAAAAAATCCTTCACAGGACCCTACTTGAAGTGTGTCTATTCCAGTAAGCTCGAGGCATTTTTGTTCAAAAAACATGAAAGCGTTTGCGGAAGCCACCAAGGGGGAAGATCACTGGCCCACCATGCAATTTTACAAGGGTATTGGTGGCCATACATGCAAGCAGATTCAGAGAAATATGTCAAGAAGTATGAGAAATGCCAGAAGTTCGCACATCAAATACATCAATTAGCTAGAGAGCTCCTATCTTTAACCAGCTCGTGACCCTTTGCAATGTGGGGCCTGGATATAGTGGGACCACTCTCAACTGCGCCAAAGAACATAAAGTTCTTTCTCGTAGCAACGGACTATTTCACAAAGTGGGTAGAGGCAAAAGCACTCGCATCCATAAAAGAAAAAGATATCAAAAAATTCATCTGGCAGAACATCATAACTCGGTTCGGCATACCTAAGGCATTAATATCCGACAACGGCACTCAGTTTGATGGCAAAATCTTTAGGGGCTTTTACGAAGAATACAAGATAGAATTCTACAACTCTACACCGGCGTACCCCCAAGCTAATGGCCAGGTTGAGGCTTCCAATAAAGTAGTCTTAGACAGTCTAAAAAACAGGCTGGAAAAAGCAAAAGGCAAGTGGGCTAAGGAACTTCCCCACGTTTTATGAGCTTACCGAACTACACCTCGACGATTGACTGGCGAAACACCTTTTTCTTTGGCCTATGGCATGGAGGCGGTAATCCCATTGGAAGTGGGCCTCCCCACTATTAGAAATGAAAATTTTGATCCAAACTTGAATGGTGAGGCCATAACCTTGGAACTGGACCTTGCAGAAGAAAGAAAATAAAGGGCATTGATGCACATTGCCTCATACTAACAAGAGTTATCCAGGAAATACAACAAAACAGTGTATCCAAGGCAATTCAAGATTGAAGATTGGGTATTGAGCAAAGTAATGGGCAATACTTTGGTACCGGGAGATGGCAAGTTAGGCCCTAACTGAGAAGGACCATACAAAGTGATTGGTTTAGCAGGAAAATGGGCATATCACTTAGAAGATGTGGACAACAAAGCTATTCACAGGCCATGAAACACAGCCAATCTCAAAGTATTTTATTTTTAGTTTTTTCTTAAAACACTTGTAATTTTTCTTTTTTCAAATAAAACAAGTTGACTTTTTTCTAGTAAAATTCTTTCCTCTGTTTGTAAAAGTTGTTCATATTTATTGCCAACTAGGGGCAATCAAGAAGGTTGGCAGGTTTGACCAACACTTAATGGGTTCTTCAGCCGAGATAAGGATCTAGGCTCAAGAAGGTTGGCAGGTTTGACTAACACTTTTTCTTCTTCAGCTGAGATAAGGACCTAGGGTTAAGAAAGTTGGTAGGTTTGACCAACATTTAATTTGTTTTTCAGCAGAGACAAGGATCTAGGCTCAAGAAGGTTGGCAGGTTTGACCGACACTTAGTTTCTTCCTCAGCCGAGATAAGAATTTAGGCTTAAGAAGGTTGGCAAGTTTTGACCAACATTTAGTTTCTTTTTTAACTGAGATTAGGATCTAGGCTCAAGAAGGTTAGCAGGTTTGACCAACATTTAGATTCTTCTTCAGCCGAGATAGGGATCTAGGCTCAAGAAGGTTTTCCTTTAACCGAGATAAAAATGGAAGCGAAAATCTCGATTATAAAATTTTTCTAGTTTCCCAAGTTGTTCTTCTGCTGAGATAAGTATCTCGGCTGAAAAGGGGGGAAGGATAAGGCCGAGCTAACTAAGCTGGCTATTCTAGTAGTAAATATGATACACTGAAGCAAAGAAGAACTGTGACCGAACAAAAATATGGCAAAAAAATAAACCAACGACACTTCCATTCATTAGAAAAGTGAGTACAAGATGAGGGGCTTTTAGCTTGGTTACATTTTCATTAAGGAAAAAATAGAAAAGAAAAAGAAATCAGGCAAAAAGGTCATCTAGCTCGGTATCCAAATCGACCCGGACTTCGCCCATAGACAGGCCGGCTCCGGCATCAGCTCCTTGGTTTGGCTCGGTCGCAGGCACTTTATCAACTGCGCTAGACAAGGGTTAGCTTGAGTCCACCAGAGTTGGAACTAAAGACTGACGATCGAGATTAGTGTTAGAAGGAGGGGCGTTAAGTAGAGCAGGGTCCTTATCCTCCTCCCCCTTCTGAAGGAACTTCTATTGGACCACATTTGCATAGTCCGTCATATAGCCCAGTATGAAATGGGAAGAAGGATTCAGGAAGATCTTGGAGTCATGTCCTTGACCGAGCTGTTCAGCAGCAGCTTTCCAACCACGTTTAAAGAATATGTCTTTGGTTGCTTCACATTGCTGCACATTGGTCTCCTCTCCTTCCTTAAAACCTCGGTCCTTTGTATCTTCTAACTTTTTCTTCATCTCTTATAGCTCGACATTCTTTTTCTTCTCCAACTTAGCCAGCTCCGGTAGGTAACAATCTTTTTTCTCGACTAAGGCTTTTTGTTTGTCAGCCTCTGCCGTGTAGACCAGTTCGGCTAGCATTGCGTTCTCAGATTCTAGCTTGGTCAGCTTGGCCTTAGCCTCCTTCAGTTCGGTTGCCTTGGCATTTGTATCAACCACGGCTGACCATGTTGTCTTCCATTGCACAAGCACACGTTTGTGAGCCACCTGGCTTTTTTGCAGGGCTTGCACAACATTCAGAGCAGTTACATAAAAATCGAGCATTCTGTCCATGACGGTATCAATTATTGAGTTGTAGGGATTTTAGATTTTACCAATATCATAGATTTGGATGCTGAGAGAATGACTTTCAGCTCGATCAAACCCGTGTGCCGCTACATGTTAGCGGGCATGCAGATGCTTTTTGCTAGATTGAACGGTAGAAGATGATCCTTCTCAGCACTGACAGAGTCTTAGGCGGTTTCGGCACGACCATTGAAGGACATGGTTAGTGCCCACACCGGAGGGGATAGAGGATTGGAAGGGTCTGGCCGGTTGTTTCTTTAGGGCAGACTGACTTCTGGCAGATCGGTTTATAGTAGCTCAGTGTCATCTTCATCCGTCAGGCACTGTGGCGTGGTAGAGCTGGTGTGAGGCTGTTTGTTTGGCCGAGATGAGGTAGCTCGGGTAGTTGGAAGGACCACCACAGCGTCGCGTGATTGACTGGCCTGTGGTATCTTGGCTTGCATATCAGTAGTGGAAGTTAAGGTTTACTCGGTGATAAGGGCACGAACGGCTTATTGCTTGGCCATTTCTTTCTCTTCAGTAAGAGGAACAAGGTTGATTTGGGGCTGATTTGGGTCTGGTTCAGGTGATGGTTCAAGGAGAAAATTAGTAACTTTGGTTTTTCTTTTTCCATTGCACTGGTAGATCAGCTCAAAATTTAATAGCTCGGCCCAATCTCGGTTGTAGTAACGGAGCGTAGCGCGAAAGGCGTCTTAGTTCGCGTAAGTGTAGGTAGACTTGAGGTGATTAAAATCTGCAAAAATTAAAATGACCAAGGGTTAGTACGGCAGTAGTACACAAAATAAAGAAGGAATCGAACTGAATTGTTCTTACCAGCGGTCTCCTTGTTCCAATTAATATTTAGGCCCAATATAGGGGCTTCGTTGTCCTCAAAATTACCTTTGACCCAGAAAAAATCATCATCGTTCAAATCCTTGTCTGGTGTGCCTTTGATAATTTTCTCTCGGCCTTTTCAGATTCGTAGGTAGTAGACCCAACCATTGTCATTTTGACCGAGAGAATATTAGTGGAAAAGCTCGGCCAAACTGAGGTTGAGGCCTAGACGGCGGTTTAGTTCGGCCACGCCGTTGATTATTCTGTAGCTGTTGGTGGATAACTGGGTAGGGCATAACCGGGTTTGTCTTAGGAACTCGCATATTAAAGGCTGAACAGGGAACCAAAGTCTACCTTCAACAATGGATAAAAAGGTGAAAGAGACAAAACCGGGCTTGCCCCATGGTGTGGTTTCTAGCTCAGCTAGTGTGAATTAGACGTCATCAGGGATGTTGTATTCTCTCTAAAACTCGGCTATAGCGCCTGATGAGCTTACTATAAATCAGAACTTGCCCATGTGTTCAAATTTAGTGTTCTAGGAGGCTATACGACGGCTTAGCAGGGCGATGAGACGAACAGAGGTGGGCTCGGTTGAGCAATGTCGCCAAGGGGCAAAGTGCAAGGGTGTGCCTAGCCAACCTAGTCAAGTCTGCAAAGTAGAAATAGAAAGGGGTTATGCCCAAGTCATTAAATCAGGCTAAATAACAAGTTAAGACTGATGAAGTCTAAGCTCGGCAGAACGTGGGCATATACTGGGTTTGTGTTCGGCTAGAGAACAAATGGAAAACAGAAATATTTTGGTTCAAAGAACCGGGGTATAATCAGTTCAGTTAAGAGGCTTGGGCAGCATCTTAGCTCGGTTTGTTTAGCAAGTGTTCTTTAGTCCGGTCAAAACCGAGCCTAAAGCCACAAACAGGGTTTTATTCCGGTTGCAGCATGGTTTTAAATTAAAAACACAGTTTTAAGACTAAGTTTAGTCCCAGTTAAATGTGTTTCCAATGTTACACATGGAGTTTCAGGGTTCTTAATACTGGTTCAGTCCGTAAATGCATATGTGGTGCATAAATGCAATTCTTAAAGAAAATAAACAAAGGCGTATCAGTAAAAAAGGAGAAAATGGCATAAGGAACTTACATATTAAGGGCGTGAAAATAGAATTCAATAGAACGAGCCCCTGTGACTGGGATAAGCAAAACAGGTGATTTAGGTACTGGGATTGAGACTTGGCAGTGGAAGATGAGGATTTGGAATTAAAAATGCGAGAGGTTTTCCAGAGAGCAGATGAACAATAACAATGGACATTTTAAGACTAAGGGGATAAGTATAAAATGGAGGTAAAAGGGCGAGGCTATTCAAATTTTTGGAGTTATGATTGACAGCTATCATAGCGATAGAGCCCATCAATGGGAGCCACATATCCTAGTAAGGACGTGGTGTCATCAGCGTGGGAAAGCGGGCTGTACTACGTCAAAGATGGGAAAATCGAGTGGGTTTCTTAGCTCGGCTAGCCGAAGTACTTTACTTCGGGTGATATCTTAGCACGACTTGAAGGTAATAATCCCAGTCATGCTTCGCAGATGGAATTAAGGGGCAATTGAGAAGGTAATTTATATGCATAAACTGGGCTGAGCTAGGTCCATTTGGTTTAAGTATTGGGCTGAGCTAAGTAGACTCCTCAGTTCGTAGGGGCACACTTGCGGCCGAGCTAAGAGCTTTTATAGCTCGGTCTTGAGGTGTACAGATATCAATCCAAGGACTGGAGCAGATTGGCTGGATGTAAACAGCAACTCTGACCGGGGTATATTTGTAGCATGCCAGACTGAAGTTTATCTCAGTCGAATACCTTCTTGGTTCTGTCCAGCGTAGAATAGGGCCAGGTTAGCTCAGTTGAGTGTACTACCAAGCTGAGGTAGGAGTACCGAGCTGAGGTAGGAGGTTCGAGCCGTCTTACTTGGTTAGTAGTGAGTAGGGAGTTATTAGGATAGACATTATCCTTGGGAGTGTGATTCCTAAAAGGACTCTTATAAAAAAAGTTGGAGTCCTACTAGAATTGTGCCAAGTAGAATCTATAAAAGCTCATAGCAAGACTTATGTGGAGGTATCACAATTTCAACTCTCGAATACACAGAGCTTTTGTCTATTGTCTATTTGCTGACTTAGGCATTAGAGAAGTTTTCGGCACACACCCGCCGGCTAGCTCACGTTTGTGTTTTCAAGTGACAAAGCGACAACGTTTGGAAGAGTGCAAACTTGATCAACATGATTGTACGAGAAGAATTATTCACACTCGTACACTATCCAATATACTTCTCCCCCCAAAGAAAGCAAATTGTGTTTCACCAATAACTACAAAAAGAACTTTCTTGAGTCTATGAGCCAGAACTTTGGAGAGAATTTTGTACAAACTACCCACCAAACTAATAGGTCTGTAATCAGACAGATCACAGGGATTATCATTCTTAAGAATAAGGATGATAAATGAACTGTTAATCCCATAGGGAAGCTTGCTAATAGCATGAATCCTATGCATATACAAAGACACGAGTTTCACGTGTATTTATTAATATGAATTCTACGTATATATATATTTAGTTAAAATAAAATTTAATGAAAAATTCATTTATATATTACATTATTCTCTTACATATTATGCATGCCTGCATTTTTATACGATGGCTTTAATTGTACCAAGCAATAAATAAACCAAATCCTGCAAGTTTGGACCATAAAAATAGGATTTTAGCTTGGTTGACATGCATGAAAAAACTATAATGATCTACCCCAAAACTTGGTACATTGGATTAAGATACCATACTTTTCAAATTAGCTTAGACACTTACAAACAGGGGTGGAATTGTTAAGGGACCGTTGAAATATGGAAAATTTTATTTATACCATATATAATTTTGAGTATTTACAATATAATTAGTATATCAGTCCTAAATTTTAAATAAATTTAATTTGATCCCTTCAAAATTCTAATAATTTTTTTTGTTGTCCCTTAAAATCTCCTCTTGATTTTTTACTTATCATAATATTTTTCAACTGCGTCTTATAGTTAGAACAACAATTCAGACACAAAATTATCAAGAAAAAATAATATGTGGTCTAAATTTAGTTTTTGTATAGTGGGATTTACAAATAAAATGAATTTGAATCACACATTGTTTGCTTTATACTTTTCTTTGTCATTAGCATTATTGTAGTCACATATTTTATTAATATCAATTATAAATAAAAAAAATCAAGAAAATAATGAATATCTTACACCATTATATGATTAACACTATAAATATTATAAGTTTCAAATCAAAAAAAAAAAAAAAATCAAGACTAAAAATATTAAATAATAATAAGCAATGTGATAAACTCTGTACATCAATTAAGCTTTTGAAATTTTATTGTTGCTAAAGAATATATATTGAAAGAATTTAAAAGATATGACTTGTATATTTTGGCCCCTCTCGGTTGAAAATCCTGAATTCATCGTTGCTTACAAAATCTCTTTCAGCTTTAAATCTCACTGATCAATTTAGGTTTGTTGTTCAAATTTGCCCCTATATATGTGAATTCTTTTAAGCTTACATAGGTGTTGTTTAATTTCAATTTTTTTAGTTATTTTTTTTATTAATTAAGCGCCAAAAAAAAAAAAATGTTTCTTTTTTTTTTTATTAAAAAAGGTAATAAAGAAAAAAAAGCTAAGGACCGTTCGACTTTCTTACTAGCGAAAAAATAATTCTTTTGACATTTATCAAATACTTCTACTTTTTTTTTTTTATTATTAATAAGTTTATCCCAAAAAATCCAAAAAAAAAAAAAAAAAAAGAAAAGGAAAAGAAAAAATGCTAGCTGGAGAACCATTGGCATGAGGTAGCTGGATGTGGTGTACAGCTACATTTTTCTGTAAATAATAATAATAATGAAAGCTGTCATTAAGCTCCATCCTTATGTTTTATTCTTCGAAAATCAACAAGTTGTAATAAACAAGTTAGTTCAATTTCTCTGCAAATAGGCTGTGGATTCGGTTTCATCCAACTCTACTGCTTTTTTTCGAAAATCAACGTTTTATAGAAAAAGTTAACGAAAATTTAGAATAATTAATGGGTTAGAAAAGTTATCAGATTTGAACTTGAGAGAAGTTCAATTCATTGATTTATTCTAAATTTTTGATAACTTTTCTTACAGGACATTGGTTTTCAAAGAAGAAGAGTAGATGTGGGTGAAGTCGAATGCACAACCCATTTGCAGAGAATATGAAAGCCTATAAACAAAAGTTATCAAATATCCCAACTATAAACTTCAGAAAAAAAAAAAAAAAAAAAAAAAAACTTTGAAATAATTTCTAAATAAAACAAACATTAGTCAGACAATGTATTCAATATAATGAATGGGTATGTCAAACTGACACAATATGCTATTTTAATGATTATTTATCATGTGGTAATTATTAGACTTCGAGAAATCGTTTAATCATATCAAACTTCATTATCACTTTTTATTATATTATATGTCAATTCAGTCATGTGAAATATTCATTGTATGAAATACTTAATAAGTTTTGATGGTATCAATAAATAGATGGCATATGGATCAAGTTAGATGATGGCTAGCTAGCTATATGGAGATGGGTTGGACCTTCTTCCTCCTTGATATTTGCAAAACAAGCCCTTAGGATGCATCGGAGAGTGTCCTCTAAGAGCCTTTTGACGTTTAATTTAACAAAAGCTAGAGTAGGGGTGTCAGCGGTTTGGTTCAATTAGTGTGGACATATTATCGAATTGATTTTCTGATTTTTATGGTTGAGAAACCGATATAGACCGTATGTTACGGTTCGATTTTATAATTTTCGTTAGTTTGATGTAAAAAGAAATTTGTATAAGGTTTTAAAGGGTTTTAAAGTAGCTTATAGAATTTACTTTGAAAATAAATAAAGAAAATGTATGAAAATTGCTCTAAATATTTCTCTCCCTAGTTTTTATCACGAAAGTGTATTACATTAATTACTTCTTATATAATTTAGAGAAAATTGTTGAAAAGTCCAATCTAGCAACTGCCTAAGGTGTTAGGTTCAGTCGATATTTTTGTTGGTGAGAGGTCCATCCCTTGTGAAATAGTTTGGTGAAAAATCCATTTGTTGTTTTTGAGAACATTTTATTTTTAATCTTATCCCTTAATCTATATCTATTGAATTTTTTTGACTATCTATGCAAATATTTTTTTATCTGTTTAATTTTTTGTTTATCTGTTCAATTTTTTCCTCTTATCTATTCAAATTTTATTATCTGTTCAATTTTTTAGCTTATCTGTGTAAATCTATTTGTCCAAATTTTAGGGTTAATTACACAAAAACCCCAATGGTTTCGCACATTTTTCACTTTAAACCCCAAGTTTTCAATTTTCACAAATTAAACCCCATCATTCTATCTGTGTTTCAATCTAGCCGCCTTGTCTATATTCGTCATATTGAACTAACGGACATCTGGGCAAAATTTCAAATTCAAACCCATATGTTCAAGCACTTGTATCTCTCTCGTCGTGACTTCATTTCGACTCATTTTTGCGTTGTTAGATTCACCCCATGGCCTAGTTTTCATTTCACCCTTCACATGTCTTGTTCTATCTCTTTTTGTGTGCCATCAAAGGAAAGTTGGCCAAAAATAAGGATTTTCTCTCTTTAGGCAAAATTTTCAATTTCAAACTCACATATTCAAGTACTTGTATCTCCCTCGTCGTAACTCCGTTTCGCCTCATTTTTCTGTCGTTGGATTCATCCCTTACCCTAGTTTTCATTCCACCCCTCATATTCCTTATTTCACATCTCCATGCATCTTCCTTCTTCCTTCCTCTTCACAATTATTCTTTATTTTCCTCTTCTTTCATGGCCCTTTTGTTAGAGGTTTGGTCACTACCATGAGCTCAGTGGAAGGGTTATGAAGGAAGAGGAAAATAGAGAATAATTGTGAAAAAGAAAGAGGAAGGAAGAAGTATATGGAGATAGAAGATAGAGGGAAAAAATGAAGAAAAAAAAAAGAAAAAGAAATAGAAAAAGAAAAAGAAAAAGAAATAGAAAAAGAAAAAGAAAAAGAAAAAGAAAAATCTTATTTTCGATCAACTTTTGAAGCTCCAACAATACGCAAAAAGAGGTAGAACAAGGTGTATGAGGGATGGAATGAAAATTAGGTCATGAAATGAATCCAACGACATGAAAATGAGGCGAAATGAAATTACGACGAAGGAGATACAAGTGCTTGAACATGTGGGTTTGAATATAAAAATTTTTCCCAAAGAGAAATTTTTTTTAAGCCAACTTTTGGAGCTTTGACGACATGCAAAGAGAGATGAAACAAGACGTATTAGAGGTGAAATAAAAACTAGGCCATCAGGTGGATAGAACGACGCAAAAATGGGGTGAAACGGAATTACGACAAGTGAGATATAAGTGCTTGAACATATGGGTTTGAATTTGAAATTTTTCCCAGATTCCTAAGATTTTTTTTGTGTAATTAACCCCAAATTTTATTATCTGCTCAATTTTTTTTTTCCTGAATTCTATTTGTCTTTTGATTCTATCTGTTCAAAATCTATTTGTGTAAAATGCCATATGCTGAAATTCTTGTCATAATTTTTGCAAAACTCAAACTCTATTGGAACAAATCAGAAGAAGTTAATGATAATGAAGATGAAGAAGAGTTTCCAAAAGTCAAACTCAAACAAATTTGAGTCTTGCTTTTTTACTACGAAGAATATGAGAATAGATCTGAGCCTTCCATCTCTCGACTAGATCTACACCATAATCGATCGCCTCAACCAAATTTACGTCGCAACCAGATCTACGCAGTAGCGCCAATAGCGCTAGTCGCTTCTCTACCTCTACCATCCACCTTCACTTTAAGCCCCATCCCATCTACTAGGACCTTGACAACCCTGTCGTCACCGCCTGCATTATCCTTGAGTTCTTCGTCGCGGCCGTTATTATTGACAACCCCCATAGCTATCGTTGAGCTCATTAAGTAGAGGAGGTGGGGAGAGAAAATAGATGAGAAGGGAGAACTGATCGTTGCCATTGTTGCTACATTTTTTGTGGTGTCGGCAGTGACAGAGATGAAGAGGAGAGAGAGACGATTTGGTTAGGGTTTGGTTTGGAAAACAATATATATATATATATATATATATGGGTATTTTTTTTTCATTTTGAGGGAGTTTGTTCTTATGGATAAAGTATTTTAGAATATGGGCCTTTGGACAACGAAAATCCAAAATTAGATTTATGAGCCGAGTGCTCTATAATTTATCATATAATGTTTAAAAAATTATAATATAAAAGTATTTAAGTATAATATTTGGTTGGTTCGATTTGCATCAGTATAAAAAAATTTGAAATTGAAATAGACCGTATGCTATGAAAAACATACCAAAAATTAAAATTTCGGTCGGTTTCGATTGGTTTGCTTGGTTCCATCGATTTTTTTTTTTTTTTTTTTTTTCTGTAAGCCAAAAAGTGTCCTTTATGTGCGATTAAGGCTTGTTTTGGAAAGATACTATAATAGATAAAAAGACAAAAACATCACAAAAAAGTCACAGAACTATACAAAAAAAGTCAAATGTTCATTTTTCTCTTTATCTTTTGCACATTTTTTTTTTTTGTAAAAAATTAAAAAATCATCTTAAACATACTAATTTTTTTCCACTCTTATTTTAACTAAAAAATTATTAAAATAGCCTATTCTCAAACCAACCGTAGGAAACTAATTCTGTTATGTTTTGTCAGGAGTGGTTCAACTTGCTAGTCGTAGGTCTTGGGCCCAAAGATTGGGTCATCTTGGTGGGCCGGGCCAGCATTACATTTGTATATATATATATATATATATATATCAGGGGAATTTTATTTACACCCAAAAATTGTTTAAGTGAGCCCAATTTTTATTAAATTAGGGGAATTGATCCAAAGGTTCAAGCCTAACATATTATGCCCCATTTAGCCCCAAAACAAATTCAATACTCCATTAAGTCCTCAAATTATCAATCAGACGAAAATTCCCACACATATCATCCAATTTACATGCGCGCAACCTTCACCCACGATCGTCTCACTTCAGTCTGATCAGTACATTGTCACATCTTCACCACTTACCTTTGCATTCTCAGTCCTCCATCTCTCCACCGTTTTACTCCACTACCTCTGAAACCCTACCCTAACCACAAAACGAACCCGTTCATCTTTTCCAATCGTCCACTCTCACCAACACAACACGAAGCTATTCAGCTTCTCCAATCGGCGACTCTCAACAACACGAAGAACCATCACAACTCTGAAGAAATTTCATAGTTTCTGACTTCCGATTCACAGAAATGGGGAAAAAAAAGTAACATCTCTCTTCACCTATTATTTTTCATTCAAATTTGTACATTATTCTTTGATATTTTGTATATATCATACCATTTCAATAACACTTTCATAAAAAAAACCTTTGTAAAACACATTTTACATACTTCAAAATGTATAAACCCTATTTTCTATATAATCCCCTGTTTTAAAACATTCTAGTCCCATATTTTTAAACATAAATTCCTGTTTTTACACATTCAACTCTTTGTTCTTATTCTTATTGTTGTTGATTCTTCTTGTTGTTAAATATTGGCTTTTCTTCTTCGTATTGTTGCTACATTTTGTTGAATACTTAATCTTCTTGTTGTTATTGTTGTTGTTTACAAAATACAATGGGTTGTTCTTATTGTTGATAGTGTTTATAAAACTGAAACATCAGACAGTTTTATCACTCTACAAGTAACATATATAAATTTATTCAAACTGCAAATGAAACTGTAAAATTACACAGTTTAATCACTATTCAAAACAAATAAGTAACTTATTATAAAGTGCAAATCAAACTGCCAAATTATACAGTTTTGTAACTATTAACAACAAATAAATAGAAATTCATATTAAACTGCATATAAAACTGCAAAATTATACAATTTTGTCACTATATTACTCATACCCTGCTGTTGCTTTAATTTTTTTTCAAAAATTGATGTTGGAAGATATTGGAAGAAACAAACCAATATGCCCAAAAATCCAATCAAGGATTTAAGTATCTCTCATTTTGACAGTCCTTCACCTGTATCCACTGAAATGCCACCATCTCTCCCTCAAAAAAAAAATCCAACCACTAGAACCAAAAACAACCAAAAAAACCCACAAAACAACCACACTACCTACAAGAAAAAGCCCAAGAACTACACCATAGACCCCACACACATAACAAACACCAACCACATCTCTAACCACAACAAAAACAAACAAAAGAAAGCCAACAAAAAAACAAGAAGCTCCTCCAACCAGAAAAAAGAAAGCTCCAAGAAAGCCAATCAACTCTCGAAACAAAAACCAAGGCATCAAAGGGAAAAAAGGAGCAGTCCCTACAAAGAGAGTCCAATAGTTTAATTACTGTTCCAACATCGGAACGGTAATCAAATTGTTTAAGGGGGTCAAATTCATAACAACCCAACAAACAGAGCTGCAAAAAATCCATTTTTGGCCCATTATAAATGCCCTGTCATCAACACAACTGAAGGCCTCTTGGTGCAGATGCTACAATTCCATTGTAGCAGAAATGACAACACTCTACAAGAAAAAAAGAAGAAGAAAAGAGAGCATTTATATTTGGCAAAAAGGAAATGAAACTCAGAAACAGTGATGTGAGGCTCATTTTTGGTATCAACTATGGAGAAGACAGCATCGCCACCAAATCCAATGCAAGACCAAAGGATTTTGAGCTCGCATTTTACAAATGAAGATGCAAATCAGTAAAGAGATCGGATGCCAAGTCATTGACCAAAATGTTTCAACAAACAAAAAAAGGAAAATCAACCAATGATTGTCAAGGTCTTGCAAGGGTCATCACCCTTTACTTGTGCCTGAAACTTCTCATGCCTGCAACAAGCCATACACTGAGTTGGAGTTTGCTAAACTATGTTGACAATCTCAACAACATCAAGAAGTACAATTGGGTTGAGGCAATAAAAGATACACTGATGAATTCAATAACAAATGCAAACAACAACCCAAGGTATGTCCCTGGATGTGTTATGTTACTCTTCGTAAATACACTACTTAACTACTTCACACAAAAATATCAAACATTCAACTATTTCAAACTATCTAACATATTTCATTTTTTTTTTATTTTTTTTATTTTTTTTACAGTACTGGTATTATGAGTACAGTGAACTCCTCTAACCATCCAACAAAGAAGGCTTCCCAAAGTTTATGAAGAGGAACCTTGGCAAAATGTACTCCAAGTGGAAACACATCATGTGATAACACTGTTTCGCAATTATGCTAAATGGTTCTTATTATAAATGTGATTATGTGTTTGATATGATTTTGTGTGCCATGATGTGAAAATATGTGGTTTTGAATTTCTATCTGTTCACCGTAGAAATATCTGTTTGACTATCTGCTTTAGAATATTAAATTGAAGGCCTTATCGGCCGTAAAAGCCGAAATTGATTGCGCCATTATGATTGGCATAATTTTTAGAGCCTACGGTGAAATTTAATTGAAAATTGTTTCGGATCAAAATAATTAGATTCAGAACGATTAATTAAGTGCCCAATTAATTAATGTTAACAATTTTGACTAGTGGCACTTACATAAAAGGGCACAATGTACACAATTCCTCTCCTTTATCCATTTGGGCTGAGATTTCTCTAAAGAGGGAGAGAGAGGGCCGGTTCTAGAGAGAGAGGAGGAAGAGTTATGCATTTTGATTCAGGATTGTGAAATTGGAAGTTAAAACAAAGAACATTGAGGGTTTGAAGCTCCTAGGTGAGTAATCAATTCTTGATTTATGAATTGAGTATGTAATTTTGGGAAATCAAGTGGTATAGTAGCTCATGGCTAAGATTGAGTTGAAGCTGAAGTTAAAATGAACATGCATGTGCATAATTGTTACAATTTTGAGTGTTCTGGCATGTAGCATGTTAAATATGAAGAATGGAGCATCAAACCTTACATGCATGAGTAGTTTTGTGTAGCTTTATGATTTGGAGCATCATTTGTACCATTTGTGACAGAAATGAAGTTAAAATTTGACATGCATGCATGATTGAAGAAGTTATGGAATTGGTATGAAGTTTGAATGTTTGAATTTTGATTATACGAAAGAAATATCGATCTATTTGGGAATTAAATGATGATTTTGAACAATTTGGGGACATACTTTTATACTCTCATGTAATGTAATGTGTTTTCATGTTTTTGAACTAAAATCATGTGTTTTGAAACCTTTGAATGTCAAATTTCGGCTCAAGAACATTGCTGGAAAACCCAGAATTTTTGGTGTCCGCTCGAGCGTGGAAACTGCTGCTCGAGCGGGAAATACGTGCTCCCAAAACTTTTTGCAGACATGGTGTCCGCTCGAGCGGGGAAGTTCACGCTCGAGCGGGGAGCTATGTAGACAAACCTTCAACTCGAGTGCCAGACTTCACGCTCGAGCGTAAGTTCGATGCGTCCAGCACTTTTGCAGACCTCATGGGTCCTCTCGAACGGGGAAGTCCACGCTCGAGCGGGGACCCTGTTTTCTGAAATTTTGCAAATGTATTATGTGTTCCGTTTTCCGTTCCCTTTCACTTCTAAGTACTCTTAGGCATACATTGAGTGTTGTAAATGAGTTAGAAGAATAAGAATTAAGCCTAGAGAGGAATATGTGAATTAAGAACGGATTGAATCGGTTGTGACCCATATGTGTTATGTGATGTGTAGGGTCAAGCTCTAGGGCAAATCAATCAGCCGAGCACTGTGAGTAATATCTTAACAAAGATAACTGAAATATGTTGTTGTGCAATTGCTTACTTCTAAGTAAGTTTTATAAGCTCGTTGATTCGATTGGTGGACAATGTTTGCTATACTAATGAATTGGGCCCGAGGCCGTATGATGTGTTTGGAACCGCAGTTACCTAAGTTACGTATGTCTATGTATGTAGGTAGTACTTAGAAATATAAATTGGGCCCAGGGCCGTTTGATGTATATTGTTCCAATGTATATTCTTTATTTGATATTATTCACTAGGCTTTCACTCACGCTCATTCATGTGTTTGTAGGTGAGCCAAGAGAGGTCCAGACCCAATCTCAGTGAGGTCTGTGTGGAACAACTAAGGTTTGAAGAGTCAGCCCTTGCGTCTCACGCACGAGACACGTCTTCGCCCTTTTGCCATTCTATGTTATTTTGCATGTTGGCGAGGACTTTGGTTTACGTCTGTGTATAGTTTTGTTTGGCTGACTTAGATTTGACTGATCCTATCTGTCTATACAGAACTTTATGTTACTATACTTTCTGCTGTGAGTTATTAACATATGTATGTATGGAATGTTATGATGTGCATATAAGCATGGCTCTATGGACAAAGTTTTAAAATTGCTTCTGTTTGGCCCCTTTACTCTGATGAGTTTCGTCTTATTTGGTTTGAGGCCGTAGGTAATCTCGTGATTACTGGCCGGTTATGGCCTTAACCCATAGGGGCGGGTTCGGGTCATGACAGAGTGGTATCAGAGCACGAGTTAATAACTCACACACTTGTCCAAAAGAGCAATAAGCGTCTAGAAAAATGCATCTAAATGTTTCAATGTGAACAATTATGTGTTATAAGTTTGTGATTCGCTTGCATTACAAACTATTTGAATACGTACGCTCTTTAGTATATGCATACCTGTGAATCTTTTGTATAAAGTATAATGCAAGTTTAATTAGATGGTGAGAACATGTGATTATATGAGATATGAATTGTTACACTAATGTGTACAACAAGTTTGTTTTGTTATAATGCAAGTTCATGAACATATGAATTATGAGAAGTTGCTTATGTGCATTCGATTCTACAAATGGGTGCCTATGTGGAACATGAATATGGTCAAATGTGCAATTATCTAGTAAGTGTTCTACACACGATATCTAATAAGTATGCGATCGTTTGTTTTGCATATGATTGGTTGTGCCTTGATGATACGTAAAATGAGAATATAACAATGCACCTATGTGTATTTGTGTTTATTTCTGTATTGGGCATTCCTTATTTGGCATGGCTATGGTTTAATAAGAATTTGTGTAGATCATGGATAAGGTAAGGGCATACGAGTTGGTAGACTCTTTCACAGCCCGACTTGATAGATTGGAAAGGACAGTACAAGAAATGGCAAAGATCTTAAGACAACAGTATCAATTGCCGCTACGGCAAGAACCTTTGCCACCACCAGTACAAGAGCACCAAGTAAATGTGTTGGAAGTTACAAAATATGTTGAGGTGCTAGACCAAACATTGATGACCAAAACTAATATGAACCGATCTTCTGAATGGAAAAGCAAGAGACAAGGCTTTTTCTCAAAGAAGAGGTCATTTAAGAAGTGAAATACGGGATCATTGCGCACTTCAAACTCTACAAGGAATACATCACCGACATGTAATGAATGTGGTAAGAAACACTGAAGAGTCTGTTATCAAATTCCTGGGGCTTGTTATAGGTGTGGTAAAATGGACCACATGGTAAGGAACTGTCCCTGAAATGAACAAGATGTGAATAAATCTTCCACTTGAGCTAGATTCGTACCAATGGTAGGAATTGCTAGTCAGGATAGAGTAATCACACTCATCCCAGAAAGCGCTCAGAATACTGCAACCATTATTCTAGGTATTTATACCGTCTATAAATGACTGCTTATGTGTTAATCGATTCTGAATCAGTACATGTGTACATCCTCGCTTGGGATATTATTTGATTCGGATTGGCATCTTCTTTCGTATCTGTTGCTTGTGTATCTAGACTGGTTAGACCCACAAGGTCGAGACCGTATTCATTGAATGTATATGCTCCATTTGGGAAATTTGTGAAATATGTATTGGGATATCGATTAACTCTGCACATGCACATGTACATCTAAACCTATGCTCAGGGTGATTTGTTATATTACTGTCTTCAGTGACTAAACCACTGGGACTATGACTCTGTGATTGTGTGACTAGGTTGAGCACACCAAATAACGAACACTATAAATTGCGAGATCATGTATTTGGATTGGTAGAAAATTGACTGAACTATGTGACTATGTTAAGCTTGGCTCGTAACCTATGTTTTTGTGACTAATTTGGAACCTCTGCGTAACAAATCCTATATTATGTGTAACCGAAAAACTTTGTTTAATGTGTCACTGTGTACCATGTGCTTGCATGCAAGGCCTATTTGAGAATTTATATACTGACTGTGATATATTCCTCCTGATATGAACACTTGCATATGCAACTACACCTGAACTTATGCGAACAATGCCATATTGTACATGATTTGAAATACTTTGACATGAACAGTTATGATAAATGACTCCGATATGACTTTGAAAACTGATGAACTTAGAACAGTTGTGAAACTATCGACTATGTGCCTAAGCAACGAAGCGTGCCTTACAGAACCAAAAATACCCCTATTGAGAAAACTTTTATCTGATTCAATCTGATAGAACTTTTATTTGATTGGGCCTGTTAGAACCCTCATTTGATATAATTTGATGGGACCTTTGCTCGATTTGATTTGGCAAGACTTTTGACGGGATTAATTTGATGAGACCCTCTATCTGATTTGACCTTGTCAAGGGGAAGTATAGATTACGTATGAATAAATAGCCAGATTATTCTTGGCAAGAAAAATTGATAGACCCAAAACTTGAATCCGTTTAGAGTACTTGACTTACTTGAAAGACCTCTTTTGGGCTATCAACAGATTGATCTGACCATGAATACCATTGAGAACCAACCTTCAACTATTGAGGACATATGTGTTAGAAATGAACTGAATTGTGCAAATCCAGTGATCGGTTGGCTTAAGGAACTATGCTTGTGTATGGTCATACCCTTGTTTATTAATGCTATGGAAGCCGATGACAACAGATTGATTGACTGTAACAGTAATGACTATTTATCCTCGACTAATCAGAATATGTTTCATATGTCTGCTTCAGTGTTATCAGATTTTGGGAAATCAGGTTATGTGAGTGGTATTGTGTTTGTTTTGATGTCATTCTTGAGACGTCCTTTCGTGCTAGGGGGTGTTAAGCCTATGTAGCACCTTTGTTGAGATATTCTTTTTTCCACCGACGGTTTTGTACGGGTGGGTTTGTCTAATCGATCTCGAGTCGGCCACCGACGGGCGTGAACGGGTGTGCTTTGATCCTGAGACGATTATTCCCTTGTTTTGTTTGGAATGTCATCCTTTGGTATTATGTAGATATTATTGACATCCAAGAAGCTTTGAAAAACCTTGATTATCCGTAAGTATGTAAATTGGGTACGTCTTGTAAATAACTACTCAGTGCTGTTATATTCTGTAATTTAGACTCTAGGGATGTGCAAATTGTGCTTAACGTATGATTGACTCCTTTGATATTGTCTTTGACATCATGGGGGTTTATATATGAATTGTCTTATGCTTTTGACGACTATCTGATAATGTGGAGAGACTTGATGGAACAGAGGATTGAATATTGAACTGAATTGTAAATTGTAAACCGTTGAATGAATTGAGAACACATGTATTGTGTTAGAAATTGACTGCTTCGATGTTATTGTACTTTACAATCAGTATTATGAGGATAGGCGGACTATGTGCATTGTATGGGTAATTGCTTCAATGCTACCTTTGTTGATTCTGGAATTAGTATCTGGATTCGCTTTATATTCCTGAAGACTTTTGATTGACCTTGGAAAACTGTGATGAGTCACTGAACTAAATACCAAATTAGATTGTGAATTGTGGGATTATTGGAGAATGAATTGAACTTCTGTGATGAGGAATGTTTTCGGTGTCAACAAGTCAAAGTTGAACATCAGATGCAAGCGGGATCACTTCGACCTCTCTCCATTTCGGAATGGAAGTAGGAATGTGTGGCTACGAATTTCATTGTGGGCTACCTTGAGCACCCAAGGTATAAGTCCTGTTTGGGTTATTGTATGAAGAATTACTAAGTTTGCCCATTTCCTCGCTATAAAATTTTCGTATGGTATTTGTAGACTAGCCACTATTTACACCAATAAGATTGCTCATTTGCATGGGGTCCCAGTATCTATTGTTTTGGACAAGAATCCTAGAATGCATTTGAATTCTGACAAGCCTTTGAGAGGCAATGGGAACTGAATTGTGAGTCAGCGCTACTTTCCATCTGCAAATTGATGTATAATCAGAAAGAACTTTGGGAGAAATGCTCCAAAGATATGCAGTAGATCTTTCAAGGAGTTTGGAAGATCTACCTATTGTTGGCAGACCTTGCTCATAACCACAGCCTACACTCTAGTTTTGGTGTGACACCATACAAGCCTTCTATGGAGGAAAAGGTGAGTCTCTGACTGCTTGAGAACAGAGTGTTGCTTGATTTTGAAACTAAGTAAACGACTATCAAAAAGGATTAGAACCGTTGTACGAAAAGTGTTCCGAATTATGTTCGACTAAAGGTAAAATAAGTTTGGAGGACCAAACTTCCTAAAAGGGGGAAGACTGTGATAACCCTGTTCCGTAATTATGCTAAATGGTCCTTATTATAAATGTGATTATGTGTTTGATATGATTTTGTGTGCCATGATGTGAAAATATGTGGTTTTGAATTTCTATCTGTTCACCGTAGGAATATCTGTTTAACTATCTGCTTTAGAATATTAAATTGAAGGCCTTATCGGCCGTAAAAGCCGAAATTGATTGCGCCATTGTGATTGGCATAATTTTTAGAGCCTACGGTGAAATTTAATTGAAAATTGTTTCGGATCAAAATAATTAGATTCAGAACGATTAATTAAGTGCCCAATTAATTAATGTTAATAATTTTGACTAGTGGGACTTACATAAAAGGGCACAATGCACACAATTCCTCTCCTTTATCCATTTGGGCTGAGATTTCTCTAAAGAGGGAGAGAGAGGGCTGGTTCTAGAGAGAGAGGAGGAAGAGTTATGCATTTTGATTCAAGATTGTGAAATTGGAAGTTAAAACTCAAAGAACATTGAGTGTTTGAAGCTCCTAGGTGAGTAATCAATTCTTGATTTATGAATTGAGTATGTAATTTTGGGAATTCAAGTGGTATAGTAGCTCATGGCTAAGATTGAGCTGAAGTTGAAGTTAAAATGAACATGCATGTGCATAATTGTTACAATTTTGGGTGTTCTAGCATATAGCATGTTACATATGAAGAATGGAGCATCAAACCTTACATCATGAGTAGTTTTGTGTAGCTTCATGATTTGGAGCATCATTTGTACCATTTGCAACGGAAATGAAGTTAAAATTTGACATGCATGCATGATTGAAGAAGTTATGGAATTGGTATGAAGTTTGAATGTTTGGATTTTGATTGTACGAAAGAAATGTCGATCTATTTGGGAATTAAATGATGATTTTGAACAATTTGGGGACATACTTTTATACTCTCATGTAATGTAATGTGTTTGCATGTTTTTAAACTAAAATCATGTGTTTTGGAACCTTTGAATGTCAAATTTCGGCTCAAGAACATTGCTGGGAAACCCAGAAATTTTGGTGTCCGCTCGAGCGTGGAAACCGCCGCTTGAGTGGGAAATGCGTGCTCCCAGAAGTTTTTGCAGACATGGTGTCCGCTCAAGCGGGGAAGTTCATGCTCGAGCGGGAAGCTATGTAGACAGACCTTCAGCTCGAGGGCCAGACTTCACGCTCGAGCGTAATTTCGATGCATCCAGTACTTTTGCAGACCTCATGGGTCCGCTCGAGCGGGGAAGTCCACGCTCGAGCGAGGAAGCTGTTTTCTAAAATTTTGAAAATGCATTATGTGTTCCGTTTTCTGTTCCCTTTCACTTCTAAGTACTCTTAGGCATACATTGAGCATTGTAAATGAGTTAGAAGAATAAGAATTAAGCCTAAAGAGGAATATGTTAATTAAGAACGGATTGAATCGGTTGTGACCCATATGCGTTATGTGATGTGTAGGGTCAAGCTCTAGGGCAAATCAATCAGCCGATCACTGTGAGTAATATCTTAACAAACATAACTGAAATATGTTATTGTCCAATTGCTTACTTCTATGTAAGTTTTATAAGTTCGTTAATTCGATTGGTGGATAATGTTTGCTATACCAAATGAATGGGCCAGAGGCCGTTTTGACATGAATGAATGGGCCATAGGCCGTTTTGACATGAATGAATGGGCCAGAGGCCGTTTTGACATGAATGAATGGGCCGGAGGCCGTTTCGACATGAATGAATGGGCCAAAGGCCAGTTTGTCATCTGAATGGGCCAAAGGCCATTTTGACACAAGTGAAAGTTTGACATGATAGTACGAATGGGCCAAAGGCCAGTTTGACTTGAATAATACTAATGAATTGGGCCTGAGGCCGTATGATGTGTTTGGAACCGCAGTTACCTAAGTTACATATGTCTATGTATATAGGTAGTAGTTAGAAATATAAATTGGGCCTAGGGCCGTTTGATGTATATTGTTCCAATGTATATTCTTTATTTGATATTATTCACTGGGCTTTCGCTCATGCTTATTCATGTGTTTGTAGAGGAGACAAGAGAGGTCCAGACCCAACCTCAGTGAAGTCTGTGTGGAATAACTAAGGTTTGAAGAGTCAGCCCTTGCGTCTCACGCACGGGACACGTCTTCGCCCTTTTGCCATTCGATACTATTTTGCATGTTGGCGAGGACTTTGGTTTACACCTGTGCATAGTTTTGTTTGGCTGACTTAGATTTGAATGATCCTGTCTGTCTATACAGAACTTTATGTTACTATACTTTCTGCTGTGAGTTATTAACATATGTATGTATAGAATATTATGATGTGCATATAAGCACGGCTCTATGGACAAAGTTTTAAAATTGCTTCTGTTTGGCCCCTTTATTCTGATGAGTTTCGTCTTATTTGGTTTGAGGCCGTAGGTAATCTCGTGATTACTGGCCGGTTATGGCCTTAACCCATAGGGGCGGGTTCTGGTCATGACACATCAGCTTTGCTGACTTTGAAAAGGTATTCCAACTCTTCTATACCCTCATAGCACAAATCTATTCAACACTCTTTTTACTGTCATTATAGTAACAATCATGTTTTGAAACTGTAAAATTTTATAGTTTCAAACAACATATTTGCAACACTAACTCACATTACTCACAATACAAATCATGTTATGAAACTGTAAAAGTTTGCAGTTTTAAAGCACATACCTATTTAACACTCCTATCACTCATGTTATGAAACTATAAAAGTTTCTAGTTTCAAAGCACACACCTATTTAACACTCCTATCACTCATGTTATGATACTGCAAAATTTTACAGTTTCAACGCGCCAATCTATTCAACAATCCTTTCACATTCATTATACTAACAATCATGTTATGAAACTGTAAACGTTTGTAGTTTCAAACAACATATTTTCAACATTTAACTGATATTACTCACAGTACAAATCATGTTATGAAACAGACCAATTTTACAATATTACTAATATATGCCATATTGTTCCAATGCAGGTTACCCAAAGTGCTTTAACCCCAACTGAACAAGAAATACAATTATTGCATATCAATCAAAGCACATAAACATACTCTTCAGTGAAGAAACATGACCACAAAAAAGACAACAAGCGAAAAAAAAAAACCTTCTAGACAGTGATGAGGATGACTTTCTCGAAGAAGAACACCAATCAGAATCAGAACAAGAACAACAACAAAAAAAAAAAAAAAAAAAAAAGAAGAAAGAAAGGAAGAACCACAAGAAGAAGAGAGTGATAAAGAAAAAAAAACAAAAGATTAAAGAAGAAGAAGAACAAGCTGATGAACAACAAGACAAGAATGAAGAAGAAGAAGAAGAAGAAGAAGAAGAAGAAGAAGAAGGTGATGAACAAGAATACATTGATGAAGAAGAAGGCCAACAACAAGAACAAGAAGAAGAACAAACAAACCAACAACAAGAAGTCAATGAAGAAGAACTGACAGACCAACAACAATAACAAAATGATAAAAAAGAACAAGCAAAACAACAAGAAGAAAAAAGGATAGAACAACAAGAAGAACTCCAATAGAAATCTGACACATTTCATGCACAAGGTAAACTCTTGTCTAATACTGAACCAAACTGCAAAATTTAATTAAACTAACCAAAATAAAATCCAACATTTTTATAGGTGATAACCAAGCAAAAACATCAACCAAAGAGGACGACAAGGACAAGCTCATAGTAGCCATGAGAGCACAAATGCAAGAAATAGAACAAAAATTCATGGCTGAATTGCGTAGAAAAGAAGACCAGTTGAAGGAAATGTCCGCCAAAAAAACTGGAAATCCCAACAAAGATCAATGGTCAAGAGAATCAAACAAAAGTCAAGAAAACGAGCACATAAGCCAGATTTTGAATACTAACTAATGACAAAAGCCAAAGAAGATACAAGGAACAAAACAAAAGCTGCTGCTGATGTACCCAAACCAACAGAGGGTACCGATCAAGAAAAAGAAAAGAAGAATGAAAAGAAAAAAGAAGAAATCAAAACAGAGAAAGAACCTACTACTGAACCTGAGCCAAAAGAGGGTGCTCATGAAGCAAAAGAGCAGGGGAAAGAAAAGATGAAAGAAGATATCGACCAAGAGAAAGAAAGTGCTGCTGAAACCAAGCCAAAAGAGGATGCCAATCAAGGGAAAACACAAGTTCAAGTATTGGAAAGTGATGATGATTTCAAGGAAGAATCAATCCACAACAAGACACTCGCCCTTTCATGCCGCAAAACAAACAAGGTTTGGCATAGCCTATCCAAAAAAGACCAAGACCAAATTCAACTCATCAACAACACACAATCAACTACTTGTGTTTGGTCTGGCAACAAAGATGAACATTCCATATACTTTTCAGATATATGTAGATTGACCAACAAAGAAGCCTTATATGGGAATGTAGGTCTCCAACTGCACAATTTTGCAGTTTCTGTTCATATTCAATAACTTATTCCACAAAGCTGACACATTCTCATATATAACATGTTCCAGGTCATTGATGCCTTTACAGAAATGAAATTGGCACTCCAACCATCAATTGAAGAATTTGAGAAGCATGATCTAGCGTTTGCAAGAAATCCGTATGCAGGAAGATCTTACATTTTCTCAACACTCATCAGTGTAAACAAAACTATTAACATACCTTTCAATATTATTCAAACTGCAAAATTTTCTACTTTCTTAACATGTCTTACTACATACTTTTATAACATATTTCAAACATATATAAATTACAAACTCCACTACAAAACCAAGATCAGGCACTGAGAGAAAAAATGATGGACAACCATTTTCCAGAAGCAATGAAAAACAGATATATCTATTTCCCAATCAACCATGACAACCACTATAGAATTGTAGTCTTTGACAATGCTGATGGGATATAGAGGCATTATGACTCTTTGAGGCCGGCAAAAGATTGTCACAACAAGCACTTTGAAATTGCAAAGGAAATTGTAAGTTAAATAAAATTTCCTACTTAGTTTCATTCCTTTCAAAACATCTCAACACATCACTATAACTAACAAAAACACTCACTAACTATTTTATAGCAACAACATCAACTGAGATGGAATAAAGAATTATTCAGCAATCAAGGAAACATGTTATCATCTCAAGAGTGTGAGACAGTAATTGCATCAATTGAGGAATGCCCGCAATAAATCCCACACTCGTAAGATACAAACTCAATAACTAATGTTTCAATATGCTAAATTTTGCAGTTTTGCCTAACTAATTAACTTCATCTAAAACTTTGCAGGAATGATTGTGCAATCGCCGTCTGCAATGTTATCAACCAATATATCAACCGGCAACCTGTGTAGAAATCACTTCAACCAGCTAAGTGGGTCAAATTTCGAGTAGAAATCATTAGTCAATTCCTCAATGATAAGAACCGATCTTGGAAACTCGAGCACTACCAAATGTTGACAAAACATACCAAACCATAGAAACAATGAACAAACTTCTTTACAATACAAATACTTATTTGAACATATTTTTGTACTTTTTTTTAACATATGACAAGTACTTTTTATGCTTTTGGTAATTGATCTTCTTGTGGTTATCATGGTGAAAATGATTGTTGTCATTGATGTCGTTGTTGTTCTTCTTGTTGGTATTATTCTTGTTGTTGTTCTTCTTGTGCTTATTATTCTTGTTTGTGTTCTTGTGCTTATTCTTGTCGTCACATTTGTGGTTGCATATAAATTAATACAGGAAAGGTTGTTTCTAATAATTCCTCAAACTACAAAATTATTTAGTTTTATTAGGTTGTTTCTAATAATTCTTAAAATTGCAAAGTTATGCAGTTTCATCAGGTTGTTTATCATAATTTTTAAAACTGCAAAATTATGCAGTTTCATCACTTAAACAAAAATTATGCTACACAATTATGCAGTTTCATTATCGTGAGTGCCTTCCACGCATTATAATATGTATTTCCTACATAATTTTTGAAACTACAAAATTATCCAATTTCATCACTCAAACAAATAGATGAACTGTATTTCAAAATTGAAAATAAAACTGCAAAATTATACAATTTTGTTACTACGAAATATTAAATAAATATATCATGTAGTAAAACTACAAGATTATATAATTTTAATAAGAAATTTTCAACAACCTTCTCAGTATTCCACAAAAATAAAACCAACCAAATCCACAAAAAAATAAAAATAAAACTGTTACAAAACAACTTCAATAACTAAAGAAGACATCAAAAAAGAAAAAAAAAATGCAACCAACTTTATTCATTACTTTCATAATACCAAGTATCACATTTTATTATCACAATTCCTCAACTTCAAATACAAATCCAGAAGAATAGACTATGGCCTCAAATAGCAGCCTTGCACGCCTTCTTATTGTGATTTCCATATTTCAAGCACCTTCCACACTTGATTTTCTTCACATTCTCACCACTAGAAGGTATCCTTTTCTTCTCCTTTCGCCCAGGCTGCTTTTTCGTTATAGGAGGGTTGATAATTGAACTACTGGCACCATTAAAGTCAATCTCTCACTTGAAGGCACTGGATAAACAGATTCCTTGTACAACTCTCTAAAACAATCCACATGAAAAAAAAAAGGATTGATGAAATCATACACATCTCTACCACTACTACGCAAAGCATGCACAACATGATAACAAGGAAAACCATTCAATTGTCATTCATGGCAAGAACAAGTCTGTCTACCAATATCAACATAAAAAGAAACAAAAGAATGAACCTCAAGCATAGTATCACTAGCAACAATCACATCCCAAGACTTAGTTAGCTTCAAAGAGTCCACCAACTTCTTTTCCATATGTAACGCCCTCAAAAATAAACCCATAATAAACAATATTAACATGCATCAATATACAAAAATCAGAATATAATTCCATTCATCCGAGTCTTAAGAAATAAAACATCAAAATAAATGCCCTACGGGCTTACATCTTGCCAAGCCAATACTTGGACACAAATCCATGAGTTCTAACTCAAAACAAATAAAGCCCTAGGCTTGAGTGTTTTACATATAAAAGCAAATAAACTAAAAACAAATCTTCAAGTCCAAATCCTCACAAGCTAAGTCCTTGGAGGGAGTGAACACTCAACTTTGAAAAAGAAGTTCTATATAGGTGAGCCACACCAAAGAGAGAAATACTAAACCAGGCATAAGAATTAACTAAAGCATCAACATCCGGTACATGGTTAGCACAAGGTAATAAATTCCCAATTTTAAGACACAAATGCCTACATTGTCTATGACACATGGTCTATGACACAATGCACCTTCCATTTATACCAACATGGTTCAGAACCGGGCCAACAACTCAACAAAGATAACAATTCAGGTCAAACCTTTCTTACAACATAATAAACACACATGCTGGTGTTACATCAATCACAATCAACTTCACTTCCATACTTCCCAACTGATACACATGGTGGTGATGTATCATATCAACAACAAATAAATATAAACACCCACATAAGTGATGCTACTGGAGTCCATCCCCTATCTCCTCCCAACAACATCCGGTTTAGAGGTCCATCCCCTATCTTCCCCTAAACCGTGGAGTTCATTCCCCATCTTCTCCCAACAAGTCCGGTTTAGAGGTCCATCCCCTTTCTTCCCCTAAACCGGGGAGTTCATCCCCTATCTTCTCCACTACCGAATGCATATGCAACATAATCAATACTTGCCATATACAACACATAATTAATACAAGTAATGTTCTGTATTAATTCAACAGTCAACATAAATGACTAAATTCCAGTTATACCTAAGCCACATGCAGGGTCTACAACAATCACTAGCTATCCTCCACCGATAGCCCAAAACAATTATTTCTAAGCAAGAAATAAATATCAAAATATATATAATATCAATTTCACAGATGAGTGATTAAATATTCAACTACACCAACAATTCTCAATTTCCCCAAATCTCATGAATTTAACCAATAAACAATTCCCTTTTAAATTAATTACATGAATTAATCTATGACACAACCCTAAGGTTTCTCCCAAAATTACCAAACTACTTCCCACATACCAAAACACCAACACTTAGGATTAAAACGTATACAAGGAGTAGGAAATCCCTACCTTAAAGCGAAGAATCCAAAAGAGGACGACGAAGAAGATACTCGGAACTCCAAAGTGCCCCAAATCAACAATTGCTCCGATTAAAAGAAAGCCCTCACTCTCCTCTATCTTATTTGTAAAGGAACTAGGGTAGAAACACACCCTAACTAGATCAAACCTAGGGGAAAAGGTGTTTAGAGAAGAAGAAAAATCGGACTTTAGGGTTTGAGATCAAAAAGAATGAAAATCGCCTAAAAATCCCCGCCGCTTTAAATATCGATAGTCCGCCGAAGGCATAAACACACCGCCGGCGTAAAGAACAAAAACAATGTTCCGCCGGCGCAAATATGCCCGCTCGAGCGTAGAATTCTCACCTGCAGAAGTTTTGAAGGAACCAAAAAAATGCTGGAAGTGTGTAAACTCCGCCGAAGCGCAGAATCGCTCGCCGAGCGAAAGGCTAAAAACTGAGCGACAAACATCATGACTCAGATTCAACCCACCTGTTCGAAACACGCCAAACACATCCTAAAACTCAATCAAATAGAATTAAAGGATGACAACAACAATCTGATAACAACGAAATCCACGGAACATAAGTCCGAATACACTAATCAAATGGGAAAAGACCAGGGTCGCTATACCATAACTAGACACAATTTGGTAGTCCATCTTTTAGATTCAGCTCTTCTATTAGACAATTGAGTCATGATTTGAACCCTAATCATATCAACCATACAAGTAATAGGCAACTCACGGGTCCCACCAATCCAATTATTGTAAGACTCGGTAGCATTAGATGACATTTCACCATATCGTTTCTCTCTAAAAAATGCATTGGCCCACTTATCATTTTGCAAACCATCCAACATACTATCAACTTTATTATTCCCAGCAATACGCCTCAATTTCTCCATAGAATGTTAGAAAGAAGCAACAGTTGGCGCATAAGCACATTTAAATAATATTTTCATCAAAGTTAGCTTATAGTTAGTATGAGGTCCCACCAATTTGTCAATCAAATTTCTCTGCAAATGGTTCAAGCAATATGCATGATATGCATTGGGAAAACCACTGAAAGAGCGTGTAGCAATCCATGTTGACAGTCCGACACAAAGGTCAATCTCCAGCCTAAACCAACAGCTTTTAACAACTAACTTAAAAACCACATCCAATTATCTTGATTTTCAGCATCAACAATCGCAAAAGCCAAAGGAAACAAGCCTGAAAACAAAAATAACATGAAACTGCAAAAATTAGTAGACACACAATACAATAACAGAAACTAAAATCCACCAACTACCAAAACACATTGACAAACCAAAACTATGCTAACTACAAATAAATACATACCTTGATTACCATCCTTTGATATTGCTGCAAGCAAATGCCCCTTGTAATGTCCCTTCAGAATGTACCATCAACAAATAACAACGGACGACAAAATTAAAAGCCATACAAACATCCATGAAATGCCACAAACAACCTCCGAATACACCCACTACTTTCATCCACATCTAATTCAAACACACTTCTAGGATTCGTTTTCATACCCGTCTCAAGATACTATCGAAGTTGGTCAAAAGAAGTTGCAAAATCACCAAACAACCCACCTCTTGCCTTATCAACTCCTAACCATGCAACTCGATAAGAAACATCTATATCATATTGCTTCTTCAACTTTTTTTTAACTTCAATAGGACGAGTCAACGGATTATCACTAATATCATTATGCACAATATCAGACACAAGTCTAGAACCAACCATTTTGCTACAGGATCTACGAGCAACAACCCCACAAGTATGCACATTATCCAATTTCATAATAAAAAAAATACCGGAATTCATTAACACTATTCCATGCAAAAACCATTTACAACTCGTAGACGACTTCATCATACATTCAGTAGTTACTCTTGTTGCATTGTTCTTCAAATAATTCACTGTAAAACCATACTCAACTGCATACTTAGCCAATGTAATGCAGAATGCCGACACTCCACCTTCAAATTCTTGACTAACACTGTATATAATCCCTTTCCAACTAGCAGACAACAAAACTCTCTCTGGTTCTGGATAAAAACTAGGCAACAAACCACCAAAATCATTACAATCGTTAACCAAAGAACTCTCACAAATTACAGAATCAATCCTACAAGAATTATCATCAACCTCCACAATTCTCCTATCATCCACAACAATATCAACAACACGAGAACCACTACAACCTACCATTGACATCATATTCCCCAAATCATCATCACATTCAACAATACAATTAAAATATCTAGGAATAGAGAAAAACAAACAAAAGTTATCAACACTCAACCCCTTGAACTTCGCAGATATTTTCTCAACAACTTCATGATAACTCCATCCCTCACTAAACTTAATAGCAGCACAAGACTTACTGTATTTGCACATTAACATGAACGCCCCTCCATACTACAAAATCACAAACCAGTAAACAATTGTTCACAGATTCCAAACTGTAAAATTATACATTACAACATATCAGTATCAACACTTCACAATTCACAATTCCAAATTGCAAAATTATACAGTTACAACATATCAGTATCAAAACTTCAGAATTCACAATTCCAAACTACAACTTCAAAACACATTACACTATATAACAAACAAAATCAATAAAATCAAAATCATTACACTATATCACATACAAAAATCACAAAATAAGTATCAAACAAACAAAGTTTATCACAAAACAAAAAACTATAACAACATTGCTAAACACAAACTAGAGATCACGCAAATTTGCTTATCTATATATATATATATATATACATACATATATGTATCAACAAATAGAGATAGAGTGAGACACAAACACACACACACACACACACTGACACAGAGCATACGCAGAGATTGCCTATAAATAGAGATTCAGATCGCACAACTAGATCCACTTCACAGCATAACGAGATTGATCTCACAGCACAAAGAGATCGGCATCACGGAGAGAGATTGAGATCGCAAAGAACCTCGCATAGGTGAATATTTGATTTTTCATGTATATATATATATATCTCAAATCAAAGGGTAATACAGTCGTTTAAAAAATAAGAAAATAAAAAACGGGGACCTCAGAGTACAAAACTTAAAAAACTATGGACCTATTAGTCTATTAAAAATATAGTGGGATTAGAAGGGAAATACATCTCCTACATAGGTCTACATAGTAATTTTCCCATTAAATTATTTAAGGTTACAATTTATTCTCAGTACACTCTATTTTTTTTCTCTCTACATTATCCTTTTGAGGTATACCCAAATAAAACAAATTAAAAAATTCAAATTACTTTATAAAACTCTTTGAAAAATATTTCTTTTGTTCATGTACATAAAGGGAATACAACTAGGACACTCAGCACCGATGAAGGAGAACAACGAAGGAGAATGAGAAGGTGAATTTCGTGTTTGAACTTTCAAAACCGAACAAAATGAATTTGTTTGAACTTTCAGAACCAAACAAATTCACTTTGTTCGACTATACATTGTCGAATAAAATGAATTTGTATGGTTTTGAAAGTCTGAACAATAATGATGAAAAAAAAAGCTAAATGTTCCCTTTTATGTAAAAAAACACACAGAAATCAATAATTGTACTTTGATATTTATGTAAATACTTACTTCCTCTTTGATGGGTTGTTTTAAAAAAATTGTTTTGATTATTACTTTCATTCATTGTTTGATTTTGTTCAAACTTAGGGGAAAAAAATGAAGACATTTGTATAGGAAGATTACGTATAATTGATTAGGGTGTACCATAAAAAAAACAATATTTTATTTCAAATTTTAATATGTGTTATCCTTATTAGTAAATTCACATTAGGGTATACTAAGAATTAAAATTTTAAAATTTAAGTTAGACGTACTAAGATAATTTTTGAATTCAAATAGAATGGCCATATATATCAAGTTATTTTGTCTTCGTTTGGCATGGGACTAAAATAGTCACAAAAAGACAAAATAAATTAAAAAATTAATAAGATAAAATGTCACATTCAAATCATAATCACTTTACTTTTTCACTCTTAAAAGTCAAAAAAACTAAAAAAATCTAATCCAAAGAAAAATTTTAATCCCAAACTAAAATAATAAAAAAATTAACCCCTTTTTCCAAACAAACCCTCTATCACAACATGGGCTGCTTTCGAACGACCATACTTATTTGACGGCCATGTGTCGTATTCTCTATTTATTATGCCATGTGTCCCAAAATTTATTAAGAATTTTTTGAACAATACTACATTTTTTTAATACTTTCCTAAAATATAAATATAAAATTAATAAAATTCTATTATTTAGATGAATACCTATAAATTTAAAATATCATCTAAATTTGGGCTTCCTTTGTTTTGCAGTAATGTAAAATAATTTTGTCCAAAAATAATTTTTTATTTTCGTTTTTCAACGTTTGATTAATATTTGAAATAATTTTTACAAGAAAAATATAGTAAAACTAATTATAGAGTAAGCTTAAAATATATATATATATATATATATATGATATTCATACATAATTTTCATATAGAATTGAACATATAAATGATGTGGTAATGATAATATTACAATCATAAACAATAGTATAGGAATTTTGACTTTATGTGACATCATTACATATATATTTTTTGTACACAAATTTTATTTGTGAATCATTACTCAAATAAAACAAGATAAGAATTGATTACAACAATGTCTCATGTCAAAGCAACAAGGGGAGGGATGAATATGTTAACAGCATAACCGAAAGTAAAGATGAGGATGAGAAGGATGAGATCGAATCTGTGGAGGAAACAGGGCCGGCCCTGAGATTTAGGGGCCCAAGGCGACACTTTGGAAATGGGGCCCTCTTACATTGAAAAAAAAAATTTATGGACAAAAATGATAGGTTACAACTTTTTTATTTGTTTGTAGTCACCAAAAAATTTACTTGCACATATAATCATTAAAATTGTAAATAAAAATTTACTTTCATATATTAAGATAGGAAGCAACCATTACAAATACTTAAAAAAAATAAAATTCTAGTCTTGTTGCTTTTTTTTAGGCCTTATGTTCAATTGGGCCTATAATATTTGAGCCTTTTTTTTTTATATCTAAAACACAAAATTATATTTGGGGACTCTTATTTTTAGCCCAAATTTAGGGGCCCAAGGCGCAGGCCTCTCTTGCTTGTCCTCAGGGTCGGCCCTGGGAGGAAACAAACGAATATGATTTTCTGGCAATCTAGGACCAAAATCATAACAATAAAAGGAAAGGAAAGGAGAAGAGGGCCAATATGAAAAAGAGTGCTAACCAGAAGAACAAAGGAAAGAAAAAAGTAAGCAAAAAAGAAAGGGAAAAGCACCAATTCTAGACAAAAGCTACACTGACCTGGCAAGAAGATATGGGCATAAGGGGGCCATCAACAAGCAAGCCAGGTCCAAGAAATGCAATATATAGAGCAGCAGTGGCAGCACTTTCATTATCTACTTCAACTAGTAGTGGAACTAATAGAGGCAGGCTCATTCTCAACGAAGCACAAGCTACACTGCAGATTGGAAGAATTTTGGACCTACAACTCAATGGGAAAGAAGCTGAAACTGTCAACAAAATAGTGGATCTTGAGTTGAAAGGTAAGGAGAGGATTGATAGGGAACTTGGGGCAGCTGTGTAAAGGAAGTTGCTAGGGGTATAAGGGTGTCAATCAGGTTATTATGAAGAGACTATCTTGGAATGTAAGAGTGTCAGGGAGGAAAGAAAAGAGAGGCAAAATAAGATAGCTAATGAAGGAAAGAAATATAGACATTGCTATGCTTCGGGTGACGAAGAAGGCTTCTGTTTCTGAAGAGGAGATAAAATCATTATGGTCAAGGAACAAGATGGAATACATGGTTGTGGATTTTGAAGGCTTAACTGGAGGCCTGCTATGCATATGGGATCCAGAGGTACTACAATTATCTAAATGTTGCAGCAATAGAAGGTTCATACTAATATCATGTACTCTTTTTAACTAATTTGAATGTGCCATCTTAAATGTCTACGCTCCTAATGAGGTGAGTAGTAGGGGTGAGTTATGGAATTGTTTGATTAATTTAAAGAAGGAATTTCCAAAACCTTGGTGCTTGGGTGGCGACTTTAATGAAATAAAAAATATAGGTGAAAGGAGGGATTGCTCTAGAAGGGATAGAGGGATGAAAGAACTCAATGATTTTATTGATAAGTGTGAAGCAATTGATCTGCCACTACTAGGTAGGAAATTTACTTGGTGCAGTGCAATGCAATGGAGGGAGAAAAATGGAGCAAAATTGATAGATTCTTGGTGAATCCAAAATGGGTGCAGAAATTTAATATGAAACTATGGGGATTACCTAGAATTATATATAATCATTGCCCTCTATTGTTAATGGAGGATGAAAAAGATTGGGGCCCTAGGCCTTAATGCTTGGACTCTACATCCATCATTCCCTTCCTTTTTAGAAAAGTCATGGAATGAATCATCACTGATGGGATGGGCTGGTTTTATACTAAGAAAATTGTAGGCTTTGAAATTAGCTCTAAAAAGTGGAGTAGAGAAGTCTTTAGAAATGTTCACAAACTAAAGCAAGCAAAGGAAGAGTTGCATGACCTTGACCTCTTAGCTGAAGGGATGGACTTAGATGTTACAGAGAAAGCTAGAAGAAGAGAGGTCTGGCTTGAAGTAGGGAGATTGAGTAGGATGGTAGAATGGATATGGCTACAAAAGTTTAGGTCAAGCTGGGCTTTAAAGGGGGATAAGAATACCAGGTTCTTTCATATCATGGCTAGAAGTAGACAAAACAGAAATGATATTAATTCTATTAAGGTGGGGGATGTGGTGCTTGAGGATCCTAGTGAGGTTAACTCTAGGGTGTATAATCATTTCACGAACCACTTTTTAGAGTCATGGAAGTCAAGACCTAAAGCTTGCTGGGCAATTCAAATCGGTGAGGAGGAGCCCAACTTTTAATCAATTAGAAGCTGCTTTCTCAGAAGAATAAATCAAGGCTGCAGTGTTTGAATGTGATAGTAACAGAGCACCAAGTCCAGATGGCTTCAACCTGGCTTACTTCTAGAAATTTTGGAAGATTATGAAAGGTGAAGTGGTCCAGTTCATGAATGGCTTTCATAGAAATAATAGTCTAGTTACTGGTATCAATAGTGCCTTTATCACACTGGTACCAAAGAAACAAAACCCACTTGGCTTGTCTGATTATAGGCGTATAAGCCTAGTTGGATCACTATACAAAATAGTAGCTAAGGTGTTGACAAGGAGACTTAAAGTTGTGCTATCAAAGGTAATAAATGAAGCCCAATCCATTTTTTTAGGTGGCAGAAACATCCTTGATAGTGTGTTAATAGATAATGAGGTGGTTGATGGATGGAAAAAAGCTAAAAAGAAAGGTGTAATCATCAAACTGGACTTTGAGAAGGCCTTTGACTCTATCAATTGGGAATTCTTGCTCTCTACATTGGAAAATTGTGAGTTTGGTGCTAAGTGGAAGGTTTGGATTCAAGAATGTATTTCGTTAGCTAGGTTGTCAATCCTAGTCAATGGTTCTCCAATTAAAGAGTTCAATCCACAAAGAGGCCTTAGGTAAGGAGACCCCCTTATCACCATTCTTGTTTAATATAGCAGTTGAAGGGTTTAACATTCTACTCTCCAGAGCCTGGGATTTGGGGCTTATCAAAGGTGTGAAGGTGGGAAGTAATGAGGTAAAGCTCACCCACATGCAATTTGTTAATGATTCCATATTATTTTGTGATGCTAATTTGGTTGAAGTGGAGAACCTCAAAAGGATCCTAAGATGTTTTGAAATCATCTTTGGCTTGAGGATTAACTACCACAAAAGTGTAGTGTGGAGTGTTGGTGTGCCCAATGATATCTTGTCAAGCTTTGCCTCCAAACTCAACTGCAAAGTTCAATTTCTCCCTCTCAAATATCTTGGTTTGCCATAGGGGGCTAACCCAAATAGGAAAGCAACCTGAAAACCTATTTTGGATAGTGTGAAGAGAAAATTGGCTGGGTGTAAGAGAAGATTCTTGTCTTTTGCAGGTAGACTTACTTTAATTAAATCTGTAGTCTTTTCTTTGCGAATTTACTACCTATTTCTCTTTAAGATGCTTGAAGGTGTAGCCAAGGAAATTGAGAAGCTTCAAGCATCATTTTTATGGGAAGGGTCTAATCTGAGAAAAAAGATTCACTTAGTTAAATGGGATGATATCACAAAAAGGGTGGATCAAGGAGGCTTAGGCATTAGAAGAGTAAGGGATGTTAATGTAAGAACCTGAACTTTTGGACAACTAATTAGCTTGTTAATAACAATATTAAGTCAATTAATAGTGATTATTAAATTATTAAATTATAATGTTAATAGCATCATGATTAATACCAATATTAAATTTCTTTAAATAAAATTATTTATCTTTCTGTGATTAAATTTCTGTATCTAAATACAGTTGTTGAAACTAAATGAGTTAAATAAATAATAACTAAATTAAATAGAGGATAATAAGGAGAAAAATATCTAGTGGCTAGGCTATATATATAAATTGAATTTTATTTTTGTACACACACTCAAAAAAAAAAAAAAAAATGCAATCAGAATTTTTTGGGGCAGAGGAATTCGGCCAATCTTCCTTCCCAAGGAAGGAGGCTGCTGAGAGCTAGCATGCTAAGGCATGCCAAGGCATGCATATAACCACATCCTAAGCCTATACATGTAGGTAATATTTCCCAAGCCAAGAGGAAAAAAATAAAAATAAAATAAATAAATTAAAAATAGGCCTCCAAACTTCTACAAATAAAACACTATTTCAGCCCTTTCATTTCTATACACACGGTTGAGGAAAAAAGAAAAAGAGAGGAGAAAAGAAAAGAAAAAGATAGGAAGAGGAGAGGGTGCTTGGTGGTCACCATTTCAAAACTAATCTTGAAAATAGTTTGTAAAAGCTCTTGAGGTAGGAATACTCAATCTCTATCCTCCCTTAGATATTTTCATTTTACTGAATCTATATATTAAAAATATGCAAGAGTGTGCATTGTTATTACACACATAGCAAGAATAGTTCAATGCATGTTAACATTTTGATGGAATAATAATTTCATGATTATATGATTTCTATTTCTTCTTGCAAGCATAGATTAGATGGTTTAGCTACTAATTTTATCTTCTTATGTGTTCAAATATTCTCCATTATTTGAAATAATCTTGCATGGGGGTCAAATGAGATAAGGTTGGTTCACTTTTACTCGAAACTTATATTTTCTTCACTGTCTCAGATTTTATTGGAGGTAAAATGATTTAATAAATTGAAAATAACTTGTGTCAAAAATTTGTTGGTACTGGGAGTATATATAGGTGTTCTATACACCTGTAAATGTTTATAAAATCATTGGACAGCATTTTCTTACCGAAGTATATATTTGTCCTAAGTGTTGTTCACAACACAGCAGAAACAGTGACTTCAAATAGGTCCCATTTTCTCTGCAAATGGTATTTTTTTGCACGACCACTTGGGGTAGTTAGATATAAGAATTATCTTTAATTTTCCTCTAATTTCACAAAACGATAAGTCTAAAAGGAGAAATTGTAGTTTTACTAAAATGTGACACAATCTGTCCTATTTTCTTAGAAAAATTATTTCACCATCTTCCATTGGTTTTCAGTCTTCAAACTCTTCTGGAAATATGTTCTACACTCAAATATCCAGCAATTTGTTCTGACCATACCTCCTTTTGACACTGTTTGATGCCCCTTTTTATTTTTCAAACAAAGATCACTTGTGCTGGAAGTTGCTGTAAGTCACTATCCCAGAAACCAATTTTCTTCCAAATTTTATTTCTCCATTGTAAAATTGTTTTTATCCCTGGTATTCTCGTGAAATATTTTCCTAACTCAATGAACTAACACCAGTTAAAATATTGTAATAATTAAACTTCGTTTGATATGGGTTTCATTATTTTTAGTCTGACTATACAATGCTGAAAAGAAAAAGTGTGAAAAGTCCATTGAAATTTTGTGATGACTCGTAAGACATTCTATAATATTTATTTTGTTTGTCATACATGATTATGTTGTACTATATAAACCTTATGTCATTGTGATGTGCAAAGTAAAACTAGTACATGCATCAAAATGTGAATTCGACGAAGTAAAGAAACACGAAATTGAACCGATGCATTAAAGTTTAAAAGTGATGGGGTGAGCCCAGTTTAAAGTCTTGTGCAAGTGAGTTGCGAACCCTAACATGGCACGGGAAGGTATTTCGACTCTTATCGATATAGGCGATATAAGGTTGGTGGTGCGGGTGTCACAACATAGACCGTTCCCTTGGAGCAGACCATGATGTCCCGACTCACGTACGTAACCCTGGTGCATGGGCATCATTGGTAGTTACAGCAAGTAACATTTGAATATTTGACCAGGGGGAGTCAGAATTGCCCATGGCCATTGCTTAGCGGTTGAGTGGAAATAGTGCTCCGTGGGGAGTTACTTTGACTTACATGATAAACTAAACTTATGTTAATTTAAAAGAAAAGTTGACATTTTCCTTATGATGAATTACTACTTCCGCTTGCCATTGTTCTTATTATCTATTGTTATTATTTCAACTGTAATGCTTATTAAACGCTGCTTGTTACTCTGGTACTACATATTATTCATTAATTGTGAGTATTGTTATTGGGGTGGGTATTTTCGGGTTGTAGTATCTTATTGAACTCGTCTCTCATTGGCATTCCCATTGCCCTAGAATTTTATGCTAGGTACCGAAGGAATCGAAGGAAACACCGAGGTCTTAGAAGAAGACATTTAGCCTTGGTTAGCTTGAAGCGTGCCCAAGTTCCAAGAACCCTTTTCTGAATTTTTTTTTCTAGTTTTTCTCTAATTTTCCTTTTTTTTTGGTATTTGTGTCTTTCTTTCATGCACTAAAACTAAGTCTTAAGTTTATTGGAGTTGTAATTTAAGAACTTTTAATTTCTTTGTTGTTAATTAATGGATGATGATAAATTTAGTGGCAACATTGATGAGGAGTTTTTAATTAAGAAAATTGATTTTAAGTTCTAAACATAATTATGATGTCCTTAAATTTTGGGGCATCACAACTTGGCATCAGAGCATAGGTTGAGAAACCCTTGAGACCTTGAGGAACCATAAGCCTGCTTGTTAAATAACTTATTAGTGGTTATAGTGAGCATTTTTAGTTACTAAGTAAAATTTTGATTTTTGTAGATGGTAAAAGAAAATCAAAATGAATGGTTGGAGAAGGAACCTGAGATGTTAGAAGAACCTATTGATTGGAAGGAGGATCTAGAAGAAGAACCAGAAGAAAACTTAGAAGAAGAATTCGAAGTAGGACTTGAGGGTGATTTCGATTATGAGTCTGACTTTGATAAGGAAATAGAGAAGTCTGATCCTGAATCCTCAATAGAGGACAACCCTAAGGTGGCCTTGAGACAGATGAAGGTGACGCCTATTCTGCCGTACGGGAAGGCAGTATTTGCAAGGGTTACCCCTACTAGGATGTGCTATTGGAGAAGCTCTCCTAGAATGGACATGTTTATCAGGCCAGTCCAAATAAGAGAATATCTGGACAATAATTTCTATCGAGTATGAAACCTACCATCGCAGTACGTTGCAAACAAGGGTAATGCATTTCTACTCCAAGATATCCGGACTACCTAACCTTCTTTTGATTATGTTGTCTGAACCCTAGACCCATTGGTGAATTTTTATAGAGCTGCCACATATCATGAGATCCCTGCCTGCGTGATTAGGCGAATGGTGTGTCAAAATGGGATGCGGATGGTCCTTGTCCGCTAGGAGTGTTATAGACTACCCGATGAGGCATGGGAGTTGGAGGAGACAGTGCGTCAACGTTGCGCCCACTTGCTTGGTTAGGAGATGGCAAGTGTAGAAGTTAGGACAACAAATTTTGTAGTACTTAATTGTAATAGTCCTAGTTTCTAACTTAGGATTTTTTGGGAAAAAATACCGCAATCAGATAGGAAGGGGTAGAATGAATTTTTTGTTTTTTGTTTTTTGTTTTTTGTTTTTTGTTTTTTGTTTTTTTTTAATGAATGTACTGATCTTTTATTATTATTAATAAAATCCTAGTATTTAAAAGTTTGTGTGTTCAACTTGGACTGTTTTCCATGCATTTTATCTTTAAATAGATAAATAAATAAATAATGATGATAATAATAATAAATAAATAAATAAATAAATAAATAAATAAAGGGTGTAACAACAATATCCTATGTACAGAAAATGGCAGGAATAACTAAGGGAAATGGATCTAATTACAACAACAACAACAACAACAACAACAGCAACAACAATAGTGACGTCATGAACTTCGTTCAGGCAATTACTAATGAACTAAGAAACCAACCCAAGCGTGAAAACAACAAAACGAAATTAATAGCGAAATTTCAAAAACTTAGACCCCAAAAATTTTTCGGAGAACCCAATCTCTACATAGCTGAGGCTTGGATAAGGCAAGTGAAGAAAATATTGCAAATGCTAGAAATTCAGAACAAGGAGGAGCAAGTGTCCCTCGCCTCATTTCTTCTCGACGGGGAGGCCGATTTCTGGTTGACGATGATTAAAGAAAGCCATCAAGTGGTAGAGCTATCTTGGAGACAGTTTGAGGAATTGTTTACGGAAAAGTACTTCCTAAACGCGGTAAGGCAGGAGATGATCAAGAATTTCTCCAACTAACACAGAGGGACATGACTGTGACACAGTATGCCAATCAATTTGAGGCCCTTTCTTGCCATGCCATAACTATAGTGGCAAATGAAATAAAGAAAGTAAGGCGCTTTGAGTGGGGACTTGACTCGGGAATCCGAGACAAGTTGGTTGTAGTACAGCTACCTACTTATGCACATATAGTAGATAGGGCTCTTATTTTAGAAAGAAAGTTTATGGACACTGCAAGAACTTAACGTCAGCAGTCCGGAGCCAACCAGCAAAGAAGTGGAGGACCCTCAAGGAACAATAGGACCCCTGTTACTTCATTACCCTATGCTAGGGTGCCACAATAACAGCAAGGGTACAATCCTAAACAACGTGGTAGGAAAGGGGCTAGAAAGTGTTACGAATGTGGCCAAGAAGGGCACTTTAGGAATAACTGTCCTTAAAGGTCAGGCTACTACATCAATCAAGGGGGAGCCACTCAACGAAACAAATGCGCACCAACTCAGGGAACACGAGCTGCGCAAGATTCCCAATCCGACAAAGGTCAACCGCCAGTTAATCGGAATGTGGGACAATCGAGGACTCAACAACCAAGGGATGCCAATGCAAGGAAACCTTGGATGCCAAATCAGGGTGCCACCGAGAAAGTCTTTGCACTATTCAAGGTATACTCATCCTTATGAACTCTTGTGTACAAGTCTTGTTTGATTTTGGAGCATCACACTCTTTCATATCTGCTTCATTTGCTACAACCTTGGGATTAGAGCTTGAACGTTTAGGAACACCTATGAGTGTAGCTTCACCACTAGGAGGTCAAACTCGAGTAGATCTCGTATGCAAATCATGTGAACTAGGAGTCTCTAATTTGCGTTTAACTTGCAACCTACGAGTCATGGAAATGTCAGACTTTGACGTTATCCTAGGAATGGACTGGTTATCAGCCCATAGAGCCACCATTGATTGCTATCGAAAGACGGTGACTGCTTACTCTCAGGACAGAATGCGATTCCAATTTAAGGAAGATAGACAAGATTCTCTATCACCGACACTTCGAAAGTCAAAGTGCACGATCACCTGGCTGGGTGGCTAGCCACTTAGTTCTGGAAGGTAAAGATCGTATGGAACTAGGGCTACCCAATGTGGTGTGTAAGTATGCTGATGTATTTCAAGAGGAACTACCTAAAGTGAGAAGTAGACTTTACCATTAAACTACAACCTGGTACATCACTAATCTCAATGGCACCACATCGTATGGCACCAGCTGAATTGAGAGAGCTAAAGACACAGTTGCAAGAATTATTAGACAAGGAATTTATAAGGCCAAGCACGTCCCCGTGGGGAGCACCCTCCTTATTTGCTAAAAAGAAAGATGGGACACTTAGGTTGTGCATTGATTACCGACAACTCAATAGAGTCACCATTAAGAATTGGTATCCACTACCTAGGATTGATGACCTCTTCGATCAGCTTAGAAGGGAAAAGTATTTCTCAAAGATAGACCTCAAGTCTAGGTATCACCAGTTGCGTATTCGGGAAGAATATATTCTTAAAATTGCATTTTGAACCTGTTACGGCCACTATGAGTTCGTAGTGATGCCATTTAGCCTAACCAATGCACCAAGCATGTTCATGAGATTAATGAACAAAATATTCATGCCTTACTTAGATCAATTTGTGGTAGTTTTTATTGATGATATTTTGGTGTATTCCAAGTCTGAAGGAAACCATGAACAACATTTGAGAACAGTACTTCAAACCTTGAGAGAGAACCAACCGTATGCTAAGGCTAGTAAATGTGAGTTATGGATGGAGGAAGTAAAGTTTTTTGGGTCACGTGGTGTTTGAAAAGGGAATATTAGTGGACCCAACTAAAGTAGAAGCAGTGACAGAATGGAAGCAACCTAAGAACACATTTGAGATTCGTAGTTTCTTAGGATTGGCCGGTTACTATTGAAGATTCATTTAAGACTTCTCAAAATTGGCCAAACCAATGACACATTTGACTCAAAAGGGAGTTAAGTTTGAATGGAACGAGTCTTGTGAAAACTCATTCCAAGAACTCAAGAAAAGATTGAGAAGTGCCCTTATTCTCATAGTACCAGAACGTGATATTGGGTACAATGTGTATTGTGATACTTCTAAATAAGGTCTAGGGTGCGTATTGATGCAAAATGGCAAGGTAATGGCATATGGATCAAGGCAATTAAAGAACCATGAGAAGAATTATCCCACTCATGACTTTGAGTTAGTAGCTATAGTTTACGCACTCAAAATTTGAAGACACTACCTGTATGGTGAAAAGTTTGAGATATTCACCGATCACAAAAGCTTGAAGTATTTGTTCACCCAAAAGGACCTGAACATGCGTCAGAGACGCTAGATGGAGTACCTCGAGGATTACTAATTTACCCTTTTCTATCATCCCGACAAGGCTAACGTGGTGGCAAATACGCTAAGTCGTAAGAATAGAGGGATTACTGCTAGTTTAGCACTTAGGGAATGGAATATGGTTGGAATGCTCAATGAATTTGGGGTACAGATGGAGGTTCAAGATGAAAGGGCTTACCTTGGTGCTCAGATTGCTATGCCTAAAATTTTGAGTGAGAATTAGAATCACAAAAATACGATCAGGAGGTAGCATTCATCAAGGAACGAATAGAATCTAGTGAAACCATACCTGGTTGGGAAATTCACACAAATGGGAGTTTGAAATATCATGGTCAAATCTTCGTGCTAAGCGACGACTCACTAAGGGAAAAGGTACTTAAAGAATTCCACCATTCAGTATTCACAGTATATCCAGGAGGTACTAAAATGTACTAAGACCAAAAATATTGATGGGGCGAAATAAAAAGAGATGTAGCAAAATTTGTGTCTCAGTGCCTAACATGTCAACACATAAAAACTGAACACCAAAGACCGGTAGGAACATTTCAACCCTTGCCAATCCCAGAGTGGAAATGAGAACACATAACCATGGATTTTGTGACGGTTTTGTCTCGATCACCACAAGGATGTGACGGCGTGTGGGTTGTGGTAGATTGACTAACTAAGACAGCTCGATTCTTACCTGTCGGGTCATCAGATAAGTTAGATTCACTCAGTAGATTGTTCATCAAAGAAGTGATCAGATTACATGGAATACCAGTTAGCATCATGTCCGATTGTGATCCTTGATTCACTTTGCAATTTTGGCAGAGCTTGCAAAAGGCAATGGGAACGAACCTATGCTTTAGCATGGCATTTCATCCATAAACAGATGGACAATCTGAAAGGACGATACAAACCTTGGAGGATATGCTTCGAGCTTGCGTTATGGATTTTAATGGAGGTTGGGAGAAACACCTACCTCTCGTTGAGTCCGCTTATAACAATAGTTTTTCAGGCCAGTATTGGGATGACACTGTATGAATCACTTTATGGGCGACATTGTCGATTACCAGTCTGTTAGACTGAAGTAGGGGAAACAACCTTGTTAGGACCAAACTTGGTTCAGGAAACCACTGAGAAGATAAAACTGATAAGACAACGGCTAATCATAGCCTAATGTCAACAAAAGAGCTATGCGGATCAAAGAAGACAACCCTTAACATTTGAGGTAGGGGATCATGCTTTTCTCAAAGTTCGAACTCATCGAGGTGCTACACAATTTGGGAAAAATAGGAAACTTGCACCTCGTTATGTGGGACCCTTTGAAATTTTGAGCAAGGTAGGATAGGTGGCATACCGTTTAGCACTACCACCATAGCTCACAACGGTGCATAATATTTTTCACGTCTCAATGTTAAGAAAATATGAGCCATACCTTTCTTATGTTATCAACTGGGGAAAGATTGATCTCAATGAGGATGCAAGTTTTGAGGAAAGGCCTATAAAGATTATGGATTGACAAGAAAAGAACTTGAGAGGCAAAGTCATCCACTTGGTGCAAGTGTTGTGGTAGCATCGAGGAGTGAAGAAGTCTACTTGAGAAAGAGAGGATGCAATACGAACCAACTACTCTCAGTTGTTTGAAGATAAAGGAACGCATTAAAATTTCGAGAACGAAATTATTTAAGGGGGATAGGTTGTAAGAGCTTGAATTTTTGGATAACTAATTAGTTTGTTAATAACAATATTAAGTCAATTAATAGTGATTATTAAATTATTAAATTATAATGTTAATAGCATTATGATTAATATCAATATTAAATTCCTTTAAATAAATTTATTTATCTTTCTGTGATTAAATTTCTATATCCAAATACAGTTGTCGAAACTAAATGAGTTAAATAAATAGTAACTAAATTAATTAGAGGATAGTAGGGAGCAAAACATCTAGTGACCAGACTATATATATACATTGATTTTTATTTTTGTACACACTCAAAAAAATAAATAAATAAAATGAAATCAAACTTTTTTGGGGCAGAGGAATCCGGCCACCCTTCCTTGAAGGAGGCTGGTGAGAGCAAGCATGCTAAGGCATGCATACAATCACACCCTAAGCCTGTATATGTAGATAATATTTCCCAAGCCAAGAGGAAAATAAAATAAAATAAAAATAGGCCTCCAAACTCCTATAAATAGAACACTATTTCAGCCCTTTCATTTCAATACACACGGCTAAGGAAAAAGAAAGAGAGAGGAGAGAAGAAAAGAAAAAGAGAGGAAGATGAGAGGGTGCTTGGTGATCACCATTTCAAAACTAATCTTAAGAATAGTTTGTAAAAGCTCTTGAGGTAGGAACACTCAACCTCTATCCTCCCTTAGATATTTTCTTTTTACTGAATCTATATATTAAAAATATGTAAGAGTGTGCATTGTTAATACACACATAGCAAGAATAACTCAATGCATGTTTACATTTTGATGGAATAATAATTTCATGATTATATGATTTCAATTCCTTCTTGCAAGCATAGATTAGATGGTTTAGCTACTGATTTTATCTTCTTATGTGTTCAAATATTCTCCATTATTTGAAATAATCTTGCATGAGGGTAAAATGAGATAAGATTGGTTCACTTTTACTCGAAACTTATATTTTCTTCACTGTCTCAGATTTCATTGGAGGTAAAATGCTTTAATAAATTGAAAATAACTTGTGTCAAAAATTTGTTGGTACTGGGAGTATATATAGGTGTTCTATACAACTGTAAATTTTTATAAAATCATTGAACACCATTTTCTTACCGTAGTAAGTTTTGTCCTAAGTGTTGTTCACAACACAACAGACATAGTGACTTCAAACAGGTTTCATTTTCTCTACGATTGTTATTTTTCTGCACGACCACTTGGGATAGTTAGCTATAAGAGTTGTCTTTCATTTTCCGCCGATTTCACAAAAAGATAAGTCTAAAAGGAGAAATTGTAGTTTTACTAAAATGCGACAGAATCTATCATATTTTCTTAGAAAAATTATTTCACTATCTTCCATTGGTTTTCAGTCTTCAAACTCATCTGGAAATATGTTCTAAACTCAAATATCTAGGAAGCCATTCTAACCATACCTCTTTTTGACACTGTTTGATGCCCCTTTTTATTTTTCAAACACAGATCACTTGTGGAAGTTACTGTAAGTCACTGTCCCAGAAACCAGTTTTCTTCCAAATTTTATTTCTCCATTTTAAAATAATTTTTAGCCCTAGTATTCTTCGTGAAATATTTTCCTAACTCAATGAACTAGCACCAGTTAAAATATTGTAATAATTGAACTTTGTTTGATATGGGTTTCATTATTTTTAGTCTGGCTATACAGTGCTGAAAAGAAAAAAGTGTGAGAAATTCATTGAAATTTTGTGATGACTCCTAAGACATTCTATAATGTTTATTTTCTATGCCATATATGATTATGTTGCGCTATATAAGCCTTATGTCACTGTGGTTTGCAAACTAAAACTCGTACATGCATCAAAATTTGAATTCGACGAAGTAAACAAAACACGAAATTGAACCGATGCATTAAAGTTTAAAAGTGATGGGGTGAGCCCGGTTTAGAGTCTTGCGCAAGTGAGTTGCGAACCCTAAAATGGCACGGGAAGATATTTCGGCTCTTATCGGTATAGGCGATATAAGGTTGGTGGTGCGGGTGTCACAACATAGACTGTTCCCTTGGGGCAGACCATGATATCATGATTCGGGTACATAACCTTGGTGCGTGAGCATCATTGGTAGTTATAGCAAGTAACATTTGAATATTTGACCAAGAGGGAGTCAGAATTGCTCGTGGCCATTGCTTAGTGGTTGAGTGGAAATAGTACTCTGCGGGGAGTTACTTAGACTTACTTGATAAACTAAACTTATGTGAATTTAAAAGAAAAGTTGACATTTTCCTTATGATGAATTACTGCTTTCGCTTGCCATTGTTCTTATTATCTATTGTTATTATATCAACTGATAGCATTCTTGTTATGCTTATTAAACGTTGTTTGTTACTCTGGTACTACATATTATTCATTAATTGTGAGTATTGTTAAGGGGGTGGGTATTTTCGGGTTGTAGTATCTTATTGAGCTCGGCGCTCATTGGCATTCCCGTTGCCCTGGCATTTTATGCTTGGTACCGAAGAAACCAAAGGAAACACCGAGGTCTTGGAAGGCGACATTCAACCTTGGTTAGCTTGAAGTGTGCCCAAGTTCCATGAACCCTTTTTTTTTGAATTTTTTTTTCTAGTTTTTCTCTAGTTGTTGTTGTTGTTTTTTTTTTTTTTTTTTTTGTATGTGTATCTTTCTTTCATGTACTAAGAGTAAGTCTTTAGTTTATTGGAGTTATAATTTAAGAACTTTTAATTTCTGTGTTGTTAATTAATGAATGGTTATAAACTTAGTGGCAACATTAATAAGGAGTTCTTAATTGAGAGAATTGATTTTAAGTTCTAAACATTATTATGATGTCCTTAAATTTTGGGGCGTCATAGTTAATGCTTGCCTCTTGATAAAGTGGTGGTGGAGGTTTGGTAGTGAAAAGGATGCTCTGTGGAAAATAATCATTTGTAGCAAGTACAAGTTGAATATTGAAAGTTGGCTCACATCATTTAGCCCCTATAACAGTTACTCAAGGGTATGGAAAGGAATAGTTTCAATTGCTGAACATAGGCACAAGCTTTATGGATTCTTCTTGTTATATTTTCATATCAATGTTGGGGATGGTAACAGAGTCAAATTCTGGACTAATAGGTGGTGTGGTACCACAAGTTTAACAAAAGAATTCCCAAACCTGTTTAGGCTCTCTTTGGAAAAAATGAGGATTTAGTAAGAATGATGTTTGAGAGGAAAGGCAACTCAAGGGAGTGGGTTCTTCAGTTTAGAAGATATCTCTATGAGTGGGAGGCCCAAGAGGTCATTAGACTATATAATCTTTTGGTGGTTACACCTGATCTGTGTAGCAATCACCCTGATAAAGCTGTGTGGGCAGCCTCAGCTTCATCTCCAAGTATATACTTTGTGTCTTCAGCCTGTAAAGCCGAAGAGGATTCTTTTGGTCCCAAGCTTAAAACTTGCAATCTAGTGTGGATCATCACATCCTCCCAAAGGTCCAATTTTTTGGATGGCTTGGAAGAATAGGATCAAGACTATTGAGCACTTTCATAGAATTGGAGTTCTTCAAAGCCTTACTCCATCTCTCTGTGTGTTCTATAAGGCTGGGTGTGAATCTCTGAACCATGTTTTGCTATTATGTCCCTTCTCTTGGCAAGTTTGGACTGATTTATTTAACTGGTGGGATGTGCAAGGTGCAATGCTAGGATTGGTGAAACAAATCTCCATTGGTGGGCTGGGGATGTAACATCGCCCAGGGGGTTCCCACATGCGCTAAACAGTTCAAACCCTCGATCTCTTAGGTCTAGTCTCACGAGTGTAGTGTGAAACATAGACGATAGTCCAAATTTGGCAACTTTATAGAAAATCCAGTTTATTGTAGAAAAATCTTGCCATAAATAGACTACATCACCAGATCTTAGAGTCACCACCTAATATTTTGAAAAAATTAGGAAACTCGTAACTCGTGCCAAGGCCACTGTTTGTCATAACCAATGATCCTTGGCTTTAGACATTAGGTATGAGAGGGGAATGTCATTAATTGAGCGCCCCCGCTCACCTGATCAAAGATCGGCCTCTACTAAACCATGATATGATTTTTATTTAATTTATATGTTCATATTTCAATTATTAATAATCCTAAAAATTACTATGTAAAGAAACACATATAAACTATGTCGTTTATTTTGGAACAACTTGATTTCATTATTTTGAAAATGTTTTGAATAGTGTACAAGACACAGAAAATTGAATTTTACAAACATGAAAATCAATTTTATTCTAAATGAAACAACTCAACCTTCACCTACTGGCATGCATAGAGTTACATTAAATAAGCAAATAGCCTTATGGTAGGATGCTAAACATAGTAAAGAAAACATACACAAATGGGATGCTAAAGCATAAAAGATTACATATTTACTAACGTCTCGCAAACAGTTACAAAACAAAGTTAGTAAAATATGCGTAATCCTATATACAAAATCCAAATCACTACAAAAAATTTCACTTTTGGCGACTAAATTTTTAGTCGCCAAAAGTACTATTTTAGTCGCCAAAAATTGTGCTCGACTAAATATTTTGGTCGCTGGATTGGTCGCGAGAAGGTTGTCGAGGCAGGTATTGGCGACTAAAAAATATTTAGTCGCCAAAAGTTCTATAAATGATGACTAATATTTTTACTCGCCAAAAATAATATTTTAGTCCCCAAAAATCTTACTTTTCACTACTAAAACTTTGGTCGCCAAAACTTGAAGTATCTATGGCGACCAAAGTTTTAGTCGCCAAAGGGTTTTTTTTTTCACCTTATTTTTTTTTATTTTTTTCATTTTATTTTTTTAGCTACTAAATTCTTAGTCGCCTAAAGTCTACTTTTATTTTAGCTACTAAATATTTAGTAGCCAAAAGTTTTTTCCATTTTATTTTTATTTTTAGCTACTAACTATTTAGTCACTAAAAATATTTACTTCATTTTTAGCTACTAATTGTTTAGTCGCCAAAAACATAATTTTATTTTATTTTTTAATTAATTTATCCACAACATGTATGTATTCCATGAAACTTGTATCATATATATAAATAAAACAATACATCTATTATCAACCATTCCGCAATTTGCATCAATTTCACTTCTAACCATCTAAAAAAGAATAACTTTTAATGTCAAATTTCATACAAATTAAGTATATTCCAACTTAAAATAATAATATTATTCCATACAAAACAGAGAATTATACCAAAACATGTCCTTCGTACACAAATATATCCACTATCGTGCCAAATATATTCCCTAAAGAAGATATCTTTATTGTTGTAAAGTGAGTTGATAATGATGTCCATAAGTCAAGACACCTCAGCTTGAAATTCAAACTTCTCTGCATTACTGTGGAGTGATCTCTTTGACAAGTTTCCCTAAACCACATAATTACAAAACACATTAGAAAAAAAAAAAAAAAAAAAGAAAAAGAAGAAAAATGGAGAGATGGAGACAGAGAGAGGGGAAGGTAAAGAATTAGAAAACTCCAATTCTCAAAGGAAAAATGTCTATACCTTCCATTGAGATAGGAAGCTATTAAAACAAATAACATGTATCCAAAATTAGAATGAGGAACAAAATATAGACGAAATATATATGATCCTTTTTCACAACATATTTAGACAGCTGATCATTGAGATGACATATTGTACATAAACTAAAAAATCTACATATGCATCGATGAAATATCACAATGTAAAATACTAGAGCTGATAAAAAAATGTATTCCTAAAAATCGAAAAACAAGAAGTCTAGGGAAAATAATCAAAACCGAAATCAATCATAGAGAGCTAGAGAAGAACACAAAAAACAAACCTGGAGATTATTTCTAGCAACCAACGAGACTTGTAATTCTATAACAGTCGGCTACATCAAAATCCTAATGACATAGCCTATATAAAGCATGCTGAAAAATACTAAAATCGAATGCAATCATCAGATGTTTCCATTGAGCACCAACATTCTAGTTTAGATAAATTTCACAAGTGGTAGGGGTATCATTAACAGATTTATGGTCAGATTTTTTGCAATATTTTTTAAGGAAAAGAGCAAGGCCATAGAAAACTGTAGATTGAAGCAATAAAAACGAATATTATGTCCAACAATTCAAGGTGGTATTTTTAAAGCTAGGTTTCAAAAGAAAACAAAATAGTTAGGTTTCAAAAAGTAAAAGAAAACAAAATGGTCAAGTTTTTTAACTTCTAATAATTAATTTTTTCAACTTATTTAAACTAATTTTATCTCATGACACATTTTAAAATTTAAAAATTGATTGTAATTGTGAGAGTGCACAGGTGTAGCTCGGCTTTTTTTGCACCCCCTTTTAGAAGGTTTGAAAGAAAGCCCTACAGTTCGGACTCATGTGGTTCTGAATCTAATCTCACAAGTGCAATGTGAAACTGATAAACATCAAAGAGTTCAAATCCGACAAATCGTTTTGGAAAGCTGATTTTGAATCAAAAACCAAAATTGAACTGTTTTGCCAGATATAGAGTTGCCACCTAAATATTTTGTTTTTGGAGAAATTTAGGAAACCTTGACTCGTGCCAAAGGCATGTGTCTGTCATCACCAAAGTTGCCTCAGCTTGGGAACTTGGGTACGAGAGGGGAAGGTCATGAATTGAGCACCCCCGCTCGCCCGATCAAAGATCGGCCTTTACTAATCATGATATGATTTTTTTATAAACATTATATGTTCTTATTCTGGTTATTAATCTAGCTTTACTACGTGATACACACAAGCAAGTATAGACTAGTTTGCTCAATTTGGAACAATTCAACTCATGTTTGTTTGCGAAAGGGTTTGAATTTGCCACCTCAAGTGGGCTTAAAGTTGCAAATTTTCCACCAAACATAGTGGGCTTAAAACATACATTCGTTGAATCGTTCCAATTCAAACAACAAGCCTTCATCCACAGGCATTCAAGTAGTTTAGCATTTAAGCACATAGCCTCATGGCAAGCATGGTAACATTCACACTTATGCAAGTATGCTAAAGCATAAAAACTTTTTGAGTACTCCAAGCCAAAACAGAAACTAATTAGAAAGATGCATAATCCTAACTATGTTAAGTGTCTAATGCAACACATGCAATATGCAATTTAATAGGCTCGGCTACTAATATGGCATATGGATCGATTTGAACAACATGCAATTAAACACGGATTCAAAGAAGATATTGAAATGGCAATGCAATTTGAATGATGCGTCGAGCCTCGGTGCATGCAATACAAATGAATGGATGCAAGCATGCAATATGCTAATTGAAACATGTCCCTAATCTAACCATCGAAAGCGATTAAATAAAATGGAGAAAAACGTGGGGTTGGAAGACATACACGCACACACGCACACTTGTTACAACATTATGCCCTCACGAAGGAGGGTTCAAATGAACAAGCGGACCAACTAGCTACGCTAATTAAGCTAACTAATTATTACAAACCGAATTGATTAACTATTCTAGTTAACTAATTATTACGAAACGGAATCAAATAGCTAGTTAAACTAACTAATTAATTATAACTCTTAATTAGCTACAACTAATTAATTACAACACGTATTTGATCTAATGCTAATTAAACTAATTAGCTAATCCCGGGAAGCGATGGATGCATGCATGCTTGATTCTTCACCCGAAAAGTCACTGCCTTGCTGCTGAAAGCCTCTGTTTGCACATATGAACACCAACAAAGCTGTCCACTTCCAGAACACCTCTGTTCCACCTTACCAACACACTGTGCAAATTTCATTGGTGGCCCAATGGTGGCCGGTCGACTACCATTAGTGGCCGGTCGGCCACTGGTGATGGCTGTCGGCCACTGGTGGTTTGAACTTCCTTGCTGCAACAGAGAGCAAAACAGAGCAAAATAGTATATTTCTTAAGGGTTGTTTGCACACTTTGCCTCTCCTTTTCATGGGAAAATCAAAGGAGGGACAAGCTTTGGTTCACAAACCATCAATCAAGAAATTTCATTGCATGATGGCTTGTGAAATCAATTGTGCAAGTTCAACAAATGCAAAACAAGACCAAAATGTCCATCACCCTATCATGCATGATCAAGGGTAATGGAGACCAAGGAAAATGGTACATTTCATCACTTTTGAGTATGAAATGTCCCATTTACCTTGTCTTCAAATTAACGTCCGATTTGAACAAATGCAATGCAACACAAAGACATGCTTATCTTGCCTTTTTTACTTGCCAATTTTGTTTACTCATTTTAATTACGAAATCATTCTTTAATCCATTAAGTCCATTGGTGAGTGTCCTCTAATGGAAAGAGGATTCAAACCACAAGTTGCTTTGAGCATGAAAGAGGCATTACACTGTTAGTAATGAACCCCCTAGGGGATTAAACCATTAGGTGTAGCACCTCCATTTCACACTTAGGCAAACAAGTGGTTTGAAACCACTTTCAAAGCAAAACCAAAAAGTGAAGAAATGAGGGAGATTGCAGAGATCATAAGTGCTGAAATGAAGTGGAAAAAGCACCAAATCATGCAATCAACTCAAACCAATGATGGTTAAAGTCTTAAAACACTAAGCTAGTGAAGGAACTTGCACTACAACCATGCGAAACAAGACTCAAACAAACTAACCAGCCAAAAACAAAGCTCAAACAGGTCATTTCAGAGGCTAAAACATGCTGGACTTGAGCTAAGTTAAGCTAGAAAAACATGCTAACATGTGAAGCTAACTAGGCATGCAAACAAGACATAAGGAGGGGAGGCTAACCCCTCCAAACTTGGACCTCAAAATAAGTTTTTTGCCATTGAAAAACCTTCGAAACTCAGTGGTTAAAAAGCCTAAAAAATTTGATTTGAAAGTGATGAACAAAGACACAAAAGCTTTACAAACTAATAAGCAAGAAGGGTGAACCACCCCCTAACTAAAAAAGGGGTCAAACCACCACTTTTAAGCCACAAAAACAGAACTTTTCTCAGCTCAAAACCACCCCCAAAATAGTAAGAAAAGATGGTAAAACAAGCTTGCAAAACAAAGTAAACAAGGCAAATAAACTACCTCTTGAAGCAAAGAGCAATTCTTGGCACAAAACCAAGCTAAAACCACCTTCAAGTGCTGAAAGAGGACCCCAAGTAACCTCAGCTCAAAGGTAAGAGGATTTGATTTAGGATGTGTATGCAAAAGTGTAGAGAAGACAAGCACTTAGGCACAAAATTGTAAGAGTGAGAGAAATCTGGAGAGAGAGAGAGAGAGAGAGAGAGCGAGAGAGAGAGAGGTTTTTGCTCTGAATTTTTGAACCCTCAAAAATGGGAGAGGAACCCCCCTATATATAGAAAAATACCCCTTGAGCTTAGAAACATCCCACCATACACGTGTAGGGAGATGCAGCTCAATGTGCTAACTGCTGGCACAACTAACAAATATCTAAAATATTTGGAAAAAGAGACTGGTGGCCGTCGCCCACCAGTGGTTGCCGACCGGCCACACCAATGGCCGACAAGCACAAGCCATGGCCGACAACCTCTGGTGGTGGCTGACAGGTCACCACAAGTTTTAGGCACCCAGTTTTCATCCAAAACAAGGCACAGAAAGGGACAAGGTCTAAAGGCTCAAAAACAGGGCGTTCTGCCGAGGACTTCGAGCACTCAAAATGAACACAAACAAACACAATCATCAAATGCACAAGTGATGACATCCAAGTCTTGAGGATAGTCAAAAATGGAGTGTCTACAACAAGACTACATGACAAACATATTTTTTTTCTAGACATGGGATCCTATTTCAGGTTTCAATCTCTTGTCACTCAGGATGGAACAAACAAATGTTTCATTATGTTTTATTTTTCTTTCATTTCATTTTTTTTATTATCACAAAATTATTCACAAATTTAAGATCCAAATACAATCTTAGTGATTTCTTGATCAATCAAACAAGTGAAAAATAAATTGCCTCATTCTTTTTGTGATTAAGAACACTGGCAGAGCACAAAGACCCACCATAAAGAGAGATGGAATCCATAAATTAAATTGATTTAAAAGTAAAGCAATGGGAAATAAACCATTTGAAATTTAATTCAGGTGACACAAAAAATAGAGGCATGGGTCAGTGCTTTGGCCATTATAGAAAACTCTCCCCATAATGCTCTCACCCTTACCACTTATTCAATAAAGCAATAACACCCTCAATAAAGCAAGAGGAATTTTGTTTTTTTTTTTTATTATTTTGGATTAAAGAAAAAAAAAACTAATCTAGAGGAACAGTTTGCAATCAAATCAAAATAAATAAATAAGACATTTTGGACACATTCTTGCAACAGCTTCGGCATGAAGTATGTCCAGTTCTGAAGTTTAGCTGGTAATAGAATTGATACCAGAAACAATATGTAAGAATTTCAAGACAGTTCCAGATGACATATCAGAATCTTGAAATAAAAAATAATAAAAATAAAAAAAATTAGCAAAAAGTATAATAAACTTGAAACCAAGCCTTTCATCTCAACTTTTGTGTACTTCAGCTTTTGCACAACTGTGATGGACCTATATGTCACAGGCAAAGCACAACACCAACTCCAATAAAAAAAAAAAACTTTCGAGTTAGAAATGATAAAGACCCACAATTTAGACCCCTAAATTCATCCACAATGATGTGCCAAGGGAGTTTGGACCTATATAGTTAAGTGTGACAAATCAAAAGTCGACATCTACCATGTCATATCATTGTGGGTCAAATTGTGGGAGTCTGTCAAACATTTTTAATTTTTGAGCACATAGCGATGCCAGATACCATTTAACCAAATTTTCTTGACATTAGACCACTAGTATACACGTGTTCAGTGCAGCTCCGATACACAGCCACATATTTGGTAATGATAGATGGACTGTTTCTTTACTTTGTAGGGGAAAAACATATTTCCAAGGTGAGCGAGAAAAAAAAAAAAATGCACAAGACTAAGGCAAGCTAAAAATCCCTTTTTAAATTGTAAACTATTGTCTAGAATCAGAAAATTATTGTAGCAAGAAAAACTAGCTATAATTTTCCACCACAATGATATAAAACTTACCATACTCAAACTCGCTTCAAAGTAAAACACAATATAATTTAGCTCTACAGTTACCAAACAATGCTGGAGAAAGAACAGAAGATGAACAAGGAATGGATAGTAAAGACGGAAACAAAAATTGATTTTTGACAATGGGACTTGGTGAAGATATGCATTATACTATTCATAGCGGCCATAATGAATTACATGACAAAACATTGAATTAATCATTATATATTGAAGGATGTGCTGTCGAATTGCTACTTTTCTTGGTCATTTAATAATATTAATTATTCATTAGTAGTTATGCTGTGTACTAATGCTAGAAAATATTTTGACCAAAAAATTAAGCCTTACATTAGTTCATATGAAGTGACTTCCTTGCATGAATAAGTTCAGGAAGGATCTTACTTACCTACTTAGATGAAACTTCATATTCACCTTCCCAACCACTATGAGCTTTCTCTAGTGATGAAATTTTTCTGTACTTGTTTTTTAGTTTTGCTAGAAGCATCTCCCTAGAGATTGAGTGAAAAGAAGAATAAAATGAAGGTAATAATACTACAGAACTTTGTAACTGTGGGCGCCGGATAATGTTGATGGACATACGAGAAAGCCGAATAACAAGTCTGAGGACAATCAGGATAAATATTGTATTCGGCTCCATCCTGGATGAGCCCAAAGCCAAGTAAACTAATTGGCCACAAAACCAGTTGAACAAAGGACGAATAAATAAACATGCAATAGATTAAAAGTGGGCCCGACCTTGGGGCCCAAAGGAAGATATAAATAGAGAAACATCAGCCAAAGAAAGTAATGTGAAAACAAGTAAGATTAACTTGAGATACAAGCAACCAAAAGAGTATACACTAACTTATCCGTCGAAGTGCTAATTCCGGCACCCCCGACCGGAGTGTTCATTTCTTTTCAGGTGACTAGCTGAGGATCCAGAGAGTATTTCCAAACCACATCTCCATAATTGGCGCCGTTTGTGGGAATACTCTAGCACATCCATGGCGGGCGTGACAGAAGATCCTCCGGTAGTCGCTGATGACCTTACGCCACGAGATGATACCACTCCAAGAAACATGCTTGGGCCAAAGAACATTTCCACACGAAGGGCCTTAAACTTTGACTCAGTTGCCCAAACCTCACCCTCGACATCAGCACATGAGACAATGCAAGCGATTATGGATCAGGCGAAGAAAAATGAACAAAGGTTGGAAAACGTGATGGCTGAGAACGAACGCCTTCGACAGGATTTGGCCTTGGAGGTGGCAAAATCCCAATAGGCCATGCGCTAAGATCTGGGACGACCTCTGGGAAAGGATGGTCGACGACCTCGAATTCAGAGACATGATAGTGGCAGTGATTCTGACTCATTATCCCCAGAATCCAAAAAGAAGGGACAAGTCAAAGTCTCCAGTTCTTCTGGAGGAAGTCCCCGTGCACAAAGCAAAGAAGAAATGATTCAGATGAAGAGGATCAACATGACCCCTTTGTGCGACGGATCACAAGGGCAATGCTACCCAAAAAGTTCAAAGCTCTATCGTTCACCCTACACGATGGAAAATCGAACCCCACTGATCACATTCGTCATTACAAGCAAGCTATGACGCTTCATGTAGACGATGAGGCCCTCATGTGTCGAATATTTTCGAGCAGTTTGGGACCATTAGTCGTCAGATGGCATTATAAATTGGAACCGGCATCGATTAAGAGCTTCCATCAACTCCAAAAATCCTTAAGGGCAAGGTTCATCACCAATGAGGTCTAGCCGAAACAGGCTGATTCTCTCTGGGCAATGCAAATCCAACCAAGAGAAACCTTTCATGCGTATTCGGCGCACTATTGGGAATGCTTTAATCTAGTGGATGATGCCTACAATGACTCCATGGCCATCACCGCCTTTAAGATGGGATTGCATCCTGATAGTGCCCTCCGCAGCTCCTTGACCAGAAGGCACCCCAAAACAGTCTAGTCGTTAATGAAGAAAGTCGAGGAATACTACAAAGTGGAAGTGATGCCCTGTGGGTCAAAGCTAGGCACAAGGCTAACAAGATGGCCCCATCTGAAATTGTTCAGCCGATAAATTCTGTACCATCACGAAGCCCTGAACCTCGGAATCGGGCTAAACGAGACAAAAGACGAGATTCGCACCGATCAAATGACCAATGTTCCAACCGAGCTAATGAAGACTTCAGGTGGATAGTAGGTGCATAAGGCATGCGGACAAGAAATATACGGATTTATCGGAGCCGATCAGCGCGGTTGTGTCTAAAATTCAACACCTTCTGTTCTTTAAATGGCCACCCAAGATAGTGGGACCTCCCGACACGAGAAGACGGGATAGGCGATGCGAATATCACAAAGACCACGGTCATGATACCGACAATTGTTATGCGTTGAAGGACCACCTTGAGGAGTTGGTACAAGACGGTTAGCTTATGCAACACGTCTGAAAGAACAACTCAACCAAAACCGTAGCTTTACGGTAGGATTCACCTCCACTTGGCGTAATCCATATAATATATAGCTTGCCGACGGCATCCGCAGTACATACATTTCAGTCATATCCTAACCCCCAGCAACTCATACCAGCGAAACGGCCCCATGAAGATGTGAGTATTACTTTCGATGATTCTGATTTGGTCGACGTAACGCTCCCCCACATTGATCCCTTAGTCATTGAACTACGCATAAACCGATTCACCGTTGAACGTGTTCTCATTGACCAAGGAAGTACTTCAGAAGTTATGTACTACAAGACCTTCATTAAACTCGGCTTCACTAAGTCGGACCTGTCTCCAGCTCATTATCCATTTTCCGACTTCAACGCTAATCCAGAATAGCCTTTGGGCAAAATCACACTACCAGTTCAGGCAGGCTACCGATCAGTGGATGTAGAATTTTTGGTTGTCAAGCTTCTTTCGCCGTATAATCTCATCATGGGACGAACTTGGCTGCATACCATGTAGGCCATGCCAAGCACCTATCATCAACTACTTCACTTTCTGACTGAACGCGGCATAGAGCAAATTCGAGGTTCCCAAAAATCGGCGCAGGCATGGTATCTTCTTGCTGCAAAGACACCAAGAGAGCTAGAAGTGAATTCAATTAAGGTGCCGGATCGGGAGAGCCTCAACGATGTTGGGCAGCTCCCAAGTGAAAAGGCAACCGGAGCCTTGGATCGGGTTGAAATCGATGGGAATCCTGACAAATTCTTCATGATCGGCGCTTCCCTAAATAAAGTCGACAGCCAGGAGCTAATTTCCTTCTTACTTGGCAACCTTGATGTATTTGCATGGTCACCATATGAGATGTCGAGGGTGGATCCATTTATGTCTTAGCACCGCTTAAACGTTGATCCCAAATGTAAGCCGATTATTCAGAAAGCTGACGGTCAACCGCAGAACACATTGCTGTCGTTGTTGAAGAAGTTGACCAATTGCTTGATGCCGGGGCAATCCGCAAAGTGACCTATCCTACATGGTTGTCGAATACTGTGGTTGTGAAGAAGAAAAATAGAACTTGGCATGTTTGTGTGGATTTCACAGACTTAAACAAAGCTTGTCCCAAAGATTGCTTTCCCCTCCCCAGAATAGACCAACTCGTAGATGCAATGGCACATCATCAACGTATGAGCTTCCTGGATGCCTATAAAGGCTACCATCAAATTGCCGTGCATCTGGAGGACCAAGACAAAACTGCATTCCTCACCCCAAGAGGAACCTATTGCTATAAGGTTATGCCTTTCGGGCTGAAGAATGCGGTGGCAACCTACCAAAGATTAGTTATTGACATGTTCAAGGAACAACTCGGCCGTACTATGGAAGTGTACATCGACGATATGGCGGTCAAGTCCAAAGAAGAGCAAACTCATCTAGCCGATCTAGAAGAGACATTCGGCATTCTTCGCAAATACAAAATAAAGCTGAACGCTTCCAAATGTGCATTTGGCATTGAATCCGGCAAATTCCTTGGCTACAAGGTTAACCACCACGAAATCGAAGCCAACCCGAGGCAAATCATAGTAATTCTGGAACTCGGTTCTCCTTGGTCGATCAAAGAGGTTCAGAAGTTGATGGGAATGGCCGCCGCACACAACAGGTTCATCAGTCGTTCCACAGATCGCTGCCGACAATTCTTTCATACCCTTCGACAGGGTAAAACTTTTGAATGGACTCCCGAGTGTGAAGCTGATTTGGACGGTTTGAAGACTTACCTCCAATCAGTTCCACTCTTGACAACACCTTCGGCAAGTGATCTGCTCATTTTATATTTGGCAGTTTCCGAACGGGCCGTCAGTGCCGTACTGTTAAAGGAAGAACTAGGGGAGCAGCGGCCAGTTTATTATGTGAGCAAAGCAATGGTTGACACCGAAACACGCTACCTTTCATTGGAAAAACTCGTCTTTGCTCTCGTCATGGCAGCAAGAAAACTGAAGCATTACTTTTAGGGGCATACCATTGGGGTACTAACGGACTACCCCCTTCTGTCAGTACTCCGTAGTGCAGAAGCATCAGGGTGCATTTCAAAATGTGCTCTCAAACTCGGCCAGTACAATATTCAATTTCTGCCCAGAACCTCAATCAAGGGCCAAGTGCTCGCCGACTTTGTGGCCGATTTCACTGGATATCTTGCGGACTTTAAGTCTGATCAAATTCTACCTAAACCAAACTAGAGAATTTACGTTGGGGACATTTGGCAGTTGTATTATGACGGATCATCCAACCAACGTGGCAGTGGGGTAGGCGTAGTGATCATGGCTCCCGACGGGGCAATAATCGAGCAGGCTGTCAAACTGGGTTTCGAAGTATCGAACAATGAAGCCGAATACGAAGTATTGTTAACCAGCTTATGAAATGCACTTCTTCTTAATGCTCGGCGCCTGATTATCTTCTGCGATTCAAAACTAGTCATCAACCAATTGAAGGGGGAATACACAGCCAAAAATGACCGTATGGTAGCCTACATGAAAACGACGAATTCTTTGTTGGCAAAATTCGACCATCATGAATTAAATCAAATAACCTGCGATCAGAACACGCATGCAAACGCCTTGGCTTGCCTAGCCTCTACAATCAACTTAGAAATTAAGCGGACAATTGAAGTAGGGTTTATCCCCTAGTCGAGCATTGCCTCTTCAGAACCAGTTCAGGTCAACATTATCGAACCAGGTCTGAGTTGGATGGACCCTATAGCAGCATTCCTGTCTTCAAAACAGCTCCCGATGGATAAGAAAGAAGCACACAAACTCCGAAACAAAGCCTTCCGATACTATTTGGATTCGCAGGGGAAGCTCTACAAAAAATCTCTCTCCGAGCCGTACTTAGAGTGTGTTCACCTAGATAAAATCGAGGAACTTTTGTCTGAAATACATGAAGGCAACTGTGGTACCCATTCGAGCGGACGTTCTCTAGCTCACCGCGCCATATCACAGCGGTACTATTGGCCGACCATGTGTAGACACCCCATTTTTGACCGCCCTTAAGACTTGGGCGCCACTGATTGCTTACTTGATGGTACAAGCTATGTTATGCAAAGGTTTGATTTCTTCGGGAAGAGGAGCTTCAAATCCCAACCTTACATCCCATTTTTGGACTAAAACTATTTTGACCAAAGATTTTAGACCTTAAAACCCTCTCTTTTAAAATATCTTTGAAAAAGTTCCTACGATGTTCTGAGGCTCGCATTTCGTTAAATATTGCGCTTTTCGATAAACCGAGCAAGGACAAAGTAGAAATGAATGAAAGAGAGGTGAACTCTTTGAAAAATCTTTCAAAACATCTTGTTTAGAAGGTTTGGAGTTGAAGAAAAGAGGAGAGGAGAGAAGAAACCCAGTTGGGGAAGAAGTTGGGCTTGAATCAATAAGAGAGAGTCGAGCGGCCCTCGCTAAATTAGGCCTACCCTTTTGTACACTTGGATTTCAGCTATGAGGCCACCACCATTGGAAAGAGGACTTTCGGGGCTTCATTTTGCCCTCAAGAATCTCCTAAAGCTGAGTTCAGACAAAGAAGAAATGCCCGTTTGAAGTCGGGCTTGGAAGCAGATTTTTGGTGGCCGACCGACCACCATCAGTGGACGGCCGGCCACCTAAAGTGGCCGACGGCCATTTTTCTCATTTTTCAGCTTTGTTGGCCACTTGTTCCCCTCACTGGCCACTTGAAGTGGACGGCCGGCTAGAGGAGGTGTCCGACCAGCCACCTGGAGTGGCCGACGGCCTTTTTTCTGCTTTTTCAGATATTTCATTTGCCAGCTGTTGGTCACTGAATGCCATCTCCATACAAGTGTATGGAGGGATTCAAGCAAGCTTTGGCTTTCATTTTCTATATAAGGGGAGGTCTCTCCCTCATTTTGGGGGTTCAGAAAATTGAGGAGCAAAATTTCACTCTCTCTCTAAAACTCTATATATATATATATTGTGCTTGAAAGTGAGTTTTCTTTACATTTTTGCATACAACCCCTTAGCCAACTTAGACTATCTTGTAGCTAAGGTTCTTGCAAGTCTTATTTGAGCTTTTGAAAGCTAGTTTTGGCTCAGAAAGTGGCCATTTGTTGCTGTGCTTCAAGGGTAAGGACTTGTCCCTTTTAAGCTTTGCTTTAGTTACTTGTTTAACCACCTTTGCATGCTATTTTGAGGCTGGTTTTAACCTCTAAAAAAACTCAATTTTTTAAGGCTTTAAAATGATGGTTTGATTCTTGTTTCGTTAGGGGGTGGTTTCCTCCCTTTGCTCTTTAGCTTATAAAGCCTTTTGAGCCATCTCTCAAAACTTTTGAAATCCCCTTTTCTTGGCCTTTTAACCACTGAAACTCAGAGGTTTTTCAGTGGTAAAAAGTTGGTTTTTAGGTCCAAAATAGGAGGGGGTGGCCTCCGCTTCTTGTATCTTGTTTGCATGTGTAGATGGCCCAACATGCGAGCATGTTTTTCTACCATCTCATGGCTTGATCTCAGCATGTTTTTATGACTTTTTTTCCCCCTACTTTAGCTCTGTTTTTGGCTGGTTAAGTCACTTGTTGCTTGCTTCTTACACTTGTAGTGTAATCATGCTTGCTAGTTTAGTTTGTACTATGCATTAGCCTCTTATTTTAGCTCTTTCTAGCCTACTTCAAGCATGTGTTAGAACTTTATTTAAGTAGTTTTAGGACTATTTTGAGCTATCTTGGTCATGTGAGGCTTGCTTTGTATAGCCATAGTGTAATTGGCCTTCACTAGCTTTGAGTTTTGAGGCCTCTACCATGCTTTGCTTGAGATGACTGCAAGTTTTGGAATCATTTAGCATGTGATTTCAGTGCATATAGCTTAGTCACCCTCTCACATATTCCACCCTTTCATTGCTTTTGAGAGTTGTGCTTTGTGCCTTGTTTGTGAGCCAACATGCGAGCAAGTTTTTCTTGCTATTTGAACTTCAATCTCACCATATTTTAGCCACTGATTTGGCATGATTAAGCTTTGTCCAAAGCTGGTTTGATCATTTAAGCTAAGTATTGTATGCCTCTTGTGTAATGCTCTTTACTAGCTTTGATGTTTTTGGCTTTCAACATGTTGTGCATGTGTTGTTTGCATGATTTAAGGTCTTTAGCATGCTATATCAGCACTGAAATTCTGCAACCTCCCTTATTTCTTCATTTTTCCATTTGTTTTGAGGGTTGGTTGGCCTTAAGGTTGTGTTTAAACTTGATAGAGTTTTTGCTCAAATGGCTTTAACTCTCTTATGAGGGTTCCTCCTAGCCAAAGGCATGATCTCTCTTATGCCTTAAACCATTCTTTGGTTGATCAACCTCCCATTAGAGGACTTTCACATTGGACTTAACTAATTAAAGGATGGTTTGGTAATGTAAAATGTGTAAACAATAAACGAGCAAAGTAAAATATGAACAAGATAAGCATTCGTGTTGCATTGCATGTGTCTGGATCGGACGTTAATCCAAACACAAGAAATGAGAGACGTTTCATACTCAAAGTGATGAAACGTGTCATGTTTCTTGGTCGCCATCACCCTTGATCATGCATGATAGGATGGTGGCCATTTGAGTCTTATGTACGCATTCAATAAGCTTGTACAAAGCTTGGTTCTTTGGCCATTATGCGTTGAAATGCTTGATTGGTGGCTTGAGAGCCAAGTGCTACACTCATTTGAGCTTGAGAAATGATAAGGAGGGTGGCAGTACTCACATTTCTCGAAAAATACATTGCTTTGCCTCTGTTGTTCTCTGTTGTAGTAAAAACAGAAGTTTGGAAAATGGGTTACCGGCCAGCCACTTGCAGTAGCCGACCGACCACTTGCACTAGCCGCCGGCCACCAGTTCAACGATTGTCCAAAGTGTTCCTGTTTTGAGGAAGAGGCAATCTGGAAGTTGGTTCAATGTTAAGAAATCAAGGGAGAGTGCAAACAGAGGCAACCGGTGGCAAAGTGACGGATTTTTCGGTACGAAGCCAACCGAGCAAACATGTCTCCCTTGCCCGTGGGGCCGTCTTTTCTTTATTGCTTTATTAGCTAGTTGCTGCTAATTATTACATGTGTTGTAATTAATTAGATTAATTTGTTTTGTAATATTCTAATTTGCTTAGCAAAGCTAGTTTCAATTTGGTTTGTAATATTTAATTAGCTTAGAATAGTTAATTAGTCGGTTTGTAATAATTAGCTCAGCTTAGTGTAACTTAGCTTATTTATTTGGACCGTTCTTCAAGAGGGCGCAATGTTGCAATAAGCATGCGTGTGTGTGTGCATGTCTTCCAACCCTACGTCTTTCTCCCTTTTACTTAACTGCTTTCGATGGTTAGATTAGGGCACGTTCTGATCAGCATACCTTATGCTTGCCTGTTTGCATCATTCATTTGTCTTGCATGCACCGGGATCAGCGCATCCTTCAAACTGCATCATATTTCAATACTTATTTGAATACATGTATCAAATTGTTGCATTCATCTGCCATCTTAGATAGCCGAGCCTATTAGTTGCATATTGTATGTGTTGCATTAGGCATTCTGTATAGTTAGGATCATGCATTGTTTCTAACTAGCTTTTGTTTTGGCTTAGAGTACATTGTAAGTTTTTACGCTTTAGTATACTTGCATGAGTGTGAGTGTTGTCATGTTTCGTATGCTTGCCATGAGACTATTTGCTTACTTGATTAACTGCTTGAATGCCTATGGATGAAGGCTTTATTGTTTGAATTGGAACAATTCAATAAATGTTAGTTTTAAGCCCACTTTGCGAAGTAGCAAATCATATTTAAAGCCCACTTGAAGGTGGCAAATCCGCGCTTTAGCCCACTTGCGAGTGGCACTTTCAAACCATTTTCGAAAACAAACATGAGTCGATTTGTTCCAATTCTCGCGACTTAGTCTATACTTGTATGTGTGCGTCACATAGTCAAGTTAGCTAATAACCGGATAAGAACACATAAGGTTTATAAAACAAGATATCATGCTTAGTAGAGGCCGATCCTTTGATCGGGCGAGCAGGGGTGCTCATTTCAGGACCTTCCCCTCTTGTACCCAAGTTCCCGAGCCGAGGCGACTTTGGTGATGACGGACACGTGGCCTTTGACATGAGTTAGGGTTTCCGAATTTTCCAAAAATAAAATATTTAGGTGGCGACTCTATAATCTAGCGAAGCAGCCCAGTTTTGGAATTATTTGATTCAAAATCAATTTTCCAAAATGATTTGCCGGATTGGACTTTTTGGTGTTTGTCAGTCTTACATTGCACTTTGTGAGATTAGATTCAGAATCGTGATAGGAGTCCGAACTATAGGAGACCCATTTGCGCCTCTCCGAAGGGGGGGCGCGCGAAGAAAGTCGAGTCTACAGTTTCTGGCGACTCTGCTGGGGATTTAGAGAACTTGACTTGAACTCATGATATGTTGTTTTATCTACATTTATGTGTTTCTTTGCATTGCATTTGCATAGGTGCGCTTAAGTCACAGTGTTTGCCATTTGTTATTCCTGAGCGGTTTTCTGGAGGCTTGCTTGGAAAAAAGTGCCATAAGGCTGACCGGTTGCGGGCTCTGCCACGATGGGAATACAAACCTTGGATCTGGATCACTGCTGTACCGTTTGATCCTACTTTCACTTCTCGATGTTAGGAGCGAGAGGTATATTAGGTGGTCTTGCTGAGGTACCCTTTTTGACCAATCGACCTAGTTGCATATCGGAAGCCTTAGAGATTGTTCTAAACTAGAACAGGTTGCTCACCCGAATGCAGAATTGTTTGAAACCACATGCGTGCATAGTGAATCCCTAGTTCCTAACGAAACTAGGACAGGGAAACCCTATCCCACCATAGGGGTGGTTTGGCTCTCACTTGCTTGATATGTGCTATTAGGGTGTGTCTCTACAGGAATGTATGTATCAGTTGCAAGTCTGGGTATCAGTTTGGGGATATCAGTTTTGAGGCAGAAAATTTTGGGACAGAATTCAGTAGAGAGCACAGTCATTCAACTATGCTCATATATGTTCTAGTGAAACCAGGCTGAAATGCTGTCTGTTTTCTCTTTTGCTAGGTAGTCTTGGAACTATAGCTTCAGAAGGCTCCAATATCCCTTTAGTACATTGGACTTGTGTTGATAGACTTTGTCAGGTCAGAGATTGATTTCAAGGGCAACCAGTGTTTCCTTCGCCGGTGGCAGGGCAAAGAAGGACCAAACAGGGCTCATTGGTTCAACTGATCCGACAGTCACCAGTCACATCACCTTTGTTCAAACTCAGCAGACCGTGATGGCACAGAGTCCGAAAGAAGTTGTGGCCATGATAGCGACATTAAACCAAGGAATCGCTATGTAGGATGAGACCAATGCTGAAATGCAATGCCTATTTGGGGCACCTACCACACATCTAACCTTGGGACCCTAGCCAAACTTTGACCCACTTCCGCCAGCTAAAGATTCGCGTGGTCCGAATCCCAGTGAAGGGTTGGCTCAGGCTCGAGTTTTCAAGCCCCTGGTGCAGCCTAATGAGAGGCTTTATCCCCTTGATGCTACTGATTTCGATCCGACCTTGGTGAGAATTGTGAACCTTGAGAAGCAATTCAAAAAGGCACAAGGCCTTAACTCCATTCCCGACATTGAGGATGGGTACACCGAGGCTGCCGTATGACTCCCAGACAAATTCAAAATGCCACATATTGACCGTTTCGACGGGTCTGGAGATCCTATGGTACGTATCCGACTTTTCTTGGACGTCCTGAAACCGATGGGTCTGACTAAGCCTCAGAAACTCTCTCTGTATGGAAGAACCCTCTCAGGTGTAGCAACCACTTGGTATGCCAAGTTGGAGGATTCACTGAAGCAAAACTAGGAAGAGTTGGTTGAGGCCATTGTCGATCAGTATTCTTACAATACCCAAGTTGAAATGACCACTCAAGAGCTTGAAGCAACCCACCAGAACCCAACAGAGCCTTTTGTGGAATTTGTTGCAAGGTGGAGAGCAAAGGCAACACAGATGATAGATCGCCCTTCTAAGAGGGATCAAGTGCGAATAGTGGTGCAGAACCTTGAGCATGATATGTTGCAAAAGTTAATAGTCGCTTCGCTATTCACTTTCAAAAGTTTGCATGAATTGGGGGTTCAGATCGAGAATGCGTTCAACAGAGGGATTATTCCCCGAACAAGTGAACCGATAAGAAGGGTGATTTCCGGGAGTACCAATACTGGTAGTAGCACTATTCCCAAACCCATTGAAATCAATACAGTCGCCACAACCGACCTTTTTGCCAAAACAAGCCTACAAACAACCAGCCCAGCCCGAGCTCAAGGCAGAACTTTCACCCCCCTCTATATGAGCGTAACCAGTGCGTTAAAAGTCCTGATGGAAAGAAGGTATCTCAAACCCCTCAATCCTCAACCTCTGCCTGACCCACTCCCTGCCAGACATAACCCCACTAAATACCGCGTGTATCATCAACAGCATGATCATGGCATCGATCGTTGCTACCACCTTCGTCATGAGGTCCAAAATCTCATCAACAACCAGACGATAGCTCTACCTCAAGACCCCAATGACCAAGTATCTCATCCACACCTTAACCTCATCCATACACTGCAATCCAACTACAACCCCAACATATACATCACCCCGGCCCATTTACCCAAGCCTGAGGTGTTCATTCCAAAAAGCACGAAATTGTGCATGATGGATACACTCGAGCCCCAATCATCTCAAACCCGTGAACCCATTACTTCTGAGCTGATGAGAATGATTGAAGATCTTCAGAGAACTATAACAGATCTAGCCTTTAGGATATTGGCTCCGTCATCAACCACATCACATGCTAGAAATTTCACACCGAAAGGCTCCCCAATCTTGAGGCAAGCTGGGGTTGAAAATGGCCAACCTGAATCCATCTCAGGTCTGGGCAATGACATGTCGACAACAATTGGGCTTCGATATGATATAGCGACCCAATCCCTTGACAAAGTGGAGGCAAGTAGTAAGAACAAGGTAGGGGCAGGCATTGGTCCCCACGAACACCTTTTGTGGGCTGTTGAGACTTTGAGGACTGAAGGATTGAACAAACAGCAAGTGCTCGCAGTTGTTGCAAAAACTGTGGATGACACTTTTGCCACTCAAGTTCGAGGCATTTCAAAACAAGGGGCAAGTTAGGAAAAGGGCTGTTGTACCAGAAACACCCCCTTCAACTCTGATCCTACACTCGGAAGAGATCATCAAACCCAGTCAGCACTTGCCAATCCCTTTGCTGGCACATCTGGAACTACCCCGCAACCTGCAAAGTACCCACCCCGAGGCCAGAGGGTCTTCAATCCCCTCCACATGACTTTGTCCAAAGCTCTCCAAATCCTTATAAGACAAGGCCATCTCAAACCCCTTGAGCCTCAGCCTCTCCCGAATCTCCTTCCGGCTAAGCATGATGCTGCCAAGTACTGTGCTTTCCATCAACAAGCCAGCTATGACACTAACATGTGTTTTCATCTGCGTAATGAAATACAAGATTTGATTGACAACAAGGTCATCATCGCACCAGGTCCTACAAAGTCTATTGGCACCGGATCGGTGAACTTAGGGGATAATGTGACTACGTGATCAGGGGATGAACCACCTGCAGATGGCGCTCAGTTTACTCCAAATGTGGCGGATGGCATGCACTATTTTGAGCAATGTGTGAATGTTGTTTGCTTAACTTTTTGACTTGGGTATTGAGTCAGTTTTGTTATGTTGCATTGAGTCTGTCTTGTTGTATCGAGTCAGTCTCGTTGTGTCAAAGTCGGGTGATTGCAAGGGTGTTACCTGGGGCATCACTTGTTTATTTTGTGTTTGTCTTTTACACTCTTTCTTTTGAGTCTGTTTCTTCCATGAAGCTAGTTGTACCAGTAGATCTGAATGAAACAGCAGTGCATTTTCACCTACTTTTCTGTGCCTTGAAATCATTGCATTGACCTAAGTTTTTTAAAACTTTTCTAACACTGTGTTGAAAACAAAGAGGGAGGAATTCTTCTAGATTTGCAAAAATTTGATCAATTGAGAGAAAGAGAGGCGTGCTAGGCCCTTAATGACTGAGGTCATGTTTGTTACTGTGAGTACTGAGAAGGATCCTGGCTTGATCTAGATTGGTTCTACACTGTCTTCACGAGCGACTAGTCGCTTTCTTAAAGGATTTCAAAAAAATGTTTTGCGTTGCTCTACGAAGACATGTATGGAATTGCTCTTGAGATTGTGCAACATAGGATCGTTCTTAGCCTCAAGACTCAACACGTTTTGCTTTCAAACCTTGAACTTGGATTCAGAGTGTTCAACGATCAACCACAATGTGAGGCTTGTATGGCCAGATTTGAAGCAGCCCATGAACTAGGGGCAATAAGGTCGTATGACATCAAAGGAGACCTACTAGGCCAGATTTGAAACAGTCCTCGAACTAGGGGCAAGAAAGTCAGATCAAGAAGATCAAATGTTATCAAAGAAAGCTTGTGAAGCTAGATTAGAAGCATCCCTTGAACTAGGGGCAAAAATGTCAAATGTGCTCAAAGATTAAAAGGATGGGTCATTCCGCAAACCAATGAAGACTGGCAAGAAAGCCCAATCCTAGAATTGAAAAGAAGAAAATTTATTGTGGAAGAACAATCAAGTACCTATCCATAACACTAGGGGCAAATTCCGACTTGGTTGGATAGACTCCTACATCATCAACGAACAGCGGCCATTCTCCTAGATTCAGATGGCTTCGAGATCTCAAAACTGATTAATATGGACAAGTTAAACCCTTTTTTATCCTTGAGAGGCTTGTTGGGCTAAAAACCCGAAAGGACAACCCAAGCAAAAGTTAGAGCAAATGAAAAAGAAAGAAGAAAAAGAAAAAAAGAAAGAACAAAAATGAAAAAAAGAAAAGAAAAGAAGAAAAGATAGAAAAAATGAAAAGAAGAAAAATAAGAAAAGAAGAAGAGAAGAAAAGAAATGAAAAGAAAAGAAAAGAAAAATAGAGCTCGCAAGGTTGAAAACCCGGAAGGACAGCCTTGGCAAAAGCTAGAGCGCAAAAGGAGAGTGTCAACACCCGAGTGAATCTCAACCCGGAACTACGTCAGGCCTGATTCCCATGTTTGGGATAGGTAGGCATCTTCATCTTGAAGTTTGGCCCCAATCATTTTCAACCTGCTTGGCTCATCCATGTTGATTTGTTTATCCTTGTTTAACTCGGCTATCTTATCCATGTGCAAATTGGCTCGTCTTCATTCAAAATTGATTGTCCTACTCTATGAGAAGATTCAGCTGCAAGACAATTCAAGTTCAGATCTAAGGTTGTGCATCTCGAGAGTAAATTCTATGTTGGTTGAGCAATGGCCATTTGCAAAAACAGTTTTTGAAGATTTTTAATGAGGTTGGCTAATTTTCTCTCGAAAATTATTCCATATTTTTCCAAAACCGGACCATTTCTTGGACCCAAAAAGGGAAAATTTTCAGTGCACACAACCTGACTTGCATGATTTCAAATTAGAAAATCGAACAAGCATGTTAATCTAACTCTCATATTGGTCAAAATTGTTTTTGCAGAAGCCAAAAACAAAAAATGGTCAAAATGATGAACTAGGGGCACGGTTGAGTCAGGTTTCCTGTCTTTTTCCCATTGTCAGCATACTTGCCAGAAAGGGCACCATACTTGCTAGCAAAGGCGCCGTATTTGCCAGAAAGGGCACAACTGAAGCTAACAACAAATGACTGCTCTCACATCCTCCAAGCAGCGAGGTATCAAGCCATGTGCGAAGCATAAACTAGAATGTAGTAGGGTATTCCATTCCCTCATTTGGACAGGTCTGATCACATCCAAACTGGCCAAGCGCATCGTCAACCGATGTCAATTGCAGATCGGCTGCACATCGAGTCGCATCGTAACCCCTCTGTGGGAAAGCTCATTGTTGTGAGTGAAAGAAGGAGAATCTAGTAGAATACTAGGGGCAAGAGCCCACGACTTCCTGTTTATCCATTAACCACCCAGGGGAGGGACAAAAAATAAGAGAGATTGAAGAATAAAGAGATGTGCGCTGAAAGCAAAAGTGAGGAAAGGGCTTTTCAGAGAAAAAGAGATTGAGTGCCAAGTGATATGAGAATCACAAATAAGAAATGGTGGGAAACAATACCCAGAGAAACAGGCTCCTCGTGAACTGAGAGGTCTCCCACTATGGTACACATTTGAGTGTTGTGTATGTGTTTTTGTTTGTCTCGATTCTTGTTTTGAGTCGTTTTGAGTGTCAAGAGATGTGTTTAGGTTGTTTCACCTTTGTTTTTCTTTTGTTGAGTCGTTTTGACTGTGGTCAGTTGTAGGCTCAATACCTGGTTAAGAACTCATTTCTCAATTTCAATTTGAAAAAAAAAAAAATCGTTTTGTGCTCAGAGTGCTGTGTCGTTCTCCACATTTGTGCAAAACAGGATCTGTTCTTTCATAAAACTGCAAGGTTCAACCCAGGTCATTGTGAGAACAATAAAACTAGAACCTATCTGAATCTACATGGGTTTCGGACTGCAAAACAAAAGAAAAGAGGGAAAATGCAGAGCATCTTTGCGTGTTTCAACTTCAACAAATTCTAAGACTGCATTCCAGGTGCACCTTCTCAGGCCTCGCCATTTCTCTGAAGTATGAGTGTGCCTCGACCCTGAGTTCAAGCCTGCTTCCAGTCAGAATGGTGATCTAAGCAGCACCCATGGTTTCTCATGCAAATGTTACTCCTTGCCAACAAGGTGTACCCTTTTTGAGTTAAGCACGTTGCAAAGTCCTCTGAGAGGTAAATCGGAGGCACCAAAGTACATATTTGCCCCTCTATTGCTTAGAATGTACATTTTCATATACGCTTTTGTTACATGCGTGCCGCACATCGTTTATGATTCTTGCGTAGAATATGTTTTTGTCTCTTGTATATAATATGCTTGTTTCATGCATAGAACATGCTTTCAATTAACATCGTGTACCTATCACACAATAATCTCACTCAGTGCATCTATTTCACAATTTCGTATCACTCGCACTATCTTGTACACTTTGTGATTGTGTGCCACTTGCACTTTCTTGTGCATCGCGCTTTCTTGCGCAACTTTTCTCCACTCGCGTGTGCCGCGTTTGGATGTACTCGCACTTTCTTGTGCATCGCGCTTTCTTGCGCAACTTTTCTCCACTCGCGTGTGCCGCGTTTGGATGTACTTGCACTTTCTTGTGCATCGTGCTTTCTTGAGCAATCTTTCTCCACTCGCGTCTGCCGCATTTGGATGTACTCACACTTTCTTGTGCATCGCGCTTTCTTGCACAACCTTTCTCCACTCGTGTGTGCCGCGTTTGGTTGTACTCGCACTTTCTTGTGCATCGCGCTTTCTTGCGCAACCTTTCTCTACTCGCGTGTGCCGCTTTTAAATGTACTCGCACTGTCTTGTGCATCGCGCTTTCTTGCACAACCTTTATCCACTCGCGTGTGTCGCGTTTGGATGTACTCGCACTTTCTTGTGCATCGCGCTTTCTTGCGCAACGTTTCTCCACTCGCGTGTGCCGCGTTTGGATGTACTTGAACTTTCTTGTGCATCGCGCTTTCTTGTGCAACCTTTCTCCACTTGCGTGTGCCGCGTTTGGATGTACTCGCACTGTCTTGTGCATCACGCTTTCTTGCACAACCTTTCTCCACTCACGTGTGGCGCGTTTGGATGTACTCACACTGTCTTGTGCGTTTCATCTTACACTTGCGCTTTCTTGCGTATCGCAATTTCTTGTGCATCGCACTTTCTTGTGCATTGGAATTTACACTCGCACTTTCTTGCGCATTTATTCACTCTTTCTCCACTCATGTGAGGCGTGTTTGGACGCATCGCACTTTTTTCTGTGCATTACACTCGCACTTTCTTGCGCATCGCACTGTCTTGTGCACCTGCATCGCACTGTTTTGTGCACCTTGCATATTGCACTGTCTTGTGCATTCATATCTATTTTGTGCATTCACCCTCATTCGCACTGTTTTGTGCACTCACTGGTCTAAGAGACTTTAAATCCTCTAAAGGTGCAATTCCTTTGGTGTTTGTCTTGCCCGAACGACTTTCGGTGGTCTGGTATAGCCACCTACCTGTGTTTACGGTGAGTTCCTAAGAGATCAACTGAGATGGTAGAAACTAGAGTTCAAATGGCCGATGCCTAGAACGCAAAGGTTCGGGATTTCTGAGACTAAAGTCTGGTTTAAACACCCAGGGGTGTATCATTGGCTTGAAATCCGTATGGCAGCCCCATAGGTTGAGGTAACATGTATGCGCCTCAATTCTGGATACTGAACCAACGTAGTCTGTCACCCTGTTGGAGAATAGGGAAAGCTGCGACCATAGCCAGGGAGAAAAATAGTACCTGTGGTTCAATCAAGATGCAGAAGCGGGAGATCCCCAACAGCATAAGGTGATTCATCACCAATTGCCCTTGTAAGGTACTTTCGAGAGCATCACTTCCTAGCTGCATCATCGTATCTATCATAAGTGTTGCATAAGATCTATCACATTGCATATAGCATCTATCGCATGCATCTATTGCATCATATCTGTTTTATCACCTATATCCTTTCCATGTTCATCTTGGTTTGGCATGCGTCCATACTTTCCTTCGTTGAAGCATGGTTCTGTGATAATGTGTACGCACCTATTCCACTAAAAGAATTGTGGTTTAAGGGTGTCGGCACCTTTTTTGTGTTAGATGTGATCTGTTTTGTGTCTATGCCTTTTCTAGGCATGATGTGGTTTGGCCACACGCCTTATTCACTTCATCCACTGCATCCATTACATTGTACTTTGTTTTGTTGCATTCAGCATTTTGGATCACGATCTTTCCTCAGCAGGTCATTCCTCACTTATATCACACTACCCAATTACTTGTATTCTTTTTGCGAAACACACAGTTCTGCATGTGCACACGCCTATTCCACTAAGAGAATTGTGGTTTGAGGGTTCCAGCACCTTTTCTGTGTTAAATGTAGTTTGATTTTGCATCTCCATCTCTTTATGATATTTGTGTGGTTTTGCATTGTTTGGGGTTTGATAATTCAATTACATTGTATATCATGTGCATTGTTTCGTTACATTGCATATCGTCTATATTGTTTTGTTGCATTTTGCATTTTGCCCCTAAACTACGCTAGTTTGATTCCTTGCAAAGGGATACATAGGCAACCCTTGGGTTCAACCAACTGCATTTGTATTTTGTTTGTTTGTCCAAATCTTCGGCCTTGTCAAAAATGGGTCGCCTCCGAGCTTTGACATTCACTCACGTCATTTCATGACTCTGAGCTCTGTCAAAGAGGGCCAATTGTAGACACCCCATTTTTTACGGCCCTTAAGACTTGGGCGCCACGGATTGCTTACTTGATGGTACAGGCTATGTTATGCAAATGTTTGATTTCTTCGGTAGGAGGAGCTTCAAATCCCAACCATACATCCCATTTTTGGACTAAAACTATTTTGAACAAAGATTTTAGACCGTAAAACCCTCTCTTTCACAAATATCTTTGAAAAAGTTCCTACGATGTTCTGAGACTCGCATTTTGTTAAATGTTGCGCTTTTCGGTAAACCGAGCAAAGACAAAGTGGAAATGAATGAAAGAGAGGTGAACTCTTTGAAAAATCTTTCAAAACATCTTGTTTAGAAGGTTTGGAGTTGAAGAAAAGAGGAGAGGAGAGAAGAAACCCAGTTGGGGAAGAAGTTGGGCTTGAATCGATAAGAGAGAGTCGAGCGGCCCTCGCTAAATCAGGCCTACCCTTTTGTACACTTGGATTTCAGCTATGAGGCCACCACCATTGGAAAGAGGACTTCCGGGGCTTCATTTTGCACTCAAGAATCTCCTAAAGCCGAGTCCAGATGAAGGAAATATGCCTGTTTGAAGTCGAGCATGGAAGTAGATTTTTGGTGGCCGGCCGGCCACCTAAAGTGGTCGACGGCCATTTTTCTCATTTTTCAGCCTTGTTGGCCACTTGTTCCCCTCACTGGCCACTTAAAGTGGACGGCTAGCTAGAGGAGGTGGCCGACGGCCATTTTTCTGCTTTTTCAAATATTTTGTTTGCCAGCTACTGGTCACTGAATGCCATCTCCATACAAGTGTATGGAGGGATTCAAGCAAGCTTTGGCTTGCATTTTCTATATAAGGGGAGGTCTCTTCCTCATTTTGGGGGTTCAGAAAATTGAGGAGCAAAATTTCACTCTCTCTAGAAGTCTATATATATATATTGTGCTTGAAAGTGAGTTTTCTTTACATTTTTGCATACAACCCCTTAGCCAACTTAGACTATCTTTGTAGCTGAGGTTCTTGTAAGTCTTATTTGAGATTTTGAAAGCTGGTTTTGGCTCAGAAAGTGGCCATTTGTTGCTGTGCTTCAAGGGTAAGGACTTGTCTCTTTTAAGCTTTGCTTTAGTTACTTGTTGAACCACCTTTGCATGCTATTCTGAGGCTGGTTTTAACCTCTAAAAAACTCTATTTTTTAAGGCTTTAAAATGATAGTTTGAGTCTTGTTTAGTTAGGGGGTGGTTTCCTCCCTTTGCTCTTTGGCTTGTAAAGCCTTTGGAGTCATCTCTTAAAGCTTTTGAAACCCCCTTTTCTGGGCCTTTTAACCACTGGAACTCAGAGGTTTTTCAGTGGTAAAAAGTTGGTTTTGAAGTGCAAAGTAGGAGGGGGTGGCCTCCGCTCCTTGTATCTTATTTGCATGTGTAGATGGCTCAACATGTGAGCATGTTTTTCTACCATCTCATGGCTTGATCTCAGTATGTTTTCGTGACTTTTTTTACCTACTTTAGCTCTGTTTTTGGCTAGTTAAGTTACTTGTTGCTTGCTTCTTACACTTGTAGTGTAATCAAGCTTGCTAGTTTAGTTTGTGCTATGCATTAGCCTCTTATTCTAGCTCTTTCTAGCCTACTTCAAGCATGTTTTAGAACTTTATTTAAGTTGTTTTAGGACTATTTTGAGCTATCTTGGTCATGTGAGGCTTTCTTTGTATAGCCATAGTGTAATTGGCCTTCACTAGCTTTGAGTTTTGAGGCCTCTACTATGCTTTGCTTGAGATGACTGTATGTTTTGGCATCATTTAGCATGTGATTTTAGTGCATATAGCTTAGTCACACTCTCACATATTCCACCATTTCATTGCTTTGGAGAGTTGTGCTTTGTGCCTTGTTTGTGAGCCAACATGCGAACATGTTTTTCTTGCTATTTGAACTTCAATCTCAGCATATTTTAGCCACCGATTTGGCATGATTAAGCTCTGTCCGAAGCTGGTTTGATCATTTAAGCTAAGTATTGTATGGCTCTTGTGTAATGCTCTTTACTAGCTTTGATGTTTTTGGCTTTCAACATGTTGTGCATGTGTTGTTTGCATGATTTAAGGTCTTTAGCATGCTATATCAGCACTGAAATTCTGCAACCTCCCTTATTTCTTCATTTTTCCATTTGTTTTGAGGGTTGGTTAGCCATAGGGTTGTGTTTAAGCTTGACAGAGTTTGTGCTTAAATGGCTTTAACTCTCTTATGAGTGTTCCTCCTAGCCAAAGGCATGATCTCTCTTATGCCTTAAACCATTCTTTGGTTGATCAACCTCCCATTAGAGGACTTTCACATTGGACTTAACCAATAAAAGGATGGTTTGGTAATGTAAAATGTGTAAACAAGAAACGAGTAAAGTAAAACATGAACAAGATAGGCATTCGTGTTACATTGCATGTGTCTGGATCGGACGTTAATCCAAACACAAGAAATGTGAGACGTTTCATACTCAAAGTGATGAAACGTGTCACGTTTCTTGGTGACCATCACCCTTGATCATGCATAATAGGGTGGTGGCCATTTGAGTCTTATGTACGCATTCAATAAGCTTGTACAAAGCTTGGTTCTTTGGCCATCATGCGTTGAAATGCTTGATTGGTGGCTTGAGAGCCAAGTGCCACACTCCTTTGAGCTTGAGAAATGATAAGGAGGGTGGTAGTACTCACATTTCTCGAAAAATACATTCCTTTGCCTCTGTTGTTCTCTGTTGCAGTAAAAATAGAAGTTTGGAAAAAGGGTGGCCAGTCAGCCACTTGTAATAGCCGACCGACCACTTGCACTAGCCGGCCGGCCAAGTGAGGTAGCCGACCAACCACTTGCAGTAATCAACCGACCACCAGTTCAAAGATTGTCCAAAGTGTTCTTGTTTTGAGGAAGAGGCAATCTGGAAGTTGGTTCAATGTAAAGAAATCAAGGGAGAGTGCAAACAGAGGCAACCGGTGGCAAAGTGATTGATTTTTCGGCACGAAGCCAACCGAGCATACATGTCTCCCTCTTCCGCAAGGCCATCTTTTCATTATTGCTTTATTAGCTAGTTGCTGCTAATTATTACATGTGTTGTAATTAATTAGATTAATTTGTTTTTGTAATATTTTAATTAGCTTAGCATAGCTAGTTTTAATTCAGTTGTAATAATTAACTAGCTTAGAATAGTTAATTAGTTGGTTTGTAATAATTAGCTTAGCATAGTGTAGCTTAGCTTATTTATTTGGACCCTCCTTCGAGAGGGCGCAAAGTTGTAATAAGCGTGCATGTGTGTGTGCATGTCTTCCAACCCCACGTCTTTCTCCCTTTTACTTAACCGCTTTCGATGGTTAGATTAGGGCACGTTTTGACTAGCATACCTTATGCTTGCTTGTTTGCATCATTCAATTGTCTTTCATACACCGAGCTCGGCGCATCATTCAAACTGCATCGTATTTCAATACTTATTTAAATACATGTATCAAATTGTTGCATTCATATGCCCTCTTAGATAGCCGAGCCTATTAGTTGCATATTGCATGTGTTGCATTAGGCATTCTGTATAGTTAGGATCATGCATTGTTTCTAACTAGCTTTTGTTTTGGTTTGGAGTACACTGTAAGTTTTTATGCTTTAGCATACTTGCATGAGTGTGAGTGTTGTCATGTTTTGCATGCTTGCCATGAGGCTATTTGCTTACTTGATTAACTACTTGAATGCCTGTAGATGAAGGCTTTATTGTTTGAATTGGAACAATTCGATAAATGTGAGTTTTAAGCCCACTTTGCGAAGTGGCAAATCATATTTTAAGCCCACTTGAGGGTGGCAAATCTGTGCTTTAGCCCACTTGCGAGTGGCACTTTCAAACCATTTTCGAAAACAAACATGAGTCGATTTGTTCCAATTCTTACGACTTAGTCTATACTTGTATGTGTGCGTCACATAGTAAAGTTAGCAAATAACCGGATAAGAACACATGAGTGTAGACGTCCCCGAACGTATCCCGGGGGAAGGGGAGTGCGAATCCCCCCCCCCCGGTTCTGGTTCGATATTGGGTCACTACAGTTCGAAGGACTCAAATGTCACGGTTCTTAATCTTGAACCAAAGAGTCCAAATCCGGCAAATAGTTTTGAAAACAGATTTTTGAAAGAAGTGCCAAACATGGACTACTTTGCCAGATACAGAGTCGCCACCTAAATATTTTAAAATGAGAAATTTAGGAAACCCTAACTCGGTGCCAAAAGGCCACGTGTCCGTCATCACCAAAGTTGCCCCGGCTCGGGAACTTGGATACGATTGGGGAAGGTCACTTCGTGAGCACCCCCGCTCGCCCGGTCAAAGACCGGCCTCTATTAAGCATGATATCTGATTTTGAAAATATTGTGAGTTCTTATTCCGATTATTAGCCTAGGTTACTATGTGATGCGCACAGCATACAAGTATAGACTGAATCGCCTGAATTTGAACAAAACATTTCATGTTTGTTTGTTTGAAAATGGCTTGATGGTGCTACCCGCAAGTAGGCTAAGACGTGGATTTGCCACCCTCAGGTGGGCTTAAGAAAACATGATTTTGCTACTATCTAGTGGGCTTAAAACAAACATTTGATGAATTGTCCCAATTCAAGTAACTCAACCTCCACCCACAGGCATTCAAGGCAGTTATATCACATAAGCATATAGCCTCATGGTAAGCATGCTATTCATGGCAACACTCACACGCATGCAAGGATGCTAAAGCATAAAACTCACCGAGTACTCCAAGCCAAAACAGAAGCTTGTTAGAAATCATGCATGATCTTAAATATACAAAAATGCCTAATGCAACACATGCAAAGATGCAAACTATAGCAGGCTCGGCTATTCTAAACGTGGCATATGGAATGCTACAACTAACACGTATTCAACTCGGAATTGAAATACAAATGCAGTTTGTATGATGAACCGAGCCTAGTGCGTGCAAAACAGATGAATGATGCAAACATGCTGTCATACTGTATGCTAATTGAAATATGCCCTATGTCTAACCATCATAAGTAGGTAAATAAAAGGGAAGAAAGACGTGGGGTTGGAAGACATACATCACACTCACCCACACTTATTACAATTATGCCCTCGCGCAGAGGGTCTGAATAAATAATAATACAGTCCGAAATAAAAGAATAATATAGTCCGAGATATACAGTCCGAATAATAAATATACAAATTCCTAATTAATTATCAAATTAAATAAGAAAGCTGTAAAATTGGCGTGCAAGCCAGGGGCTGGCTTGACTCCGCTCCGGATAATGAAACGATGCATGTTGGGCTGCCTTGCGTGGAAATCCACTGGGATGCCCCAATTAGCCTCTGTTTGCAATGTTTCTCGAAATACGTGCCAAGCCTCGGAAGACTACTGATTCTTGATTTTGCTACAACAGAGAGCAGGAAAAGGGCATAGCAATGTATTTCACAAATATATGCATGCCTCGATCCTCGTGCCATCAATCACGTATCTCGGTGCATGATGGCCGAGGAATCGGATTGCACAACTCAATATAGGATGAATGCACATGAATGCTACAACAAAACCTAACTCCATCATGGGTAATCCAGAGTGTCGGTGACTTGGGAATTGAGACCCGTTCCGTCACTCGGAGTATGAAACACGCCTCGTTTCCCGTGCCCGGGCTAACTCCTACCCCGAACACGATGCAATATGCATGATATGCATGAAATGTAGCTAATATGCAATCCTAACATACACAATGCTATGGAATGAGATGCCTTGAAATGCGTGTACGCGGGCACGCAAACCGAGGCGATGATCCTAAGGCATGAAATGGCATACACAATGCAAATTGGACTTACACTAGCACGAGAGAGCCTTAGCCACACTCACATAAGAAGCCGTCGGATAAAAATGAAGTGCCTCGAAAGGCATGCACACGGGCACGCAAACCGAGGCAATGGCATACACAATGCAATGATGCTAAAATGAGATGTCTCGAAATGCGTGCACACAGTCACGCAAACCGAGGCGATGGCATACACGATGTGATGAGACTAAAATGAGATGTCTCGAAATGCGTGCACACGGGCACGCAAACCGAGAAAGTGGCATACGGAATGCAACAGGACTGAAATGAGATATGCGATGCAATATGGGCTTACACCAACATGAGAGAGCCTCAGCCACACTCATATAATAGGCCATCGGATGAAATTGAGGTACCTCGAAATGCGTGCGCACGGGCACGCAAACCGATGCAATGGCATACGGAATACAATAAGACCAAAATGGTATACAGGATACAAAATGGACATATACTAACATGGGTGAGCCTCAGCCACACTCATATAAGAAGCCGAGAGATGAAAAATGAGATGCCTCGAAATGCGTGCACACGGGCATGCAAACCGAGGCAATGACATATGGAATGAAATGGCATACACAATGCAAATTGGGCTTACACTAACATGAGAGGGCCTCAGCCACACTCACATAAAAGGCCGATGGATGAAAATGAAGTGCCTCGAAGTGCGCGCACATGGGCACGCAAACCGAGGAAATGGCCCTAAGGCACGAAATGACATGGAAAATGATATGCAAGCTTGCAAATGGAATCTCAGCACTCACAAATGATACAAAACAGTCCCGAAAGGTGGGGAAATGACACCAAATGCACGGAATGCTCCCGAAATGCGATATTAAGCACCCGAAATGGCCTACAGCCATACTAAATATGCATAATTGGTACATGACATGAAAAACAGTAGCAAGGCAGCCCCAAAATAGCATTTTTTACAATACAAGACATGGCGAAATAGCGAGTATAGATAGGACAACAATGGCATGCAAAAATGGGGGTCAAGAGAGGGGTATTGAAGCAAGTGATGTATGCGATGCTCAAACTGAAAAATTCCCTTCTAAAACACTGATGAGGGACCAAAAATATGCATATTTACAGTTTATGACAACCCTCAAATCAGTATGAAAACTTGCTAAAAATGTCATGCAAAAATGAAGCCAACAAAGGCTAGAACATGAAGTATGCCTTACATTCATCAAACAGCCTTGGACCCTTAATAAAACATGACAAGAAGGCCAAAATATGGATATTTTAAGTACTGATGATGGCCGAAAACAGAATCTAGATAAGCTTAAAAAAGCATGCAAAAATGGGGGCCAAAGAGGGATATAATGACAAGTATAACATGGAGACCCCCAACAAGGTTGATCCCTTCTACAATGTTGTAGAGGGACACAAAATAAGCCTACTAACAGTTCATGACATGCTCCAAAACAGACTACATGTAGACCAAACAAATCATACAAATTTACGGTAAATATGAGAGATTATGAAGCAAGTGCATGATAGAGAGGCCAAACAGGGTTGATCCCTTCTTCAATGTTGAAGAGGGGCTCAAAATAGACCCACTTTCAGTTTACATTATGCTCAAAAACAGATCATTCATAGGCTAGAAAAAGCATGCAAAATATTGACATACAAGATGATATTGAAGCAAGTGCATCATAGAGGGCTCAAACAGGGTTGAGCCCTTGAACAAACATGAACAATAGCTCAAAATAGACCTATTTTCAGTTAAGGTTGGAGCTCAAAACAATAAGAAAATAGGCTTAAGAAATGAGGCAAGAAAATGCTACAAAAGAGAGAAAGTGAGACTTACCCTTGTAGATAAGTTTTGGCTGCCTTTTGCTTGAAGAATGGGAGCCTCTTAGCTGCTGGGAAGCTCTCCTAGCTGCTGGAATGGAGTTGTGATGGTAGAGCTTGGAGATGATGAAGAAATGGCACCAAAACTTGAAGAAAATGGAGTTGTATCTATGTATATGCTCCAATCAAAGCTTGTGTTCTCTTCTCTTGAGTTGGGAGGACACTAATGTGGGCAAGAGAGGGAGAGAGAAGTCCTTGCAAAAGTGGAGGGAAATGGGCTCTTATTTCCCTCCAAAGAGGTCCCCTGGATGAGATATTTTTGGGGGAAAATCAAAGCACAGCTGGAATGCACACATCCCAAGGAAGCAGGCCAGCTAGCCACCTTTATTGGAGGTGGCCGGCCGGCCACCCCCCATGGCCGGCCGGCCAAGGGCAAAAATGGAAAGTGGGAATTTCTGGCCGGCCACCAAAGGTTGGTGTCCTCCCAAGTGTGTACAACAAGGCCCTGTGGTTGGAATCTGGCAACTCTGAAACAGGAGAGACAACATGCCACTCTTAGAAGGGGTTCAAAAGGGTCAATGAGAGTTGCTGGCCAGCCATGTGTTTTTAGGGTCCTCCCATGTGTGTACAACACAAATATGTGGTTTTGGCTCGGAGAAAATGGCCCTAGGGTGTTCAACATTAGCCTGGAAGTGAGAAAAACGGGCGCCGGGAGGCGCCGGAGGAGCATAACTGGTTGCTGAGACAATTGCTGGCCTCCCACCCTCCAGTGACCTTCCTTATGATAAAATAGAGGTACCTGCCGAAAATGAACAAAAACCGATGCAAAACGAAAGCTCGGGAGCCAAAACACGCAGTTCGGGAGCCCGAAAACCGGCCGTTAAGCACCGAAAGTGGTGTTTGGCCACGAAGTGGGTATCTAAGACCCCAGTGTCCCTTGAAAGGGAGTAAATGAGATGCATGCCAAAAACCGAAGAAATCGGAGATGGTTGGGTGGTCCCGAATCGAGGCACACGGCCTGACGGCTCCAAAAATCGGGAACCGGGCTCCGAAATGGGCAAAATGGCCTACGGTCACGAAAAGTAGCCCACGGCCACTGAGAGATGGTCTACGGGACCTCTCCCTCCCCTCAGGAAATAAAACAGAGAAAACCGAGTCTGGTTCGCAAACCGAGGCAAGGCACAGAAGAGGGTTCGGAAGTCCGAAGGCAGGGCGCACGGCCGCGACTCTGAGACTTCTGAACGAGCACAATATGCAACATCACCGAGCGCTCAATCTGTGACGTCTGAGTCTTAAAGTCGGTCAAAAATGGGGTGTCTACAGTTGGCCCTCTTTGACAGAACTCGGAAGTCAAGAAGTGATGGGAGTGAATGTCAAAGCCTAGAGACGACCCATTTTTGACAAGGCCGAAGACTTAGACAATCATACAAGATAAACAGAGATATGTGTGCCTGCAGGCATGCCCTCAGGCAGGGGCAAAATGCAAAATGATATGCACGGAGCCAAATAATCATGCAAGTGCAGCAAGTTGTAATGAAGCAAGTATTCACAAATAGATGCAACAGTTTTAAGGAAGAATGCAAAGCAACAACTATATTTCATGCAGTTAGGAATGCGGAGAATCATTCAATTCTCGTTGCGTCTCACACAGAGAAGATACGATACCTGCGCGATTCGTCTGGTCGCACCAGCCTCAAATGAACCGTACATACAATATCGCGTCTGCAAAAGAGAGAAATTCAACAAGAACAATATGCTAACAACATATATTCAATGTGATTCCTATGGTTCCGAAAGTTCGACACACGCAATGTCGGCGAGTGAATGCATCGCAATGCGAGAAAGGGACGTGCGTGACAATGCATGCTCATGCATAGAGGTATGGTACACCAAGAAATCATGCATGACAATGCAAAATGTTGATGAGAATGCAAGTTATGTGCATAACAATGCAAAATGAGCACGAATCAGGGTGCCCGTTTGTCGCGAAACAACGAGCTGGGAAACGCGTATTTCGGCAAAGGCAACTTGATCGCGGCCTCTGATTCACCTCCCGGAGAGGTTACAACATGTTTGAAAAGGATACACCTTGATTTTGATGAGTGATGATGAGACATATGTCAGAAATTGCAGCTGAAGTTCTGGCGGAGCAATTTCGCGCCAGAAAGTGTACTTTTCTTGAACTTTTTCAGGTCCCGGGAACTCCGATCTTCCTCAAAATTTGCAGAGAGCTAGAGGGGGAGGTGGGGAACACCACCGGCCAGGTGGTTGCCCTAGGGGGGGCCACCGGCCAGGGACAAAAAAGCAGATGGCCGGCCAGCTAGAAAAGGTGGCCGGCCGGCCACCTGTCCAAAAGCAGGGGCAATTTGGTCTTTTGCCTTATTTCTATATAACCTCTCACCCATTCAATCTGAAATCACTCCCATAGCTGCAAAAACTCCTTCCCTTACTCCCCAAACCATTTTTCTCTTCAGATCTGCACTTTATACGCGCTTTTCGGCCTTCCACACAAGTTGTTTTCGCAAAATCTTTCAGTTTTAAGCACTTTGAACCGATTAAATTTTGACTTCGGGGCTTCTTTTCTCATTTTCACCACTTGAGGTAAGTTTGTCTCAATATTTGGAAGATTTTCTCGGGAGTTGACTTTTGTTGACTTTTCCATTTCTCGGGAGTTGACTTTTTCCAATTTTGGCTCATTTTGCTCATTTTTGCTCATTTTTGCAGATTTTTTGAAATGGCGGGTGATTTTCCTCACGGTGGAGGTCCTCCAGCCGCCGGGGATGATTTTGATATTATGACATTGCCTCCGAGAGTCCGCCCTTTCATTCCCGGGAGATACGCCCCACCGGTACATATGCTTTCGCGGGCCGTTTTTTGCCGTTTCACTGGGTTCAATGACCGGGCACCCGGGGATTTACTGCTGCGAGAGTCGGAGCAGCACCTCTCTCACGATGCACGAGAGGTATTTTACTCTATTTTCTGCATTTTTCGTGCATTCTGTAGCTTTGCCATGCTTGAACACACAGTTTTAGCTTCTGACATAGTACTTTGCCTGCATCCTGAACATGTAGTTTAAACACTTGAATTGCTGAACACACGGCTCATTAACTGATTGATTGTGAACGCACGGTACACATTAGTGAAGAATTGAACACACGGCTCAAACAACGATTTGTCGAACACACACCGAATTTTGAAAGTGAACACACAAAGATACATCGACTAAGAGTAGAACACGCACCCAAACTCGATTTTACGAACACCGGTTCAAGTTGATGGTGAACACACAGCCCACACTGATTGAGAGTAGAGAGTAGAACGCACAGTCCCAAACTCCGATTTTCTAAACACGCAGTCCAAGTTGATGGTGAACACACAGCCCAAACTGATTGAAAGTAGAACACACAGTCCCAAACTCCGATTTTTTGAACACGCAGTCCAAGTTGATGGTGAACACACAGCCCACACTGATTGAGAGTAGAACATACAGTCCCAAACTCTGATTTTTCTGAACACGCAGTCCAAGTTGATGGTGAACACACAGCCCACACTGATTGAGAGTAGAACACACAGCCCTAAACTCTGATTTTTCTGAACACCCAGTCCAAGTTGATGGTGAACACACAGCCCACACTGATTGAGAGTAGAACACACAGCCCTAAACTCTGATTTTTCTGAACACGCAGTCCAAGTTGATGGTGAACACACAGCCCACACTAATTGAGAGTAGAACACACAGTCCCAAACTCCGATTTTTCTGAACACGTAGTCCAAGTTGATCGTGAACACACAGCCCACACTGATTGAGAGTAGAACACACAGCCCTAAACTCTGATTTTCTGAACACGTAGTCCAAGTTAATGGAGAGTAGAACGCACAGTCCCAAACTCTGATTTTCTGAACACGCAGTCCAAGTTGATGGTGAACACACAGCCCACACTGATTGAGAGTAGAACACACAGTCCCAAACTCCGATTTTTCTGAACACACAGTCCAAGTTGATGGTGAACACACAGCCCACACTGATTGAGAGTAGAACACATAGCCCTAAACTCTGATTTTTCTGAACATGTAGCCCAGATTTGAAGTGAACACACAGCCCACTGAGTAAGATTTGAACACGTAGCCCAAAACACAGATTTACTGAACACACAGCCCAGATTTGAAGTGAACACACAGCCCACCGATTAAGGATTGAACACTGACCCAAAACAGATTCTTGAACACGCATTGATTTGAAGTGAACACACAGCCCTTCTTGAACTGACGCAGATTTGAAGTGAACACACATTAATCGATTAAGGATTGAACACTGACCCAAAACACAGATCTTGAACACGCAGCCTAGATTTGAAGTGAACACACAGCCCACTGATTAGAAATTTAAACACGCAGCCCAAAACACAGATTCTTGAACCACCTGATTTGAAGTGAAGACACAGCCCACTGATTAGGAATTTGAACACACAGCCCAAAACACAGATTTACTGAACACGCAGCCCAGATTTGAAGTGAAGACACAGCCCACTGATTAGGAATTTGAACACACAGCCCAAAACACAGATTTACTGAACACGCATCCCATATTTGAAGTGAACACACAGCCCACTGATTTGAAGTGAACACATTTCAATCGATTAGGAATTTGAACACGACCCAAAACAGATCTTGAACACGCAGTTCAGATTTGGAGTGAACACACGGCTAATCGATTAGGAATTTGAACACGCGACCCAAAACACAGATTCTTGAACACGCAATTTGTGATTTGAAGTGAACACACAGCCCACTAATTAGGATTGAATACACAGCCCAAAACACAGATTTACTGAACACGCAGCCCAGATTTGAAGTGAACACACAGCCCACTGATTCGTTTCATTTGCACACAGCTTGCATTTTATTTGCACACAGCTACTTCATTTCATTTGCACACAGCTTGCATTTTATTGTGTACTGAACACATGTATTCATTCTGAATGCAGGTTGGCTCTCGCACTGTACGGGGATACGACTCTACCGCCGCGAGAGACTGGTACGCTGAGCTTCTAGAGGCCGTCCGGGATCTGGTTGATCTAGTAGGGTTCAGAGCATTCTGCGTGGGATTATCACGTTGTCCTGCCAGCAGGACTTTGTTAGCTGCTTTGGTAGAGAGATGGTGGGACACCACCAATTCCTTCCACTTTTCTGCCACTGGGGATATGACCATGACCCCGCTAGACTTCGCTGTACTCACCGGCCTAGACATAGGCGGTTGGTCCATACCTTATGACGAGGATATGGGAGAGTGGGAGGCCGCATGGATACATCTGTTGGGGGCCCGTCCACCTGTAGACAGAGCTTTCGGGAGAGTCCGGTACACCTGGTTCTCTTCTCGTTTTCGGAGGTCAGAGATAGAGCCTGAGTCTCCTGAGGAAGTTGAGCAGTACGCCCGTGGCTTCCTTATGTTCCTCTTTGGTACCACTCTGTTTGCCGATAGGGCGAACACTGTTGGGTTGTATCTTCTGAGTGCCCTAGTGGACCTATCACAGGTCAGTCGATATGACTAGGGTGGCGCTGGCCTGGCTACCCTCTATTGTTACATAAGTGCAGCCTCTCGCGGGCGGGGAGACTTACTCGGCGACTATTGGAGAGCCTGGGAGGTACGTTCTGCCCTCTTGATTTACATTTCTGCTCCTCATTACTTGTTCATTGCACACACGGCGCACTTTGTACTCTGTATTCTGCCTTTAGCACTTTGTATTCACATTCCGCACTACTTTTCTCAGCTATGGGTGTACGTATACTTTCCCACATTAGCTCCGGAGATGGAGGTGGCAGGACTCTTTATGACTCCGTTTTCATTAGTATTCGAGGGCGAGCACCGATCGAGACCTCGAGAGACTCTCTTCTACCTGCGACAGTATTTTGATACTGTGCGGACAACAGAGGTATTTCAGAACTCTCGGTTCCTTTCATTCTCATCTTTGATCTGCCCTGTATATTCCTGATTTCTGATTGATTTATGCACTGGTTTTTCGCAGACATACGGCGTAGGCGGTCTTTGGTGATGGTCTCCGACATCAGTATCCCGGAGGATCGGGTAATTCCCAGTATAGGTTCCTGCTCGAAGGACCAGTTGGTAGGGCATGGTTCTGCGTCGGGAATGTGGGGTACGATTCTCAGGACCCTCCAGCCACTATGCGGACTGCCGATAGACTCTCTACCCAGGAGGTCATTAGTGCTATGTAGGGCACCGATACTTTGTTACATCTCATGGAGGGGGACTACGTCACCTATCGTCGTATATATCTGATGCCCCCCTTGACAGGAGTGCGTGCTCCGTCACGGAGGCCTACAGATGTACCATCTTCGAGTCGTGCCGGTGCTACGGATATCCCCTCCTCTAGCAGGGCTGGTGCATCTAGGGATAGAGGTAGTTCGATTCCTCCGATCCCTCCATCTCTTCTTCATCCTGGGTGGCCAGACATGCCGACCGAGTTGACGAGTTGGCGGTTCGGGACTCCTTACCAGGTCTCACTAGAGCCTCCTTTACCTGACCACAGATATGTCAGAGATCCTGATTTGCCCCCGGTATGTTTTACAGTTTTGATTTATCAGTCAGATATTTGGACATTCATCCCTTTACTCACAGTTTTGCATTTGTATTTGCAGCCTCCAGTTGAGTACACGGATGAGATACTTGGGATGCTGGCCACATTCGAGGGCATGATCCTACGGAGGAAGGCACAGCTGGCCATCATGGGCGTGCAGGTACTGTTCATCTTTCCTGTATTTAGCATATTTCTGATGACATACTGGTTTTGAACATTCTGCTGTATTGATAGACTGTGTAGAGCACATCTGACACACACCCCACTCGCATATTGTACTCGCATCTGCTTTTCATATTTGAACTAATGTATTTGAACTTTTCACTTTCAGATGCCTCTTGTATATGCTCTGCCGCTGCAGACCCAGGGCCTTCTCGGAGGTCGAGTCTTGGACCTGTTCGAGGTACTGGGCCATCCGGGCCTTTTCGAGGAGCTAGGCCATCCAGGCCTTCTCAGGGAGCTGGGCCATCTAGGCCTTTTCGAGGAGCTCGAGGAGCAGGGTCGTCTCGCAGATGCAGGGCACCCATTATTGAGGAGGAGGAGGAGGAGGAGGTCGCAGACCGTGAGTCAGAGACATCTGCTGGGGAGGAAGGCTCCGGTCTTGGTTCCGGGAGCGGAGACGAGGCTGAGGGGGATCTGGAGGATGATAGCTCTGACCCGGATAGCGATGATGGTACAGAGGTTGTCCCGCAGAAGAGGATGAGAGGGCCTCCTCATTCCCGTTCCCGAGAATATTGATGCCATTTCCTGCTTTATTTTACTTTTTGCTAGTAGTTTGTAGCACTTTGCACATTGTTAGGCAGTTTTATTTCCTGTAAAACTTGTACCTTTATTTTGTTGTAAAACATGATGGAATGAAACAGCTTTTGAAAAGATGTTTGTATTTGAAACTCTTAGGATCGCATTGCATCATTTTGCACAAAATGAAATTGAATGAAAATGTGCCTTGTGTATTTACCGGGTTAGGTAATGAACCGACGCAACAAATCAAAAAAAACTCGGCTCACGAAGAAATAACAGAATCTTAGCAAGTTTACAACTCGATAAGCAAAGTACAACAATGTTAACGACTCAATAAACAAGACTTAACAAAATTGTGTAAACAAAAAGGTAACCACTCAAAACACAAAATGCGACAGCTCGACAAAACTTACAACTCGATAAACAAAGCAACAACTCGACAAGCAAAACAACAACTCAATAAGCAAAAATACAACTAAGCGTACTTCGGACGGACGATCTGGATGATGGAACGTACCCGAAACTGAGAGAAATGGAGGCCTTCGACGTTCCCGATGCCTAGAAATGCCTCAAACTTCCTTTCGGAGGGCAAAACAGGACCAATGCGTGGCCGAACACATTTTGCATCTGGAGACTAGAGAGTGGCCGGCCTACTAGAATAGATGGCCGGCCGGCCACCTCTCCTGCAACCCCCAGAATTTTGACACGTGTCCTTTGAATAGTGTTTTACCCCCCTATAAAAGCCCCAACCTTGGAACTTATTCATTTTATCACCGTTTCTCACAAAAATGGAGGCATTTCTCGCAGAAATCTCACATCTTGGATCTCTTCTCTAGACGGCTCGGAAAAGTTGAACTTCTGAGGTTTCGGCTTGAATGCACTATTCACGCTGGGCCGGACTCCGCTACATCTTCCTTTCCTCTATGCCGCGGTAAGGTTTTGGAACCCGACGATGCATGTCTTCAGCTTCGGAGGGCAAGAGGAATGTCCTACTTTTGAAGATTTTCAAGCTTTGCTGGAGTCTGAACGCTCGGAAGAGATCTTGCCTCTGTCTCGTTTTGGCCATGCCCAAGCTTTAGGGCGGATGTGCGGTCTCAACGCGCATAATGCTCGATCTCTGATTGGTAATGGCATGTTGGATATCCCGAGCCTGATTTACCGATTCTCTGATGCCGGTGACCGCAGCAACCATTATTGGCAAGGTTTCCGACAACATGCCCTCTGCTTGTGCATGCTATCTCATTTTCTGTTTGTCTCGGGCTCCGGAGGGACTAGCATCCGTTTGATTGAAGTCGCTCAAGGCTTGAGGGAAGGAAAGAGCTGTATCGCCATGACATTGGCCGAGACGCTGCTAGGTTTGGATGCCTTCTACCGCCAAGAGACAACCAGGTTTTGGGAGTCCACCATCGCCGCAGGTAATGTTTCCCACCCAAGCTCACATATGTGTTTGCTCGCATCACTCGGCCCTCAGGCTCGGTTTTTCTCACAAAACCCTCATCTCACTTTTTTCTCATCGCACATCTCTCTATTCTTTATTCTCTCATTTTTCATCCTTTCCCCAGATATGGTTGATGGATAAATTGCAAGTTGTGGACTCTTGCCCTGCTTACTCAGCCCGCGGCTACTTCTTTCGACAACGCCTGGTCGACGCCCTTGATGAGGGATGGTGGTTTGAATGGATGTGCAACTTGTCAGCTGAACGCATTGCTTGGCGCTGTCCTTGGCTTAACCTTCCGACGATGAGCTATAGCATGTTCCAGGATACTGGGATCCGTTTGCTCGGCTTGACTCACTGTGTATTCTATTTCCCATTCCGCATCCTGCGCCAATTTGGTCATGACCAAACTTGCCCTCCGGAAGGGATTGAATACCCGGTCACTTTCCTGGTTCGAGGTGCACACCTTGCTCGACATACTATGGCCTGGAGGACTAGAGAGCTCCTGCCCCCGCCCCTATTTTCAGTTGCACTTTATCTGACTAGTGCTGGGATTGGCTCAATGAGGAGGCATAGATTGGGCCTAGGTTGGCATCAGAGGCTTCAACTAGATCTGGCTGGGGGCGCAGGGACACTTGATTTGACTATGCCCCAGATTTATTGCTTTATTAGTACTTTCAAGTTTTCGTTATGAGTGTAATAAAAAGCAACTTCAATTGTATGTAAGAACAAGAGAACTCTGTTTTGAAATCAAAGAAATTGAAGGTTGTGGTACTGAAAATTCTCCGTTTTTGGTCCAAAAATGGTCATAGTTGTGAAAAGATTAATTTGAACAAAGTCAACTTTTATTAAAACTTTTCAAAACTATTTTCGATATGGATCAGAACTGGACACGCCTGAGATCTGTCACTGAGATGCACAACCCCGGATCCTAGCAACTGGAAAGTTGCCCCTAGTTTGAAAAGTGCCTTGGCAATTCATAGCAACAGAAAGTTGCCCCTAGTCTGGATGGTGCCGCAACACTTCATTGCAACGGAAAGTTGCCCCTAGTCTGAGTAACACTGTACCGGAGATCACGATAGATGCTGATGAATAGAGATGACTGAGATGATCAGATGGACAAATTTGATCGGAGAAAAGATTGGGGCTGAACTTCAGGATGAAGCTGCCTACGTATCCTATAGATGGGAATCAAGCCTTACGTAGTTCAGGCTTAGGTTCGCTCGGGTATTTTTACTCTCCTTTTGCGCTCTAACTTTTGCCAAGGCCGCCCTTTGCGGGTTTTCAACCTTGCGAGCTCAGTTTTTATAATTTCAAATTTTCTATGCTCTGAGTTTTGCCTAGGTCGCCCTTTCGGGTTTTCGGCCTAGCGAGCCTCTCAGGGGTAGCATTTCTTCAACTTGTCCATGTTGATCGGTTGGGAAAACTCTAAGCCATCTAGGTCCATCAAAACCACAGCTCCACCTGACCAGATTGACTTGATAATATAGGGACCAGTCCAATTGGGTCTGAACTTGCCCCTTGGGTCGTGGATGGGAGCACGATTGTCTTTGAGTACCAAATCTCCTTCTTTCAAATTCCTGGACTTAACCTTCTTGTTAAAAGCCCGAGCGATTCTGCGTTGATAACCTTGGATGTGGTACAGTGCTTTCAGCCTTCTTTCATTGAAAAGCATGAGTTCCTCAAATCTGTTTTGTCGCTAACTGCTTCGCTTATCCGCACTCGGCCAATACTCGTAATGACGGAACCTCAATCTCAATAGGCAGAACGGCCTCCATCCCATAAACAAATGAGTACGGAGCCACCCCGGTAGAAGTTCTGATTGAAGTCCTGTAGCCCTATAGAGCGAAAGGCAGCTTATCTGGCCAGTCCCGATAGGTTTCCACCATCTTCTGTAGTATGCGCTTGATGTTCTTGTTGGCGGCCTCAACTGCACCGTTGGTTTGCGGCCGGTAAGTAGACGACTTATGAAAAGCCACATTGTATTTCTCCAACAAATCGATCACCTCCTTTTTGAAGTGGGAACCATTGTCTGAAACGATTTCATTTGGGACTCCGTAGCGACAGATAATGTTATTTCTGATAAATTTTGCTACATGCGAAGCCTTCAACACCGCATAAGATTGGGCCTTAACCCACTTTGTGAAATAATCTATCGCTACCAAGATGAACTCATGCCCATTCGACCCTTTTGGCGTAACAGCTCCAATTACATCAATTCCCCAGACAGAAAACGGCCTTGGCGAGGTCATGTTGTACAGCTTTGACGGCGGAATGTTCATGCGATTTGCATGAATTTGACACTTGTGACATCGCCGGACGAAACCAATACAATCCTCCTCCATGGTGGACCAGTAATAACCCTGTCTAAGGATCTTCCGTGCCAACATTACCCCATTCATGTGTGCACCACATTCACCCCCGTGGATGGCTTCCATCAGACGCTTTGACTCTTCGGCATCAACGCACAGTTTATGCATTCCTAGATGGCCCCGTTTATACAGTTTACCCCCGCAGATGATGAACTGAACTGCCATTCTTCTAATTGCCCTCTTGTCTTTGGCATTTACCCCCGGCGGGTATGCTTCTTTCTCCAAGAAGTTCCAGATGTCATAATACTAGGGGTGTTCATCCTGAACTTCATCTATGGCTGCAATCGACTCATAGGCAGGTGCAAATTTCTGGTCAATGATGACCGGACGCATTCGGACTCCACACGGGATGTCTATAATAGAAGATAGAGTTGCTAAAGAATCTGCGAACCTATTGTTCTCTCTTAGTGATGAGTAAAACTTAGCTTCTCAAACTGAGGAATCAGCAAATCCAAGGTTTGGTGATGCATCATCATCTTTTCCTCTTTTACTTTCCAGTCTCCTTTAGCTTGAGACACAACAAGGCTCGAATCCCCAATGACGTCCAGCCGTCTTGCCCCTAGTTCTAGGGCTACTTCTAGACCAGCGATACACGCCTCGTATTCTGCTTCATTGTTGGAGACTTTGAACCGGAGTTTGAAGGCGAAAGGGATACGGGAATCATCGGGTGCTATCAGCAACACTCCTATCCCATACCCATGTTGATTTGACGCTCCGTCAAAGTACATCGTCCAAGTTTCTTCGTCGATATGCAAAATTGATTCATCCGGAAATAGGTACTCGACCGCTTCATCCCCCTCAACCTGGTGGTCGGCAAGGAACTCTGCCACTGCTCTTTCTTTCACTGACTTGCATGTCACGTACGTGAGATCAAATTCAGAGAGCAACAGCAACCAACGAGCTAGCCTACCCGTAAGCGCTGGTTTCTCGAAGAGATATTTGATGGGATCAAGTCGTGAAACCAACATTACAGAGTGAGCTAATAGGTAGTGCCGCAGCTTCCTGGTAGCCCATACCAGAGCTAGGCAAGCCTTTTCCAACGGTGTATATCGGGTCTCATACTCCAGCATATTTTTGCTCAAATAGTAGATGGCCTTTTCCACCTTATCTTCTGATTCTTGTGCAAGCATGCAGCCCATCGTGGTTTCAGTCACTGACAAATACAAGATCAACAGTTTCCCCGGCTCTGGTGGCGATAAAACGGGTGGGTTCTGTAGATATTCTTTGATCTGTTCAAATGCAGCTTGACATCGGCCGTCCCATTGGAACTTCTTTTCTTTCTTGAGAAGGCCAAAAAGTGGTTCACAAGTCAAGGTTAATTTTGAAATAAACCGTCTTATGAATTGCACTTTACCCAGAAAGCCTCGCACCTCCTTTTCAGTCCTTGGTGGTGGCATTTCTAAGATGGCCTTGATTTTGGAAGGATCGACCTCGATGCCCCTTTGTGTAATCAAAAATCCCAGCATTTTTCCCGCTGTAACACCAAATGTACATTTCTGAGGGTTTAGCCGCAGCCGAAATTCCCTGATCCTTTGAAAAAACTTGTGCAAGGCGGTGTAGTGGCCCTCTCTTTCTTTGGACTTGACAATCATGTCGTCCACATACACCTCAACCTCTTTGTGGATCATATCATGTAGTATTGTGGTCGCGTCTGCTGATAAGTAGCTCGGCGTTCTTCAACCCAAACGGCATTACCGTAGATATGTTCTACCGGGGTGGTGAATGCAGTTTTTCTCTGTCTTCTGGCGCCATCATTATCTGGTTGTATCCTGAGAAGCCATCCATGAATGAGAGTAATGCATGCCCTGCTGTGAAGTCTACCAACTCATCAATGTGCGGAAAGTCGTCCTTCGGACTAGCTCTGTTCAAATCCCTGAAGTCTACACACACCCGGATCGTGCCATCTTTCTTCGGCACCGGAACAATGTTGGCCAACCAAGTCGGATATTCAGATACCAGCAGGAAGCCTGCGTCGATTTGCTTGGTGACCTCTTCCTTAATCTTAAGAGCCCAATCCGGGCGGATCCATCGAAGTTTACGCTTGGCCTCGGTCAAGGGGATCCGTCTTCATACAATCTCGGATCGATTCTGCATGTCTTCGTAGGACCACGCGAAAACATCTTTGAAATCTTTTAATAAAGCGACTAAGCGCTCGCGTTCCTCCGAAGACAACGTGGACCCGTTCTGGACTGGCCGCGAGTCCTCCTCAGTACCAATGTTCACGGTAATGATTTCATCCATTAATGGTTTAACAAATCTCTCTTGCTCTTGCTCAATTAAACGTTGTAAAACCGGAGGAACTTCGTCCTCGTCGTTTTGATCAAAATTTTGAAAGTCTGAATTAATGCAATAAATTAGGGGCACAGAAAAGTACTCGGAAACCACAGATAGTTCATTCTCATTAGGCACATCCAAATCATCCGATTCATTGGTTACAACAGACTCAAATGAAAAGGAAAAAGACGACCTAGACAGGACTGTGGTATCCGGGTCAACATCCCCAGGAGTACCAGACTCAGACTCAGTCGAGCTGGAACCTGATTCCGACTCACAGGACTCGGTGGAATCAGATTCTGGCTCACTACGACCGGTCTTCTTTGGACAAGAATCCCTCCTCGTCTTGCCAAGTGAGAGGGTGCAATTGATGCATCCAAGATAGGCTGCTGGTGACTTCATGCTTTCATCCCCAATCATGGAAACCGCAGTTATCCCCCAAGCACTCTTGGTCGTCGGAGGATCGAGAGAGACATGCCATGCTACCCGTTTCCAATTACGTGCCCTCGGGATCCTTTGCCTTATTGCTCAACCTCGGTTGTTGGGTGCATGCGCTTTCTGCAACGCGTCATCCCCGGATAGTTGTAGGTCGAAGAAGATTTCGAAACCTGGTACGCGCTTCTTCTCCGCGTTTAACCATGGCTCTGGAAAGCTGCAAAATGGAAAGTCCTCCCTCTCTCGGACGAAGCGTCCGTTCAGGGTACCCTGGATGGGCCTGTGCGTTAAGTCAAAAGGCTTCCCAGCCTGCTTCGCTCTGGCTCTAACGGCCATTTCCTTTCCTTTCCTCACCCAGTCTTCTTTGGTGGGCAGATAACCCAGCCCAAAGGTATACGGGTTGTGTGGCACTTCGGCCAATGCTGTGACTCCTTTCCTGCCACTTCTTCCTAATCCCATCCCGGGAATATGTTGTAACTTGTTCATGAGGTAGACGGATTGAGCACTAACGTACACACCTTCATTCACAGCCATAATATTTTGCACTACCCGGGCCTCCGCCAAAGTGAACCCCAATAAGAACACGTCCTCCGTGCCGTGCTCGATCTCTAAAACTGGCGTAGACACTTCCGGCGGCGGATGGATGGATGAATTTCCGAAAACAATTGCGACCCCCTTCCCATGAGGGTATTTCAACATCTAGTGCAGAGTGGAAGAGACTGCTTTCACTTGGTGCAACCATGGCCGCCCCAAGAGCAAGTTGAAGGTTGCGGGAACGTCCAAGACATGAAATTCAATGTTGTGTTGTCCTGGACCAACCTGGGTCTGAACCTTGACAGTCCTCATCACTTCCCTGCTAGTATTATTATAAGCTCTGATCACCTGAGTGGTTGGTACGAAGTCTGCGGGTTTTAACCCGATTGCATATGCCGTTCTGACTCGGCATACATTGATAGCAGACCCGGTATCAACAAGTACCACCGGTATCCACTTATCTCTACACTCCACGGAGATGTAGAGGGGTTTGTTATGATTCACGCCCTCAGGCGGCAATTCCTTGTCTGAAAAGGTTAATGCCGGGGAACCTCCTCCCGGAAAAACCAGCCCAACCAGCTGCTCTGGCGTAGTTTCGATGGAGAGTTTGGCCTTGTCCATAGCAGATAGGACAGCCTGTCTGTGCACCGTTGAAGCCATAAGCAGTCCCCAGATGGAGATGTCTGCTTGTATCTTCTTTAACTGTCTCAGTACAGCTTCTTCTTCAATTTGCTTCTCTCTCTGCTTTTCTGCCTCTTTATCTTTCCCAGATGTCTCAGGTTGGTTAGGGTGTGGGGGCTTGAAATACCGCCCACTCCTGGTTATGTGGTCCACCTCATCGAGGTACCAAGTATCATCTGGTTGAGTACCTGCCCAATCTTCGTCTGTGTGGGCAAGACATAAGTCATCGTCTTCCCACCACATCCCACTGACATTCAACAAACACCTATCTGGTTCCGTCAAGTTCGTACTCTCGGTACTTTCATCCCACATGCTCACAGCGTGTCCTGCTCTTGTGCTCGCAGCACTTTCAACCTCTTCATGGTTCTTGGCTTTTCAGATTCTCTCTGAATTCCACCTCTTTTCTTGCTCCTTCTGTGTTAATAGGGCTTGTTGTTCGGTTTTCACAATATCTTGATCCCGAGTGAAATTCTTTGTACCGACGCTCTCCGGCAATTCATTCTGACTCTCGGCCCTTCCGGCCATCATCGATACCCCTGTCCCTGCTGGGCCTTGTTCTGGCTGAATTTCCACAACATCTGGCTGGTCATCTAACCACCCGGTAATTTCTGCCGACTCCCCATATTCAAACCAATTGATTGTTGCATCCCCTGCTTCTTGGTCTTTGAAGAACTGGAGGTTAGCAAAATCTTCTTCCACCGTTGTCAGATCATCTGCCCCTTGTTCTAGTCCGTCCCCCTGAATCATGCACAATTCAGCTTTTTTTCAGCGACCTCACACTTTCAGATCGGGCTCATCGATAAGATATATCCGCTTGGATCATAAGCTCTTCGGCACAATTCGGGCCGTCCATCCTGAACTCACCAATTCGTTTCTTCGAAACACGCCTGCTCCATCTTGGAGGTCACCACCGCTCAGTTGGGTTGTGAAAGTGTCCAACATGCACAAGTCGGTGCAATCAGAAGGATCACCTCCGGCTTGGGTAGGTGAGAGGAGTAATATAGATACTAGGATCATAGGAAAGCGACCCCGGTTTGGATGAGGTTGACTCTTTTGGGTGGTGGATCTTGGTTATGTCTTGAGTGGATTAGTTGTGACGTTGGGTCTTTCGGGAGGCACATGATATTCTTGTCGACGAGGTCTTGAATCTCGTGACGCAGCCGGAAACATTGATCTGTGTCATGGCCATCTTCGGTGGTGATGCATTGATGCTTGGGTTGTGGGAAGGGGGGAGTGGATTCGGTAGTGGCCTCGGTTCTAGGGGCGTCAGATGCTTCTTCCTGATTAACACCCCCAGAGCCTTGGACAGGGACATATATAGTGGAGTGAAGGTTCTTTGGCCTCTGGATTGATATCTCGGGGCTTGGTTACTGCTCCCGGAGGTACTGGAAAAGGGTGTGGCCGCTGCGGGCCTTGGTTGAGAAGGGAGAGTGGTGGTGACCATGCCGACCTCCGAAGTCCTTGTGTTGGCAGCGCCACTCGGGCCTGCGGTGTTATTACGATTAAATGTCCTTCGGGGCTGCTCTCGGTCCTGATCGATTAAACCTTGCTTCATCGCATCCTCGATCTATACCCCCATCTCGTGTAAATCTGAGAAGGTGGGGAAAGGGAGTACGATCATTTTCTGCATTAACTTCGGTTGGAGATTACGTACAATCATCCGAATTTGATCTTTATCTGTTGGCCTCAAGGTCATCATCGATGCCTTTGCTCTGTACCGAGTTACAAAATCAGAGAAAGTCGCTTTTTGTTCCTGCCTCGTTGTTTCGAGATCACGTGTTGTGATCTCGATCTGCGTATTATACGAATACTGTGCAACGAAGGCCACAGCCAACTCATCCCAATTTCTCTTCACATCATCTTCTAATTTTGCGTACCAGATGGCCGCCACCCCCGACAAATTTCTGTCAAATAAAGAAAGCTTTTGTGGTCGGGTTAGGCCCATTGGCCTCAAGATGTCTGAAAATAGCCGGAGATGGACCATAGGATCCCCTGATCCGTCAAAACGATCAATCTGTGGCATCTTGAATCTGTCCGGCAGTGTCACGGCCACGTCAGTGTAGCCATCTTCAATATCTGGGATGGCCTTCACCCTCTGCGATTTCTTGAAAAGCTTTTGCAGCTTACTCAACTTCAGAGCTGTATGATCTACCTCGAACTCAAACGGAGAGTCCGGGCGGTTAGATGTAAGATTCTTGGACAGTTACGGCAGAAGTGGGGGTGGAGCCGGCCCCGTTGGAAGACCTATGTCCTCTTGAGTGTTCCGGACATCGGGTAAGGTATTCTGGGTGTTCGGGAGGATATTCTGAGGATTTGGCAAGGTATTCTGACCAGTGGATGCCTGCTCAGGTAGTGGAGCCGCTGGTGGAGGAGGAGCCTGATGTGAAGCAGACGCTGCGTTCTGCTGTTGCAGCCTAGTAATCAGCTCGGCCTGCTGGGCCATGACTGTGGCTTGTTGTTTGGAAAATTCTGCTTGGCGGATGGCATCATCTTGCATCTGTTTCATGCTCTCGTTCATCTGGCATATCATCGCCTCCATCCCTGATGTATTCTGCTATTCCATCTGAATGGCCGGTAAATGTACCTCTACGGAAGACACAAAAATCTCAACCTGATTGTTTACTATCGAAGCAGCCCTTTGTCCCGGTAATCCCTGTTCCGACACACTGCGCCTTCTCGGCCTTCTTCTGATAACTGGGGGTAAAGAGTGGAACACTGGATGTCCGTCAACGAGATCCTCGGATTGGTTGAGTCGGCAACCTCGTGTCCAAAGTGCTTGGGGGGTATCTACTGGTTCGGAAGCAATCGTGCTAAAAACTGCCCTAGCAAAAAGATAATAAAGCGAAAAGGAAATAAATAACCAGAAAAACGGGCAGCATAACAGCTTAAATTAAATACACACAACACATAGTCGGGCATACAACACGTAGTTGACAAGCTGAAAATACACTGTTCCTCAATTACTGATCACTGTTCCTGTATCACTGTTCCCCAAAACTGAATCGGATATCCGCAGACAACTGATTCTCAGATAACTGACTGACGCCCGCAGGCCTGATGTCCAAACTCAACTGATACATGCATTCTCTGTAGAGGCACACTCTAACAAGCACATAGCAGATAAGTGAGAGCTGAAAACACCCCTATGTTGGGGTAAGGTTTCCCTGTCCTATTTTGTCAGGAACTAGGGTTTCACTACGCACGCAGCGGTTTCAAACAACCTATAAACGGGTAAGCAACCTGTCCTAGTTTGGAATGGTCACTATGGATCCGAATATGCACTAGGTCGAATGGTCAAGGGTGCCCGGTAAAACCGGGGTTTGTGTTCCCATCTTGTGAGCCAGAACGGTCAGCCTTATGGACATGCCTTGACAAGACAAGCCTCTGGCAAACCGCTCAGGAATAGCAGATGGCAAACACGGTGTCCTAGGCGCACCAATGCAAATGCAATGCAAAGAAACACACAAGTGTAGTCAAAACCAGATATCACGAGTTCGAGTCAAGTTCTCTAACTCCCCAGCAGAGTCGCCAGAAACTGTAGACGTCCCCGAATGCATCCCGGGGAAAGGGGAGTGCGAATCCCCCCCCGTTCTGGTTCGATATTGGGTCACTACAGTTCGAAGGACTCAAATGTCACGGTTCTTAATCTTGAACCAAAGAGTCCAAATCCGGCAAATCGTTTTGAAAACAGATTTTTGAAAGAAGTGCCAAACATGGACTGCTTCGCCAGATACAGAGTCGCCACCTAAATATTTTAAAATGGGAAATTTAGGAAACCCTGACTCGGTGCCAAAAGGCCACATGTCCGTCATCACCAAAGTTGCCTCGGCTCGAGAACTTGGGTACGATTGGGGAAGGTCACTTCGTGAGCACCCCTGCTCGCCCGGTCAAAGACCGGCCTCTACTAAGCGTGATATCTGATTTTGAAAATATTGTGAGTTCTTATTCCGATTATTAGCCTAGGTTACTATGTGATGCGCACAGCATACAAGTATAGACTGAATCGCCTGAATTGGAACAAAACATTTCATGTTTGTTTGTTTGAAAATGGCTTGATGGTGCTACCCGCAAGTAGGCTAAGACGTGGATTTGCCACCCTCAGGTGGGCTTAAGAAAACATGATTTTGCCACTATCTAGTGGGCTTAAAACAAACATTTGATGAATTGTCCCAATTCAAGTAACTCAACCTCCACCCATAAGCATTCAAGGCAGTTATATCACATAAGCATATAGCTTCATGGTAAGCATGCTATTCATGGCAACACTCACATGCATGCAAGGATGCTAAAGCATAAAACTCACCGAGTACTCCAAGCCAAAACAGAAGCTTGTTAGAAATCATGTATGATCTTAAATATACAAAAATGCCTAATGCAACACATGCAAAGATGCAAACTATAGCAGGCTCGGCTATTCTAAACGTGGCATATGGAATGCTATAACTAACACGTATTCAACTCGGAATTGAAATACAAATGCAGTTTGTATGATGAGCCGAGCCCAGTGCGTGCAAAACAAATGAATGATGCAAACATGCTGTCATACTGTATGCTAATTGAAATATGCCCTATGTCTAACCATCATAAGCAGGTAAATAAAAGGGAAGAAAGACGTGGGGTTGGAAGACATACATCACACTCACCCACACTTATTACAATTATGCCCTCGCGCAGAGGGTCCGAATAAATAATAATACAGTCCGAAATAAAAGAATAATACAGTCCGAAATATACAGTCCGAATAATAAATATACAAATTCCTAATTAATTATCAAATTAAATAAGAAAGCTGTAAAATTGGCGTGCAAGCCAGGGGCTGGCTTGACTCCGCTCCGGATAATGAAACGATGCATGTTGGGCTGCCTTGCGCGGAAATCCACTGGGATGCCTCAATTAGCCTCTGTTTGCAATGTTTCTCGAAATACGTGCCAAGCCTCGGAAGACTACTGATTCTTGATTTTGCTGCAACAAAGAGCAGGAAAAGGGCATAGCAATGTATTTCACAAATATATGCATGCCTCGATCCTCGTGCCACCAATCACGCATCTCGGTGCATGATGGCCGAGGAATCGGATTGCACAACTCAATATAGGATGAATGCACATGAATGCTACAACAAAACCTAACTCCATCATGGGTAATACGGAGTGTCGGTGACTTGGGAATTGAGACCCGTTCCGTCACTCGGAGTACGAAACGCGCCTCATTTCCCGTGCCCGGGCTAACTCCTACCTCGAACACGATGCAATATGCATGATATGCATGAAATGTAGCTAATATGCAATCCTAACATACACAATGCTATGGAATGAGATGCCTCGAAATGCGTGTACGCGGGCACGCAAATGGAGGCGATGATCCTAAGGCATGAAATGGCATACACAATGCAAATTGGACTTACACTAACACGAGAGAGCCTCTGCCACACTCACATAAGAAGCCGTCGGATAAAAATGAAGTGCCTCGAAATGCGTGCACACGGGCACGCGAACCGAGGCAATGGCATACACAATGCAATGATGCTAAAATGAGATGTCTCGAAATGCGTGCACACGGGCACGCAAATCGAGGCGATGGCATACACGATGTGATGAGACTAAAAAGAGATGTCTCGAAATGCGTGCACACGGGCACGCAAACCAAGAAAGTGGCATACGGAATGCAACAGGACTGAAATGAGATATGCGATGCAATATGGGCTTACACCAGCATGAGAGAGCCTCAGCCACACTCATATAAGAGGCCATCGGATGAAATTGAGGTACCTCAAAATGCGTGCGCACGGGCACGCAAACCGAGGTAATGGCATACGGAATGCAATAAGACTAAAATGGCATACAGGATACAAAATGGACTTATACTAACATGGGTGAGCCTCAGCCACACTCATATAAGAAGCCGAGAGATGAAAAATGAGATGCCTCGAAATGCGTGCACACGGGCACGCAAATCGAGGCAATGACATATGGAATGAAATGGCATATACAATGCAAATTGGGCTTACACTAACATGAGAGGGCCTCAGCCACACTCACATAAGAGGCCGATGGATGAAAATGAAGTGCCTCGAAGTGCGCGCACATGGGCACGCAAACCGAGAAAATGGCCCTAAGGCACGAAATGACATGAAAAATGATATGCAAGCATGCAAATGGAATCTCAGCACTCACAAATGATGCAAAACAGTCCCGAAAGGTGGGGAAATGACACCAAATGCACGGAATGGTCCCGAAATGCGATATTAAGCACCCGAAATGGCCTACAGCCATACTAAATATGCATAATTGGTACATGACATGCAAAACAGTAGCAAGGCAGCCCCAAAATAACATTTTTTACAATACAAGACATGGAAAAATAGCGAGTATAGATAGGACAACAATGGCATGCAAAAATGGGGGTCAAGAGAGGGGTATTGAAGCAAGTGATGTATACGATGCTCAAACTGAAAAATTCCCTTCTACAACACTGATGAGGGACAAAAAATATGCATATTTACAGTTTATGACAACCCTCAAATCAGTATGAAAACTTGCTAAAAATGTCATGCAAGAATGAAGCCAACAAAGGCTAGAACATGAAGTATGCCTTACATTCATCAAACCAGCCTTGGGTCCTTAACAAAACATGACAAGAAGGCCAAAATATGAATATTTTAAGTACTGATGATGGCCGAAAACAGAAGCTAGATAAGCTTAAAAAAGCATGCAAAAATGGGGGTCAAAGAGGGATATAATGACAAGTATAACATGGAGACCCCCAACAAGGTTGATCCCTTCTACAATGTTGTAGAGAGACACAAAATAAGCCTACTCACAGTTCATGACATGCTCCAAAACAGACTACATGTAGACCAAACAAATCATGCAAATTTACGGTAAATATGAGAGATTATGAAGCAAGTGCATGATAGAGAGGCCAAACAGGGTTGAGCCATTCTTCAATGTTGAAGAGGGGCTCAAAATAGGCCCACTTTCAGTTTACATTATGCTCAAAAACAGATCATTCATAGGCTAGAAAAAGCATGCAAAATATTGACATACAAGATGATATTGAAGCAAGTGCATCATAGAGGGCTCAAACAGGGTTGAGCCCTTGAACAAACATGAACAATAGCTCAAAATAGACCTGGTTTCAGTTAAGGTCGGAGCTCAAAACAATAAGCAAATAGGCTTAAGAAATGAGGCAATAAAATGCTACAAAAGAGAGAAAGTGAGACTTACCCTTGTAGACAAGTCTTGGCTGCCTTTTGCTTGAAGAATGGGAGCCTCTTAGCTGCTGGGAAGCTCTCCTAGCTGCTGGAATGGAGTTGTGATGGTAGAGCTTGGAGATGATGAAGAAATGGCACCAAAACTTGAAGAAAATGGAGTTGTATCTATGTATATGCTCCAATCAAAGCTTGTGTTCTCTTCTCTTGAGTTGGGAGGACACTAATGTGGGCAAGAGAGGGAGAGAGAAGTCCTTGCAAAAGTGGAGGGAAATGGGCTCTTATTTCCCTCCAAAGAGGTCCCCCAAATGAGATATTTTTGGGGAAAAATCAAAGCACAGCTGGAATGCACACATCCCAAGGAAGCAGGCCGGCTAGCCACCTTTATTGGAGGTGGCCAGCCGGCCACCCCCCATGGCCGGCCGGCCAAGGGAAAAAAAGGAAAGTGGGAATTTCTAGCCGGCCACCAAAGGTTGGTGTCCTCCCAAGTGTGTAGAACAAGGCCCTGTGGTTGGAATCTGGCAACTCTGAAACAGGAGAGACAACATGCCACTCTTAGAAGGAGTTCAAAAGGGTCAATGAGAGTTACTAGCCGGCCATGTGTTTTTAGGGTCCTCCCATGTGTGTAAAACACAGATATGTGGTTTTGGCTCGGAGAAAATGGCCCTAGGGTGTTCAACATTAGCCCGGAAGTGAGAAAAACGGGCGCCGGGAGGCGCCGGAGGAGCATAACTGGTTGCTGAGACAATTGCTGGCCTCCCACCCTCCAGTGACCTTCCTTATGATAAAACAGAGGTACCTGCTAAAAATGAACAAAAACCGATGTAAAACGAAAGCTCGGGGGCCAAAACACGCAGTTCGGGGGCCCGAAAACCGGCCGTTAAGCACCGAAAGTGGTGTTTGGCCGCGAAGTGGGTATCTAAGACCTCAGTGTCCCTCGAAAGGGAGTAAATGAGATGCATGCCAAAAATCGGAGAAATCGGAGATGGTTGGGTCATCCCGAATCGAGGCACATGGCCTGACGGCTTCGAAAATCGAAAACCGGGCTTCGAAATGGGCAAAATGGCCTACGGCCACGAAAAGTAGCCCACGGCCACTGAGAGATGGTCTACGGGACCTCTCCCTCCCCTCAGGAAAGAAAACAGAGAAAACCGAGTCTGGTTGGCAAACCGAGGCAAGGCACAGAAGAGGGTTCGGAAGTCTGGAGGTAGGGCGCACGGCCGCGACTCTGAGACTTCTGAACGTGCACAATATGCAACATCACCGAGCGCTCAATTGGTGACGTCTGAGTCTTAAGATCGGTCAAAAATGGGGTGTCTACAATAAGGTTTATAAAACAACATATCATGCTTAGTAGAGGTCGATCCTTTGATCAGGCGAGCGGAGGTGCTCATTTCAGGACCTTCCCCTCTCATACCCAAGTTCCCGAGCCGAGGCAACTTTGGTGATGACGGACACGTGGCCTTTGGCACGAGTCAAGGTTTCCTAAATTTTTCAAAAATAAAATATTTAGGTGGCGACTCTGTAATCTGGCGAAGCAGTTCAGTTTTGGCATTATTTGATTCAAAATCAATTTTCCAAAATGATTTGCCGGATTAGACTCTTTGGTGTTTATCAGTCTCACATTGCACTTTGTGAGATTAGATTCAGAACCGTGACAGAAGTCCAAACTGTAGGAGACCAATTTGCGCCTCTCCGAAAGGGGGGCACGTGAAGAAAGTCGAGTCTATACCATGCGAACTGACGCCGAGTGTTATGTCAAGAAATGTGGTCAATGTCAGAAGTTCTCCCCTTTGAATCACCTGCTAGCCGAGGAATTAAATTCTATCACTAGCCCTTGGCCGTTCGCTCAATGGGGCCTTGATCTCGTTGGATTGTTACCATGGGCCCCGGGCAGCAAGCGATTCCTAATTGTTGCGATGGCTTATTTCATGAAATGGGTCGAAGCGGAGGCACAAACACATATTCGAGATTTCGACGTAAAGCATTTTGTATGGAAAAACATCATAACAAGATTTGGTGTACTACGAGCACTTGTTTCTGACAACGGTAACTAGTTTGATTGTGGTGTGTATCAAGAATTGTGCGACACTTATGGTATCCGATCCTACTTTTCCTCGCCGGTTTACGCCCAGAGCAATGGTCAAGCGGAGGCCACCAACAAGGTTATTTTTTACGGCATCAAGAAGAGGCTGGAGAAAGCTAAAGGCAAATGGGTCAAAGAGTTGCCCAGTGTGTTGTGGGCGCATCGCACTACTCCGAGGCGATCCACTGGGAAAACGCCGTTTGCTTTATGCTTCGGAACCCAGACAATCATCCCCCTGGAGATCAGCCTCCCAACCTTGAAATCGAAAGTTTTTGATATGGGAGGAAATGACATGATGTTGGCCTTGGACTTGACTCTGATTGAAGAACGCCGAGACCGTGCCCTTGCATCCATGGCATAGTACCAACAACAGCTCACTAAGTCATATAATCAACGTGTTCAGCTACGCCGTTATACACTAGGAGAATTGGTCCTCCAGAAAGTATTTCCCGCTACCAGGAATCTGGTTGACGAAAAATTGGGTCCTAACTGGAACGGCCCCTATCAGATTGATTCAATCACAGGAACAGGGGCATATCTGCTCAAAGATATGGATGGAAGAAGTTCACCGCGCCCATGGAATTCCACACACTTGTGCAAGTTTTATCATTAACTTGTACGGTACGACAGCCTGTTTTGATTTTACGCCGTGTGTATCTTTCTTTTTTCAATATAATGTCCTCTTTCCCAGTGAGTTCTGATTGTTTGAGAAAGCCTCTGAATTCAAAGCGCCCTTCATGAATAACACGATTGGCCAACAAAAAAAGCCTCCGAATACGGAGCGCCCTTCGTGAATGACACGATTGGCCAACACAAAAAGCCTCCAAATTTGGAGCACCCTTCGTGAATGACACGATTAGGCCGAATAAAGCCTCCGAATTCAGAGCGCCCATCGTGAATGACACGATTGGCCAACACAAAAAACCTCTAAATTCGGAGCGCCTTTCGTGAATGACACGATAATAAAGCCTCCGAATTCGGAGCACCCTTTGTGAATGACACGATTGGGCCAAATAAAGTCTCCGAATTCGGAGCGCCCTTCGTGAAAGACACGATTGGCTAACACAAAAAGCCTTCGAATTCAGAACACCCTTCGTGAATAACACGATTGGGCTAAATAAAGCCTCCGAATTCAGAGCGGCCTTCGTGAATGACATGATTGGCGAACACAAAAAGCCTTCGAATTTAGAGCGCGCTTCGTGAATGACACAATTGGCCAACACAAAAAGCCTCCAAATTTGGAGTGCCCTTTGTGAATGACACAATTGGGCCAAATAAAGCCTCTGAATTTGGAGCGGCCTTCGTGAATGACACGATTGGCCAACACAAAAAACCTCCGAATTCGGAGCGCCCTTCATGAATGACACGATTGGGCCGAATAAAGCCTCCAAATTCGGAGCGCCCTTCGTGAATGACACGATTGGCCAACACAAAAAGCCTCTGAATTCAGAACACCTTTTCGGAATGACACGATTGGCCAACACAAAAAGCCTTCGAATTTGGAGCGCCCTTCGTGAATGACACGATTGGCCAAAACAAAAAGCCTCCGAATTCGGAGCACCCTTCGTGACTAACACGATTGGGCTAAATAAATCCTCCGAATTCGGAGCGCCCTTTGTGAATAACACGATTGGCCCAAATAAAGCCTCCGAATTCAAAGCGCCCTTCGTGAATGACACGATTCGCCAACACAAAAAGCCTCCAAATTCGGAGCACCTTTCGTGAATGACACGATTGGGCCAAATAAAGCCTTTGAATTCGGAGTGCCCTTCATGAATGACACGATTGGCCAACACAAAAAGCCTCTGAATTCGGAGCGCCCTTCGTGAATGACACGATTGGGCCAAATAAAGCCTCCGAATTCGAAGCGCCCTTCGGGAATAACACAATTGGGTCGAATAATGCCTCCGAGTTCGGAGTGCCCTTCGTGAATAACGATTGGCTAACACAAAAAGTCTCCGAATTCAGAGCACCCAGCGTGAACAACATGATTGGGCCGAATAAAGCCTCTAAATTTGGAGCGCCCTTCGTGAATGACACGATTGGCCAACACAAAAAGCCTCCAAATTTGGAGCGCCATTCGTGAATGGCACAATTGGGTAGAATAAAGCCTTCGAATTCGGAGCGCCCTTCATGAATGACAGGATTGGCCAACACAAAAAACTTCTGAATTCGGAGCACCCTTCGTGAATAACACGATTGGGCTAAATAAAGCCTCTGAATTCGGAGCGCTCTGAATTCGGAGTGCCCTTCGTGAATGACACGATTGGGCCGAATAAAGCCTCTGAATTCGGAGCGCCCTTCGTGAATGACATGATTGGACAACACAAAAAGCCTCCGAATTCAGAACACCCTCTGGGAATGACACGATTGGGCTAAATAAAGCTTCCGAATTCAGAGCGCCCTTCATGAATGACACGATTGGCTAACACAAAAAGCCTCCAAATTTGGAGTGCCTTTCGTGAATGAAACGATTGGGCAGAATAAAGCCTCTAAATTCGGAGCGCCCTTCGTGAATGACACAATTGGGCCAAATAAAGCCTCCGAATTCGAAGCGCCCTTCGTGAATAACACGATTCGGTCGAATAAAGCCTCCGAGTTCGGAGTGCCCTTCGTGAATGACGATTGGCTAACACAAAAAGCCTCCGAATTCGGAGCAGCCTGCATGAACGATACGATTAGGCCGAAGAAGGCCTCCAAATTCGGAGCGCCCTTCGTGAATGACACAATTGGGCAAAACAAAGCCTTCGAATTCGGAGCGCCTTTCGTAAATAACACGATTGGGCTAAATAAAGCCACTGAATTCGGAGCGCCCTTCGTGAATGACACGATTGGGCCGAATAAAGCCTCCGAATTCGGAGCGCCCTTCGTGAATGACATGATTGGCCAACACAAAAAGCCTCCGAATTCATAACACCCTTAGGGAATGACACGATTGGGCTGAATAAAGCCTCTGAATTCAGAGCGCCCTTCGTGAATGACACGATTGGCCAACACAAAAAGCCTTTGAATTTGGAACGCCCTTCGTGAATGACACGATTGGCCAAAACAAAAAGCTTCCAAATTCGGAGTGTCCTTCGTGAATGACACGATTGGGCCAAATAAATCCTCCAACTTTGGAGCGCCCTTTTTGAATGACACGATTGGCCAACACAAAAAGCCTTTGAATTTGGAACGCCCTTCGTGAATGACACGATTGGCCAAAACAAAAAGCTTCCAAATTCGGAGTGTCCTTCGTGAATGACACGATTGGGCCAAATAAATCCTCCAACTTTGGAGCGCCCTTTTTGAATGACACGATTGGCCCGAATAAAGCCTCCGAATTCAGAGCGCCCTTCGTGAATGACAAGATTGGCCAACACAAAAAGCCTCCAAATTCGAAGTGCCTTTCGTGAATGACACGATTGGGCCGAATAAAGTCTCTGAATTCGGAGCGACCTTCGTGAATGACACGATTGGGCCAAATAAAGCCTCCGAATTTGAAGCGCCCTTCGTGAATAACACGATTGGGTTGAATAAAGCCTCCGAGTTCGGAGTGCCCTTCGTGAATGACAATTGGCTAACCCAAAAAGCCTCCGAATTCGGAGCACCCTACATGAACGACACGATTGGGCCGAATAAAGCCTTCGAATTCGGAGCGCCCTTCGTGAATTACACAATTGGCCAACACAAAAAGCCTCATAATTCGAAGTGCACTTTGTGAATGACACAGTTGGGTAGAATAGAGCCTTCAAATTCGGAGCGCCCTTCGTGAATGACACGATTGGCCAACACAAAAAACTTCCGAATTCGGAGCGCCCTTCGTGAATAACACGATTGGGCTAAATAAAGCCTCTGAATTCGGAGTGCCCTTCGTGAATGACACGATTGGGCCGAATAAAGCCTTCGAATACGGAGCGCCCTTCGTGAATGACACAATTGGCCAACACAAAAAGCCTCTGAATTCAGAACACCATTTGGGAATGACACAATTGGGCTGAATAAAGCCTCTAAATTCAGAGCGCCCTTCGTGAATGACACGATTGGCCAACACAAAAAACCTTTGAATTTGGAGCGCCCTTCGTGAATGACACGATTGGCCAAAACAAAAAGCCTCCAAATTCGGAGCGCCCTTCGTGAACGAAACGATTAGGCCAAATAAATCCTCCGACTTTGGAGCTCCCTTTTTGAATGACACGATTGGCCCGAATAAAGCCTCCGAATTCAAAACGCCCTTCGTGAATGACACGATTGGCCAACACAAAAAGCCTCCAAATTTGGAGCGCCTTTCGTGAATGACAAAATTGGGCCGAATAAAGCCTCTGAATTCAGAGCACCCTTCGTGAATGACACGATTGGCCAACACAAAAGCCTCCGAATTCGGAGCGCCCTTCGTGAATGACACGATTGGGCCAAATAAAGCTTTCGATTTCGAAGCGCCCTTCGTGAATGACACGATTGGGTCGAATAAAGCCTCCGAGGTCGGAGTGCCCTTCGTGAATGACGATTGGCTAACACAAAAAGCCTCTGAATTTGGAGCACCCTTTGCGAATGACACGATTGGGCCGAATAAAGCCTCCGAATTCAGAGTACCCTTCGTGAATGACACGATTGGCTAACACAAAAAGCCTCCAAATTCGGAGTGCCCTTCATGAATGACACGATTGGGCTGAATAAAGCCTCCGAATTTGGAGCGCCCTTTGTGAATGACACGATTGGGCCGAATAGAGCCTCTGGATTCGGAGTGCCCTTCGTGAATGACACGATTGGCCAACACAAAAAGCCTCCGAATTCAGAGCGCCCTTCGTGAATGACACGATTGGGCTGAATAAAGCCTCCAAATTCGGAGCGCCTTTCGTGAATGACACGATTGGCCAAAACAAAAAGCCTCCGAATTCGAAGCACCCTTCGTGAATGACACGATTGGCCAACACAAAAAGCTTCCGAATTCGGAGCGCCCTTCGTGAATGACACGATTGGGCCGAATAAAGCCTCCGAGTTTGGAGCGCCCTTCGTGAATGACACGATTGGGCCAAATAAAGCCTCTGAGTTTAGAGCGCCCTTCATGAATGACGATTGGCTAACACAAAAAGCCTCCGAATTTGGAGCACCCTTCGTGAACGACACGATTGGGCCGAATAAAGCCTCTGAATTCGGAGCGCCATTCGTGAATGACACGATTGGCCAACACAAAAAGCCTCCGAATTCGGAGCGCCCTTCGTGAATGACATGATTGGCCAACACATGAAGCCTCAGAACTCGGAGCGTCCTTCGTGAATGACACGATTGGCCAATGCAAAAAGCCTCCGAATTCAAAGCGCCCTTCGTGAATGGAATGATTGGCCAACACAAAAAGCCTCCTAATTCGGAGCGCCCTTCGTGAATGACACGATTGGGCCGAATAAAGCCTCCGAGTTTGGAGCGCCCTTCATGAATGACACGATTGGGTCGAATAAAGCCTCCAAGTTTGGAGCGCCCTTCGTGAATGACGATTGGCTAACACAAAAAGCCTCCGAACTCGGAGCACCAGTCATGAACGACACGATTGGGCCGAATAAAGCCTCCGAATTCGGAGCGCTATTTGTGAATGACAGAATTGGCCAACACAAAAAGCCTCCGAATTCGGAGCGCCCTTCATGAATGACATGATTGGCCAACACATAAAGCCTCCAAACTCAGAGCGCCATTCGTGAATGACACGATTAGCCAACACAAAAAGCCTCCGAATTCAAAGCGCTCTTCGTGAATGACACGATTGGCCAACACAAAAAGCCTCCGAATTCGGAGCGCCCTTCGTAAATGACACGATTGGGCCAAAGAAAGCCTCCGAATTCGGAGAGCCCTTCATGAATGACACGATTGGCAAACACAAAAAGCCTCCGAATTCGGAGCGCCCTTCGTAAATGACACGATTGGGCCGAATAAAGCCTTCGAGTTCAGAGCGCCCTTTGTGAATGACGATTGGCTAAAACAAAAAGTCTCTGAATTCAGAGCACCCTTCGTGAATGACACGATTGGCTAACACAAAAAGCCTTCGAATTCTGAGCGCCCTTCATGAATAACACAATTGGGCTGAATAAAGCCTCCGAATTCGAAGCGCCCTCGTGAATGACACGATTAGCCAACACATAAAGCCTCCAAATTCGGAGTGGCCTTCGTGAATGACACTATTGGCCAAGGCAAAATGCCTCCGAATTCGGAGCGCCCTTCGTGGAAAACACGGTCGGCACGATCGAGCATTCACATTCGGAGCTCCTTTCGTAAATACTGTAAGTGATAAGCGCCAACACAATTGACATAAAATGGTAGATGGTCATGGATTAATTTATAAACATTGACTGAAATAACTTACAAACATTTCAAATAATATGTTTCATTAAATTGATCGTAAATACATTGTCCGCATCCAATTTGCGTTAAAAAGTTACAATGTGTTCAGTTTTATTCGGAACCACCTTCATCGTCACTCTTCTCCACTTCGAAAGTTGAGAAAGAAAAATTGTGACCCTGATATAATGGTGACGCCGAATCAACGCCTGCTGCACAAAGAGCTTTCGCAGCCTGGAGAGCCTTGATCCACCGGTGCTTAAATCCATGATTCTCGCATCGATAGACCTCCTCGGCAAGCTTTTCTTTCGTCTTCTGTATTCTAATTTTTCGGCCGTCATGGAAGCCTTGTTTATAGGCCCTGGTCTTTGCAGCCTTTATCATAAACATGCTTGTCGTTTGTCGATCGGCAATCGTAAGGCTTATAAGCCATTGGGTCACCTTTTCTTCCATGATCGGGTTAGATTGGCCTGCCGACAACGTATCGGCAGTGTTGACTGTTCTTAATTCACGTTCGGTTTTCTCCGTACGAGCTTCTAAGTTTCGAATGCGTTCATCTTTTTACTCTATCTCCTGCCGCGCGGCACGTAGGTGCATACCAATTTCATAGGCGGTGTATAGCCCTTTCACAGCTCCATGAACGCCCTCTCGAAACACTTTGAAATCCAGTCAACCAACCATCGATTGTTGAACTTCTGGTAAAAAAATCTATCGTGCAAATTCAAGTGCCACGTGTGGATCTCGAATGATCGAATCTGCCTCTGTCATCGATTTATTCCCGATAAAGACTGAAAAACTCAATGGGCGCGGTGGCCCACTGGCTTCACTTTGCAAATGAGAGGAGGTCCCCCCGCTGCTGCTTCTCCTTGCTAGATGACCTGCTTTGACAACAGAGAGAGTGACACCTCTCACGCTCCCCAAACGTCTTACTTCTCGTTCGTGAAGGTTCGCCACCTCGATTCATAGCCGAGTCCAGCTCAGCCAGTGTCCTGTCTTCCCCTCTGCTATTGAAGAATAGTCTATTTGACATTCACACTACTCTAACCTCGTTCGACGCACTGGGTTGAGTTGAGTTTGGACACACTAACGGAATCTACGCGCACGAAACAACCACCCCTTTTATTACTCACAGGTGCACCGCTCCCAAAGCGATCTCTTCAAAGTTTTACGCCATAAAGTGCCAAAATTCAGCAGCCACGTTCACTAATCCCCTAGGGCCAGGGCAGATTGATTGATCTATTAGGCCTAGAATCATTAATTTGTGCTGAAATGGCAATCCGGCCCAGCCAATTCATGAACTGCCGATATTCGGCGGCCACGTTCACTAATCCACTGGGGCAAAGGCAGATTAATTGATCTATTCGGCCTAGAATCAGTAATTTGTGCAAGGGTAGATTGATCTATTTGGCCTAGAATCATTAATTTGTGCCAAAACGGCAATCTGCCCCAGCCAATTCATGAACTATCGATATTCGGCAACCACGTTCATTAATCTGTTGGGGCAAGGGTAGATTGATTGGTCTATTCGGCCTAGAATCAGTAATTTGTGCCGAAATGACAATCTGTCCCAGCCAATTCATGACTGTCGATATTCGGCAGCCACGTTCACTAATCCACTGGGACAAGGGCAGATTGATTGATCTATTCAGCCTAACCTCAGTCCTTTCATTAACTAATTTGGCCTACTTGTAAAACCACGCAATCATTTGCCCGCCGATCTATCTTATTAAATTGGTTATCTTATTAAATTGTTTCAACAATCCCATTCTATGATTACGCATGTAACAAACAGAAAGACAAAGGAAATTTTCATTAATAAATTGAGTACAGATGTAGTCATTTTACACATGAAAATTACCTTACATTTAACTTCTAAACTAAGTAAATAAACAAAAATCTACAAAAAAAAACTATACACGGAAGATTCTTAACAAAAATCAAGTTATCACCCTAATCAATCTTTAGGGTCAGACTCGAGCGGCTCAACGTCTACCTGCTCGTATGGAATTGGCTGGGCTAATGTCACATTAGCGGTAATGAGGGCTTTGAGCCAACCGTGTTTGAAACCCAAATTCTTAAACTTGGGCACTTCCTCCACGTAGTCGTTCAAGGCGGCGTCCTTCCCAGCTTGGAACGCTTTGGAAATTTCAAAGTCGGCTACTTCCTTCGCCCTCTTCGACTCTTCCAAATCGGCTTCCAGTTTGGCAATCACCTCCTAGGCTAACTTGAGCGTGTCTTCGCTCGTGTTTGCCCTCTCTTCGGTGGCCAACCTGAGCTGGTCGAAGCTTTTTGCCTTTGCTGACTCGGCGTCGGCCCTTGCACTTTCCCTAGCCGCTTTCACCGCCTCGTTCTCGGCTCTTTGAGAGGCCTCCGCAGCCTTGCTCTTCTCACTTCAATTTCTGCTTTCAAAAAGCCAATCTGTTCAATAGCATCGTGTTAACGACGGCCGATCTCGGCTATCCTTCCCGTCGTTTGCAAAATAAGGAATTAGAATAAAAATAAAAATATAGGCAGAAAACAGCAGATAAGGATCAAGTCAAGTACCACTATGGCTAACTGAGCGGTTAATGCTATTGCCAGCAAATCTAGCTCCGTTCGAAAAGTCGCCCTGTCAGCCGACAGGGAAATTAAAGAAGCCATGCTCAACGCCATGGCCAGATCTTTCAGAGCCAACGCATTAGAGGGAATCAGCACGTTTTTTACCCTTGGTTGAACAACGAATGGCACAACCAAGTCCGACTCCTCTATGCATGGCCATTTATCGGTTGGGTTTTCTTCGGGGCAGACTTCTCTCTCGGCGGGATGCTTTTTCCCCCTCTGGTCGGCCTCTTGACTTAACTGTTCGTCTATCAGCTCCGTCTCAGCCGTCTCAATTTGGGCCGTTTCTTCCACGATAATAAGAGGAGAAAACTCAGTCACGGCAACAGGATCAGAATGGATGGTCTCTGCTCTCCTCCGGGCGGCCATCCATTCGGCATTTTTTCTCCTTGCCAACTGCATAAGCGATTCCCTAGCCATGTTCTCAAGATACGAGCCGGGGAGATCCGCTAAATCAGTAAAGATGTCTTCAAAGGAGATGTACCCTCGACCTGAGGTGGATGGCGGGTTGGTTGGATTAAGGCCGACTTCTTCAAAAGCCAAGTTTAAAGCCTCGTCAACTTCTTCGGCTTCCAAAGTGGACTAACTCGGCTGCTCAGCTACTTCTTCAGCTACTGGTTCTACGGCCTACTGCGAATCAGAAACTTCCAAACCAATCAGCCTAAGGCTTTTGAAGCAAGGGAAGATAATGGCCATGAATTGTTGTTCGCCCTATGGAATCAGAATGTTGTTCGCCCTACGGAATCAGAATGTTGTCCGCGACCGAAAATGTTATGTAAGTGGGCTTGTACCTCAGAAGTATATGGGCCGCCCTCCCTCGCTTCTAGAGGTTTGGACGGCCAAAGAACTTGAGTGCGGTTTTGATTTTCGCAAGCACAGCGTCGTCGGCCGAAACCAGAACTTTCTTCAAATCGTTGCCTGCACAAATAAAATGATAAGTTCATGGAAGGAAAGCCGAGTAAATATAAAGTAGATAGACATGAGGAACTATACGGCCACTTGGTTTGCCTTTCCGTCTAGGTATAGGATCTAGATGATCTTCGCCTTCGCCGAATTCCCAGTTACCTCGGACAACGACCATGACATCATCAACTTGCTTGCCAGAGCCGGCAAGCATAGTCACTAAGTGATGGTCGGTGTCCTTGGCCCTGAGAAAATAGCGCCCGTCGGCTAGAAGATTTGGCCAAGGCATAACAATGCTAAATAGCAAGTATGCCAAGATTGATCCTAAGGCGTCGGTTCAACTCTACAATCCCTATTATGATTCGGAAAAAATTTACATTAGGTTGGGAAGGGATAAGACCCCAATGGCGAATGACGGCCCTAAGAAATGGGTGAAGGGGGAAACGGACTCCACCCTCAACAATTGATAGGAAAGGGAAGATTATTGTACTTTTATTAGTCCTCTCTATATCAAGGGTGCTGTCCGCTACGAGTGACAGATGGACATCATCGGGAATGGAAAAATGGCGTCGAAAGCCATAAATTCGATCCACAAAAAGGAGGTCTTTCAGATGTTTTGCCATCCTAGCCAGTCTAAGGAGTATGCTAAAGTAAAAACAAACAAGGAAATGGGATTCGAAATGAAGGAGAAGAGAACTTACAAGAAGCAGAGGAGACAATGATAAACAGAAGGAAGTTGCAGAGGTCGCGAAATGGAGGAGGTATACTGAAAGGTAGACCAGAAGCTTTGAGTATTCAACAAAACATACATTCGAAGGGACAACATAGTTCAAATCGCATTAAATGAAGGAAGCATACGAAGGGATGGAAAGATGTAATGATGCCTAGAAAGCGTGTGTACTGACATACGTTGAAATGAGGCTAACCGCCGTTTTTTCTTTGACTTTTCAAGTTCGAAAACAAACACGCCGTTTGAGACCAAACATACCGTCTAACTAGTGTTAATAGGATGTTTGGGGGGCAATTGTGGGCGCCGGATATTGTTGATGGACATACGAGAAAGCCGAATAATAGGTCTAAAGATAATCTGGATAAATATTGTATTCGGCTTCGTCCTGGACGAGCCCAAAGCCAAGTAAACTAATCGGCCACAAAACCAGTTGAACAAAGGCCGAATAAATAAACGTGCAATAGATTAAAAGTGGGCCCGACCCTGGGACCCAAAGGAAGATATAAATAGAGGAACATTATCCAAAGAAAGGTATGTGAGAACAAGTAAGGTTAACTTGAGATACAAGCAACCAAGAGAGTATACACTGACTTATCCGTCGGGGTGCTAATTCCGGCACCCTCGACCGGAGTGTTCATTCCTTTTCAGGTGACTAGCTGAGAATCAAGAGCGTCTTACAAGATCCAGAGAGTATTTCCAAACCACATCTCCACAGTTACCATAATGACAAAATAAATAATAATAAAGTACTAATTAACACTACAAAACATAATGAATCCTAATAACCATAAATTTTGATACCTCACTGCCTCCCCTACAGCAGGGCGGATTATCTTATACATTCCAGAAGCAGAACTGGAGCACAATTTACAGAAGAAACAATAAAAATAGTAAGCCACGCAAGAGATTTCATTCATTTGAGGGATATTAACATCAAATAAATGTTATAAACACATAAAGTTACACAAGAGAAGCAAAATAACAGTCAAATTAAATAAACCTAAAAGAGCAGCACATACCAACAGTAAGAAAGAAAAAACTCAACACTGTATGAACTAAAGAAAACAAGTAGCACTCAAATGCTCTGAATTTTATATTTGGAAGCATTCAAAGAATTTCCAAGATTTTGACAACTCCCTAGTCCCAATAGTAAATATTTTTTTGTCCACCATACATCGCCAACTCTTTTAAATGATGCTCTTCCCCCCTCCCTATTTCACCAAGCCCACTTCCCATTCCTAATAAGCATAACCAGGAGATAGAGAGAGAGAGAGAGAGAGAGAGAGAAAGAGAGCTGAAATGGCTGCAGACCAAAACCACATATGTGAACTTCAACTTGAGTTTGGCATATAAACAAACATGTAATAGGCAGTCTGAACCGATTCTCAGATAAATTAAAATCAACAATGGATCAGATCGATATGTTTAAGCGACAATAATTGATCTCACAATGGGTGTAGAGATTATTATATATACATATCATTCGGTTAGAGAGAGTAAGAAAAAAACCTTGCAATGCGTGGAGGTACAATGGAGGAGCCGCCAATCGAGCTTCCTTGGGTGATGAATCTCAGGCGACGGTGACAAACAACGAGGTGAATCGGTGTTCCGATTGCTGGCAACCGCGAGGGAGGGGAGAGGAGCAGCGAAGAAGCAGAGGCAGATGGAGAGAGAGACGCTGAAGAGAGACAGAGACAGAGACAGAGGCGCTGGTTTGGTTTTGGATTGGAAACCAAATATATATATATATATATTACATCATTAGCGACTAAATATTTTTAGTCGCCAATTAATTTTATAAATCCCTCCAGAATTTGAAATATCTCCCTTTAAATATTTTAATTTTTTGGCGACTAACATATTTTTTTGTCACTAAAAATATGTTTTTGGCGACCAAATTTTTGGTCACCAAAAATCAAAAATAATTTTTTTATTTTACATTCGGCGACTAAATTGTTTTAGTAGCCAAAACTCAATATACGGCAACTAAAATATTTTTTTGTCGCTAAAAATATAGTTTTGCAACCAAACTTTTGGTCACCAAAGATAAAAAATAATTTTTTTATTTTACATTTGGCAACTAAATTATTTTAGTAGCCAAAACTCAATATATAGCGACTAAAATATTTTTTTGTTACTAAAAATATGTTTTTGGCTACCAAAATTTTGATTGCCAAAGATAAAAAATAATTTTTTATTTTACATTTGGCGACCAAATTGTTTTAGTAGCCAAAACTCAATATACGGTGACTAAATTTTTTTTTTGTGGCAAATTCTTTTATTTTTAGCGACTAAATTCTTTTTTAGTCGCCAATAATCAATATACCCCGACTAAAAAAAATTAGTAACTAAATATTATACTTTTGGCGACTAAAAAAATTTGGTCGCCAATTCCACAACTTTGGGCGACTAAATTTGTTTTAGTCACCACACTACAAGAAATTAGACTTTCGGCGACCAAAATATTAGTCGCCAAAGGTCAGTTTTTAGTCGCCAAAACCAATTAGCGACTAAATTTTTTTGTCGCCAACTTAGTCGCCTCAACTCTGTCGGCGAATGTTTTAGCGACTAAACTCGAGTTTGGTCGCTGAAAATGTAACCTTTGGCTACTAATTTGTGTAGTCGGCAAATGTTACCCTTTGGCGACTAAAAAAATAGTCGCTGAAAACCTAATTTTTAGCTACTAAATTATTGGTCGCCAAACGTCAACGTTTGGCTACTAAAGTTGGGTTAGTCGGCAAAAGTGATATTTTTAGTGACCAAAATATTAGTCGCCGAAAGTTATAACAAAACTGTTTTGAGCTATTTGCCGACCATGGTATTTAGTCGCCAAAGGATGCTATATTCATTTTGCTGCTACATTATTGGTGGCCAAAACATTTAAAAATAGTTTTTGGCTACCAAAATAGTTAGTAGCCAAATACTATATTAGAATTTTTTTTTTTTTTTTTTTAAATTTCTGAACCACCTGTATTCATTATTAGTACAACCTATACAATGTATAAACATGGTCAAAGACATCTTAACAAGTCTGGAACAATATTCATCTTCACATATTCATCTTCACATATTCATCTTCAAGATTCAGAATTGTTGTATATCCCCTCCATTACAATATCCGCGATAAACAAACCAGCGGTAAATACAGAAACCTTGCAATTCAAAGACATCTTAACAAGTCTGGAACAATATCACAGAAATAAATATATATTTACAAGTAGTTTATGCAAAGTGACAATACATTTGTACAAATTCTGAACTCAATGCCATCTTTGTGGCAAAATTCCAACTGATTCTGTTTGCCATATCATGAAAGAACTCTCATCACCAGATACTGGATAAAGCAACACCCATTTTCAATTAAGCACCCGAATGTGGTGCCACATCGCAGCAGTCCGTCCAGAGAGGCACCTAGCACCTGAAAATTTAGGACAAATCCTAGGGTTCAACACATTCGACATTCCAATTGTAGCAAACATTTTTTTATAAAGCTTCATAATTCTGGTGTGTGAACATCTTTCCAATGAAGTAACTATGTACCCAAAGTCACAGAGAAGTGAGTTAAAGAACATACAGCAAATTAAAAAACATGGTTTATTAACATAGTACAGTCTTCTATGTTTAGTTCGTACAACAAATTAAAGTACCTTTTAAGCACATACAACTCAAATGTGTGAAAAGGGGTGCATAAACTAGACCTTCCCATGAGTTCACCCTTTGGGTTGGGGTTGGAAATAAGGATGCTGCAAAGCCTCATCAACACTCAATCACTCATCCTACAATTCCAAAGCAAACAAACCATCATTATGTTCAAATATGTTATTAATACACAACTGACATTCTTTTGAACTGTAGGTTCATGAATAAAAACAATCAAATGTAAGTTTACACGAGTTACAGCCAAGTATTGAAACACCAAAGCAACATAGCAAGAAAGATGGCATTTCTAAATCCAATTAATCTTTTGACAACAGATAGTCATTGACAAAAACCTCCAATCTTAAACATGAAACCTCAAATAGATAATTTATCCATGTGTAGGTGGAAAAATTCTTGGTATAATAACTTATTGTACTCACGGATATATAGTTCTACCAAACTTTGCTACTTTTAAAATAAAGCATACAGAGACAAAGGGGTAGCCCAAGTGGTATGAGCTACCATTACCAGACAATCGGTCTGGGTTTCAAGTCTCCCCCTCCCTAGGTTAGAAAAAATTAATTATGTTGTATGAATCTCCTCAAAAATAAAGCATACAGTTCATATATTGGTTTTATTCTCTTTGCAATGATTAGTCTAATCTTCAACTTCGGATTAACATCAAATAGATGTCGCAAAAAAAACAGAGAAGCAAATTATTCAATGGTTTCTTATTGGGCATTAACTACCTGTTACCAACAATAATAGTCCTTAAGAAAATCTACCATTGTGTCATGAATTTGCAGTCAATCCTCAAGCCAACATGAAAACTGATGGCATTCACCATTCATTTATTAAGTTAATAAAACCACAGATGTCACGACTTACTGGATCCCAAACTAATAATTGGCGTACCAATCGCAAAGCCCAAACAGTAGGAAACCGCACAAATTGAGAAACAAGCTTATGACAAACCAAAATTACCACCGAATATAAAATATAGTTATTATATAAAATTTATTGTTAGAAATCGACCTGCTTTTGAGAGGATCTCTACTCTTTATTTCTTTGGGAAAAATACTCTTGAGCATTTCCGTGAAGCCGTGAAAATGCACTGTTTCAAAGCAATGTACTTGCATTAGTATTACATGTGAAAAACTAATGAATATCTCACCCGTTTAAAGCATAATTACATGGAAATGAATTTCCAGATGAATTAGTTGATCAGAATGATAAATTATATTTACGAGTGGAAGGACAATAAGCCCGAAAGACATGAATCGGGATTAGATCCTATTCATCTTAAAAGACAATAAATTGACAATAAGACAATAAATTGACCATAAAATCTACATATTAGCAACTATACAAGTTTGTCATATCATGCAAATAATAAAACCCATAATATATTGCCTAAAGAAAGCAAAAAATATGTCTGCACATTCTTTATGTGAGAGATAGAGCAAGAGTTTAGCTTCATCAAACTAAATTGTCTTTCAAACCCAAGTAGAAACAAAATTTTATAAAAGATGGTAAACTCACCCCAGCCTTTGTACCGGAAATGCGATGATTTTTTGAGGAACTCCCAGGAATTAAGATGCACAGTTCCATGAATGATCGGAGTCTGGCACCATCAAACACACCATTAATAATCATTCTCAAAAACCGAGCTAAAAGAAGGTAATCCATTCTATTTATATCATATGAATAATATCCTATCTTCAACATGGATTCAGAATAAATTTCCAACAGCTGAAAACTTGTACTATAATATTTGTCAAGATCTAGTACGTAACGATCCAAGTTTCCACGACAAAATCAACAAGCTCTTCCTCCATCATTTTTCAAACATAATGCCTTACAATGGCAAACCAAAACAGTAAAATCATAGATTCAAACCAGAAAATAAACAAATGGAACCAAATGGAACCATCATTCAAACCCAACACTTTGCCATTGGAGCCAGAGAGCTTGCAATTCAAAGACATCTTAACAAGAACCCACCTACCTACATATCCTTAAAAAGAGCCTGGAAAGGTTGAGAGAAACCCCAGACACAACAGAAAAAGCCATTAAATATAGACCTCAGTGATACCAGTGGGTTTGTTAGCCAGTCCAGCTCTCAAAATTCAACAAAATCAAACCAGTATGAGACATCTACCAGGAAGAATGAACAAGAAGGTCAAAACAGTTTGCTACCCTGTTGATTCCTTGAGAAACCCAGCTCAGAAGACTAACCAAAGGCATAATTTAAGAGAACCCAACTAGGAATGTTGAACAAAAACCCAACCCAAAGACAGACCAGATCAATGATACAGTCTCCTACCCCACAAACATCTACGCACCTGATGCAGATTCTCAACCACATCGAAAGAGAGAGAGACCAGAGATCAAATTAGAGCTGAGAGAGAGAGGACTTACACGGTCTCTTGAAGGACCCCTTGCTGCTGCTCCAACGCTGCTCCTCCTCCTCCTCCGACGCTGCTCCTCCGCTGACGCTGCTGCTCCTCCTCCGAAGCTGCTCATCCTCCTCCTCCGACGCTGCTCCTCCGCCGCTCGCCGTCGATCGCCAGAGAGAGAGGGGGGGAAGAAGAGATTAGAGATTTTTTGGGTTCGAGATTGGGGATTTTGGGGGGGGGAAAGCGGGAATGGGAAAAAAATAAATTGGCGGGAATGAAAAATAAAAATAAAAATAAATAAATAAATTTATTTTTGTTAAATTTTATTTTTTTTAGTTAATGAATTTTTTTAATTTTTTTTTTAGTTATCAAGATTGAAAATTTATTTGTTTTATTTTTATTTTAATGAAAAAAAATATTATTATTTTTTATTTGGTAAGGGGTAATATATATATTTTAATAAAAAATATTTTTCATTAAAATCAAAAGTTAATTTTCTATAGTGGTAGTGGTAGTGGTAGTGTAAATGGAGTGGCAGGGGTGAAAGAGAAGTAATGGTAATAGTAGTGGTGGTCGTGGAGTGGTGGCGATAGTAGTAGTAATGGTAGTCGTAGAGGTGAAGTGGTGACAATGGAAGTAGTGGTGGTTGTGGAATGGCGTTTGCAGTAGTGGTGAAGGTAGTAGAGGAGATGGGTGGTGAGAGACAGATAGAGGAGAGAGAGAGACATTGATGAGCGAGAGAGACAAACACAAACACAGTGAGAAAGAAAAACAAAAAGAGAAAGAGATAGAGAGTAAGAGACAGAAAAGAGACAATGAGAGAAGAGAGATGGACGAGAGATAGAGATAGATAGAGAGAAGAGAGATAAGCGAGAGATAGATAGACAAACAAACAGAGAGCAACCAATCCAACTAGAATCATTAACGACTATTTCAGTAACGTAAGATAGAGGGACTTCCATATGGGAGTCATAAATTAGGGCAAGCACTAGATTTCCCATCAGAATAAATTACTTCAACTGGTTCAACCTCAAACTTTCTTTCGCAGTACACTGAAAACATAGTTACCTTGAAAAATAAATGAAAAATTATATCACCCAGCTGTTGACACCAAGTAAAAATGACAAACAAATGTATTTGAAACTTTTAAGTCTTACCATTGTGTTTAAAACAATCTTAGCCTTTGTCAAATCAGTGGCTGTGCATTCAATGAAAACTAACAATTTAGTCGGTAAAAGAAAAATAACAATTTAAAAAAAAAATTTTAAAAAAGTAACAAATATATTAAAATTATATTTAAATAAAAATATAAGTAATAAAATTATAAATTAAAAAAAAAACCAAAAATTAAATTATCTTAAATATTAATATTTTAAATTATCTTAAAATAAGAAAGAAAAGAAAGATAGACACAGAGAGAGAAAGATAAACAGACAGATAGACACATAGAAAGAAAGATAGACACAGAGAGAGAAAGAAAGAGAGAAGAGTGATAAGTGAGAGAGAGATAAAGAGAGAAAGAGATATAAAGAGACAGATAAAGACAGAGACAGAGTAGAAAAGAGAAAGAGATAGAGACAGAGAGAGAGCGAGAGAAGAGAGAAGAGAGATGAGCAAGAGAGATAGGGACAAGAGAGATGAACGAAAAAGACATAGAGAGATAGAGAACGGAGAGAAGAGATAGATGTGTGAGAGACACGGAGAGAGAAAGAGACAGACAGACAGACATATAGACAAATAGATAGACAGATAGACCAACAGATAGACAGATAGATTTTTTGTAATTATAATCGCCGACTAAAATTTAGTCGGTAAAAAATATATTAAAAATATATATTAAAAGTAACAAAAAAAATTCATTATTTAACAAAATTTTAAATAAAAGTAAAAAATATATTAAAATGATATTTAAATAAAAATATAAGTAATAAAATTATAAATTAAAAATATTAAATTATCTTAAATATTTATCCTAAAATTTTTTTTATTGAAAAATATAATCACAAATTGAGCTTTTAATTTTATATATAATAAGAAAGAAAAGAAAGAAATAAAATTAAAAAAAAAAAGGAAAAAAAAAATTTTGAGCTAGCTCAACCCGTGTTTTAAATTTTTTTGATGTTTTATTTTATTTAATTTCATTATTTAAATTTTGCCACAAAATATTTAAATTTTATTGATGTTTTATTTTATTTAATTTCACTATTTAAATTTTAATAGATGTTTTATTTAATTTCATTATTTAATTATTAATATTTTTTAAAATAAATTTATTTAAAATTTTAATTAAAAAATAACATATATTTTTATTGATATTTTATTTATTTAATTTAAAAATATATATTTATTTAATTGCGTAAAAGATCAAATGAAATAAAAGAAAATCAACTTTTGGCGACTAAATGTTTAGTCGCCAAAGACAAAAATTATTTTTTTATTAAAACATTTGGCGACTAAAGGATTTGGTAGCCGAATGTGTGCCTAGGGCGACTAAAAGATTTTTTGTCGCTGAAAATCAACTTTTGGCGACTAAATGTTTAGTCGCCAAAGAGAAAAATTAATTTTTTATTAAAACATTTGGCGACTAAAGGGTTTGGTAGCCGAATGAGTGGATACGGCGACTAAAAAAAGTTTTGTCGCTGAAAATCAACTTTTGGCGACTAAATGTTTAGTCGCCAAAGAGAAAAATTAATTTTTTTTTAAAACATTTGCCGACTAAAGCCTTTAGTAGCCGAATGCATACCTACGGCGACTAAAAAAATTTTTTGTCGCCAATTTATGCCATGTTTGCCGACTAAATTTATTTTAGTCGCCATCAGATATTTTTAGCTACTAAATTTTTTTTAGTCGCCAATAATCAATATTCCCCGACTAAAAATAATTAGTAGCTAAAAATTTGACTTTTGCCGACTAAATTTATTTTTGGTAGCCAAATCCGTAACATTTGGCGACTAAATTTGTTTTAGTCGCCAAAAGTGGTCGCTGTAGGTGCTTTTTCCTGTAGTGCCAATTTTGGTCACTAAATGTGCATTTTGTTGTAGTGAATGCAATTCACTCATGAAATGCAACTCACTCATGAAATGCAACTAAAGATCCAGCTTCTAATATATGACATGTGAATCATCTCAAGAACATGAGGTAGCACACAAAATCACATAATAAACGATTAAACCCACAAATGCAAATTTAGCCGAATCTTAAGGCATATAAAATGGATGCAAAACATGGATATGATAACAAGCAAAATATATTGCATATTTACAGAATAAGGAAAGTAAGTAAAAGAACGGGATATAAAGAAACGGGATGGAAAATTATTACATCACTTTGAATATTACATGTCTGAATAAGGGGGGAGAGGAAGAAAAATATTACAACAAAATATATCCTCACAAATCTCTCTAGTTAAAAAAAAAAAAAAAAAAAAAAAAAAAAAAAACAAAACAAAAGCTTCAAGAGCCTCAGAGACCATCGAAAATTGTTCTGCTCATCATCGAAAGACTCTATGTTCTGTCTAGGAAAAGGTTGGCTAGCCAGCTAAAAAGTGAGCTGGCCAGGCAAAAATTTAGTTGGCCGGCCAATTAGGTCAGGTCAAAAGCTCTATTTTGTTGCAACACCAGAAAAAACAAATAGGGAATCTGTATGTGGCTCAACTAACCACTCTCAGTTAGCTTACAACAAGTTTATAATATGAAATTGAAGTATAAAAAACAAATATAAGATAGAAAAATGCAAGAAAATGAAAGTATGCAAAATTCATCTTCCAAGGAAAGGATGGACTTCTTGATTTCCAAACTTCCTTTTAAGCACCCTCAAGTTTAGGAAGTGTGTTCTCAATTCTCAATTCAAAAATTCAAAATTCTTGTTAGAATTGTGTTTTTAGGTTGTTTAACAGTGTGTGAGTGTTGTGGGGGTGGGGGGGAGGGGAGGGGTTATTGTTTAACTCTCTATTTTTCTCTCTTTCAATAACAATCTCTCTTTGGATCAAAGCTACTAGAATTTGGTCATAACAGAATTTCTGGGATGGTTTTGATATACGAGAGATGGTATATCATTGTATCACTAAGCAATGGAAGTTTTTGGTTCAAAGTTCGAACTTTTCTCTTTCTCTTTCTATCTCTTTTCTCTTAATTGATTTCTCTCTTCTAACCTTCTGATCATCTTTCCATATGCAATGCAAGTGTGCTAAGTCAAGAAGAAAGTGGGAGACAAGAATGATAATGATGATTGCATTAGATGCTCCTTTTTTGGGAAGAGACAAATGCTCTTTTGAAAATGGAGGACAATGGAGGAAAATGAGGGGGAATAGGTACGCATCTTATGCTTGAATGTCTCAAGAATATCTGAAATGGCATGAGCCACACACATTCAATAAGAATTCTACCAAAACTACCCTTTTTTTGGGACAAATTAGTCGGCCGGACAAAAAGTTGGCAAATTTGAGTATTTTGCACAAAACAAATTTTTTCAACAGAATTATCATCATTTCCTCCTATTTTCACATTGTTCTTTACTCAATTTCTTGAGAAATGTTTTATTTTTAAAGTTTAAAAATGAACCTCGGAATACTACGGAAATATTCGGAACAAAGTATGAAAAGAAAGTTTCGAAAGAGAGTTTTTAACGAAACTTACACATTTGGCTAAAACAGGCTTAGGGTTGGGAATATGGCTCAAATTCCATCTTTCTTAGTAAGAATTTAGTGAAAAATACATTCTTATTTTTATTATTGAGTAATCAAAATAAAGCGTCCAAATCTTAGGACCGATTAAAATGGAGCGTCTATATGAGGTACTACTAAGAAGAAAGAGAGGCTGCTTTGGAGTGCCACCCCCTTGGCTGTGCTCTAGTCATTATGGAAGCTCAAGACTGACTCCTATTCAAGGCAACTATTACTTGACTGAGATCTGTGAATTAATTAAGACAAGGATTGCACTGTGGTGTGGTTAAATCTAAAGTTCAAAGACTTCCACTTCACAATCAATGACTACCTATTCAACTTTAAGCACATCAGAACTTGTCTTCGTAGTAAGTTGGCTGTGGGCCCTAGCTAGGTGCTGGCTTTTTGCTCCATAATTTCTCAGGCTGATTTTTTTTTTTTTTGGTCCTCTTTCTAGATGGCCTTCACCATCCTTGTAGTGTGCTAACAGATGATTGGGTTAATTCTGCAGTGCCAATTTAGTTGGAATCTCTGAATTAATTGTGATATCTTTTACACCTTCCTCTTTTGTTAATGCATATATCTTGTTCCATTCATGATTATTATCAATAAATTTTTTGCTAATTCGAAGAAAAACAAAAAAAAGAATTGATTACAACAAAAATAACAATCTCAAACCTAGTTCCAATTAACTGCTCTCTTCTGCGTACTTTGCACGTAAGTGTCCCATAAATATAGTGAAATATGTAATCAATTTGTTTTCTTCTTCTTTCAAATACCATAAATTCCTTGTCATTTAGGTAATATGTAATTCAGAAAACTACAAGCCTGTTTAGAAAATAAATGTTAGAGAAACTAAGGTATATGGTTTAAAATTAATATGAGTCATGCTTACACATTTTATTTTCATTTTTTATCTAAATTTCACTACAATATATAAAAATTTTAAATTTTAATATTTTTTGCTCTCAAAAATATAATTTTTTTATAAAAAATATTACAAAACCAATTTAAGTTCTAAAAAAAAAAAAATTGGTGGCAAAAATTAAAAAATGTTACTAATAAGTGCACAATAATTTTGTGATTGGGGGTACTACTAAGAAGAAAGGTTGCCTTGGAGTGCCACCCCTTGACTGTGCTCTGGTCATTGTGGAGGGTCAGGAATGGCTGCCAATTCAAGGCAACTATTCCCAACTTGACTGAGATTTGTGAATTAATTAAGCCATGGATTGCATTGTGATTAAATCTAAAATCCAAAGGCTGTGTTTGGAAGGGTTTTGAAACTTTAGTTTCACCCTTTAGCTTGCTTATGATATTTGTTTATAATTTTTAAAAATTAATTTTATATTTATTTTTAAAAACTCTGTTCAATGCGGAAAAATTTAAATTAATCGGTCGTCCTTCCTAACGTCCAGTTGGTTGATCAGAACAGAACAGTGCAATTTTTTTTTTTAAAATTTTTTTTACAATTGGCACCTGTTATTTTTTATATTTTAAATAAAAAAAATTTTGAAATTTTTTTAAAAAAATATGAGTTTTGAATAGAATTTTGAATTGTATATTTGGTTATGAATTGTAAGTTTTTGTATCAAATATCATATGTCATATTAAAAATTTCTCACTCAATTCAAAACTCATTCACCAAACAAATTTTTCACACTCAAATTATAATTTTCAAAACTCACAAACTCAAAATACATCTCCTATTCTCAAATCATATTTAAAAATTTTTACCAAATGCTACCAAAAGACTTTCATTTCACACTTCTTGTTCAACTTTAAGCACATCAGAACTTGTCTTCGTTGTAGGTTAGCTGTGGGCCCTGTGCTGGCTTTTTGCTCCATAATTTCTCGGGCTTTTTTTTTTTTTTTTTGGTGTCCTCTTTCAGGATGGCTCCTCACCATCCGTGTAGTGTTGTAGGATGATTTGGTTAATCTCGTGGTGTCAATTTAGTTGGGGTCTCTGAATTAATTGTGATGGCTTTTACACCCTTTTCTTTTATTGATGCATGTACCTTGTTCCATTTATGATTGGCATCATTAAATTTTTTGCTGATTCAAAAAAAAAATAAAAAATAAAAGTATGCTTTTTGTGATGAATATTTTAGTCCGAGAAGAATAATAACTCTTCATGTGCCAATCTAATTAAGATATATAATTCCCATTTTGATAATTTGATTCATTCTTTTTGTAAGACATTTCATATATATCATTCAAAAATATAAATATAAAAAATTAGGTTAATTTGATAATCCTAACTATTCAATTATCATATTTATATCCAAACAAATAGATGACAAATGTGTTTGTAAAACTAAACTATTCATTTTTTTGTAACAAATGCGATAAATTGAAAAAGTTATGATTATCAGATCAACTTAATATTTTTTGTGGATGATATACACAAAAAACTCAATAAATTGGATGATTCTAATTATTTAAACATGACTCATAGTAGGTCTCATAGACCAGACAATACCCTCTCGCCTAGATCTAAATTGAAAGGAAGCCAATTCAACAAAAATAAAAAATGCTATGACTAGATTTTGTTTACCGTTAGGACTATACGTAGGTGGTGAAATCCATTATCTCAATGCAGTGTTGAGTTGATACATGAGATGAAAAATGAAATGCAGTAAGAAGATTTGATTAATATTATTGAGAAAAAAGTTGGAAGTTGTTCGGGAAGGTGTTTCTTCTATAAATAATTATAAGTATTATTTTAAACTATGTACACAATGAAACTTATTCACATATTTAAATTTTTATTATTTTATAGTTTATCCTTTGCATTGAACAGGACACAACAATTTTGAAATACAGAAAGGGCATTCCAAAACATCCCATTCAAGCTGAGTCATAAGATACATATGATACATATTTATATGAAATCACTATGTCTTGATCATTGGTGACACCACAATAGGACTCCTCACAGTGTGCTTTCCATTATCTTCCACCCAAATAATTGAACCAAATGTCACAGTCCTATTTTTGTCACTCACATAACTTATGGTAAGTGAGTATCTCTGCTTCTCGTTTGTCTCTTCAAACACCATTGTCTCCGGCGAGACTGTCACAACCGACCCTTCTGGTGCTGTCACTTTAGCCTTATACTTCGCTGCACCACCGCCGACATTCGTGACAGTCCTCTCATATTTCTGAACCAACCCACCAGTTTTATGCGAGTACAAAGCAATAAACGATGGATAATTGAGATCAGAAGACGGGTTTGAGCAATTGTAATAGTTTGATCTTGTGATCGTCAACATTTGATTGGTAGTGAAGTTCATTGAACATATGAGATTCACATAATCTTGTGGAGTAGCATCATAAACAAGACCTGGATCAAGTGCCCGGTTCGGATCAATCTGACCAGCTCCCATCGAAAGAGGCGTAGCAATATCAAAACCAAAACCGCTGTCGAGGATTTGATTAAGAGTGTTATCGTATGGGTTCGCGGTGGTCATAATAGCGGACCTAATAGCTGCCGGGCTCCACTCAGGGTGCGCGCCTTTTAAGAGCGCTGCGATGCCTGAAACATGAGGACAAGCCATGGAAGTCCCGGACACCATATTGAATTCACTATACAATAGTATATTTGAACCTATAATAGAAGTAGGTGAGCCTGGAATCCACGAAGCCAAAACTAATGTCCCCGGGGCCATTACATCCGGTTTGAGGACTCCCGGGTAGCTCGGCGAAGGACCTCTTGAAGTGTAGGTTGAAACCACCGGTGCACGCGGAGTCCCCAAATCGGTTTCTTGGAAACTAACACTAGCTGTAGCTGAATCACCCCTTTTTTTGGCGTACTTGATCACATCTAAGCCATCCTTGGTGCTGATTATCGCCCCGGGGTATGGGAAATTGGTGAACTCAAATGGTTCAGGGTCATCAGTGATGAAGATAGCTGCTGCAAGGGTATTTGAGGAAGAAATTTCACTTATTTGGTAATCAAAAGGGATTGTGTTATCACATATGATGATTCCATAAGGGGCTTCGGACAACAACGCAGATGAATTGCATGGAGCTAGGGTTTTGTTGTAAATTAAAGGCAAGTTCTCCACCAAAGCACTGGTAGGGAACATGGACCATCCTGTGATAGTTAAGCCATTCCCTAGCCTCAACCTTCCGGCAAACCACCGGTCGATGGACCCGGCCGCCACGGTCAAGACCCATGGGATTCCGTTGTGTAAGCGGCCCATAAAAGGCCCAGAATTTCCTGCTGAGGTGGAAACAACCACACCCTTTTCCATCGCTCCAAATGAAGCTATGGCGATAGGGTCTTCGAACAATTTAACTTGATCAAAACCCGATGAAATCGATATCACATCGACCCCATCAGCAACAGCTTGATCCATACCGGCTAAAACATCCGAAGCGTACCGTCCTTCTTCCCAGCTGACCTTATAAATAGCCAACCGGGCTTTCGGCGCAACCCCTCTCGCTTTTCCCGAAGCATATCCGAAGTACGAGGTGCTTTTGACATAGTTCCCGGCGGCAGTTGAGGAAGTGTGTGTCCCATGGCCGTCGCTGTCCCTCGCCGAGTTCATGCTAATAGAGACATTGGGTTTCGCGGCCTTGACACCCTTGTTAAAGTACCTAGCTCCTACGAGCTTTAAATTACACAGGGAAGAATTAAACTCTTGACCTTCCTCGCATGTTCCTTTCCATTTAGAAGGAATTTTCGTCATTCCTTCGTCGTCGAAGCTCTTGCTCTCCGGCCAGACGCCGGAGTCGAGGACTCCGACAATGGCATCTTTGCCGTAATCCGACGCCGGCCATAGTCCGGTGGCCGGAGAGAGGGAGAGGAATTGAAAGGTGTGGGTTGTGTCAACTGTGACTTGTCTGTCACTGTAAGCTGAGAGAAACCCTAAGGACTTCTTTACAGTCTTTAGTTCTTCTTTGGAGAGAAGTGCACTGAAACCATGGAGTGCATTGTCATAAGTGTAGAGAAGGTTTGTAGTGGAATGATGGCCGTTGGATGTTGTGGGATTGGTTGACTTTATGGAATCAATGGTGGAAGTGTACCAATGGTTAGGACCAGGGAATGCCTTGGGCATGAGGGACTTGTCCATGTGAACGATATAGGTGGACCTCTCTACTGCTGATACTTGCCCAACATAGAGAGCCAAAAGAACCCAAGCAAATTGGAGAGTAGGAACCCCATTCACTAGTCCCATTGTTCGGTGCAAAAGTGTTTTGCTTGGAAACTTTGTGGCATGTGGCCTCTTTTTATACATGTAGTAGGGAATTTTCAAAAGCATTTTTTTTGTCAAGAATAATATATAGGGATATGTTTTAGAATATAATCTATTTTGGTGGATTTTTTTTAGGTAAATTATATTAATGGTCCCTATATTTTCTCCCTTATATCATTTTAATATCTACATTTTCAATTGACTCAATTTTAACTTTTAATTTTATATTTTGTCTTAATTTGGTCGAATAGATAATATCGTTATTATTTTTAACAAAAAAATTATAACTAAATTAGTTGAGATTAATTCACTGAGTTAAATAAATTTATAATTTTGCTCTTAAAATTATGACACATGTCATTTATGTATGTGTTTTAAATAAAAATTACTAAGAGTTGTAATCAATTAAATCAAGTTGAGATAAAGTCATAAATTCATAGTCAAAATTAAGACAATTGAAATTATAGAAACCAAAATGACACAAGAAAGTACCGAGACTACTGTCATAATTTGTCCTTTTTTTAATTTATATTTTATAGTGATAAAATCATAATTTATCACATCATTATGTTGTATTAGATTTTACGGTAATACTACATATTCATAATTTTTATCCAAAATTTTACCTAGAAATACTCATATGTGGCTCTGATTTCTTCTATATATGAACCCCACAATACACTAAGTAAAGGCCAAAAACACATTTACTTTCGTTGTAAATTTCTTGATCCAAATTGTGAGTTAGCTGAGTTTTTGTTAGTTTTATGGCATCCTTTGAAAGTTGGTTTAATAAATTAATTGAGTAATGCTACGTATCATGAAAAAAAAAATATCATGAAAATGATCATGAAAGATTCTCTATCGTTAGATTACACATACAAGAAAACACCACACACTAATTAAGGAGTAAAAAATCTTCATGAAGCATTTCCTGATATTTTTTTTATGATCCTAACATTATTCAAATTAATTTATTGACTAAAAATGGTGCTAAAAGAAAAACTCAATGCTAGTACAGGTAGCTTGGTAACATTAATGCACTATGTCAATTAAAGTTTAACTTAGACTTGTATAGTAACATTAATGCATTCTGCATTAAGTTTGGTAATATTAATACACTATGTCAATGAAGTTTGCATAGCGTACGTTTGAGAAGTGAATTGACTTTTCGATTATTTTTGTCTGGGATTAAAAAGCTTCGTTTGGGGAGGATTTTTTAGCTTTTTTGACTTTTTATGAGAGAAAGAATGTAATGATTATGGGTTGGATATGATGTTTTGTCTTATTGGACTAAAATAGCCTATTTTGTCTTATATAACTATTTTAGTCCAACCTTCCTTCCCAAACAGAGGCATAGTACAATTCTAATTAAAATTACTTTTTTGTGTAACTAATATCACAATAAAAATTATTGACTTTAATTTGAGCACGCATTGATAAAAAATATCTGTTCAAGTCATAATTAATATTTGTTGCACAAACAACACTTCAATTGGGTATAACTTTTTTTCTATATATATTTTTTTGTTTCTTTCTTTCTTCAATTTGCAGGATATTTACAAATAGAAGAAAAGAATTATATAGTCCAACAACTACTACAAACAACCAATACTAACAAAAAAGAATTGACCTCTGGCTTCCTAGTTAGGAGTATATAGGAGTGGACAACTAAACTATTCCAGTTAAGGGCATGTTTGTTTAGTAGGATTTTAGCATATGATTGAAATTGTATTGCAAATTTTATGAATCAAATTACACGTACAAAGGACATTCAACCCGACGAAATTGACGAATTTTTAATATTGAAAAGGGTTGGGGATCATAATTTCAAGTATAATTTCTTTTTTACTTGACGAATTTTTACTTGTTTTTTTCATCAATAAAGTTTCTTTTTTTTGCCGATCAAAAAAAAAAATAATTTCAAGTATAAACGAAAAAAAATAAAATGAATATAATAAATGGTTATCTTATTAATTTAATTTGATAACTAATCCTACACTAATTTATAGGATTATTAATCCTTTCGCCATTAATTTTGTTAACTAAACGGGGCCTTAGTTTAATAGGGTATACATGCATATGGTAGAAATCTTTAATGAGCTAGTCTATTGATTTAAAATACTCACAGTCATTGAATTATATTTTAATATTTTATTTCTCAAAATTCTAATATAATTCAATAATTATAAGTGTTTTGAGACAACAACAGCAACAACAAACAAAAACAAAAACAAAAATTAGGGACAATATATATTACCAGCATGTGATAGGTGTGAACATGAGGGCAGCTTGAATATATTAACAATGGAACTGGTAGGCGGCCTGGGCCTGCTTCCTTATGTTTAGTTGAACTATGGTTTCTTTCATTTGGAAGGATTATTAGTTGGGCAATAAGCTTTAGATACTTTTGAAGATTATATGATATATTTATATGATATTTTTGGTAAATAAAAAAGCGTATTGTATATTAATTTGGTTAGGCTTCTAATTACTGTGAATTAATATGTTCTATCTATAATATTTTTAACTACATAATTAATTTAGAGCATTACATAGATAATATTAAATGTTGCTATAAGAATCTGGAAGGAAAAAAAAAAAAAAACACTTTATATCTCATCAAACTGGTAATAACAATTTTCAACCTTCTATATATTCTGAAAGTTTGTGTGTGCTTAGAAAAGTCTGGGCTTGTAAACTAGGCATCATGTTTTTAACAAATAATTGTCTCACATCACAAGCATTATTTATGATAATTGTATGTGTCAGATAAGAGCATGCTCTCTTTGTCTCAACTAGTCTAAAATCACTAGAAAATACTTTCAATGGGTCTACCATATATATAGTAATTGATGATACTGTTCGTTCCAGGCGAAACGGGTTGGACTGATCCACGCTCCTCAATCCTACGTCTGAATGACCAAGCCCACCGGAAGACCTGCACAAGAGTTCAACGGGGAACGGGAAGTCCCCTAGCGAACCCTCCGACGAGCAAGTTAGAGAGAGAAGTAGAATGTAGAGATAAAGAAGCTTAACCTTCTTCCTGTCTTCGGCGTCTGCTTATATCCTCTGGTAATCATTTTGTTATCCCTTCCGACCTATCACCTTGGCCGAAAGTTTATGCTCTAGCTCACTTTGTTCATGGTGAAGCCGTTTTGTCCCGACGGAGAGGGGTTATCGCAATAAATACTGTAAGGAGTTTCATTAATAGCGATGTGCAGTGGCAATAACTTTGCAGGATCTTTGTCTGCTTATGTGGCTTGTCCTTCACCTGCCACGTGTCTGAATATCATTGGTTCTTAATGCCATGTTGACTTCCAGTTATGTTGGGCCTCATCAGTTGAACTATGCATTGGGCCCTAAGTGGTAGGCTTGGGTTGTTCATAGTGGGCTATAGCCTTTTATGGGCCTACCCATGTCAGTAGTCCCACATTCCCAAGTGCAGCTTTAGCCCAACGAAGGGAATAATGAAGAAATCAGTAGGGTGAGGTCCGACGAAGAGGAGGGACCGACGATAAAAAAAGAAGGGTCGACAGGGAAGGGTGGCCGAGTGGAAGGACCGACCGTGAGGGGGGCCGACCACGAAGGGTGGCCGAGTGGAGGGACCAACCGTGAAGGGGGGCCGACCGCGAAGAGTGGCCGAGTGGAGGGACCGACCGTGAGGGGGGCCGACTGCAAAGGGTGGCCAAGTGGAGGGACCGACCGTGAGGAAGGCCGACCGCGAAGGGTGGCCGAGTAGAGGGGCCGATCACGAGGTGGGCCGACCACGAAAGGTGGGTGATGTAGCGCGGGGCTCGAGAGGCAGCGTGACACGTGCTGAAGCGAAGTGGAATAGATAAGGAAGGGGAAAGGGGACAGTGGATCGTAGTCGCACACATGGCCGGATCTCGCAGTGGGAGAGGTTAGGCGTTGGGCAAAAAGTGAAACGATAGGTCATTAGTGAGTGTTGAAAAGACAGTTTGGGCGGATTTGGAAAATTTTCAAACTGGCGAAAATTCATTGTGACCCTTGGAATACAGGCAAGCCTTGGGCTTTTAGTATTATTCGTTTTATCTACCTTTTTGCAAAAAATCAAAACATTCCAAGTGTAAACTCCTTCGTTGCTAACGATACACCCCTGCAACACTTTTTGAATTTTCTTGCGCCCGCATCCGAAGCTATTCGCAGACATACGAGAGAGATGGCACAAGAGGAAGCAACAACCGCAAGGGTTGATCCCCTAGGTGACGATGATGCGGTTGACTTGGCAGAACAATACCGACGGAGCGTAGGGAGGAAGAGGGAGCGAGTCGAGCAGTGCGGCCTCGGCCTAGGGCAATGATTTCGGCCGCGAGGCCTATCAGTCAAGTGGAGCCAGACCATTGGCACACCAAACCGGATAGATCTGTATTGACAGCTGAGGAGTTGGAGCGAATAAGGAAGAAGTACCAAATACCCTCGGAGATAGGGCCCTGATTGCCCACCACCACGGAAAAGGCATTAGATGTGCGGCCAAGTGAATTTAGTTTGTACGATGAGGCATTCCGAGGGGGTTCGAGGCTACCTCTCCTCCAAGTGGTAGTGGATATTCTGAACAAGCTAGAAGCGGCGCCAGGGCAACTGATGCCGAACACGTAGAAGATTATAATGGCCTACACGAGTGACTGGCTTTAGGCGACCGGAGGTGTGGCAATGACAGTAGAGGAGTTCTTCTCCTGCTACAAGGCTTCCGGTCAGCAGGAGACTTGGGTCACTCTGCAAGTGGTGGCGGGGCAAGGGCTGGTGGCAGGTCTTCCATCATCGGTGAAGGGATGGAGGCTGAGATGGTTTTTCGTGACGGCGAACGCTGGGGCGGGAGTTCGCACCACGTGGAAGATGCCAACCAAATCGGTCGAGCCTAAGTTGGACAGGGCGGCTAAGGATCGAGTGAAAAGGGATAGGGAATGGAGAGAAGAAAAGGGGGTGAGGTGGGATGAGCTGGTCCTGCCCTCAACATTGTTCACCCTGAAATTGGGACCGCAACCATTGGAGGAGCACCTAGCAAGGGAAGGGCTGGAAGCGCAGAGGAAGGCGGAGGAGGAGGAGGAGGAGAGAAGATTGTTTGCCAGAGCGGACAAGTACAAAGAGACATAACTTGCGCCTACGCCGAAATCGATCGCGGGGGAGCGCATCCAACCACGTCCCAGGCCATTGGGGGAGAAGGATCTGGGCAGCTTCGAGCCACGACCGCCCCCAATGGATCCTCTGAATGAGAGGAACAAAAAGGAGATGAAGGGTTTGAAGAAGAAGAAGGGAGTCTGTCAGACTGAGGGGGAGCCCACCTTGAAAAGGAGGAAAGAGGTGACGGCGGAGGAGACTCCTGAAATGGGGTTGGGGGAGCGGCAAAGGGGGCGAAGAGTGGAGCGACTGGCCCTAAGGAACAAGTGAAAAGTGGAGCGGTCGGCACTGAGAAGAGGGCAGAGCCACAGCCTAAGGAGGGTCTAGCGCCCCAAGAAGAGAGGGAGGGGCTTGGGTTGAAGACCGCCTTCTACCACGTCCCTGCGGTGTTTAGGCAAGTGGAAGGAGAAGGGAGAGAAGCCAGGATAGCTGCAAACCGCCTCTTGGTGGTGGTGGAAGACGCAGCCGTTTACTCAGTTGTTGGTTTTACTAAGGCTGAGCTGATGAAGGGGTTATGCTCTGCCCAGATGGAGGTGGCTACCTTGGTAGGAGCCCTGTTGAACAAGGCAGCGGCAACGAAGGCCAAAGTGAGGAAGGAGAGGGAGAGGTTGGGATAGGTAGAGGCCCAACTTGAAAATTTCAAGAAGGAGAGTGTAGGCTGGAGGAGGACTGCGCAGAGTGCGTGTACCAGGGGGTTGGAGAAGGCTCAGAAGACAAAGAAGATGGAGGTGTTGGCGATGGTGCAGAGCAATGTTGCTGATCGTGCCCATGCTAAGTTGCTCGTGGCCAAGTTGGAGCTGGAGGACGAACCCCTTAAGGTGGTGTCGCTCGAGTTCCAGTTGGCTGGCGAGCAGAAGAAGCTGGAAGATGCCCAAAATGCTTACACTGTCGCCAACGAGTGGTTTGAAGAGGCCATGACCAGCAATGAAGATCTACGAGCCCAGTGGGTCAAAGAAAATGAAGAAGAAGACCTGAAGATCGCTGGGTTAGAGCAGGATCTTGCAGACGAGCGTGCCAAGGCAGCGGCAGAGAAAGCAGCGCTGGAGAAAGAGTTGGAGGAAGAGAAAACCAAGTCAGCCTCTAAGAGGGCAGCGTATCCCGATTTGTGCGTCACAGTAGTAGAGCAATTCAAGGGGTCTGCTGACTTTCAGATGGCTATCGATGCTGTGATCGCCAACAACCTGGTGAGAGAAGGGGATGGGAGAGCTGGCCCGTCGGGGGTGACCGCTGGGAGCAAGAGTGAAGAAGAGGTGATCCAGAGCTTCCAGGGGTCGAACTTCTACAAACACGAGATGGCTGAGTTCTAGGATAGTGGGTGGAAGATGTTCAAGCGTAAAGCAAAAGAGCTGTTCCCAGACTTAGACTTCAACAGGGTCAAGATTGATGAAGACGACGTGGCCCAGACCCCCCTAGACGAGGGCGTTGAAGAAGAAGATCTCGCCTCAAGTGAAGAGGAGTGAATGGTGTGGAGAAAATTTGTACTTAGAATTTTGGTTGTTTTGTGTTTTGTTTGTCTTGTGGTTTGTTTTTTGTTTTGTTTTGTTTTGTTTTTTGTATTTTTTTTTTTCGTGAATTGCTGTAATAAACTTATGTACAAGTTTGTGAATGAATAAAATTATGACTTGTATTTGGCATACTCTTGTTTTTATTTTGTAATTCTGCAATGAACGAGAATGGTGACTTGCACAGGGGTTGTGTATAAATCATTGTGAAGTGTAAAATGTAAGGAAACCTCAACGCAGAGTGAAGTTTAAAATGTAATAAAAACCTCAACGCAAAGTGAAGTGTAAAAACGTGAAGTTGTGAATCATGACCCAGTAAGAAACAAGCCTGACTTGGAAAACATTGAATTGGAATTTGACTAAGTATGGCAACTATGCTACGATCATGAAGTTTCAATGGTGGCTTAGTCTGGCTGAGACTTTAACTAACTCAGTCTGGCTGAGCTCTTCATGCTCAGTTTGGCTGATGCTTTAAGTAACTCGGTCTGGCCGAGCTCTACAAGCTGAGTCTGGCTGAGGCTTTAAGTAACTTGGTCTGGCCGAGCTCTTCATGCTCATTCTGGTTGAGGCTTGTAGTGCTCAGTCTGGCTGAGGCTTGTAATGCTCAGTCTGGCTGAGGCTTTAAGTAACTCGGTCTGACCGAGGCTTGTGGTGCTCAGTCTAGCTAAGGCTTGTAATGCTCAGGCTGGCTGAGGCTTGTAGTGCTCAGTTGACTGAGGCTTGCAATGCTCAGTTTGGCTGAAGCTTGTAGTGCTCAGTTTGGCTGAGGCTTGTAATGCTTAGTCTAGCTGAGGCTTGGAGCTGAGTGCTGCGATCAGGACGTTATTGAGATACCACACAGATAATTGAGATACAAGATTGTTGTCATGTAAGGTGTAACCCATTTGATCGGAAATTTACATCATGTGATAGGAGAACAAGAAAATTCAAGTGTGTAGATTGCCGAAGAGAAAATACAATAACTGATCGATACAAAAATAGGAATTTATTGAAAATAACGCTTCAAGTGGTCAGCGTTCGACGGATGGGGGAGGTCTCGCCCTTCCATGTCTTGAAGTCGGTAAGTGCCCGGACGAGGTCTGGCTTTAACAATGTAAGGTCCTTTCCACTTGGCTGCCAGTTTGCCCTCAGCCGAATTTCTGGTAGCAAAAGTGGCTTCGTGCAAAACGAGATCTCCCATGGCGAACTCCCTCAGTCGGACTTTGCGGTTGTAGTGTGTTCTCATTTTCTGTTAGTATGAGGCCCGTCTGACAGCGGTGGTTTCTCGAAGCCCTTCGATTAGATCTAGGTCTGCCCGACGCAACTCTTCAGTTAGTTCTGGATGAGGATGTAGAACCCTTGGGGTAGGTAGACCAATTTCCACTGGGATGACTGCCTCAACGCCAAATGTTAAGCGAAAGGGGGTCTCTCTAGTGGGGGTTCGAACTGTAGTGCGGTAGGCCCATAGTACATTTGGTAATTCCTTAGCCCAGAGTCCCTTAGCGGCTTCCAGCTTAGTTTTGATTATCTTAAGAAGAGAATGGTTGGTAACTTCAACTTGGCCATTGGCTTGGAGATGGCCTAGGGAAGAGAAACATGACTAGATTTGAAGTTCTGCACAAAATTTTCAGAACTTGGCGTTGTCGAATTGTTTGGCGTTGTCGGAGACGATGGCTTGAGGGATGCCAAATCTACAGACGATCGACTGCCAGATGAATCTGGTTGTGTTCCGCTTAGTAATTGTGGCAAGGGGTTCTGCCTCTACCCATTTAGTGAAGTAATCAATGGCGACGATGGCGAATTTGGTTTGGCCTCGGCCAGTGGGCAATGGGCCAACTAAGTCGATCCCGCATTTGGCGAATGGGTAGGGACTGCAAAGTGTGATCAATTCTGTAGGAGGAGCATGGGGGATGTTGGCAAAACGTTGGCACTTATCACATTTGAGCACAAAGTCAGTCGCATCCTGATTGAGAGTAGGCCAGAAATAACCAGTGCGAAGTATTTTGTGGGCTAGGGACCGGGCGCCCGAATGATTACCACAGATACCGTCATGGACTTCCCTCATCACGTAGGTTGCATGAGCTGGATTAAGGCATCACAGATACGGGCGTGAAAAGCCACGTTTGTACAAGAGGCCGCTGACAAGAATGTAGTTGGACGACCGGGCCCTCACTTTGGCGGCCTACTGTTTGTCGGCTGGTAGTTCCCCCGTTGTCAGAAATAAAAAGATGTCAGCCGCCCAAGGAATGGGTTCATTTTGGAGGAAGTAAACTTGCTACTGGTTCAGGGAAATGGTTGGGTGGGCTAGGTACTCGAGGAGGACACCGTGGCTGAGGTCTGACTGGTCTGCCGAAGCCAACTGGGCCATTTCATCTGCCTTGGAGTTTTCCGTCTGAGGGATGTGCCTGATGTGGAAGGTGTTGAAGAGTCGAGCAAAGGGGAGTGCAATATCCCTATAAGCCTGCATTGTGTCTTCCTTGGCATTGAATTCCCCCGTAATTTGTCCGACAATAAGCTGGGAATCGCTAAACACCCAAATGTGGCTGACACCAATGTCTAGGGCTAGGCGGAGACCTGCTATCAATGCCTCATATTCAGCCTCATTATTGCTTGCATCGAACAAGAACCGGAGAGCACACTTGAAATAACCACCCTCGGGGGCGGTGAGGATGAGACCAGCCCCGCTGCCTTCTTTGCGGGATTATCCGTCGACGTTAAGAGTCTAAGAGTGGGGGTCTTTTGACTCGGTAGGGAGTGGCGGAGGCGGAGGAGCTGTGGTTGGAGTGGGATTAGTAAATTCCAGGATGAAATCAGCAACAGCCTGCCCTTTAATCGTCGTTCGAGGTCGGTAGAAGATGTCAAATTGGCTGAGCTCGACCGACCATTGCATAAGTCTGTCGGAAAGTTCTGGTTGTTGCATTATCTTCTTCAATGGTTGGTCAGTGAGGACCACTATATAATGGGCTTGGAAGTAAGGGCGGAGTCGTCTAGAGGCGGTGACCAAGGCCAAGGACATTTTTTTTAACAATAGGTAGTTCTGTTTCGCCTCCTAAAAGCCCGATTGATGTAGCAGACCGGTCATTGGACAGAGCTGTCTTCCCTGATGAGTGCTGCACTGATTGTAGTGTTTGACACGGCGAGATAGAGGAAGAGCGATTCGCCCGTGATTGCTTGAGAAAGTAAGGGGGGTTAGCCATGCACTGTTTCAACTGCTGAAAGGCCTCTTTGGATTCTGCCGTCCATTCAAAAGTTTGCCGAAGAACTTTGAAGAAGGGGAGGCACTTATCCATTGCTCGGGAAATGAAGCGGTTGAGGGCGGCCACTCGGCCAAGAAGCCTCTGAACCTCCTTAACCGTTCTAGGTGACAGCATTTCGATTAAGGCCTTGATCTTTTCGGGGTTAGCTTCAATGCCCCGTTGACTAACCATAAAACCCAAAAACTTCCCAGATCCTACGCCGAAGGCGCATTTCTCCGGATTGAGCTTCATTTGGTACTTTCGCAGGGTGGCGAAGGTTTCTCGCAGGTCGGTGTAACAACGCCCGCGGGGGACCTCGCTACAGCTCGGACTCGATTTTTGTTGCGGTTCTCAATCTTGAACCAAAGAGTCCAAATCCGGCAAATCGTTTTGAAGGAAAACAGATTTTTTGAAAAGAAGTGCCAAACATGGACTGCTTTGCCAGATAACAGAGTCGCCACCTAAATATTTTTTAAAATGGGAAATTTAGGAAACCCTGACTCGGTGCCAAAAGGCCACGTGTCCGTCATCACCAAAGTTGGCTCGGGAACTTGGGTACGATTAGGGAAGGTCACATCGTGAGCACCCCCTCTCGCCCGGTCAAAGACCGGCCTCTACTAACCATGATATCTGATTTTGAAAACATTGTATGCTCTTATTCCGATTATTAGCCTAGGATTACTATGTGATGCTCATGAAGAAACAAGTATAGATCGGCGTCTGAATTGGAACAAAGCATTTCATGTTTGTTTGTGAAAGATGGTTTGCTACCCGCAGGTAGGCTTAAAATACAGATTTTGCCACAGTCTAGTGGGCTTAACAAACAATCGATGAATTGCTCCAATTCAGATAACTCAACCTCCACCCACAGGCATTCAAGGCAGTTATATCACATAAGCATATAGCCTCATGGCAAGCATGCTATCATGGCAACACTCACACGCATGCAAGGATGCTAAAGCATAAAACTTACCGAGTACTCGGCCAAAAGCAAAACGATTAGAAATCATGCATGATCCTAAGTACCGTAATGCCTAATGTAACACATGCAAAATGCAACTATAGCAGTTCGGCTATTCTAAACATGGCATATGATGATGCTCTGACTAACATGTATTCAACTTAGAATTGAAATACAATTCAGTTTGTGTTATGTGCCGAGCCCGATGCATGTAAAACAGATGAATGAATGCAAACATGCTATCATACTGTATGCTAATTGAAATATGCCCTATATCTAACCATCGTAAGCGGGTAAATAAAAGGGAGAAAGAAATGGGGGTTGGAAGACATACATCACACTCACACACCCTTATTACATTTATGCCCTCGCGCAGAGGGTCCAAATAATATCTGAGACCGAATAAAAGAATATACAAATCCGAAAATACAAATTCTAATTAATTAACAAATTAATTACAAAAGAATTGAAACTGGCGTGCAAGCCAGGGACTGCCTCGCTTCTGGTGAATAGTATATGCTGGGCTGCTTGGCGCAGAAATCCACTGGGATGCCCTGATTAGCCTCTGTTTGCAGTTTTCCTCGAATTGCGTGCCAGATTCCGGAAAGCTGATAATTCTTCATTTTCTTTAGCGGAGAGCGGGGAAAAGGGCACAGCAGTGTATTTCACAAATATATGCATGCCTCGATCCTCGTGCCACCAATCGCGCATATCGATGCATGATGGCCGAGGAACGGATTTGCACAACTCAATATTGGGATGAATACACATGAATGCTACGAAAAATGGGATGCCTCGAAATGCGTGCCCACGGGCACGCAAACCGAGGCGATGATGAAAGATGAAAATCGGATAAAACCGAAGTGCCTCGAAGTGCGTGCCCACAGGCGCGCAAACCGAGGCGATGATGAAAGATGAAAAATCGGATAAAACCGAAGTGCCTCGAAGTGCGTGCCCACAGGCGCGCAAACCGAGGCGATGATGAAAGATGAAAATCGGATAAAACCGAAGTGCCTCGAAGTGCGTGCCCACAGGCGCGCAAACCAAGGCGATGATGAAAGATGAAAGTCGGATAAAACCGAAGTGCCTCGAAGTGCGTGCCCACAGGCGCGCAAACCGAGGCGATGATAAAATGGAATGAAATGGCATACGGAATGCCGAGATGGGCTTACACCAACATGGGAGAGCCTCGGCTCACTCACATAGGAGGCCGTCGGGTAAAAAATAAAGCTGCCTTGAAACGCGTACCCGCGGACACGCAAATCGAGGTAATGATGTAGAAGCATGAAAATGCAAATTGGGCTTACGCCGACATGAGAGGGCCTCAACCACACTCATATAGGCTGCCGGAATGATAAGAATGAGGTGCCTCGAAGTGCGTGCCCATTGACACGCAAACCGAGGCAATGCAAAAATGACACGAATGGCACGGGAAATGATATGCAAGCATGGTAATGGAATTTCAGCACCTAAATAAAGGGGAAAACAGCCCCGAAACAAATCGAAATGACACCCGAAGCATGCATTCATCCCGAAAGTGTGAAATTAAGCCCCGAAATGGCCTATAGCCATGCTATACATGCAAAATATGATCATGGCAGCAAGAACAGTAGCAAGGCAGTCCCAAATATGGCATTTTTCAGTTACAAAACAAGGCCAAATTATGATCACAAGTATGGCAACAATAGTTTGCAAAAATGGGGGAAATAAGGGGTATTGAGACAAGTGATATATACAAACCCCAAATGAACAAACATGCTTCTAAAAAATTGAAGAGGGCCTAAAAATAAGCACATTTTCAGAAGATGGAAGCCCCAAAAACAGAACATAAACATGCTATAAATTCTATGCAAAATGGAGCCCAAAAGAGGTTATAAAGAGAGGTACCACATGGATGCACCAAACCAGAAAGGACCCTTAACAAAACTTGAAGAAAAGACAAAAAAAAGACACTTTCTAAGCCTGATGAAGGCCAGAAACAGAAGCTAGAATGGCCTAATCAAACATGCAATTTTACGGTAAATTTGATGGATTTCAAAGGAAGTACCAAAAATATACACCAAGTGGCTTAAGGCCCTCAACATAACATGAAAAGGAGACAAAAACAAGGCTATTTCTAAGCCTGATGAAGGCTGAAATCCGGAGCCAAGTAAGCCTAACAAAGCATGCAAGAATTAGGGCCTAAAGTGAATTTCCAAGAGAGGTGGTATATAGAATGGCAAAATGAGGTTGAGCCCTTCTACAATGTTGTAGAGGGGCTCAAAATAAGCACAAAACCAGTATGGGTCGGAGCCCCAAAAACAAATGCAAATAGGCTAAAACTAGCATGCAAATTGGTGACATACAAGATGGATATTGAAGGAAGTGTATCATGGAGACACCAAATGAAGTTGAGCCCTTCTACAAAGTTGTAGAGGGGCTCAAAAAAAGCACAAAAGCAGTAGGGGTCTGAGCCCTAATTCTCAACCAAATAGAGTATAGAAATGAATCAAGAAAAAAGCCCTAAAAGTTGGTTTTGAGGACTTACCCTTGAAGACTTGTCTTTCTTTGATTCTTGGCTCTGATTTGTAGCTTCTCAACCTCTGAAATTCACTTCCTAGCTGCTGGAATGGTAGTAAAGAAGGTGAGGCTAGGTGTTGATGAAGGAATGGCCTTGACACTTGAAGCTTTTTTGGAGTTTAAAGCTTTGGAAATAGAGGATTTTGGAGGGGTGACCTTGAGACAAGTTTTTCCAACCTTGAAGAGGGAGGGGGAGGGGCCTTCAAATAGGCAAGAAATGGGGTGTAAAGGGAGGAAAGCACCAAGCTTTCCTCCCAAAATATCCAGGATGAGGGAGACACTTTGAAAGCAATTTGGGCAAATTTGGAGCAGCCGAAGCGAGAATCTGGCCGGCCAGTAACTCTCTCAAGGTGGCCGGCCACCTTTTGTGGCCACCACCCCAATAAATGAAGTGTTGAATTAGTGGCCGACCACCATACATTAGGGTCCTCCCAAGTGTGTAGAATAAGGCCCCAAGGTTGGAATTTGGCAACTCAAGCGAAGTCACAACATAGAGCTTGAAGGAGGGCTCAAAAATGAAATTCAAAATTATTTGGCCGACCACCAACTTTAGGGTCCTCCAAGATGTGTAGAACAAGGTTCCAAGGTTGGAATTTGGCAACATTGAAGCGGATTCACAACATTGCATTTGAAGAAGAGGGCCAAAAATGAAAATCAAAATTGCTGGCCGACCATGCTTGTTTAGGGTCCTCCCATGTCCCCCCGATCACAGATATGTAACTTTGGTTGGAAGAAAATACCCCAAGGTGTTCAACATTGGCGGAAGTGAGAAAACGGGCTCGGAGGAGCGAAGCAGCTATCTGGGATAATTGCTGGCCTCCCACCCAAAGTGATCTTCTGGTGTTGAACAGAGGTACCGCCAAGTTTGAACAAAACTAATGAGAAATGAACGTCGGGCCAAACCGAGCAAATCGGGATCCCGAAAATGGGCCGCAGTGCGGAAGTGGTATTCAATGAAGTGGGTATCTGACCCAGTGTCCTCGGAATGACAAAACAGAGGTTCTGCCAAAAATCGAGAAAACCAATGCAAAATGAATGCTCGGGACCAAAACCGGCGGTTTAGTCCCAAACCTACAGTTCTGAGCAAAGTGGCATACGGCCACGAAGTGGGCATCGGGGCCCTGTGGTTTCTCGAAATGATAAAACAGAGGTCCTCTACGAAACCGGAGAAATCGGAGATGGTTGGGCGTCCCGAAGCGAGGCACACGGCCTAACGGCTCAAAACCGAGACTCCGAAATGGGCAAACGGCCTCTGACCACGAAAAAGTAGCTCGCCACCGGAGATAGTCTCTGAACCACTCCCTTCCCTCAGAAAGAAAAGCGAGAAGACCGAGCACGGTTCGCAAACCGAGACAAGGTAGAGAAGATGGTTGAAGTCCGGAGGCGGTGGCGACTCTGAGACTTCTGAACGAGCACAGCATGCAATATCACCGAGCGCTCAATCGGTGACATCTGAGTCTTAAGGTCGGTCAAAAATGGGGTGTCTACAGTCGGCCAGATGATCAGTGGAGAGCTTGCTCTTGACCAGCATGTCGTTGACATATACTTCCACGTTACGGCCTATCTGATGCTGGAAGACAGCATTGACCAACCGTTGGTAAGTGGCCCTGGCATTCTTCAACCAAATGGCATCACACGGTAATGGTAGGTGCCTCGGTCGGTGATGAAGGAGGTGTGTTCCTGGTCAGACGGGTGCATCAGGATTTGGTTGTATCTAGAGAAGGCATCCATGAAACTGAGCATTTGATGACTGGCTGTGGCGTCAACCAGCAGAACTATGCGAAGGAGAGGATAGCTGTCTTTGGGTCAAGCTCGGTTGAGGTTGGAATAGTCGACATAAAGTCGCCATTTACCATTGTTTTTACGAACTAGAACCACATTCGACAGCCATCTGGGCTACTCTACATTTGTGATAAACTGTGCCTGAAGGAGCTTATCTACTTCAGAAGCAATAAGGTTATTGCGCTCCGAGTGAAAAAATGCGCTGCTTTTGGCGGATAGGTCCGAAATGGGGCTCAATGCTAAGACGGTGGCTGATAAATGAAGGGTCAATACCCGGCATATTGGAGTGAGTCCAAGCAAACACATCGTTGTGTTCAATCAGGAGGGTGGTGAGGTCGACCTTAGCCTGGAGGGATAGTTTGGCTGCCAATCTTGGCAGTTTTGGCTAGGTTATTGGGATCGATGAGGACCTCGACAAGTTCTTCCACTGGTTCCTCCCTAATCAGCTCATCCTCGTCTCTGACGTTGAGTCCTTCAATGATCATAGCCTCCTTCAGCTTGACTTCTTTAAGTGAGGCGACATAACATTCTCTGGCCACGGTCTGCTCTCTCCTTAATGTCCCGACCCCAAGATCGGTGGGGAACTTGATGGCAAGGTGATAAGTGGATGTGATAGCTTGGAAAGCATTTAGGGCGGTGCGGCTAATGATGATGTTGTAGGCATAGGGGCAGTTAACAACAAGGAAGGTGAGCAACTTTGTGGTCTGCCGCAGGTACTCGCTGATTGTGATGGGAATATCGATGGAGTCGATGGAAGTCACTCGGTCGCCAGTAAAACTGACTAAAGGGATTTAGAGAGGAGACAGACTTTCTTCCCCGATCTTCAGCTGGCGAAAGCAATTGAGGAAGATGATGTCTGAAGAACTGTCGTTGTCGACGAGAACCCGTCTGACCTTGTAATTGGAGAGGAGAGCGGAAATGACGAGAGGGTCGTCATGGGGGTAATGGATGCCTGTGCAGTCGGCGTCCGTAAAGGTGATAGGCTCGGTCCACTACCTGGGCTGTTTGGGGGGTCAATCCAATGTGGCAACTTCTTTGTCTGAGCCCTGTCTTATTTTTCTGAGTTCTGCCTGCTGAGCCGAGCAGGATAGTCCTCCACAAGCAAGCCCGTCGGAAATAACTCTGATTTCTCCAACAGGTGCAGCGGGGTTGCCTTGTGCCCGAGGTTGCTGTGGAGGGTGATCACGACCTTGGTTAGGTTGTGCTGGTTGTTGGGGAGGGGTGCGCTGGCGGTTGTTTCTAATGGGTTCAGTCCGTTGCCTCTGTTGAGGGCGAGTATCCGTGAATCGACTGAGACGTCCTTGACGAATCAAGCCCTTGACCTGATCTTTGAGCTCCTCGGTATTATGGCCGTGGTCCTGGTGAAAACGGCAATATTTGGACTGGTCTCTCCAATTGGAAGGGGTCCGTGATGGTTGGGGCCATTTTAGGGGATAGTCTCACTGGATCTGATTGAGTACTTGTTCCATGGGGGAATTGAGGAGGGTGTACCGCTCGAACTGGCCGGGTGGTCGGGCTAGTGCCGACCGGTCGACTCGGGGGGGTTGGTCGGTATACTGATTTGTTGGGTTATTATACTAGGTATTTCTAGTTTCTGTATCCTTTCTCTTCTCTCTGGGGGTCAGGTTTTTGGCTATAGGATTTTGTCGGGCGGCTAAGAAATCTTCGGCGTTCATGTATTTTTGAGCTTTGGAGAGTAGGGTTGCCATGGAGGTCGGAGGGTTTTTAGAGAGGGAGAAAAGGAAGTCAGATGACCGTAGACCAACCATGAAAGCCGTAAGGATGACCGTGTCATCGTTTTTCGCTACCTGCAAGGCTTCAGTGTTGAAGCGGGTAACGAAACTGCGCAACAACTCCCCCTCGGTCTGATAGATGTTGAGGAGTTGGGTTGCTGGACACCACTGGCGCTGGGCTCCAATGAAATGGCTGAAGAAGGAGTCACTGAGGTGCTAGAAAGTAGAGATAGAGTCCGCTGGCAATTGACTAAACCAAAGTCGAGCTGACCCCTTGAGTGTCACGGGGAAAGCCCGACAAATGATTTTGTCAGGGAATGCATGGAGGATCATGAAGGTTTTGTAGATCTCCAAGTGGTCGACTGGATCCGTCGTACTGTCAAAAGAGTCGATGGTGGGCATTTTGAACTTAGGGGGTAGAGGTTTGTCCCGAATGGAGGCGACGAATGGTGAGTTGACTGTGGTAGAGGGTTTTATGATGTATGTTCTGCATGACTCATTAGAGTTGGAGTTTCATGGCTCGGAGTTCTGCATCCCAGAGAGGAACGTTGTCACCACCGGAGGGTAGCAGGGGCTGGACGCTGCTGGCTTCTTCTTCAGGGGTTGGTGCCAGGACCGATGGATGTGGGGCTCGGGGTGGTGGATTTAAATCTGGGGGAGGGGGTCGCAGGATTTCCAAGTTGGGTGGATTAGGCTGTTGGATAGTATGGCTCGGGGCTCGCTTTTGGTTGGGTGGGATATCTGGAGGTGGTGGAGGAGGCACATGAAGGTTTCTTTGGAGTAGAGCATTAATCTGGGCTTGGTTTTGCTCTTCGACCAGGCGGTTAATGTTGTTGGTGAGCTCGGTGAAATACTGTGGTGGGTTGTTTGGATTGGGAGGGTCGGCTTGATGGTCGGCAACATTGGGGTGAGAAGCTATGGATCTAGTTGTGACCATCCACCTTCACAGGTAGTAGGAGGGGGTTACGGGGAGAGGGTCTCCGGCGACAATGAACACAACTGGCGCGCGGAAGAAAAACCTTCCCACAGACGGCGCCAACTGATGATACTGTTCATTCCAGGCGAAACAGGTCGGACTGATCCACACTCCTCAATCCTACGTTTGAATGACCAAGCCCACCGGAAGACTTGCACAAGAGTTCAACGGGGAACGAGGGGTCCCATAGCGAACCCTCCAATGAGGAAGTTAGAGAGAGAAGTAGAATGTAGAAACGAATTAGAGATAGAGAAGTTTAACCTTCTTCCTATCTTCGGCGTCTGCTTATATCCTCTAATAATCATTTCGTTGTCCCTTTCGACCTGTCACCTTGGCCGAAAGTCTATGCTCTAGCTCACCTTGTTCATGGTGAAGCCATTTTGTCCCGACGGAGAGGGATTATCGCAATAAATGCTGTAAGAGGCTTCATTAATGGCGATATGCAGTGGCAATAACTTTGTAGGATCTTTGTCTGCTTATGTGGCTTGTCCTTCACCTGCCACGTGTCTAAATATCATTGGTTCTTAATGCCATGTTGACTTCCAGCTATGTTGGGCCTCATCAGTTGAACTATGCATTGGGCCCTAAGTGGTAGGCTTGGGTTGTTCATAGTGGACTATAGCCTTTATGGGCCTATCCATGTTAGTAATATTCTTTCAATGATGACACTAATCATAATCTACATATAACTCTAAGGGTTGGTCGAGTTGTAAAAATTTAAGAATAATATTCAAAGTCTTGAGTTTGAGTCACTTTAAAGGATCACTGGAGATTTGTCCGGTTATTAATTTCAAGAATTCGAAATTAGTTGAAGTGGGTGCAAACTATCCCTAACTACCACTTATTAAGAAAGAAAATCATAATATGCATATGAAGTGTTGCTAAATCGTGGTAGGATTTGTAGCAAATGATCATGGCCCAATCAGCCCAATGTATTATATGGGGAGAATTACACTCCTAATCTTTGTGAATTATCTCTTGTATTAATTATATCTTCTATTTGCATTAATTTTGAGTTTGAATTTTTCATATTATCAATTTAATTTAATTGATAACACTTTTTTTTTTTTTAAGATTTTAAACTAATATTAACAAACAAAATAGTTCATTCACTCCTCAAAGTGATTGAGGATGGGAGCTTTTAAATGCTCCTGCATAATTTCTTTTCACACCTACCAAATACGTTGAGTCGGTGGGTACAAAATACCTGATAGATCAAAGAACTAAAACAATCAGACAGGATTAGGTTTGTTGGTTATTGATTTAGGCTTTACTTAAACCCAAAAACAAAGTTAGAATTTTATCTTGGAAGGGGCCAAAAACACATCTCTAAAAAAATTATAACTAATAATACAAGCTATATTTAGTATACCAAAATAAAACTTAGCAATAACATTTATAAACTGATTTATGATGATAAAAAAAAAAACGAAATAAGGAAATAAGGAAAATAAATATACAATAATACAAAATTAATACACCTAGAACCATTAATACAATAATTTCAGATGAATGCCATTAATATTTGAACATATTAGATATTAAACAAAACGTGAGAAAAATATGATAAAGGTAATATTATTTAACAAAATAATTCCATTTTCTTAATAGAAAAAAAAAATGCAAAGAGAAAAAAAAGAAAGAAAACTAGTGTTCCTTTTGTTTGGGCGGAATATTTTTTTTGAAAAATATTTTTTGTATTTATTGATGTCTGATATTGAAAAATGAAAATCAAAACATTTCCATGATTAATAGAAAACAAGTCTATTTAAACGAAAAATATTTTCTAGTTTTAAAAGGAAGAAAATATTTTTTACATTAAAACTTTTACTAATGTCACCATAGACACCACCACCATCACCGTTGTCATCACTACCGTCATCACTCCACCACCATGCCACCACCTCTACCTCCTTTATTTCACTATTACCTACCATCACCAGATATAAAAAATATATATATATATTTTTTCTCTAAAAAATATTTTTTTTAAAAAAAATTCCTGAAAAATGTTCCCCCTCTAAACAAACTTTGTTAACTGCCTGATTCTCTTCTTGGAAAGAGGACCACTTCTCATGAAACAACTTTAGTTTCTCGAAGATTTAAAGATTTGGAGATTTGAATCTGAGTGAATAAAGTTCTCAGTCTACTCCTTCAAATTTGCAGTTCTCAGACTCCAGATTTGCGGCCTCTAGATTTGTTTTCGGCCTCTATATTTGTGGTTAAAATTCAAACAAACACACTCTCTCACTCGATTTCAAACACACTCTCTCGCTTGATTTCAGATCTGGCGATGATTTGAAGGCCATCCCTTGGATTGCAGATTTTGAAGTTTGGTTCTTGATTTTGTGAGTTTCAATTCGTTTAGTTGTTTCTTCTTTTCTTTTTTTTTCCTTTTTTTGTGTTAAAGAGTGTATACATTCATACTTGTATCTTGCGTCTCTATTATGTTTTTATTAGATCTCACATATCAATCGGTTGCTTCTTTCTATCTTGCTAAACTACTCGAACTCAGATCTGCAAGTTTTTATTATATATGCATTTTTTTTTGTATGAACTCAGATCTCTATTTTTTCAAATCTATTTGAGATCTATATGCTTTCTCAGATATTGGTGTTCATTGTTTTGATTTGTCAATTTCTATGCCCTTTCTCTGATATTGATGTTCATTGTGTGTGTGTTGCTTACACTATAAATTCTATGTCATTGTTCTGATATATACATAGGGAATTGATGTTTGTTTGGAGAATTACATTTGTTAATTTCTATGCCATTGATTTTGTTAATTTCTACACTGTAAATTGATTCGTTTGTTGTGCACGATCTGAATTCTTTGGCATAACAACAAACTTGGCAATAACTCTACAACTTTAACCCTTCCATGCCAAGCTAACAAGCCAACTTTAACCCTTCTAGATGAAAGACATTGTATGGGGGTGAAATATCCTTTGCTTTCCGTACTCCTTGAGCTCAAGCTTCACATAACGACGTCTAACCTGGAAATAGAGAAACGGTGAGCTGCCCGGCGGTGTGTTGCCGGATAGACCCTCCGACAATCAAGTCAGATCACTTGGAGAATAATACTGTTAATTAAGAGAGAGTTGTTCAGATGGCATACCTCCAACGTTCCTCTCCTCCTCTTTTCTGGGCTGGCCATGCAGCCTCAGGGATTGTGCGCGCACTACCTCTGCTGTCCTTTCCTGGACAAGTGGTAATGCTCACCTTTCTCCACCTTACGCGTCGAAAGGCCAAAACCACCAATCAGTACGTGTAGAACTGCCAAACGATATTGACGCGTGCCAGGAGCGGATTTCTCCGTTATCACCCCATTGACACAGGTGGCACACGAAATCGGGATACGACGACCGACCTAAACCTTGTGAAGAAACACAATAATGTGGGTGTTTGGGAAGTGAGTTTTTATGTAGATTTTATTAGATGTAGGTTTTTATGTGATAAAAAAATTTTAGTGTTTGGGAAGATAGTTGGGTTTTTATGTGGTTGGATGTGATGTTTGTGAGAGAAAAAGTGAAATGATTATGGGGTTGGATGTGATATTTTGTTTGGATGTGTTTTTTTTTTGTTTTGTAAAACTTTTGTCTTTTAGTGGAAAAAATGAGAAAAAAAATTTGGGAACTTGCTTCCCAAACACCACCAATGATTCTCACGACCGAGCTGTATGAGGTCGGTCCATCCTGGCTAATCGGCCGAGAGGCATGCCAGCCCCAACCCCGGCCTACTTTCATTTCAGGTTGTATAAAGTAGTACCACCCTGGCTAACCGGTCGCGAGGCATGCCGGCCCTTTCCCTGGCCTAAATTCACTCCGAGCTAGGCTTGGCTCGATCCAGACGCACTATTGTGAGTCCACCCGAATGCCTGGCCAGACCATAACTCGGTTCTGGCATACACCAGACTCCATGCTCCGGTCGACAGATCTAGTTCGGTGGGGCATGACAGGCCGGGGAATCATTTCGGGAAAGGAAATAGCCCGGCCCCCATTAGGTCCGCTATAGCCCCACGTTACCGTAGCTCGTCCGTACCTGACCGGCGCAAATCTCCCTCTCAATTGTCCCTTAATCCCATCCGAGCTAAGCGTTATTGGGATTACAACCATGACTGAGCTATCCCTCTTCGGTTTTGTGAATTGCACCTATAATCTTGCCAGTGATCGTACAGCTATACTGACAGCCCTCTTCTCGATGCCACGTCGCTTCACACTAGTGGGACCTGTAGACACCCCATTTTTGACTGACCTTAAGATTCAGACGTCACCGATTGAGCGCTCAGTGATGTTGCATATTGTGCTCGTTCAGAAGTCTCGGAGTCGCGGCCGTGAACCCTGCCTCCGGACTTCCGAACCCTCTTCTATACCCTGCCTCGGTTTGCGAACCAGACTCGGTTTTCTCTGTTTCTGTTCCCGAAGAGAGGGAGAGGTCCTGTAGATCATCTCTCAGTGGCCGTAGGCTACATTTCGTGGGCGTAGGCCATTTTGCCCATTTCGGAGTCCGGTTCTCGGTTTTCGGAGCCGTCAGGTCGTGTGCCTCAGTTCGGGACTATCTAACCATCTCCGATACCTCTGGTTCTTGGCATACATCTTATTTACTCCCTTTTGAGGGACACTGAGGTTTGAGAGACCCACTTTGTGGCCGAATGCCACTTTCGGTGCTTAACAGCCTATTTTCGGGATCCCGAATTGCGTGTTTTGGCCCCCGAGCATTCGTTTTGCATCGGTTTTCGTTCATTTTTGGCAGCTACCTCTGTTTTATCACCAGGAAGGTCACTGAAGGGTGGGAGGCCAGCAATTCTCTCAGCAACCAGTTATGCTCCTCCGGCGCCCTCCGACGCCCGTCTTTCTCACTTCCCAGCCAATGTTGACCACCCTAGGAGCATTTTCTTCAAGCCAAAACCACATATTTGTGTTGTACACACATGGGAGGCCCCTAATATTACATGGCCGGCCAGTAATTCTTTTTTTCACTTTTGAACCTCTCCTAAAAGTGGCTTGTTGTCTCTCCTGTTTTACAGTTGCCAATTTCCAACCACAAGGTCTTGTTGAGCACACATGGGAGGCCACCAATATGTGGTGGCCGGCCAGAAAATCCACTTTCCATTTTTGCCCTTGGCCGGCCGGCCATAGGGGGTGGCCGGCCGGCAACAAGAATACCTAGTCGGCCTACTTCTTCAGGTTGAGTACATTCTAGCTGTGCCTTGGTTTTCTCCCAAAAATATCTCTATCCGGGGGACCCTTTTGGAGGGAAATAAGGGCTCATTTCCCTCCACTTTTGCCTTGATTCTCCTCTCCCTCTCTTGTCTATATGGAGAGCCTCCCAACTCTAGAGAAAGGGTTACAAGAATTGGTTTGAGCATATACATACATATCATTCCATTTCCTTCAAGTTTAGGCCTCATTTCTTCATCATCTTCAAGCTCTATCATCACCACTCCATTCCAGCAGCAAAGGGAGGAATTCCAGCAGCTTAGGGTCATCAAATTTGGTCCAAGAAGTAGTCAAAGTATTGGTCTTCAAGGGTAAGTAGACTTTTCCCTTTTTGTAGCCCATTTTTTCACCAATTTCTTAGCCTATTTTCTTATTGTTTTGAGCTCCGAACCTAACTAAAACTAGGCCTTTTTTGAGCCATTCTTCATGTTTGTTCAAGGGCTCAACCCTTTTTGAGCCCTCAATTTGGTACTTGCTTCAATACCCCTTGGTATATCACATTTTTGCATGAAATTTCTAGCCTATGTGTGATCTGTTTTCAAGCATAATGTAAACTATAAGTGGGCCTCTTTTGAGCCCCTCTTCAACATTGAAGAAGGGCTCAACCCTTTTTGGGCCCCCTATCTTGCACTTACTTCATAATCCATCCCATTTCATGCATGATTTCTGATGAGTTTCTGTTTTGGCTTGGAGTACTCGGTGAGTTTTATGCTTTAGCATCCTTGCATGCGTGTGAGTGACTGCCATGAATAGCATGCTTACCATGAGGCAATGTGCTTATGTGATATAACTGCCTTGAATGCCTGTGGGTGGAGGTTGAGTTACTTGAATTGGGATAATTCATCAAATGCTTGTTTTAAGCCCACTAGATAGTGACAAAATCACTTTTTTTAAGCCCACCCGAGGGTGGCAAATCCACGTCTTAGCCTACCTGCGGGTAGCACCATCAAACCATTTTCAAACAAACAAGCATGAAGTGTCTTGTTCCAATTCAGGCGATTCAGTCTATACTTGTATGCTGTGCGCATCACATAGTAACCTAGGCTAATAACCGGAATAAGAATTCACAATGTTTTCAAAATAAGATATCATGGTTAGTAGAGGCCGGTCTTTGACCGGGCGAGCGGGGGTGCTCACGAAGTGACCTTCCCCAATCGTACCCAAGTTCCCAAGTCGAGGCAACTTTGGTGATGACGGACACGTGGCCTTTGGCACTGAGTCAGGGTTTCCTAAATTTCCAATTTTAAAATATTCTGTATCTGGCGAAGCAGTCCATGTTTGGCACTTCTTTCAAAAAAATCTGTTTTCAAAATGATTTGCCGGATTTGGACTCTTCGGTTCAAGATTGAGAACCGTGACATTTGAGTCCTTCGAACTGTAGTGACCCAATATCGAACCAGAACGGGGGGGATTCGCACTCCTTCCCCCGGGATGCGTTCGGGGACGTCTACAGTTTCTGGCGACTCTGCTGGGGATCTAGAGAACATGACTCGAACTCATGATATCTAGTTTTGACTACACTTGTGTGTTTCTTTGCATTGCATTTGCATTGGTGTGCCTAGGACACCGTGTTTGCCATCTGCTATTCCTGAGCGATTTGCCGGAGGCTTGTCTTGTCAAGGCATGTCCATAAGGCTGACCGGTTACGGGCTCTGCCAGTATGGGAGCACAAACCCCGGTTTTACCGGGGCACCTTTTTTTACCATTCGACCTAGTGCATATTCGGATCCATAGTGACCATTCCAAACTAGGACAGGTTGCTTACCCGTTTATAGGTTGTTTGAAAACGCTGTGTGTGTAGTAAAACCCTAGTTCCTGACAAAATAGGACAGGGAAACCTTACCCCAACATAGGGGTGTTTTTGGCTCTCACTTATCTGCTATGTGCTTGTTAGAGTGCGTCTCTACAGGGACTGTATGTATCAGTTGAGTTTGGGCATCAGGCCTGCGGGCATCAGTCAGTATCTGAGAATCGGTTGTCTGTGGATATCAGATTCAGTTTTGGGGAACAGTGATACAGAAACAGTGATCAGTTATTGAGGACGGTGTATTTTCAGCTTATCAACTGCGTGTTGTATACCCGACTGTGTGTTGTGTGTATTTAAATTAAGCTGTTATGCTGCCCATTTTTCTGGTTATTTATTTCCTTTTCGCTTTATTATCTTTTGCTAGGGCAGTTTTTCGCACGATTGCTTCCGAACCAGTAGATACTCCCCAAGCACTTTGGACACGAGGTCGCCGACTCAATCGATCCGAGGATCTGGTTGATGGACATCCAGTGTTCCACTCTCTACTCCCAGTTATCAGAAGAAGGCCGAGGAGGCACAGTGTGTCAGAACAGGGATTACCAGGACAGAGGGCCACTTTGATAGTAAACAATCAGGTTGAGATTTCTGTGTCTGCCATAGAGGTACATTTACCGGTCATTCAGATGGAACAGCAGAATACATCAGGGATGGAGGCGATGATGCGCCAAATGCACGAGAGCATGAAATAGATGCAGGAGGATTCCATCCGCCAAGCGGAATTCTCCAAACAACAAGCGCGATCATGGCCCAAAGCCGAAGTGATCACTAAGGCACCTTGAGCAGAACGCGGCATCTGCTTCACATCAGGCTCCTCCTCCACCAGCAGCTCCACTACCCGAGCAGACACCTACTGGTCAGAATACCCTGCCAAATCCTCAGAATACCCTCCCGAACACCCAAAACACCCTATCCAATGTCCAGAATATCCAAGAGGACACCAATCTTCCAACGGGGTTGGCTCCGTCCCCGCTTCTGCCGCAACTGTCCAAAAATCTTACACCCAACCACCCGGACTCTCCATTCGAGTTCGAGGTAGATCATACAGCTCTAAAACTGAGCAAATTGGAGAAGCTTTTCAAAAAATCGCAGGGGGTGAAGGCCATCCCAGACATCGAAGATGGCTACACTGACGTGGCCGTAACACTGCCAGACAGATTCAAGATGCCACAGATTGATCGTTTTGATAGGTCAAGGGATCCTATGGTCCATCTCCGGTTATTTTCAGACATCCTGAGGCCAATGGGCCTAACCCGACCGCAAAAGCTTTCCTTGTTCGGCCGAACTTTGTCGGGCGTGGCAGCCATTTGGTACGCCAAGTTAGAAGATGATGTGAAAAAAGCGGGATGAGATGGTGAGGCCGCCGTTTGCCTGATACTCGTACAATACGGTCGAGATTACAACACGTGATCTCGAAACGACGAGCGAGAACAAGGAGTCTTTCTCGATTTTGTAACGGATGGAGGCAAAAGCGTCGATGATGACCTTGAGGCCTCAGACAAAGATCAAATCCGGATGATTGTGCGCAATCTCAACCAAAGTTGATGCAGAGAATGATCGTACTCCTTTCCACCTTCTCGGACTTACGAGATGGGGGTCTGGATCGAGGATGCGATAAAGCAAGGTTTGATCGACCCGGGGACCGAGAGTAGCCGAAGGACATTCAACATAATAACAATGCGAGCCAGTGGTATTGCAAACACAAGGACTTCGGAGGTCGGTATGGTCACCACTACCCCTCCCCATCCAAGGCCATGGCCGCACCCTTTCGATACATCCGGGAGGCGGTACCCAAGCCGAGATATCGATCTAGAGGCCAAAGAACCTTCACTCCACTATACATGCCTTTGTCCAAGGCTCTGGGGGTTCTAATCAAAAGGGGCATCTGAAACCCCTAGAGCCGAGGCCATTACCAAATCCACTCCCCTTTCCTGGCAGGCCAAGTCTGCGTGTACCACCAGTGACATGGCCATAATCTGAACCAATGTTTCGGTGCGTCACGAGATTCAGGACCTCGTTGACAAAAACATTATTCTGCCTCCCGAAAGACCTAACGTCACAACCAACCCACTCCCCCCACATAACCAAGATCCACCACCCAAAAGAGTCAATTTCATCCAAACTGGGGGCGTGTCCTACGATCGCAGTATCTGTATTACTCCCTCTCACCTACCCAAGGGAGGTGATCCTTCTGGCCTGCTTGACTTGTGTATGTTGGACACCTTCACAACCCAATCTGAGCCAAAAGTGGTGACCATCGGAGATGGAATGGGCGGTTTGGAGGAAGCGTAATTATTGAGTCTGGGATGGAACAGTTTGGGAATCTAGCTGGAAGAGCCTATGATCCGAGCGGATACATCCTATCAGTGGGCCAGTCTGAGCTGAGTGTGGGACTGCCAGAAAAAGCTGAACTGTGCATGATTCAGGGGGACAGACTTGAACAAAGGCGGATGATCGACAACGTGGAAGAAGATTTTGCCAACCTCCAGTTCTTCAACGACCAGGAATCAGGGGATGTAACAGTCAACTGGTTTGGATATGAGGAGTCGGCGGAAGTTATCGGATGGTTAGATGATCAGCCAGATGTCGTGGAACTTGACGAGCAAGGCGGCGAGGGTATCAATGATGGCGGAAGGTGAGAGTCGAAATGAATTGCGGAGCGCCGGTACAAAGAATTTCGTTCGGGATCAAGATATTGTGAAAACTGAACAACAAATCGTGCTAACGCGCGAAGAGCAAGGGAAGAATTGGGATTCTGAGAGAATCCGGAAAGCCAAGAACCATGAAGAAATTGAAAGTGCTGCGAGAAAGCGAGATATCTTTGTGAGAATATGGGATGAAAGTACCGAGAGTACAAACTTGCCAGAACCAGATAGGTGTCTGTTGAATGCTAGCGGGATGTGGTGGGAAGACGATGACTTATGTCTTGTCCACACGGATGAAGATTGGGCAGGCGCCCAACCAGATGATACTTGGTACCTCGATGAGGTAGACCACATGACCAGGAGCGGGCGGTACTTCAAGCCCCCACACCTCGACCAACCTGAAGCATCTGGGAAAGATAAAGAGCCAGAGAAACAGAGAGAGAAGCAAATTGAAGAAGAAACTGTACTGAGACAGTTAAAGAAAATACAAGCAGACATCTCCATCTGGGGACTGCTTATGGCGTCAAGGATACATAGACAGGCCGTCCTATCTGCTATGGACACAAGGCCAAACTCTCCATTGATACTACGCCAGAGCAGTTGGTTGGGCTTGTTTTTCCAGGAGGAGGTTCCCCGGCATTAACTTTTTCAGATAAAGAACTACCGCCTGAGGGCGTGAATCATAACAAACCCCTCTACATCTCCGTGGAATTTAGAGATAAGTGGATACCGGTGGTACTTGTTGATACCAGGTCTGCTATCAATGTCTGCCCAGCCAGAACAGCATATGCAATCGGGTTAAAACCCGCGGACTTCATACCAACCACTCAGGTGATCAAAGCTTACGATAATACCAGCAGGGAAGTGATGGGGAATTTGTCAGGAGGTTCGAGACAACACAACATTGAATTTCATGTCTTGGATGTTCCCGCAACCTTCAACTTACTCTTGGGGCGGCCGTGGTTGCACCAAGTAAAGGCAGTCTCTTCCACTCTACACCAGATGTTAAAATACCCTCACGGGAAGGGGGTTGCAATTGTTTTCGGAAACTCATCCATTAATCCACCAGCGGAAGTGTCTACACCAGTTTTGGAAATCGAGCACGGCACGGAGGATGTGTTCTTATCGGGGTTCACTTTGGCGGAGGCCTGGGTAGTGCAGAATATTATGGCTGTAAATGAAGGTGTGTACGTTAGTGCTCAATCCGTCTACCTCATGAACAAGCTACAACATATCCCCGGGATGGGATTAGGGAGAAGTGGCAGGAAAGGAGTCGCAGCACTGGCCGAAGTGCCACACAACCCGCATACCTTTGGACTGGGTTATCTACCCACCAAAGAGGACTGGGTGAGGAAAGGAAAAGAAATGGCCGGCAGAGCCAGAGCGAAGCAGGCTGGGAAGCCTTTTGAATTAATGCACAGTCCCATTCAGGGTACCCTGAACGGACGCTTTGTCCGGGAGGGGGAGGACTTTCCATTTTGCGGCTTCCCAGAGCCGTGGTTAAACACCGAGAAGAAGCGCGTACCAGGCTTCGAGATCTTCTTCGACCTGCAACTACCCGAGGATGACGTTGCCACAGAGCAGACAGACCCAACAGTTGAGGTTGAGTAGAATAAAGCAGTGGATCCTGAGGGCACAAAACTGGAAATGGGGGTAGCACTGGCATGTCTCCTCTCTGATCCTCCGATCGACCAAGAGTGCTTGGGGGATAACTTCGTGGTTTCCATGATTGGGGATGGAACGGCTATGGGCCTACCAGTAGCTATCTTGGATGCATCAATCGCACCCTCTCTCACCTGGCAGTACGAGGAGGGATTTTTGTCCAGCAGCACCGGGTCAGGTAGTGAGCCGGAATCTGATTCCACCGAGTCTTGTGAGTCGGAATCAGATTCCAGCTCGACTGAGTCTGAGTCTGGTACTCCTGGGGTAGCTAACCCGGATGCCACAGTCCTGTCTAGGTCGTCTTTTTCCTTTTCATTTGAGTCTGTTGTAACCAATGAATCGGACGATTTGGATGTGCCTAATGAGAATGAACTATCTGTGGTTTCCGAGTATTTTTCTGTGCCCTTGATTTATTGCATTAATTCAAACTTTCAAAACTTTGATGAAAACGACAAGGACGAAGTTCCTCCGGTTTTACAACGTTTAATTGAACAAGAGCAAGAGAGATTTGTCAAACCATTAATAGATGAAATCATTACCGTGAACATTGGTACTGAGGAGGACTCGCGGCTGGTCCAGATCGGGTCCACGCTGTCTTCGGAGGAACGCGAGCGCTTAGTCGCTTTATTAAAAGATTTCAAAGATGTTTTCGCGTGGTCCTACGAAGACATGCCTGGAATCGATCCTGAGATTGTCTGACATCGGATCCCCTTGACCCGAGGCACCCACTGTCAGCGACTTCGGAAGGATCCGCGGATTGGGCTCTTAAGATTAAGAAAGAGGTCACCAAGCAAATCGATGCGGGCTTCTCTTTGGTATCTGAATACCGACTTGGTTGGCCAACATTGTTCCGGTCGAAGAAAGATGGCGGGATCCGGTGTGTGTAGACTTGAGGATTTGAGCGAGTTAGTCAGAAGGGCGACTTCCTACCGCACATCGATGAGTTGGTAGATTTCACTGGCGGGGCATGCATTGCTCTTATTCATGGATGGCTTCTCGGGATACAACGGATAGTGATGGCACCGAAGATAGGGAGAAGATCGCATTCACCACCGTAGAGACATCTGCTAGGGTAATGCCGTTTGGGTTGAAGAACGGGGCTACTTATCAGCAGACGCGACCACAATACTACATGATATGATCCACAAAGAGGTTGTGTACGTGGGCGACATGATTGTCAAGTCCAAGGAAAGAGGGCCACTACACCGCCTTGCACAAGTTTTTCCAAAGGATCGAGGAATTAGGTTCGGCTAAACCCTCGAAATGTACATTTGGTGTTCTGGGGAAAAATCTTTGGGGTTTTATTACACAAAGAGGCATCGAGGTCAATCCTTCCAAAATCAAGGCCATCCTAGAAATGCCATCACCAAGGACTGAAAAGGAGGTGCGAGGCTTTCTGGGTAAAGTGCAATTCATAAGACGGTTTATTTCAAAACTAACCTTGACTTGTGAACCACTTTTTGGCCTCCTCAAGAAAGGAAAGAAGTTCCAATGGGACGGCCGATGTCAAGCTGCATTTGAGCAGATCAAGGAATATCTACAGAACCCACCCGTTTTATCGCCACCAAAACCAGGGAAACCGTTGATTTTGTATCTGTCAGTGACTGAAACTACAATGGGCTGCATGCTTGCACAAGAATCAAAAGATAAGGTGGAAAAAGCCATCTATTATTTGAGCAAAAAGATGTTGGAATATGAGACCCGATATACACCGCTGGAAAAGGCTTGCTTGGCTCTGGTATAGGCTGCCAGGAAGTTGCGGCACTACCTGTTAGCTCACTCTGTAATGTTGGTTTCACGACTTGATCCCATCAAATATCTCTTCGAGAAACCAGCGCTTACGGGTAGGCTAGCTCGTTGGTTGCTGTTGCTCTCCGAATTTGATCTCACGTACGTGACCATAAGTCGATGAAAGGAAGAAGCGATGGCGAAATTCCTTGCCGACCACGGTTGAGGAGGATGAAGCAGTTGAGTACCTGTTCCCGGATGAATCAATTCTGCATATCGACGATGAAACTTGGACGATGTACTTTGACGGAGCGTCAAATCAACATGGGTATGGGATAGGAGTGTTGCTGATAGCACCCGACGATTCCCGTATCCCTCTCGCCTTCAAACTCCAGTTCAAAGTCTCGAACAATGAAGCAGAATACGAGGCGTGTATTGCTGGTCTAGAAGCAGCCCTGGAACTAGGGGCAAACGACTGGACGTCATTGGGGATTCGAACCTTGTTGTGTCTCAAGCTAAAGGAAACTGGAAAGTGAAAGAGGAAAAGATGATGATGTATCACGAAACCTTGGATTTGCTGATTCCTCGGTTTAAGAAGCTAAGTTTTACTTATCTACTAAGGGAGAACAACAGGTTCGCAGATTCTTTAGCAACTCTATCTTCTATGATAGACATCCCGTGTGGAGTCCGGATGCGTCCAGTCATCATCGACCAGAAATTTACACCTGCCTATGAGTCGATCGCAGCCATAGATGAAGTTCAGGACGAACACCCCTGGTATTACGACATCTGGAACTTCTTGGAGAAAGAAACATACCCGCCAGGGGTAAATGCCAAAGACAAAAGGGCAATCAGGAGAATGGCAGTTCAGTTCATCATCTGCGGGGGCAAACTGTATAAACGGGGTCATCTGGGAATGCATAAACTGTGCGTTGATGCCGAAGAGTCAAAGCGTCTGATGGAAGCCATCCACGGGCGAGAATGTGGTGCACACATGAATGGGGTAATGTTGGCACGGAAGATTCTCAGACAGGGTTATTACTGGTCCACCATGGAGGAGGATTGTATTAGTTTCGTCCGGCGATGTCACAAGTGTCAGATTCATGCAAATCACATGAATATCCCGTCGTCAAAGCTGTACAACATGACTTCGCCATGGCCGTTTTCTGTCTGGGGAATTGATGTAATCGGAGCTGTCACGTCAAAGGGGTCGAATGGGCATGAGTTCATCTTAGTAGCGATAGATTATTTCACAAAGTGGGTCGACGCCCAATCTTATGCGGTGTTGAAGGCTTTGCATGTAGCAAAATTCATCCGAAACAACATCGTCTGTCGCTACGGGGTCCCAAATGAAATCGTTTCAGACAATGGTTCCCACTTCAAGAAAGAGGTGATTGATTTGTTGGAGAAATACAATGTGGCTTTTCATAAGTCATCTACCTACCGGCCGCAAACTAGTGGAGCAGTTGAGGCCGCCAACAAGAATATCAAGCGCATACTACAGAAGATGGTGGAAACCTCTAGGGTGGCGGATAATTTGCCGTTCGCTCTGTGGGGCTACCGGACTTCAATCAGAAAATCTACTGGGGCGACTCCGTACTCATTGGTTTATGGGATGGAGGCCGTTCTACCTATTGAGATTGAGGTCCCGTCATTACGAGTATTGGCTAAGTGCCAGATAGCCGAAGCGGATTGGCAGCAAAACAGATTTGAGGAACTTATGCTTTTCGATGAAAGAAGGTTGAAAGCACTGTACCACGTCCAAGGTTATCAACGCAGAATCGCCCGGGCTTTTAACAAGAAGGTTAAGTCCAGGAATTTGAAAGAAGGGGATTTGGTACTCAAAGACAACTGAGCTCCCATCCACGACCCAAGGGGCAAGTTCAGACCCAATTGAACTGGTCCCTACATTATCAAGTCAATCTGGTCTGGTGGAGCTGTGGTTCTGATGGATCTAGATGGCTTGGAGTTTTCCCAACCGATCAACATGGACAAGTTGAAGAAATACCACCCCTGAGAGGCTTGCTAGGCCGAAAACCCGAAAGGGCGACCTAGGCAAAATTCAGAGCACAGAAAATTTGAAATTATAAAAACTGAGCTCGCAAGGTTGAAAACCCGCAAAGGGCGGCCTTGGCAAAAGTTAGAGCGCAAAAGGAGAGTAAAAATACCCGAGCGAACCTAAGCCTGAACTACGTAAGGCTTGATTCCCATCTTCGGGATACGTAGGCAGCTTCATCCTGAAGTTCAGCCACAATCTTTTCCCTGATCAACTTTGTCCATTTGATCATCTCAGTCATCTCTATTCATCAGCATTTATCGTGATCTCCGGTACAGTGCTATTCAGACTAGGGGCAACTTTCCGTTTCAATAAAGTGTTGCGGCACTATCCAAACTAGGGGCAACTTTCCGTTGCCACACATTGCTGAGGCACTTTTCAGACTAGGGGCAACTTTCCAGTTGCTAGGATCCGGGGTTGTGCATCTCAGTAACAGATCTCAGGCATGTCCAGTTCTGATCCATATCGAAAATAGTTTTGAAAAGTTTTAATAAAAATTGACTTTGCTCAAAATTAATCTTTTTACAACTAAGACCATTTTTGGACCAAAGCGGAGAATTTTCAGTACCACAACCTTCAATTTCATTGATTTCAAAACAGAGTTCTCTCGCTCTTGCATACAATTGAAGTTGCTTTTTATTACACTCATAACGAAAACTTGAAAGTACTAATAAAGAAATAAATCCGGGGCATAGTCAAGTTAGGTGCCCCTGCGCCCCCTGCCAGAGCTGGTTGAAGCCTCTGATGCCAACCTAGGCCCAACCTGTGCTTCTTCGTTGAGCCAATCCCAGCATTCGTCAAACAAAGTGCAACTAAAAGTGGGAAGCGAGGGGCAGGACTCTCTATTTCCCCATCTTTGCGCTTCTAGAGCAAGGTGTGCACCTCGGACCGGGAAAGTGACCGGATACTCAATCCCCTCCGGAGGCAAGTCTGATCATGACCAAATTGACGCAGAATATGGAATGGGAAGTAGAATACGCAGTGAGTCAGGCCAATCAACCGAATCCCAGTATCCTGGAACATGCTATAGCTCATCGCCGAAAGGTTAAGCCGAGGACAGCGCCAAGCAATGTGTACAGCTGATAGGTTGCACATCCATTCAAACCACCACCCCTCATCAAGGGCATCGACCAGGCGTTGTCGAAAGAAGTAGCCGCGGGCTGAGTAAGCAGGGCAAGAATCTACAACTTGCAATTTATCCATCAACCATATCTGGGGAGGGATAAAAAAAAATGAAAGAATAAATAATAGAGAGATGCGCAATGAGGGAAAAGTAAGATGAAGGCTTTGTGAGAAAAACCGAGTCTAAGGGCCGAGTGATGTGAGCAAATACATATGTGAGCTTGGGTGGGAAACATTACCTGCAGCAGTAGTGGACTTCCCGCAAACCTGGTTGTCTCTTGGCGGTAGAAGGCATCCAAGCCTAGCAGTGTCTCGGCCAATGTCATGGCGATACAGCTCTTTCCTTCCCTCAAGCCTTGAGCGACTTCAATCAAACGGATGCTAGCTCCTCCGGGGCAGAGGCAAACGAAAATGAGATAACATGCACAAGCAGAGGGCATGTTGTGGAAACCTTGCCAATGATGGTTCTGCGGTCACGCATCGAGAATCGATGCATCGGGCTCGGGATATCCAACATGCCATTACCAATCAGAGATCGAGCATCATACGCGTTGAGACCGTACATCCGCCCTAAAGCTTGGGCATGGCCAAAACGAGACTGAGGCAAGATCTCTTCTGAGCGTTCGGACTCCATCAAAGCTTGAAAATCTTCAAAAGTAGGACATACCTCTTGCCCTCCGAAGCTGAAGACATGCATCGCCGGGTTCCAAAATCTCACTGCAGCGTGGAGGAAAAGAAGGTGCAATGGAGTCCGGCCCAGCGTGAATAGTGCATTCAAGCCGAAACCCCAGAAGTTCAACTTTTTTGAGCCATCTAAAGAAGAGATCCAAGATGTGAGATTTTCTGCGAGAAATGCCTCCATTTTTGTGCAAAGCAGTGATGAATTGAAAGAGTTCCAAAGTTGGAGCTTTATAGGGGGGGAAAAACACTATTCGGGGACACGTGTCACAATTCTAGGAGTTGCAGAGCAGGTGGCCGGCCGGCCATCTATTCTAGCAGGCCGGCCACCCTTGTTTCAAAAACTGGCCGGCCGGCCACCCTTCAGTCCCCAAATGCAAAATGTGGCCGGCCATGCATTGGTCCTGTTTTGCCCTCCGGAAGGAAGTTTGAGACATTTCTATGCATCGGGGATGTCAAAGGCCTCCATTTCTCTCAGTTTCGAATGCGTTCCATCATCCAAATCGTCCGTCTGAAGTACGCTTTGTTGTATTTTGCTTATCGAGTTGTTGCTTTGTTTATTGAGTTGTAAGTTTTGTCGAGCTGTCGCATTTTATGTTTTTGAGTTGTTACTCTTTGTTTATGCAATTTTGTTAAGTCTTGTTTATCGAGTCGTTAACATTGTTGTATTTTGCTTATCGAGTTGTAAACTTGCTAAGATTCTGTTATTTCTTAGTGAGTCGAGTTGATTTGTTCCGTCAGTTCATTACCTGACCCGGTAAATATACAAGGCACATTCCCATTCAATTTCATTTTTGTGCAAAATGATGCGATGCGATGCTAGGAATTTAAAATACAACATCTTTTCAAAAGTTGTTTCATTCCATCATGTTTTACAACAAAATAAAGGTACAAGTTTTACAGAAAATAAAACTGCCTAACAATATGCAAAGTGCTACAAACTACTAGCAAAAAGTAAAATAAAGCAGGAAATAGCATCAATGTCCTCGAGGGCGGGAATGAGGAGTCCCCCTCATCCTCTTCTGTAGGATAACCTCTGCACCATCATCACCATTCGGGTCAGAGCTGTCATCCTCAGGATCCCCCTCAGCCTCGCCTCCACTCCCGGAGCCAAGACCGGAGTCCTCCTCCTCAGCAGATGTCTCTGACTCACGGTCTGCGACCTCCTCCTCCTCCTCCTCATCGGGCTCTGCCTCTACAACATGTGCCCTACGTCTGCGAGACGACCCCGCTCCTCGAGCTCCTCGAGAAGGCCTAGATGGCCCTGCTCCCTGAGAAGGCCTGGATGGCCCAGCTCCCCAAAAAGGCCCAGATGGCCCAGCACCTCGACCTCTCTGAGAAGGCCCGGGTGGCCCGGCCCGCGGCGGTGCATATACAGGAGGCATATGAAAGGGAAGAGTTCAATATATCAGTTCAAATATGAAAAGCAGATGCAAGTACAATATGCGAGTGGGGTGTGTGTCAGATGTGCTCTACACAGCCTATCAATACAGCAGAATGTTCAAAACTAGCATGTCATCAGAAATATGCTAAATACGAGAAAGATGAACAGTACCTGTACACCCATAATGGCCAGCTGTGCCTCCCTCCGTAGGATCATGCCCTCGAATGTGGCCAACATCCCAAGTATCTCATCCGTGTACTCAACTGGAGGCTACAGATACAAATGCAAAACTATCAGTGAGGGAATGAATGTCCAAGTAATCTGACTGATAAATCAAAGCTGTAAAACATACCGGGGGTGAATCAAGATCTCTGACATATCTGTGGTCAGGAAGAGGAGGCTCCAGCGTGACCTGGTAAGGAGTCCCGAATCGCCAACTCGTCAACTCGGTCGGCATGTCTGGCCACCCAGGATGAGGAAGAGTCAGAGGAATCGGAGGAATCGACCCACCCCCGCCTCGAGATGTACCAGCCCTGCTAGAAGAGGGGATATCCGTGGCACGAGCCCAACTCGAAGATGGTACATCAACAGGCCTCCGCGGCGGAGCACGCACTCCCGTCAAGGGAGGCATCAAATATGTGTAACGATAAGTGGCGTAGTCCCTGTCCGTAAGGTGCAGCAAAGCATCGGTGCCCTGCATAGCACTAACGACCTCCTGGGTAGAGAGTCTATCGGCAGTCCGCATAGTGGCTGGAGGTGCGGCAGGAGGGTCCTAAGAATGATACCCCCACACCTGACGCAGAAAGCGTTCCCCCAGGAACCACGCCCTACCAACCGGTCCTTCCAGCAGGAACCTGTACTGGGAGTTACCCACTCCTCCGGGATACTGAAATCGGAGACCATCGCCTAAGACCGCCCAGGGTTGCCACGTAATCTGCGGATAACTAGTGCATAAATCAATCAGAAATCGGGAATATACAGGGTAAATCAGAGATGAAAAATGAAAAGAACTGAGAGTTCTGAAGTACCTCTGTCGTCCGAACAGTGTCAAAATACTGTCGCAGATAGAAGAGGGTCTCTCGGGGTCTCGGCCGGTGCTCGCCCTCGAATACCAGTGAAAACGGGGTCATAAGGGGCGCTGCCACCTCCATCTCTGGGGCTAATGTGGGAAAATATACGTAGACCCATAGCTGAGAAAAGCAATGCATAATGTAAATACAAAGTGCTGAGGGCAAAATACAGAATATAAAGTGCGCCGTGTGTGCAATGAACAAGTAATGAGGAGCAGAAATGTAAGCCAAGAGGACAGAAAATACCTCCCAGGCTCTCCAGTAACCGCCAAGTGAATCCCCCTGCCCGCGGGATGCTGCGCTCATGTAGCAATAGAGGGTAGCCAGGCCGGCACCACCCCAGTCGTACCGACTGACCTGTGATAGGTCCACCAGGGCGCTCAAGAGATACAACCCAACAGTGTTCCCCCTATCGGCAAACAGAGTGGTGCCAAAGAGGAACATAAGGAAACCGCGGGTGTACTGCTAAACCTCCTCAGGAGACTCGGGCTCCATCTCCGGCCTCCGAAAACGGGAAGAGAACCAGGTATACCTGACCCTCCCAGAAGCTCTGTCCACAGGCAGGCGGGCCCCTAGTAAATGTACCCAAGTAGCCTCCCACTCGCCCATATCCTCGTCGTAAGGAATGGGCCAACCTCCTATGTCCAGGCCGGTGAGTATGGCGAAGTCTAGCGGGGTCATGGTCAAATCCCCGGTGGCGGAAAAGTGGAAGGAATTGGTGGTGTCCCACCATCTCTCCACCAAAGCTGCTGATAGTGTCCTACTGGCAGGACAATGTGATAATCCTACGCAGAAGGCCCCGAACCCTGCTGAATCAACCAAATCCCAGACAGCCTCCGGAAGCTCGGCATACCACTCTCTCACAGCAGTGGAGCCGTATCCTCGCACGGTACGAGAGCCAACCTATATTCAGAATGAATGCATATGTCAGAATCAGAATGAACAAGCTGTGTGCAAATGAAATGAACAAGCTGTGTGCAAATGAAATGAACAAGCTGTGTGCAAATGAAATGAACAAGCTGTGTGCAAATAAAATGAACAGGCTGTGTGCAAATGAAATGAACAAGCCGTGTGCAAATGCAAATGTCTGAACTGTGTGTTCAGAAAATCAGAGTTTGGGACTAAGTGTTCTACTCTTCATCAGTGTGGGCTGTGTGTTCACCATCAACTTGGACTGTGTGTTCAGAAAATCAGTGGGCTGTGTGTTCACCATCAACTTGGACTGTGTGTTCAGAAAATCAGTGGGCTGTGCGTTCACCATCAACTTGGACTGTGTGTTCAGAAAATTAGAGTTTGGGACTGCGTGTTCTACTCTCAATCAGTGGGCTGTGCGTTCACCATCAACTTGGACTGTGTGTTCAGAAAATCAGTGGGCTGTGCGTTCACCATCAACTTGGACTGTGTGTTCAGAAAATCAGAGTTTGGGACTGTGTGTTCTACTCTTAGTCAGTGTGGGCTGTGTGTTCACCATCAACTTGGACTGTGTGTTCAGAAAATCAGAGTTTGAGACTGTGTGTTCTACTCTTAGTCAGTGTGGGCTGTGTGTTCACCATCGACTTGAACTGTGTGTTCAGAAAATCAGAGTTTGGGACTGTGTGTTCTACTCTTAGTCAGTGTGTGCCGTGTGTTCACCTTCAAATTCGGCCTGTGGGTTCGACAATTCAGTGTTTGAGCCGTGTGTTCAATTCTTAACTAATGTGTACCGTGCGTTCACAATCAATCAATGAGCCTAGTGTTCAGAAGTTCAAGTGTTTAAGCCACATGTTCAGAATGCAAGCAAAGTACTATGTCATAAGCTCAACTGTGTGTTTAAGCATGACAAAGGTATGAAATGCATGAAAAATACAGAAAATAGAGTAAAATACCTCTCGTGCGTCGTGAGAAAGGTGATGCTCCGGCTCTCGTAGCAGTAGATCTCCGGGTGCCCGATCATTGAAGTCAGTGAAATGACGAAAAATGGCCCGCGGAAGGACGTGCACCAACGGGGCGTATCTCCCGGGAATAAAGGGGCAGACCCTCGGGGGTAGCGTCATAACATCAAAATCATACCCGGCACCTGGAGGACCTCCACCATGAGGGAAATTACCCTCCATTCCAGAAAATCTGCAAAAAGGAGCAAAAATAAGCCAAAATTGGAAAAAGTCAACAAAAGTCAACTATCGGGAAATGAAAAAGTCAACAAAAGTCAACTCCCGAGAAAATCTTCCAAATATTGAGACAAACTTACCTCAAGTGGTGAAAATGAGAAAAGAAGCCCCGAAATCAAAATTTAATCGGTCCAAAGTGCTTAAAATCGAATGTTTTTGCGAAAACAACTTGCGTGAGAGGCTGAAAAACGCGTATAAAGTGCAGATCTGAAGAAAAAAATGGTTTGGGAAGCAAGGGGAGAAGAAATCACAGCTATGGGTGTAGTCTCGGATTGAATGGGTGAAGGAATATAAAGAAAATGAGGCGAAAAGACAAAATTGCCCCCTGTTTTGGACAGGTGGCCGGTAAACCACCTTTTAGTGGTGACCATTTGCTTTTGGTTCTGACGGTGACCTCCCCTGGGGCAACCACCTGGCCGGTGGTGTTCCCCACATGCTCACCTAGCTCCCTGCAAATTTTGAGGAAGATCGGAGTTCCCGGGACCTGAAAAAGTTCGAAAAAAGTGTACTTTCTGGCGCGAAACTGCTCCGCCGGAACTTTAGCTGCAAATTTTGACATGTGTCTCATCGTTACTCATCAAAATCAGAGTGTATCCTTTTTGAGCATGTTATAACCTCTCCGGGAGGTGAACCAGAGGCTGCGATCGAGTCACCTTCGCCGAAATGCGCATTTTCCAACTCGTTGTTTCGCAACAAACGGGCACCCTGATTTATGCTCGTTTTGCATTGTCGTGCACGTAACTTGCATTCTCATGAGCATTTTGCATTGTCATGCATGTTTTCTTGGTGTACCATACCTCTGTGCTCAAGCATGCGTTGTCATGCACGTTTCTTTCTCGCATTGCGATACATTCACTCGCCGACACCGCGTGTGTCAAACTTTCGGAATCGCAGGAATCACATTGAATATATGTTGTTAGCATATTGTTCTTGTTGAATTTCTCTCTTTTGCAGGCACGATATTGTATGTACGGTTCATTTGAGGCTGGTGCGACCAGAAGAATCGCGCAGGTATCGTATCTTCTCCGTGTGAGACGCGACGAGAATTAAATAATTCTCCGCATTCCTAACTACATGAAATGTAGTTGTTGCTTTGCATTCTTGCTTAAAACTACTGCATCTATTTGCGAATATTTGCTTCATTACAGCTTGCTGCACTTGCATGATCATTAAGTTACATTTGGCTCCGTGCATGCCGCTTTGCATCTTGCCGCTTCGCTTCATGGGCACGCCTCATGCATATTTCTGTTCATCTTGTATGATTGTCTAAGTCTTCGGCCTTGTAAAAAATAGGTCGACTCTGGGCTTTGACATTCACTCCCGTCACTTGTGACTTCCGAGTTCTGTCAAAGAGGGGCAACTGTAGACACCCCATTTTTGACTGACCTTAAGACTCAGACGTCACCGATTGAGCGCTCAGTGATGTTGCATATTGTGCTCGTTCAGAAGTCTCGGAGTCACGGCCGTGAGCCCTGCCTCCGGACTTTCGAACCCTCTTCTATACCCTGCCTCGGTTTGCGAACCAGACTCGGTTTTCTCTGTTTCTCTTCCCGAAGGGAGGGAGAGGTCCTGTAGACCATCTCTCAGTGGCCGTAGGATACATTTCGTGGCCGTAGGCCATTTTGCCCATTTCGGAGTCCAGTTCCCGGTTTTCGGAGCCGTCAGGCTGTGTGCCTCGGTTCGGGACTGTCTAACCATCTCCGATACCTCCAGTTCTTGGCATACATCTTATTTACTCCCTTTTGAGGGACACTGAGGTTTGAGAGACCCACTTCGTGGCCGAATGCCACTTCGATTATATGACCTATTTTGGGATCGACTGCGTGTTTTGGCCCCCGAGCATTCGTTTTACATCGGTTTTCGTTCATTTTTGGCAGCTACCTCTGTTTTATCACCAGGAAGGTCACTAAAGGGTGGGAGGCCAGCAATTCTCTCAGCAACCAGTTATGCTCCTCCGGCGCCCTCCGACGCCCGTTTTTCTCACTTCCCAGCCAATGTTGACCACCCTAGGAGCATTTTCTTCAAGCCAAAACCACATATTTGTGTTGTACACACATGGGAGGCCCCTAATATTACATGGCCGGCCAGTAATTCTTTTTTTCACTTTTGAACCTCTCCTAAAAGTGGCTTGTTGTCTCTCCTGTTTTACAGTTGCCAATTTCCAACCACAAGGTCTTGTTGAGCACACATGGGAGGCCACCAATATGTGGTGGCCGGCCAGAAAATCCACTTTCCATTTTTGCCCTTGGCCGGCCGGCCATAGGGGGTGGCCGGCCGGCCACCTGCAACAAAAATACCTAGTCGGCCTACTTCTTCAGGTTGAGTACATTCTAGCTGTGCCTTGGTTTTCTCCCAAAAATATCTCTATCCGGGGGACCCTTTTGGAGGGAAATAAGGGCTCATTTCCCTCCACTTTTGCCTTGATTCTCCTCTCCCTCTCTTGTCTATATGGAGAGCCTCCCAACTCTAGAGAAAGGGTTACAAGAATTGGTTTGAGCATATACATACATATCATTCCATTTCCTTCAAGTTTAGGCCTCATTTCTTCATCATCTTCAAGCTCTATCATCACCACTCCATTCCAGCAGCAAAGGGAGGAATTCCAGCAGCTTAGGGTCATCAAATTTGGTCCAAGAAGTAGTCAAAGTATTGGTCTTCAAGGGTAAGTAGACTTTTCCCTTTTTGTAGCCCATTTTTGCACCAATTTCTTAGCCTATTTTCTTATTGTTTTGAGCTCTGAACCTAACTAAAACTAGGCCTTTTTTGAGCCATTCTTCATGTTTGTTCAAGGGCTCAACCCTTTTTGAGCCCTCCATTTGGTACTTGCTTCAATACCCCTTGGTATATCACATTTTTGCATGAAATTTCTAGCCTATGTGTGATCTGTTTTCAAGCATAATGTAAACTATAAGTGGGCCTCTTTTGAGCCCCTCTTCAACATTGAAGAAGGGCTCAACCCTTTTTGGGCCCCCTATCTTGCACTTACTTCATAATCCATCCCATTTACCGTAAATTTGCATGATTTGTTTGGCCTATATGTAAATTGTTTTGGAGCATCTCATGAACTGATATTGTGCTTATTTTGAGCCCATCTTCAACATTGAAGAAGGGCTCAACCTTGTTTTCATGCTCCATAAGCCATTTGCTTTGAATCCATGTTTTACCCTTGTTTTTGTATGCTTTGCTAGCCCATTTTGCTTCTGTTTTTGGACCATGATCAGAACTTAAAGTGGTCATTTTTTGACCTTCTTGACATGATTTATTAAGGGTTTTTGGCTGTTTGGTGTTTATTTTGTATACCTCATGTTATAGCCTCTTTTGAGCCTCATCTTGCATGACATTTTGAGCACATTTTTATACTGATTTTGGGGCTGTCATAAACTGTAAATGTTCATATTTTTAGTCCCTCTTCAGTTTTTTAGAAGGGTATTTTGTTGTTTGGGCTTTGAATTTACCATCTACTTCAATACCCCTCTCTTGGCCCCTATTTTTGCATGCCATTGTTGCCCTATCTATGCTTGCTGTTTGACCTTGTTTTAGACTGGAAAATTCTTGCTTTGGGGCTGCCTTGCTACTGTATTTTCACTCCATGTCCGTATTGTGCATGCATTGCATAGCTATAGGCCATTTCGGGTGCCTAAATTCGCATTTCGGGACCATTCCTTGCATTTGGCGTCATTTCGCCATCTTTCGGGACTGTTTTCCCCCAGATTTCAGTGCTGAAATTCCATTGGCATGTTTGCATATCATTTTCCATGTCATTTCATGCCTTAATGCCATTGCCTCGGTTTGCGTGCCCGTAGGCACGCACTTCGAGGTATCCTATTTTCATCTGATGGCCTCCTGTGTGAGAGTGGCTGAGGCTCTCTCATGTTAGTGTAAGCCCATATCATATTTCCATGCCATTACATTGCGTATGCCATCTCCTCGGTTTGCGTGCCCGTGTGCACGCATTTCGAGGCACTTCATTTTCATCCATCGGCCTCTTATGTGAGTGTGGCTGAGGCTCTCTCATGTTAGTGTAAGCCCATATCATATTTCCATGCCATTACATTACATATGCCATTGTCTCGGTTTGCGTGCCCGTGTGCACGCATTTCAAGGCATCTCATTTTTCATCCATCGGCCTCTTATGTGAGTGTGGCTAAGGCTCTCTCATGTTAGTGTAAGCCCATATCATATTTCCATGCCATTACATTGTGTACGCCATTGCCTTGGTTTGCGTGCCCGTGTGCACGCATTTCAAGACATCTCATTTTTCATCTCTCGGCCTCTTATGTGAGTGTGGCTAAGGCTCTCTCATGTTAGTGTAAGCCCATATTGTATTGTTTATGTCATTTTAGCATCATTGCATTCCGTATGCCATTGCCTTGGTTTGCGTGCCCGTGTGCACGCATTTCAAGGCACTTCACTTTTATCCGACTGCCTCTTATATGAGTGTGGCTGAGGTCCACTCATGTTAGTCTAAGTCCAATTGCATTGCGTATGCCATTTTATGCCTTAGGATCATTTCCTCAATTTGCGTGCCCGTGTGCACGCATTCCGAGACATCTCATTTTCATAGCATTGTGTATGTTAGGGTTGTATCTTAGTTGCATTTCATAAATATCATGCATATTGCATTGTGTTCGGGATAGGAGTTAGCCCGGGCACGGGAAACGAGGCACGTTTCGTACTCCAAGCGACGGAACGGGTCTCAATTCCCAAGTCACCGATACTCCGGATTACCCGTGATGGAGTTAGGTCTAGTTGTATTTCCATGTGCATTCATTCTATATTGAATTGTGCATTTCGGTTCCTCAGCCATCATGCATCGAGATGCGTGATTGGTGGCACGAGGATCGAGGCATGCATATATTTGTGAAATACATTGCTATGCCCCTTTCCTGCTCTCTGTTGCAGCAAAACCAAGAATCAGCAGTCTTCCGAGGCTTGGCGCGCATTTCAAGAAAGAAGTGCAAACAGAGGCTAATCGGGGCATCGCCGTGGATTTCCGCGCGAAGCAACCCAAACATGCATCATTCCATCATCCGGAGCGGAGTCAAGGCAGCCCCCTGGCTTGCATGCCAGTTTGCAGCTTTCTTAGTTAATTCGTTAATTAATTAGAAATTTGTACATTATTCGGACTGTATATTTTGGACTGTACTATTCTTTTATTTGGGACTGTATTATTTTATTCGGACCCTCTGCGCGAGGGCATAACTGTAATAAGTGTGGGTGAGTGTGATGTATGTCTTCCAACCCCACGTCTTTCTTCCCTTTTATTTACCTGCTTATGATGGTTAGATATAGGGCATATTTCAATTAGCATACAGTATGACAGCATGTTTGCATCATTCATCTGTTTTGCACGCACCGGGCTCGGCGCATCATACAAACTGCATTTGTATTTCGATTCCAAATTGAATACTTGATAGCTGTAGCATTTCATATGCCATGTTTAGAATAGCCGAGCCTGCTATAATTTGCATCTTTGCATGTGTTGCATTAGGCATTTCTGTGTACTTAGGATCATGCATGATTTCTGATGAGTTTCTGTTTTGGCTTGGAGTACTCGGTGAGTTTTATGCTTTAGCATCCTTGCATGCGTGTGAGTGACTGCCATGAATAGCATGCTTACCATGAGGCAATGTGCTTATGTGATATAACTGCCTTGAATGCCTGTGGGTGGAGGTTGAGTTACTTGAATTGGGATAATTCATCAAATGCTTGTTTTAAGCCCACTAGATAGTGGCAAAATCACATTTTTTAAGCCCACCCGAGGGTGGCAAATCCACGTCTTAGCCTACCTGCGGGTAGCACCATCAAACCATTTTCAAACAAACAAGCATGAAGTGTCTTGTTCCAATTCAGGCGATTCAGTCTATACTTGTATGCTGTGCGCATCACATAGTAACCTAAGCTAATAACCGGAATAAGAATTCACAATGTTTTCAAAATAAGATATCATGGTTAGTAGAGGCCGGTCTTTGACCGGGCGAGCAGGGGTGCTCACGAAGTGACCTTCCCCAATCGTACCTAAGTTCCCGAGCCGAGGCAACTTTGGTGATGACGGACACGTGGCCTTTGGCACCGAGTCAGGGTTTCCTAAATTTCCCATTTTAAAATATTTAGGTGGCGACTCTGTATCTAGCGAAGTAGTCCATGTTTGGCACTTCTTTCAAAAAAATCTGTTTTCAAAACGATTTGCCAGATTTGGACTCTTCGGTTCAAGATTGAGAACCGTGACATTTGAGTTCTTCGAACTGTAGTGACCCAATATCGAACCAGAACGGGGGGGATTCGCACTCCTTCCCCCGGGATGCGTTCGGGGATGTCTACAGGACCGTACAGCCCCACAGTTGTCCCCCACGCACAAAATTCAAATGGTTGCCGGCGTTTGGATTTCCCACCCTTCTTATGCACACGAGGGGTCACTCGTGCCACCCCCTCCCATTGTTCACCTGTTCTCTTGAGTCAAAACCCTAGTTTCCAAACCTCCCAACTTCTGCCATTGTTGACCTCACTGAGGTTATTGTCCATTTGCTTCTCTTACGCCCATTTTTGCTCCTTCAGAAAGTTGTAATCAAGCTCGAGAGGTTGAACTCCATTTGGCACCTGATATTGGTAGGCTTCTCTACTCCTCCCCCATATTTTCTGTTTCCGTTCTTCAAGTTCTTCATCTTTGTTCTTCAGGTTCTTGCTTGGGAATGCTAGAGTCACACCAATTCCTTCTCTTTGGGGTAACACAGGTACACCCTAGAAAAACTGGAACTGGAGGGGCAGCTGGGGCTTTCATGCCCCTGGTTTCCCCCAAGTTTTAAAGCACTAACTCCGTATTCGGGATGAATAGCCTGAAATCTGGGTAAGACCGAGCTAAATAAACAATTTAGATCCATAGATAGAACTTCAGCCAAGCAAAAACTAGCTTGTGGCTTCTCGTTGAGGCTGCGACTGTGCTGGACGTAGGGAATCAGAACTGAACTAGGAAGACCAAATCGGCCAGATAGTCAAGCCGAGATAGGGGTTGGGCCAGTCATAAGCCCAGAGACCTTTTACCAAGCTAGGAACTCCATATAGAAGCCGTGCAATTTATGCTGCGCTAACCCTTGGACTGATTTCTTAACAATACAGAACAAACTAGGACCGACCAGGCCCGTTCAGCGTCACTACCAGTGAAGCTCAACGTCCGAGCAAACACACAAAATTTTTCACCGAGATACGAACTAAATCACCCAATAAATAAAACCAGGATAGATGGGGAAATACCGATTCATGGTGAGCTCTCTCGATGCACTGGCCGAGTTCCGTAGGGAGTACAGCATCCCAAATGACGTCCATCTAGAGCTGGCCAAGAAGGGAGATACCCCATAGGGTGAGCTAGATAAGTGCCCCTTCACGATCGTGTCCATAGTGGAAGGAGGGCTTCGCTTCCCAGTCTAGCCACTGATCTACGAGTTTTTGAGGCAAACCAGACTGTGTCCGACCCAAGTCTCCAACAATACATACAAGATAATAAACGGTGTGGCCGAGCTAAATAGGAGACTCGGTCTTAATCTCGGCCTTACTGAGTATTTCATCAATACAGCCTTAGCAAAAATAAAGGTGGGTTTTGCTAGTATCTGAAGGTCAAGAAGGGCCGAGCAAAACTCATAGAGGGTAACCCAGATAAGGAAACGAATGACGATGATTTCTTGTGGGTGTCCGGTCGTTATGAGGACACCGAGGCGCCTATACCGAGCTGGTACATTAGGAAAGACTTTGGGAGTGTTGGTGAGTAGCTCGGTGAACCGCATTGTCTTCTTTCTGCATTTTTTTTTTTTTTTTGCCGATCTAACACTTCTTCTTTTTGCAAATTACAAGCTTTTGGCAAAAGACTACTACCGTGCTAGCCAGGAAGCCATTAGAGTTTTGCTGCATCACCCAGCCGAGGAGCAAGAATCACCAAAGCTACTCGACTTTGAACCGACCTACCATTACACAGCGCCACGCAAGAGCAGGGTAACCGATTTTCTGTGTGCGCCCTCTCCAGAGCCAGACCCAAGTCTTCCACCGATCAAACTAGTCCCACTAACAGCCGAGCAAGAAATGGCCAAGATCCGTGCAATTAAGTCCATGATCACCGGTGAGGCTAGCGACTCCCAGCCACCGGAGGCATCTGGGGGGACTTCCTCCACATCAGTTGTGCCAGAAAAGGGGGCCGTGCTAGCTCTGGCCAGTGAACAAGCTTCTGGCCGGTCAAAGAAGAGGTAGAGGAAAGATATGGCCGAACAGCATCTGGCGGACGAGGACTCAACCGAGCAAGCTTCAACTGATTTGGGGGATCAAACCGATCAACCACTCATCGGGCCATCCAAAAGCCCAAGTGCCCCCCTAGTCTGGTCGCCCGAGTTCAAGTACAAAGGTCGAGCTGTCTCTGTTGCTGATTCAGTCTACGCAGACAAGGATTATGTTGGTAAGTTAAGAGACTCTTTTGTTCATCAAGTTTTTGCTCGGTTTTTGAATTATGACAATCTTCATTTGCTTTCAGGCCGCGCAAAAGAACTACTTGGCTCATGAGCGAATGATCGCCGTGCAACAAAGTTTGCGGGATGCAATTTTCGACAACAAGGCCAAGACGGCCGAGTTGGCTAAGCTGAAGGCCGCGCAGGAGGTGGCAGAAGTAGAGCACGACAAACTGAGTGAGCAGTTGGCTCGGGCTGAAAAAGACAAGCAGCGGGCTGTCAAGCTGACGAAAGCTCGCTATCTCACCGAGCTACGCAAGCTTCGCGATGCTCACAAGGCCGAGAAGGACAAGGCGGTTGACGACGTCGAAGATCGTGGGTATGCGCAGGGAGAAAAGACTTATGAATGGCAGGTTCAGGCGACCAAGGACATCTTTTTTCAGTGCGGTTGGAAAGCTGCCGTGGAAAAGTTGGCCTTGGTCAAGACGCCGAGATGTTCCAAAATTCGCCTACTGCCTTCATACCGCCCTACATGCAAGCGTAAGCCAGCGCCGCGCAAAAAAGGCTAATCGAAGAGGCAAAAAAGGCAGCCGAGGAAGAAGCTACCGTCGCGCAACCTGCCGATCAAAATCCTCCTGAAGCTACTGAGAAGGCCGAAGATGAAGAGGTCGAGGAAGGCGCTGATGATGAGGCCGAGGAGGGCGTGACCGGGCAAACAGACATTGCCAAGCAAACAGTCGAGATAGATGACGCCGAGGTGGTACTAGCCGAACAAAATGCCCTTGTGGATTTAGATTGATCTCTGCTGTATATATTTTTTTTTTGAATGTTACCGGGCTTGGCCCCACTTCTGTAATGCAACTTCTATTATCAATGAAAATTTGAACTTTTGCTCATTGCGTAACTATTTCTGCACGGTTGCAATGTGTGGAATTTCTTTCGATTTGAAATGTTCATGAATCACAGCTAGCAGCTCGGCTCTCAGATGCTGCGCAATATGCCAACACGTCACTTTGGTCGAGCAAAAATCAGATCAGCCGAGCTAAAATCAACTTGGCCCTTATAAAGTATGCAAAACGTCAACATTTAGATTCGGGCGAGCAGAAATAAGCTTGCCCCTATAAATTGGACAAAACACCGACATTCCATTTTGGGCAAGCAAAAATTAGCTCGGCCCTTATAAGTTGGATAAAACGCCAATAATTCTTTTGGCCGAGCAAATTTCAACCGGGCCTTGTAAATTGGGCAAAACACCAATATTTCCAGGGGCCGAGCAAAATCATCTCAGCTTTTGTAGGTTGGATAAACATCCTTCCATTTCATTTGGCCAAGCAAAATCAGCTCGGCCCCTGTAAGTTGGACAAAACGCCAACATTTTGTTTTGGGGCAAGCAAAAATCAGCTCGGCCCTTATGCAAGTTGGACAATACACCAACTGTCTAATTGGACAATGCACCAACTGTTTGTACAGTTTCTTTCTATTTTGGCGAGAGAAAATCAGTTCTGCCCGGTGCAAGTTGGTCTCGTTGCCCCTGGCATCCACAGTGGCCCAATATCCTTGCGATGCCATTGTACAAAAAGCAGGGCTATTTTTCATTACAAAAAGCAGGGCTATCCTTACATCAAATGCCAAAAGGCTAAAAGTTCAAAGGGCTATGTAACAAAAACGATTACATTTCAAAAGTAAAAAATCTTAAGGTTGGCTACATTCCACGGTCTGGGGATAGCTTTACCATCTAAGTCTTCCAGATGGTATGCCCCTTTGCCTGCCAGGCCAGTCACCTTGTATGGCCCTTCCCAATTCGCGCCAAGTTTTCCTTCGCTGGGGACTATCGTGTTGCCCATCACCTTTCTTAAAACCCAGTCCCCTGTTTTGAATAGCCTTAGATGAACAGCCTTGTTGTATTTCCTGGAGAGTTCTTGCTGATAAGCTGCTATGTGGATTAGAGCCTGTTCCCTTCTTTCCTCGGCTAGGTCAAGCTCTAATGCCACCGCTTTATTGTTCAAGTCTAGCTGAAAACTCTTAGACCAGATGGTTCGCATACCAATTTCCAGTGGGATGACGGTTTCCATGCCATAGGCCAAGGTGAATGGTGTCTCCCCGGTCGATCGCCTTGGCGTAGTGCGGTATGCCCATAGCACGTTAAGGAGTTCTTCAGCCCACTTCCCTTTGGCTTTCTCTAACCGCTTCTTCAGCCTGTCCATGATGGTCTTGTTTGAGGCTTCTGCTTGACCATTTGAGTGAGCGTAGGCCGGTGTTGAGTTGTAGAACTCGATCTTTAACTCCTCGTAAAATCCGCAAAAGAGCTTCCCATCGAACTGAGTGTCATTATCCGATATGAGGGCCTTCGGTATACCGAAACGGGTGATAACGTTTTGCCAAACAAACTTCTTGACATCTTTTTCCTTTATGGTTGCCAACGGCTCAGCCTCAACCCACTTGGTGAAGTAGTCGGTAGCGGCGATGAAGAATTTGCGATTGCCTGGAGCTACTGGGAGCGGTCCAACAATGTCCACCTGCGAACGTATTTCTGTGCGTCCGCCTGCATGCATGGCCACCAATAACCTTTGGAAATCACTCGGTAAGCTAAAGACCTACCCCCAGTATGACTTCCGCAGATGCCTTCATGGATCTTATAGAGGAAAGCTTCCACCTTGTCGGGGTGGACGCACTTCAGATATGGCCCGGTAAAAGACTTCTTGTATAAGGCTCTGGATGGAGAGAGCCAAAACCGCTCTAACTTCGCCTTCTTTTCTTCTGGTAGAATTCTGTCTTTTAGGAAGGCGATGATAGGGTCCATCCAGGAAGGTCCTAAGTTAATGCAAAGTACCTCGGACACTTCTGGTTCCTCAATGCTTGGCCGAGGTAAGAATTCTATCATTAAGGGATTAGGAAAAGCTGTCTGTGCAGATGCAAGGCCGCCCAGTTCATCAGCCGTGTTGTTTTCTTCACAATTGATTTGTTCCACTCTTATGGCGGTGAACTTCTTGATCTCTGTGCGCACCAGTGCCTGATACTTCGCCATTCTTTCATCCCTGGCTTCATATTCCCTAGAGACCTGATTGACCACCAGCTTGGAGTCGCTGAATACCATAATGGTTGACGCTTTCATTCTCAATGCACTTCTTAGTCCGGCAAGGAGGGCCTCGTACTCTGCCTCATTGTTGGACGCTGGGAAGCCGAGCGTAATGGCTTGCTCGATAATCAGCCCGTTCGGGGAAGTTAGCACTATACCCAGCCCGGCGCCATGTCTGTTGGAAGCCCCATCGACGAAGAGCTTCCACATCTCACCAATGAACAACTTCTAGCAATCGGATGGGTTTTAGGAGCTCCTCAACTCCAAGGTTCCGGTCGGTTCATTCTGGTCTTTCTCCATGTCTCAGTTAGGCTTATGGTTCGATGAATTATCTAGCTTTTCCAGTTCGGCTGCCATTTGTCCTTTTTGTCATTAGTGTCCCAACACTTGTCTGTATTGCCTGCGCTATGGGTTGTGCCAAATCCACACTAGCCAAATCAACCGGGCAGACCGGATGCGTTCCGGGGGCAAACTCTGCCACAAAGTATGCAAGAGCCTGAGCCTTGATCGCGGTACGCGGTTGGAACTTGATGTCGTACTGCCCCAATTTCATGGCCCATTTCAAAATTCTCCCTGTAAAGTCCGCCTTTTCAAAGAGCACCTTAAGTAGAAATTCGGTCAACACCACTATCGTATGGGCATGAAAATAGTGTGCCAGTTTTCTGGAAGCCATCATCAGGGCCAGGGCTAATTTCTCTAGCGGCAGATATCTCGATTCAGCAAGGAGCAAGGTCTTGCTTACGTAAAAGATGGAAAGGTGCTGGGTGCCTTTAGCACGGACCAAAACTGTGCTCACCGCATGTTGAGAGACCGCTAAGTAGAGATACAGTTCTTCGCCTGGCTTTGGTGTAACCAGGATAAGGGCTAAGGATAGGTACACTTTGAGATCCGCCAGCGCACGGTCACATTCGTCATCCCAGAAGAACTTGGCCTTGAAAGTTTTGAAGAAGGGCTTGTAACGATCTGAGGACCGGCTTATAAATCTGTTCAGCGCAGCTGCCATCCCGGCAAGATGTTGCACGTCCTTCGTGGAGTTTGGGCGCTCCAGTTCTTGTATCGCCTTGATTTGAGATGGGTCGGCCTCAATCCCTCGGTTCGTGACCAGAAAACCCAGAAACTTTCTAGTGCCGACTCCGAAGGCGCACTTGGAGGCATTCAAAGGAAGCTTGTGATGTTTAAGTATAACGAACATCTCTGCTAGATCGGCGAGGTGTTAAGACTTTTCCCTGCTCTTTACCACCATGTCGTCGATGTAGGCCTCCATGGTACGGCCCAGAAGGGGAGCGAACATCTTGGTCACCATCTTTTGAAAAGTTGCCTCGGCATTTTTCAGTCTGAACGGCATAACTTTATAACAATACAGGCCTCTAGGATTAGTGAACGATGTGATCTCTCGGTCTGCTTCATACATGGCTATCTGGTGGTAGCCACGATATGCATCCAGGAAGCTACACCTCTGATGACCAGCGGTCAAGTCCACCAGCTGGTCAATTCGTGGGAGGGGGAAGCTATCCTTTCATGGGAGGGTCAAGTCCACCAGCTAGTCCACCAGCTGGTCAAGTCCACGCACGGTTGACCGTCTTATAATCAACGCAAACCCGCCACTTGCCGTTCTTTTTCGGAACCACCACTGTGTTAGATATCCACCGAGGGTATTGCACTTCTTCTATTGCCCCCGCTTCCAACAAGTTCTTGACTTCTTCCGCCACTACATCGGCATGGTGCAAGGTCGAGCAGCGCGTCCTCTGGATGACCGGCCGTGCATTTGGGAAGACGTTCAACTGGTGGCAAATAAAACTAGGGTCGATGCCAGGCATATCGTAAGGCATCCACGCAAAAGCCTCCATGTTGGAGACCAAAAAGTGGAGATAATCGAGCCGCTCAGCGCTGGACAAAGACGATCCCAAGAGAAAGAACTTAGTTGGATCGTTCTCGTCAATGCGCACCTCCACCAAATCTTCGACCGATTTCTCCTCTGCTTTTCTTCCTACGTCTTCAAGAACTTCCTTTCCCTCCAGTCCCTCTATCATTTGAACAAACCCTTTAGCAGCCCGGCTGCCGTTCACTCCAACAAAGCACTGTTTTGCCATCACTTGGTCTCCCCAAACCTCTTCTATTTGCCCGGTCGGTGCCGAGAAACGTAGAACCTGATGGTAGGTTGACGCTACCGCTTGCATGGCGTGTAACCAGCCCCTGCCCAAGATTAAGTTGTAGGTGGATGGGACCTTTAGCACCCAAAATTCTACTTGCTTTACGACCGAGCCCGCTTTGACCGGCAATATGACCTTCCCTACCGGCCATTCTGGCTGAGAGTTGAAGCCAACCAAAGGAGACGTCGCAGGGGCCAAGTCCTTGTCCTCCAACTTCATTTGTTTGAACGCGTCATAATACATGATTTCGACCGAACTCCCCTGGTCAATCAAGATCCTTTTGATGTCAAAGTCTTTGACGCGAAGAGTCACTACTAGGGCGTCATTGTGGGGCATCTGAACTCTCTCCAAGTCTTTACTGGAAAAGGTAAGGATATCCTTCTCTTCAGACTTCCCTTTCTTCACAGCGGGCTGAACGGAGAGCACTTCCCTCATGTGCTCGGCTTTCTTAATCATCCCTCTCAGGTCGCAGACCCTTGCCGGCTCAATGATGCCATGGATGACATTGATTACACCTTGGGGCGCTGCCTCCAGGGCGGCCAGGCCGTTTGGCTCAGTTTGCTCCAGTGAGGCGGCTTTCATACCCCTATCTATGTACTGGTCCAGATGTCTCGTCGCCACCAGCTCCTCCAAATGTTGTTTGAGGGGCAAGCAATCCTCCGTTCGGTGCCCCAACTCCTCATGAAAGGTGCAGCAATACCTTGAGTTGAAGCCTCTCTATGCGCTCCCCAACTTGGTCGGCCAGCGGACGAAAGGCATACCTTGGATTTCACTCAGGATGCGGTAGATAGGGATTTTAAAGACCGTGGTGATACCGGTTCGCACCTTCAATTTTCTCTTGGCATCTTCCTCTTTGTCACGGGGAGCGTTAACTCAGGTGCTTCTGCGACCTTTGTTTCTATCATCGCGGTTTGAGCCACGACGTTGATCGTTTGACCGGTCGTTCGGGCGGTTGTCCTCCTGCCCAACTGAGTGAACCTTCCCCGCAACCCTTCCTTCCGCAATGACCGGATTAACCTTCTCGATTGCGGAAGCGGCATCATCCTCCACACGAATGTGTTCATTGATTCGTTGCATCAAGGATTCCATGGTTGTGGGCTGGTGCATTGTAAGCGAATCTCGCATCCTATGTCCGACTGGGAGACCCTGCTTATATTGAGTGATCGCCAGATTGGTGAGGCAGTCGATGATCTCATTGTAAGTTTCCCAGTACTTCGCATTGTATGCCTTCAACGAACCCCCAGACTCCATCTTGACACCCAGAAGATGGTCGACCTCCTTCGGTTTTCGAGTGTTGGTTTTGAATCTGGTGACGAAGGCCTCCGCTAATTACTGCCACCCCTCGATACTCCCCTCTGGAAGCCTCTCAAACCATTTCAGGCCTAGTTCTCCCAAGCTTGCTGGGAATATGAGGCACATCAAGGCGTCATCGTGCCGATGTCCAGTCATTACTTGCCGGTAATGGCTCACATGCATATATGGATCTATCTTGCCATCGTACAAGGTGAACTTAGGATGGTGGAATCTGGCAGGGAGTGGTGTACTCTCGATTTTTGGAGACAGCGGCGTAGCTGTAAGTCTCGCCAGCTCTTTGTCCACAAGCGATGGGGCTACCACTCTAGGCATTGGCATTGCCACTTCCTCACTTAGCCGCTGCAACGCCGGCAATTTTTAAGTCTCTTTACGGCATGCCCTCTCCTCCAACACATCCCTTAGGTCTCCGAAACGAGCAAAAAAAGAGTATCGCGACGTCAATGACAGGCGCGAGGGATAGTAAGTGCTGTCGCAAGTGAGGGACCTGCCTTCCCTTGGGTCGGAGTCTCTAACCCCATAGTTCTTGGTGATAGAGAGAAAGTGCGTCCTTTCCTGGTGGTGACTGCTAGAATGAGGAGACGGGGTGCGCTCACTGAGGTTGCCCTCTCCAGTAACACCCTTCCCCTTAATCTGGCGCTTCAGCATCTCCATCTCAGCCGCCATCTTGCCAATGAGGGTGTCCTAGTCTTTGAGTTTGTGCTCCAGGCGCTGTGCACGGGACTCCCCCCGCCGTCGACGGCCCTTTGGACTCTTCGAGCAATCAGTACTCCTCCCGCGTTTGTTTCGCGCACTTCTCAAAGAAGTCTCGAGGCCCTCCATGGCTGGAACATTCAGTGGGCCTTCTCTCCGTCGGACAGATTTTGGTGTGACACCATCGACGACGAATAGTGGAGTTTCGTCGTTGTTAGCCATGGAAACAGTCGAAAAAGCTTGAAGAGCAAGGTTTGTGTATCCAAGTATTCCCAATTGTATGGGGGTGAAATATCCGTTGCTTTCCATACTCCTTGAGCTCAAGCTTCACGTAATGACGTCCGACCTGGAAACAGAGAAACGGTGAGCTGCCCGGTGGTGTGTTGCCAGATAGACCCTCCGACGATCAAGTCAGATCACTTGGAGAAGAATACTGTTAATTGAGAGAGAGTTGTTCAGATGGCATACCTCCAACGTTTCTCTCCTCCTCTTTTCTAGGCTGGCCATACAGCCTCAGGGATTGTGCGCGCACTACCTCTGATGTCCTTCCCTGGACAGGTGGCAGTGCTCGCCTCTCTCCACCTTACGCGTGTAAAGGCCAAAACCTCCAATCAGTACATGTAGAACTGCCAAACGGTATTGATACGTGCCAGGAGCGGATTTCCCCTCCATCACACCATTGACACAGGTGGCACACTAAACCGAGATACGACGACGGACCTAACCCTTGTGAAGAAACGCAACAATGATTCTCACGACCGAGCTGTATGAGGTCGGTCCATTCTGGCTGACCGGCCGTGAGGCACGCCGGCCCCGACCCTGGCCTACTTTCATTCCGGGCTGTATAAAGTCGTACCGCCCTGGCTAACCGGTCGCGAGGCATGCCGGCCCTTTCCCCGGCCTAAATTCACTCCGAGCTAGGCTTGGCTCGGTCCAGACGCACTATTGTGAGTCCACCCGAATGCCTGGCCAGACCATAACTCGGTTCTGGCATATGCTTGACTCCATGCTCCGGTCGACAGATCTAGTTCGGCGGGGCATGACAGGCCGAGGAATCATTTCGGGAGAGGAAATAGCTCGACCCCCGTTAGGTCCGCTATAGCCCCGCGTTATCGTAGCTTGTCCGTACCTAACCGGTCTCAGACATAATATTCCTTCTGTGGACTACAGCAACACCAACCCATTTGTACAGAGGCTCCACAGAAAGACACTTGATGAATCAGCTTTCCACATCATCTTGTCTTCTCTGTCACCATTCAGCTGAGTTAACATAGCTAATCTATTCTACAGCAACCCAAAATTCTCTTTTTCACTTGATCTAAGACCTTTCCTAAAAATGTCTCCCCCACTAGGTCCTCTCTTCCATTTGTCCATGAAGAAGAATGCAGAAATCATTTTTAGAGATGTCAAGATTAAATAACCTTAGGAACTTCTCTTTAAGGACAATATTACCCAGCCCTTTATCATTCCAAAAAGACAGTTATGCTGTCATTCCCAATGGAGAATTCAATATTTGAAACAAAGAAGCTATACAAATCTAGGTATCTATTTTTGATAGCCATGATATCTTTCCAAACTCTAGATGAATTGTGTGAAGTGTCAAAAGGCATCCATGAATTACTCTCTGATATTGATTTATAGCTTATAATTCTCCTCTAGAGAGAACTTCTTTCCTTCCCATAGCTCCACTACCATTCCATCAGGGCATTCATTTATTCCCTTTATTTTGATAAATAAGTTCTTTATTTATTTTGATTGATTAGGGTAGGAAACAATTACATGAAGAATAAAGCATGTAGAGCTAATTATTGGGTGAAAATTCTTTACATTTGGGATAGTATCTCATTTACGGATATTTAATATTAATTATGAAATTAAAAACACATAACTCACTCAACAGAGGTTGAAAGCTAGTGTTACAATACCATAACTTGTCTGTTTGTGTAATATATTTTACCAAACATCTATATATAAGAAGCTAGTGTTACACCTTGATGATGATTTATTTGTTAGAACACTTTGTTTATGGTTATGATTAGGCATGCCAATTGATCATCTTTATATTATGGTATAAAATTTTCACTTTAGCATTATGCAATAGTCACAAAGTAAAAAAATACTGTTGTGGGCTTCCTGCTGTGTGCCTAGATTGGTATGTTGCTGTGTGTATGCTGTTGTTGAGTACGTAATAGTTAAAGTTGCCAATTATTTGGTCATTAATACAAATGCTGACAAGTCGATGAAGAAATTTATTTTGGCATTTGTTGAAAAAAATGGAGAGAGTGGAAGGCTAGAGTTAAAAAAAAGGGGGTAAAATTAGTAAAACAAAAAGGGGTATATGTTGATAGGTTAACTCATCAACCTGAAAGAATATATGAGCATCAATGGCGGAGCTTGGTCTATTATTGAGCCAAGCCGATGTGTATGTCTTTCCCTTAGTTTCATCGCGATTTTCTATTATATCAATCTTTTGTTTTTTAATATAATTGTGAATTCAATTATTGGAGGAAGCTATTTGTATCACGGTTGATAGTTGCATTGTATGGTAGTTAAATTGAATTCATCTAAATCCTAAACTTGAATTCTGGTTTCTGATTGTAAAACTGATTCAGCTGTTGATTTTCTTTGATTAGACCTGAATGTCTATTGTATTTTGCAATTTCCATGTATTAGAACCTCTATAATGCTAATTATATATTTTGTAACAATCAAAATCACTTCAATTAAATCATACATACCACACTAGAAAAATGTTGTTTTGGATGATGTTTTGTTACATGTATTGATTTACTAATTTTGTAGCCCTTAGAGTATAATTGGTTGATTAAGTTGTTGAGCATCGCCTTGTTTGTTTTCACTTGTAAAACAAGTTAATTTTAGCTTTAAAAAAAATTGTTTATCAAGATGCTGATGAAATTTTGAAATGACGACGCTGTTACAATTTGAATTTGCAATTGTAGTACTAACTACTAGTAGTTCATTGTTTCCCTCTAATTTCATTAGACCTAACAGTGTTTTTTTCGGATATATTCCATGTCTAATTTAGTCAATGATGGTTTATTGTTTCAGGCATCTGAACTTCGCAAGAAGTTTGATGCCAACAAGCACGTGGATTGAAGAGTACATATATTTTGTGTAGTAAAAATCTCATGAAATGTGCAATTAATTTGGTTCATAGGCGAGTTGAGTACTTTTATGTACTTTTCCCCAACTCCATATAATGTTTTATGATGTGTTGATTACAATATGTTGGATGTATAAAATTCTAATTAGCTTGATGCATGGTTAGCGCATGGATATGTGAATTTGAGCCATTTGTGTTTGTATTTAAATTTTCATGCTACCTTCTTTATTTAAATTCTTTGGTTTGTGCTATATTTTAGGAGAGGAAGAAACAAAAAACAAAAAACAAAAAAAACAAAAAAAATAATAATAATAAAAAAATGAAAGTGACATTTTTTGAAAAACGCCACTAAATGACTTCATTGTGATGTCACACATTAGTCTGTGACAGAAATTGAAGCGGACATCAAAGATTTGGTGACGTTTTCAAAAGCGCCGTCTAATATATTTAGTGGCATTTTTCAAACATTATAAAGCTATTGTGGTGGCCATATCAGCGATGAAAATATTAACTTTTAGCGACATTTTTAAAAACGCCGCTAAAACTCCAATTTCATGTAGTGTTAACACCAGGACTCAATATATATTTTTTGGAATTTATAAAAACTTAAAAACTTAAGCATGTAAGTGAAGAGTCCGTGTAATGTATATTAAAACTCATCAATTTGACTCTTTATTTGATGTGAGATTCTACTTTCACACATATTTTAACATTATTAAGGCTAAATCATCATATTCTAGTACCAGTTTCACCAAAGGGTTGCAGCACTGTGAATTTGTAATTGTCGATCTCATAGTAGTTGATTTTATTTTATTGGTTGTGTTAGTGGATTTAATTTGTATTGAATGTTTTTAAGTTTGAGTTAGAATTCACTATACTATTCACAATTGTTGGCTTCTATTAAATAATATTTTATTCTTTATTTGTGCTATGTTTAAATGTTAAAGACGTGTTTATTTTAATTAATCGATTCACTTATTTTTCGTATAATCAACTGTGGTTCCAACTCGAGCTATATTAGGTTGGGTTGGGTTTGTTTTGTTCTAGCGTGTGATTATTTTGGAACCAATCATAATTGAATTCATCTTAAATTTCATGTCAACTCGAACCAAACTTACCATTAAGACGCTTGTACATTGCAAAATAAATTATTGTACAATGGTTGTATATAGAAATTCTTAGGGTATATTTAGTACCTCTTGAGGGGTTGGAAAACCCTCTCTTTTGCCTGGCTGGTTCGGCATGAGCTATTTTGACTAATATAATAAAATATCACATTTAAATTATAATTATTTTATCTTTTTCTCTCATAATAAATAAATAAATAAGTCAAAATTTATCCCAAATATAATTTTTTTAACTAGGCTAAAATAGCCAAAAAATCAAAAAGTTAGGCCAAATTAGCTCATTCCAAACGAGGACTTAGGATCTATTTCCATCTCATAAGAAGTGGAGGACATGTTTTTGAAACATGTTTTCATGTCAAATTGAGCATAGATTTCATCGCACCCTAGCAATAATAAAATTATGAGTTATTTAGATGAAGACTCCTTAAACTATTGAAAAGTATCACTTTGACCTCTTAAACTATGAAAGCATACAAATGAAGCCATAAACTATTTACAAGTATCGCTCTGCCCTCTAGATTATAAAAACGTGCAAATGAACCTCCTAAACTATTGACATGTTTTACTTTGACCCCTTCTGTTAGGGGGTCTAATTTGTACATTTTTTTTTTTAATAATTTAGGTGGTCAATTTGTACACTTTTATAGTTTAAGAGATAGCAATGACAGTTCTCAATAGTCTAGAGTCTTTGTGTAAATAATCCTAGAATAATTGAATGTGCCTCATTTTTTGTATTTGGGTGTTTTTTAAGGTCTAATTCCATTCTGTAAAACAATGAAGGCATGTTCCAAAGCAGTTTTCGTATACTTTTCTAACACAAATTTTGTTATACCATAACAAGGGATAGGAGCACCCATGCACCTCGTCTTTTACATTTGGAGGTTTCTTATGGTCCTAATTTTTCGTAAGAAATGGAGGATGTGTTTCACAATAAACCCTCATCCGAACTATGTTTGGCCTAATTCTTCTTTAAAAGAAAAAAGGTTCAAAATATTATTACTTATCCAAAAGTCGCTATGAAAGATTATGAATTAATTTGATAATTTCCTTGTTGCCTTTGCATTGCCTTAATTTCTTTACTTATATAGACGTAGAGTGCCTCTTATATTGTGAAAGAGAGTTGTAATCGTTTTCAAATCATAGTAAAATTGCAACGACCGTCACTACAACAAATTCTTAGTTTAGTGACACTAGAAAGTGCCACAAAACTATTCCTTTGGTGACATTTTTTAGTCTTATAGCGTTTTGAACAAGTACCATTGATATCCATGTCACGCTAGATATTAGAGGCACTTCAATGACACTTGTAGGTGCCATTACACCATGATAGTTTTGAGATCTTTTGTAATAGGGGTGTAAATCTGGCCCGACTCGGCCCGGCCCATGTTGGGCCTCACAGGCTCCCACCAAAATTTAGGCCAAGCCACAAGCTAAAAAATTAAGCCCAGACCAAGGGGTATTTGGGCCTTGGGTAGGCCGTTGCATTGGCCCGATGGGCTTAGGCGGGCCTGGCTATTTATTTTATTTTATTTTTAAATTTTTTCTACCAAAATTTTATAATTTTTCATTAAAAAAGACATTAGGTCTCGGGTGGGTTGGGTCTTGAGTTGACCTTAAGTAGGCCAATGGGTTGGGCCACGAGCTAGGCCTGACGAGTCAGGTCCACGGACCGGGCCAGGATTCAAAATGATGGACTGAGCCCGGGCTCGGGCAAGCAGAGCAGGGCCCAAATGGGTCCAAATTTATCCCAGTCATGGAGGGCTTCAGGCCACAGACGCGGACCATTTTTACACTCCTATTTTGTGACATCTACAAGTGCCATTATTTATTTAGTTTTTTCAATGCCGCTCATGCTTATTTTAGTAGATACCAAAATAGCACCATTAGTGGCATTTGTGGCTGCCACTAAAGATTTAAAAAAAAAATGTATTATATATAATATTTGGAACACCAATCTGCAAATCTTGTTCTTTTAGAAACTAAATGAATAAAATTTTATTTATGAAATATAAATACAACATCCATGAAACTAACACATTAAACTCATAAAAATCAATTGTAATCTAACTTACATATCCCAAACCCAAAAAATAAAAAATAAAAATAACAATGATATCTACCATAGACAACTTTGCATCATATATCTTGAATAAGTGCACGTATGTCAATCCCATGTGGTTCAACCAATCCCAAAAGTCAATGTTGATTTCTTTTCATTGCTTGCTCTGAGTCTTTTTATGGCACTGTTGAAAAAGATTCATGCTTCTTCATACCTCCAAAGCAGGTAAAACATAATACCCATCAATGCTTCTATTTTCGCAATTGTACTTTATTGATGATTATCCTCAAAAAAATTTATTTTTGAAAAATCTCAAATCCTCCAAGATTGTGATTTGTAATTAGGATTCAATTTCATTGAACAATAATTTCGAATCAAACAAGCATAGAACTAATCTAGTTAAGAGAGAATTGAATTAGTTCTACAAATAAGCAATAACAAATGAACACAACGACATATATAACGTGGAAAAAATCACAATTGGAGCATCTCCAATTATGATAAAAAAATCACAAGTCAAAGTCACAAAACAATCCACTAAAAAGATAAAGGAATCACATGAGAACCCTCAATTAACTAGAGAATTCACGCCCAAATTGAACCAAAAATGTTGTACCTCTTCCAACATTGTCTTCACATTGAAATTGCTTCGCCCAACGTTAAATCCACAACGTCAAAGTCGAATCCAAAACGATGAACCACTTCAGAATCTACCAAAGTTTCCAAGCTCAAGTTCTCCGGAATCCACCGATGAACATTTCTTTAAAAAGTGTAAAGAAATCCCTTGATGATCTTCAATATAAAGCTTGATGATCCATAGATCATTCTCAATCCATCAAAGTACACACATGGATCATTCTAGAGACTCTTCCTTTGTTTTTCACACTCTAGGGTTGAATATCTGAGAGTCTATATCAAACTGATCCGAAAACTCACATTTAAGTTACTAAGACCGACTTAGACCGCTCGAGCGCTCAATAGGTCGCTCGAGCAAACTTTTTGATGATCCAGTATTTTTCTCTGAAGCTCTCAGATGCTGCAAGCATGTATAAACCATTGGAGCGCAACTTTTAGCAGTCAAGCACACATGTCTCTGCTCAAGCGCAACTTCCTATGCTCGAGCACTCATTAGCAAAAATGCTCCTTTGCTCGAGCGTAACATTCTCTGCTCGACTGCATACACCTTTCCTTTAGCACAAACTTCTCTGCCCAAGCACAAATTGTAAATTGAGTTAGATTCATATCTAAACACCCTCATTCTCACAAAAGAGCGAATGCAATTACATTTGAATGTAGTTTTGTCCAACGGGATTGCCAATCACAAAAAAACCTAACAATTTCCTTCTATAAGAACTTAAATGCATCATTCAGTTAGTTAAAAGATTAATATTTTTCAAAGGCACATAGCAATGAATTTATTCATGTTCGATGACAAATTGATTAATAGGAAATAAACCAAGTAACAAGAAACAATTACCTTCAAAAGAATTTTTGAAGTAACATAATGAGCAATAGTCCCAAAACATTCAATGTAGTATGTATGGGCAACAATTACAACTTCTGTACAAAGTTCCATTACTACTCCACTTAATTTTGATTCACTAGCTCCAAAAGGACAGCTCATACAAGCATTTCATCAAACAACTTATAAGCATACAACAATCAAGCAGTTTTAGTAATGACTTTATCTTAATAGTCTTTTAAGCATTGTACCACAGATTAACAATCTATAAAAAACTAAAATAAAATAAAAAAATTGTGATAATATAGCATGATAAATGAATCAAAGTTAGTTAATATAGGATGATAAATGATCCCTAACATCGTGTAACAACCCTCATCTTGATTTAGTCATGCTTACGTACATCTTTGTATGACCTTCTCTTGCCATGATTATAAACATTGTTATTTTGCTCTGTCTTGCTTGTTAAGTATTGCTTGCTTGCTTGATCTTGTACCTTGCTTGATGTATAGCCGAGGTCAGCTTAGCTTAGCTCGCCTTTAAACCTTTGCACTTGGAATCGTTTTGGAACCCTGGTTGACCTCTATCTTCACCTCGGCATGTTTGCCGAGATGTCACTCTTTGGGCCGATGTGCTTAGAGCCGAGGCCGAGATGTTTTGTGCTTTGTGATTTCTGTCCTTGGGTAGGTGTGGCACCACTTAGTCAAGTGCCGACCTCCCTAGCCGATGTCCTTGTTATCCTTGCAGAAGCTTTGACTTTAGCCGATGTCCTTGCTTGCCGATGTGTTTTGCCATCTAGCTTGTTGTATACGCTTTGTCAGAGACTCGTCTTGTCAATCAGTCACCTTTTTGAACTGAACCAACCCGGTGATGCCACGTGTCCGAGCCGGAGGCTAAGTCAGCCGACAGGCCTATAACACATCATTTTGTATCCTTTTTGGCATCATTTGGTCTCAATCTTTGTTCCTTTAGAGAGAGAAGCTCTAGAACAAGGTGTAAGAGTTTTAGAGAGAGAAGTTGAGTTCCGAGCTTGATCGTGGAAGATCGAACCGTTGGATTTGAGTTTTGAGGTTAGATTCTTGCTTTACTTTGATTGTTCGTATCAAACATCAGGGTGCATTGTTTGATCGAATCTGTTTCTCATGCCATGCATTGATTTCAAGTTGCTCTTGGAAGGGAAAATGGTGTTTAAATGTTCTTGGAAGGAAAACCTTGATTTGATCCGAAAGTTTGAAACCAACATCACGTTTTCATGATTGTTTTTGCATGGTCTTCTTGTAAGGGTACTCAGGTCCATATTTTGAACACTTAGCATGGTGTCTCAGTTGTGATTCTAGCATGCATGTTTTGATGATTCTTGATGCTCTTGTTCCTTGCATTCTTTAGAGGGAAACTCAGGTTTCCTGACTTCGTTTGTATGTGGCCGGGACCACACCTCGTCTGGTGCGGGACCTCGGCATGACTCAAGCGATGCCAACTTGACTTAGCATGTTTCGTTTCGTTATTGATTTGGATTCGGTGGTAGTACCGAGATCATTATGTGTAAGTAAAGCTTGTTTTGAAAATGTGATTTGCTATGTGATTGTCAGGACTTTGATCTTGCTTTGAGCCTACACCTGAAGAGCCAAGTGAGTGGTGCTTCTAGTAAAGCTATGTTATACCGTTTTGCTAAATCTTGTTTTGTCTTGTTTTTGATGAAAGTATTTTGTTAAGCATGAATGGTTAGCCTCCTTCGATGTATCAAGTATGAGCTTTGTTTTGATGTATCTTGAAAGTCCCTTGGGCTGGAGGACTCTAAACTTTCGCAGCACCACTTGTTAAAAAGGGCTACGGGCCTGAGTGATGCCAGCTTTGTATTAAAAGGATACGGTCCTTTCTTGAAACCAAAGTCCCTTAGCTGGAGGACTCTAAACTTTCGCAGTATTATGGATAAAAGGATACGGTCCTTTCCTGGAAAAGTTATTGGGTTAAAAAGGGCTACGGGCCTAAGTAACATAAGTCCCTTGGGCTGGAGGACTCTAAACTTTCGCAGCATCACTTGTTAAAAAGGGCTACGGGCCTGAGTGACGCCAGCTTTGTATTAAAAGGATACGGTCCTTTCTTGAAACCAAAGTCCCTTAGCTGGAGGACTCTAAACTTTCAGATTATGGATAAAAGGATACGGTCCTTTCCTGGAAAAGTTATTGGGTTAAAAAGGGCTACGGGCCCAAGTAACATAAGTCCCTTGGGCTGGAGGACTTTAAACTTTCGCAGCACCATCTTGTATAAAACGATTACGGATCGTACAAATCTTGTTTTGCCACTAATGGGTTACTACACGTATTGTTTGTTAAACGACTTTTGATTATGTTTTGCGATGTCGTGAGCATCCCCAAATTTGTAAGCCTTAACAGATGAATACGGTTCATCCCTTGATTCGATACTGCTTTTGATGTGCTTTGCTTGATAGAACCTCGGCTAACGCTTTTGATGGTTTTGATATGTTTTGTTTTGAGCAGACTCACTATATTCATGCAAACCTTTATTATTAGTATCATTCATCGAGTTTCCATACTCACCCTCTATATATATATGTAGGTGATGAGCGGGGCGGTGACGCCTAGATGTGTTTGCAAGCTTATTTTGGATTCTTGATTTCGGCCTTGTTTTGTATTCTTGTCGGCAATCTTTGTTTCTACTCCGGCGTTTTATGTTTACGTCGGCATTTTGTATTTATCTCGGCAGATCTTGAAAATCATGCTTCTTGGCTCATATTCATTGTATTTTGTACTTGTCGGCTTAGAAGCCTTTTGATCAAGATTTGACTTGTATTTTGATAACTTGGACTGGTTGTAAGACTATATTGAAAACGTCCTTTCATTTGATTTATGCACAGCTCTTATGGACCACTTGTATTTTGATTTATTGCTTCCGCATTTTTTTGTAAGCCCCCTATGTGTACTCTGTTGTGTGTGGATTTTGGTAAGTTGGCCTTCGGTAATCACGGATTACTGGCCATCACGGCACCATCCTACTAGGGGCGGGTTGGGGTCGTGACACATCGTTTGTAGGAATGTTATTTTTTTGACATTGTTCGTGGGAATCAAAGTTAGTTAATATAGCTAGAGATCATCTATCATGCTAAATTATTAATTTCAGTTAATTTGGTCCTAGCTCAAATTGATAATTTTGACGACAAAAATCACAAAATTTAAAATTTGAGGGACTAAAATGACAAGAAATGCATACTTTAAGGGCTGAAACTATCTTTTATTTAATAATAAAATACTTTTTCCATTATCAATGTAAACAAACTTTAGAGATAGGACTAAATTGACAACTTTGAGGACCAAAATGACAAAATTGAAACTTAAGGGACTAAAATGACAAAAAACACATACTTCAAGGATTAAAACTGTACTTTATCCATTTGGAGAATAAGCAAAAAATAGGAAGTATGAGTTATCTATGGATGACCAAAAGAGAAAGCATGTACAAAACATTACATCAACTAGAGTCACATGTGACATGAATAAAATTTAGAAATGTGAGTTGTCTCAATATTTTTAGCAAATTATGGTCTTAGATTATTTTCAAATATATTTAGGTTGAAAGACAACAATAGTTTTAAATCATTAATTGTTGTGAAACAAGTTCTATGTACATATCAAACCTAAGAAGGCTATTAGGTGCACATGATTTTCAATATCTATTTTTTGAAATTGGCAAGGAAAGAACCAAAATTTGTAAAATTTCACGGCCTTCAAATTACAAAACTCCTCCAAAATTGTAAACTTTCTTGGTGTGTGCATGAGTGTGCATGCGTGTGTGTGTGTGTGTGTGTGAAAGAGAGAGAGAGAGAGAGAGAGAGAGAGAGATTTTATTTGTTTTAATTTTCAATTGATTGTTACAAACCATGAGATCATAAAATGAATTTTATTTGTGTGTGCGTTTTCTATAACCGATGTTGAAGCAAATGCTTTAGTGCATTTGAAAAATAAAATTGCCTTCGTGGCATATCAAAATATCCAAGTATGGGAAAATTATTGGTGTAAATAAGAAAATAAATGTTAAGCAAAAATTTAGTGCTTTAAACAATTCATTCGAAATTTCCAAACATATGTTTTAAAAAATTTATTCTAATTCACCTATAGTTCCATAGAATGTTATTTCAAGAAATTAAATTTACAATTCAAATGTCTTTACCATTCATTCTGTTACATTCTGTTTCAAAATATTTGATTCACTGTCACGTAAAAAAACAATACCAAGACATTATTACAAAGTTCTCCAATTATAAGATCCCATTACTCAAAAGAATGATAAAGAATATTGCAATTTGAATTAAAATACAATTAGAGCCACAAGTACACCTGCTACAACTAATGGTAGTGATATCTAGTCTTGCTAAATCCGTTTGATGATTTACTAGAAGCCTTTGGGGAAGATTCAACATCTGAATAATCACTAAATGCTGAAGATTAAGAAAACAGTCCATTCGGTGATTCATTAGTAGTCGGTAACTGAGATGGTTATGTTGGAAATAATGGTTTTATAGGCTTATTTTGGGTCAAATTTGAGCCCAAATTTGAGTGTGACCCACACGTCTTTTGGGATGAGTCCAAAGAAGTGACGTATTCCTTGTCGCATAGCAAGTCACACAGTGCAAACGGTTCGTCAAAACCATTTATGAGTGAATGAAAAATTGACGTCGTTTTCAGGTTCGTGAAATGGACAATTAAATAAGTAAATGTGGGTTTCCTTGAAATAGTAATCGCATAGTGGAAACTTAAAAGAACTTATGTGTGTGTATAAGTTCTAGATGGCAACACTTGGGTTAGGCCCCAAGGGGCACCCCAAGTTTGTAGAAGGGAGGAGTTATGGACAAAGTGAACCTTGGCTCAAACCACCATACGCGCGCCACCACCGTTGCAGGTCGGGCCGTGCGCGGGTGTGGGTAAGGTCGGTTCTAATATTATTTTTTTGAACAAAATTTATTTTAATTTTTTCCAAAAAATCTTATGGGAAAATTAATTTAAATTTTGCGCTAATTTTTTCTATGCAAACAATGCCCTTTTTCAGTCCATTTTCCAATAGGTTCAAACTATTCAATAGATTGAAAAGCAGTCCAATAGTTTCGAACAGGTTTAAAATTGCTTAATAGTTATGAACATATATGAAACTACACCAGTTATCTGTTCAAACAGTAACTGCACCTGTTCATTCAAAATCAGATATGTTCGGGTTTGAATTTCATACCTGTTCAACCCTATTGTAACGATTCCATCACGTAAAATGATTAGCACTTAATTAATTAAGGAGATTTGGATTTTAATTGCCAATTATTCTAATTTAATCTGAGATTTATGAAAATTATGGAGACTAATTCGTATGTGATTCTATTGATGATTTATTTTAGAATTAGAAATTAAAAGCCTAAATGGCTCAAGAAAGTACAAATGGTGAATTGAATTATTTCAATTTCGAGTATCGAACCATATAGGAGTTCAATTAAATATTCGATTCAGATTTATAAAATTTAGGTTTGATCAATTGGGTCCGAATTGGAGTTAATTAAGTTATGAGGATTGAGAATTAAGATTAATATGAATTAAATTTATTTATGAGGTGCTCAATTCAATATGTAATTTATTGAGCGAATATTTTGAAGTTTAATCTGAAATTAAAGAACTTAATAATTTGAGGAATCAAAATTAATGATGGAAATAAGTTTAATATGATATTTAGAGCTTTTTGGGAGTTTGATTAAAAATTTGGTAAATTTAAATATAATTAATTGGGCTCTAATGGAAGTCAAATTAAATTAATTAAATTATGAGAGATTGTGATTAGTTGTAATTAATTTAATTATGTGTTAATTAAGATTTATTAAGATTAAGTGTTATTTAAATTAAGCTAATCTTATTCATGAATTAAATTAAGAAGGAATCTAGAATTGTGAGTGTGTGGATGTAGAGAGAAACCTGTGTGGGTGTGATGAGAATTCTAGTTATACAAGTGTGTGTATACACGTGTGATGTGGAGACAAAGGTGTGTGTGTGTGTGTGCTAGTGAGTTTTAGAATCAATGAAAAAAAAAAAGAAAAGAAGGTGAACTCAATATATATATGTTGAATAGGAATGTAATGGAAGCAAAAAGGACCAAGAGAGAGAAAGAGGAGGACCGAGAGAGAAAGAGGAGGACCAGAGAGAGAGCTAGCTGCTGGAAATCCAACTCAAGAGTTCAAGAAGAAGAAGAAATAAGGAAGGAGAGGCTAGAAAAGGTGTGGAATTAAAGGGGAGTTCAAGAATTTATCAAAGATTCATCAAATTCAAGAGTTTAGGTAAGAAATTCAAGCTTAATCCTTATAGATTGATTACTTAACAACCAAAATCAAGAAGTAAATGGGATTAATGTCATGGAAATAGAAAGAATTAGGAAAAGAATGAAGAAAATTTGAGTTAGGTTTGATAATTAAGAAATTGATGTTGTAATTCAATATTTGAGTTTGATCCTTGTCATCCTTCGTAAATTTGAAGTCTAACCTTACATGCATTGTGCGTTTCCAAGATTCTAGACTTTAATTCATGATTTAAAGGTTTATGACCTTAAATTAAGTTTGATATGAAGAAAAGTAATAAAAACCTAAATTAGAACAATTCAATAAATAAAATTATGATTTGAAAATATAAAATAGTTAGTTTTGATCTTAATTTCATACATGCAAATAACTATCTAAGAAGTTTATAATTTTAATTTCATGTCTTGAAGGGAGATAGAAAAGGGTTTTGAAGTCAATTTTATATAAAAAATAAATAAACTAGCAAGAAAATGAGTTAGGTTCATAATTATGAAAATTAACTTAGAAATTAATTATTTTGAGTTTGATTTTGAATATCTTATATGAATCTGAGCCTTATTTTTACATGCATGTAATTTGGAGAAATTAAGGAATTAATTAATAAACATGGTTAAGGTTAATCAATATGGAAATAATTATAATTCTTCAATTGAGCTAGGGTTTGGAAACCTTGATATATATATGAGATGTAAATCTACATGCATCATAGATTTTTTGGAATTAATTTCATGTTTTGATGAAATAAGAACTAAGCTTTGGAAAATTATGAATTTATGAACAAATGAGTTCAATTTTTAAATTAAAGGAGTTCTGATGTAAATGATTTAAAATTGATCATATTTTCTTGATTATTTAAGAGTTGTATGTTTTTAGATAAGCCATGTATGAACCCAAGACTTGAAATTGTTTTGAAAGCTCAATTTAAGTTTTAGAATTTGTAAGCTTGGAGTTGGGCTTAATACGAAGAACATGAATTGAGTTGAATTTGAAGTTTGCATGTTCATGCATGTAAGCGATTGTCATAAGTTTGCATATTTGATTACAAATATGCATTTTATAATGAACTGAATGTAATTTGGCACACGCAAGCATGATAATGTTGAATTTCATGAAGTGATCATCAATTGTACTATTTAAGTTGAAAATGAAGCCTATATTTTATATGTATGTATATTTCAAAATGATATGGAAATTAATTTGCACGAGCCTTGAAGTTATGAAGTGAGTTTGATATGATTCAAGTTTATGAGATGGATTTATGTAAATTTGAGATTCAAATCTTGTGAAATTGGCCCTTATATTGATGTTAAAAGTTATATGGTATAAGTCTTATGATATTAATTACAATGGTTAGAACCAAGTTTTGCAGCTCAAACATAATCTGGAAAAACCCAGAATTCAACATGTCCGCTCGAGCGTGAAGAGTCTCGCTCGAGCATACCCTGTTTTACTAGACTCCTCGCTCGAGCGTCAAAAATCTTGCTCGAGCGTCAAAAATCTTGCTCGAGCGTAATTTGCAAGCAACCAGTACTTTTTGCAAACCAAAAGGGTCCGCTCGAGCAGCCGAAGCTACGCTCGAGCGGAGGGCCCTGTTTCAGAAATTTTGAAAAGATGTTTTATGCTTCGTCTTTCGTTCTCTTTCATTTCAAAACACTCTTAGGCATGCATTAAACACTGCAGATGAATTAAAGAACATGAAAGGAGCCTAATAATGTTAAACAAGTTAAAGAATGGAATGAATTGTAATATGACCCAATGTGTTATGAATTATGTAGGGTCAAACGCATGGATGAATCAAGCTCCAGAACACTATGAGTAATAACTCTGTAATTTTATGTTTAACTTTAAGTATTTTCTGACTGATATGATACGATCTGTTTTCTGAAATGCTATTTTATGAATTATGAATGAATGTCCAATTTTCTAAAATATATTTGTGGCACCCTTAGTTCACATGGCCCTTGCTTGGGGGTAACAATACTGTGGCCAATATGCATGTGGCCCTCGCCCAAGGGTAACAATACTGTGGCTTATATTTACGTAGCCCTTGCTCGGGAGTAACAATACCGAGGCCTATATTCACGTGGCCCTCGCTTGGGGGTAACAATACCATGGCTACTTGCGCGCAAGATATGGACCTTTATGGTCATCGGTACCGACTATACATGTGGGTCTCAAGACCAAGTCGATATGATAGCTAATGGGTGTACCACGTATGATCTTATACAAAATATGAATATGAACATGTATCTGAATCTATTTCTGATTTGAAATCTGAATATGCATAAAACTCTGTTTCTGATGAGAATATGTTTTTGATATAAACTCTGATTTCTGACTCTGTGATGGACATCATTCATTAAAACCCTTTACTCTGTTATTATTCACTGGGCTCTAACTCACTGTATTATTTATGTATATAGGTGAACAGGTGCTGACCAGGCTTAGAGGCATCTGCCTGGAATCTGTTTTTGTCAGCCAACCTATGTACCTCCCGTGGAGGTTCCGGATTTGTCAAGTGACTATGGCTATGCGATTTAAAGTTCAAGTTTTGTTTTCTTAACTGGTTAGACAAGTCTTGTGTATTTTGTAAATAGGGCTAAGTCCCTTTTTGTCTAATCTGTATATATATAATGACATAAGGATGATGTGTATTATGTATATAAAAAGTTTAAAATTTTTCTGTCTTATATAAGTCTGCACAACTCAGTGGACGTTTTATATTTGTTGTTTGCTTCCGCTTGCCCCTATTATTATGTTAATTTGTCTCAAAGGCCTTCGGTAATCCCAGGATTACTGGCCGGTTACGAAGCTAAACTTATAGGGCCAGGTTTGGGTCCTGACTCCTATATATACCAAGACATGTCCAGTAGATTTTTCATTCCAAAAATTCATTTTTTCTTGCTTTCCTTTGTGCTCTCTTTGCATTATTCTACATACCAATTTTAGGAAAAAAATTCTGAGAGTATAAAACACAGGTTTTGTTCGCCGTACAAATTGTTTGGAGTACTACTACAATTTGTGAAGATTATTGTATCCTGAGAGATAGACGCCAATTATCCATAAGCACCGTAGCGGGGCGAATCTGTCATGCCCCACTTTTTATTTCAACAGATAGCATTACCAAATCTTTCATTATAACACAATTTCAGAGATCATGCGCAGAAATTTAATACATTAACGAGTACTATTATTAAAGGTTCTCTCATTCGAATATAAAATGAATGCAACATGAGATAAAAATAAATAAATTGCCCGTAAGCTTACATCTTTTAAATTAAAAGAAAGGGTTTAACCCTTTTATATCAATGGCATTCCGCCTACAAATAAAAGGTCACGTAGCCAACACATAAAGAAGATCCTCGATCTTGAAACCCTTCTTGACGTTCACCTGAAAAAGGATTAGTAACGTGGAATGAACATAAAGTCTAGTAGGGGTCCCAATATGATCCTAAACAATAACAATATACAGATAGCTATGATCATGAATGCTTTAAATCATATCATATACATAATGTGACGGTTTATACAGAAATATACGGTTTATACAAAAATGTACTTATATAGGAATTTTTCTCAAAATTATTCATTTCGTTTAACAACATAAGCATTTTACTTTTCTTTCTTCATGTTACCTTTTTCAAAATTCATATGACAATGACAAGTTCATGAAAACAATTTCACTAAGCCCATTACGTTTTCTCCCACTTTCTGGACGTACACCTAATTTGCCTTTTTGAAACATGTTCGCAAGTATCCTATGTCCTTCACATTATTCACAATCTCAATACAGTACTTACGTCTGTTTCCAACACATTCATGTTTTTACATATACACATTCAGTACAAAAGGAAAACAACAAGCAACCAACAACTATCTACTCAACAAATGAGGCAACTCGGCCTTCCAGAACCATAACCATCATAACCCATAATATACACAGATATACTGAGACAATAATGATAAACAAGTTCCGCTTTACCTGCCTTAAGCACGGTAAGCCAAGGATACACCTTTCCATAACAAAATGCCAAGCCAAGGATACACCTTTCCATAACGAAATGCCAATTTACCAGACACCAGCTGGAAGGTAATAGTACCTCTGCCAAGTTCTCCAAGTGTTAGCTGGAAGGTACTGGTACCTCTCATTCTAAGTGCAGCCAATTCTCCAGGCGCTAGCTGGTAGATAATGGTACCTTTCATTCAAAGCACAAGCACATTCCCAACCATCTCAACATACTAGAATGCATAATAACACAAGTGTAATACATACACGATATTATTCAACAAAACGATGCAATCCTCCACCGATGACCAAGGGCAAAACCTCTAAGTAAATGTACTAAATACTTGTAGGACAACAATTAAATTTTCGCAAGACTTTCAGTCCAATAAAAGTGATAATATGTAAAGGTTCTAAAATCCGACCTCAAGTTCATTATCAATTTACAAAGGGTGATGATTTCATTTTCTTTCAAAAAGACCACTTTTCTTTATTTTCCAATCTACACAACTCCAACCATTTTCTAAGAATTCATTCTAGTCATTTTACAAAACCAAAACCAAATCCATCCTCTTTGTTTTACAAAACCAATTCCATTGGTATCAAAACCATAACTCAACTCAACTTTACATGATTAGTCTAAAACAATACTAACACTGTGGTTATTTCTCTTTTTATTTTTATTTTTTGATATAAACACAATTATACAACCCATATTAGCAAAATATAAAGACTATTCAAGTTCCTCCCTTTTAAATCCATTATATCAATAATATTAAATTAGGACTTTCCTCCATTTTAAATCCACTAAATCAATAATATTAAATTAGGGTTTTCCTTCCTTTTAAATCCATTAAATCAATAATATTAAATTAGGGCTTTCCTCTCTGTCTTCGCAAACATAATAAATCATTTCCCAAATAACCCAACAACAAACAACTTGACAACTCCAATCACAAATATCAAACCCTAAATCCCCTTTCATGGCTTTCAAGAAAATCAATAATGAATATGATTTTTATGCAATAAAATCTACCACATATCTATCTATAGACGAAGTATTGGAAATGAGCAAAGAAATCCCTACCTCTTGAAGCGAAGAAATGAAAACCCAAAATTCATCGGTGATAAAACCACAAACTATTCAGACCAAAAGGAAGCCCTTGACGAGATCTACAATCTTTCTCAAAAGATCATGGTGAAAAGATCACTCTAGATGAGTAGATCTAGAGATCTAGTTGCGAAAAGTCAAGTTTTAGAGAGAGAAGAGAGAAATCACGGTTTAAGATGAAAAGAGGAGAAAAAGTAATAAGAGAAAAGTGGTTTAGGTCTATTTATAGTAGTAGAAAATTGTCCTAAAGTCAAATAAAAAAGACAAGTCAAAAACCCCCAAAAAGTAGGGCCCAAACCAGACTGAAATCTAGAAAAAAGTTCACAGGGGTCGACCCTTGCAGCAGAGGTGTCGACCCTTCAGATAGAAAAGCAAAGAGTGCAACATGCAAGGTGTTGACCCTTCCCAGACTGGTGTCGACACCAAACTCTAGCAAGCAACTTCCAGATTCAGCAATATACAAGGTTCAACCCTTCTAGACTGGTGTCAACCCTTAAGGCCAACAATAAAAGGCAAGTGTTGACACCACCAAGATTGGTGTCGACTCCCGAACAATATTTCTAAGTTCCCAAACAACTTTTCAACGTAAACAAGCGTGAACAAACAATCCGAACAAGTTTAAACCGATTTTCACTCATCCAAAACCAAGATACAACAACACCAAAGATCCATAAAATAAAATAAAGGATTCAAATATACTTCCCAAAAGTTTCAAAAGGGTATAAGTGCTACAGAATCTGTCTTAAAGATAGAATGTCACACACTTGACTTGATCTTTTAAATAATTATTCGGTCAGTAAATAAATTCTGTAAGTAATTTATTTTTATTTGTTTGATTTAGTTTCAAATTATTTATTTTACACAGAAGATTGCTCCAATAGGTTGTGCATATGGTGGACCATTTGTATTGAGAATTAAGAAGGTGGTGCGTTTCGTAAGGCATTTGTAACTGGAGATTGAGAAGGTGCTACAACTGGAGATTTAGAAGGTGTTTTTGCATCTTGGATTAGCCCTTGTGTGTCTCTTTGTTTCACATTTATTGAGAGCTTTTGGCCATCTTTCTCGTAGTGCAACCCTACACCACAAACAAAATATTTTGGCCCTGGGCTTTCAAGAGTAATTGTATCCTCTCCTAAAGCTAATACTCCATCTTGTGGAATAATGCAGTTCTTGTAGGCTTCTTCGTTCACTTGATACAAGTTGTGAAGTTCAATAGTATACTTGAAAAATAAAAAAAAATTCAATTAAAACGTAAATAGTTTATCATTGTATCTTGGATAAAAATGTTGAAAATATGAATATTTATATGTGTGTGAATAAGGAGTTTCTTTTTTTTTTTTCTTTTTTTTTCTTTTTTTTTTTCCGGTCGAACCAAACATGTTAATCATACCAAGAAAACTTATTAAGTAGTTATATTAATTTCCAAGTTTATCTCTAACCCGAAATTCTTTGCCTTTGGACCAAACCTTCATAATTGTATGTTGATGTCCATCCAACTTCATCACCGACTATAAACTCTCCAGCAAAGTTGACTGTTGGAAGAAAAATGACAACAATGGAAAAAGTGAATAGATATTGTCTGGCCATTGGGTTACTGTTGTAATCTAATGTAAGATAATAGATGTGATACTTTTGGTTTTTGTTTTGGTTTTATGAGTTTTCAATTTATTGAGGAATGGATGAGGAAATTAGAAAGGGAATTATTTATAGAGTAGATCATTCTCAATCCATCAAGGTACATGGATCACTCTAGAGACCTCTCCCTCTGTTTTTTGCACTCTAGTGTTGAATATTTGAGAGTGATTTGTGATTTTTGCACTCTAGGAAAAAAAAAAATCAAAATTTTGAGTCATGAAAAATGACTGATTTGTGACAAAAATGTAAGACTAAATTAATTATTTAGGCATTATGGTGACCTACATGATATGACAATATGAATTAGAGATTTTACAGAATTATGATTCCATATCTTTTGCTCCAAGATTTTATCTAATTGGTCAATAAAAAGAGTGATTTTCAAGTATTCTACTTTGACAGGCAAGTAAAATTATAGTTGAACAAGGAAACTGGTCCTCTCTCTGCCTCTAAGACATTCAGATTACCCATCAAATGATTCTATATTTATTTTAAAGAAGGTTAAGAGAGAAAAATGATTTTCCCATAAACCTAAAGGTTAGGGTTTGTTTTCAATCATCTACTGAATCTGAAGTTTTCCACAATAATGGACTTAGGTAAGTAAAGTTATTTGCATGAAAATCATGATAGTTCCAAATTTTAGATTATGAAAGTTGTTATATGTATAATTATCATAAAATTATTTACAAAGAACTCAAATTGTTAATGTCAAGTTATTAATTCCACCATTGGTATATCTCAATTAATTACCAGACCTAAACAACATTCGTTGAGGCTCTACATTCATAGAGACTCTGGCAATATTCGTTCACCATTAGAAGACAATGACTGATATACCTTTGAGTTTCCTGGAGATTTTAAATAGTTCCAGTCCATTAGGACACACGAAGCTTTGTGCAAGCCTAAGTGATTCACAAGTATGGCTGCAAATGAATAGTGTAATGTCCCAATTTTCTAGCCCAAATGACAATACAACAGTCATGGCTCTTTCAAGGAAAACTAAATATAAATCTCCAAACTTACATTACATGATACAATAGTTCTTCATGCAACAATACATTAATCCAACAACAAGTAAATAAATAAATAAATACCCCCAAGGGTTTACAAGTTTCCAAGGCTTGAGCCTGATTACATAAAACGGTTATTCAAACCCACGTACATACAGCCCTTGGCTTACATATAGAGTCACAGCAAAATGAGAGTCTCATACTCTCGACACACATTTCCTCGCTTTTAGTTAGGCGGCATCACTACACCTTTTCCTGCACAAAAATCTCGTAGGGTGAGCATAAAGCCCAGTCGGAAATCATTAACAAAGTATATATATTTTATACAAGTCTAAAGAAATGAAATGCACATGCCATGTTATGCCCCTTTTTGAAGATAAATCACATTTTCATCTTTTGAAAACCATCATGCATAATGATGTCATGCAATTTCAATTGTTCAAAACTTAACAATTTATTTCAAGTGCGGTAAATATGACTTTGGTAATCCCTAGGTCGGTGTCTACAAGTAGGCTATACAAGTACTACCAAATTGTTATTTTTACTGGTATTAACCGAAAAGCTCGACACCTATCTGCGCAAGTTTTCAGTCTTTCACATAGGACTCTCAGGCCAACTTATTCAATATCATCTACACCACCTATCAAGACTTACCAACGTATTTACCCCAAAACCATTTCATGAAAACTTGTTTCTCAACATTCTTTTCTCAATGCAAGTTTTCAAATCAAGTTTTAAAATTTAATGTAATCAAATGAATTGTTATGCCAATAACACAAGATGAATATAAATACTTTTATTCCAATTCATCATCTAAGGAATAACACAATTCCCTATTCTCAAGTATCCTCAACAATTAGTCATTTCAAGACTATTTTAATATTTTGAACAATAATTTTCAAAATGAACAACAATTCTCGTATTCCCTGAAATTCATTATTTATATAAATATAAATAAAAATTTTTTTGAACATTCATTTATTTTGACACACAAAATAAATACAACAATAACATTTCATGGATTTTTAGTCTCTTTTAGAAAAATCTCCAAATTCTAGGTTTACTCACCAAAACTATACAACTCAAATCCTTTGAAAGAAAACTTTCCAAAATCATCTTTTCTTCAATCAACGAAGATCAAAACCCATAAGATCATTTTAAAAGAACAAGAGACAAACCCACTTTCAAAATCGCTCAACTTCTTGAATCAACAATCAATTTTCAAAGCTATCGAAAGATGATTTCAAAAGTCATATAGATCTTGCAAAAATATATATAGCTCTAAGAAAATCCCTACCTCAAGTTTTGAAGAAGAAATGAAATGAAATGAAATCTCCAAAATCAACGGTGTCGAAACTCGATCTTCACCGCACACAATGAAGCCCTCGAGATGATAACCAACTTTGATAAAGAACTTAGGTCTAAATCCCAATGGATTTGGAGAAATCAAAGAAAGAAGATGACTTCTAGAGAGAGAAGCTCCCAATCTGAAATTCTGGAGAGTTTTAGAGAGAGAGAGAGAGGACTGAAAAAGTGATTTGAAATATCAGATTCATAAACTGATATAACATGGTCCACTCGAGCATGAAAAGCCCCACTCGAGCGTCAAATATACTAACCCAATACTTTTGCAAACAGATCAAACTTCTGAAACCAAACATTCTCCGCTCGAGCGTATAAACAGCCGCTCGAGCGGACAAGCAACTTCGAATGCATTTTTCATTTTTGCTTCGGGGGCGCTGCCCTCAGACCCGCCAAGGGGCATTGCCCCTTGGATTCCGACAAGATGACAGGATAGCTCGATCCCCGACCGCCCCAGTCGAAGTAGCAAAACATGAAAGAAGGATCGAAATTGGGATCGCTACAAATAGAGTCGTTTGTGAATTGACTCGAACTTGATTCAGGGGCTGTTTAGGATGTCCTACATAAATGCAATTTTTGAATTTTTGAACTAAAAATTTGAGAAAAAAAATATGGTTGTTTGGGTTAATTTTTTGACTTTTTATGAAAAATGTGTATTAAAAAATTATATAAATTATTGTGTAGGGAAAAATTAGGATTGGGAGTTGTGTAGCCATGCTTTTTGACTTTTGGTGAATAGTGATAACTTTTTAACTTTTTGAGTAACTTTTTGACTTTTTAGCTTTTTTTTCAACTTGCCAAACTTGACCTCAGCAAGGGCTCATTCGAATTCGGTTCATTAAATTTTTATTACATTCAAGTTCAAGTTTAAGTTCGAACTCGTTAAAATCTTAATAAAAAAACCTAAACATATTAAAGTTTGGCTCATTTCGTTTAACATTTATTTAAAAAATAGAATAAATATATTATTTATATATGAAATAATATAAAAATATGTATAAAAAATAGAATAAATATGTTTTATATATATATATATATATATTTAAATAATATAAATGTAAATAATAGTTAAATTTACTTATATGTAAATAGTAGCTAACTATAGATAATATACTTATATAATAGTAGTGTTAAAAATTATTATTTTGATAAGATATTGACTTCTTTTTTTTTTTTTTTAGTATGTTTACAAAATTTCAATTGTAACTTTAGTCTCATATGTAAGTATAAATTTGTATTTTCTTTGATTCGTTAAGGTTTGTGAACAGACTCGAATGCGAGTCAAGCATAAACCAACTGAGCTCGACCTTGATTTCGATTCGTTAAATTTTTATTGAGTTCAGGCTTAAACTTGAACTTGTTAAAAGCTTAATAAACAAACCCAAACATATTAAAACTCGACTTGACTCGTTTGCAGCCCCTATCCACAAGCAAGTCAATTGCATCTGAGAACATTCGATCTCCATTAATTCTACTATTCCTTTGTCTAGGTTGGGTAACATTCGTATTCTCCACTATACAACTCAAAAAGATAAAATGCATCTAAAAAATATGTACGAATCAAACCCCTAATTTTTCATTTTTCTCTTTCGCTAGTGTTGTCATTCCTTGTTTGTGAACAAGAAAGAATAACTATAATGAGAAATCTGTTTAAGGGGATTTGAAAGGGTTTTTCAAAATGGTGTAATTTGGAAATTATTTATTTATTTATTATTTGAGTGTACTTTGAAAGGGGGGAAACATATGGTGAATTGAAAGTAAATTATAACTTTAAATAATTTAATAGAGTGTACTGAGAAATTGAACCTATTTAATGATTTTTTAGGTGCAAATAGAATCCCTCGTCGATTCTGCATGAGGTGGCCCACAGAAAATAAAAAACAATAAAAATCTTATATAGGCCAAGCCCATGAGACATCGTTTGAGCTTAAGGTTTTTGACCTTGGACTAGTCTGACTCGGCCTGATTGAAAAAAACTGGTAAGGCTTAGCCTTTAGGTGAGTTTGGGCACTAATTTCACAAGCTGGGCCAACCAAATGCGACCTTACTTGGAGCTCCTCGTTAGTTTTAAAAAATAAAATAAAATAAAAAAAGAAGCTAGTTTACCTAGTTTGTCTCCAACATAGAATACTTTATCCTTAGCCCAAGATTGGTAATCATAGACATTGGTCCAACCACTAGAGTCACTGTTAGGGAAAATATGTGATTCCCCACAAGTAAATCAATCAATGGGAATAAAAACTAATGCGGAAAAATTAAATCAGAAGCAACACAAGAATTTTTACGTGGTTCCCTCAATGTAAGGTACATCTACGAGATCGAAATCCAATTCCACTATCAACCAAATAAGTTCCAAATGATTACAAACGAGACACTAATAGTCTCACAAAACCACCCTTAGGTGAATTTTAAATAATCACAAATAAACAAGAGGAAAGATCTCACCAAATAGATGAACAAAAATCTTCAGAACCAGAGTTGTAGAAGATCCAAAATAACGAACCAAATCAACACCGAAAACGAAGCAAAGAACCACCCAAATTAATTCCACTGTTCACACACCCAAATAATTGATTTCACCAAAGTGGAGTATGTGTAGCAGCCGTTCTCTTCACCTCGGGATGAGCAAAAACAAACCCTAAAATATTGTGAATTTAGGATTTATTATCAAACCTTAGTTGTTTCCAAATTGGATTGGGTCTCCACAAATTAAATATAATATTTAAAAATATATTATAATTAATACTAAACCAAATTAAACTCTTTTTCCAAAACCAATTGGGTCTCACACTCCACTAAGGAGGTATACCCAACAATTCTTCTCCTACCGACTTAGGTGGAGATATCAACCATACCCACCAAAGTTCAACACTTCAAATGTTTGTCTTGCGACAAAGTCTTTGTCAACATATCCGAAATATTATCATCTGTGTGAACCTTTTCGAGTTGTAACAATTTTGAATCTAACACATCACGAATCCAGTGGTATCTTACATCAATGTGTTTCGATCTCGAATGAAAAGTAGAATTTTTGCTCAAATGAATAGCACTTTGACTATCACAATAAAGCACATACTTTTCTTGCTTCAAACCCAACTCTTGCAGAAATTTCTTCAACCATAACTTTTCTTTACAAGCTTCCGTAATGGCAATAAATTCAGCTTCGGTAGTTGAGAGAGCAACACATTTTTGTAATTTAGATTGCCATGCCACAGCTCCCCTTACAAAAGTCATCAAATACCCCGAAGTAAATTTCCTAGAATTAATATCACCGGCCATGTCAGAATCTGTGAACCCATCAAGCATCGGCTTACCATCCCCAAAACACAAGCACACCTTCGAAGTCCCAAGAAGATAACTTAGAATCCATTTTACCGCTGCCCAATGTTCTTTACCCGGATTAGAGAGAAAACGACTCACTGCACCAACGGCGTGAGCAATATCCGGCCTTGTACAAACCATGGCGTACATCAAGGAACCAACTGCGGAAGCATAAGGAACTTTCAACGTCTCTTCTTTGTCTTTCTCGCTTGTAGGAGATTGATTCGAACTAAGTTTGAAGTGACCCGCAAGTGGACAACCAACCGGCTTTGCTTTATTCATGTTGAACCTCTCAAGAACTTTCTCAATGTAGCTTTCTTGAGACAACCAAATCAATCCCTCTTTGCGATCACGAACAATTTTCATACCAAGAATTTGCTTTGCCGGTCCCAAATCTTTCATAGCAAAAGACTTGCTCAACTCCAATTTCAACCTATTAATCATGGTAGAATCTTGACCCACAATTAACATATCATCAACATAAACCAAAAGAATAATAAATTTACCATCCGAAAATTTTTTCACAAACACACAATGGTCTGAAGTGGTTTTAGAAAAACCATTATTCATCATGAAATAGTCAAATTTTTTGTACCATTGCCGCGGGGCTTGCTTGAGACCATACAAACTTTTCTTCAATTTGCAAACAAATTTCTCTTTTCCTTTTTCCACAAAACCTTCCGATTGCTCCATGTAAATTTCTTCTTCAAGATCACCGTGAAGAAATGCGGTCTTCACATCAAGTTACTCAACTTCACGGTTCATACTTGCAGCCATGCCAGGTACAACCCGAATAGAAGACATCTTTACAACCGGTGAGAAAATCTCGTCAAAGTCAATACCTTTCTTTTGCCCAAAGCCTTTCACAACAAGACGTGCCTTGTACCTCAGATTCTTGCCATCATTTTTCAATTTAAAAACCCACTTATTTTTCAGAATTTTCCTCCCTTTAGGCAACTTCACTAAATCATAAGTCTGGTTTTCAAGCAAGGAATTCATCTCCTCGTCCATGGCCTTTTTCCAGTCACCTTTCTTTGCATGCTCAATTGCTTCTTGGTAGCTCTTAGGCTCCCCTTGATCGGAAATCAACACAAATTCATTGGGAGGATACTTTCTTGAAGATTGTCGGTCCCTTGTAGATTTCCTCAACTCAAGTTGTGGTGGCGGTTCTTGAGTTGGATGCTCTTCCTCAATTTCTGGCTCAACTTCATTAGGATTAGCATCATCCTCAACATCTTCAATAGGTGGCTACACATCTCCCCCATTTTCATCATCCACCGAAGATGAAGGAGATGGATCCATGTCAAGGGCATGTTTGTTTAGTAGGATTTTAGCATAGGATTGAAATTGTATTGCAAATTTTATGAATCAAATTACATCTACAAAGGACATTCAACCCGACGAAATTGGCGAATTTTTAATATTGAAAAGGGTTGGGAATCATAATTTCAAGCACTACAAGAAAACACACCTTTGGCGACTAAATTTTTAGTCGCCAAAGGTCCATTTTTAGTCGCCAAAAGTCGCTGTTAACCTTCCCCGACTAATTTTTTTGGTCGCCGGTTTTGTCGCCAATAAACGGTCGCAGAAGGTTTTGGCGACTAATCTATCTTTTAGTCGGCAAAAGGCAGGTGTTTAGCGACTAAAGGTTTGGTCGCCAATACTCAATTCCATTTTTGGAAATTATACCTTTGGCGACTAAAATGTTAGTCGCCAATAGTTAAATTTTTTATTATTATTTATACAATTGCCACTCTTTTGGCGACCAAAGTATTTTGTCCCCAAAAGCATTTGTCAAAAAAAAAAAAAAACCCACTGTGCTGCCTTAGGAGCTCCCAAGGGGTTTCAAACTTGCAACCTCCACCTTCCAAACCTTAACACAACACGCCAGCCCACTATGCCACTCAACCATCACATAAATATAATTGCAATTTATTAATACAAAACTATATATTTAAATATAATTATATATATTGAATATAATTTATGTAAAAAATAAATGATTTACTAAAAAAAATTATAGGCCACTTTTGGCGACTAAAATAAATTTTTAGTCGCCAATTTACTAATTTTCGGCTACTAATTATTTGTTTGTCGCTAAAAAATGAAGTTCCGTCTACAATGAAGCAGTTTTGGCGACTAAATCTGGTTTTAGTCGCCAAAAACGTCCCCTTTTGGCTACTAAACAGAGTTTTAGTCGGCAATTGATAGTTTTTAGCTACTAAACTTTTTTTTTGTAGCCAAAACTCTGCACTTTCAGCGACAAAAATGCTGTTAGTCGGAAAAACACCTATAATCGGCGATTGAACAGTTTTTTTGTCGCCAAAACCATCACTTTTGGCGACTAAATTATTTTAGTCGCCAAAAACTGTCACTTTTGGCTACTAAACAAACTTTAGTCGCTAAAAACCCTATATTCCGCGACTAAACTGTCTTTTAGTCGCTAAAACCCTGATGTTCGGCGACTAAACTCTTTTAGTCGCTAAAAACTCTTATGTTCGGCGACCATTTCCATTTTAGTCGCCATTTCATGCACTTTCAGCGACGAAATTTTATTTTTTTGTCGCCATTTCTGCTTTTTGTTGTAGTGAAGTATAAACGGAAAAAAATAAAATGAATATAATAAATGGTTATCTTATTAATTTAATTTGATAACTAATCCTACACTAATTTATAGGATTATTAATCCTTTCGCCATTAATTTTGTTAACTAAACAGGGCCTTAGTTTAATAGGGTATACATGCATATGGTAGAAATCTTTAACAAGCTAGTCTATTGATTTAAAATACTCACAGTCATTGAATTATCTTTTAATATTCTTATTTCTCAAAATTCTAATATAATTCAATAATTATAAGTGTTTTGAGACAACAGCAACAACAACAAACAAAAACAAAAACAAAAATTAGGGACAATATATATTACCAGCATGTGATAGGTGTGAACATGAGGGCAGCTTGAATATATTAACAGTGGAACTGGTAGGCGGCCTGGGCCTGCTTCCTTATGTTTAGTTGAACTATGGTTTCTTTCATTTGGAAGGATTATTAGTTGGGCAATAAGCTTTAGATACTTTTGAAGATTATATGATATTATTTATATGATATTTTTGGTAAATAAAAAAGCGTATTGTATATTAATTTGGTTAGGCTTCTAATTACTGTGAATTAATATGTTCTATCTGTAATATTTTTAACTGCATGATTAATTTAGAGCATTACATAGATAATATTAAATGTTGCTATAAGAATCTGGAAGGGAAAAAAAAAAACTTTATATCTCATCAAACTGGTAATAACAATTTTCAACCTTCTATATATTCTGAAAGTTTGTGTGTGCGTAGAAAAGTCTGGGCTTGTAAACTATGCATCATGTTTTTAACAAATAATTGTCTCATATCACAAGCATTATTTATGATAATCGTATGTGTCAGATAAGAGCATGCTCTCTTTGTCTTAACTAGTCTAAAATCACTAGAAAATACTTCCAATGGGTCTACCATATATATAGTAATTGATGATACTGTTCATTCCAGGCAGAACGGGTCAGACTGATCCATACTCCTCAATCCTACGTCCGAATGACCAAACTTACCGGAAGACCTGCACAAGAATTCAACGAGGAACAGGGAGTCTCCCAGCAAACCCTCCGACGAGCAAGTTAGAGAGAGAAGTAGAATGTAGAGATGGATTAGAGATAGAGAAGCTTAACCTTCTTCCTGTCTTCGGCGTCTACTTATATCCTCTGGTAATCATTTCGTTATCCCTTTCGACCTGTCACATTGGCCGAAAGTCTATGCTCTAGCTCACTTTGTTCATGGTGAAGCCATTCTGTCCCGACGGAGAGGGGTTATCGCAATAAATACTGTAAGGGGTTTCATTAATAGCGATGTGCAGTGGCAATAACTTTGCAGGATCTTTGTCTACTTATGTGGCTTGTCCTTCACCTGCCACGTGTCTGAATATCATTGGTTCTTAATGCCATGTTGACTTCCAGTTATGTTGGGCCTCATCAGTTGAACTATGCATTGGGCCCTAAGTGGTAGACTTGGGTTGTTCATAGTGGGCTATAGCTTTTATGGGCCTACCCATGTCAATAGTCTCCCATTCCCAAATGTAGTTTTAGCCCAACGAAGGGAATAATGAAGAAATCGGTAGGGTGAGGTCCGACCGAGAGGAGGGACCGACGATAAAAAAGGGGGGCCGACAGCGAAGGGTGGCCAAGTGGAAGAACCGACCGTGAGGGGGGCTGACCACGAAGGGTGGCCGAGTGGAGGGACCGACCATGAGGGGGGCCGACCGCAAAGGGTGGCCGAGTGGAGGGACCGACCGTGAGGGGGGCTGACCGCGAAGGGTGGCCGAGTGGAGGGACCGACCGTGAGGAGGGCCGACCGCGAAGGGTGGCCGAGTGGAGGGACCGACCGTAAGGAGGGCCAACTGCGAAGGGTGGCCGAGTGGAGAGGCCGATCATAAGGCAGGCCGACCGCAAAGGGTGGGTGATATGGCGCAGGGCTCAAGAGGCGGCATGGCACGTGCTGAAGCGAAGTGGAATAGACAGGGAAAGAGAAAGGGGGCAGTGGATCGTGGTCGCACACATGGCCGGATCTCGCAGTGGGGGAGGTTAGGCATTGGGCAAAAAGTGAAACGATAGGTCATTAGAGGGTGTTGAAAAGACAGTTTGGGCGGATTTGGAAAATTTTCAAACTGGCGAAAATTAATTGTGACCCTTGGAATACAAGCAAGCCTTGGGCTTTTGGTATTATTCGTTTTACCTACCTTTTTGCAAAAAATCAAAACATTCCAAGTGTAAACTCCTTCGTTGCTAACGATACACCCCTGCAACACTTTTCAAATTTTCTTGCGCCCGCATCTGAAGCTATTCGCAGACATACGAGAGAGATGGCACAAGAAGAAGCAACAACCGCGAGGGTTGATTCCCTAGGTGACGATGACGCGGTTGACTTGGCAGAACAATACCGGACGGAGCGTAGAGAGGGGGAGGGAGCGAGTTAAGCGGTGCGGCCTTGGCCCAGGACAATGATTTCGGCCGCGAGGCCTATCAGTCAGGTGGAGCCAGACCACTGGCACACCAAACCAGATAGAACTGTACTGACAGCTGAGGAGTTTGAGGGAATAAGGAAGAAGTACCAAATACCCTCGGAGATAGGGCTGAGATTGCCCACCACCACAGAAAGGGCATCAGATGTGCGGCCGGGTGAATTCAGTTTGTACAAAAAGGCATTCTGAGGGGGTTCGAGGCTACCTCTCCCCCGAGTGGTAGTGGATATTCTGAACAAGCAAGAAGCGGCTGTAGACACCCCATTTTTGATCGTCCTCAAGACTTGGACGTCACCGTTTGAACACTCGGTGATCATCCATGTTCGTGTTCGTTTTGAGTTCTCAAAGGTCTCGGCTACGCGCCTTGCCTTAGGATCTCTCGACTTGCTTGTTTTGTGTTTGGTTTTGCACCAAACACTTGTTGTTTTGCTTCTGAGGGTAGGGAATGGCTTGTTGGCCATCCCCACACCTCACCGGCCATGGCTTGAGGCCACCGGCCCTGTTTTGTTGCTACCGGCCATTGGTGATGGCCGGTCGGCACTCTTTATGGTCAGCCGACCATTGTTTTGGTCAATTTGTCATTTTTGGCTAGCTGACCACTGTTCATCTGCTTTTGGCAGATATTTTATGCCAGCTATGATAGTTGGCATCCATAATGCACCCCCTCCATACACGTGTATAGAGGGATTTCACTCTTGCTTAGCTTATTTTGTAAGCTTTGCAAGATTGGAATTCCTATAAAGGAAGGGCTTCTCCTCCCTCCTAAAGGGTTCCAAAAGAATAAGTTCCAGAGGTCTGATTTTAGGATTAGGAGTCTTGTATCTATCCTCTCTCTCTATCTCCCTCTCCTTTTGATTTGTGTATGTATAAGGTGTGTTTGTTCTTAGTTTTGCACTAAGGCACCTAGTGTTACACCATACCTTGGTTGCTGAGGTGCCAAAGGGTTGTTCTTGGAGTTCTTGAGCTGGTTTTGACCTAAGAAAGGTGCTGGAGCTCTCTTCTTGAAGAAGGTCTTCAAGGGTAAGAACCTTACCCCTTTATTCTCCATTTTTGCACATGGTTTTGACCTATCTTGCATCTGTTTTAAGCTTAGTGTATAACTAGTAAAAGTTTTGATTTTACTTGCTTTTGAACTTTGCTTAAGGTTGTTTTGAGGTTTGGGGTTGTTTGTGGCCTTGTTTGGCCTCCTTTTTGTGCTATTTTTGGTGAGCTCCGGGACCACCTTGTATTGGCCTCCTCACCACTAAAATCCAGAGGGATTTCAATGGTAGGGACGGTGTTTTGAGGTCCTAAGAAGGAGAGGGCCATCCCCTCTCCTTGTTGTCTTCAAAACTTGTCATTTTAGCCTCATGTGTGAGCACCTTGATTAAGTCCATGTTGATCATGTCTTAGTTAGTATTTGTGGTTATTTTGCCATGTTATAGCACTGTTTTAAGTTGGTTTAGACACATCATGCATGCTTTGCATACTTGTCATGTAATGCCATGAAATTGCCTTAACATGCATCATGATGTACCATGAATTTCTAGCATGATTTTGGCTTAACTTTGTGAAGCTTTTATGCATGTTTTGGTGTGCTTAAGGTCTGATTTTGGTTATTTGGTTCACCCATGACTTGCTTTGTATAGCTACCATGCAATCTCCCTTGTAAGCTTTGAGTATTGGATTCTCTAGCATGCTCTATTTGCATCATTTCAGTGGTTTGGCACCATTAGTTATGTCATTTTAGTCCGTATGGCATGCTTATATGCTTGCATTTGATGCTCCTTTAGTGCTTTAAAAGGTTGATGTCTTGTGCTCCATGTTTGGACCCTTGTGTATGCCATCATGTGTAGGACATTTAGATGCCATCCAAGTGTGTCTTTGACCTTGTTTTGGTCTGCCTTGGGACTATTTTGAGTCCCTTTGGCCCTTTGAGGCTTGGTTTGTATGGTCATGGCTTGAGTCCCTTGGCTAGCCTTGAGTTTTGGGCTTGGTTGCATGCTTTTCTTGATTTGTTTAATTGGTTTGGCACCTTTTCTAACATGATTTCAGAGCTTACAATGCTTGCCATTTGTCCGTGTTTGCCTCCTTTTAAGTGTGCTTAAAAGTTGCTTCTTTATGCTTAAGTATTAGACCAATCGCCATGCATGTTTGTATGTGACTTTGTCCCTTATCCTTTAGCACTTTGGCCACTGTTTTGGGCCTATTTGAGCGCTACCCTAATTGGTGTAAGTCCATCCCCGCATGTTGTTGCATGTTTGCCTTGTATGTTGTCACATACTTGTTGCATATTTGGTGAATTACATGTTGTAGCATGCTAGTTCAATTGTGCCTCATTTGTGTACTCAATCCATGACATGTTGTTGCATGATTAGGTTGTAATGCATTTGGCATGCATTCTCTCTTTTGGTCACTCAACATGTTGTTACATGTTTGAATATTGTTGCATGCTCACATGCTTGCATGTTTGTTTGCATGCTCATATTGCATACTTAGCTCGCATGCTTAGGTTGCATTTTACATGCATGTCTTGCCTCTTGAATCACCATCATAGAGGTTGGGTCCCTTGTTTGTTTGGTGTGCATTTCATTTAACATTGAAATTGCATACTTGGCCTCTTGGGCCATCATGCATTGAAATGCGCGATCGGTGGCCCGAGGATCGAGTACCATACTCCCCTGAGTCTTAAACATGATAGGAGGGTGGTTGTGCAAACATTTGCTTGAAAATGCATTGCCATGCTTTGTCTGCCCTCTGCTACTGTCAAAATAGGGTTCTGCAGGAAGAGATGGTCGACCGACCATTCTCAATGCCGATCAACTAACAATGGATGGCCGAGAGCATCATAGGTGGTCGATGACCACTTTTCCATGGCCGGTGACCATTCCTCTTAGCCGGTGGTCTCCCACAACCCTCAGGGAGTATTTAAGAAGCAACTTTGGGACTTGTGCAGTCTTCAGAGGCATAAAACAGTGCAAACAGAGGCAGCTTGTGCATGGTGGTGGATTTCCGAGCGAAGCTGGGCACGCATGCATTGGACACTCTTCCCGAGGGTGTTTTACCGCTTTATTAGCTTAGTTAATTTGCTTAACTAGTTAAGTGGTCTGTAACTATTTAATTGGCTTGTTAGTTAGTTAAATTTGTATTATTCTTTTGGTCCCTCCGAGAGAGAGCGAATTATGTAATAAGCGTGCGTGTGTGTGATGCATGTCTTCCAACCCCCACTTCTTTCTCCCTTTTACTTACCTGCTTTTGATGGTTAGTATTAGGACATGTTTTGATTAGCATGCTTATGGTAGCATGTTTGCATCAATTCATTTGTATTGCATGCACCGGGCTCAGCGAATCATACTAATTGCATAGTATTTCAAATCTAACTTGAATACATGTCATCTGCTGCATTTCACATGTCATCCATAGATTAGCCGAGCCTATTCAAGCTGCATTTTGCCTGCGATACATTAGCCACCTTAACATGGACTTGGATCATACATTTGATTACTAACATGTTCCTTGTTTTGGCTTGGAATACTAGGTGAGTGTTTATGCTTTAGCATCTCGCATGAGTGTGAATGTTAACATGAAAGCATGCTTGCCATGAGGCTAACTGCTTAGTTGATTTACTGCCTGAATGCCTGTAGGTGGAGGTTGGATTGCTTGAGTTGGAACAACTCGTTGAAATCTGTGTTTTAGCCTACTTGCAAGTAGCAAATTTTAAACTATCTTTCAAACGAGCGGATATGCAATGCTTTGTTCCAAATTAGGCGATCTAGTCTATACTTTTGTGTTGTGCGCATCACATAGTAAGATTAGCTAATTAACCGGAATAAGAATGCATTTCAAAACTAGATATCATAGTTAGTAGAGGCCGATCTTTGATCAGGCGAGCGGGGGTGCTCATAGCTGACCTTCCCCAATCGTACCCAAGTTCCCGAGTCGAGGCAACTTTGGTGATGACGGACACGTGGCCTTAGGCAACGAGTTAGGGTTTCCTAAATTCCCCTATAAAAAATATTTAGGTGGCGACTCTGTATCTGGCAAAACAGTCCATGTTTGGCACTTCTTTACAAAAATCTGTTTTCCAAAACGATTTGCCGAATTTGGACTCTTTGGTGATTTATCAATCTCACATTGCACATTGTGAGATCATATTAAGAACCGTGACACAAAACGAGTCTGAACTATGGAAGAGCACGGAGGCCTGAAGGCGCGTCCACAGTTTCTGGCGACTCCGCTGGGGAGTTAGAGAACTTGACTCGAACTCATGATATCTTGTTTTGTTTGCACTTATGTGTTGCTTTGCATTGCATGTGCATTGATGTGCCTAGGACACAGTGTTTTCCATCTGCTATTCCTGAACAGTTTGCCGGAGGCTGCCTGCCATAAGGCTGACCGATTACGGGCTCTGCCACGATGGGAACACAAACCCCGATTTTCACCGGGGCACCCTTTTTGACCATTCGACCTAGTGCATGTCGGAATCCATAGTGACCATTCCAAACTAGGACAGGTTGCTTACCCGATTATAGGTTGTTTGAAACCGCTGCGTGCGTAGTGAAACCCTAGCTCCTGACAAAATAGGACAGGGAAACCCTATCCCAACGTAGGGGTGTTTTTGCTCTCGTTTGCTTGCTACGTGCTGCTAGAATGTATTTCTACAGGGTTGTGTGTATCAGTTTGCAAGTCCGGGTGTTAGACTTGCGGGCATCAGTACCAGTGTTTTTGAGAATCAGTTAGACCTGCGGGTATCAGTATGTTTGAGAATCAGTTATCTACGGGTATCAGATTCAGTTTTGAGACAGTAATTTGGGAAACAGTAATTCAGTTATATCTGCGGGTATCTGTCTTGGTAAAATTGAGCTGAGATGTTGCCTACTTTCTCTTTCAATTTAGAGATTCAGTTTGGAGCAACCAGCATTCCCCTTTGTTAAGGCAAGACTAGTCAAGGTTTACTAGTTCACCTGCTCTATCAGTCACCAGTTATATCATCTCCGTTCAGTTCAGCGAACTTATGATGACACAAGAATCAGAGGAAATTGTGGTCATGGCAGCTGCATTGGACCAAGGAAACATCTTGCGGGATGAGACCAATGTTGAAGTACCATACCCGCCCAGGTCGCCTGTCGCACGCCCGGTCTGGACACCCCAGTCGTGTCAAGCTCGTGAGCCTACCACGTTTGAATTGATGGGAATGATTGGCGATCTTCAGCAATCTATGGCTGATCTCGCCTACGGAATGTCGGCTTCGCCTCCAACCATATCCTATGCCGGGAATTTTGTACCGCAGGAGCCCCCGTTATTGGGGCGAATTGTAATCGAGCTCAGCCAACCTGAGGCTGCCTCAAGCTATGGTCATGACATGTCAACAACAACCGGGTTCCACTCTGATGTAGCAACCCAAACCCTCGATCAAGCTGAGGCTAGAGGTAAGAATAAAGTGGGAACAGATGCTGATCCCGTTGAACAACTGTTGTGGGCAGTCGAGGCTTTGAAAGCCGAAGGATTGAGTAAACAACAAATATTCGCAGTCGTGGCTCAGACTGTGGACGACGCTTTCCCCGCTCCGACCGAGGGTAGTTCGAACCAGGCAGAAAATCGGAATAGGAACCGTCATACCAGAACCGTTCCCTCCAACCCTAACTCTGCACCTGGAAAGGATCAGAAAGCCAAGGCAGCACCTGCCGATCCTTTTGCTAGTGCGTCCGGCAAAAGTCAGCAAACCTCGAAGTATCTACCCTGAGGTCGCAGGGTATTCCACGCCCTTTATATGCCTTTGTCTAAGGCGCTCCAGATCCTTACCGAAAAGGGCCATCTTAGACCCTTTGAGCCTCGGCCTCTCCAAAAGAATCTCCCTCCCTCACATGATGCTACCTTGTACTGCGCGTACCACTAGCAAACCGGTCATGGCACCAACAACTGTTTCCGTCTTCATCATGAAGTACAGGTTTAATCGACAATGAGGTCATCCTCCCACCAACCTCAGTGAAGTCTGTCACTGCTGAGTTGTTAGATTTCGAGGATACCACAAGTATGTGATCAGAAGTTGGTCCACCTGCGGGCGGCGCTCAGTTTACTTCGGATGTGGCGTATGGCACGTACTTTTAAGCATTTACGAATGCTAGTTTTGCACTTTCTGACTTGGGTATTCAATCAGTTTTGTTATCTTGTATATAAGCAGTCTTTTTGTACTATGTCGATCGGGTCTGTCTTGCTGTGTCGAGTCAGTCCTATTGTACAGAAGTTCGATGATTTCAGGGGTGTTACCTCGAATATCACTATTTTATTTTGTGTTTATCTTTTGGCTTTCTCTTGAGTCTGTCTCTGCTGTGGAGCCAGTTGCAACCCAGAAATCTGAATGAAACAACTGTGGCTGTCATGTTTTTGTGCCTATTGCTACTCTGAGCCTGTTGTGCCAACAAGTTTAGAATGAAACGGTAGCGCATTTCACCTGCTCTTTTGTGCCTATAAGTCATTGTATTGGCCTAAGTTTTTCAAAACTTTTTGAACATTGAGATGAAAACGAAGATGAAGGAATTTCTCGGGATTTGCAAAAAATTTGATCAATTGAGAAAAAGAGAGGCGTGCTAAGCCCTTAATGAATGAGATCACGCTTGTTAGCGTGAGTACTGAGAAGGATCCTGGCTTGATCCAGATTGGTTTCACATTGTCTTCAGCGCGAGCGATTTGTCGCTTTCTTAAAAGATTTCAAAAAATGTTTTGTGCGGTCCTGCGAAGACCTGTGTGGAATCTCTCTTGAGATTGTGCAGCTTAGGATCGCTCTCAACCTCGAGACTCGACCCCTCATTTTCAAACCTTGAACTGGGATTCAGAATGTTCCACGGTCAACCACAACGTAAAGCCTGTGTGGCCAGATCAGAAGCAGCCCTTGAACTAGGGGCAAGAAAGTCATATCAAGAAAGTCGGACATCGTCAAAAGAAACTTGCAAAGCTAGATCAGAAGCACCCCTCGAACTAGGGGCAAAAGATGCCAGATTGTGCTCGAAGAGCCGAAGATGGATCATTCCACAAATCAATGAAGATTGGCAAGAATGCCAAATCCTAGAAGGGAAGAAAGAAGAAATTTTTGCTGAAAGGCAACCGAGTTCCTATCCACAACACTAGGGGCAATTCAACCCCCATTGGATGGACTCCTACATCATTAGCGAACAGCAGCCATTCTCTTGGATTCAGATGGCTTCAGGATCTCAAAACCATTTGGCATGGATCAAGCTACACTTTTACCCTTGAGAGGCTCGCTGGGCCGAAAACCCGGAAGGGCGACCCAGGCAAAAATTAGAGCAAGAAAAAAATGAAAAAAAAATGAAAAAAGAATGAAAAAAAGAAAAGAAGAAAAATGAAGAAAAGAAATGAAAAGAAAAGAAGAACAAAACTCGCAAGGTTGAAAACCCAGAAAGGGCGGCCTTGGCAAAAGTTAGAGCGTAAAAGGAGAGGTTAACACCCGAGTGTACCTTAACCCCGGAACTACGTAAGGCTTGATTCCCATGTTTGGGATACGTAGGCAACTTCATTCTGAAGTCTAGCCACAAATACTTCCAAATTGATTATGTCCATGTAATGGTTTTAATCATCTTTGCCTTCTCTGTATCCGAGAATTTGGTTGTATTCGTCACTCTGAGGACTGACTACAATGCGCTACGGTGCCATTCAAACAAGGGGCAACTTTCCGTTGCCATTCAACTCGCTGCGATACCATTCAAACAAGGGGCAACTTTCCGTTGCCATGCAGCTCCCTTCAAGCAAAGGGGGAATTTTCCTTCGGATCTAAGGTTTCGAATCTCAAAAGTAAGTTCCGTGTTTGTTGAGCACTGACCGTTTGCAAAAATAGTTTTTGAGAATTTTTACTGAGGCTGACTAATTTCTTGAAAATTATTTCATTTTCCAAAACTGGACCATTTTCTTGGACCCAAAAAAAGGAAAATTTTCAGTGCTCATAGCCTAACTTGCATGATTTCAAATCAAAAATGGAACAAGTATGTTGATCTAACTCTCATATTGGTCAAAATTTGTTTTAGTAGAAAACTAAAACAAAAAAAATGGTCAAAATGATGAACTAGGGGCACAGTTGAGTCAGGTTTTCTGTCTTTTCCCCCATTTGTCAACACACCTGCCAGAAGGGCACTCTACCTGCCAGAAAAGGGCACAACTGAAGCAAACAGTAAAGGGCTGAAAGCTCTCTCACCCTCCAAGCAACGAGATATCAAGTCATGTGCGAAGCACGAATTAGAATAGATCAGAATACTCCACTCCCTTATCCGGGGCATCGACTAGATGTCACGGGAAGAAATAGCTGCGAGCTAACAGTGTTGGGCATGAACCCACAACCTCTTATTTATCTATCAAACACCCTGGGGAGGGATGAAAAAATAAGAGATTAAAGAATAGAGAGATGTGCGCTGAGAGAAAAAGTGAGGAAAAGGGTTTTGAGAGAAAAGCCGAACTTGAGGGTCGAGTGATGTGAGAATCACAAATAAGAAAGGGTGGGAATTAATACCTAGAGAAACTGGCTCCTCGTGCACTGAAAGGTCTCTCGTCTTTGTAATACGTCTGTGTGTCGTGTCTTTTGTTTTGTTTACCTCAACTCTTGTTTTGAGTCTTTTTTTGAGTTTTTCTCGATATTTTTAGGTTGTGTGCCTTTTGTTTTTCTTTATTGAGTCTTTCTCGCTGTGGTCAGTCGTCGACTCAATACCCGGTTGAAAACCCTTTTCTCATTTCAATTTCAAAAAAATGAATCGTTTTGTGCTCAGAGTGCTGTGCCATTCTCCGCATTTGTGCGAAACAGATTTGGTTCTTTCATCAAATCGCAAGGTCCACCCCCGATAAGTGTGAACAGTAAAACCTGGACCTATCTGAAGCCTTTTGGGTTCCAGGTTGTAGAGCAAAAGAAATTTTGGAGCATCTAAGTGCATTTCAACTTTTGCAAGTTCAGAATGAGCCGTGTATTCAGTATGAGCTATGCGTATGAGTTGTGTACCGAGTAAACCAAACGTTGTGTTATGGGCTGTGTGTGCAGAATGAGCAGTGGATTGTATAAAGTTGTTTTGTCATTGGCCGGTTCTATCTGGTTATTACGATGCAAGTGTTCCAATTTTCAAACAAAAGCTCAATCTCATTACATTGTTATGTGATATGATGCGATGCAATGTGATGTACAAATGCAACACTTTTCAAACAAAAGGCTTGTTTCATTTCATCATCTTTTCAAGTACATAGCTTTGAAGAAAATAAAACCTGCATGCGGCAGTACAGTGTGCTCAAGCTACCAGCAAAAAGGAAAAAGTAAAACAAAAAGAAGAAAAGCAGCAAAAGTCTAAATCAACGCCAAGCGGTCTCAGGCCTAAGGGTCTGTCCTCGTCCTCTTCCTGGACGAAGGTCTGGGAGCATCATCGTCAGCTCCACCATCTAAGCCTAAGCCCGAGTCATCTCCAGTCTCCTCCTCGGATGACTCTGCCTCTACCTCTGCCTCGGACTCATTATCGTTTGGGATCGGTGCCCGAGAGCTGCTCCCAAAATGAGTGCGCCCCGCTTTGGTGCGGGGATATACTGTGCCACCTCTCCCTGCTCCTCGGGCAGGTGCAGATGGTCCTACTGGAGCACCCCCTGCAGTCGGAATCTAGAATGGAGGCTGAAAAGTACAAATGACAAACGCATCAGTATGCTACACAAAAGAAGGGTATGAATATCAAGTACGGTGTATGAATACTGTGGCTAGTCTGATGTATGAATCTTGTGAGCGAATATCGGTCACGAGAATCGATGTTGAATGTAATGTATAAATCTTGTGAAGCGATATATCGGTCTGATTGCAATGGTAGATACGATGTATGAATCTTGTGAACAGGGTATCGTCTGAATGCAGGCATCGAGTGCAGTGTATGAATGACATGAGCAATGCTGTGAGCAGTGTATGATTACAGCATACCAATGCCGTGAGTGCCATATATCAAGTGCCGTGTTGGCAGTGCGATGCATCAGATTATGTGAAACAGTTTATGCAGAGTTTGAGACTGGTTGACAGAACTTACCGGGATACTATAAATAGCCAGTAGGTCGAGGCTCCGTTGTAGCATCCCCATCACGGAGGCGGTCAACTCCAGGGACTGGTGAGTATACTCGGAGGAAGCCTGCAAAAGTGTGCATCAGTATTCTGCGAAATATCAAACGAAATGAAATGAAATGAAATGACGGTACAGAATACAAAATGCAATAGTACATACCGGGGGCAAGTCGTAGAACCTGACTAACTCATGATCAGCCGGAGGGGGAGCGATAGGGATCTGATAAGTCTCCCCATCTTGCCCTTTGCATGTCATCATCGTAGGCAACGCTGGCCACCCAGCTCTCTGCCCTCTCTAGGGCCCACTCCTACCATGGGCCTGAGCCATCCTCGGTGCTCCTGCTCCTGCTCCAGCCGCTGGCGCCGTAGGCCTCTCCCTCTCAGCTCGGCGAGCACTACCTAGAGGCTGCATGATATAGGTCTGGACGTACTTTGCATAGTCGCCCTCGCCTCCAAAGCCCTCCGAGTCCCAACCGATCGTATAATCGGCCATCTCCTGTGGGGTGTATATCTCTGTCTGCCTCATGGTCGCAGGAGGCAACTCCAGAACTGTCTGCTCTGGCACGCCTAAGGTCTGCCGCAAGAAGCGCTTGCCCAGGTACCAAGCCCGACAGACCGGGTCCTCTAGCAAAATCCTGAACCGGGAGGTCTTCTGAGCGCCCTCATACCGCTCCCGTACTGCGATGGGCAATGAGGCCCATGGCTGCCAGGTGATCTGCAAACAAAATACAGTTTGTTATCTACTGCTATTGAAAATGCAATGCAAAGCGAAGCTTAAGTGAATTGTAATGTTTGACATACCACTGCTGCGGTGATGGTATCGATATAGCGGCGGAAGAATATGAAAGACTCCTGAGGCCTCCGCTCGTACCTCACATCGAAGCGGTGAGAGAATGGGATCATGGGAGGCATCTCCTCCTCTGGTACTGGGGCAAGCCTCGGGAAGTAGGCGTATACCCACAACTACAATGTGACAGAACAGATATCAGTATACTAATTAGATAAAAATGCGTATAAAGCGTATGCAGAACCATGCATTGAGCAAAGGTGCATTGTGCGAGTGTCTGATCCATGCAGATATCTGATCGATGTAAAAGCAGTTGCATGTTCGCAGTATGTGTAGTGTATAGTCAGTTGGCAGCAGATTGTGCAGTATATGAAGTGTGCCGTGGGTGCAGTATATGACTAGTGTGAAGAAGACCACAGTGTGTACAATATACAGAGTACAGAGAATGTAAAACAGAAATGTAAAATAGAAGAAGAAGATATATCTCCCAGGCTCGCCAGTAGTCTCCAAGCAGCTGTCCGCTGAGGCGGGAGGATGAACTCATATAACCGTAGAGTGTGGCCAAGCCTGCGCCACCCCAGTCGTAGCCGCGGATCCTGGTCACGTCAACCAGTGCACTCAGCAGGCAAAAGGGCACGGTGTTCGCCCAGTCGGCGAAAAGAGTGGTCCCCAGCAGGAACATCAGAAAGTCACGTGTGTACTGCTCCTCCTCCTCCTGAGTGGTAAGCGCCTGGATCTTGAAGTGGTCCTCGAACCACGAGTATCGTACAAATCCTGGACGAGCAAGAGGCGGTAGGTCACCAAGCAGGTACATCTGAGCGGCCTCCCACTCGTCCATATCTGTATCAAAGGGGATCGGATCACCCCCTACTCCAATGCCTGTGAGCATGGAGAAGTCGAAGGGAGTCATCGTCATGTCTCCCGTGGCCGAAAGGTGGAAGGACTTGGTGGTGTCCCACCACCTCTCCACCAAAGCGGCAAGAAGAGGTCTGCTCGCAGTGTGGCGCGGGAGCCCCATGCAGAAAGTACCGAAGCCGGCCTGGTCAATGATACGGCGAACCGCCTTAGGAAGCTCCATGTACCACCCCTAGGCCATGACGTTCCCATAACCCCGGAAGGCATGGGAATCCCCCTGTGGTCAAAACAAACAGTTGCGAAGCAGTGTTACAAATATAGTGTTGAATGCACTCAAGATCAGCGAAAATGCAGTGCATGTGTGCACGTTTCCAATTAAACAGATATCGAGTGCAGGTGTGCTCGCAGTGAAACTCCAGCATGTGATGCAACAGTTTGTTCAGATCATTTCAGTGAAAATACAGCGTGTGTGCACATGTTCAGATTCAAACAAATATTGGGTGCCGGTGTGCTCACAGTGAACTATAGCATATGATGTATCAATGCAATGGGTGTGCACGTGTTCAGATTCAAACAAATACCGAGTATAGGTGTGCTCGCAGTAAACTACGACATGTGGTATATCGGTGTATCCGAGCTAAGCAATTAGAGAACAAGATCGACTATTGCAGTTGTGTTGTACATTGCAAAAAATGAAATAGGGAAGAGTATACCTCGGAAGCACCGTAAGACAGATGTGACTCTGGCTCACGCAGTAGAAGGTCTGGTGGCACGCCCCTGGCAAAACTCCTAAACTGGCGAAGTCCGTCGGGAGGCAACACGTGTATAGGCGGCCTGTAAGCCGCTGGGTCGAACGGCCGGATGTGGAGAGGTAAGAGCTCAACCTCGGGGTCAACATCTATCTCCGAGGGAGCCCCACCCTGTGAAAGATCGTTTGCCATGTCGAGAAGGGTGAGAAAATGGCCGGAAATGTGAAAACCGGGCGAGAATGTGAAAAGTTAACTGAAAAGTCAACCCCGAGAGGGTGAAAAATGGACAGAAAGCTCGGAGTACGGAAAAGGCATGAGAATCAAGGTAAACTCGAGGGAAACAAACCCCGAGTGGTGGAAATCGAGAAAAATGCACCGAAACCAAGATTTGTTCGGTTCAAAACGTACAAAACGAGGAGGTGTTCACGAATCGAACGACGAAACGACCTCAAAAAACGAGGAAAAACGAGAAATGAAGGTTGGAAAATAACCTAGAGAGAGAGGGGAGAGATTTTCGACCAAGAGGCAAGTGAAGAAATAAGGCTAGAAGCCCTATATTTAAAGACCCGTGGCCAAAAGGACAAAACTGCCCCGAACAGACATTTTTGGCTGGTTGGCCACATTGTTGGCCGGTCGGCCAAATAGATGGCCAGTGGCCTTATTTTGTGGCCGGTGGATGGCCGGTGGTCTCCCCTGGTGGTCGGTGCACCTCCTACACCCTTGGTTTGGTCATTTATGTGGTTTGGGGCCTTATTTGCTCAAGACAGCGCAAGAAACTACATTTTTGAAGCTTAACAGGTCTCCGTTTTGACCTCGGACCGTGTCTTCTGTGCGTAGCACTCGATACGCGCGTGGTGTATCCTTTTTCGTATCCTTTAGTACCTTGGGAGATTCAATAACTGTTTTGAATGCGTTGCATTACGTGTGTTGTCATGTTTACGATAAACATACACAAATTGCATTGTCATGCATTTCAATTATATGCATTGTCATGCATTTCAACATCCCACATTGTCATGCATCTCAAGAAACGTGCATTGTTGCGCATTCAAGTTCATTTGCATCGTCATGCGTCTCAAGAAGCGTGTGTTGTCGTGCGTTCAAGTTCATTTGCATTGTCATGCATTTCAGTTATATGTATTGTCATGCATTTCAACATCCCACATTGTCATGCATGCCTCATTTGCATTATCGTGCATTCCAATAGTTTACATTATCATGCATTTCAGCATCTCGCATTGTCATGCGCACCTCACATGCATTGTCATGCATTCCCCTATCTTGCATTGTCATGCATGTTTCTCATTTTGCATTATCATGCATTTTCACCTACATTGTCACACACTTTCAAAAACATGCATTGTCATGCATTGTCATGCATCTTTCATTCGCATTATCATGCATTTCAAACCATGTGCATTGTCGTACATTTCCATATATTGCATTGTACATAATATTACATTCCATTGCATATAGAATGTATATATTGCATTGTAGTTTGCATGCATTTGCTGCATATCCATCTATGGCTTGCACCTTTCCATGTCGAGCTTGGTTTGGTATGTGCCCATACTTTTCACGTTAAAGCACGGTCATGATATTATGTGTACGCACCTAGTGTTGAGGGTGACGGCACCGTTTCCGTGTTAGACATGGTTTGTTTGTGTCCATACTTTTCCTAGGCAAGATATGTTTCGGCCGCGTGCCTTATCCATTCCATCCATTGCATACAGAATATAGGTTGCATTGTCTTGCATCCTCCCGTCCACCCTCGTTGTTTCGCATTCTTAGGTTGCATTGTCTTGCACCCTTCCATTCAAGTTCCTTTTATACACATTGCATGTGTTGTCGCGTTATGCTTTGCTTACATGTGTTCAAGTTCCTATACACATTGCATGCGTTGTCGCGTTATGCTTTGCTTATATGTGTTTATGTTTCAACTTGCATTGTTATGCACACACTCGGGTTGCGTTGTTATGAACCCGTTCCACCCGCATTGTCATGCACTCTTCACTTGCGTCGACACACATGTTTCGCTTCCACCCGCATTGTCATGCACTTTTCACTTGCGTCGACACGCATGTTTCGCTTCCACCCACATTGTCATGGACTCTTCACTTGCGTCAACACGCATGTTTCGCTTCTACCTGCATTGTCATGCACTCTTCACTTGCGTCGACACACATGTTTCGCTTCCACCTGCATTGTCATGCACTCTTCACTTGCGTCGACACGCATGTTTCGCTTCCACCTGCATTGTCATGCATTCTTCACTTGCGTCGACACGCATGTTTCACCTCCACTTGTATTGTACATAGCATATATTGCATGCATTTACTGCATTATCCATCCATGGCTTACGCCTTTCCATGTTGAGCTTGGTCTGGTATGTGCCCGTACTTTTTACGTTGACGCACGGTTATGATATTATGTGTACGCACCTAGTGTTGAGGGTGACGGCACCATTTCTGTGTTAAACGTGGTTTGTTCGTGTCCATGCCTTTCCTAGGCAAAGATACGATTTGGCCGCGCGCCCTATCCATTACATTCATTGCATTGTAGTGCAGTGTGTTGCATCCAGCATTTAGGATCATGGTCTTTCCTGAGCAGAGCATGCCTCACTTATATCATCCCACCCAATTACTTGTATCTTGTGTTCCGTCTACACACACATAGTTTTGCATGTGTACGTGCCTATTCCACTGATAAGATTGTGGTTTGAGGGTATCGGCACCTTTTCTATGGTAGACGAATTTTGCATCTCTATCATCTTTATGATATTTGTGTGGTTTTGTACTGTTTATGGTTTGATCATCTCAAATGCATTGCATATCATTTGCATTGTTTATACATAGTTTTGTAAATATTGCATTATCATGCATCCATTCCGCATTGTTATGCGCCACGCATAGGTTGCATTGTCATGCACCCTTTCACTCGCGTTGTCACGCAGTTTTAGATTGCATTGTTATGCATGTTGCTAATGATATTGTACCTGTTAAGTTTCTTTCTTTTTCAGGCACGATATTGTATGTAAGGTTCATTTGAAGCTGGCGCGACCAGACGAACTAGACAGGTATTGTATTCTCCGTGTGAGACGTAGCGAGAATTACATAATTCTCTTACATCCTTTCTGCATTGTAATGTAGTTGGATTTGTGTTTGATTATTTAAAACTGTTGCATGATTTGCTTCGTTACAGCTTTCTTTGCATGATCATAAGTTATGCTCGGCTTTGTGCATTGTTTTGCATTTTGCCCCTGCCTTCGGGTGCATATCTTTGTCTGTGGCTTGTATGCTTTGTCTAAGTCTTCGGCCTTGTCAAAAATGGGTCGTCTCTGGGCTTTGACACTCACTCCCGTCATTGTTATGACTTTCGAGTTCTGTCAAAGAGGGGCAACTGTAGACACCCCATTTTTGACCGTCCTCAAGACTTGGACGTCACCATTTGAACACTCGGTGATCATCCATGTTCGTGTTCGTTTTGAGTTCTCGAAGGTCTCGGTTACGCGTCTTGCCTTAGGATCTCTCAACTTGCATGTTTTGTGTTTGGTTTTGCACCAAACACTTGTTGTTTTGCTTCTGAGGGCAGGGAATGGCTTGTTGGCCATCCCCACACCTCACCGGCCATGGCTTGAGGCCACCGGCCCTGTTTTGTTTCTACCGGCCATTGGTGATGGCCGGTCGGCACTCTTTATGGTCAGCCGACCATTGTTTTGGTCAATTTGTCATTTTTGGCTGGCCGACCACTGTTCATCTGCTTTTGGCAGATATTTTATGCCAGCTGTAATAGCTGGCATCCGAAATGCACCCCCTCCATACACGTGTATGGAGGGATTTCACTCTTGCTTAGCTTGTTTTGTAAGCTTTGCAAGATTGGAGTTCCTATAAAGGGAGGGCTTCTCCTCCCTCCTAAAGGGTTCCAAAAGAAGAAAATCCAAAGGTCTGATTTTAGGGTTAGGAGTCTTGTATCTATCCTATCTCTATATCTCCCTCTCCTTTTGATTTGTGTGTGTATAAGGTGTGTTTGTTCTTAGTTTTGCACTAAGGCACCTAGTGTTACACCATACCTTGGTTGCTGAGGTGCCAAAGGGTTGTTCTTGGAGTTCTTGGGCTGGTTTTGACCTAAGAAAGGTGCTGGAGCTCTCTTCTTGAAGAAGGTCTTCAAGGGTAAGAACTTTACCCCTTTATTCTCCATTTTTGCACAAGGTTTTGACCTATCTTGCATCTGTTTTTAAGCTTAGTGTATAACTAGTAAAAGTTTTGATTTTACTTGCTTCTGAACTTTGCTTAAGGTTGTTTTGAGGTTTGGGGTTGTTTGCGGCCTTGTTTGGCCTCCTTTTTGTGCTATTTTTGGTGAGCTCCGGGACCACCTTGTATTGGCCTCCTCACCACTGAAATCCAGAGGGATTTCAGTGGTAGGGATGGTGTTTTGAGGTCCTAAGAAGGAGAGGGCCATCCCCTCTCCTTGTTGTCTTCAAAACTTGTCATTTTAGCCTCATGTGTGAGCACCTTGATTAAGTCCATGTTGGCCATGTCTTAGTTAGTATTTGTGGTTATTTTGCCATGTTATAGCACTGTTTTAAGTTGGTTTAGACACATCATGCATGCTTTGCATACTTGTCATGTAATGCTATGAAATTGCCTTAACATGCATCATGATGTACCATGAATTTCTAGCATGATTTTGGCTTAACTTTGTGAAGCTTTTATGCATGTTTTGGTGTGCTTAAGGTCTGATTTTGGTTATTTGGGTCACCCATGACTTGCTTTGTATAGCTACCATGCAATCTCCCTTGTAAGCTTTGAGTATTGGATTCTCTAGCATGCTCTATTTGCATCATTTCAATGGTTTGGCACCATTAGTTATGTCATTTCAGTCCGTATGGCATGCTTATATGCTTGCATTTGATGCTCCTTTAGTGCTTTAAAAGGTTGATGTCTTGTGTTCCATGTTTGGACCCTTGTGTATGCCATCATGTGTAGGACATTTAGATGCCATCCAAGTGTGTCTTTGACCTTGTTTTGGTCTACCTTGGGACTGTTTTGAGTCCCTTTGGCCCTTTGAGGCTTGGTTTGTATGGTCATGGCTTGAGTCCCTTGGCTAGCCTTGAGTTTTGGGCTTGGTTGCATGCTTTGCTTGATTTGTTTAATTGGTTTGGCACCTTTTCTAACATGATTTCAGAGCTTACAATGCTTGCCATTTGTCCGTGTTTGCCTCCTTTTAAGTGTGCTTAAAAGTTACTTCTTTATACTTAGGTATTAGACCAATCGCCATGCATGTTTGTATGTGACTTTGTCCCTTATCCTTTAGCACTTTGGCCACTGTTTTGGGCCTATTTGAGAGCTGCCCAAATTGGTGTAAGTTCATCCTCGCATGTTGTTGCATGTTTGCCTTGTATGTTGTCACATACTTGTTGCATATTTGGCGAATTACATGTTGTAGCATGCTAGTTCAATTGTGCCTCATTGTGTACTCAATCCATGACATGTTGTTGCATGATTAGGTTGTAATGCATTTGGCATGCATTCTCTCTTTTGGTCACTCAACATGTTGTTACATGTTTGAATATTGTTGCATGCTCACATGCTTGCATGTTTGTTTGCATGCTCATATTGCATACTTAGCTCGCATGCTTAGGTTGCATTTTACATGCATGTCTTGCCTCTTGAATCACCATGATAGAGGTTGGGTCCCTTGTTTGTTTGGTGCGCATTTTATTTAACATTGAAATTGCACACTTGGCCTCTTGGGCCATCACGCATTGAAATGAGTGATCGGTGGCCCGAGGATCGAGTACCATACTCCCCTGAGTCTTAAACATGATAAGGAGGGTGGTTGTGCAAACATTTGCTTGAAAATGCATTGCCATGCTTTATCTGCCCTCTGCTGCTGTCAAACAGGGTTCTGCAGGAAGAGATGGTCGACCGACCATTCTCAGTGCCGATCGACCAATAATGGATGGCCGAGAGCATCATAGGTGGTCGATGACCACTTTTCCATGGCCGGTGACCATTCTTCTTGGCTGGTGGTCTCCCACAACCCTCAGGGAGTATTTCAGACGCAACTTTGGGACTTGTGCAGTCTTCATAGGCATAAAACAGTGCAAATAGAGGCAGCTTGTGCATGGTGGTAGATTTTCGAGTAAAGCCGGGCACGCATGCATTGGACCCTCTTCCCGAGGCTGTTTTACTGCTTTATTAGCTTAGTTAATTTGCTTAACTAGTTAAGTGGTCTATAACTATTTAATTGGCTTGTTAGTTAGTTAAATTTGTATTATTCTTTTGGTCCCTCTATTGACGTCCCCGAACGTCCCGGGAGGGAATCCCGTTTTGTTCATTGGGCTCACTACAGTTCATGACTCAATGTCACGGTCCTGTATCTAATCTCGCAGAGTGCAATGGAAGACCGATGAATCATCAAAGAGTCTAAATCCGGCAAATCGTTTTTGAAAATAGATTTTTTTGAAAGAAGTGCCAAACATGGACTGCTTTGCTAGATAGAGAGTCACCACCTAAATATTTTATTTTGGGGAATTTAGGAAACCCTCACTCGTTTGCCTAAGGCCACGTGTCTGTCATCACCAAAGTTGCCTCGGCTCGGGAACTTGGGTACGATTGGGGAAGGTCACTTCGTGAGCACCCCCGCTCGCCCGATCAAAGATCGGCCTCTACTAACCATGATATCAAGTTTTGAAAACATTATGTGCTCTTATTCCGGTTATTAGCCTAGAATTACTATGTGATGCACGCAGCATACAAGTATAGACTGGATCGCCTGAGTTGGAACAAAACATTTCATGTTTGTTTTTTAAAGAGGTTTGCTACTCGCAAGTAGGCTAAAATGTGGATTTGCCACCCTCAGGTGGGCTTAGAAAACATGGTGATTTGCCACTATCTAGTGGGCTTAAAACTCGCAATCAATGAATTGTTCCAATCCAACTAACCCAACCTTCACCCACAGGCATTCAAGCAGTTATATCATATAAACACATATCCTCATGGTAAGCACGCTATCATGGCAGTCACTCACACACATGCAAGGATGCTAAAGCATAAGCACTTACCGAGTACTCCAAGCCAAAACAGAAGCTATGTTAGAAACTCATGCATGATCCTAACTATGCTGAAATGCCTAATGCAACACAGGCAGGAATGCAACTACAATAGGCTTGGCTATTCTAAAGATGGCATGTGAAATGCTACAACTAACAAGTATTCAACTCGGAATTGAAATACAATGCAGTTAGTATGATGAGCCGAGCCCGGTTCATGCAAGACAGATGAATGGATGCAAACATGCGAGCATAAGTATACGAATTGAAACATGCCCTAAACTAACCATCATATGCTGGTAAATAAAAGGGAGAAAGACGTGGGGGTGGAAGACATACATCACACACACGCACACTTATTACACAATTGCCCTCGCTTGGAGGGTCCGAATAAATAATACAGTCCGAATAAATAATTAACTACTCTAGCTAATTAAATATTACAAAACCCTAATTAATTAACAAATTAACTAAGAAAGCGAATAAACTACCATGCAAGCTATAAAATGGACTGCCTCAGCTCTTGTTCCGAATGATGAAAAATGCATGTGTGCTCGGGTCGCTTTGTCGGGAAATTCCTCGCGACGCCCCAATTTGCCTCTGTTTTGCAATTGGTCCTAGAACAGTGTATAAAACTTCCGAAGGCTGCTGACTAGTTTTTGCTACTGGATTCGATTTGCTACAACAGAGAGCAAGAATGGGGCATGGCAAAGTATTTTCAACACATGTGTGCATGACCACTCTCCCCGTCATTGCACAAGCTCTAGGGAGTGTAGACCTCGATCCTCGTACCACCAATCACGCATCTCGATGCATGATGGCCGAGGAGTCGAGTTGCACGACTCAATGTGAAATGAATGCACATATAAGCATAACAAGGCCTAAACTCCATCATGGGTAATCCGAAGTGTCAGCGACTGGGAATTGAGACACGTTTCGTCACTTGGAGTACGAAACGTCCCTCGTTTCCTGTGTTTGGACCAACTCTACTCCAAACACAAAGCGATGAGATGGCATACACAATGCGACTAACATGCAACCTAGCATATGTAATGTTATGGGCTAAAATGGCATACACAATGCACGTGACATAACATGACATATACAATGCACTTACGAATACTATCATGCGCACATGAACTAAATGGCATATACAAATGCAAGATGGACTTACACCAATATGAGTGGACCTCAGCCACACTCACATCAGTGGCCATATGATGAAAATGAGACAACCGAAATACATGCAAGCATGCACGAATGCAATGGACCGATCCTAAGACACAACATGCAACTCTAACTAAGTATGGCAAAGGATGAAATATGGCATACAAGCATACATTTTCCAGCTCTGAAACATGGTGTACAATGGTCCCGAATCATGCAAATATGTTACCCAATACATGCAAGATGGCCCGAATATCAAAACTAGTGAAGTGCGTTACACTAGAGGTACACAAAGCAATGCACGAATGGAAAAACCAACCCCAAATAGACCCTAGGTAGGTCTGAAACAGTGGGGAAATGGCCCAAAATGTTGGTTCAAAATGCATGGAAATGAAGCTCATTCAATGGTCCGAAAACAAGGCATTCATGCACAACTCTCAAGCACACTTAAAGAGGAGAAAACATGAGGATATGGCATTCACATAGGCTTTGAAATATGATGCAAAATGACCCCAAAGCATGAAAACACCTCAATATATGCATGCAATAGACCTCCAATCTCAAAGCTAGGCAAGTGTATTGAACTACAAGCATGCAAAACAAGCATCATTCGACCATGAGACCCAAAAAACAGAGCTAGGGCAGTCCAAAATATGCACAAAATCAGTTTAAGGCAAGGCCAAAAAGTGCTAAAATCAAGGGTCAACAAAGCATGCAAAATAAGCTAGTGAACCATGATTTGCACTACAACTATATGAAGCACATGAGAGCTCACCAAACCAGCCAAAAATAGAAGTATGCCATGCCAAATAATGCCCAAAAACCCACTGAAACTCAGTCAATGCATGCAAGAATGATGTGTCCCTTTGAAAGGCCAATAAGAGGGTTGTTCTACACATGCAAGATTGACATACAAAATGGCAAAACCACCTCTAGAAAGAGGTTATGAGGGCCCTAAAACTCACTGAAAAGGGCCTGAAATTAGTCTAGGAAGCATGCAAGTGAAGGCCCCTTTGAAATGCCTTGAAGAAGATTACTCTACACATGCATAATAGACATCTAATATGGCAAAACCACCTCTGGACAGAGGTCATGAAGGTCACAAAACTCATCAAAAATGGCCTGGAGCATGGCTTTGAAACATGATAATAGGGGCTCCTTTGGAAGGCCAAGAAAGCTAGTAAAGAGAACAAAGGGTGAGAGGGTCACCCCTCTCTGATTTTGAGGCTCCAAGACACATGTTAGCCACTGAAAATCCACTGGATTTCAGTGGCTAAAAGGCCAAACCAAGGCCAACACAAATGCTCTAAAGCATAGCTCAAAACATGAGGAAATGAAGCATGCAAAGGGGGTAGATGACCCCCAACAGAAAAATGTCCTTAATCAAACTTGAAGAGGAGCTCAAAATAAGACTTTTTTTAGTTTATAACAAAGCCTAAATATGCTTTCAAATAGAGCTAAACTATGGAGCAAAATAATGCTACAAAGAGGGAAATGTTGTTTTACCCTTGTAGCACAGCAAGGCAGCAAGCTCTGGACCAAGAAATCAACTCCTCAAGCTTTGAAAATGACCTCCAAGGTGCTTAGGTTGATGATGGAGGTGGTAGGCTATGAGTGGTAGTGCAATGGGGCAAGAACAATGGCGTTTTGGAGCTTGGAATAGAGAGATAGAGAGAGGTATATGTATATGCCCTAACCAAAATGTTCAACCCTTGCAATGGAAGATGACCCCTTCCTTTATAGAGGAGAGGGGCTAAACCTTCTCTTGAAAGCTTCAAACCAAGCTCAAAGATCCTCCATACACGTGTATAGAGGATCACTTCTGAGGCTTCCAGCTGGCACAGCTAGCTAATACTCAGTGAGACAAAAAGCAAGAAGCTGGCCAACCAGGTTCAGGTGGTCGGCCGACCACTCCCCCTGGTCGGCCAACCAGGTTCAAAAGGGCCAAGCAAAAAAAGGTGGTCGGCCATCCCAGATTAGTGGTCTCCCAGGTGAATGCAGCTCAGTGGTGGTATGGGAGAACAGAAATTGTGGCTCAAAAGTGAGGGAGACCAAGGGGTCAAAAGGGTCAAGCAAAAAAGGTGGTCGGCCTACCAAGATTGGTAGTCTCCCATGTGAATGCAACTCAGTGGTGGTATGGGAGACCAGAAATTGTGGCCCAAAAGTGAGGGAGACCAGCTCTCTAACAAGAAAATCGGGCGGCGAAGAGAAAGGTGGTCTCTAAGAAGCAAAGGTGGTCTCCCACCATAGTACCACCTTCCTAACAAAGAAACTAGGGTCCATGCCAAAAATGAACCCACACCGATGCAAAACGAAGGTTCGGGGGCCAAAACGCGCAGCCAGGTGCCCCGAAAACAGGCTGTTAGGCACCGGAGGTGGCGTGCGACCACAAAGGTGGTCTCTCGGGCCACGGTGTCCCTCTAGGGAGAGGGAACAAGGTGTGTGCCAAAAACCGGAGCAAGCGGAGAAAGTTAAGCGATCCCGAACCGAGGCGCACAGCCGACGACTCCGAAAATCGGAAACTGGTCTCCAAACGGGAACAATGGTCTACGACCACGAAATGTAGCCTACGGCCACTGAGAGATGGTCTTCGAGACCTCTCCCTCCCTTTGGGAAGAGAAAACAGAGAAAACAAGACCTAGTTCACAAACCGAGGCAAAGCACAAAAGAGTCTCGAAGTCCGGAGGCAAGGCTCTCAGCCGAGACTTTGCAATCTCAGAACAAGCACAATATGCAACATCAGCGAGTGCTCAGTTGGTGACGTCTGAGTCTTAAGGTCGGTCAAAAATGGGGTGTCTACACCCTCCGAGAGAGGGCAAATTGTGTAATAAGCGTGCGTGTGTGTGATGCATGTCTTCCAACCCCCACTTCTTTCTCCCTTTTACTTACCTGCTTATGATGGTTAGTATTAGGACATGTTTTGATTAGCATACTTATGATAGCATGTTTGCTTCCATTCATTTGTATTGCATGCACCGGGCTCGGCGCATCATACTAATTGCATAGTATTTCAAATCTAACTTGAATACATGTCATCTGCTGCATTTCACATGCCATCCATAGATTAGCCGAGCCTATTCTAGCTGCATTTTGCCTGCGATGCATTAGCCACCTTAACATGGACTTGGATCATACATTTGATTACTAACATGTTCCTTGTTTTGGCTTGGAGTACTAGGTGAGTGTTTATGCTTTAGCATCTCGCATGAGTGTGAATGTTAACATGAAAGCATGCTTGCCATGAGGCTAACTGCTTAGTTGATTTACTGCCTGAATGCTTGTGGGTGGAGGTTGGATTGCTTGAGTTGGAACAACTCGTTGAAATCCGTGTTTTAGCCTACTTGCGAGTAGCAAATTTCAAACTGTCTTTCAAACGAGCAGATATGCAATGCTTTGTTCCAAATTAGGCAATCTAGTCTATACTTTTGTGTTGTGCACATCACATAGTAAGATTAGCTAATTAACCAGAATAAGAATGCATAATGTTTTCAAAACTAGATATCATGGTCAGTAGAGGCCGATCTTTGATCGGGCGAGTGGGAGTGCCTATAGCTGACCTTTCCCAATCGTTCCCAAGTTCCCGAGCCGAGGCAACTTTGGTGATGACGGACACGTGGCCTTAGGCAACGAGTCAGGGTTTCCTAAATTCCCTCATAAAAAATATTTAGGTGGCGACTCTGTATCTGGCAAAGCAGTCCATGTTTGGCACTTCTTTACAAAAATCTGTTTTCCAAAACGATTTGCCGGATTTGGACTCTTTGGTGATTTATCAATCTCACATTGCACATTGTGAGATCAGATTAAGAACCGTGACACAAAACGAGTCTAAACTGTGGAAGAGCACGGAGGCCCGAGGGCGCGTCCACAGTAGCGCCAGGGCAACTGATGCCGAACGTGTGGAAGATTATAATGGCCTACGCGAGTGCCTGGCTTCAGGCCACTGGAGGGGCGGCAATGACAGTAGAGGAGTTCTTCTCCTGCTACAAGGCTTCCGGTCAGCAGGAGACTTGGGTCACTCTGCAAGCGGTGGCGAGGTGAGGGCTAGTGGCAGGTCTTCCATCGTCGGTGAAGAGATAGAGGCCGAGATGGTTTTTTGTGACGGCAAACGCTGGGGTAGGAGTTCACACCACGTGGAAGGTGCCAACCAAATCGGTCGAGCCCAAGTTGGACAGGACGGCTGAGGATCAAGTGAAAAGGGTAGGGAATGGAGAGAAGAAAATGGGGTGAGGTGGGATGAGTTGGTCCTGTCCTCAACATTGTTCACCCTAAAATTGGGACCGCAACCGTTGGAGGAGGACCCAGCAAGGGAAGAGATGGAAACGCAGAGGAAGGTGGAGGAGGAGGAGGAAGAGGAGAGAAGATTGTTTGCCCGAGCAGACAAGTACAAAGAGACACAACTTGGGCCTGCGCCGAAACCGATCGCGAGAGAGCGCATCCGACCGTGCCCCAAGCCGTTGGGGGAGAAGGATCTGGGCAGCTTCGAGCCACGACGGCCCCCAGTAGATCCTCTGAATGAGAGGAACAAAAAGGAGATGGAGGGTTTGAAAAAGAAGAAGAGAGTCTGTCAGACTGAAGGGGAGCCCGCCTTGAGGAGGAGGAAGGAGGTGACGGTGGAGGAGACTCCTAAAATGGGGTTGGGGGGAGCAGCAAAGAGGACGAAGAGTGGGGCGACTGGCCCTAAGGAACAAGTGCAAAGTGGGGCGGTCGGCACTGAGAAGAGGGCAAAGCCATAGCCTAAGGAGGGTCTAGCACCCTATGGAGAGGGGGAGGGGCCTGGGTTGAAGACCGCCTTCTATCACGTCCCTGCGGTGTCTAGGCAAGTGGAAGGAGAAGGGAGAGAAGCCAGGATGGCTGCAGACCACCTCTTGGGGGTGGTAGAAGACGCAGCCATTCGCTCAGTCGCTGGTTTTATTGAGGCTGAGCTGATGAAGAGGTTATGCTCTGCCTAGATTGAGGTGGCTGCCTTGGCAGAAGCCCTATTGAACAAGGCAGTAGTGGCGGCGAAGGGCGAAGTGAGGAAGGAGAGGGAGAGGTTGGGGCAGGTGGAGGCCCAACTTGAAAATTTCAAGAAGGAGAGTGTAGGCTGGAGGAGGGCTACGCTGAGTGCGTGTGCCAGGGGCTTGGAGGAGGCTCAGAAGGCAAAGAAGATGGAGGTGTTGGCGATGGTGCAGAGCAACGTTGCCGATCGTGCCCATGCTGAGTTGCTCGCGGCCAAGTTGGAGCTGGAGGACGAACGTCGCAAGGTGGTGTCGCTCGAGTTCCAGCTGGCTGGCGAGCAAAAGAAGCTGGAAGATGCCCAAAATGTTTGCACTGTCGCCAATGAGCGGTTTGAAGAGGCCATGACCAGTAATGAAGATCTGCGAGCCAGTGGGTCAAAGAAAATGAAGAAGCAGACCTGAAGATCGCTGGGTTGGAGCGGGATCTTGTAGACGAGCATGCCAAGGCAGCGGTAAAGAAAGCAACGCTGGAGAAGGAGTTAGAGGAAGAGAAAACCAAGTCAGCCTCTGAGAGGGTAGCGTACCCCAATTTGTGCATCGCAGCAGTAGAGCAATTCAAGGGGTCTGCTGACTTTCAAATGGCTATCGATGCTGTGATCGCCAGCAACCTGGCGAGAGAAGGGGCTGGGGGGGCTAGCCCGTTGAGGGCAACCGCTGGGAGTAGGAGTGAAGAAGAGGTGATCCAGAGCTTCCAGGGGTCAGACTTCTACAAACACGAGATGGCTGAGTTCTGGGACAGTGGGTAGAAGATGTTCAAGCATAAAGCAGAAGAGCTGTTCCCAGACTTAGACTTCAGCAGGGTCAAGATTGATGAAGATGACGTGGCCCAGACCCCCCTAGACGAGGGTGTTAAAGAAGAAGATCTCGCCTCAAGTGAAGAGGAGTGAGTGGTGTGGAGAAAATTTGTACTTAGAATTTTGGTTGTTTTGTGTTTTGTTTGTCTTGTAGTTTTTTTTTTTTTTTTCTTAAATTGCTGTAATAAACTTATGTACAAGTTTGTGAATGAATAAAATTATGACTTGTGTTTGGCATACTGTTGTTTTTATGTTTGTAATTCTGTAACTCAGTCTGGCCGAGCTCTGCAAGCTGAGTCTGGCTGAGGCTTTAAGTAACTCGGTCTGGCCAAGCTCTTCATACTCAGTCTGGTTGAGGCTTGTAGTGCTCAATCTTGCTGAGGCTTTAAGTAACTCGGTCTGGCCAAGGCTTGTGGTGCTCAGTCTGGCTGAGGCTTGTAATGCTCAGGCTGGCTGAGGCTTGTAATGCTCAGTCTGGCTGAGGCTTGCAATGCGTAGGCTGGCTGAGGCTTGTGGTGCTCAGTCTGGCTGAGGCTTGTCGTGCTCAGTCTGGCTGAGGCTTGGAGCTGAGTGCTGCGATCAGGACGTTATTGAGATACCACACAGATAATTGAGATACAAGATTGTTGTCATGTAAGGTGTAACCCATTTGATCAGAAATTTACATCATGTGATAGGAGAACAAGAAAATTCAAGTGTGTAGATTGCCGAAGAGAAAATACAATAACTAATCAATACAAAAATAGGAATTTATTGAAAATAACGCTTCAAGTGTTCAATGTTCCACGGATGGGGGAGGTCTCGGCCTTCCATGTCTTGAAGTCGGTAAGTGCCCGGATGAGATCTGGCTTTAACAACTTAAGGTCCTTCCCACTTGGCTGCCAGTTTGCCCTCAGCTGAATTTCTGGTAGCAAAAGTGGCTTCGCGCAAAACGAGGTCCCCCATGGCAAACTCCCTCCGTCGGGCTTTGCGGTTGTAGTGTATTCTTATTTTCTGTTAGTATGAGGCCCGTCTGACAGTAGTGGTTTGTCGGAGCTCTTCGATCAGATCTAGGTCTACCCGACGCAACTCTTCAGTTAGTTCTAGATGAGGATGTAGAACCCTTGGGGTAGGTAGACCAATTTCCACTGGGATGATCGCCTCAGCGCCATATGTTAAGCGAAATGGGGTCTCTCCAGTGGGGGTTCGAGCTGTAGTGCGATAGGCCCAGAGTACATTTGGTAATTCCTCAGCCCAGAGTCCCTTAGCGGCTTCCAGCTTAGTTTTGATGATCTTTAGAAGAGAACGGTTGGTAACTTCAACTTGGCCATTGGCTTCGGGTTGGCCTGGGGAAGAGAAACATGGCTGGATTTGAAGTTCTGCACAGAATTTCTACAACTTGGCGTTGTCGAATTGTTTTCCGTTGTCGGAGATGATGGCTTAAGGGATGCCAAATCTGCAGACGATCGACTGCCAGATGAATCTGGTTGTGTTCCGCTCGGTAATTGTGGCAAGGGGTTCTGCTTCCACCCATTTAGTGAAGTAATCAATGGCGACGATGGCGAATTTGGTTTGGCTTTAGCCAGTGGGCAATGGGCCAACTAGGTCGATCTCCCATTTGGCGAATGGGTAGGGACTGCAAAGTGTGATCAATTCTGTAGGAGGAGCATGGGGGATGTTGGCAAAACGTTGGCACTTATCACATTTGAGCACAAAGTCAGTCGCATCCTGATTGAGAGTAGGCCAGAAATAACTAGTGCGAAGTATTTTGTGGGCTAGGGACCAGGCGCCCGAATGATTACCACAGATACCCTCATGGACTTCCCTCATCACGTAGGTTGCTTGAGCTGGATTAAGGCTTCGCAGATACGGGCGTGAAAAGCCACGTTTGTACAAGAGGCCACTAACAAGAATGTAGTTGGACGACTGGGCCCTCACTTTGGTGGCCTACTGTTTGTCGACTGGTAGTTCCCCCATTGTCAGAAATAAAAAGATGTCGGCCGCCCAAGGAATGGGTTCATTTTGGAGGAAATAGACTTGTTACTGGTTTGGGGAAATGGCTGGGTGGGCTAGGTACTCGAGACGGATACTGTGGTTGAGGTCTGACTGGTCTGCTGAACCCAACTAGGCCATTTCATCTGCCTTGGAGTTTTCTGTCTGAGGGATGTGCCTGATGTGGAAGGTGTTGAAGAGTCGAGCAAGGGGGAGTGCAATATCCCTATAAGCCCGCATTGTGTCTTCCTTGGCATTGAATTTCCCCATAATTTGTCTGACAATAAGCTGGGAATCACTGAACACCCGGATGTGGCTGACACCAATATCTAAGGCTAGGCGGAGACCTGCTATCAATGCCTCATATTCAGTCTCATTATTGCTTACATCGAACAAGAACCGGAGAGCACACTTGAAATAACCACCCTCGGGGGCAGTGAGAATAAGACCAGCCCCGCTGCCTTCTTTGCGGGATGATCCGTCGACGTTGAGAGTCCAAGAGTGGAGGTCTTCTAACTAGGTAGGGGGTGGCGGAGGCAGAGAAGCTGTGGTTGGAGTGGGATTAGTAAATTCCAGGATGAAATCGACAACAGCCTGCCCTTTAATCGCCGTTCAAGGCCGGTAGGAGATGTCAAATTGGCTGAGCTCGACCGACCATTGCATAAGTCTGCCGGAAAGTTCTAGTTGTTGCATTATCTTCTTCAATGGTTGGTCAGTGAGGACCACTATAGAATGGGCTTGGAAGTAAGGGTGGAGTCGTCTGGAGGTGGTGACTAAGGCCAAGGACATTTTTTCTAACAATGGGTAGTTCTGTTCCACCTCCCCTAAGAGCCCGACTAATGTAGTAGACCGATCGTTGGACAGAGCTATCTTCCCTGATGAGTGCTGCACTGACTGCAGTGTTTGACACCGCGAGATAGAGGAAGAAGGGTTCGCCCGTGATTGCTTGAGAAAGTAGGAGGGTTAGCCATGCACTGTTTCAACTACTGAAAGGCTTCTTCGGATTCTGCCGTCCATTCAAAAGTTTGCCGAAGAACTTTGAAGAAGAGGAGGCACTTATCCGTTGCTCGAGAAATGAAGCGGTTGAGGGCGGCCACTCGGCCAGTAAGCCTCTGAACCTCCTTAACCGTTCTAGGTGACTGCATTTCGATTAAGGCCTTGATCTTTTCGGGGTTAGCTTTAATGCCCCGCTGACTGACCATAAAACCCAAAAACTTCCCAGATCCTACCCCGAAGGCGCATTTCTCCGAATTGAGCTTCATTTGGTACTTTCGCAAGGTGGCAAAGGTTTCTCGCAGGTCGGCCAGATGATCAGTGGAGAGCTTGCTCTTGACCAGCATGTCGTCGACATATACTTCCATGTTACGGCCTATCTGATGATAGAAGACAGCATTAACTAACCGTTGGTAAGTGGCCCCGGCATTCTTCAACCCAAATGGCATCACACGGTAATGGTAGGTGCCTTGGTCGATAATGAAGGAGGTGTATTCCTAGTCAGACGGGTGCATAAGGATTTGGTTGTATCCAAAGAAGGCATCCATGAAACTGAGCATTTGATGACCGGCCGTGGCGTCAACCAGCACATCTATGCGAGGGAGAGGATAGCTGTCTTTGGGGCAAGCTCGGTTGAGGTCGAAGTAGTCAACACAAAGTCGCCATTTACTATTATTTTCACGAACCAGAATCACATTCGACAGCCATCTGGAGTAGTCCACATTTATGATAAACTGTGCCTCAAGGAGCTTATCTACTTCAGAAGCAATAAGGTTATTGCGCTCCGAATGAAAAATGCGCTGCTTCTGGTAGATAGGTCGGAAATGGGGCTCAATGCTGAGACGGTGGCTGATAAAAGAGGGGTCAATACCTGGCATATCAGAGTGAGTCCAAGCAAACACATCGTTGTGTTCAATCAGGAGGGCGGTGAGGTCGGCCTTGGCATGGAGGGATAGTTGGCTGCCAATCTTGGCGGTTTTGGCCAGGTTGTCGGGATTGATGAGGACCTCAACAAGTTCTTCCACTGGTTCCCCCCTAACCAGCTCGTCCTCGTCTCTGACGTCGAGTCCTTCAATGATCATAGCCTCCTTTAGTTTGACTTCTTTAAGTGAGGCGACATAACATTCTCTGGCCACGGTCTGCTCTCCTCTCACTGTCCTGACCCCAAGATCGGTGGGGAACTTGATGGCAAGGTGATAAGTGGATGTGATAGCTTGGAAAACATTTAAGGCGGTGCGGCCAAGGATCATGTTGTAGGCAGAGGGGCAGTCAACAACAAGAAAGGTGAGCAACTTTGTGGTCTGCCGCGGGTACTCGCCGATTGTGATGGGAAGATCGATGGAGTCGATGGAAGTCACCCGGTCACCAGTGAAACCGACTAAAGGGGTTTGGAGAGGAGACAGACTTTCTTCCCCGATCTTGAGCTGGCGGAAACAATTGAGGAAGATGATGTCTGAAGAACTGTCGTTGTCGACGAGAACCCGTCTGACCTTGTAATTAGAGAGGAGAGCAAAAAGGATGAGAGGGTCGTCATGGGGGTAACGGATGCTTGTGCAGTCGGCGTCCATAAAGGTGATAGGCCCGGTCCACTGCCTGGGCTGTTTGGGGGGTCGGTCCAATGTGGCAACTTCTTTGTCTGAGCCCTGCCTTATTTTTCTGAGTTCTGCCCGCTGAGCCAAGCGGGATGGTCCTCCACAAGCAAACTCGCCGGAAATAACTCTGATTTCTCCAATAAGTGGGGCGGGGTTAACTTGTGCCCGAGGTTGCTATGGAAGGCGATCACGACCTTGGTTAGGTTGTGCTGGTTGTCGGGGAGGGGTGCATCGGCGGTTATTTCTGATGGGTTCAGTCCGTTGTCTCTGCTGAGGGCGAGTATCCGTGAATCGACTGAGACGTCCTTGACGAATCAAGCCCTCGACCTGATCTTTGAGGTTGACACACTCCTCGGCATTATGGCTGTGGTCCTGGTGAAAATAGTAATATTTGGACTAGTCTCTCCGATTGGAAGGGGTCCGTGATGGTTGGGGCCATTTTAGGGGGTAGTCCCGCTAGATCTGATTGAGGACTTGTTCCATGGAGGAATTGAGGAGGGTGTACAGCTCGAACCGGCCGGGCGGTCAAGCTGGTGCCGACCGGTCGGCTTGGGGGGGTCGGTCGGTAAACTGACTTGTTGGGTTATTATACTGGGTATTTCCGGTTTTCGCATCCTTTCTCTTCTCTCTGGGGGTCGGGTTTTTGGCTATAGGATCTTGTCGGGCGGCTAGAGAATCTTCGGCGTTCATGTATTTTTGAGCTTTGGAGAGTAGGGTTACCATGGAGGTCGGGGGGTTTTTAGAGAGGGAGAAAAGGAAGTCAGACGACCATAGATCGGCCATGAAAGCCGTAAGGATGACCTTGTCATCGTTTTCCACTACCTGCAAGGCTTCAGTGTTGAAGTGGGTAACGAAACTGCGCAGCGACTCCCCCTCGGTCTGACGGATGTTGAGGAGTTGGGTTGCCGAACATTGCTGGTGTTGGGCTCAAATGAAATGGCTGAGGAAGGAGTCACTGAGGTGCTGGAAAGTGGAGATAGAGTCTGCTGGCAATTGACTAAACCAAAGTCGAGCTGACCCCTTGAGTGTCACGGGGAAAGCCCGACAAATGATTTTCTCAGGGAATGCATGGAGGATCATGAGGGTTCTGTAGGTCTCCAAGTAGTCGACTGGATCCGTCGTACCGTCAAAAGAGTCGATGGTGGGCATTTTGAACTTGGGGGGTAGAGGTTTGTCCCGAATGGAGGCGACGAATGGTGAGTTGACTATGGTAGAGGGTTTATGCTGTATGTTCTGCATGACTCCTTGGAGTTGGAGCTTCATAGCTCGGAGTTCTGCATCCCAGAGAGGAATGTTGTCACCACCGGAGGGCAACGGGGGCTGGACGCTGCTGGCCTCTTCTTCAGGGGTTGGTGCCAGGACCGATGGATGTGGAGCTCGGGGTGGTGGATTTATATCTGGGGGAGAGGGTCGCAAGCCTTCCAAGTTGGGTGGATTAGGCTGTTGGATAGTATGGCTCGGGGCTCGCTCTTGGTTGGGTGAGATATCTGGAGGTGGTGGAGGAGGCACAGGAAGGTTTCTTTGGAGTAGAGCACTAATCAGGGCTTGGTTTTGCTCGGCCAGGTGGTTAATGTTGTTAGTGAGCTCAGTGAAATACTGTGGTGGGTTGTTTGGATTGGGAGGGTCAACTTGATGGTCGGCAACATTGGGGTGAGAAGCCATGGATCTAGTGTTGACCATCCACCTTCACAGGTGGTAGGAGGGGGTTACAGGGAGAGGGTCTCCGGCAACAATGAACACAACTGGCGCGCAGAAGAAAAACCTTCCCACAGATGGTGCCAACTGATGATACTGTTCATTCCAAGTGGAACGAGTCGAACTGATTCACGCTCCTCAATCCTACGTCCGAATGACCAAGCCCATCAAAAGACCTGCACAAGAGTTCAACGGGGAACGGGGAGTCCCCCAGCGAACCCTCCGACGAGCAAGTTAGAGAAAGAAATAGAATGTAGAGATGGATTAGAGATAGAGAAGCTTAACCTTCTTCCTATCTTCAGCGTCTGCTTATATCCTCTGGTAATCATTTCGTTGTCCCTTCCGACCTGTCACCTTGGCCAAAAGTTTATGCTCTAGCTCACCTTGTTCATGGTGAAGTGGTTCTGTCCTGACGGAGAGGGGTTATCGCAATAAATGCTGTAAGGGGCTTCATTAATGGAGATGTGCAGTGGCAATAACTTTGCAGGATCTTTGTCTGCTTATGTAGCTTGTCCTTCACCTGCCACGTGTCTGAATATCATTGGTTCTTAATGCCATGTTGACTTCCAGCTATGTTGGGCCTCATCAGTTGAACTATGCATTGGGCCCTAAGTGGTAGGCTTGGGTTGTTCATCGTGGGCTATAGCCTTTATGGGCCTACCCATGTCAGTAATAATCTTTCGATGATGACACTAATCATAATCTACATACAACTCTAAGGGTTGGTCGAGTTGTAAAAATTTAAGAATAATATTCAAAGTCTTGAGTTTGAGTCACTTTAAAGGGTCACTGGAGATTTGTCCGGTTATTAATTTCAAGAATTCGAAATTAGTTGAAGTGTGTGCAAACTATCCCTAACCACCACTTATTAAAAAAGAAAATCATAATATACATACGGAGTGTTGCTAAATCGTGGTAGGATTGTAGCAAATGATCATGGCCCAATCAGCCTAATATATTATATGGGGAGAATTACACTCCTAATCTTTGTGAATTATCTCTTGTATTAATTATATCTTCTATTTGCCTTAATTTTGAGTTTGAATTTTTCATATTATCAATTTAATTTAATTAATAACACTTTTTTTTAGATTTTAAACTAATATTAACAAACAAAATAGTTCATTCACTCCTCAAAGTGATTGAGGATGGGAGCTTTTAATGCTCCTGCATAATTTCTTTTCACACCTACCAAATATGTTGAGTCAGTGGGTACAAAATACCTGATAGATCAAAGAACTGAAACAATCGGACAGGATTAGGTTTGTTGGTTATTGACTTAGGCTTTACTTAAACCCAAAAACAAAGTTATAATTTTATCTTGGAAGGGGCCAAAAACACATCTATAAAAAAATTATAACTAATAATACAAGCTATATTTAGTATACCAAAATAAAAAATTAGCAATAACATTTATAAACTGATTTATGATGATAAAAACAAAAAAAAAACAAAACAAAACGAAATAAGGAAATAAGGAAAATAAATAATACAATAATACAAAATTAATACACCTACAACCATTAATACAATAATTTCAGATGAATGCCATTAATATTTGAACATATTAGATATTAAACAAAATGTAAGAAAAATATGATAAAGGTAATATTATTTAACAAAATAATTCCATTTTCTTAATAGAAAAAAAAAATGCAGAGAGAAAAAAAGAAAGAAAACTAGTGTTCCATTTGTTTGGGCAGAATATTTTTTTTGAAAAATATTTTTTGTATTTATTGATGTTGGATATTGAAAAATGAAAATCAAAACATTTTTCATAATTAATAGAAAACAAGTCTATTTAAACGAAAAATATTTTCTAGTTTTAAAAGGAAGAAAATATTTTTTACATTAAAATTTTATTAATGTCACCATAGACACCACCACTATCACCGTTGCCATCACTACCGTCATCACTCTACCACCATGCCACCACCTCTACCTCCATCTTTATTTCACTGCTACCACCACCAAATATATAAAAAATATTTTTTAAAAAAAAATTCCTAAAAAATGTTCCCCCCTAAACAAACTTTGTTAACTGTCTGCTTCTCTTCTTGGACAGAGGACCACTCCTCATGAAACAACTTTGACTCATATAACAACTTTAGTTTCTCGAAGATTTAAAGATTTGGAGATTTGAATCTGAGCGATTAAAGTTCTCAGTCTACTCCTCCAAATTTGCGGTTCTCAGTCTCCAGATTTGTGGTTAAATTTCAAACAAACACACTTTCTCACTCGATTTCAAACACTCTCTCACGCTCGATTTCAAATCTGGCGATGATTTGAAGGCCATCACTTGGATTGCAGATTTTGAAGTTTGGTTCTCGATTTTGTGTGTTTCAATTCGTTTAGCTGTTTCTTTTTTTTTTTTTTCTTTTTTTGGGTTAAAGAGTGTATACATTCATACTCGTATCTTGCGTCTCTATTATGTTTTTATTAGATCTCGCATATCAATCGGTTGCTTCTTTCTATGTTGCTAAACTACTCGAACTCAGATCTGTAAGTTTTTATTATATATGCATTTGTTTTGTATGAACTCAGATCTCTGATTTTTCAAATCTATTTGAGATCTATATGCTTTCTCAGATATTGATGTTCATTGTTTTGGTTTGTCAATTTCTATGCCCTTGCTCTGATATTGATGTTCATTGTGTGTGTTTGTGTGTGTGTGTGTGCGTTGCTTACACTATAAATTCTATGTCATTGTTCTGATATATACACAGGGAATTGATGTTTGTTTGGAGAACTATATTTGTTAATTTCTATGCCATTGATTTTGTTAATTTCTACACTGTAAATTGATTCGTTTGTTGTGCACGATCTAAATTCTTTGGCATAACAACAAACTTGGCAATAACTCTGCAACTTTAACCCTTCCATGCCAAGCTAACAAGCCAACTTTAACCCTTCCAGATGAAAGACATAATATTCCTTATGTGGACTACAGCAACACCAACCCATTTGTACAAACTCCACAGAAAGACACTTGATGAATTAGCTTTCCACATCATCTTGTCTTCTCTGTTACCATTCAGCTGAATTAACAGAGCTAATCTATTCTACAGCAACCCAAAATCCCCCTTTTCACTTGATCTAAGACCTCTCTTGAAAATGTCTCCCCCACTAGGTCCTCTCTTCCATTTGTCCATGAAGAAGAATGCAGAAATCATTTTTAGAGATGTCAAGATTAAATTACCTTGGGAACTCCTCCTTAAGGACAATATTACCCAGCCATTTATCATTCCAAAAAGACAATTATGCTGCCATTCCCAATGGAGAATTCAATATTTGAAACAATTTCCAAACTCTAGATGAATTGTGTGAAGAAGTGTCAAAAGGCAGCCATGAATTACTCTCTGATCTTGACTTACAACTTATAATTCTCCTCTAGAGAGAACTTCTTTCCTTCCCATACCTCCACCACCATTCCATCAAGGCATTCATTCATTCCCTTTATTTTGATAAATAAATTTTGTATTTAGATAAATAAATTCTTTATTTTTTTTGATTGATTAGGGTAGGCAGCAATTACATGAAGAATAAAGCATATAGAGCTAATTATTAGGTGAAAATTCTTTACATTTGGGATAGTATCTCATTTACGAATATTTAATATTAATTATGAAATTAAAGACACATAACTCACTCAACAGAGGTTGAAAGCTAGTGTTACAATACCATAACTTGTCTGTTTGTGTAATTGATTTTACCAAACATTGATAGATTAGAAGCTAGTGTCACACCTTGATGATGAATTTATTTGTTAGAACACTTTATTTATGGTTATGATCAGGCATGTCAATTGATCATCTTTATATTATGATATAAAATTTTCACTTTAGCATCATGCAATAGTCACCAAGTAAAAAAATACTGTTGTGGGCTTGCTGTTGTGTGCCTAGATTGGTATGTTGCTGTGTGTATGCTATTATTGAGTACTTAATAGTTAAAGTTGCCAATTATTGCTGACGAGTCGATGAAGAAATTTATTTTGGCATCTGTTGGGGGAAAAAAATGAAGAGAGTGGAAGGCTAGAGTTAAAAAAAATGGGTATATGCCATTCGACAATGATGTTGATAGGTTAACACATCGACCCGAAAGAGTACATGAGCATCAATGGCGGAGCTTGGTCTATTATTAAGCCAAGCTGATGGGTATGTCTTTCCCTTAGTTTCATTGTGATTTGCTTTTATATCAATTTTTTGTTTTTTCGTATGGTTGTGAATTCAATTAGTGTAGGAAGCTATTTGTATCAGGGTTGATAGTTACATTGTATAGTAGTTAAATTGAATTCATCCGAATTCTAAACTTGAATTCTGGTTTCTGACTGTAAAACTGATTCAGCTATTGATTTTCTTAGATTAGACCTGAATGTCAACTGTATTTTGCAATTTCCATGTATTATAACCTCTATAATGCTAATTATATTTTTTGTAACAATCAGAATCACTTCAATTGAACCATACATACCACACTAGAAAAATGTTGTTTTGGATTATGTTTTGTTACATGTATTGATTTACTAATTTTGTAGCCCTCAGAATATAATGGCTTGATTAAGTTGTTGAGCATCGCCCTATTTGTTTTCACTTGTAAAACAAGTTAATTTTAGCTTTGAAACAAATTGTTTATCAAGATGCTGATGAAATTTTGAAATGACGACGCTGTTATAGTTTGAATTTGCAATTGTAGTACTAACTACTAGCAGTTCATTGTTTCTCTCTGATTTCATTAGCCCTAACAGTGTTTCTTTGGATATATTCCATGTCTAATTTAGTCAATCATGGTTGATTGTTTCAGGCATCTAAGCTCCACGAGAAGTTTGATACCAATAAGCACGTGGATTGAAGAATACATATATTTTGTGTAGTAAAAATCTCATGAAATGTGCAATTAATTTGGTTCATAGACAAGTTGAGTACTTTTATGTACTTTTCCCCAACTTTGTATAATGTTTTATGATGTGTTGATTACAATATATTAGATGTATAAAAATTCTAATTAGCTTGATGCATGGTTGGCACATGGATATGTGAATTTGAGCCATTTGTGTTCGTAGTTAAATTTTCATGTTGCCTTCTTTAGTTAAATTCTTTGGTTTGTGCTATATTTCAGAATCAGGAAAAAAAAAAAAAAAAAAAAAAAAAAAAAAAAAAAAAAAGTGGCGTTTTTTAAAAAATGCCACTAAATGATGTCATCATGATGTCACACGTTAGTTTGTGAAGGAAATTGAAGCGGATGTCAAAGATTTAGCGGCGTTTGCAAAAGCGCCGTCTAATATATTTAGCGATGTTTTTCAAACATTATAAAGCTATTGTGGCGGCCATATCAGGGACGAAAATATTAAACGTAGCTTTAACTTTAAAACTCAAATTTCCTATAGTGTTAACACCAGGACTCAATATATATTTTTGGGAATTTATATTATGTGATATTTTGTTTTTGGGCCCGCTCGAGCGGGGATGCTGCCGCTCGAGCGTAGATTTGTTGCTCCCAGTACTTTGTTGCATTTCAGGCGTGTCTACTCGTGCGTGGGATGTCACACTCGAGCGTGAAATGTTAGCATCCAGTAATTACACTGTAGCACTACAAAACTTCTGAGACTTTTCTTTCTCCGCTTGAGCGGGGAAGTTGTCGCTCGAGCGGGGCCTTCTTGATCGTGTCCGGACGCTCAAGCATGGGAAGTCACACTCGAGCGGGGAACGCATTAGCAACTTTTTAAACTTGGTGATTCCAGATCTCTCTCATTTTTCTTTGGTTCAAACTTCATCTCCTCTCCCTCCTCCCATGAAACCCTAGATCTCCATCATCAAATACCTTCCATACCATTGAAATCCTCCCAAATTTGTTGGTTGGGGATGAAGAACACTTGAAGCATCGCATTATTTTCCGCTTGGATTGGGGGATTAGCGATAGATTCATGAAGGAGCTCGAATTTTGGCTTAATAATTGAGGTAAGAGTACTTTTACTCTTATATCTCTTCATTCTTGAAGAAATTTCATGGTATTGTGTGTGATTGGGAACCAAGAGAAGAGTTAGTTAACTAATTGAAGATTTTGTTGAATAAAACCCACTTTTTATATAATTACTCTTTTACTTAATATTTTGTTGAAATCCCTAAACTTTTGTTCTCTATTATAGAAGTAGATATGGTTAAAAACTAGATTAATGACAAGGAGTTGAAACCCCCAAAATTTAAGGGAACCCTCGGTTTCCAATTGGTTAGAAAATGCTCAAGATAATGGAATTTTCTATTGACTCATGGAATTTGATGGATAAATGAGAGATAAAGTGTGGGTATTGATGTAGTTAAAGAAATGATGACTTGAAATGCTATTATTCCTTGAGTCTTATGTGATGTTTATCTAGGATGACGCTTGTTGTTTAATTGTGAGATTGAAATGCGGTTTAATTATTGTGCATGCATGAGTCCATGTGTGAGTTGGTATTATGTAACGGTGGTGTTGTGTTGTACCCGCGTGGGGAGTTTTAAAAGGTGCCCAAATGCCCTGTCTAGGCTTATCGCTAGACGAATGTAGGAAAGGTTTTTTGGGTGTCCACACAGTCCCGCCGTATAGTAGCCGGCGAATGTGAGGGTTGATTTTAAGATTCATGTAGGGAAAAAGTGTGATTCGATTTCCACGATTGTAGACACTTAATTGTTATACATGATGGCTTGAGTTGAACGTATCACCTTATATTATAAAATTTCATTTTGAATTGTTAACGATTTCCTATGAATGTGAATTTTATTGCTTAGTCTCGTCACATTGATGCCATAATCTTGTTTCAAATGATTAGATACTTGGATAAATGTCCTCCTATTGGGCATATGGCTCAACCCAAACATTAATATTTTTTTTCAGGAATTGAGGAAGGTCAGCCTCGATGAAGGATTGATTCTAGCACTAGCTCTAGTTTCTTTTGGGGAATTAATTGAAGTCAAGAGCATTTCGGTGTTTTGTATTTAATTTGGGGATTTTGTAATGGAACTATCATATGTATTTTGTAAAGTGTACGCCCTTGGGACTTATGTTTTGTTAAGTTATCTAGTTCATTGAACTGAAGAGAGAGAGGACTTGGACTTTATGGGAATATATTAATTGAATTGAAATCACTCAACCCTTAGTTCAATGAGAAAGATGACCTTTTTGGGACTTCTTGATCATGTTATTATTATACGTTATGGCGTGAATTTTTCAAGGTGTTACATATTAACTTAAAAACTTAAGCATATAAGTGAAGAGTCCATGTAATATATATTAAAACTCATCAATTTGACTCTTTATTTGATATGAGATTCTACCTTCACACATGCATCATGTTCTAGTACTAGTTTCACCAAAGGGTTGTAGCACTGTGAATTTGCAATTGTCGATCTCGTAGTAGTTGATTTTATTTTATTGGTTGTGTTACTTGATTTAATTTGTATTGATTGTTTTTAAGTTTGAGTTAGACTTCACTATACTATTCACAGTTGTTGGCTTTTATTAAATAATATTTTATTCTTTTTCTATGTTATGTTTAAATGTTAAAGACTTATTTATTTTAATTAATTGATTCACTTATTTTTAGTATAATTCAACTGTGGTTCCAACTCGAGCTATATTAGGTTGGGTTGGGTTTGTTTTGTTCTAGCGTATGATTATTTTGGAACCGATCATAATTGAATTCGTTTTAAATTTCATATCAACTAGAACCAAACTTACCATTAAGACCCTTGTACATTGCAAAATAAATTATTGTACAATGGTTGTATATAGAAATTCTTAGGGTATATTTAGTACCTCTTGAGGGGATGGAAAACCCTCTCTTTTGCATGGATTGTTCGGCATGAACTATTTTGACTAATAAAATAAAATGTCACATTTAGATTATAATTATTTTATTTTTTCTCTCACAATCATTAAATCAACTACAAATAAATAAATAAACAAAAAAAGTCAAAATTTATCCCAAACACAATTTTTTTAACCATGCTAAAAGTGAAGCCAAATTAGCTCATTCCAAATGAGGACTTAGGATCTATTTCATCTCATAAGAAGTGGAGGACATGTTTTTGAAACACGTTTTCGTGTCACATTGAGCACAGATTTCATCGCACCCTAGCAATAATAAAATTATGAGTTATTTAGATGAAGACTCCTTAAACTATTGAAAAGTATCACTTTGACCTCTTAAACTATAAAAGTGTACAAATGAACTCATAAACTATTTAGAAGTATCGCTTTGCCCTCTAAATTATAAAAGTGTGCAAATAGACCCCCTAAACTATTGGCATGTTTCACTTTGATCCCTTCTATTAGGGGGTCTAATTTGTACGCTTTTATAATTTAGGGGGTCAATTTGTACACTTTTATAATTTAAGGGATGACAATGATAGTTCTCAATAGTTTAGAGAGTCTTTGTGTAAATAATCCTAGAATAATTGAATGTGCCTTATCTTTTGTATTTGGGTGTCTTTTAAGGTCTAATTCCATTCTATAAAACAATGAAGGCATGTTTCCGAAAAAAAATTCCGTATACTTTTCTAACACAAATTTCGTTGTGTACCTTAACAAGGGATATAGAAGCACCCATGCACCTCGTCTTTTACATTTGGAAGTTTCTTATGGTCCTAATTTTTTGTAAGAAATGGAGGACGTGTTTCACAATAAACCCTCATTTGAACTATATTTGGCCTAATTTATAGCGACCCCGGTCTTTTTCCCATTTGATTATTGTATCCGGACTTACGTTCCGCGGATTCTGCTGTTATATTTGTTGTTCTTTAATTCCTCAATTGAGTTATAGAATGTGTTGGGCAGGTTGGTTGGGTTCGGAAATCAAATCTTCTTTATTGATTTTGAGTTGGTCGCTCGGCGAGGTTTGGTCGCTTCGGCGAGGTTTGGTCGCTTCGGCGAGGTTGAGTTTTGTTTCTAGTGGCTCGAGCAGATTTCTTCGCTCGGCGAGATTGCGTCTAGTATAGACCAGAGCGAGTGTTTTCGCTCGGCGAGCTTTCTTCGCTTCAGCGGCGAGTTGTATGTTTCGAGTTCTTCGCTCGGCGAGCATTCTGTCGCTCGAGCATGCTTCAGGTTGCGACACGAAGCATCGAGTTCTTAACTCGGCGAGATTTTCTTCGCTCGGCGAGTATTCTTGTTCCGGTCGCTCGGCGACCATGTCTTCGCTTCGGCGAGCACATCGATATTTAAACGCAGCGGCGGTTTTAAAAGCGTCCTTTTTCACAATTTTTGATCCAAAAACCCTAGTTAGAGTTTCTTCTTTCTCAACTCATCTTTTCCTTGGGTTTGATCTATCTAGAGGGTGTTTCTAACCTAGTTCTTTCATTAAAACGGTAGAGGAGAGTGAGGGCTTTCATTTAATCGGAGCATTGTTGGATTTGGAGCACTTTAACATTTGGGCAAACATCTTCATCTTCTTCTATTGGGTTCATTGCTTTGAGGTAGGGATTTCCTACTCCTTGTATACGTTTAATCCTAAGTGTTGGTGTTACGGTATGTGGGAGGGTGGTTTAGTAATTCAGGAGAAATCTTAGGGTTTTGTCATAGATTAATTCATGTAATTAATTTAAAAAGAATTGTGTATTGGGTTAAATTCATGAGATTTGGGAAATTGAGATTGGTTGATGTAATTGAATATTTAATCACTCATATGTGGATTTGATAATGTACATATATTGTGATATTTATTTCTCGCTTAGAAATAAGCTTTTGGGCTATCGGTGGAGGATAGCCATTGATTGTTGTAGACCTTGCATCTTTGCTTAGGTATAATCGAATTAAGTCACATATGTTGTTGTTGAATTATCTGAGAACATTACTTGTATTGATTGTGTGTTGCATATGGCAATTTGTATGTTTCATTGCATATGCATGATGTTTGGAGGAGATAGGGGATGAACTCCACGGTTTAGGGAAGATAGGGGATGGACCTCTAAACGGATTTGTTTGGAGGAGATAGGGGATGAACTCCACGGTTTAGGGAAGATAGGGATGGACCTCTAAACCGGATTTTTGTTTGGGAGGAGATAGGGGATGGACTCCATTAGCATCACTTTTATGTGTGCTTATTTATATTGAAGTGTTTTATTGATACAGCACTAAAATGTGTATCAATTGGGAAGTATGGAAGTGAATTGATTATAATTGATATAATACTAACTCGTGTATTTGTTATGATTAGGTTTAACTTGAATTGTTATTCCTGTGGAATTGGAAGTTTTGTTAATAAAAGATGAAACCCCGTTGAGTTATTTGGCCAGGTTCTGAGCCATAGATGGAAAGTAAGATGTGCCATAGACAATGTGTCATAGGCAATATAGACATTCATGTCTTAAAAAGTGTAACTGGATTATAGTGTGTTAACCATGTATTAGATGCTAATACTTTAGTTAATTCTTATGCTTGGTTTAGTATTTCTCTATTGGTACATGGCTCACCCTATATAGAACTTCATTTTTCAGAATGGGTGGTTCACTACCTCCAAGGACTTAGCTTGTGAGGAATTGAATTGGAAGACTTGTTTTATTTTTTTATTTTATTTATTTTATTTGAACAATGTAAACTTTCAAGCCTAGGGCTTTATTTGTTTTGAGTTAGAACTCATGAATTTGTGTCCAAGTGTTGGCTTGGCAAGATGTAAGCCCATAGGGCATTTATTTGATGTTTTATTCCATAATACTCTGGTGACTTAAATAATATACTGTTTTTCATTTATTAATGCATGTCATGTTTGGGTTTAATTTTGAGGCGTTACAACTTGGTATCGAGGCGTCTGGGTTTGAATACTTTGGATGCGTGGAAGTGATTAGAATCACAATGGGTTCGTCTCGTTTGATAGAGACTTAGTGTAATGATTGCATGCTTATATGATAACATGTTTATGTGACTATGTGGGTATGGAATGTAGTTTCTAGGATGTTGATTGGACCCTTGAGTCTCTGAATGTCTTGTTGGAAAGGCACTTGATCAATGTTGTTTCCAACCGGAACTTTAGCGACGTCTCGGGACTGTCATTATCCAGGAATGAAATTCGTAGGTGCTTATGTGATTATGTGCTTACGTGGTGTGATTTATTGTTGTCCAATGTATTAGGACGCAAGTGTTATAGTTTTGGCACATTATTTAGAGTGCTAACGTCTTTGTTTCCTTCATTAGGATGTCAGGACGAGGACGAGGTCGCGGTAGGCGTGGTAGGCAGGCTAGGCAGGAAGTGCCTATCCGGAAGGAGATACGGGCAGTTCAGGAGGGTGTGGGCCAAGCCAATGTGGCCGAGCCAGTAGGCCAGCAAGGTATGGGCGCTTTGGCCCAAGAGATAGCTGGAGCTTTTAGGGAGTCAGTGGGCATTCTTAGGGCTCGAAATCGAGCTCGGTTGTTGTGGCGATCGGGGCCTTCTTTTACGAAGAGGGAATTCTTAGGTCTCAACCGGACGTGTTTATAGAGTGATCCTAGCGAGCCGCTTAAAAATGCATTTAATGGCTCGAGCAGAACGAAAGCGTTTGAGATGCTTGGCATCGAAGCGAGGTTGAAGGTGACCTTGGCATCGTTCGGTGAAGGAGATCTTGGTCGATGGTGGAAGTTCACCAAGGGTCGTATTGGAGAATGCGTGGAAGGCTTTTGTTGATGCTTTTCAGAGAAGTACTTGTCTCCAAATTGCTCAGAGAAGTTGAGAGATCGATTCCGCCATCTTGAGCGAGAAACGGTTTATCGGTGGCGAGTTTGAAGCGGCATTCACTAGTTTGTCGAGTTTGCACTGAGTTGGTGGCAAGCGAGAGCCTTGCATTGAGTTTGAGAAGAAGTTGAGGCGTGGCCTCATCTTTGAGAGTTGTTGGGTCTATGATTAGGGATTTGGGCGATTGGTTGATCGGCTGACACCGAGATTATGATGCAGAAGAGGGGAAAGGCGTAAAGGCTCCAAGAGGAGTCGGGATGGCGAGTGATGGCAAGAGGCGAGAGGTTTCACTCTCGTGACCTCGGAGTAGTTTTTCTAGATCCACTTTTCGGTCGAGAGTGCTAGTTACAGGAAAGGCGGTCGAGACATTACTGTTTCAAGTGTGGTCACCTGGGCCACAAGTCTCCGCTTTGTCCTCGAGAGGAGGAGTTCAGAGGCAAGATCTTCTTGGCTCGATCTCGAGCGAGTCGAGTCGAGTAGAGGTCGGAGTCCTCTTGTTTCGGTCTTGTCGGCGGGGCACATGAAGAGGTTTTGCCCACAGTTGGGTGGCACACGGTGCCTCTTGGTCGAGGCACTCGAGTCGATGCCTACTCGGTCGATTCGAGCCTCGAGGGCCAACCAGGGCTTCTTCGTCCCAATCAGGCAATGATCTTACTCGAGGGGTGGCAAAGTTGATCGAGGTCATCTGGGCGTGTATCTTGTTACATGAGGATCTTATACCTGACTCCATCTGTGGTTAGAGGTACCTTCTTGTTCTGCAATTGGTTGCTAGTGTATTGATCGTCTGTGCGTCTCATTCCTTTGTGTCTCTTTGCATTTGCATCTATTTTGGAGTTGGAGTTAGCTCGATTAGCATCTCCTATTTGTGTAGTGTCGCCTCTTGGGGGTGAGTTGATTTTGAAACAAGGTGTTAGGGGTTGTGATATAGAGGTCGATGATCATAGAATCCCTTTCTCTTTGTAGTGATGCCCATGAAGGGTTTCGATGTTATTTTGGGTATGGTGGTTATCATCATACCGGCATTTATTGATTGCTACCGTCGAGGGTAACTTGTTGTACAGTGAGCGGAGAACGTTTTCATTTTACGGGGCGAGGGTAGTAGTGTTTTGCCATCGAGGTATGATCCGCGAGGCGAGTGAGCTTAGTAGTTTACTTGCTAGTCTTGCGATTAGTGAGGATGTTGAGACTCGATTGTGTTACCAAGGGTGGTTTGTGAGTACTCGGACGTCTTTCGAGGATCCGGTGGGTTTACCACCGCATCGAGAGATTGAGTTCTCTATTGACTTAGTGCGATGCGACGCCGATTTCTATAGCACCTTATCGTTTTGCCCCGCCGAGCTAGTTGAATTGAAGATTGACTCGAGGAGTTGTTAGATAAAGGTCATATCCGTCCTAGTGTTTCACCGTGGAGCGCCAGACCCTTTTCGTTAAAAAGAAAGGTGGTGCTTTGAGACTTTGTATAGATTAGGAAGTTGAATCGGGTGACGGTTAAGAATAAGTACCGATGCCTCGTATAGATGATTTGTTTGATCAGTTGAAGGGTTCTCGTTGTTTCTCTAAGATAGACTTGAGATCGGGTTATCATCATTTGAGAGTCGAGGAGGAGGATATTCCAAAGAGCGGCATTCGTGACGCGGTATAGCCCTCTGAGTTCTGGTGATGCGTTTGGGCTCACCAATGCACCAGCGGTGTTTATGGATTTGATGAACGGGATCTTCCGAGCATTTTTGGATCGTTTTGTGGTCGGCGTGGGCGACATTTTGATTTATTCACCTTCGGAGGAAGAGCACGAGGAACACTTGAGAGTGGTGCTAGAATTACTTAGAACCCATAAGCTTTATGCTAAGTTTGGGAAGTGTGAGTTCGGCTAGAAGAGGTGAAGTTCTTAGGCCATGTAGTTTTAGGAAGGGGTGTCTGTTGATACATCCAAGATGGAGCGATGCAAGATTGGGCACAACCTAAGAGTGTATTTGAGATCCAGTTTTACGGGATTAGCTGGGTATTACCGTCGGTTTGTGAAGGATTTCTCGGGTTAGCTTCACTGATTGACTAGATTGACTCGGAAGGGAGTCAAATTTGTTTGGAGTGAGACTTGTGAAAGGTCATTTCAGGAGTTGAAAGTTAGATTGACCACCGCTCCGGTTTTGATTATTCCGGAGAGAGGGTTGGGTTATTCAGTTTATTGTGACGCCTCACGAGAGGGTCAGGTTGTGTGTTGAGGCAAGAAGGGAAAGTGGTTGCCTGTGGCTCACGTCAGTTGAAAATTCACGAGAAGAATTACCCTACGCATGATCTAGAGCTAGCAGCTGTGATATTTGCCCTAAAAATTTGGAGACATTATTTGTATGGTGAGAAATTTGAGGTATTCTCACCATAAGAGTTTAAAATATTTGTTCACTCGGAAGGACTTGAATTTGAGGCGAGGAGGTGGATGGAGTTCATTGAGGATTATGACTTGAGTTGCACTATCATCCGTGGAAGGCCAATGTTGTGGCCGATGCCCTTAGCGTAAAATCTGTTGGTGGCGTTGCGATATAGCCATCCGGGAGAGGGAGATGTTGGGACCTGTTGGGGAGTTTGATTTGCTTTGGGGCGAATCCGTTGAGGTTCTTGACCTTGTTTTGATTGTTACCTGACCTACACTTGTGACTCGAGTGTTAGAGGCTCAGAGGGGTGATCTTGAGGTAGAATCTCTCCAAGAAAAGATTTCCATTGGGAAGGTTGAGAAGGGTTTGACGGTGTATCCCGACCTGAGCGTGAGATACCGAGATCGTCTGTTTGTACCGGAATCTTGCCGTGAGGAGGTACTCCGAGAGTTTCATCATTCGCGCCTTGCGGTGCATCCGGGAGGTACTAAGATGTATCGGGATTTGGGCCGCCAGTTTTGGTGGCGGGGTATGAAGAGAGATGTGGCAGCTTTCGGATCTAAGTGCCTTACTTGTCAGCAAGTGAAGGCCGAGCATCAGAGGCCAGCGGGTTTGTTGCAACCCTTGCCTATTGCCGAGTGGAAGTGGGAGCATGTCACTATGGACTTCGTTGTGGGTCTTCCGAAGACTCAGCGAGGTAGTGATGCTATTTGGGTTGTGGTAGACCGGTTGACGAAGTCAGCGCACTTCATTCCTATGCGTGTTAGAGATTCGAGATCATCTTGCCGATTTGTATGTTCGGGACATAGTGAGGTTGCACGGGGTCCCATGGCGATTGTTTGAGATAGAGATCCTCGTTTCACCGCTTTGGCGAGTTTGCAGAGTGCTTTAGGCACTAAGTTGACCCTTAGTACGGCTTATCATCCTCGGTGGCGACGGCGGTCGGCGTACTATTCAGATCTGGAGGATATGCTTCGAGGTTGTGTTCTCGACCTTAATGGGTCGTGGGAGAAGCACTTGCCATTAGTGGAGTTTGCTTACAACAATAGCTTTCGATCTAGTATCGGTATGGCACCGTTTGAGGCCTTATATGGCCGAATGTAGATCTCGGTTTGTTGGGCTGAGGTGGGTGACGCACCTTTGTTGGGTCCGAGTTGGTGAGGAAACCACGGAGAAGGTTGAGCTTATCCGTAAGAAATTTGATTCTGACCTGAAGTCGTCGAAATCTTATGCCGACCGTAGGAGGAGACCTTTGGTGTTTAAGGTAGGTGATCATGTCTTTCTGAAAATATCACCTAGGCGAGGTTTGATGAGATTTGGGAAGAGTGGGAAGTTGTCCCCTCGGTTCATTGGGCCTTTTGAGATCCTTGAGAGGATTGGCGAGGCTGCTTATCGTTTAGCTTTGCCACCGCAATTATCCGGAGTTCATGACGTGTTTCATGTGAGTATGCTCCGGAAGTATGAGCCAGATCCGTCACATGTGTTGGATTGATTTGAATTAGTTGTTGATGAGGATGTCTCGAATGAGGAGAGCCCGGTCCGGGTTTTGGACAGGCGGGAGCAAGTTTTCCGTGGCAAGACTATCCCTTTGGTGAAAGTCCTGTGGAAGCATCACGGAGTGGAGGAAGCCACTTGGGACCGTGAGTTGGAAGTCCGTGAGAAATACCCGGATTTGTTTATTGATTTGTAATCTTGTACTTAGATTATATAATATTGCGGATCTTGAGAATTTTATATATGTCTTAAGTTGGAAAACATTGAAACAGTTTGATTGAATGTTAACATTTTGAAACTTGCCACATAATGGGAGTAATGTGTTGTTTATACCATGAGATTGAATACGATATGGAATTTGTTAACATCGAAAGGAATAATGCATAATATTGATGCAGGTTGAGATATATGTTGGTTTATACATATTGTGAGATGCCTCTTAATGAGAGATGAAGTGACCAATATTGGTCAAGATTGTTGATTATTGTTTTATATATCATTGGGAATTAAGAAAAACTTGTTTTTTTTACAAACTCATGCTTAATTTCGGGGACGAAATTCTTTTAAGGGGGGGAGGTTATAGCGACCCCGGTCTTTTTCCCATTTGATTATTGTATCCGGACTTACGTTCCGCGGATTCTGCTGTTATATTTGTTGTTCTTTAATTCCTCAATTGAGTTATAGAATGTGTTGGGCAGGTTGGTTGGGTTCGGAAATCAAATCTTCTTTGCTCGATTTTGAGTTGGTCGCTCGGCGAGGTTTGGTCGCCGGCGAGGGTTGAGTTTTTGTTTCTAGTGGCTCGAGCGAGATTTCTTCGCCGAAGCGAGAATTGCGTCTAGTATAGACCAGAGAGCGAGTGTTTTCGCCGGCGAGCTTTCTTCGCCGAGCGGCGAGTTGTATGTTTCGAGTTCTTCGCTCGGCGAGCATTCATCGCTCGAGCATGCTTCAGGTTGCAGACTGGCATCGAGTTCTTGGCTCGGCGAGATTTTCTTCGCCGGCGAGTATTTCTTAATGTCTGGTCGCTCGGCGACCATGTCTTCGCCGAGCGAGCTTTATCCAAGATTTAAACGCAGAGCGGTTTAAAACGTCCTTTTTCACAATTTTTGATCCAAAACCCTAGTTCCGAGTTTCTTCTTTCTCAACTCATCTTTTCCTTGGGTTTGATCTATCTAGAGGGTGTTTCTAACCTAGTTCCTTCATTAAAAAGGTAGAGAGTGAGGGCTTTCATTTAATCGGAGCATTGTTGGATTTGGAGCACTTTAACATTTGGGCAAACATCTTCATCTTCTTCTATCGGGTTCATTGCTTTGAGGTAGGGATTTCCTACTCATTGTATACGTTTTAATCCTAAGTGTTGGTGTTCTAGTATGTGGGAGGGGTGGTTTAGTAATTCTGGGAGAAATCTTAGGGTTTTGTCATAGATTAATTCATGTAATTAATTTAAAAAGGGGAATTGTGTATTGGGTTAAATTCATGAGATTTGGGAAATTGAGATTGGTTGATGTAATTGAATATTTAATCACTCATATGTGGATTTGATAATGTACATATATTGTGATATTTATTTCTCGCTTAGAAATAACTGTTTTGGGCTATCGGTGGAGGATAGCCATTGATTGTTGTAGACCTTGCATGCTGCTTAGGTATAACTGGAATTAAGTCACATATGTTGACTGTTGAATTAATCGAGAACATTACTTGTATTGATTGTGTGTTGCATATGGCAATTTGTATGTTTCATTGCATATGCATGATGTTTGGAGGAGATAGGGGATGAACTCCACGGTTTAGGGGAAGATAGGGGATGGACCTCTAAACCGGATTTGTTTGGAGGAGATAGGGGATGAACTCCACGGTTTAGGGGAAGATAGGGGATGGACCTCTAAACCGGATTTTTGTTTGGGAGGAGATAGGGGATGGACTCCATTAGCATCACTTTTATGTGTGCTTATTTATATTGAAGTGTTTTATTGATACAGCACTAAAATGTGTATCAATTGGGAAGTATGGAAGTGAATTGATTATAATTGATATAATACTAACTCGTGTATTTGTTATGATTAGGTTTAACTTGAATTGTTATTCCTGTGGAATTGGAAGTTTTGTTAATAAAAGATGAAACCCCGTTGAGTTATTTGGCCAGGTTCTGAGCCATAGATGGAAAGTAAGATGTGCCATAGACAATGTGTCATAGGCAATATAGACATTCATGTCTTAAAAAGTGTAACTGGATTATAGTGTGTTAACCATGTATTAGATGCTAATACTTTAGTTAATTCTTATGCTTGGTTTAGTATTTCTCTATTGGGCTGTGGCTCACCCTATATGGGAACTTCATTTTTCAGGTACAGGTGGTTCACTACCTCCAAGGACTTAGCTTGTGAGGAATTGAATTGGAAGACTTGTTTTATTTTTTTATTTTATTTATTTTATTTGAACAATGTAAACTTTCAAGCCTAGGGCTTTATTTGTTTTGAGTTAGAACTCATGAATTTGTGTCCAAGTGTTGGCTTGGCAAGATGTAAGCCCATAGGGCATTTATTTGATGTTTTATTCCATAATACTCTGGTGACTTAAATAATATACTGTTTTTCTTTTATTAATGCATGTCATGTTTCGGGTTTAATTTTGAGGGCGTTACATAATTCTTCTTTAAAAGAAAAGAGGTTCAAAATATTATTACTTATCCAAAAGTTGCTATGAAAGATTATGAATTAATTTTATAATTTCCTTGTTGCCCTTGCATTGCCTTAATTTCTATGCTTATATAGATTTAGGGTGCCTCTTGTATTGTGTGAGAAAGTTGTAATCATTTTCAAATCATAGTAAAATTGCAACGACTGTCACTACAACAAATTCTTAGTTCAGCGACACTCAAAAGTGCCACAAAACTATTCCTTTAGTGACATTTTTTAGTCTTGTGGCATTTTGAACAAGTACCATTGATATCCATGTCACGCTAGATATTAGTGGCACTTCAGTGACACTTGTAGATGCCATTACACCATGATAGTTTTGAGATCTTTTGTGACATCTATAAGCCATTATTTATTTATTTTTTTCAATGTTGCTCATGCTTATTTTAGTAGATACCAAACTAGCACCATTAGTGGCATTTGTGGCTACTAAAGATTTTTTAAAAAAAATGTATTATATATAATATTTGGAACACTAATCTGGAAATCTTGTTCTTTTAGAAACTAAATAAATAAAATTTTATTTATAAAATATAAATACAACATCCATGAAACTGACACTTTAAACTCATAAAAATCAATTGTAATCTAACTTACATATCCCAAACCCAAAAAATAAAAATTAAAAATTAAAATGATATCTACTTTAGGCAACTTTGCGTCACATATCTTGAATAAGTCAACGTCATGTATGTCAATCCCATTTGGTTCGACCAATCCCAAAAGTCAACGTTGATTTCTTTTCACTGCTTGCTCTGAGTCCTTTAATGGCACGGTTGAAAAAGCTTCATGCCTCTACATACCTCCAAAGCAGGTAAAACATAATGTCCATCAATGCTTCTATTTTCGCAATTGTACTTTATTGATGATTATCCTCAAAAAAATTTATTTTTGAAAAATCTCAAATCCTCCGAGATTGTGATTTGTAATTAGGATTAAATTTCATTAAACAACAATTTCCAATCAAACAAGCATAGAACTAATCTAGTTAAGAGAGAATTCAATTGGTTCTACAAATAAGCAATGACAAATGAACACAACGATATATATAACGTGGAAAAAATCACAATTGGAGTACCTCCAATTATGATTAAAAAAATCACGAGTCAAAGTCACAAAATAATCCACTAAGAAGACAAAGGAATAACACAAGAGAACCCTCAATTAACTAGAGAATCCACGCCCAAATTGAACTGAACTTGTTGTACCTCTTCCAACATTGTCTTCACATCGAAATTGCTTCGGCCAACTTTGAATCCACAACGTCAAAGTCGAATCCAAAACGATGAGGCACTTCAGAATCTACCAAAGCTTCCAAGCTCAAGTTCTCCGGAATCCACCAATGAACATCTCTCTAGAAAGTGTAGAGAAATCCCCTGATGATCTTCAATATAAAGCTTGCTGATCCATAGATCATTCTCAATTCATCAAGGTACACACATAGATCCTTTTAGAGACTCTCCCTTTGTTTTTCACACTCTAGGGTTGAATATTTGAGAGTCTCTATCAAATCTGATCCGAAAACTCACATTTAAGTGACTGAAACCGACTTAGACCGCTCGAGCGCTCAATAGGTCGCTCAAGCAAACTTTTTGATGATCCAGTATTTTTCTTTGAAGCTCTGAGATGCCGCAAGCATGCCTAGGCCACTGGAGCGCAACTTTCGACGCCCAAACGCACATGTCTCTGCTCGAGCACAACTTCCTATGCTCGAGCATTCTTCAGCAAAAAAATGCTCCTTTGCTTGAGCACAACATTCTATGCTCGACTGCACACACCTTTCCTTTAGCACAGACTTCTCTGCCCAAGCACAAATTGTAAATTGAGTTGGATTCATATCTAAACACCCTCATTCTTACAAAAGAGTGAATGCAATTACATTTAAATATAGTTTTGTCCAAAGGGATTGCCAATCACAAAAAAAAAAACCTAACAATTTCCTTCTGTAAGAACTTAAATGCATCATTCAGTTAGTTAAAAGATTAATATATTTCAAAATCACATAGCAATGAATTTATTCATGTTCAGTAACAAATTGATTAATAGGAAATAAACCAAGTAACAAGAAACAAGTACCTTCAGATCCTTGAAGAATTTTTGAAGTAACACGATGAGCAATAGTCCCAAAACATTCAATGTAGTATGTATGGGCAACAATTACAACTTCTATACAAAGTTCCATTGCTACTCCACTTAATTTTGAATCACTAGCTCCAAAAGGATAGCTCATATAAGCATTTCATCAAACAACTTATATGCATACAACAATCAAGCAATTTTAGTAATGACTTTATCCTAATAGTCTTTTAAGCATTATGCCACGTATTAACAATATGTAAAACTAAAATAAAATAAAATAAATTGTGATAATATAGCATGATAGATGAATCCAAGTAAGTAAATATAGCATGATAGATGATCCCTAACATTGTTCGTGGGAATATTATTTTTTTAACATCATTCATGGGAATCAAAGTTAGTTAATATAGCTAGAGATCATCTATCATGCTAAATTATTAATTTGAGTTAATTTGGTCCTAGCTCAAATTGATAATTTTGAGAACAAAAATGACAAAATTTAAAATTTGAGGGACTAAAATGACAAGAAATGCATACTTTAAGGGTTAAAACTATCTTTTATCTAATAATAAAATACTTTTTCCGTCATCAATGTAAACGGACTTTAGAGATAGGACTAAATTGACAAATTTGAGGACCAAAATGACAAAATTGAAACTTAAGGGACTAAAATGACAAAGAACAAATACTTTAAGGATTAAAACTGTATTTTATCCATTTGGAGAATAAGCAAAAAATAGGATGTATGAGTTATCTACAGATGACCGAAAGAGAAAGCATGTACAAAACATTACATCAACTAGAGTCACATGCGACATGAAAAAAATTTAGAAATATGAGTTGTCTCAATATTTTTAGCAAATTGTGGTCTTAGATTGTTTTCAAATATATTTAGGTTGAAAGGCAATAATGGTTTTAAACCATTGATTGTTGTGAAACAAGTTTTGTGTACATATCAAACCTAAGACGGCTATTAGGTGCACATGATTTTCACTATCCATTTTTTGAAATTGATAAGGAAAGAACCAAAATTTCTAAAATTTCACGGCCTTCAAATTACAAAACTCCTCCAAAATTGTAAACTTTCTTAGTGTGCGTGTGTGTGTGTGTGTGTGTGTGTGTGTGTGTGAGAGAGAGAGAGAGAGAGAGAGAGAGATAGATTTTATTTCTTTTAAGGGAAAATTATAGCGGTAGTCCCTGTAGTTTACCCGTTTTATCATTTTGGTCCCTGTTGTTTCAATTTGGTCAATTTTGCCCTTGAATTTTACGGATTGTGTCATATTAGTCCAATAAATAATAGCAGTTAAATTTGATAAACGGAAAATTAAATGATGTGTCAGTTTGGTCCATGTAGTTTATAAGATGTGTCAATTTAGTCCCTGTTGTTTTGACTTTCCTATAAACTACAAGGATCAAACTGACACGTCCAATAAACTATAGGGATCAAATTGACACATCATTTGATTTTCCATCCATCAAACTTAACCGCCGTTATTTATTGGACTAATATAACACAATTCGTAAAATTCAAGGGCAAAATTGATCAAATTGAAACAATAGGGACCAAAATGATAAAACGGGTAAATTACAGGGACCATTTGCATAATTTGCCCTTGTTTTAATTTTCAATTGATTGTTACAAACTATGAGATCATAAAATGAATTTTATTTGTGTGTGTGCTTTCTATAACCAATGTTGAAGCAAATGCTTTAGTGCATTTGAAAAATAAATTTGTCTTTGTGGCATATCAAAATATCCAAGTATAGGAAAATTACTAGTGTAAATAAGGAAATAAATGTTAACAAAAATTTTAGTGCTTTAAACAATTCATTCCAATTTCCAAACATATGTTTTAAAAAATTTATTCTAATTCACCTATAGTTCCATAGAATGTTGTTTCAAGAAATTAAATTTACAATTCAAATGTCTTTACCATTCTATTAGATTTCATTTTGAAATATTTGATTCACTGTCACGTAAAAAAATAATACCAAGACATTATTGAGATGGTTGTGCATATGGTGGGCCATTTGTATCGGAGGATTGAGAAGGTGGTGCATTTGGTAAGGCATTTGTAGCTGGAGATTGAGAAGGTGCTACAACCGAGGATTTAGAAGGTGTTTTTGCACCTTGGATTGGCCCTTGTGTGTCTCTTTGTTTCACATTTATTGAGAGCTTTTGGCCACCTTTTTCACAGTGCAACCCTACGCCACAAATGAAATATTCTGGCCCTAGACTTTCAAGAGCAATTGTATCCTCTCCTGAAGCTAATACTCCATCTTGTGGAATAATGCAGTTCTTGTAGGCATCTTCGTTCACTTGATACAAGCTGTGAAGTCCAATAGTATACTTGAAAACTAAAAAGAAAATTCAATTAAAACGCAATTAGGTTATCATTGTATCTTGCATAAAAATGTTGAAAATATGAATATTTATATATGTGTGTGTGAATAAGGAGTAATCTTTTTTTTTTTTTTTCGGTTGAACCAAACATGTTAATCATACCAAGAAGACTTATTAAGTAGTTATATTAATTACCAAGTTTATCTCCAACCCGAAATTCTTTGTCTTTGGCCCAAACCTTCATAATCATACGTTGATGTCTATCCAACTTCATCACCAACTATAAACTCTCCAGCAAAGTTGACTGTTGGAAGAAAAATGACAACAATGGAAAAAGTGAATAGATATTGTCTAGCCATTGGGTTATTGTTGTAATCTAATGTAAGATAATAGATGTGATACTTTTGGTTCTTGTTTTGGTTTTACGAGTTTTCAATTTATTGAGGAATTGATGAGGAAATTAGAAAGGGAATTATTTATAGAGTAAATCATTCTCAATCCATCAAGGTACATGGATCACTCTAGAGACCTCTCCCTCTGTTTTTTGCACTCTTGAATATTTGAGAGTTTCCATCAAATCTTATCCGAAAACGCACATTTAAGTGACTAAAACCGACTTAGATGGCTCAAGCGCTCAATAGGTTACTCAAACGAACTTTTTGATGATCCAGTATTTTTTTTTTTTTTTAGGCTCTAAGATGTTGTAAACATGTCTAGATAGCTCGAGCGCAACTTTAAATGCTCAAGTGCACATGTCTCCGCTCGAGCGCAACTTCTTATGCTCGAGCGCTCATCAACAAAAATGCTCCTCTGCTTGAGCGCACACATCTTTCTTTCAGTACAAGCTGCTTTGCGTAAGCACAAATTCTAAATTGGGTTGGATTCACATCTAAACACTCTCATTCTCAAAAAATAAAATAAAATAGCGAATGCAATTACATTTGAATGTAGTTTTTTCCAACGGGGATTGCTAATCACAAAAAAGCTAACAATTTCCTAACGCAAGAACTTAAATGCATCCTTTAGTTAGTTAAAAGATTAATATATTTCAAAAGCACATAGCAATGGATTTATTCATGTTCAGTAATAAATTGATTAATAGGTAATAAACCAAGTAGCAAAAAACAAGTATCTCAAGATCCTTAAAGAATTTTTGAAGTAACACTTTGAGCAATAGTTCCATGACAATCAATGTAGTATAGATGGGTAACAATTACAACTTCTATACAAAGTCCCATTATTATTCCACCTAATTTTGAATCACCACCTGGCCAATAATTCTAGCTCCAAAAGGAAAGCTCATATAAACATTTCATCATGTGGGTGGAGACTTCAATGAGATTAGAAATTTAGGGGGAAAAAAAGGGTGTACAAGAAGGGATAGAGGGATGTTAGAATTTATTGAGTTCATTAAGGGGCTAGCTCTTTATGATGTTCCAATGCATGGGAGGCAATTTTCATAGAGCAATTCAGAAGATGAGGGAAGATGGAGCAGAATTAACAGAGTACTACTAGCACCAGAATGGACGAGAAAGTTTAAATTTAAGCTGTGGGGCCTTCCAAGGGGTGTTTCTAACCACTGTCTCCTGTTATTGATGAAGGACGGAAGGGATTAGGGACCAAAACCATTTAGGTTTAACAGTTCCTTCCCTTTAGAGAACTTCTCACCAATGGACTTAATTGGTTAAAGAATGGGTTGGTAAGTTAAAATGAGTAACAAAAAATTTGAAAATAAAAGTGTGCAAGATAAGAAATTGGTTGTGTTTTGATGTGTTCAATCGAACGTTAATTGAATACAAGGAAAATTGGGGCATTTCATACTCAAAGTGATAAAATGTACCAAGTTTCCAAGGTCTCCGTTACCCTTGATCATGCATGATAGGGTGATGGTCTTTTTGGTCTTATTTGTGCATTTGTTAACTTGTACATCTTGGTTCCTTAGACATCATGCAATGAAATTGCTTGATTGATGGTTTAAGGACCACATGTATCACTTATTTGAGATGTTTTGATCATAAAGAGGGATACACAATGCAAACAACCTGTGAGAATACCCTCTCTTTGCCCTGTTTGCTCTCTGTTGCAGCAAGAGAAATAGTGTGTCATCAGTGGCCGGCCGGCCACTGTTACTAGCCTGCCGACCACCAATGTTAGACGGCAACCCCTCAATGGTGGCCTGCTGACCACCAGTGAATTTTAGGCAGTGTGCTTGTAAAGCATGGCAGAGTTGATCTGGAGAAGGAAAACAATGCAAGGGTTGTGCAACAGAGGCTTTCGAGGGCAAACAACAGATGTTCTTTTGGTGAAAACCGAGCATGTATGGGCCTCCCGCGCTTCCCGAGACTAGTTAGCTAGTTAATTAGTTTAATTAGCAATTAATTATTTATTTGTAGTAAATTAATTAGTTGTAGCTAATTAGTTTGTGTTGTAATATTTAATTAGCTTAGCCTAGTTAAATTCTTATTTAATTAGCTTAGATAGTTAGTTAATTATCCATTCAAGTTTTATAATTATTAGCTTAAGTAGTTTAGCTTAGCTAGTTTATTCATTCGGACTCTCCTTCGTGAGAGCTTGATGTAATAATGTATATATCTTGCAACCCCACGCCTTTCTCACTTTTGTTTTCCCGCTTTTGATGGTTAGATTAGGGACATATTTTAATTAGCATACCTTATGCTCGCATCCATTCATCTTGTATTGCATGCACTGAGGCCCGGCGCATCATTCAAACTGTATTGTCATTGCAATACTTCATTGAATACGTACTTAGACCGCATGTCTTGAATTAATTCATATGCCATATTAATAGCCAAGCCTAGTAATTGCATTATCGTATGTGTTGCATTAGACATTTGGCATAGTTAGGAATCATGCATTTTTTCTAACTCTTTTGTTTATCTTAGCTTGGAGTACTAGGTGAGTTTTAAACGCTTTAGCATACTTGCATGAGTGTGAGTGATTGCCATGTCTAGCATGCATGCCATGAGGCTAAGTGCTTACTTGATAAACCGCTTGAGTGCTTGTGGATGAAGGCTTGTTGCTTGAATTGGAACGATTTAATGAATGTACGTTTAAGCCCACTATGTCTAGTGGCAAATTCGCAAACTTTAAGGCCACTTGAGGTGGCAAAATCAAACCATTTTCGCAAAACAAATATGAAATTGAATTGTTCCAATTTGAGCAAATTAGTCTATATTTGTCTGTACACATCACGTAGTAATGCTAGCCTAATAAACCAGAACACGATGCATATAATGTTGATAAAAATCATATCATGATTAGTAGAGGCCGATCTTTGATCGAGCGAGCGAGGGTGCTCAATTCATGACCTTTCCTCCCTGTACCTAACTTCCCGAGCCAATGCAACTTTGATGATAACAGACACATGGCCTTTGGCACGAGTCATAGGTTTCCTAAATTTCCCCAAAATAAAATATTTAGGTGGCGACTCTGTATCTGGTAAAGCAGTCAAATTTTGGCATTTTTTTTATTCTAAAATTGATTTTTCAAAAGGTTTGCCAAATTTGAACTCTTTGGTGTTTATCAATTTCACATTGCACTTGTGAGATTAGATTCAGAACCGCAGGAGTCCAAACTGTAGGGCTTATTTTCGAACTTCCGAAAGGAGGCGCGAAAAAGTTGAGCCACAAGGTGTTAAACAGATATAAAGCAGAAAATGTGAAGTAGAAAGTATACGTGCAAAGAGGCAAGTGAAGTGCATACCTCCCATGCTCGCCAGTAACCTCCAACCCGCTCTCCCCTCATGCGGGAAATGGAGCTCATGTAGCCGTAAAAGGTGGATAGGCCAACTTCACCCCAGTCATAGAACCGAACCCAGAGCAGTATCACTAGAACACTTTGCAGGTATAAACCTATAATGTTCCACCTATTCGAAAACAATGTGGTACCGAGGAGAAACATCAGGAAACCCCGAGCATACTGCTCCACCTCCTTCGGTGTCTCAGGCTCACTCCCGCGGAACTACTCGGCAAACCAACTGTATCTCACCATGGCTGGCCGGTATAGGGGCGGGCGTGCTCCAAGCAAGTAGATCCAAGTGGCCTCCCACTCACCCATATCCGTATTGAAGGGGATCGGATCACCCCCTACTCCTAAGCCTGTGATCATGGCAAAGTCGTAGGGAGTCATCGTCATCTCCCCAGAAGTAGAGAGGTGGAAAGAATTAGTGGTGTCCCACCACCTCTCCACCAATGCTCCGATAAGAACCCGACTCGTTACGAGGCGTGACAGTCTGGAGCAAAAAAGGCCAAAGCTAACCATGTCAACAATATCGCGGACCTCGGCGAGAAGCTCATCATACCAATCTCTCGCCGTCGTCGCTCCGTACCTCCTGTAAGCACGAGAGTCTCCTTGTGGTGGAGAAAAGAAAAATCAAATGAAAGACAGTAATAAAAAAGTATTTAGATAAAGGATAGTACAAGAAATGCAGTTAAAGGAAAGATAGGAATGCATAAAAATAGAGTTCATACCTCAGTAGCGCTGGAAAAAAGATAGGAGTCTGGCTCCCTCAATAAGAGGTCCTCTGGCATGCCACGAGCAAAGTCACTAAAATGCCTAATGCGTCCAGGCGGTAGTATATGCATGCGAGGATGGTACGTCATCGGATCAAAGGGGCGCACCCTCAGTGTTAATGGCTTTGGCTCGAGCTCTAGGGCGAACTCTGCCTCAAGATCAGCCTCAATATCCTCTGCCGCTCCGCCAGCCTCGGCAACTGGTGGCTCCTCTACCTCAACTATAGGTGGAAATACAGGTGGAACCTCAGGAGGAGCTTCGTCGTGAGGCATATCATCCGCCATCTAGAAAATAGGTGAAAAGTAGGTGAAAAATGAAGAAAAATGGAGAAAAGAGGGAAAACTTGGAAAAAGTCAACCTTAGGAGAGAGAAAATGAGAGAAAAAGTCAAAACCCGAGAAAGTTCACGAAACTCAAGAGAAACTCGAGGTGAACAAGCCTAATGTAGTGAAAATGCAGAAAAAATGACGAAATCAAAATCTGATCAGTTCAAAGTGTAGAGAATCAAGAGGGTTTTACGAAAAAAGTTTGCATGGGGCGTTGGAAAACACGTGTAAAGTGAAAAATCTAGAGAGAAGATACACCTAGAGAGAGAGGGAGAGGATTTTTGGAGGTTTGGGTGTGTGGAAATGAAGTATGGGGTCGTTTACTTAAAGACCCACGTGTGAAAAAACCATACTGCCCCGAAACAGTCACGGGTGGCCGACAGGCCACATTTGTGGATGACAAGCTTAGACGGTGGCCGACAGGTGGCCTGCGACTTCCCTTCGTGGTCGGCAGGTGGCCGGTTGTCCTCACTTCTGTCCTGATGCTGTTTTGTGCTTTTGTTTCCCAAGAAAAGTTTGGGAGGTTCATTGTTGGATCCAGATTGATTCTAAGGGATCTCGAAACTGCGTTTTGGCATGCAAACGTTTTCTACTTGCCAATGTAAACGAGGAGTATCCTTTTTGAGCATGTTACAATGCCTCCGAGAGGTAAATCAGAGGTTGTCACTGAACATCGTTTTGTTCGTTTTTTCAAATTACGTCTTTGCTCTCTTCCGTTGCATAGAATATGCATTTCACATATACGTATGCTGCACGCATGTCTTGCATCATTTATGATTCGTGCATAGAACATGCTGTCAATTTTGCATAGAATATGCTCTTATTTCATGCATAGAATATGCTTTTGTTTCTTGCATAAAACATGCATTCAATTAACATCATACGTCAGTTGTCTATCTTGCATGGAATTTGCATTGTCACTGTGTTGACTTGTTCACTTTGTGCATCTAGTGCACTTGTTCACTTTGTCTATCTATCGCACTTGTTTATTTTGTGCATTTATCGCACTTATTCACTTTGTGCATCTATCGCACTTGTTCAATTTGTGCATCTATCGCACTTGCTCACTTTGTGCATCTATCGCACACGTTCATTCCTTTTTGCATCTTTTGTTGTGTATCTCAGAACGTGTGAAGCACGGCCTTGGGCGTGCTTTATCTTGAAACTCGTGAAGTGCGAGCCCGAGCGGTTTCTCTTGTATCTCAGGATGTGTGAAGCGCGGCCCTGGGCGGGTTTTATCTCGGGACGCATAAAACGTGACCCCGAGCAGTTTTTCTCCTATCTCGGGACGCATGAAACACGACCCAGAGTGGTTTTCATTTCTCAGTTTCTCAGGATACGTAAACCGCGATCCTAAGCAGTATTTTCTTTCCTCAATTCGTGTTTTGGCGTGGTCAAAGTGTGTTTTATATCTTTTTGCATGGAACTTGTGTTGGTTTTAAGCTTGAAGCTGCTCATTCACATGTTGTTATCTTGTTATTGCTTATTGCACTTGTTATTGCTTATTGCATCATCTTGCATGATCATGAGTTTTTAAAATAGCTGGTTACGCGAAGTGTGTGAGTCCAGCTTTCAAAGTTTTCTTTGTGCATATCATTTGTATCTTGCCCCAGAACTATGCTGGTTTGATTCCTTGCAAAGGGATACGTAGGTAGCTTGCAAGCGCAACCATTTATTTTGTTCTGATTGTTTGTCTAAGTCTTACGGCCTTGTCAAAATGGGTCCTCTTCGGACTTTGACATTCACTCACATCATTTCATAACTCCAAGTTTTGTCAAAGAGGGGCAACTGTAGACACCCCATTTTTGACCACCCTCATGACTTGGACGTATATGCTTGTCAAGTGCTCGAAGTCCTTAGTGGAATGCCACAGCTTCGAGCCTTTCAAACCTTACACATCTCTTGCCTTGTTTTGGACCACAACCATAGATTTTCCAGCCTGCAACCTCTTGTGGCCTGCCGACCACCAAAATTGGCTACCGGCCACAGCTTTTGGCTGATGGCCACTAATGTGGCCTGCTGGCCAGCATTAGTGGCCTGCTGGCCACAAGTGTATTTTGCAGATATTTTTCTGCCAGCTGTTGGCACAGATGCATGCACTTTCTTACACGTGTATGTATTGATATTTGTGAGAGAGTGTGATGTTTTTCTATATATAGAGGACCTCACCTCTTGCTTTCAAGGTTAGAAAATTTTGAAGCAAATTATTTTCTCTCTCTTGTAAATTTCTTGACCTTTTGCCTATACACTTTAAACCAAACCTTACCATCTTGGAACTGAGAAACTTTTGAGCCTTCTTTGAGCTCTTAAGGGTGTGTTTGTGTTGAATTGTTGCTTGGAAGTGTTCTCCTCTTTAAGAGGTATAAGGCTTGATTTGTTTGCTATTTCTCTACTATTTTTCCTACTGTTTTTCTATTGTTTTTGGGCTATTTAAGCTCTGTAATTTTGGGCTGAAACTTGTGGTTTAAGGCCTTAAAGGGTAGAAGGGTGTTTCACTTCTCTTTCCATCTTGTTTCTCTAGCCTTTACCCTTGTGTTTCCCACCTTTACACTATCTTTTTTTTAGCTTTTACACATTGTTTTTCAGAGTTATTTCAGTGGCTAAAATGTTGTTTTGAAGTCCAAAATTGGAGGGGTTAGCCTCCCCTCCTTGTGTCTTACTTACTAGTCTAGCATGCTCTATGTTTTAGCTTATTGTTCTAGCTATTTTTTTCTTAATTCCAGCATGTTTTATGACTTATTTAGCATTGTTTTAGGACTATTTTTAAGTGTTCATTGCATTTGAGCCTTGTATTACATGCTTGTAATGTAATTGTCCTCATAGGTTTGGTGGTCTAGGCCTTAGCCACCATCCTATATGAGTTGATAGCATTTATTTATGGCTTTCCATACTTGTTTTCACCTTTAATCACCTCTGCAACCTTCCTCTTTTCTTGGCTTTTGCTTTGCTTTGAAAGTTGGTTCAAACTAGTTGCTTGTTTAAAGCATGAGATTGAGGTCTAGTGCTTAATGGTTTAATCCCTTTGGGTGTTCATTACTAACAGCATAACACTTCTCTCATGCCTAAAACAACTCTTGGTTTGATGCTTCTTTCCATTAGAGGACTTAAAGCTCACCTTTGAACTTAATTTGCTAAGGAATGGTTGGTAATTAAAATAGAGTAATAAAATGAGGACTAAAAATGATACATGATAATAACTTGGTTCAATTCAATCAGACGTTAATTGAACCCTTGAGTCTTGAATCGTTTCATACTTACTAGTGATGTAAACGGTTCAAGAGTCATTGTCAACCACTTCCCTTAATCAATTCATGATAGGGGGGTTTGAGAGTCTTATTTATTGCATTTATTGAACTTGCACCCTTTGGTTCATAGGCTGTCATGCAATGAAATTACATCCATTAATGGTTTGTGAATCAAATTTTGCTACTCCTTTGAGCTGTTTGATGATAAGGAGGGGTAAATTGTGCAAACAACCCTTGAGAATACCCTGTGCTTGCTTCGTTTGTTCTCTATTGCAGCAGGAAGAACCAGCCATCAATGGCCGGTAGACCACCATTTGGGAACGGCAGGCCATCACTTCTAGCCTACCGGCCACCTTTGCAAAATCCAGCATAGGTTTTTGAAATGAAACAAGAGTTGTTTTTGAGGAGGAAAAGCAGTACAAGTGTTCTACTGTGCAACAGGGGCTTCCTGGCAACAGAACAATGGCTTTTTCGGGTGGAAATCCGCACGCATGCATGAGCACTCCTTATTTTCCAAGGCTGTTTAGTCTAATTACTTAGTTTAGATATTTGTTGTAATTAGTTAGTTGTAACTAGTTAATTTTGTAAAGTGTTGTAAATAATTAGTTAGCTAGAATAGTTAATTAATTTCTTGTAATAATTAGTTAAGTAGCTTAGTTAATTTGTTCATTTGGGTTTGTAATAGTTAGTTAATTAGAAAATTAGCTTAGCTAGTTTATTCATTCGAACCCTCCTGCGTGAGGGCGCAAATGTTGTAATAATGTGTATGTCTTTCAACCCCACGTCTTTCTCCCTTTTATTTACTTACTTATGACAGGTAGTTTAGGGCATCATGTTTCTTTTAGCATACTCTATGATTTGCATCCACTTGTTTTGCATGCATTGAGGCTCGGTTCATCATTCTAACAAAGCATTATAGTTTACATACTTCGTTAAAAACGTGCTTAGACCACATGCTATCAAATTGATTCATGTGCCATATTAGTAGCCAAGCCTAGTAATTGCATATCGCATGTGTTGCATTAGTCATATTGCACTAGTTACAGCATACATTTTTCTAACTCTTTTCTTTTGGCTTGCCTTAGAGTACTAGGTGAGCTTTTATTTGCTTTATCATAATTGCATGAGTGTGATTGTTGTCATGTCTAGCATGTTCACTATGAGGCTAAGTGCTTAATTGATAAACTGCTTGAGTGCCTGTAGATGAAGCCTAGTTGCTTGAATTGGAATAATTTGAGTAATGTTCATATGCGATCATTTTTTCAAGTGGCACGTTCGCAAACTCTTTTCAAAAACAAGCATGAGCCAAATGTTCCAATTCTTGCAAATTAGTCTATATTTATGTTGGTGCGCATCACATAGTAATGCTAGCCTAACAAATCAGAACAAGAGCATATAATGTAGATCAGATTCATATCATGATTAGTAGAGGCCAATCTTTGATCGGGCGAGTGGGGGTGCTTAATTCATGACATTCCCCTCTCGTACCTAAGTTCCCGAGTCGAGACAATCTTGGTGATGACGGACACGTGGCCTTTGGCACAAGTCATAGGTTTCTCAAATTTCCCAAAAATATTTAGGTGGCAACTCTGTATCTGGCAAAGCAGTCCATTTTTGGCAATTTGATTCAAAATCGATTTTCTAAAAGATTTGTCGGATTTGGACTCTTTGGTGTTTATCTATTTCACATTGCACTTATGGAATCAGATTTAGAACAGCAGGAGTCCGATACTGTAGGGCTTATTCGTCTTTCGAAAGAAGGCACGAAAAGTCGAGCTACAAAGCCTAGTGAATAGTAACAGGGTAAAGGGTTATAAATAATGTCCAAAATAGATTTAGAAATCAGAGTTCATATCAGAAACAGATTTAGATTCACATATTTATACAGAATTCATAAGTACTTATATTTGATACATCCATTAGCTATTCGATCAGATTGGTTATAAGAACCACATGCATAGTCGGTACCGACAACCATAAAGGTTAACATCTTTGTGCACAAAAGCCATGGTATTGTTGTCCCTAGGCGAGAGTCAAGTGAACATAGGCCACGGTATTGTTACCCCTGGGCAAGGGCCATATGAACATAAGCCACGGTATTATTACCCCCGGGACAAGGGCCACATGAACTAAGGATGCCACAAATACATTTCAGGAAAATGGACATTCATTCATGATTCATAAAATAGCATTTTAGAAAACAGACCATGTCATTTCAGTCAAAAAAATACGTATAATCAAACATAACTTTACAGAGTTGTTACTCACAGATAGCTCTAATAGCAGAAGAGTCAGAACAGTCGGATCAACAATCTATGGTGTGTGACCTACACAAACAAATAGGGGATACACACTGAAACACACGCTCGAAAAATACTTAATACATTTCTTTTCTATCTTGGTGTGTTTCTAATCCTTATCCTTATTATTGTGTCTTAATTAAGGCTTAGGAATGCCTAAGATGCAATGAGGATGCCAAAATGTAAGTTGAAACACTTAGTCAAATTTTCAAAAACAGGACAGTCTGCTCGAGTACAACTTCGATCGCTCGAGTGATCTGCAAGGTCTGTAAAAGTACTAGTTGCATGATTATTACGCTTGACAATCGCTCGAGCCAAAGACTGAGTAAACAGGTCTTCTCTCGAGCGCAACTTCCTACGCTCGAACGGTCTGCAAAACTCTACAAAACTTCTGGGAGCTCTCATTTTACACTTGAGCGCAACTTCCTACGCTTAAGCGCAACTTCCTCCGCTCAAGCTGAGGATCAAAAATAAGGGTGGTCGCTCGAGCTCAGGTTCTGCTGCTTGAGCCAACTCACAAACTCTACAATAGTACTAGGAGCTCGCATTCTTCGCTCGAGCGCAGACTCCACCGCTCAAGCAAATTCTAAAATTTCCAGATTGCTCTCTAAGCTCCAAACTTTAATTTCAAAGTATCAAAAAACATTCTTTTGGGTCAAAACTTAAGAAAACACTTGTAAACTTGTAAAACATTATAAATTAAAGATCATTTCACAAAATCAAGGCTCCAAAAGCAAGTGAATTGTTCAAAATTAAACTTGAAATTTTGAAAGCATAACATGCATGACTTGTTATGAACTCAAACCTTCTAAAACATGATCAAATGAGATATTTAGCTCAAAAACATGTTGAATTCTTATAACAAAACGAAGATAAGACCATACATGTGGAAATTCTTTTGAAAACAACCCAAAATGATATGAAATGTGCATGCATGTAGGAATTGAGTTATAATTCTCCAACCTTAACTTAATTCTCATGTTAATCTACTTACTTTTCTTGAATTCACACATGAATGAGTCAAACACAAAGCTTAATGATTGGATTTCTTACCCAAGGCTCTCAATTCCTTGAATTCTAATGAGTTCTTGCTCAATTTCTCCAATTTCCCCTTTAATTCTCTAGCAATTCCTCCTTTCTTTCTTGAATTCACTCTTCTCACTCTAGCTCTCCCTCTCTCACATTTTTCTCCTCAAGAAAGATGATGAACCAAAAAGAGTTCTAATATGTGTATAAGCCTTATATAGGCTTAGTTAGTGGGCTTAATTAACTTGAGTTAGGGTAAGCAATATTCTAATTATTTGATTCCAAATCAAATTTCAATTAAACCTACCATAAATTTCTAAAAAATCTAAATAACACATTAACCTAGGAAAATTCATGATCGGATGCCGATAAGGCCTTCAATTCGCATATCGAAACAGAAATACAAACAGATATTCCTACCTTAAACAAATATAGACACAATTCACACATTTAATGCACAATTAACACATGATTTCTCCTTAATTACTTATTAAGCATTCTTAATTAAGGATTATAGGCTAATCACAGGTTAGGGTTGTTACATGTTTTGTGCTTCTTCACTTGGATCTTTTTGTTTTTGAGTTGGTGCCTCACCAACTCTTTCTTTAGCTTTGATGCCTTTTTTGTATCCTTCCCTTTATTGATGTAATTTGCTTGGCCTTTTTTCATCAATAAAGTTTTTGGCTTATCAAAAAAATATAAGTATTTCATCAAACAACTTATATGCATACAACAATCAAGCAGTTTTAGTAATGGCTTTATCCTAAAAGTCTTTTAAGCATTGTACCATGCATTAACAATTTGTTAAAAACTAAAATTAAAAAAAAAATAAAAATATATAAATAAATTGTGATAATATAGCATGATGGATGAATCAAAGTTAGTTAATATAGCATGATAGATGATCCCTAACATCGTTCATGGAAATGTATTTTTTTAACATCGTCCGTGGGAATCAAAGTTAGTTAATATAGGTAGAGATCATCTATCATGCTAAATTATTAATTTTAGTCAATTTGGTCCTAGCTCAAATTGACACTTTTGATGACTAAAATGACAAAATTTAAAACTTAAGGGACTAAATGACAAGAAATGCATAGTTTAGGGACTGCAAATGTCTTTTATCCAAGAATAAAATACTTTCCCATTATCAATGTAAATGGACATTAGAGATAGGACTAAATTGACTCAAATTGACAACTTTGAAAATCAAAATGACAAAATTGAAAGTTAAGGGACTAAAATGACAAAGAATGCATACTTTAAGGACTAAAACTATTTTTTATCCATTTGGAGAATAAGCAAAAAATAAGATGTATAAGTTTTCTACGGATGACCAAAAGAGAAGCGTGTACAAAACATTACGTCAACTATAGTCACTTGCAACATGCATAAAATTTAGAAATGTGAGTTGTCTCAATATTTTTAGCAAATTGTGGCCTTAGATTATTTTCAAATATGTTTAGGCTCTACAAAACAATAATGGTTTTGAACCATTGATTGTTGTGACCAAGTTTTGTGTACATGTCGAACCTAAGAAGGCTATTAGGTGCACGTGTTTTGCACTATCTTTTTTTTAAAATTGATAAGGAAAGAGTCAAAATTTCTAAAATTTCACAACCTTCAAATTATAGAACTCTTTCAAAATTGTAAAATTTCTTAGTGTGCGTGTGTATGCGCGTGCGTGTGTGTGTGTGTGTGTGTGAGAGAGAGAGAGAGAGAGAGAGAGAGAGAGAGATTTAATTTGTTTTAATTTTCAATTGATTGTTACAAACTATGAGATCATAAAATAAATTTTATTTGTGTGTGTGTTTTCTATAACTAATGTTGAAGCAAATGCTTCGGTGCATTCGAAAAATAAAATTATCTTTGTGACATATCAAAATCCAAGTATGGGAAAATTACTAGTGTAAATGAGGAAATAAATGTTAACAAAAATTTCAGTGCTTTAAACAATTCATTCCAATTTCCAAACATATGTTTTAAAAAATTTATTCTAATTCACCTATAGTTCCATAGAATGTTGTTTCAAGAAATTAAATTTACAATTCAAATGTCTTTACCATTCTGTTAGATTCTGTTTCAAAATATTTGATTCACTGTCACGTTAAAAAAAATACCAAGACATTGTTACAAAGTTTTCCAATTATAAGATCCCATTACTTAAAAGAAAGATAAAGAACATTGCAATTTGAATTAACATACAATTAGAGCCACAAGTACACCCACTATAACTAATGGTAAGTGATATCTAGTCTTGCTGAATCCGTTTGATGATTTACTAGAAGCCTTTGGAGAAGACGCAACGTCTGAATAATCACTAAAGGCTGAAGATTGAGAAGGCACCCCATTCGATGAGTCATTGGTAGTCGGTAATTGAGATGGTTGTGCATATGATGGGCCATTTGTATCGGAGGATTGAGAAGGTGGTGCATTTGGTAAGGCATTTGTAGCTGGAGATTGAGAAGGTGCTATAACCGGGGATTTAGAAGGTGTTTTTGCACTTTGGATTGGCCCTTGTGTGTGTCTTTGTTTCACATTTATTGAGAGCTTTTGGCCACCTTTCTCGCAGTGCAACCCTACACCACAAACGAAATATTTTGGCCCTACGCTTTCAAGAGCAATTGTATCCTCTCCTGAAGCTAATACTCCATCTTGTGGAATAATGCAGTTCTTGTAGGCATCTTCGTTCACTTGATACAAGTTGTGAAGCCCAATAGTATACTTGAAAACTAAAAAAATATTCAAATAAAATGTAATTAGGTTATCATTGTATATTTGATAAAAATGTTCAAAATATAAATATTTATATATGTGTGTGTAAATAAGGAGTAATCTTTTTTTTTTCTTTTTTTCTTTTTTTTGTCAAACCAAACATCTTAATCATACCAAGAAGACTTATTAAGTAGTTATATTAATTACCAAGTTTATCTCCAACCCGAAATTCTTTTCCTTTGGCCCAACCTTCATAATCGTACGTTGTTGTCCATCCAGCTTCATCACCAACTATAAACTCTCTAGCGAAGGTGACTGCGGGAAGAGAAATGACAATGATGGAAAAAGTGAATAGAAATTGTCTAGCCATTGGGTTATTGTCGTAATCTAATGTAAGATAATAGATGTGATACTTTTGGTTTTGGTTTTGGTTTTGGTTTTACAAGTTTTCAATTTATTGAGGAATGGATGAGGAAATTAGAAAAGGAATTATTTGTAGAGTTTTTTAATGGAAGGTTTGGAGAATAAGCAAAAAAATAGGATGTATGAGTTGTTTAAGGATGACCAAAAAATAAAGCATGTACAAAACATTAGATCAACTAGAATCACATGCAACATGCATAAATTTAGAAATGTGAGGTGTCTCTATATTTTTAGCAAATTGTGGTCTTAGATTATTTTCAAATATATTTCGGCTACAAGACAATAATGGTTTTAAACCTTTGATTATTGTGATCAAGTTTTGTGTACATATCAAACCTAAGAAGGTTATTCCATGGACATGATTTTCACTATCTATTTTTTGAAATTGATAAGGAAAGGACAAAATTTTCTAAAATTTCACAGTTTTCAAATTACGAAACTCCTCCAAAATTGTAAAATTTCTGTGTGTGTGTGTATGTGTGTGTGTGTTTGAGAGAGAGAGAGAGAGATTTTATTTGTTTTAATTTTCAATTGATTATTAGATCGTAAAATTAATTTTTTCTAAATTTCTTAAAATAGATAAATTTCTATGTTTTTTTTTAGACTAAGAAAATAAGAGATTTCTTAAAACTGAATATCAAAATCACCAAAAGTCTTAATTTGTGAAATTTTTCAATTTTGTGAAGAAATTTCTCTATTTTTTATTTAATTATAGATTATTGGGTTTAAATTTCTCATTTTCACAAAATAAAAATATCTTAGTGTTGTGAAACTGAAAATTTTGTGTTAAAATTTTGGAATTTATTCTAATTTCTCAATTTTGGTAATACAATTGTCATTTTTGGGATGAAATTTCTTAGTTTCAGGTTGAATTTTCTTAGTTTTATGTTGTGATTTCATAGTTTTCAATTTAAATGTTTGATTTTTAAATTTTCAAAAGTTTCTCAATTTCACTACAACAAATGACACTTTTGGCGACTAAAATTTATAGTTGTCAAAAGTCCTTTTTTAGTCACAGATTATTTTTGCCGACTAAAAGTTTTGGTCGCCAGATTAGTTGTTGAAAGATTTTCGGGAAAGATAATTGGCGACTAAAAAAAGTTTAGTCGTCGAAAGTTCTCAATTGGCGACTAATTTTTTTAGTCGCCAAAAGCTTTTAAATAAAATTAATTATTGCATTTTTAGCGACTGAAGATTTTTGTCGCCAAAAACTTAAATTATATAGGACGACTAAATATTTAGTCGTCAATTTTTTATTTTTTATTTTTGTTCATCTTAATTTTTTTAGCTACTAAATGTTTTAGTTGCCTAAAGTCTTTTTTTATTTAGTCGCCAAAATTTTATTTTATTTTTTAGCTACTAAAGTTTTAGCGGCCTAAAGTCTTATTTTATTTTGGTTATATATATTGTAGTGATAGTTATGACTCATTGTGATGTTAATTTTGACGTTAATTTGGTTATAATTCAAAAGGTATTTAGTTATACCTTATGTGATATTTGATTATAACTCTCTCTTTTTTATTATGACTTATAAATGATTTAAGTATGACATTTATGATGATAAACTCCACAAATATTATAATTTACATATGATACACACTTTTTTAAGAATACCATTGTATTATTAACCCCATTAAAAATTTTGGAAGTGTCTTCCAATAGTATATAAATTGGAAAATTCTTTGGTGTGCATTCCATGTGAAACCCTACACAAAAATACATAAATAATCTTATAAAAATACATAAGTTCAACAAAAATTCAAGTAATCATGTAAGTTTACAAATTTACGTAAATTTATGTTCAATTTACATAATTTTTTGTAAAATTATAGAGCAATTGTTTGGTAGCTTGAATATGGGGTTGGCTCGAGTGGCTGGAAATTCACTTTGCTGGTCGTCCGGCAAGGAGGCTGACAGCCGCAGTCGACAAAGGTGACAACCACAGTAGACAATTTTTCACCCAGTCATCCGGGCAGACGTCTGGCCAACACCCATTTGTCCCATTCGAGGCCCCTCCAATTCGAGCTATTCCAAAATTATATAGGGTGTGTATTCGAGCTCTAAAGACACCAAAGTTGTTTACTCATTCGTCGTTTTCAAGACATTCCCTGTACCTCAGTGTCGTACATAAAAAATTAAACAAAGCTGGTCAGTTAAGAAAAGTCTCATTTCAAATCCACTCTTATATATAAATAAAATATAACACCAATGTGTTCTTCATTTATTGTTCTAACAACATTAATTTTGAGCTTAACAAAGTTCTATCTTTAGTAATTTCACCAAAAATTAAATTAAATTAAATTTGTAATAATGGCTGTCAAGCATGTGTTCATCATTATTGTTGTTATTTTTCCTATTATTGTCTCCACGACGGACTTCATAGTTGGAGATGAGAAAGGGTGGACAGTAAATTTTGATTATCAAGCATGGGCGCAAGGCAAAGATTTTCAGGTTGGTGACAAACTTGGTACATTTATATTTTTGGGTTAACTATATTTTTTATTTTTAAAATATGAGTTTTGTGTCATTTTGGTTCTCAATACTTAAATTGTGACAATTTAGTCCCTAATATATAAAAGGTGCTTCAATTTAGTCTCTCAATATTTAAATTATGTCAATTTAGTCTCCAATATATAAAAGGTGATTCAATTTAATTCCTTAATCTAACTTTCTTAAGACTGAATTGGGTGAGTAAATTAAAAAAATTTGGGATGAGTTTCTCTCCATGCCTCATCCCTCTAATAGTTTGGAACTTTGGATATATATGAAATGCGAGAAATTTTAACTTGTAGTTTTCTGACAAAAAATATGCAGTTTTTCAGTATCCAGAAGGAGCTCACAATGTCTTCAAAGTTAATGGAACTGGGTTTCAGAATTGCAATGCGCCGCCATTGAAAGAAGCTCTAACTTCGGGAAAGGACACAGTTGTGCTTTCAACCCAAGGGCATGAATGGTACATCTGCGGTGTTGCCAAGCATTGTGCTAATGGCGGCCAAAAGTTGTTTATCAATGTCAACACTGCTAAATCAGTTGTTCCAATTGCAAATTCAGCAGATGGGATTGTTGTGACTGTGTTTCGATCAGCCGTGGCAGTGGGAGTCACAATTATGTTGATATTGGTGTCTTAATTTTGATTGCTGTAAGATAGAGCAATTCTAGCAAATCAGAGAAATCAAATTAGAAAATTGTCCAAATTGATAATCAAAGGCTAAGATTCATGCAAGATGAGGCCCACAATTTTGAATATATACCATAGATTTGAATTTCTGAATCAATTTTCTAGTTTATTTTCTGGGTTTATAGACTTTCTGTTTAAGAAAAATTTCCAGCCTGTATGTTACTATTACAAATGGAGGAGTTGTGGTTCTAATCACACATAAAACTGAATTTGGACCATCATTGATTGATTATTCAGTGCTCTATTTATAATTTTAGGGTGCACTAGCTCAGACTATTACTTGAATGTGATTAGTCAATATGATTTCAACATTTTATAAATTATGCATTAAATCCACAGTAAATAAAGAGAAAAATGGGATGAAGTTTTCAGGGATTTGTTCATTATACATGGGGTGTCAGTTATTTATGAAAAATCTAGAAACCTCCTAGATGTTGATTTGTGATTATGTATCAATTTTAAGCAAAATATAACAATCTCAATCAAACAATCAAGACAAAGAGACACAATGATTTTACGTGGAAAAACCACAATTGGACACCTCCAATTGTGATCAAAAAATCACGAGCAACAGCCATAAGAACAATCCACTAAGAAGATTTAAAATGAATTACACAGGTATACTCTCAATTATCTAGCGAATCCACAACGCCTAATTGAACCAACCTCTATGTGCCTCTTTCAACCCCATCTTCACCACGGAATTGTCTTTCTGATAAGCCACTCCAGAATCCACCGAAGCTTCAAGCTTGAATTCTTCAGAATCCACCGAAGAACAACTCTCTCTTTTGTTTAACAAATAAAACCTTTGATGTACTCTTTTTTAAACAATGAGTTGAATACTCAATAAAAAACATCAAAGAAACTAACAAAATATCCCCAGATATAAACCTTAAGAACCATAAAGAAAATCTGGAGGAAAAATTAATGAATCATCTAGTTTTGGGAGAAAACCAACTACTTATAGAAAATCTAAAGTAATCTTGTTTTTGGAAGAAAACCAACTTCTTAAAGGACTCCAAAATAATCCTGGTTTGACCCAACATGTGAATTTAAAAAATTACAACCTTGGGTTTAATCCATGGAAGTTGACAACAAAGAGTCCTAACAATCTCTCCCTTTGTCAAATCCTGGACAAAACCATGCTACAACAGTTTTCCTAACAAAAACACTAAAACATTTTTTCAATCAAAACAAGAACAACACCACCAACTAGGAACCAGCACTTATAACCAAATCTCTTTACAAATTTATTTCTCAAGGTCATGATCTGCAAAACAACTATTAGTGCCACAATTTCCAAAACAACTATTAGTCCCACAAGAGTATATGAAAAAGCAATAAACATATGGCTAGATTATCTTGAAGTATGAGATGAAAAACATGAATAGATGCAACTTAGAGATTTTAAGAACATGTAGCATGAAAACCTGAAAACTAAGACATATGCACCCGACACATGACATGAATACATGAAATCCTAAGACACACCGAACAACATTAATCCCCCCCTTTTTTTCACGAATTGACAAAGGAAGCTCAAACAATAAAGAAGCCAATGCAAACCAACTAATGCCAATCTCCCATACCAAAAAAATAAAGTGTTCATGCTAACAAACTCTTGCAATGATAAACCAAACTCCCCCTCACTAAAAACAATGAACAAGGAAAAAAAAACGACAAAAATAATATGGTGGAGCAAGTAAGGAATTCCAGATGTGTACCTTAAAAACACACAAGATTATCAAAGAAGCACAATTACTAGAAAACACAATGTGTACAATCTATAGAAGATTCCTCATGAAAGAAAGTGATGCATTATGTGAAAAGCATAGATCTCATGAGAAAAGTATGTGTGTGACTTTTGGAGTTCGACAAACACGAGATTCAAATCCTAGTAGTGATCTGATAGCTGGACCTCCGACAAGAGAATCTAAGCACAACTAAGGAGAGTCAAACCACTAGGAATCAAGGGGTATTTGTTGAGTAAAGGCGGAGGCTCCCCCTCAATCAATTAATCTTTTATTTTATTTTCTTTTTTTTCTTTTTTTTTCACATTTTTTTTTCTTTTCTTTCTTTTGCACATTTTTTTTTCTTTTCTTTCTTTTCTTTCTTGTGCACATTTTTTTTTCTTTTCTTTCTTTTCTTTCTTGTGCACATTTTTTTTTTCTTTCTTTTGTACACTCATCGGCGGCTGACACGCTCAAGAGTATGGAAACCGAACCAGAGAAGCATGGATATAGTAAGGATGGCCTCGTTGGTAACTCTAAGGTAGCCTTTTCCTCATGCCTGGACTACAAAGAACAGAGGGGAAAGCCATGGAGATGCAAAAAGATGGAAGGTGGTTAAGAGACTCAACATTACCCATGATGTGCTAATATAGGTCAATTCTTCTAGAAAAACAAAAGATACCATGCCAGAAGTCCATAGAAAAAAATAATCACTAAGGCGAAAGACTCCAATATTTGCTAATCCAAGAGTGTGTACAGAATGAGACATACTAATCAAAAACACATACTCCAAAATGAGTAATGACCACAGAAAACACATACATATTAACATGTAATGGATATTCTCATCAATTCCAATATGCACCAAGGACCACTCAAAAATTTCAAGCTTGCAAAACTATACTAAGAAAATCTTTTTTGATTTTTTTCATTTTTTTTTTTAACTAAAACAAGACAAAAAAACGATCATGCACACATTTTTTTCTCATTAAAAAAAAAACACACAGAGACCCAAAAAACTAAACAGAGTAAACACATTAACACAAGTCAAGTTTTCTCACCCAAATCTTTTTGGTCTTGACAAAATCAGGTCTAGTGGACTTGGTAAGAGTCGTGGTGTTGTGAACACCCTTATGAATCTTGGTATTCCTAGACATGTAAGGTTGTCTCCTAACCCAAAAAGTATTCGAATTTCGACCCTTTTGAGACACTCTCCCATGTAACTTATAACAATAAGGGCGAATATGACCATGCATACCACAATGATGACAAATAAAAACAGGGTGTACCTTTTTTTATTTTACCTTACCAACTCTAGGAAGTTTGAGAAGTCTATCCTCATGTTGAATCTTTTGTCCTCCTTTTCCTTGAGTTTTTGTATCATGAGATGTGGATGCACTCTGTTGTTGCTCTTTCTTACCTCCAAAGCCAATGCCACTCTTGTCAGAACAGATTTGTTGAGACCTAATGATATCCTCCAAAGTCTTTGATCCTTTCTTGCAAAGACCAATGGTAACCATAGCACACTTTAGCTCTTCCTCTTTCTTGATCATTAGTTCTTCCAAAGCAACTTGTGACATCTCGAGAGATTCAATCTTTTCTTCATACATGGCATGGGTTTCCTGTAGCTCATTCCTCTCTGTCTCACAAGTCAACAGTTTTGCACAAAGAACTTGTCGATCATCAGCTATCTTGATGGCATTAATCCTAGCCTCGGAAATCTCCTCCTTAAGTTTGGCATTCTCACTTTTACATGCTTTGAGTTTCTTTGTGAGTTTGTCATTCAACTTGAATAAGTTAAGAGACTCCTTATACAATTTTTCATAAGCTTGCTCAAGCTCTTCATGATCACTCTCCGAGGATTCATCATCAGTGGTATTCTCAACTGACATCTTCGGAGACTCTGTTTGCCCTTCAATTTCAGAAGCCGCCATGAAAGCAAGGAATTGTTTATGTCCCTCTTCGCCTTGATCTTCGTTGTCACTATCATCTTTATCAGATTCTGATTCATCATCCCAAGTGATGGCGAGGGCTTTTTTCTTCCTCAAACGAGTGAGGCATTCTGAGACAAAGTGGCCAAATCCTTGGCATTCATAGCATTGGACACTTTCAGAGTTCCCTTGTATCTTTCCTTTCCCCTTCTTGGCTATAGGACTAATTTTGAGTTTATCTTTGCCTTTAGATTTATGAGTATGAGTAGATTCCAAAAGATTAGGATTCTTTTTCAAAAATGATTTTTTAAATTGTTTAACAAAAGCAGCCATAATCTTGGAATCTATCTCACAATCCTCATCAGAATCCTCTACCACTTTATGAGCACTACTAAAAGCAAAATCTTTTTGTTTCTTTTTGAAATTTCTATGTGCCTCATAAGTTTAGAGATTTCCAACCAAGCGATCGGCTTGAGGGTGTCAACATCTTGAGCCTCCTCAATTGCCGTAACTTTTGGTTAGAACCGATCGGGCAAGGATCTCAAAATTTTTCCCACAACTTTGGATTCTGGTATTTTTTCACCTAAATTGAAGCTGGAATTAACAATGTCACTCAACTTTGCATAAAATTCATCAAAGGTCTCACTATCTTTCATTGAAAGGTTTTCGAAACTAGATGTGAGCCTTTGAAGTTTTGAGCGTTTAACAGAAGGAATACCCTCATGAATAGTTTGTAAGATATCCCAAGCCTCTTTTGCAACTTCACAATTGCAAATCTGACTAAACTCTTCAGGTGTGACAGCGCAAAAGAGAGAATTGATAGCTTTACTATTCCAGCTACTATTTTGGTAATCAGTTGTGTCCCACTTATCAATTGGTTTGGGGAAAGTTACTCCATCAACGGTAATCGTTGGTTCAGTCCACCCATTCATGACGGATTGTCAAACTTTTTCATCAATAGATTTTAAAAAAGATCTCATCCGAGCTTTCCAAAAAGAATAATTGGATCCGTCAAGTAGGGGTGGTCGAACCATAGAATTTCCCTCACAAATTGTATCCATTATCACAAATCAAATAAGATCTCGTTCTAAAAGAATTTTTTAAAAAAAAAACTAGAACGATCTGCTCTGATACCAATTGAAAAATCTAGAAACCTCCTAGATGTTGATTTGTGATTATGTATCAATTTTAAGCAAAATATAACAATCTCAATCAAACAATCAAGACAAAGAGACACAATGATTTTACGTGAAAAAACCACAATTGGACACCTCTAATTGTGATCAAAAAACCACAGGCAACAGCCATAAGAACAATCCACTAAGAAGATTTAAAAGGAATTACACAGGTATATTCTCAATTATCTAGCGAATCCACAACGCCTAATTGAACCAACCTCTATGTGCCTCTTCCAACCCCATTTTCACCACGGAATTGTCTTTCTGATGAGCCACTCCAGAATCCACCGAAGCTTCAGGCTCGAATTCTTCAAAATCCACCGAAGAACAACTCTCTCTTTTGTTTAATAAACAAAACCTTTGATGTACTCTTTTTTAAACAATGAATTGAATACTCAATAAAAAACATAAAAGGAACTAACAAAATATCCCCAGATATAAACCTTAAGAACCACAAAGAAGATCTGGAGGAAAAATTAATGAATCATCTAGTTTTGGGAGAAAACCAACTACTTATAGAAAATCCAAAGTAATCCTGTTTTTGGAAGAAAACCAACTTCTTAAAGGACCCTAAAGTAATCCTGGTTTGACCCAACATGTGAATTTAAAAAATTACAACCTTGGGTTTGATCCATGGAATTTGACAACAAAGAGTCCTAACAATTTATGTAGTAAGCAATGACATGACTGAATATCTTTAATTGGTATCTCAGCACTAGGGATAACCATTTTAGTCCAATTAGCGAGGCCTGCTTATATCCGCCCGAATGGGGTGGATTTTACTTGACCGGACACTTATGTAAGGCGGTAGCAGATTATATTTTGGTCACCCGCAACGAGGGTGGGGCGGGGGTAGGTATCGTCTCCCCCGATCCAGTATAACTAATAATATATATAAATAAATAATATATATGTATATATATAATATAATTAGATATAAGAAAAAAATATAAAAAGTCTGTGGTTCTGTTTAAATATAAATAAATAATCATCCTAAAAGTCTCACGGTCTATATATATAGAAACAAAAGAAATTATTTAGTGTATTAAGGATTTAAATGGTTCTCAATTTTTTTTTTGCTATTGTTGTACAAATTAATGTAATGAACTAAAATAAATAGATTCATGATTAATCAAATTAAATTACATACTAAAAAAATGTGCTGGAATTTACAATGACATTGCACAGAAATACACAATACAAAAAAATGGTAAAAAAAACACAAACCAAAGCCTGTGTAATATCACAGTCTCCTTAAAACAGATTAGTCGCCTCACCGTGAGTAGTGTAGGCACAACGGCTTCTGTCTCCCAAGATATGACAATTTAGACCGACTAATGCAGAAGCACCTTCTAATAGCTTTGGCAAATCGACAATGACAGCACTTTCTCATAAGAAGAAAAATTATAAGTAGAAGCAAACTGACTGTATATATTCTCGAAGCAAAAAAATATGTCTACAACCAAAGAGATTGATCTCTATTTATACACCATAAGGGAGAGAGGATAAGCCTCCAACCATGAAGACTAGCAACCAATGCCCATTATTCCTACAAAATTGCTAGAGTAATGCACACAATTGATGAGGATTCAGTGTGTAAGTTACACATACTATACACTTGTACATATCTACAACAGACCTGGCCCAAAAAGATTAGGTTGATAGACCACTAAACCAGCCCAGTCCAAACCTAGTCCATTCCAACAAGCTTCAAGCCTAAGCCCAAGCCCAAGATCTACAATCCACAATCCACGAACCAGAACCCAGCTCGGCCTAGGCGGGCGGGTGGAGCGCACGTGTGTGGCAATTTTTGCATAACCAACTTGGACTATAGTCTTGGCCCAAGCCCATCTTTGAAACATCCATAACTCCCTTCCTTTGGAAAATTTGGATACCCCAAAGGGCTCATGCCTTATCAAAATCTTGAGGTTTAAATACCTATCAAAGTTTTCTTCTACAATCATTGTGGGATTGGTAGTTATATATAATTCCGAATACCTTATTCATGAAGCCATCTTTATAAGACAATTTCTCCTTCAGATCTTAATGATTTTTTGTCATTCTTTTTGTGGTGTAAAAACCTTGTTAAAAAAAATCTAAACTCATTTAATCTCACCTCAACCAATGGTTGGGACCTACTTTAATTTCACATTAAAGTCACCATAAAACCATTTTTTCCAACAATCCCCCACATAAATAAAAATTGACCGAATAAAGAAAAATGGACAACGTTAACAACAAATACTTGAAATGAGAGCACACAGACTAACCCTACATCAAAAAATGTAGGTGTTGGCCTTGAACCTTTTGTAGTGAAAGTCTGTCGTATTTACTAGCTAACCAGTGAACGTGATGTCTTGAACTGTTCTGCTGTTTGTGTAAACCAAGACAATAGACCTCACACAGGAGTTAGTCCAACCATTGTTCTTGTTCTCACTGATGTGTTCGGTATGGCCCTAAAACACTAGTCTGGTTTAGTAAGTGTTTTTAAAGAATTCAACCTTACCAATTCTTAAAAAAGCAGCCCCACTTCGCACTCACATAGGTGATCTATATAAGGTATCTCATTATACCATAGTTGATTAGTCATATCATTTAGGTCATTAAAAGTATTAGCTTAACCTTTCACCCCCACAAGATATCACTATACAAAGGAATGGATAAGAGGATTTACCTCTTTAGTGACTCACCCGTTACACAAAATTAGACTATCCCTTTGAACCTAGATCTTGGGATCTCCAGTCAACTAGGTGGGGTTTTCCATTCCGATAATATTACTAAAGGCCTTAATCTCATTCCTCTTGACGATGTTTCTATTAACTCTCGAGTTAACCATTTGGTTAGCGGATCCGCAAATGTTATCCTTAGACTTTACATAGTCTAGAGAGACAACTCCATTAGAGAGTAATTGTTGTATAGAATTATGTCTACGACAGATATATCTAAAGTTTTCATTATACATGTGACTCTGTACCCGTCCAATTGCCAATTGGCTATCACAATGAATACAGATAGCAGGGACAGATCTCAACCAACGTGGAATATCCTTAACGAACTGGCGAAGCCATTCAGCTTGTTTAGTTGCTTTATCCAAAGCAATAAACTTAGATTTCATCATTGATCTTGATATACACGTTTGCTTGGATCCCTCCGAGGGTAAACACATAACCACTAGTGGAATTGGAATCCTTTATATTAGATAATATCCAATCAGCGTCACTATACCATTCTAGTACCGCTGGATATCTGGTATAATGCAGCCCATAATCCCGGGTGTAGCATAGACAACCTAACACCCCGTGTAATGCCTCTTTAATGAGTGGCATTCGAATTATTCGTGTATCTACTAAGCCTACAAATAGAGTATGCTATATCCGGTCTTGTACAACTCATCAGATACATCAAACTTCCAATAACCTGAAAATATTCTAGCTAAGAAACACTCTCACCATTATTCTTGGTCAAATGTAAATGCACGTCTATCGGTATCTTAGACACACTTGTATCTGATTTACCAAATTTCTCAATTATCTTCTCAACATAATGAGATTGAGAAAGTACAATACCACTAGATGCTTTGGTAATCTTAATACCCAGAATGACATCTATAAGACCCATATTTTTCATGTCAAAATTAGAGTTTAACAATCTCTTAGTAGTTCGAATCATTTCATCATTACTACTAACAATGAGTATGTCATCTACGTATAAACACAAAATGACATAACCTTTGTTAGTGTCTTTAACATATACGCACTTGTCACACTCATTGATTCTAAATCCATTTGACAATATAGTGTTATCAAACATCTCATGTCATTGCTTAGGAGCTTACTTTAAATCATATAATGAATTGACAAACTTACAGACTTTCTTATTTTGTCCTAGAACTAAAAACCCCTCGGGTTGTTCCATGTAGATTTCTTCATCTATATCTCCATTTAAAAAAGCTATCTTTACATCCATTTGATGTATCTCCAGACCACGTAAAGCGACTATCGCAATCATCATGCGAATGGATGTAATTCTTGTCACAGGTGAATACGTATCAAAGTAAGCCAAACCTTCTTGCTGCTTGTATCCTTTGATAACTAGCCTTAACTTCATACTTATCAATCGACCCATCCGCTTTCATATTTTTTTCTAAAGATCCACTTACTCCCCAAGGCCTTACTGTTTGGGGATAGATCAACCAACTCCCAAATATAGTTCTGTAAGATGGAGTTTATTTCACTCTTAATTGCTTCTTTCCATAAAGGACTTTCCGGTGAAGTCACGACTTCATGAAAAGTTCGAGGTTCTCCCTCTAACATATAAGTCAAGAAGTCCGGGCCAAAGGACTTGGCAGTCCTAGCCCTCTTACTCCTTCTTGGCTCATCTATTTCCTCATCTTGATCATCTTCAAATTCCTTCTCAGAACTTTGATCCTCTCCTCTTGTTCGGCAAGAAAATACGTCTTCAAAAAAAGTCGCATTCCTTGACTCCACTATGGTATTCTTGTGGATATCTGAAATATCAGACTTGTTCACAAGAAACCTATATGCACTACTACTCTATGCATAACCAATAAATATACAATTCACGATTTTCAGACATATCCTAACTCGCTTAGGTGTAGGTACCGCCATTTTTACAAGACAACCCACTACAAGAAAAAAAACACTTTTGGTGACCATCTGTTTTGAGTTGGTCACAAATAGTTCACTCTTTACGACTAAGGCCAAGTTTGGGAAGTCTCAAAAAAGTCAAAAAGTCAAAAAGTTACTCAAAAAGTTAAAAAGTTATCACTATTCACCAAAAGTCAACAATTACGGCTGCACAACTCCCAATTCTAATTTTCCTTTACAAACCAATTTTTATAATTTTTTATTACACATTTTTTCATAAAAAGTCAAAAAGTTAACCCAAACATTCATATTTTCAATCTCAACTTTTTAGTCTAAAGAGACAAAAAAGTATATTTATTTAGGACACCCCAAATAATCCCTAATATTTTTTTGGTCACCAATAGCTTGTGTTTTCACGACAAACAACTTTTTAGTGGCAAATAAGTAATTTTTTGCAACCAAAAAATATAATATAGTCGCGGAAAGTAATGACGGGAGAGAAAAATAACAAATCGAGATGTGCTTTTGGTGACCAACTTATTGCAGTCACAGAAAGAAAAAGCCATATTTCCTATCAAAATTACCTAAATAAAAAATGAATTCCTCAATCGATTTTCCTTTTTATCGTTGCTCTCTTTATTCGACTCCCCATAGTCAGATTGGTTGCTCTCTTCATCGTTGTATCTCCTCACTCTCTACACTCCCAATCAGTAACGAAACCCTAGCCACCATCTCCATTCACTTCATCCCTGTTTTGCTGCCTCTTCATCTTCGGCTCTCTTCATCGTTGTATCTCCTTACCAGGTTACTCTCTCTCTCTCTCTCTCTATGTATCTATCTATATATATATATATATATATCTGTGACAACCATCTTCTATCTTTTTCGAGAAAGAAGCCAACCGTGAAGTTCATGTGAAAGTGAATTCACACACACACACACACACACACAAACAGAGATCTGAGGTTTAATGATTGAAACGGGTCGCTTGCCTGTGATTCAGGTGAACCGAGTGTTCTCTGATCTCTTTTTGCTCCTCTGTTTCAGGTTTTCTCTCTCGCTTTTTGACCCTTTTCACTTGTTTGTCACATTTTGAATACCCACCATTTCATTGCCATTTTGTGAGAAACAATTGACCTTCTTAGGTCTACAAAAAAAACCCAAATTACAGAGCTGTGATTGGTTCAGGGGTCTCTATTGTGTTCTGTGATTTCTGCTTATTCCATCACAAGTTAAGGTGTAGTAGTTGGTGATTCTGCTTTCTGTGAAGTAGGCTTTAATTTGGAGCTTTTTAAAGCTTCAACTTGTTGGTGTTTTGGAAATTGCTCTATATGTACTTTATTTTGCTGTTACTTGGGGACTTTGTTTTTGAGCCACAAATGATTGGACTTAAAGGGTTTGCACTTGGCGGGTTTTGGGGGAATCGACATTGGACTTGAGGTTGTTGTTTTCGCTTGTGAACCATCTTTATAAATTTCTAGTTTGATCTTGTGACTGCTTGTGACTGCAAACTTAAGAGCCCGAACTTAAAACATTATGAACTTTTGGGTTTGAATTGCAAAAATCAGATTTCTTTTCTGATATCAATTCTTCTTCCTTCCCTACCTACGCCATACACAGCGCTGCGAACAGCCTCCGACGTGAACGAGAGAAGTCGGGGTCTGTCTGGCTATTTCTTCAGTGTTGGTTGACTTCTCTCTCTCTCTCTCTGTTTCTTTATTGCATTTTAATGCAAGAAACTTTGCCCTAATGTCTGTGCCCTATCTCTTCTATTTGTAAGTTCTATTCTCTCTATGATCAGTTAGTTTAGTTTAACAAGCAACCTTTTATCTCTTAGTCAAAATTTATTTTTTCCTTAAATCAAATCTAAACTACTGTTAAGATTGAGCCCTGAAAGGAAATATTGTTCATAAGCCTTCCCTTGTTGGGCAGTTACAATCATATCCTATGGGGTGGATTTGATTTTTGGAGGTGGAGCCTATGATATATTCTTTGAAATTTATACAAATATGTAATTTTTTTTTTTTTTTTTGAAAATATATGTTTTTTGTTTGGGAAGAGAGAATTTAGACAAATTTTAGAATGAATATTGAGCTTTCATGAAGTTGAAAATTTTGAAATATTTTTAATATGCCCTTTTAGGTTAGTCTACAGCGGGGTTGTGCGTTTTGATGGTTGTGATATGATAATATATATCAGGAGAAGAAGGAAACTAGTCAGATACATATTGTTAGTTTTGTGGCTGCAGTGCATATTATTTGGTTGTGATATGATAAAATAGCTTGCCTATTCCTCTTCGTTTTTTTTTCTTTTTTTCTTTTTTCTTTTTTTTAATTTATGGTGTTTGTGTTGACAAAAGTTATTCTTTCAGCTTTAATTTTGTGTGATATTTAGTGGATTTTTTTATTTTTTTATTTTTTTTTTTGAGGGATTCAAATGGGCTTTGTGAGTTTCTTTGATTTCAACAAGGCTTCATATGTTTGGGTGGAAAACATTTTCTGGGAAATGTTTTTTGTATTTTCTGGTATTTGATATAATAGAAAATGAAAGTCAACAAAAAACATTTTTCATGGTCTATTGAAAACAAGCCTATAAAAATAGAAAATGTTTTCCACTTTTAAAAGACGAAAAACGCTTCTCGAACTAAAATCTTGCCAATGTCACGGCACTATCACTGTCACTCTCACCTCCACCACTACACCACTATCACCACAGCCATTATCACCATCACCGTTGTTATCATCGCCACTGCTACCCCACCACCTTCATTTCACCACCACCAAACATAGAAAAAATGTTTTCTCTAGCAAACATTTTTTGAAAAAAGTTTTCCATAAAAAATGTTTTCTATTTGAAAATGCCCAAACAAACGGAGCATAAGTGTTTTGTAGTTATTTTCATTGGGCGTAGTTTGTGTTTGGAATCCGTAACACCTAATCAATATTGGTGAGACACGAAACACAAAGAACAACAAGCACACAAGAATGATAAATCACTTCTACATACAAAGAACACAGGATTTTTGTTGTTCACCCCAAAAATTAGGACTATGTGCACTGCTGTTGTAGTTTTCACTATGATCAAAACATGTTAGTAGAGATACGAAGATAGTTGCATCCCACTACTATAAATACATAGAAATCAGTGCCCAATGCTTATTAGGATCGACACTCCCCAACAATTTGGATGTTGGGGTTTCTTAGTTTCTTTGGCTTCAATCCATTGTATGTATTTTGGGTGTGTTTGGTTGGCTGTGATTGAAATGGAAAGTTAATGCTAGAGAGCTCTATTGTCAGTATTGCTTTCAAAGTTTCTAAGTTTATTTTGCCCTAAAACAGTAGCTATAATGATGCCATTCATTCCCTTGTCTCTTAGGTGTTTGAAAATATGCATCAACTGAATACCATATCCAAAGCATCATGAGTTTTATTGTTATTGGTTGCTTATCCATTTATAAAGGTTCAAAAACTTCTACAGGGATAGTAATTTTCTCACTATGTCATTATGGATTTCAAGGTTATTCTCTTTTAATAGAAATATTTTCTTTTAGAGTTCATAATAACTGAATAAGTTCTTTTTTTCCCTTGAACTTGTTTTACTAGTTACAATAAACTCTTTCACTATATTTACATTGATATACACTTGGTCAATTTTAAACTAGCAAACTAACATTTCTTTTCTTGTTTCCTATTTTTTTTTTGGCAGTTGTTTCCTTCTGTGAAGTTAAGTCAGAAGCATGGGTAAGAATTTTCTTTTGGGAGTCCCACTTATCTATTCAAAACTTGCTTTGATTTTCATTAACAGTGAAGAAGATTTTCTTCTAATTTGCTTTTGATTCAGCGGTAGATAACAAACTGGGACAGAAATCTCGCAAAGAGCGTCGTAAAGAAGCTCGTTTAACGAAGAATAAGAAAAAGTTTGATTCATGGATTGAAAATCAAGTGTGACATTGTTACTTTATATTTTCTTTTTACATCCTTATTTTATTTCCTTTTTCCTTTTCTAGAAAAGCTATTGCCAATTTACATGCAGGATTATTATTATTTTTTTACATAAAAACCTATTTACGTTAATAGGAATATCGCAAATTGAAGAAAATTTCAAGGGATTCAAATCCAAAAAATGTGAAGAAATCACAAAATTCATCTATTGGGAGACCAAAAGGAAGAGAAGTTTTGCAGATAGAACCTGACTATGAAAGAGATATTAGCACAGATGAACCAGCTATGTTGAAAACCTCTGAAGCTAAATTGGATTTTTTAGCATTTCCTAATCATACTACAGAAAAGATCATAGAAAGAAATAAGGGTTTAAAGAAAGATTCAAAAAGTAAGTTTGAAGAGTTTCTTAAAATGGAAATTCAACAGGATGTCATTTCTGCCGAGGAGGATTGTGAATTGGAAAAGAAACTTGCAAAGAAACTCAGGGTGAAGGATGGGAAATTAAGGGGAGTGGATGATGGCATCAATATGTTATTTGAAGGAATTCCATCTGTGATTGATTTCTTTGAGGAAGAACCAAATCCAGTACCTAAAGAAATTTTGAAGAAGAGATCTAAGAACAGTTCTGCATCTAAGAAGCGTAAGAAGAGTATGTCATTAGAGAAAGAACCAGAGCTTGGTAGTGAGATGGCAGTGGAGACAGTGGTTGGATTATCTAAGCCAGCTGAAACTTGCTATGAGATAGATCAAAGCACAGAGCAGCCTACCAAACTGAAAAAATCTAAGACTAAACTGGATTCTTCAAAAAATACTGATTCAGTTGCAGTGAAGATGGTGAAAAAAAAAAAAACAAAGTTTGAAGAATATCTAGAAATGGAAACCCAACAAGATGGTGTCTCTGCCGAGGCAGATTTGTATTTGGAAAAAAAACTTGCTAAGAAACTCAAGGTTAAAGAGGGGAATTTACGGGTGATGATGATGACATCAATTTGTTAATTGAAGGAATTCCATCTGTTCTTGATTCCTTTGAGACTGAAGACAGTCTAGATGACGAAGCTTCAAGGAAGAGTTTTGAGAACAGCTCTTCATGTAAGAAATTTAAAAAGATCAAAACATCAGAGCAAGAGCCAGAAGCTGAAATGGCAAGTGACACAGAGGTTGTAGTATCTGAGCCAGTGGAAACTTTTCATGCTAAGATGCCACTCGAAAAAATTCTTGCGAAGGCACCTCAGTTGGATAGAAATACAAAATATGTAGCCCCACACCTGAGATCTCGCGTGGAAAAGGAATCAGAAGAGTTCTCTCAAATTCGTAGAAGGGTACGAGGTATGTAGATTGAGTTTTGCATTGAAGTTTGGCATATCATGTTATTACCATCAGATTCTGCAATATTTGCAATACGTTTTCTTAATAAAATTTAACATGCTCCAGGACTTCTGAATAGGATGTCTGAATCGAATGTAGAATCAGTTACCAGCGAAATCTCCACTATCTTTCATGTAAGCCTATTTCCTTTGCACAACCTATTGTCTATTATTTTTCTCTTGAATGTCAGTCTTCTATATGAAGCACGGATACTTCAAAAAGGGAGACGTATCCATATCAAATACTTATCGGATACCGATATTCCTTGGATACTTGCAGATATGTATTGGATACTTCTTAAAAGTATCGGATACTTCTTAATTAATTTTTCATTAATTTTGGAGTATCGGATACTTAATTTTGAAGTATCGGATACTTGAAGTTACATATTACTTGTAATACTTTGTTTAGTTCTATGATAAAAGAAATATAGTGAGAGTTAAAAAGTAAGGATAAATTACCAATAAGTCCTAATTGTTGGACTTAATTCCCATCAAATCCTATTGAAAATAAGTCTTAATAAAATTGTCGTTAAAAATAATTTTTTGTAATGATTTTTTACATGTCACTAAAAATTGACAATTAATGACTTTTTTTTTGTCGCGCTTTTTATAAATTATCGCTAAAACTTACAATTAGTGACATTTTTTGTGACGAATTTATTAAACTGTCATTGAAAGTTGAAAATTAGTGACTTTTTTTGTGAAGATTTTTCTAAACTGTTTCTAAAACTTATAATTAGTGACATTTTTTGTGTCAAAATTTCCAAACTATTGCTAATAATTAACAATTAGTGACAATTTTTAATAGTGTTTGATGAAAAACGCCATTAATTATCATACGACCTATTGGATAATAAGTCCACCTATTAGAACCTACATGTAAGTCCCCCTTAAAGTAATAGAATTTGTCAAATTGATATATCCTTATTGTCTTTCTTGCTCTCTCTCTCTCACGTTTCTTCTCCCTGCTCTCGTTCTTTTTTTGGTGTTGGCATGTAAGGATGTTGTTTAATTTGCTTTTGCTTTTAGTTTTGGATATTTTATGAATGTTTGAAGACTCTAAAGCTTAATAGGAATCCCTCTCTTTATTTATTAATTTGCTTTAAGTTTTATTTTCATGCATATTACATTATTAAAATTATCAAAAAAATAATTTTTTTTTACAAACGTATTCCCGCTGTAACTGTATCCTACTTTTTTAGATTTTGGCATATCGCCGTATCCTATATCTATATCCGTATCCGTGCTTCCTAGTCTATATCTTAGTTGCAGGAATCGTCCAAGTAGATGGCGATTCTCAATGAGAATCGCGATTCCGCGATTCCTAGAAAGAAACGTGTAAGAATCGCGTTTCTATGGAGAGAGAAACGCGATTCAGTGCAAGATGGGATCGCGAAGGGCAGAGAGAGAGAGAGAGAGAAACCCTAACCTTCGATCTTCATCACTGTCGCGATCGCCTTCCTCACTATGCGTATGCGTCTGCGTCTGCGTCTGCGTCAGTCTCTGCTTCTCTCTCTCTCTCTCTCTCTTCGTCTCCGCTTCTCTCCCTCATCTCTGTTCGTTGTTCTCCTCGATCTCTCTCTTCGTCTGGAACATATGTGATAAAAAGCCTCTTCTGATTATAATATATATATATATATATAATTTATCATATATATATATTATATAATATATATAATTTATCATATATTATATATGTATATAATAATAATTTTTATAAATTATTATTTCTTAACTTTTTAACATATAATAAATAAAATAAATTATCCAATTATTTAAAAGAAATCTGATTAAACCATATATAATAAAAATTATAAAATAAATTATCTAATTTTTCTTTTTATTTATTTTAACATAATTTATTATTCCTTATTTAGTATAATTTTTTATTTATAATATATATATATCAATTAAAAATAAAAAATAAATTAACAATAATACATTATTTAAAAAATATAATAAATAAATAAAATAATTAATGTATATTAAAATAAAAATATTTATAAAAAAATTTCTAATGTGAATTAAAATATATATATATATATATTACCGCTTCCCGATACGCTCCCAACCTAAGAAACTTCTATCGGCTCACGATTCCCCGCTCCCGCTTCGTGCAACTAAGGTCTATATATATGTTAACTCTTCATAGAAATTGATAAGTTTAGTCCTAATATAACTAAATACCCTTTGTAAGTTGTAAATGAAAATTTAAGAAAAAAGAAAGGATCTGGTGAATGTTGGATGTCAGGATGGAGTCATTTCCCCTAGGCCCTAGGGGACACCCCAGTGGCTTTAGGTCACATTCCCCTAACAAAGAGACTCAAGTTCGATTCTCCTTACCTTACCTTTAAAAACAATGTCAGGATGGAGTCATCACAAGATACATCTTCTAGACTTTTTAGTGAGTCAGTACTGCTACTACTTTTATAATAGATTTTAAATGGAGTCATCATGGATACATCTTATTTCTGAGTTTATTTGGTTATTTAAAAGACCTACATAGTTAAGATTGTTGGCGTCATCTATTCCATTTGCCTTGTGAACTCTGAGACATGTCCAGATGAAACTTAGTGCTCTACGGTCTTGCATAGTATAGTGGGCATATGCTTGCAGAATTCTAGTTGCCCCATAGTCAAATATTTATTGTGTTATTTTTGACATGTTCTTGTTGAAGATGTCTTGTTTATTGCTGACGTAGTATTCTCTACCAATCAATCTGCATTGGTTGATCCTGTATTGAAGCTTCAACCTTTTAATTTTCCCCATTTGCAGTCTGTTGCTCGCCATGTTGGTTCTCAGGTTATTACTGAAGAGGTTTTGGCATCGTGTTCTGGAGGTCCTCGTGGAAATGAACAGTTAAGTGTTCATTCTATTTTTTACACCTTAAGTTGTACTCCCTTTTCGCACTCTCTTGATCAAGTTCACATCTAAGTAAAACTCATACTGAAGACTAAGATATAAAAACTTTCTAAATGATAATTAAAGAAGATTTATAGATTAATCGCCGTGTATTCATTATTGTCTTTACATTATCAATTTGAACTCTCTTATACTAAATATATTTATAGCATATATGCATTGGGAACAAATTTGCTATGCATCATCATAACAGATCCAACTTGTAGTGGAAATTTCTTTCCTAATTTGTTTTAGCTCTACAAGGCCATAATTGGAAAACTTCCAATTATTTGGGGAGGTGGTTTGTCTTGGTATATTTTGCTTGTGTGAAAATCAGATTTGTGATGCTTACTTTCTTTGTTGCCAATGAAACATTAAATTTGAGAAAGACTTTTAGTGGATAGTATGAGGCCTTTAAACTAGTTTAAATAATAATATTTTTCTCTTAAAGTTTGCACATATTTAAGGGTATAATGTTTTTATTTTAAAGTGTTGGCAAAGGAACTTACGTAATCATTTTTGTTTTGGTTATCTATCTTGAGATTCCCGTGATCTTGTGTTGATCTTTTTTCTCTATCCTAGTTGGATCTTGAAAATGCTTTTCACTTTTGAATTTGTCCATCTTAGAAATTTCAACATGAACCTCAATGACCAAATCTTGCCACCCAGCAACTCTGAAAGAAACAGGATCTTTCTGCTGATGTAGATTTAAGTATTTGGATCATTGTGTCAATTTTTCTTTAGATTTGTGTATAATGCTGCATCTAATAATTTCTACTGCATGTCTTCTTGCGGTAAGGTGGTTTGGAATCCAATAGTACCCAAAAAGCATAGTTGTTGTGTTGAAATTATTTTTATAGAATTGATGTAATTGTGTTTTAAAAAGCAAACCAAATTCTGTATGATTGTAAGAATGGAAATATCAATTTTCCCTAGTGCAATGTGGCTAGTGGCTTGGGAATAGGGTATCTTTTTGATGCGGCTTTCCCTTGAAATGCTCGAAATACATGCTACGTTTTATTATCATCTCTTCCTTAAGATGCACATAACTTTCTTTTTGTTAAATCTGGTAGATTTCCATGCCATTTGTGTTGTACAATTTGATTTTAAGCCATGCCCTTTTTCTTTCTGGTTTATTTGTTATTCTCTTCATATGGTTGTATTCTCAATTGATGTTTTTGTCCTTATTTCTATGTGAAGGTATGCTGCTGTTTTCGCCGCTTTTGTTGCAGGCATGACTTCTTTGGTTGGGATGGACTTCGGTGCAAAGCTTTTGGCTTCCCTAGCTAAATGTTTTGAGGTGCTTCATTTTTTTAATAGGATTTCTATTATTTTGCTACATGAAGTATTCGCCTTTCCAACAATCAATTGTGAGATTCAGGCAGTCTAGGGGGAACCATCGCGGCTCATCTCTTATTGAGAATCCATGCATCCCTATATTAGTGTATGGACAGCTATCTCTCAGGCATAGTTTTAGGTTTGGCATCAATGAAAAAAACAAAAACTAACAACGCATCTTCACATGCCAAGAACAATGAGGTCACCCCTTTCATTCTTGGGTGACAAAGGGATCATACGATCAAGCCTTTCTTTTTTTCCATGCTTTTGCTCGAGGTCTAGAGAAAGCTGCAATGAATAGGATTTCACTAGTACTTTTTTTTTTTTTCAAAAGGAAGAGCGTGATATATATAATAAAATAGTGTAGGCCATTTTTGAAGGCTCACACAATTGTGTGAATACAAGCCTTTTGTTCTGGAACTTTCAGAAAATTACTGAAAATGACCTCTTTTTTTTTCTTAATTTTTTTTTCCCCAGGATGAGTACCTAGAAGAAGACAATCTTTCTCTGCGAAATGTGACACTTCTACTGTCTTATTTATACATTTTTGGAGTTTGCTCAAGGTGAGTAACTTCTATCATTGTGACCTCTTGACTCTGCTAGAAATGAAAGTATACAAGCAAATTATGAAATTTGCCTATTGTCAAAAGCAAAGTTTTAAACGGCTAAAGGCTCGCCTCAATGCTCACCTTGAGGCGAGGCCAAGGAAAAATGCCTCAAGGCTTTGATTTCTAGGCTTTACTCCCCAAAGGCTTGCACACACAATCTGAGACATGCGCATTAGATGCGTTTTGTATGCCTTCTTCGCGTAAGCATGTGAGTACACATATGGAGTTTGTCTTAGGGTCTTGTTAAACTTACTCTAGTAGGTGTTTTAAACATAAAAAATAAAAAAAGAACCCCTTTTACAACTATATTCTATAGGAAAAATTAAGTAATTGACCAATCAAGAAAAAACAAAATTAATGCTCAGTAAGAAGCTCAATCACTAAAGCTAAGAATACCAATTTCACTTTCAATAAAGCAAAGCTTCCTTCTCTATAGTGAACCTTGAGCATAAAAGTACATACACCTTTATATTTAATTTTGATGTATTTATTTATTGTTTTAAAATATTTATTAAATATAAAAATTCAGAATTTGAAATGCTTACGCCTCACCTCATGAGGGTAAAACACCTCACATTACATTTTTAAGAACTTTAGTCAAAAGCATGTCCCGGAACTCCCTTTCAAAGTGGGTTTTTCCGTTGTGACTATCTCTTTGTCTGTTGCCTGTTATTGCAGTACGGCTTATTGAAATTTTCAAATGCATGTGAATAAGCCTGAACCTAGCAGAACCTGGATTATGCTTTCAATACCACTCTGGCACTTTGCATAATTTGGGGTTCACGTACCATAATTCCCAGAGCCTGGGGCCAGAAAAGTGATAGTGTCACCACAATACTGGAAATGAAATCCATTTTCATGCTTCTGATTAGCATTGGTTGTTTGAGCAATTGAGTTATTCCCTTTTTCAACAAAATGACCACAGCACTTCACAGCATGATCAGGCAATATGGCAACTGCTGGATTGTCACAAAGTTATGATAATTGTATCGGCTGGATTTTCGTGATTGATCTTGCTTCTTTTTGTTTATTTTAGTTGCTTTGCCATTATACGTCTTTACCTGAGAATGATCACTGAGATACTATTACTTTCAGTTACTTTGTCATTTAGCTTTGTGTCTTAAATATTTATAGCAACCCCATTATGCTAAACAAGCAGTTCCATTGTTGATCTTTTTCAGTGATTTGATATATGACTTCATGATTATGCTGAGCAAGCGGTTGATGGAGATAGATGTTTCTACTATCTTGACAATTCTACAGTGTAAGCCACTTAAATAATTGGTCCTGGTTTCTCTCTGACTTCTTTTATTAAAAAAAAAGAAAAGAAAAAAAACGAAGAAATAGAAGTATGTGGTTTCCATGAGTTTGTGTGTATTTGGATGTTAATTTTCAATTGGTTGCACTTTAAATACTTGCCTTTTAATTTTGTTTACAACCAAATTACCGCACTTGGCTGTTTTGTTTCTTTTCTTTTCTTTTTTCAACAGAATGAATCGTCTGTACCACATTGACTTCTTATAGCAGCATTAGATTAGTATTGAGTAATGTCAAAACATGCCATTGCTAGTATAGTAGAGCAGCAATTTATGTTTTAACTTTAATTGCTTTGCCTGAGCAGGCTGTGGGATGAATCTAAGAGGTGATGACCCTGCTGCCATGAAAGATTTTGTTCTGAGTGTGCAGAATAGGGCAAATGAGTTGAAGGCCTCTTCTGGAAATGGCCAAGCAGATACAAGTAGCAAAAGGGTATACGTGCATGAATATATGAGATATTTTTTCTATTGTTCACTCGGTTGTTCTTCCTATCTGCAACTTGCTTACTCCATAATCCTTGCAGATGGAGTTCATGCTTGAAACCATATTTGATATCAAGAACAACAAAAAGAGGGCAAAAGAGGATACTCCGCAGCATACACGGATAAAAAAATGGCTGCAGAAGGTCTTGCAAATTGATATTTTTTCAGTATTTATGTAATTAATTTGTTGCATGGGATTGATCCATGAGCTTAAGGCCATCCTATTGCATTGCAACCCTAAGCTAGCACTGGACTAGAGTAATGCCTTGCACACCTTATCTATTGCACCACTAATCCACTCTCTGCTGAAGAGGTGCAGCATATCACAGGGTATATGTTTGGTAGGAAACTGAATTTACAGCCTTCAGCATGGCTTACCAGCTATGAAGCATGATGCGTATGTAAAGTAACCATGACTTTGTTTGACACGTCACACATAACACCCCTATCTTAGAGAAGTTATCTTTATTTAGGATATTTGGAAAGAAGACATGGGAACACAATTCTTTGCATCTGCCACAAAGGATGTAGCATAAATAATGATAATTGATAAGTTAATGCTATCTGCTTTGAATGAACGAACTAGGTTATAAGAAGGTTACAATTACTGATTAATCTCATTTGGTATTTACCCTTATTACCCATCTCTAAGCTTTTACAGCATCGAAACTGTAATTATGGTCTCTCATTTAAATTAATCAAACCCATCATTCAAATGCTAACCAATGAAAGGTGTTATTCCTTTCTAGGTGCATCATGTCTTGAAACTGATGAGTTGTCAAAATTTTTTTTTTACAACTTGATTGTGTGTTTGCAGCTGAGGGTAGAAGGTATTTTAATTCGAGGGCTCAAATGGAGCAAGCTCGTTGATCCTGACAAGAAAGGCCAATGGTGGTTGTCTGGGGATATAGGCGTCCACAACTAGCAATTTTGAAGAGGTTGCAAGCACAATTGACAAGGAGTCGCGAAGCCCAGAAACTGCTACAGCTTGCTGCTGTACAGAGAATGAACACGGACGTTAGAAGAGCAATCTTTTGTGTAATAATGAGTGGGGAGGACTATGTTGATGCTTTTGAGAAACTTCTAAGGTTGGATTTGCAAAGGGAAGCAGGTAAGCATCGTCTGTTTGTCTTCTTGATCTTTATATGGATTGTGGTTTATTTTTACTTGTTTTGCCATCTTCATTACTTTTTTTTTTTTTTTTGTCTACAGGATAGAGATCATGCGGAGTGCTTGTGGAGTGTTGTTTACAGGAGCAAGTCTTTAACAAGTACTACTCCATTCTTGCTATCAAGTTATGTAGCCATGATAAAAACCACAAGATCACTTTACAGGTATTACTTTTAGTATTTGGATTAATTCTCTCAGAAATGTTTATTTCATATTTTGTGCGAAAAGAACACGAATTAATTAGAAATCTAAGAAAAGGACACAGTAATAGCCTAAAGCTTTTTCCTTTCGTTATCTTGCTCGTCTTATTTTTACTATTTTTTTTAATTTATTTTTGCTGCTGATATTACTTCACAGTATTGCCTATGGGACCACTTCAAGGAACTGGAGTCGATGCAGTTGATGAGATCAATGCATCTATCAAAATTTGTTGCAGAAATGGTTACCTCTTTCACCCTCTCTCTAGCAGTCTTGAAGGCCATTGATTTCAGTGATACAACGCAGCTGACTCCAAAAAGAATAAAGCATTTTCAGATGCTATTCGAGGCCATCTTTGAGCATCCTGATAGCCTTGTTTGGAATGTATTCACTCGTATAGCAGCTAGCCCAGTATGAATCGCCGAAATGGTGTAGAGTTCTTCATCAATAAGTATGTTGTCGGTAATGAAAAATCCCTTGCCAGAAAATTCAAGATTGCAAAAGCATTTACTAATATTGAAGGAGCCCTCATGTGAGTGTGATACATAATTGTATTCTGATTATTGCGGTACTTGGCTGGCGACAACAAATTTTGTAGTTCAAATTAGGGTTTAATTTTTTTTATGAAATCAATTTTGGGTTGTGCTTGACCTATGGAGGTAATTGAATGAATTTGTTTTTTGTGATAGTTTGTCAACAATTTTGATTTATTTTGGATTGTTGATAGGCTTTTAACCTTTCGCAGAACACTAAACACTAGTGATAGGGTGACCACTTTTGCGTATTATATTTGGATATAATCGGACATTATATTTTACATAGCACTAATTATGTGTTATGTATTCGCTAAGTAGGTAGATTGATGAAAGAGAAAAGATAATTATTTATTAATTTAATTAGTATTTATTATTTTTAATGTAGTGTGTGCTAGTTGTTAGAGTATTGATGTTCCACAAGAAACATCTTCCAAATCATTTTCTTAAAAATACAGCGTAATGAATCATGATAAAGCTCTAATTGTTTTTTTGTAAATAAAGTTATTTTATACAATCACAAAAATAAACAAGAAAAAAAAAATCATTAAAGCTCTAGTGGTAAAGACTGGCCTTTATTATTTGGTGAGATGTTTATTAGGGTAAACTACCAATAGGTCTTAATAATTGGATTTAATTCTCATCAAGTCTTATTGAAAATAAGTCTTGGTAAAATTATCGTTAAAAATAATTTTTGTGACAATTTTTTATATATATTGCTAAAAATTAACAATTAGTAACTTTTTTTTGTCATGATTTTTATAAATTGTCGTTAAAACTTACAATTAATGACTTTTTTTATAACAAATTTTTTTCATAGGACCTATTAGATAATAAGTCAACTTATTATGACCTACATGTAAGTACCCCATGTTATTACCTCATTGTACTTTTTTTTGAAGTTTTATGTCAATTAACTTCTAAATCTATTCTTTTAGAATCGGTGAATAAATATTAAATGCAATAGTAACATCAACATATATGATGTCACTAATGAATTAAAAATCATAGATAAGATTAAATAAACTATATCTATCTTCTATTAATCCATGACTCGCAACAAAGGGAGAACAAACGTTCAGGTGGATATTGAGGAGAAAGACATGAATCTAGGTAGTCATCTTTTTTTCGGCCACCTCCCTCATTTTCCACCACCAACACTTTTTTTTTCTCTTTCTAGTCACCCCCTCCTCTCTCTCTCTCTCTCTCTCTCTCTCTCTAAATATGTGTATTTATGTCAGGAAATAGGTTCTAGACCAAGCAAGAGGTTTCTAACGCAGAAGGAAAGATCATAGCATTAATGAGTCACAGAATTCAAGAAAATCAAGGGTGTCATGGTTGCTCAATCAATTCAACAGCCAATATACCTCTCAGAATATATAGATCAACTTTTTAGTCATGGATCATCAACGAATCTCTAAATGCTTCTTTATATAGTAGCCACAAAAAAGGTTTAGGTAAGAACTCTATGATTATCAAGTTTTGAAAACCATTTATAAAAATCCATCTCCACCTAGGTTATACCCTTCCTCCCAAAGCATTATTGCATATGTTATTCATGGTCTCACCCTGTGAAGCAAAGTTGGACAAAGAAAGACAGAATTAATACACATGTATATGTTTTTACTTAGAGACAGAGGTGGTTGGGTGGAGAAATAAGAGTGGAGTTGGTGTTGGAGAAACGAAAGGTGGAATAGTGCATGAATAGTGGAGGGAAGTTGGTGGAGAAGACAGTTTGGTAGAACCTATCTCCATTTTTCTCCATTTCCTCGTCTCACCATTTTCCTCTCCTACTTTTGAGTAGGCGTAACATTTTAACAATGCAACCTGTTAATCGAGTCTGGATGGGTTTGAAGCATTCGTGTCTGGATAAGAGCTGACCCTTCTTCATAAAAGAGGTTAGGCAAGCTATAGAGACACCACAATTCCTTCTAGCAAATGGGGCTTGAGAGTAAAAGAAATTTCTCACCATCTTTCAATTGAGATAAATTCCTTACCATCTCTTGTTATCATTTAATTTAAAAGAGGAAAAAAGGGAAAATAAATAAATAATCTTTTAACTTTTCTTTTCTTTTTAATTTTGACCATTGCCAAGCAAGTCGAGGACATTATTATTAGTCAGGGAGGGCTGTACATTAGCCACCATAAAAGACCATTAGTCCTCTCTTTATGCAGTAGTATAGACGTGTAACTTCCCAAAGTCCAATGGAGACAAAAGCTCCAACCACAAGAACCTTAAATTGCCATTGTAAAACCTATCAAACCACCAAACCCACAAAACATGCACATCTTTCACATTTCACTCACCTGAATTGATAAAAGGGCACATTCGGTGATAGTTTTGACTAACTTTCAATACATAGAAGTTAGTCCACAAACTAAGAAAAGATCCAAACTACCCTTTCAACACATAAAAGTTAGTCAACAAACTACGATTAAAACCAAACTACTAGCTTTAAGCAACAGGCATTTGGTTGTAAATGTCTAAATCACCATCCGAAGTTTACCAGTTCTTAACAAGACAACATAAACAAAGTGGAGATGTCAGTTTCAAAGCTTCATATTACTGGCACATTCATCTTATAACCTGCCCATTTGTCATCGCTGAAGGGCAACACAGTGGCACCATCAGGAGATTTTTATGTTTTGCGTGCTAGGGTAAACCACAATATTCTCACGGTCACGGTATTCATTGCACTTGCCTCAACAGCTGTCTCATTGTTTGAGTCCATAGATGAATTAGTAGAGCCTTCTGAATGTGAAGGTGAAGACACACCATCACTAGGCGAGGAAGAGGTCGTAGGAAAAGGATCACGCAAAGAGGCATAGATGAGGTGAGGTGATGGAGAATATCTACATCTCTTTGCGTTGGTATTGCATCTGAAGATGGGGCAGGAACACAACCAGTGCTAACTTTGGCATTTACAGTAATCAATTTGGATGAGCATTGTCCTTCATTTTTATCTGATAGAGAAGGATCGATAAATGTATTTCACACTTGCAGTCTCAGAATATGGACCCAATTCTAATAAACTTGTAATGAAAGCTCTATATACCAATCACAATGATGCTAGTTAGAAGCACAATAAAAATTCAATACAAGATAAATATTCAAGCAGAAACCAAGCAACATAAATTATAGTGCCAACAAACCAAACTACCAAACTAAGCCTTGTGTCCCAATCAAGTAGGGTTGGCTATATAAATCCTTTTCACCATTCAACTCTATAAAGGGCTATATGCTAGGTTAAATTTAAAAATTCATATATTTTTTCACCACGCATCCCATGTCAACTTGGGTCTTCCTCCCCTAGTATCTCCGCTTATGATGATTATATCACGCTTACTTACCATTGCATCTATAGATTTTCGTTGTACATAACCAAACCATTGTAGCATGTTCTCTCTTAGATTATCTTCAATAGATGCTACACAGACATTTCACAAATATATTCAATTCTAATTCTATCTTTTCTAATCTTACTTCATATCCATCTAAGTTTTCATCTTAACTACACTCATATTATGAACATGTTCAACGCTGTGTCCCATAAAAGCACCGCTGGTCTTATAATGCCAACAGTCCAAAGCAACTGACCTGATTTCCTATGCTCCTTTCAGAATTTGAATAACTTAAGGTAGTAGCGTCCAATTAAGTTCATTTATAAGGAAATAGAAAATCCATCCCAGATTCAAGTTTTGAATTTGAGGCTGAGTCCTATGTTAAATCAAGAGCCATCCAGTTGGAGAATGATGAAATGTTGGGAAAATATTGACACCAATAGTCATATCTATTAAATTGTTCCTTCATTCAGGAATCTAAATAGGTAGTTGTGAATGTCAATCAAAGTGATTTTAGACTAAGATTTCTACACAAGCCTGAACAATCAAAAGCAATTGGTGTACAGTCCCAGAGCAACTCAGATCAAATGGAAAGCAAACAATAGCAGTTATAATATAGAAAATCAGTCACCTATATATTCCTCGTCCTTCGTTTTGATTTCTAAGTTGACTTCGGTCTGCCACTCTTTAAATCACCAGCGATGACCGACTGCAGGATGGAAGATGAGTCCTCAAAGCTTTCTTTTATTTGACATCCAGAAGAAAAGAACAGTGGGGTCACACTTGGAAGAACTGTGGGGTCACACTGAAAGAACTATGGGGCCACACTTGCTTTATTACCTGAAACAAAAGATGGCATAGTATCTTGTCAGCACACTAAAACTGTCGGATGCTTCAATCCAATATGTTGCCAAAATGCAAATTTATTACATATCCTAATGCATCACTCCAAAAGCTAATATAACACCACTATTTTCTTTTTTTTTTATTATATGGAATCTGTAAACCTTTTGTCCAACTCCTCAAACTAAATGTTCGTAAAAAGTCCTAGACTCGCATGACACCATGAACATGACTTGGGCAATCCATCCAAAAGACGCATTTCACCAAATTTTCATTTCTCAAACATAACATACAATGCAAAGGAGATTAGATTCATTACTGAATGAACAGCCAGCACAACAGTATCATTAGATTGAGTAAATAAACCCTTGTGAATGGATATTATACCAGCAATTCAAACACTACGCATGCTTAGCACAGCTACCACTCATTGTCTCTGAGACAGATGTTCAGATATGAAAATATGAAACAGGCTAGCAATGGTGTTGGTAAGTGTCCATAAAATAGAAAATATTGAGAGAAGAGGTGCACAATGGAAAGCTTTCTATGTGGATGCATGAAATAATTTTTAGCAAAATCAACAACATATTATATCAGGAAGAAGTCCAGATTACATAATGTCACTGATCAAATAAAAACATAAATAAAATTTGACTAGAACTTTCACACACAAAAAACAGAAAAAGATCCAAACTACTAGCTTTAAGCGATAGGCATTCAAGTTATAAATGTCTAAATCACCATCTGAAGTTCATGATTTCTTAACTAGGCAGCATAAACAAAAGAGAAGGAAATGGCAGGTTCAAAGCTTCTTATTACTGGCTTCAATTCATCTTCATAGCCACCCATTTGTCATCATCACTAAGGACAACACAGTGGCACCATTGGAAAATTTCATGTTTGGTGCATGAGGGTGAACGAATACTCTAGCGAGATAAGGTATTTGTTCCACCTGTTCCAACTGCTGGCTCATTATGTGATTCCACAGATGAATTAGTACAGAATTCTGAACCCTTTGAATACATCCTATGACATGAATACCTTTATAATAACAATGTTCTAAATTCTTTTATGCACTCCAAATATGTTCTGAAACATTAATAAAATGAATACATCATGTGTGTGCAACTTTCTATAAGAATGTAATTGTTACATGAATAATATCTTAATGTTTGAAATTTGTAAATTGATGTGTAAAATATAAAATTTTAACATATCACAAGCATTTCATGTCTTACATTTTTGAAAATTGATGTGTCAATTAATAAGTATCACGTGTCCATATGTGTGTACTACTTAGGGTCTCTACAAGGTTCAAAAAATTGGTTCAAGGAAATGTAAACCACCCAGAAAACCACCTATACAATATAATAAAAAATGTACTCTTAAACTTCAAATTTGAAAATTCACTACCCTCAAACATTCTATTCCTTTCTCCCAAAAAAAACCACATAATTGCCAAAGAACATAACATAAGCATCAGCAAATAAATTAAAAGTATTAATGATTAACATAAGCATCATCAGCCAAATAAATTAGACCAGCATCGTCCTTTTGATTGAAACTAGAAACACACGAATAAGAAAAAACAAGTTACCGCTCTTGAAGGCAATTGTAAGCAACTTTTGCAGCATTCATATCTGCCTGTTTCTTGCTCTTTGCTGCTTGTCCTTGAAAAGACTCTTCTCCTATTTTCACAGTTGAGACAAAAGTTGGCATGTGAGGGACCAGAAACAGTTCTTTGGTACTGAACGAGGAAACCTTTTTCTGAGCCAATTCTTGTAAGAGATTCTTGTACACAGTAGAATCATCCTAACATTTTTGTTAAACAAACCAAATATACACAACAGAAGAAAAATAATTAGTGATGTAGTTATAAAGAAATACTAAAAATTCATAGGCGATTGTTTAAAAGACTAGCCTCCTCAACTTCATTGAAACCAATGACTCCCAAGCAACTTCCAGGGCTGCATGTTCAGCTTCTTTAATAGTGAGAAAATTCAGGACTCTCATAGATTTTCCCATCAAATAGAACCTTAGACCTGAAGCGACTAGCATGAGGAGGGCCCTCACGTTCAGATGAATACTCAGGAAGGTGAGATTTCTCCTTTGAGCATAACTTCTTGTGTGCCTACTTTTGTACAAATGTTGTGCATCTGAAAGCGAAAATTATTGAACATTACACGTAGCCATGAAAAGCAATGATGTCCAGTTCAGTGTTATATATATGAGATTTGACCACCCTTAGTTTCTTACAATAATAGGGATCTCACCTACGGATTCTTAAATAATGTTTTGATTTCTTATCCAAGTTGCTAGTGTGGACAATGTTATCCTAATTTGCCCATCCCACCCCTCATACGATGAATTTGGGAGGTAGTTAATCTAATAAGGATTGTTTAGAAAATTTTGGTCAAGTATGGGTTATGCCAGAGTGCCTATGTAATTTTCCCTAATACATGCTTTTTACCTTTATTGTCTTTTAATTCTCCTCCATCCCAAAATAAATATTAGTCCCTTATTCCATTTTTATTGTCTCAAAATATTAGTCCTTTTTCAAAATCATCAAGGACTGTGGGCCAATATGGAATTTATTATTTTGCTCTTCTTTTTGAAATTCATACACAAAAAAATATATAATTATGACAATTGATGTTCCTGCAAAAATAGTCAAAGGGTAGTTTTGAAAAGTCCATATTTTTAAAAGTTATAATAATTCTACTACCCAAAAACAAGTTGAGATTCCCCCAAAAGGAGACTAAAATTTATGGGTGGAGGAAGTATTATTTTTATTTTTCCAAGTTACAATGAGGAGACACTTTGGAAATCTGGTGCTTTTACTAATTTTGCATTATTCAGCCTTCATGGCACTCTTTTCTATACAATTAAAACTAAAAAATCTAAACATGAAGCATTGTTTTATACTACATCCTTCATCTTCACTTATTACATCATTTTCTTCTTTAATATGACATTTTGCCATCTTCTCTCTCTCTCTCTCTCCCCCACCCTTCTCTGAAATTATATGTATGGGCCTGCAAACCAAATCTGTACATGAGTAATGGTGCAGGTTGCATGCAAACAACAGCATGAAATATCACCAATGCATTCTCTCTATTGTAAAAGCACCGCAAGAGACACCATAACTAATTTGGAGAGACAAATTAAGAGTGCCAACAGATGCCCACCAGTAATTATATCAAAGAAAACAATTGAAAAGGAGGCTAGAAACAATGGAAATGTACTGCTTCCTAGCACCCAAAAATGCATAAATTTGAACCAAGTACTACTCCAAATTGCTTTTAGTAATTCTATAGGATAAATAACCACTCACTGCATTACAAAACCTAACTTAAAACACATCAGAACCAGCAAAACAACAGCAACCAATATGTGACACAGATTAAGGCAAAATCTCCACATACACACACACACAACGAAAAAACAAAAACATAAAAATCAAAAAAAACAGCATAAATTCCTCAAACACCTAGTTGGAACCCACAGAGTTGACACAAGCAACCAGGCTTCAAATATCACCGATTTTTATGTTAAAAAAAAAAATGAAGCCCATTTTAAAAAAATTGAGAAAAATATGAGGAATTGCCAAAAGGCTCAAAGGGATTGGGAAAACATGTCGTTATAATCTACTACCATCCTAGTTGATCATTTTTTTTTTTTACATCAACGGAGCATCAAAAAGAAATGAGATAACTTGTCTGACAAAAGAAACAAGTAAAAATGAGAGGGACAACAAAAGAATATAGTAAAAAAAAGTAGGAAAGGAAGGAAGGAAGGAGAGAGAGAGAGAGAGGAAGATCACAGATTTGAGTATATTACTTAACCAAGGAAAAACTTAAGCTATAATAATATTGCAACCATTTTACCCTTAACACATTATCACGAGGATCTTTTAGATAGTCCCATTGAAGCATTTCCATAGTCGCACTTCAAGTTTCTTAAATTGTGGTCATAACATGGAAACCATGAAAGAAGAATACACACTAAATGAGAGAAATAACCAACAAAGCTAAGACTCTCTCTCACTGACTGGGCCTACTGAAATGACTAAACTCATCAAGAATCCTAACCCAGCAGAGTTAATCTCAAACAATGTAGAGATTAGGGTTAGTTAAATACTTCAGATTTTAAGAAGAGACAATTAGATGTGATGCCTTGATAAGAAGATTACAGGCCGTTGGTTTATATATTGAAATTTAAGTATAAATATATATATATCACTTTAATAGAACTTTGTGATGCGTAATGTTGTGCCTGTTTTACGGTTCTTGACACAACATGCACAAAGTTTTACTATAGATAGTCCAACTTCATATATTTCTATATTCAGAGATTTTATCATTGCGGGGTGGCCATGACAGTGGCCTACAAGCAATGTCAACCTATGTTTACATAGGCCTGTTTGTACGACTTTATAATCGACTTATTACGACTTTACCGACAATTTAAAGCCCCAAATTTTTGATGTGTTTTGGTTTGGCTTCCATAATTATAAACTTATAGCTTTTTTGGAAATGGAAAATCAACTTATTCTTTGAGTGGGGCGGGGAGATGGCTTTAGAATAAATTTTGGAAATCGAACTTAAGTTAGAGATTATAAATACTAAAATTTGTACCTTTAGCATGTAAGCTATAAGTTATTTCTCACAGCTCTACCCAATGGGGCTATAGACTACAAGATGCAAATTTTGTGGTGTGAGATGTGTATCTGAGGTAGGACCCATCAAACCTCAAATTTAAAGTTGGTATCACAGAACTCATCTAAAAAAAAGGTGTAACATTTTTTAAATTAATTTTTATATTTTTTAATCTATTATAAAGAGATAAAATAGTATTACATGCAAGGTGTAACATATAGTATCCAAAAGGCATTCACTCATTTCATAGTAATTACACAACAAATACATATAATGATAGTAATTATACAACATAATATACACATATGACAATAGGGTTAAATATAAGTGCTTTAGATTTGGTATGTAGGGTTTTGGGTTAGGTTGGGGCTATTTTAATCACCAAAAAAGACAAAAATAGGTTTTTAGGCCTAAAGATTAAAAGTTATCACATTCAAATCATAATCATTACATTTTTTTCTCTCACAAAAGTCAAAAAAAAGCAAAAATCAACCCACATCCCAAGCGTATATATGGTGTGCTTTCATTGGAAGTGTCAATACATATCCCATTCACCCTTGTCCAATTGTGAATTGTCCATGCACGGGTATATGATTTCTAAATACTGAAGAATCTATATAACTTCTGGAAATGAAAATAACTCACCCCACCAAATATTTTTTCTCAGGTTTGTTGGAGTAATTTATAAATGGAAACGCTTACTAAGACAACAAAGGCTTTCAAATATAAAAGTGGCCTCCAAACTTAAAACGATGAAGCATTGCCAATTTACCGTATAAAATTATGATGCTGGAAATTATGCAATAAAGGAAGAAAATGGTTGTCCAAAAAAAATCAAAATTTTCTAACCTATAATCTTACCATCTTTGACTCTCAAGCAAACTTCCGTTCACCAGCGGAGGCATTTGTATAGCCTTTATCATGGTTGGTTGTGTTGTCCCTCAATGAATGATTAATATCCCGTGAATATGAGGTTGGAGATAGAAAAACACCAAGTGCAAAATTATGAGAAACTAGACTCAAAACAAATTAAAATTTTATTAATCATTGCTTGACTTGGATTTGTAGTGATGTAGCTATTATATATATACTTATCCTGTTAGTCATGTTCTCCATGGAAGCGATATCTGGAAGATAATTCTAGGCAAACCCAGAGAATAATAGAACAACATTGTCAAATAACCCAGTGACAAACCATACATTATTTGATATTCTTGAACATAGAGTAGAATTGTATACATAAAAGCAGAAATGAAGACCATATGATTCAATTAAATTTGCATCAATAACACACAATCCAAGAGAGAATCAAGGGAATATAAGCTGTGAAGTAACCTAACCGATACATATTATTTGATATGGAACCCATAGTGAATTGAGTTATGCCTTCACCATAAACCAAATATAATGAAAGAGCATCAATAATACCTGTAATCCAAGAGATAATCAGGGTCTATAAAAGATTTGCTCCAAGCCTTTTGGGGCATACATTTTGACCACCGAAATAACAAATGTACTAAAAGTAATTTACCATCCTAATAAAACAACACCGAGAGAATCCACTTTTTATCTTGTATGAGTTAACCAAGCTTTGAACCTAATGCCAATCAATGTCTAGAAAAAAATAATTAATAAAATATAAA